>OZ007589.1:287146700-288514366 GCA_963931845.1 Maratus michaelseni | reverse complement strand
GATCATAGAATAAAATAGAGGTTGATTTGTGATAGGGAAGTGTCTGGCGTTTTGGTTCGCGTTCGCCTGTCCGATATTGATTTTCTCTAAAGTGTAGTTTTTTGGCAAAAAAGCAAATTAAATCTGTAGTATTAACAAAATGAAATTAGACTTTTCGTTTCTATAAATCATTTTGGTTTTATGCAACATTAAAAATCTGAAGGTATGCTAAACGCTGTGTGTGTGTTAGTGTTGCTGATTCTGTTCATTTAATTAACTTTTTTGATTTGTTTTGGACAATGTCGCTTTAATCACTTCATAAATTATTACACTTTATTATATTTAAATTATTATTATTATTTTTAATTATTTACTCCAAATTATTCTTACAGTATACTTTTATTCATCTATTTCAAAATTTCACTTTTTTCTTTATTTGTTAATTTATGGGTACATTTCGTAACAGTTTTAAGTTCCATCTTTCAGGTTTTTATTTTTCTTTTCATCTTCTCCTACAATGTTTGAATTCAACACTGCTCTTTATATATTTATTTACTTTTTTCTCTACATAATTCTGGATATTATTCAAACAGGCACATGTTAATGTTTCCTGTTTAATTCCCCCCCCCCCCTCCCAATTGATGTATGATGTTTCTGTGTTGTTATTTAATGGTTATATATAATATATTTATATATAGTAAGCATCATCTATTCTAAACGCATTTGAATACTGTTAACAAAAGAAACTGTCGAGAAAGTAGCTAGAAAAAGACAATAATATAGCCTTAGCCAGCCCAGCAGAATTAAATAAAAATTGCTATTTGTGTAAACTGATTTCAATTTGGTTTCATGCGCAATTGATAATTTTAAATTATGCCTAATACTTACAGTGGAAAACTTTTTAATAGTATTCTCGCTCTGTTATAAGTAAAACATTAGTATTTATATTAAAAAAAAAAATCTGTTTATTAAGATTTGTCTTATGAATCTATTTTACCTTCTTAATTGCTGTTTACTTTTCTGAGATATTAATTATGGGATTAGTTTATGAACACACAAAACAAAAATATTTTACTGTCATTCTTAGGAGTTATTATTTTAAAAACTTATAAATATACTATAATTTTGCAAATTTATTTTTCCTTTTGCATGTTCAGGTCCGCTCAGCCAAGTGTTCTTGCCATACATATACCCTCCAGTCGAATTCGGTCTTGCACGCCGTGTAGCCCTTTTAAGATAAAGTGGCTCGAAATCCTTTACCAAAGAAGAATTCAAGTCATTTTTCCAAAATAATAATAATAATAATAATAATAATAATAATGAAAAATAAATAATAATAAAAAATAAATAATAATAATAAAAATTAATAATAAAAAATAAATAATAATAAAATGAAAGTAAAGCTTTCAAATGGGAGTATATGCAGAGTTTCCCTTCAGATTCAAAAAGTCACAGGGTGCTTTTGATGGTAAACGGGTACTTTTTATATGCTTGGCGGCACTTTTCTTGTGGCCACTTTTTAGATTCTTGCAGGCACTTTTTACATTTTTAAAAACAGTCTTAATATTAAAAAGTTAAAACACTCTTTTCAAGACACAAGAGTCAGTTTTTACTATGCAAGCAAATTTTGTAGTACAAAAGCAGGGTGATTGTGTTCAGGTTATATACCTGAATACAGGTATTTTTTCATTTTCAGTACCAAAATTACGGTTTTTCTGATAGTTAAATTAATAAAATAAGACTAAAATATCAATTTCATAGTATTGCTACACATAATTTAAAATTCATATATTTCACAATTTGGCCTCTTTGTAGTAAATTATATGATCCCTCCCTCTTCTCTCCATACGGAAACATTTTCTCGCTAAAATTTCAGGTATTTTTCATGAATCCACAATCACCTCTGCCAAAGGCAGTAAGGGCACAGGGCACAATTTGTTTGAGTGGAGGGACAAGATATGTGCTATTTTTTGGATGAAAGGCAAGAAGGATGCTACTTCTTAAATCAAAGAGAAGACAGGGTGCACCCACCCCCATCCTGAAATTGCCTGGGGAATGTCTGCTTAAAACTGACCAAGGTCAAATAAAATCGCCACCCTCCTGAAATTTATTCACGTTATTGATAAACTGAATGGATTCTTAACCATGTCTGTTTTTTTTAAAGCCTTTTAATTGAAAAGTAATGATTTTTTTAATTTATTGTTATCAGTCGTTATATATTTGCGCAAGTTTGTCTTCATTAACAAAACATTACGCATTAGGAGTTCTGATGTTTGTATAGATTCTTCTCTGGCATCAGTAACACCTTCACGATGTTACAGGATCTTCCTGCACGCTCAACCCTTTATGTAGTTTTGAAGCTTTTGTTTACATGTTTGACATTGTGTCAGTTTTAGGTGAGGATGTACACGGAGTTGACGTTAATTGATTGCAGAAATGCGTTGTTATTCAATACCATACATAATTGTGTAACAGCGATACGCATCAGTGATAGTCACGCTTTCAGAGGCTTTGTTGCCAGAAATCCAAAGGTAGAAACATCCTTTCATATGGTAGTCCAGTATTGTAAGTCAGACATATAGTATATCTAGCCGGCTCTGACAGAACGAAATAAAAGCTCTTTATAAAACGCTATCTAAATTTGATCTTAGTCTTTGTGTCAAACGATTTGGAGGAGTTGTCCTTCATTACCTCTATGCTGTATTTATTTTTTTATTTGTTTTGTACAATTCTGTTACATTGTGTTACAGATTACAATGCTTTATATAGAGAGCTGAAATTATCGATATTTTTACATTATTATCTTTATTGAAAAAAAAAAAAAAAAATCGAAGATCTCTACTCACGCATGTTTCAAAATTTAAATATTATCTGTTCATGCAAACTTAAAATAAGTAACGTTAGAAAAAATCCACTTTGCTGGATTTTGTCTGTAGCGATATTGTCTTTGTAAATATTTTGTACGATTTTTTGACTATAAGAAATTTTCCAAATCGTATGTATGTATTGGTTCAGTTTAAATTTCATCTGTCACCTTTCGCTGAAAACATTTTCATTATTTTCAAAAACTTTCAACATTTATTTTTTCATTTATTCTTTCCTTTTCGTTCATTTATTATTATATATATATATATTTTAATCCTTTTTTTACTTTAATTTTCATACAAATAAATATCTGCTAAAATACTTTCAAGAATTTCATTTATTATTTTTGGCTGATTCAAGGCAGAAGAAAACAAAGTTTTTCATGTGTAATTTTATTTTTATGTGGTGAAAGCAAATTCTTGTTGAAAGTTGCACGCTATGAAATCATTTACGTGCTGAAGTTACAGAATTCGGCCTAGTCACTCAAAACATCATTTTCGATTACATTTGTGTGCAGTTAATGTTTTTCCTCCTCCCTCAATTTGTTTATGCACTGCTCTTTTTCTAACCACCACATAGTTGGTCTTATTTGTTTTAACAATTTTTATTTTATTTATTTTCTATAAAACATTCTATATGTATTTTGTGTGCCAATCAATATCCAGTATGCACTTAGAATTTCTTAAGGTAGTTGTTAAATTCTTTATACGGCCGCAACTTCCAAAAATGTTACGTAAGGTATAGAGCTGTACCTAGTATTCGGTATACAACTAGGTACTCGGCCAATACCGAGTAGGTGTGATAATTTAAATTTTTTTAAATCATAATATAAAAGAAGGGAATTTATAACTGATCTATAAATAATTATTCGAATATAAATGTATAATATATGCAATAATTTCTAGAAACTATTCACTTGGTACATAAAAATATGCTTACAAAATATACTAAAGTTAAGAAAAAATTCGTAATGTAAAATTAATGCAGATCAAAATTTAGTTTTACAAATAAGTCATTTTTAAAATTGTGGGAAAATACTATGATTTTGATAAAGAAATAGCTTGTAAAAACAGAAAATACAACAAAATGCTATTAAATTTTTTAATAATTAAATTTGCACTATCATAAATTATGGTACAAAAGCACAAATCGTTCTACATTTTCAGGAGATAGGGCATTTATTATTATTATTATTATTATTATTGTAAATTTTTCCTGCCTCAGAAAAAATGCGCTCCTGTAAGCACTGCTTAAATCTTAAATAACACCATTGTATGCTGTGCTGTGCATATGAAAAAATGAAAAGAAACTCTAAAGCCTATAGAAATTTTTGAATCAAAAGAAAATAAGGTACCGTTCTATTTTTATATATTTTTTAAATAATGCTACTGTTGTTAAATATTTGAATTTACAAAAATTATGTTTAAAAAGTGCGCAATAAATTGAATTTCGAATTGAATTAATTTGAAAATAAGATTATATGCTCAAGAAAGATGCATGTTTATACACACAGATAGGGGTATTTCTAAAGGGCAAAATTAGCACTAACCACCGGCCAGAGGGCCACTGAATGAAAAAAGTAGCTATTAAAAAATTGTCTGCCAGTGGCCACCTTATGGCCACTTTTCTACAAGGAGAGAGTAAAATTTTCTTGAATTCTATTAAAGATTCTACTTTTACTGGTTGCAATATGTTTATATTAATATACTAGCTGACCCGCCCGGCGTTGCCCGAGCCCTTGTAATAAACTTAAATCTCTTAAAAAACGGAACTCTGGCCACTTGTCTACGATGGCTTCGGAACCGTATACCCGGCATGCTCGTACGCTCTAGAAAATCTTTTATTTCCCCCTACCACCGCCAGGGGAGCATTCTGTTCTAAACAAACCTCTTTCCGAACGAACTTCTGAGACAGGTCCCCGCTGCCTACGTTACTGTATAGTAGGCGCACTACAAAATTGAGCTGGTTTCGAGAAGATTGGAACATTATTAGCCCAGTTATTGCAATAAGGCACAGTTAGAGAAAATAACCTTGAGTGAGGTGCCGAGGGAAGGGGATGTTCAAGTACCCTTCAGCAAATGACTAATTAAGAGGAGCACTATGCATCTTTCGAAATTCGTTCGTTTGCTTAAGCTAGGAACAAATTTCGCTTACCCAAGTATTCGGAAATAATGGTAACCGCTACTCATAAATTTAGTTTAATGTTATAAAGAGTGACTATTCAGTTAATTATAATGTTTGGAACCACTTGCGTTGAAATCGGAAAAATAGTTGCTGAGATATGGAAACGGAGCATAGTTAGAGAAAAAACCTTGAAGGACGGGCCGGGGGGAGGGGGGAGGGGATTTTCAAGTGCTCTTCAGCAAATGACTAATTAGGAGGACCACTATGCATCTTTCAAAATTCGTTCGTTTCTTTAAGCTTTGAATTTAATTACAAATTTGGCTTAAACTGTTATTCGTAAATAGTGGTAACCGCTACTCATAAATTTAGTTTAATGTTATAAAGGGTGACTATTAAATTAATTGTAATGTTTGAAATCACTTGCGTTGAAATCGGAAAGATAGTTGCTGAGATATGGAAACGGAGCAGAGTTAGAGAAAAAACCTTGAAGGACAGGCCGGGAGGGGGCGGGGGTTGTTCAAGTGGCCTTCAGCAAATAACTAATTAGGAGGATCACAATACATCTTTAATGATTGATTCATTTGGTTAAGCTAGGAACTTAATTTGAAATTTGGCTTACACTATTATTCGGAAATTCTGGTAACTGCTTTCTAGAAATACACCTTGAAGCTTAAATGTAATTACACCCTTGCCCCTCTTCATTCCCGCAAATATAAAAAAGAATCTGTTAAATAAAGTTTTCTGTATTAACAATCTCCATCATAATAATAAATGCCATGTAAAAAAAAAAAAAAAAACTTAAACCCGATTTATTGTTATGAAGAAAAATGTGCCTGGAAAATATTTCAATCAGTGGGACGTATGTGTAATTTGTCATGTACAGGTGGCGCGACAACCGCATGGCGCCTCTACGCTGATAACTTCAATCCATATTGACACTATTTAGTTAGAAATCCTTATTTATGCATCGCTACTCTGGTTTATTTAATTACTTCTGTGAAGAATCGATGCAACCAACCAGTGAACCAACCAACCCAAGAGAATAAAAGCGTATTTTTAATGAGAGTTCTTTGTGCATTTTAATTAATATTTCAGAAAGTAATTAAAATATTAAAATTCTGACGCTCAGGTACACCAGGAGAGGGTTTGGACTACATAAATCTAAATTTACAGACTTCTAGGTGCGCTAAATTTTCCTAGCCATCGCCAACAGACACACACACACACACACACATACAGACACACACACACACACAGAGCGAAACTTTCTTTTATTAGTATAGATTTACTTAGACTATTTAATTTTAGATTAATTAATAGAAGTTTTAACAAAAGTTTACTACTGTTTAGCACTTCTAAATAAAAAAGTGGCCAATAGTTTAAAGACAGTGGTCATTTACAAAACTGATACTACTAGCCACTGACGAAATATCCCAAATTTCCCTTCTATAGGTATTTCCCCTAAGCTCACTTCATGTGCGCATCAGTGGTTCTTACACACAACTACTTGGTACTCTGTATCAATTTATCAATAATCTGTATTCAGCTACTCTGCCAGAGTACTACTCTACTTCGTACACCACTAATAAGAGATATGTGACACATTAGTCGTGTATAAATAACAAATATGATCTTTCTCATCAATGGAGTTTTATCAGTATAATTCTGTTGGTTCTATTATTTGCAGTTACCTCTTCATATTCAGGCCACTTTGTTAAACGCCTGTATGACCAGCATTGATTAATTTATCCTAATTAATTTAACCTATAATCCTTAATTTCAGCTACGGTTTCTCATATTTGTTAGCCAGCATAGTTTATATGCATTTGTGCTTTTCCACCCTGATTTTATTTGAACTGTAACAACATTTCTAGGTCACTTTCGTACCTACATGCCATCTATCTTTCACGCCAGCAATCAAGTTGGCTATCATTCTTGTACACCCATACCATCATGTTCATCTGTAGAAATGAGATTTATATCAACAGCCTGTATCTTATCGCTGGCCTAATTTGTCGCCCGCTATATATCATACACTTTCTCTATTATTATGTACTTTAACTATGCATGAGGGCTGAGACAAATGTACTTGTCGGATGTTCTCCATCATTTCATATTGGCTGCCGATTCATAATCGTCAGTTTTGTGCTAAGTTCAGCAATACTTCAAGAAAACTTGTATATTTTGTATATTTTACCACATTAAAAAAATTAAAGTGATTGATACTATAGCAATGCGAAGGTACTTTTATACAAAATTGAAGTAATAATTATGATTAGTAATACCTGTGAATAAAATAAATTGTTTTTATATTTCCTGATAAGAGATTTTTTTTGTTATGGTCGTTAATTCACTTATGTTAATTTTTTCGCTTTATGAGTGGTGATTAATTTATATTAATTGCACAATTTATTTATTTTTTTATTTATTTGTTACAGAAATGTGTGTTTTAATTAAAAAATATATATACAGGGGGTGGACAAAATAATACGAACACTCATGAAAAATGGTGAAAAGAGCAATATCTAGAAAAATACATGAGGAATTAACCTGAAACTGCAGGTGTGTAAACAGTATAGTATAAGTTATATATTTCTGTGAAGATGTTTTCCCGAAAGCCCATAGGGGACTGTCAACAAATTGAAAAAGGACGAATATCTTTTGGATAACCCTGTAAAAACTAATGTAGCAAAAGCGTTCAAACTCGAGGTTATTAATAAGTTGCTTATTTTAATATACTGTGTTCATTTTTATGAGGATAGCATGTATACTCGTAGAGAAATTATGATTTTTTATAAAAACAGTCCCAAATTTCGATTAGTTTTTTGCTTATAATTTGCAAAGTTTTTAATATAAAAAAAAGTTATTTTCAGAAAATATGACAAACAACATTGTACTTAATACTCTGCAATCGGAATTAAAAAATAATAAAAATTGGATGAAAAATGAGCAGGTTTACTAAAAAATGTTTCACTGCGCATGCGTGAATGCAATCAAAATATAATATGCATAAAGTATTAGCTAAGTATATAGAGCAACTTTTGTGAAAGTCTCAAAATCATAGCTTGAAAATTCTGTAAATTATCGTCGATAGAATAAGCTCGAAATCCGTTGTTCCCAAAAAGAAGCAAAAAGATGAGGGGTTGTATCCAAATATAGTAGTACGTGCATTATTGTGTACGCTATCTTGGCACTAATCAACAGATATTTGATACAACCCCTCATCTTTTTGCTTCTTTTTGGGAACAACGGATTTCGAGCTTATTCTATCGACGATAATTTACAGAATTTTCAAGCTATGATTTTGAGACTTTCACAAAAGTTGCTCTATATACTTAGCTAATACATTATGCATATTATATTTTGATTGCATTCGCGCATGCGCAGTGAAACATCTTTTAGTAAACCTGCTCATATTTCATCCAATTTTTATTATTTTTTAATTCTGATTGCAGAGTATTAAGTACAATGTTGTTTGTCATATTTTTTGAAAATAACTTTTTTTTATATTAAAAACTTTGCAAATTATAAGCAAAAAACTAATCGAAATTTGGGACTGTTTTTATAAAAACCTTAATTTCTCTACGAATATACATGCTATCCTCATAAAAATGAACACAGTATATTAAAATAAGCAACTTATTAATAATCTCGAGTTTGAACGCTTTTGCTACATTAGTTTTTACAGGGTTATCCAAAAGATATTCGTCCTTTTTCAATTTGTTGACAGTCCCCTATGGGCTTTCAGGAAAACATCTTCACGGAAATATATAACTTATACTATACTGTTTACACACCTGCAATTTCAGGTTAATTCCTGATGTGTTTTTCTAGATATTGCTCTTTTCAGCATTTTTCATGAATGTTCGTATTATTTTGTCCACCCCCTGTATATAGCACACTGAGAACCAAAGTTACGTATGGCTGCACACTAACATCAATCAAACTACGTATAAAATTATTGGTGACAAATTGATTTTTTTTCTTATTTTATCCTACCTATGATGAGCTTGTTACCTACCACATATGTTGTAGTCGAATGTATCATACCATAATAAGCAGATGGTGACCCAATATAGTTGAAATGAAGGATGGGGAAACGGAATTCTTTCGTTGCTCTTTGGGTGGTCAATCATTTTTGTAATTGAGCCTATCGTATGCTGATTTAAAATATCCTCTGGTTTAAATTATATATATTATATATAACCATTAAATAACAACACAGAAACATCATCCAACAATTGGGGGGGGGGGGGGGGGGTATTAAATATGAAAAATGAACACGTACCTGTTTGAATAATATCCAGAATTATGTAGAGAAAAAGTAAATAAATATGTAAAGAGAATTTAAAATAAAGAGAATATATAAAGGATTGGAGAGAAAAATGAAAATGAAAACCTGAAAGATTGATAAAAACTGTTATGAAACGTATCCGTAAATTAACAAATAAATAAATAAATAAATTTTGAAATAGATGAAATAATTGTGTAACCGTGGCAGAATTATATAGCCTAAATTATCATAGATTCCACAAAAGGAAAAAAAAAATGTTTAGGTTTTTTTTTTCGATAAAGTATTTTTTTGAACATTTATACTCTTGAAAACCGCGTCATAACGGAAAAAGCACGTCATTTTTAAACTCTGCGACTCGAAAAATATCAGAAACACCTGAAATAGTGCAGAAAAAAGATAAGTTATTTGCAGGTTTTTATAATGGTAAAATGTTGGTTATTTTTATTCATACATTTTACCAATTTCTCTCAGCTGAGAGGTTGTGCTCTCGAAGCTGGTAGACGGGAGGTGCTGGGTTCGATCCCAATCGCGCCCGTCGGCCTAATCGTTCGGAGTTTTCGTGGTTTTCTTCGAGCCGTGGATTTATCCATGCGTAAATACGGATTAGGTTCCCTTAGAAAGACCCCCACGAAGGGCACTCCCCCCGGGACTATATCCCTAGTGTAGATAACTGGCCGTCAATAATCAACTCAACCCAATTTCTCTCAGACATTACTTATAAAAAAGCATGGTCAAAAATTTTCATTAAAAATGTCCTTTCACCCCTCGCCAGGTCATCATCAGTTGTTTTTTTTTTTAAATGAAGGACATTTTTAATGAAAATTTTTGACCATGCTTTTTTATAAGTAATGTCTGAGAGTGATTGGTAAAATGTATGAATAAATATATGTACAGACATTAACGGGTGAACACCTATTTTTAATGTTGGTTATTTACCAAAATTTACTTGATGTGTAGTATGCTTTTATGCTTAAATAAACAGAAATGTTTTTCGTAATTTTCATCAAAAATAGACAGACGTTTCATGTTACAAATGCTATTTATACAAAGTGCAATGAGAGCATTTTCTTTATTTTTAAAGTTGTGAAATATTTTTACTAAATTGACCCGGCGGTACTTAAAAGTACCGATTCAGCTGTCATTAACGATTTTTTTTTTTTTTAATTTATATTATTGTTGCATAAATCTTCTTCTTTTATAACATAGAAAAAAAAAATTAGGTGATATATTTTAAAAAATCCCTGACGGCTCGGCCTACAGGCACAGGTAGATTTCGAAGACGCAGAACGTGGGGTGCCTGTTTGTCGGGAATTGCGGAAGAAATTACCTTTTTGCGATGATGCTGCAGTTGGAACCGCCTACTTCGAAACGAAACTTGTTTGCAAGCGGAGCCAGCAAGGATTTTTTTTTTTTTTTTTTTTTTTTTTTTTTTGCAATAAGAGTTGGTCCTATAAAAAACATGTCAATATAAAAGTTTTAGATAATATTAAGAGGATTTATAATATATTTCAGCGGATTTGAAATATTGGGAATTGACGAAGTTATGAATTTTTTTCTTCTAAAACCCCCCTTCCCTCCCCCCCCTTAAGGCAATTTTTAATTATATCAAAAATCTGTCATACATAAGTTTTTGGCCCTGTTCCTAGAAGTAATAATAACTTCAAACGGATTCGATACGTATCATAATTAAGAAATTATGGGTTTTTTTTTCTGTTTTCACAAAATCCCCCCCCCCCCCCCCCCCTTGGTTTGATTTTGCCCATTAACGAACTTGACCGAGATTTTATGTCCCTTGATTTTATGTATCAGTTTCGAAAAGATGCGGGAGTTGGAACCGCCTGCTTCGAAAAATAATTTGTTTGCAGGCGGAGCCGGCAGGGATTTTTTTTTTTTTTTTGCTATAACGGTTGGTCCTATAAAAAACTTGTCAATATAAAAGTTTTAGATAATACTAAGAGGATTAATAATAAATTTACGCGGATTTGATATCTTGTGAATTGACGAAACTATGATTTTTTTTCTCCTAAAACCTCCCTTTCCCCCCCCCCCCTTGGGGCCATTTTTAATTATATCAAAAATCTTTCATACATACATTTTCGGCCCTTTTCCTAGAAGTAATAATAACTTTAAACGGATTCGATACGTATAATAATAAAGAAATCATGAGGATTTTTCTGTTTTCACAAAAAGCCCCCCCCCATTTCCCCCCCCCCCCCTTTGTTCGATTTTGCCCATTAACGAACTTGACCGAGATTTTATGACCCTTGATTTTATGTATCAGTTTCGAAAAGATGCGGGAGTTGGAACCACCTACTTCGAAAAATAACTTGTTTGCAGGCGGAGCCGGCAGGGATTTGTTTTGTTTTTAATTTTTTTTTGCTATAACGGTTGGTCCTATAAAAAACTTGTCAATATAAAAGTTTTAGATAATACTAAGAGGATTAACAATAAATTTACGCGGATTTGATATCTTCTGAATTGACGAAGTTATGATTTTTTTTCTTCTAAAACCCCCCTTTTTTCCCCCCCTTGGGGCCATTTTTAATTATATCAAAAATCTGTCATACATACATTTTCGGCCCTTTTCCTAGAAGTAATAATAACTTTAAACGGATTCGATACGTATAATAGTAAAGAAATTATGAGGATTTTTCTGTTTTCACAAAAAGCCCCCCCCCCATTCCCCCCCCCCCCCTTGGTTCGATTTTGCCCATTAACGAACTTGACCGAGATTTTATGACCCTTGATTTTATGTATCAGTTTGGAAGAGATTTATGCAGAATTTTTCCAGTTATCGTGGTCAGAAAAAAGTGACATAGAAAGATAGATAGATAGATAGATAAACTTTTGAACTGGGGGTGGTTTTGGGTTCTGGGAGTCATGATCGGCGTAGATCTGCAAAAATTTTTCAAAATTTCCAACTTAGGTGAGAATGTAATAGGTAGTATTTCTTACGAAATCTATCTAATTCATAATTTGGGGTATAAAGCAAATTAAAAATGAAACGGTATGCGTTTGTTCAATAATAGTGATACTCATAACACCTTCAAACATAATTTAATTTTTCACAGCTATATATATATAACATTATCTAAATAAGAGGTTAATACATTCATTACAACCTGAGAATTTATCATAAAATGTATTGAAATGTATTCAAAATTTTCATAGAAGTAAGCATAAGAACCACGAAGGTTAGGGGCTGTCCATAAATCATGTCACACTTTTTTTCAATATTTTTGACCCCCTCCCCTCCTTTGTCACAAAGTGTCACACTTCAACATACCCCCTCCCCCCCTCTTGTCACATGTCACACTATATTACATAAACATATACTTGCAGTTCAGAAACAAAGCACTACGTTATAGATCATATTTCAAATTTTATTTTTTAACTTTAACTATGTGTTTTAATGATATTTGTGAGTATAACAATAAAAATGATTCATGCACTTATTTTGTATGAAATAAGATTAAGGTTTACAACAAAAAATATAATTAATATACAACAGTAATAAAATATTAATATGAAGGAGCAATTGATTTTTTTCTTTTTAAAGAAAGGAATATAAGTAAAAACAAATCACATGAAAGTTGTTTTAACCCCAATTAAAAAATACCCTCAAATTCTGGTAATTGCTTATTTTAAATGATTTTATTTAAATCAAAATGTGTGATGTCACACTTCTTCTTACCCCCTCCCACCCCTTTGTCACAAACTGCCACAATTTCATGAACCCCCCCCCCCTCTCCAAGCGTAACATCATTTATGGACGGCCCCTTATGTGAAACAACATTATTTATAATTTTAGCAATATTATTTGAAAAATTTATATACGGAAGAAAAAATCTAAATGATCATTGGAAGGCTCATTTATATAAAACAAAAAATAATAGTAACAAATCTGGCAATATCTATGATCTGTTTTGATATATGTTAAATATATTTTTATTTAAAAAAAAAAATGCATATTAAATGAAACGGTACATCATAATATGCACCAGGAAATAGGAGTTAATGTATGATTTCTTCTATACAAAATATTTTTGAGATTTCAAATATTTTTTTTTCTTCGACCCATTTATCTCTTGTGGAGTTGTATTTCTCACGCTTCTTTCTTATACATGGAATTCTGTACTATAATGGTAGAATCGTGTTATTTAATAATGCATTAACGTTTCTCATTGGATGAAATCATATCTCGTTTATTCTCCCTGAGAGTACAATATTATACGATTTCTTTCCTTTGAAATAAAAATAGAACTTTATTTGAAGATTTCCAATTTTATTCAGATAAAACGGAATAACGATTGATTATGTTGCGTTAACAGTACAAGCTCTCCCGCAACGTTTCCGCTTGAGAGAGCTCTCAGCTGCAAAATCCATCAAATTTTCGTGTTGTTCTCTCACACCGATACGCGTAATAGCCGCCAGAATTTTAACAAAACCACTGCACCGAGCCCTTCTTCACGTTTTCTTCAACTGAAACTTTCTCGCATCAAGTGTACCGTAAAAATTTTGAAGTTCTTCGGCCATTGTTTCCATGGAGACACTGCCGCCGTTGCCAAACCTTTGAACGGAAATAAATGAGAAAACCGAATAGCTATACTTTTTTATTTTCTTCTTGCGCCGATTCTTTTTAATTTTCGTCTTTTTCTTTATTGTCAGGTTTTGTTTGGTTGTTAAAACTGGTGTTTTATTGGTTAGATCTCGAGATTTGAAAGTTTGGAGGTACTTTGGCAGTTTTTAATTTTATTCTTTCAAAACAAATGCTTGTTGTTCGATTGTGAAAAAATTGTGCCATGAATTGCCGTCTCGAAGTTTTTAAAAATGTAGTTTGTTTATGTTTTAAAACCTTTTTTTTGTCCTGTACAACGTGTGTACAAGATGTGCGTTTGCGTCACAGATTTTCTGAAGAAAAAGTTCTTTTATTGCTTTATTTAATTTTTGTTCGATCGTAAAACTTTTCACATACCTGTGACAGTTCTTTATGAAATTAAACGAGTTTTAATGTATTTTTATCATCTTTCAATTTATTATTTTATTTTTCTGTTATAATTTTCTTTGTGTTTTCTAGCTTATTAATATTTCTTTTTGCTGATTAGCTGTTTCAAAATCTCTATGATTTAATTAGTTTCTTAACTTACACAATTTGAAGTAGTAATTTTGCAATATTGTAATTTTAATAAAAGAAGAGGGGGGGGGCGGTTATTGGAATTTTAAATAATTTTTGGTACCTTAAGAGTTATTTAATTTTAAAATGGCAATTTGCATTACTTTTTTTCTTTGGATAGTATTCATTTTTTTTTTTTTTTCTGATCTTTAGCAGTCACAATTTCAAAGGGATGAGAAACTAATGTTTAAAACCATAGAAACCTTTAGCAGGAGAACTTGGAGAAGTTAGTAAATGCGTAGTTTGTATTCAAGCAATTTAATTTAATATTTTGTTACAAAATTTTATTTTTCACAAAAATATAATAAATTTCATAAAAATTTGCAGTAATTTTTGAATACACTGTTTATTACAAAAATCTAACATTAAACTAAAATAAATCAAAACGGCATATTTATATTAAATAAGTACTACAAAAAAAAAAAAAAAAAAAAAAAAAAAAAAAAAAGGAGCAAAAATGAATGTCTGTAATTAAATTCTAAATTTCCATTTATGTAAATTACACTACCCACACACACCAATTGTGTACCAAAAAGTGTAGAATTACACACCAATTCTACACTTTTCTCTTGCTCACCTATCCTTTTCTTTTCGGTGTATTTCATGTCATTCCAAATCCCAATGAAGATATTTATACGATTCCATCGCGTTCGTCGTACTTCCATCTACATTCACTCTCACTGTTATCCGTAGCACTGCTCATCATGCAAAAGGGTTGGAAATATACTTACTATATTGCATATTGCATTTGTGCGTGCAGCATGCAAAACTTTGCTTTGTACACAGCCGTCCGTGATATTGAAAGGAGGGTTTCCTCGTATGTGTATTTGGACAAGTCATTTTATGATCGATGCTTTAATTACAGTTATGAGTTCAGTGCTTGATCAATAACAATGTAAAATAGATTTTCTGTTGTTTCAATGTCCGGCTGAATTTTATTTATATATCGATTTTTATTTTCATGTGAGGTTTTATTCTGTATTATTTTGCTCTTTTTTATATTTCATGTTTTGTTTTTCCATTTTGGCTAATGGGATATATATGGTTCATATATATATATATATATATATATATATATATAATATATAATATATATATATATATATATATATATATATATATATATATATATATATATATATATATATATATATGGCCGATAGTACTGAGATTTAATAGTTATTATTAACAAAAGTTTTATTATATATATATAAATTAAAAAAAATTTCATAAATAAATTAAAAAAAACTTTTTAGCATTGCGTAGGTCAATATCATGACTTGCACCACTTCAATTAATCCATCATATTACTTTAATATTGCATCAATATATTTGTCTGATTTAACTGTCTTATTTGTCTTATTTAACACGTGTCTTTTTAAAATCCGTCCCCTATTTAAGTATTAATTTATTTAATATATGTTATTCTGCACTGCTATAGACATTTTATTTATACATATTTTGTAATTAATTTACAATTTCATTATTAGCTTCACCTTAGCAATCTATTTGTTATTGCGTGGGGAAGGGGGAGGGGGGGGGCAGTTCTGAACGTTTTTACAAAACTTGGACGCATCTAACTAAAGGTATAGTTTTTCATACATACATTAACATATATACAAATTTAAAAAAATTAATGTAGGTGTGATCTGCCGCATTGATGTAACGATGTAGTATGAGTAATTATGAGCTACAGGTATGAATTTTTAGCACTGTGTAATTCTAATGAAATATTTGACTGCAAGCATCTTCTTTTTATTTCTTAAACATTTTTCGGTCACGGTCTTTTCTTTACAGGGTTATATGTGTTTGTTACACTGTCGAATTTTGAAACTTTATTATTTATTTTTTCTTTTGTGAACGGGGAAAGGGAGCACGGTCCTCTTTTTTTTTGTTTCTTTGGAAGGAAAATAAATGCGGAATTTAGAAAATTTTCTTTTCTCCTTTCCTATTGTTAAAATTGAATTATCCCTTATAGCATTTGGATGCCTCTGTACTTTGTATAGATACTTGCATATTCCCCTCCTACATTATTTGTGTTAAACTCTGTGTGCAAATAGAAGGGTCAGGATCAGGGTTGGCAAGTTTTTGACGCATGATGGTTTTTACCGGTTTTAACCATGGTTTTTACCGTCATGTCAAAAACCTCAGTGTCAAAAATGTCAAAAACTGTCAAAAACCCATTTTTTAGTAGTTTGTTTTTACATTTTTTTTTTCATTCTATATTTAATATTAAGTTGTTTTACATAAAATATTCAGAATCAAAAAGACTCTAAAGTATATTTATCCATCCAAGAAAAAAAATAAAGAATTGCATTAGAATAATACATATACATCTCTGTTAGAAGATCTCTACAATAATCTTAAGCTATTTAGCAAAGTCTAAAAAAATTAGATTTTTTGAAGAAATCCTGTAACCTATAAGTATTAGATTAAACAATGTGTATAATTTCGGTACAACTTATTACATTGTTGAAAACAAAACTTTAAGATTCTACTTATTGAAGTGCAAATGAAAATCACCATAATTGCATTTATGATAATACATAAGATATGCATTTTAAAATATTATATCTAAGAATATTCAAATTTATTCACTACCAGTCTATGCTTAACTACAGTTTTCCCCAGGTTTTAAAAAGGGCAGGGTGCTGCTGGTGAGAAAAGGGCACTTTTTTATTCGTAAGGGCACTTTTTTATTCTTAAGGGCACTTTTTTGATTGTTGAAGGCACTTTTCTTATCCTTAAGGGCACTTTTTTAATTGTTAAAGGTATTCTTTTGGTTTTTAAAGCCACTTTTGATATTTAAAAGTCAGGGCACTCTTTTTAAGACAACATTGAGTCAATTTTTACTATGAAAGCAAATTTTTTAATGCAAAAAGGAGAATGGCATTTTTTTACTGAGGGGCAAGAAGGGTGCTAATTATTTCACTGGGAGGGGCAAGAAGGGAGATAATTATTTTTATGAGGGTCAAGAAGGGTGCTATTTGTAAAGCAAAGGGCAGGCAGGGTGCAGCACTCTTCTGAAACTGTCTGGGGGAAACTCTGCGTTAACATCTATCGTCATACAATGTAACAGCATTTTTGCATATCTAAAATAATTTTAATGTACTTTATTAAAAATGTATATTGAATGTTATTTTATAATTATAACCTTTTTATTATCATTTAATATTATCAAAACCGGTTATATTAGTGAAATTTATATTAGTGAAGATTATGACAAATATTGTTCTTTTCTTTTACTCTTGTATTTTTAAATCTTTCCCATATTAGGAAATGATCTTCTTTTAAATAAATTTAACAAATGTAATTGTAAATAATAATAATAACAAGAACAACAAGGTAAAATCAATCTAGAAATGTATTGTATGCTACACTTACACCATAAATTGGAGGACAATCGAAAATGATAGGTTTTTGACGGAATAAACCGGTAAAAACACGGTTTTTACCACTGTCATGTCAAAAACCAGTTTTTGACGTCAAAAACCCAACCCTGGTCAGGATTCAAGGATGAGGTGTGTATATGTTATTACAGTACGCTCGTCACTTTCTGCAGAATCCGTGTGTTTGTATGGCAAATAAAGGGTCTGCTCACCTTTTCTTTTGTGTGTATAGTTTGATTAGAGTGCGTTCTCTCTGCTTTGCTACACCTATTTCCCGTGTTTCGAATCTTCTTTTTTAAAGAGCACGGCTGTCCAACGCGGTACACTTTGAAGATTTTCTTGGCCCCCTTTTTTTAATTAAAAACAATTTTTATAAAATGCTTCTTTAAAATCAGTATTCCACATGGTTTTTCATTATACGCGGCGATATATTCTTGGCTCCTTTCTCTGAAAAATATTTTGAGATAGACTTTTCTCAGAAAAATATAATTGTAAATTTACTATGACTTATGTTTTTGTCTGCAATTGTTTTTCATATCGAGCTCTGCGTAGTATGTAACTTTATTGCTCACAGACGTGTCTATGCATCTTATAAGACGTCTGCATATGATTATCCCCTACCAGGTTGCCAGTCTGGTTTATTGAGAAATTTCGAATAGTAATTTTTGATTTATGTAATGATAAACGATAGACATTTCTGAATTACCAAAATTCTTCTTTCAGAATTTCTGAATAAAAGAGAAGGCCAATCTGGCAACCCTGCCCTCTTCTATAGTGCGGTAATATTGTTGTATGTTTCCGGTCACGTGAATAATGGCGCCCTTCAATGTTTGACACTACTAACATAGACACTACTATAGATGGGATGAGCCCGCGCTTATTAAAAGGTTGGACAGCCCTGTTTTAGAGCATACTAAATAGCCACACTAAATAGCTATATCAGTACACGACGTACGCATTTCTGTTCTGGACAGTGACCAAAACGGTGTGTGAATAAAGAATCTTACCGTTATTTTCCGCGGCAAAAGGAAATACTTTTAAGATCATGGGCAAAAGTCATACTTTAACTGGATTTAATGTAATAAATTTAGGATGTGCTTTAAATTTTCTGTGCATGTTCGTCTTTTCTTTTACTATAAAAGGTGGCTATAATGTCATACACTCGCGCGCCGTTTTTTTGTTTTTGTTTCCTTTATAAAAAGGAAAGAAGTCGCCAAATTTTGAGGATTTTTTTCCTTTAATAGTAACTTGGCTTATTGTATTAAGTTATTGGTTTGGTGCGGATTTGAAAATTGCGCCAATCTAAAAGTCGCCAAACATCTGTGCGTGAGTGTAACACATCTGTTCCTAAAAGGTGATGAGGGATTATTTCTAGAAGCTGAAAAAGTGTACAGAATAACGTGATTCAGAGGTAAAATTAAAAAAAAATTATCATATAAATAAGCATTTTTGAATCTATTTTTCGAAATTAAACTGAAAACATTTAAATAATTCCTCCATGCTTCGTATCGATGCGTGCACAGATTCTCCCTACATTATTTGTGTTAAACTCAGTCTGCAAATAGAAGGGTCACGAATCAGAATGAGGTGGGTACATGTTATTATAGTACACTCGTCACTTTCTGCAGATCCCGTGTATTTGTTTGGCAAACAAAAAGGGCCTGCTCACCTTTGCTTTTGTGTGTATAGTTTGATTAGAGTGCGTTCTTTCTGCTTTGCTACGACGATTTCCCGTGTTTCGATTTCTCCTTTTTAACGCTTATCCATGCTGGTAATTTCTTAAACAAATGAATTGACGATGAAATAATTAAATTCTCTTAAATAACGTTTAATTAACAAATTAGCTTTCGAGCTGGAAAACGAGTGTGTTGTTATTTCATTGGTATAGCTAATTGCTTTTAGTTTAACCACAAAACACAAATAATATTAAAACAAATATTTTTCGTTAAAGAGAAGTTCGATTCTTTCATTTGTATTTAGATCGTCTTATTCGTGTTTCAGTCCATGGTTTGATGCTTCGCGTTGCAGCAAATAAGAGTCCGCGGTTCGTGTTGGCGTTACTTATCTATTTGTTTATTTATTCGTAGCAGGTTGACTATACTTGTTTCAGTTTTTGCAGATCAGGTTCGGGTTATCCAGTTGTTATACAAGAAAATGAAGAATCTTATATATTGAAACGAAAAGGGATTTCCGTCAAATTCTTTTTTCACACGAATTTGTCCCATTTACGCATGCGTAAACTTAAATCTTGGAACTTAACCAGTTTTAGAGCACACTCAAATGCGAAAACGCTTTTTCAGAAAAACAGAGTGGTATAAAACGCGTTTCTTCTCTGTTCTGATTATCGTGTGGGTTCGATCCCTGCTATGGACAGAATGATTTTTCTTATTTTATTTGAATTATTCTTCAAAAATTTCAAACTTTTTAAAACAGAATGAATTTTATTTTTATGGTACTATCAAGTTGTTTGCCGTGAAGTTTTGACGGGTTCCATCTACTATTGTTTTAAATTTAAAAACTATATATTCGAATGTAAATGAGTATATTATATGTTCATTTTGGTACATAAAAGGTAAAATTTGTATTAAAGATATCGCGAACCCTTAGTAAAATCGTCCTTCATGCACTGTGGATACAGGTCACACCCCGGAGTTCACAAATGCTAGTGTTTTGAGATCAGACTGCAACATATACGGAAGCAGAATATTTTTGGAAGGGTGGTATACTAAATTAGAGAAATAATCCCTGAAAGAGGCTTGCGCCGTTCCAGAGGAATATACAGTTTTGCTGAATGACTGACTCTTTTGCAATTGTTTATGACATTGATCTTTTTACTGATGAGGTTCTATCATTATAGCACGGAACTGTTAACTTTAATTTTAATGTTGTTTTAGGGTTTTGAATTAAAGTCGATTATTTATTTTTATATTGATAGTTAGGAATTCAGACGTAGGATGTTTATATAATTAAAAATTAAAGATATATATTTTTTCCCCCACAATGCTTTACTGACATCCATAAATCCTATTTTAAATAAACTAGCATTCATTCTCAAAATAAATAAATAGAAAAAATAGGGAAAGAAAGAGAAGGGAGAAAAAAAACCTTGGCCTTGCTGAGATTAATGATTAAAAAAAAAAAAAAAAAATCAAAAATACTAATCTTAAAATGCCGAAGTAAGTTTTAAATCTCAATATAAGGATCACACATGGACGTCATACATTACTCCAACTTATTTTAAAATGTAAAGATTTTAATGATGAAAACTCGCTGCACTCACTAGTTAGTGTAGTACTTTCTCTGTTTATTTTTTCTGATGCAGTATCTCGGAGCTGCGTCTGTAAAAATTTATAAGCAAAAATTAGCGGAAGTAAAAGATTTATGGATCGAAGAAATGTTTTCATAAAGGGCATTGCATTTCGGAATCCAATTAACGTATGCTGCAATGGCAAATCTGCGTAATACCTCCCGCACAAACGCGAAATCAGCTAAAAAGATTAATAAAAGTCACGCAGTACGCAGTGATTGCAATGGACCTTCATGCAATACACAGACAGAGTATTGCACCCTGCCTTGTTTTTTGCATGCGTGTAAATTTGATTACTTCATTAATAAACAATCCGTAAATATATATAAAAAGTATAGTGTTTTTAAAAGTATAGATCATTATTTAATGACGCAGTGCCCTTCCCTTTCTAAAAATAGTTAAGTGTAACCCCATTTTTTTTTTTTCTCCGGAGACCTCTTTCAGTCTGTTGTTCCCAAATGCAAACTGGCTACTTTGACATATTTTTTAAATTCATTTTTGTTCGGAAACGCATGAAATTGGCAGGTGTTCTTATTCAGAAACTTTGTAATCGAAAGACGTTTTCCATTTTTGGTAAAGGAAATTTTTTTTCCAAAATTTGAAGTTTTCCGAATTCCCGAGGCACTTGAGCAAGAAAAGGGAAAATCGTGTCACGTATCACGTATAACTCGATAAGTAATCTGTTTATCAAAAAATGGAAAACTTATTTCAATTCCAAATTGCTTCAATACTCAGGCCTGCTAATTGATGACTTTGCGTTTAAAAATGTGTCAAAGTTTCGCGTTGTTGAGCAGGTCATTTGAGAACTACCTTAAAAAAATAACCACAGTATTCAAAATATCTGCGCCCGAAAAATTGCAAAAATTGTAGAATTTCCTCGTTATTTTAGGAAAAATACGGGAGATTTATTCAATCATTTTGTAAATTGTATAATTCGTAAAGTTATTCGAAATTAATGCTACTTTATTTATTATACCTAAAAAGTACTCCTGAAATTGTCTTTTTATTATTATTATTATTTATTTATTTAATTTATTTATTTTATTTATATTTATTTATTTTATTTTATTTTATTTATTATATATAATATAAATTTGGGGGAGGGATATCTGGGAATTTTTTTCGTAATGTATATGTATTTACATGACTGTTAACATAATTTAAAACACGTCTCTTCGAAGTGTTATTAAGCCCTTTTCATACAGTGAATGTTAATTAAACAATATTTTAAAAAAATTCAAGCCATTTAGAAATTTTTGGGTTTTAAAATTTTCTTTTTATAAAATTTCTGGTAAAAGAATGTACATTTTTTTTTTTTTATTTTAATAGTAAAACTAATTCAATATGAAAAGAAGCCTTTAAAATATTTTCCCTCTTTCAGTTGTAATGCGTTCATGATGTAATTAAGCAGTTAGTTTTTCGCTTTTCCTCTTTATACTAAACGCTCTTGTGGCCAAGTTTCGAAATCGATATTACTTTAGAGGTAAAACTAAATTTCGTTCTCTGACAATATTATCTGCTTTCGGAACGAACAAATATTCCACCAGTGCAATAAGTTCTGCTCCAGCAAATCGAACGTAATTACACACAGGTCTTTCGTCCTGTTGCCATACCCGCGTGACAAAATTAATAACCAAGGGCCACCTGGAAAATAAAAGTTATTTTTTCACGGCACGTTTCTGTCAGGAGTTATTTAAGGAAAAAAATATATATATTCGAGTAAAGTTCTCCTACTTGTGAGGATTATAGATTTGGTAATTATTACGAAGTGCTTTCAGTGCGGAGTTCGTTAATTAATGCCCATTAAGTAGGGAAATGCAAAGCTATTTCAATCCGCTGTGTTGTGCGCTCGTAAATCGACTGTCAGAGGTGGGCGTGTGCTTATTGTGTAAGTCAGTTGCTATTTTAAAGACTTAGGGAAGCATCATGTTTCAGGTTTTAAATGCACCGTGATTTATCTTAAACTTCCCGACGAGAATTTAAGTTGTAATTTAGAGTTGTCAAGTTTTTAAATTGGTTTGGAATAGAGACATTTACCCTGATTAAAGATAAGCATTTTGAGATTTGCCGTAATTCTTGTAATTGAAGATTCTAGTTTTAAAGGAATTTTAGTTTGCTGATAAACTTGATATCCGAATGTTCAAACGTGAATATTTTGATATTGTATTCTGGTACGATTTTAAATGTTGTGTAAAATGGTATTTAATTGATATCTGTAGCATTTTTGGTTACGTCCAAGAAAAAGAATGCTTTATACTTGCTGACAAATTGTGAAAATTATAACTAGGTTTTAATTTAATAAAATGTAGTTCCTCGCAAATACTCATAGTTTAAGGAATGAATTCTCTAAGTACTGACAAAATATTTCTTTATACCAGGTGTTTCACAATAGAAGTTATGTTGATTGTGTCTTTAGGCTGTTCTGAAATCCAAATTAGCTACTTTCTGACAAATTTTTTAATTCATTTTTGTTTCACAAACTTTTTTTTTTTTTTTTTTTTTTTTTGGGGGGGGGGGGGCTGTTAAGGCAGAAGATTTTTCAGAAAATGCTGCCAAAGAATCGAATGAACCGAAAAAAAAAATCGATTACAAACCACTTCAGTGATCATGCTTGCAAGTATTATGCTTTTATGTTTAAAAATGATTTAGAAAATATGTCAAAGTTTTAAGTTGTTGAGCGGAGGAGAAGGACGGAGGGTGATTTTTAAACTGCCTCAAATTGCTAAAATGATAGAAACAGATCTCTAGTTACAAACGATATACAAATACGTTCCCTGGCTTCTAAAAGTTATATTTAGAAAAAAATACCCTGACAAGTAAACCATTTAAAAAACAGTTAAAATTCAATTCTTCTACGATTAAAACTCACCGAGATATGATACATTGAATTTTACGAAATTTCAGAGCTTTCCGGCGCTAAAAACGTGACAGACTATTTTTTAGTGCATTAATTTAGTGTTTATTAATTATCTGTATTATTGTAATGCAGAAGATTAATCCACTGGGATTGTTTATTTGCTGTTTTGTTCGCAAATGTCATTTGAAAAAAAGGAAAAAAAAAGGGGGGGGGGCAATTCAATTTGTCAAATTTACCCAAACTCTCAGCTATTGAAAATTAATCGTATTATTTATTAAATCATATTGCTTATTTGTTTTGAGACAATCTGATTAAAACATTATCATTATATATTTTTAAGGGATTTTTCTTTAATTTTATCAACTAAGAGATTGTAATTTGGTCGATTTATAAACCTGTCTATCATGTATAAGTAGACTGTCAACGGTGCTGGTTTGATTTAATATCCATCTCTTTATTTCATTAGCTTTTCTACTTCACATTACATCCTTCACATAAAGGATGAACGTAACAGTTTGATGACTCCCCTGTTAGCAATTATTTTTAAATCTTACGCATTACGAATTCTCGTCTTTTCTGCGAAGAGTGATAAACCTTCAGACACAAGTTATATAGCAAATCCGTCATTACCCTCACGGCCACCCGAAGTTAACAAAGCTGCTCTACAATTTAACTCAATTATTGCACTCTCCATGCCCACTCTTTGGCCCGGAAATCACCGTGTACGACTTAATTAACACATTCCCTTCTTCAATTTCTGGCAATCTCGTCGATTCGGTTAAAGTTAGCGCCCTCTCTTGGCTGCTAAATACCTTGGTTATTATTATTTTTTTTAACTCCTATCTCTCAAGCGTGTTTCAGTGGAATATTATTATGATTAATGAGCGAAAAATTGGATTGTAAAAGAATTTTGTGTAAAGGCTGTTATAATGAGACAGAATTTTTGTTATTGGTCACGATCGGGATCACATTACGGGAAAAGTAGACGTGTAATGGGAAAACGTTTAATATTCCTTAGTAGATAGATCACATTAATTGGCACATTTCTCATCAACAAGGTAAAAAGAAAAACTATCGTTTTTATTACTATTATAAATAATAATGAAAAAAACTAGTCGTTGGGAGTCACCGTAATACTTACCGATCACCCATCATAGATATGCATAATATAAAATATGAAAATAAAACGTGTAAACTATTTATAAAATGCATTGCAATTCGAATAAAACCGTGACTTAATGACGTTATAAACTTTAAATGCTCTATTACTGAATTGCGTAAAAGAAACATCCTTATAACTCTAAAAATGATAATCATATCAACTAAGAGTTTACTGCCTCGGATTAAGTGCCCCATTTCCAATTAAAATATATCTTTAAATTGAAATTTGAATGAAATACAGGGTCATGAAAAATGGAAGAGTGTGGAAAATATGATTACAAATATCTCGACAACTCATTAACCGATCGACTTCATTCTTTATGCAAAATTTATGTACAACACTAGAATATTTTTAAACCATAAATATCTTTATTACGATCTATGTAATTTTCTTTACCATATTTGCACCTAATCGACTAACAATTATTTGATTTTTTTTTTCTTTTTGCATATAGTTAAATTCCCTGTTATAAAACAAACAGTAATTTTCTTATGTATAAATAATAGTTCTTATTAGTTGACATATTAATTATAATCTTTAAAAAAATATATCATTTTCATTTTTATTTGAAGTAGTAATGGATAAATGTAATTGTTAAAATAGAAAGCTATTATACTGTAGCAAATTTCTGATTACTGATTGCAAAGTTGCATTACAAAAAAAAAAAAAAAAAAAAAAAAAAAATGAAAAAAAAAATTGAAAAAAAAAGTTTAATATTGAATAATAATAATATAATTCATCGTCAACATGAAAAACTAACCAATTTTATGTTATTTCGATAAAATACTTAGTTATCTTTTAAAAGTTATTTTTAAATTCTTATAGCGCGTGTGTGTATTTCCTGCTATATTTTATTTATTAAGATATTTTCTATATACTATATATTTTTAATGCTATAACAGTTATGTAACATATTATGGGCAACTTTAAATAAGAGAACTCGCAATTCTTTTATTCTATATAAATGAGAAATTTTAGCCTCCAAAATGAAATGTGAACAACCGAAGCCTTCCTAAAATACAATTAAACATAATGAATGAAAATAGATGAGAGATAGATGAAATATTCAGTTGATTATAAAGATCTTGCAATGCTAAGATAGTGAAGATATGATAGCCCTTGAGACAGGATATAAGCTTTGGGAGAATGAGTAAAGACGTGTGAAAACGCTATATCAAATGTATTTCTCTGGAGAATTTCATTGTTATCATTGTAATGGATTTAATGCCATGTATCGTATTTTCTTGGTTTAGTTTAATGTCTCTGTTATGTGCATAAATTATAAAGTTGGTTGGATAAGTTTATCTTATGACATTTTGTTTACCGGAAAGTAAACAAACAGATGATGCTTGAAAGAGTTGGAAAATTTGAATTAATATCCATAATTTTACCATTTCGTCGCTTTTAAATGTACGATAGAACAAGTTTTCGGAATATATCAGTATTTTGAAATATAATTGAAAATAATTACGAAATATTTCTATACGTATCTAGATAAACAGAATAGATGGAAATATTATTATTATTATTTAATTTCCTTCTTTCGTAATTATTTTTAGCATGCTGGCTGGTCCAGTTGGATAATTTATGATTCATTTTGGTGATTTACAATCCTGGTCTGTGTTTTTAAGCTCTCGTGTGCGTAAAATAATATCAGAATCTTCTGTAACTGTTAGGCGTTGTTATAATATAGCTCAGTTTATTTATGTTAAAAATTTTCCAACTTTTCTTTTTCCGTTTTTTTATTTTAAATTTTATTAGCATATAAAGTTTCAACTATTATATAAAATTAAAACCGAATAAAATGTTTTCTCCTTACGTAAACTTAATTTGCTTTTACCTTAACTGTTTTATCTCATATGTTAAATAGAACTTAAAATTTATAAATAACTTAGGATAGAGTGATTATCGCTTTGAATTATATGTGAATCAACGTGCATAATCAGAATAACCACTAAATCAAGGAAAATGAGGGTTAACCTGGGAAAAGTCGGGGAAATTTGCGTATGTTGCCGAAATTTCCATTAATTAATTGGTACTGGAAGGGGGAGAAATGCTGTGTATAACTTAAGTGCATCAAAACCAATTAATCAACGCTTGTTAAATCAGTGAAAGTGGAAATTTTCAAATAATGGCCGGCTACCTTCATAAATACAAAATGTCAAACATGTTCACTATTCACAGTTTGTTCTTGTACCTTGTAATTGCCTATGTTTCTTTGAAAATAAGTTTAAAAAAACTGTATTCTTAAGAAATTGACAGTCAGGATAAAAATATTATCTTTATTATTATTATCATTATTATTATCATAAAAACTGTAGCAAATTATCGCATTTATTCACTATTTTTGACTTTTTACCTTTGAAAATAGCCAACACCACGTTTTTCAACAATTTTCCTTCTACTATAGAGAGTGCATAACACAGTGTTAAAGATAGAGCTTGTATTTTACACAACCTGTTAAATTGTGTTTCCAATAATGTTATTTTCCTCGAACAAATAATATCTGTGCAGGGAAAGTCGTTTTAAAGGCAAAACAGGACAATGATCTTTCCATGGATGTTATTCCTCAGAATTTATTTGGATTTCTACAAGTTTTGTCAATTGGATTTTCTGATATCTGGAATTTTCAAAATACTTTTCGATGACTTTGAATTATTATAGACAATATCAGGTGTTTTAGTAATAAAATTATCGTTTGTTTAAATTATTAGTTTTCTATTGTTTAGAAATATAATCTCTGTGCAGGGAAAGTCTTTTTAAATTTGTTATTCGTCAGAATTTATTTGGATTTCTACGACTTTTGTCAATTGTGTTTTCCGATATCTGGAATTTTCAAAATACATTTTGGTTACTTTGAATTATTATACAAAATATCGGAAGTGTTTTAGTAATTAAATTAACACTTGATAAAAATATTAGTTTGTTATTGTTTAGAAATATAATCTCTGTGCAGGGAAAGTCGTTTTAAAGATGTTATTCGTCAGAATTTATTTGGATTTCCTCAAATTTTGTCAATTGTGTTTTCTGATATCTAGAATTTTCAAAATACATTTCTATGATTTTGAATTATTGTAGAAAATATCGGAAGTGTTTTAGTAATTAAATTAACACTTGTTTGAATCATTTTTTTTTTTTTTTTTTTTTTTATTGTTTAGAAAAAAAATTGGAGGGAAATTAAATTAATGGAAAATGCCCCCAGTTATTTTTGATAAAAGTATAAATAGGATATAAATTGAAATGTTATTAGTTTTTTGCGCATGCTGTTTAAAAGTGTTTTTACAGTGCAAACATGTGAAAGCATAATGCATATCATAATTCACTTATAATATATGATTTAATTTGCATCATTGCACCATTGTAAATTCGAGTAATCCTCCTACTTTTTTCTCTTTCTATTTCTTAAAAAAACAGCCACTGATCTTTTTTTTTTTTTTTTTTTTTTTTTTACAATTTGATTATTTATCTATAAATTACATTAAACAACATTTATCTTTTATTTTCGCATGTATTAAATGAAAAGTTTCTCAGAGTTCAAAGTCTAGTTTAATGTGAAATATTATTATTTTCTTTTCTCTCCAAGGTCAGATTTAGGAAGCTTGATTTAGTAATACCAACCTTAAAAAAAGAAGCTATGTCTTCTTTTTATTCTGATATGCTGCTAAAATTGATATAGAATGTAAAATTACCATTTCAGATAAAATATTTCGTTATACTAAATGTATCACACGGATTAAACTGAAATTTGTTATGTTTTTCACTATTTGAAGTTTTTATTTTACGTGTTACTAAATTTGGGACTTGTCTTTAAAGCTGGATTACTTTTTAGTCATTTAGTGGAAAATTACTTACTTGTATGCCACAATTCCTATCTGATTCTTTTCAATTTCAAAGATAAATTTTAGACTAGTTAATAATATATATATAAAAAAAGAACATTTCAATTTTTAATATGAATTTTTTTTAGGCTAATTAGTTACAAGTGAAATAATAACAATAATAATTAAACCAGGGGTCGATCCAGGGAAAATTTGGGGCCTATTTAGGGGACCCTTCACAAAAATCTATTTAATAAAATGGATCCCTTCACAAAAATCAATTTGATAAAATGGGTCCCTTCACAAGAATCAATTTGATAAAATGGGCCCCTTCACAATAATCAGTTTGATAAAATGGGCCCCTTCACAAAATTCTATTCCATGAAAACTTACTATTTATTATTTATTTATTATTTTGTGATGTTTTAAAATGTGTAATTTGTAAACAAAAGAAAAAAACCCTGCATCGACCACTGTAAACACATAACATTAGGATTTTAAAAGTACCATTTGCAAACAAAACAAGCTCGCCAGAATAGAAAACTTTACCAGGAAGACTTAAAGTTAGCACTAATAAATGTTTGGTAACAATTCAAGTAACTAGATTTGATCTTTCATTATAAGAAAAATTCCAAAAATTTAACAAATATCACAAAAATAACTTTTTTGCCCCCTTTTCACAAAATGGAAATACAAGGGGGGGAAAAAAACCCATCGACTGCTGATAAAACTTGAAGTGCCACGTGCTGCCTTAGTTCATCAGTGATCTAATAACAACATGCTGAGATTAGTTCCCATTTTCTACGGTAGCAACCGTGCCCCGGTTCGTTCTTTTCTTGTGGATTAATGTAATTAAAACTTCCGTGCATATAATCATTACGCAAAACGAAAATAGCCTGCCTGGAGTACTGCGCGAAAAATATTCCCCCCGGATCTCCAGCACTCTGAAACATTTTACAAGTTTTATATTTTCAGATAGTTTGTTTGAAGGTGCTTATGAAGGTTGAGATGGCATCACGAAAGCTTACATTCCCCTTGGCTACCTACTCACGCGATCATGTCTGAAAAAAGTAGGTGGAGATGAAATGTTATTTGAAAAATGGTTCTCCTGGTTCTTACGACAAATTGACAAGTGCACCCTATAATCACCAGACATCACTTGTCTTAGTGGAGTCGTCACTTCCGTATTTTTTTTCTCTCTCTCGCCAGTTAAGTCCCATCGCATTCCTTCAAGCTCCTACAGTGGTCGTCAATGAATTAGAAGTTGCTTTTTTACCATTAGAAGAAATGTGGTTTATTCTAATTTTTTAATGCATAAAAAAATATCGTTACGTCTTACCTTTTTGTTCCCCCCCCCCCCCCCCCCATATTATTGAAATATTTTCATTCTTAAAAAAAGTGGACTACGTTGAGAAGCACTTTTAAAATTTAACAAAAAATACGTGTTACAAGTATTACGGAGGAAAGTAGAAGTGTCATTTCTGCTTATACTCTCAGGGATCTGTTTAAAAAAAAATGTAGATCCTTTAAAAGACCCTTCACAATTTTGTCTTGTAACAGGGCCGTTTACAAAAAATTTCATTATGAAACAGGACCTTTCACGAAATTTTTTTCACTTTAAAACAGGACACTTCTTTGTCTTTAAATAGACATTTGACAAAACTTTGTCTCCAAACTGAAATTTTCATAAATTTAATCATTTTAAAATCAAACGACCTGTCACAAAATAGCTGAAGTCGCCATTGAACCTATTACCTAAGCTTATTCCTTATGCATAAAGGATCGTGATAGAAATAGATAAAAAGAAACCAGACAATAACGATAATTTTAAATTCACAAAATTATGACTTAGATTTTTCACAAATATAAAAAACGGTTCACAATTTCACAAATAACAGGGCCTTATAGACAGACCCCTGGCTCTTGTATTATGATTTAAAGTAGCTGGCGATAAAAGATTAACTCTCTCGAAACGCTTTTTTTTTTCTTTCTTCTTCTTCTGAGCCTTGTTGTTATTATTATTATTATTATTATTTGTGGTTTTAAGAAATTTTATATCAAGAAATCAATTCTCTTTTTAAAATTTTCTTAACGCATAAAGGATCTTCAGATTCAAACTTGTATTGTACTGGGTAACACGGTTTTGTTTTATTTTCTTTTAATGGTAATTCAGATTTCGCTTCTAAAAATAATCTCTGATGATATTTCTGCTTAGACAAATCGACTAAGATTAATTTGTTACCAACTAATGACATGCTGTCAGCTTCTTTCATTTTACTATATTTGGGAGAACAAGTGCCAAAAATTATCAATAAGAGCTTATTTCTACATTAAAAAGAGGATCACCCAGCCCAGTGGTTAACACGCTGGCCACAAATTGGGGAACTTGAGCCGATGTTCCCGGGTTGGAAGCCAGCGCAGTCTAATAGATGGGGTGAGTGTGCATTGTGCATAGACCTTCTAATAAACTTTAGTAGTTATTCTTTCTCTGAGGCATTGTGCGAGGTTTTCGGGGTTTTCTTTTTATGGTAACGATAATTCGGGTCACTTTTCCTTCAGAAGTCTTTCCTGAAGGCATACCTCCTATATACAGCATGATCGAAATTGGCCGATGCTTAAGAAAAAAAAAATTACTTTAGTTTACATTAAAAAAGAAACAGAAAAAAAATACCAGGTTTTGTAAGTTAAATGTCCCAAGAAAGGTCCCCCGCCCCTTTTTTAAAAATTAACCAAAAAGTTTTTTTTTTCCCTAGAAAAAAAAAAATCGAATTATATATTGTTCTTTGCATGTATCATGTGCATTTTACAGAGTCAGTTTGCAATTTTGCCAATTTGACTCATTCAAATGCTAAATAAATATTTTCTTTGTTGAACTTGAGTACTTTGTAAAGTATTTGTTTAAAAAGAAATACATGTTCCCCCTCACCCCCTTTATAAAAAATTAACCAAAAAGTTTTTTTTTTTTTTTTTTTTTTTTGAAAAAAAAAAATATCGATTTATATGTTGTTTTTTGCATGTATCGAGTGCATTTTAGAGTGTCAGCTTGCAATTTTGCCAATTTGACTCATTCAAATGCTAAATAACATTTTCTTTGTTGAACTTGAGTACTTTGTGAAGTATTTGTTTAAAAAGAAATACATCTTCCCCCTCACCCCCTTTATAAAAAAATAACCAAAAAGTTTTTTTGAAAAATAAATATCGATATATACAGTGGAACTCCAGTTATACGTTTTGCCCGGGACCGGACAAACGAAACGTGTAACTCAGTAAAACGTACAACTCAATTAATGGTTTACCGGAACAATTTTTTAAATATATCGTGAAAACTTTGATCCGCTGAGGAGTTTGCTACCTTTTATATTGAAAACAGAAGTTTCCTAAGTAGTACTACACCTATGACACAGATTTTTGGAAATGGAAATGAGAAGAAAAAAGTACATAAGAGAAGTACACATGAACTTATTTTAACATAGAAGCTTTATTAAAATTATTTTTAATACACATAGAGTACTTAAAAGAAATCGTTGGAATCGCCTTGGCATATAAATCATCTATCAAAAGAAATTTCAGTACTTTATTGAATCTTGTTGAAATAATCACTAATATTCGGTTGTTTCTTTTCGGCTGAGCCGACACTGAACAGCAAATTTTGCATTTCTGTTAATAATGCAGCCGCCTTATGGTTATTGCTTTTACTATTTACAAACCGCTTTACTACGTCAAAGCTTTCACATCAGCTCTGAAGTTTGAGTGGGATCTTTCAAATCAGACTCCTCGGCCGCGTCGTCAGTGTTTCCGGTTTTAAAATAGATAAATGAAAAATAAATTCGTCCGGGGACGCAAAAACGTAACGTATAACTGAGGGAAATGTGTAATTCAAAACGTATAACTCAGATAGTTTTTAATAGCAAGTGGTCGGGACCGCTGAGTTGAAACGTATAAGTGAGGGAAACGTACAACTCAGGTAACGTATATCTGGAGTTCCACTGTATGTTGTTTTTTGCATGTATCGTGTGCATTTTAGTGTCAATTTGCAATTTTGTCAATTTGACTCATTCAAATGCTAAATAACATTTTCTTTGTTAAACTTAAATTCTTTGTGAAGTATTTGCTTAAAAAGAAATACATGTCCCCCCCCCCTTCCTTTTTTAAAAGAAAATAACCAAAAAGTTTTTTTCCTTGAAAAAAGAAATATTGATTTATATATTGTTCTTTGCATATATCATGTGCATTTTAGAGTGTCAGTTTGCAATTTTTGCCAATTTTTTTTGACTCATTCAAATGCTAAATAATATTTTCTTTGTTAAACTTGAGTACTTTGTGAAGTACTTGCTTAACAAGAAATACATGCCTCCCCCCCCCCCCCCTTAAAAAAATTAACCAAAAATTTTTCCTTGGAAAAGAAATATCGATTTATATGTTGTTCTTTGCATATATTAAGTGCATTTTAGAGTGTCAGTTTGTATTTTTGCCAATTTGACTCATTCAAATGATAAATAATATTTTCTTTGTTAAACTTGAGTACTTTGTGAAGTATATGTTCAAAAAGAAATACATGCCCCCACCTTTTTTTTTTTTTTTTTTTTTTTTTTTTTTTAAAATAACCAAAAAGTTTTTTTTTTCTTTGAAAAAAAAATATCGATTTACATGTGGTTCTTTGCACATATCATGTGTATTTTAGTGTCAGTTTGCAATTTTGCCAGTTTGACTCATTCAAATGTTAAATAATATTTTCTTTGTTAAACTTGAGTACTTTGTGAAGTGTTTGCTTAAAAAGAAATACATGTTACACCTCCCCCCCTCCTTTAAAAAAAAAATAACCAAAAAGTTTTTTTCCTTGAAAAAGAAATATCGATTTTTATATATTTTTCTTTTCATATATCATGTGCATTTTAGAGTGTCAGTTTGCAATTTTTGCCAATTTGACTCATTCAAATGCTAAATAATATTTTCTTTGTTAAACTGGAGTACTTTGTGAAGTATTTGCTTAAAAATAAATATAAATGTCCCCCTCCCCCTTTAAAAAAATTAACCAAAAATTTTTCTTTGAAAAAAAAAATATCGATTTATATGTTGTTCTTTGCATATATCATGTGCATTTTAGAGTGTCAGTTTGCAATTTTGCCAATTTGACTCATTCAAATGCTAAATAATATTTTCTTTGTTAAACTTGAGTACTTTGTGAAGTATTTGTTCAAAAAGAAATAAATCCCTCCAACCCCCCTTTTTTAAAATAACCAAACAAAAAATTGTTTTCCTTGAAAAAGATATATCGATTTATATGTGGTTCTTTGCATATGTGTATTTTAGAGTGTCAGTTTGCAATTTTACCAGTTTGGCCCATTCAAATGTTAAATAATATTTTCTTTGTTAAACTTGAGTACTTCGTGAAGTGTTTGCTTAAAAAGAAATACGTGTTACCACCCCCCCCCCCCCTCCTTTAAAAAAAAATAAACAAATAGTTTTTTTCCTTGAAAAAGAAATATCGATTTATATATTGTTCTTTGCATATATCATGTGCATTTTAGTGTCAGTTTGCAATTTTGCCAATTTTACTCATTCAAATGCTAAATAATATTTTCTTTGTTAAACTTGGGTACTTTATGAAGAAGTATTTGCTTAAAAAGAAATACATGCCCCCTCCCCACCACTTTAAAAAATTAACCAAAAATTTTTCCTTGAAAAAGAAATATCGATTTATATGTTGTTCTTTGCATATATCATGTTCATTTTAGAGTGTCAGTTTGCAATTTTGCCAATTTGACTCATTCAAATGCTAAATAATATTTTCTTTGTTAAACTTGAGTACTTTGTGAAGTATTTGTTCAAAAAGAAATACAAGCCACCCACTCTTTTTTAAAAAAATAACCAAAAAAAAATTTTTTTCCCCTTGAAAAAGAAATATCGATTTATATGTGGTACTTTACATATATCATGTGTATTTTAGAGTGTCAGTTTGACTAATTCAAATGTTAAATAATATTTTCTTTGTTCATGGTTTCCCCCCCGCCCCTCATCCCCCACCATTTCCTTTTCTAAAAAAAAAAAAAAAAAAAAAAAAAAAAAAAAAATCCAAAATGTTTTTTTTTTTCCTTGAAAAAGAAATACCGATTTATAATATATTGTTCTTTGCATATATCAAGTGCATTTTAGAGTGTCAATTTGCAATTTTGCCAATTTGACTCATTCAAATGCTAAAAAATATTTTCTTTGTTTAACTTGAGTACTTTGTTGTGAAGTATTTGCTTAAAAATAAATACTTGCCCCCACCCCCTAAATTTTTTTTTCCTTGAAAATGAAATATCGATTTATATATCATGTGCATTTTAGAGTGTCAGTTCGCAATTTTTGCCAATTTGACTCATTCAAATGCTAAATAATATTTTCTTTGTTAAATTTGAGTACTTTGTGAAGTATTTGCTTAAAAAGAAATACACATCTCCCTCTAGGTCTAGCTCTTTTATTTTTTACTAACTTTGTTGTTAATTTTTCTGATGCTTATATTAATTTTTATCTTATTGAGATATGCTGAATGTAATTAAATGTCTTAAGACTTCTGATGGATTACCAGTTGCATTATTCATTCTTCGTAATGGTTTTATTAACCCTTTTCAGCATTTTAATAAATATGTATTGAAACGTCTAGCATTCACGAATTAGACGTTAACATAATTAAAAAAATGAAAAGAATTTTTCTAAGTCCCACAAAATGTTGAGCTATAACTTTCGTCTGATTTATACCAAGTCATAAAACATGTCTGTCACTTTCCCTGCTAACCACCTACTCGTGCTACGCATCTGGAGAAAGTAGGATGTTGAATGTTTGAAAAATGGTCCTTCTTGGGGCGCGACAATTGACAGGCTAACCCTATAATCATTGGTCGTCAATTGAGTAAGAAGAGGAAAGATGGAGTCCGTAGCTTCTGAATATTTTATACTTATCATTGTGCATTCCTTCACGCTCTGTTGAGAGCGTCAGTGGGTTAGTTGTCGTCTGTTCACGATCTTATTTTATAAGATTGGAATAATATAATTATTTCATTCAAATGTATGTATTTCATTTTTCTCTGACCTTTCTTATTTTGCAATGTTTTGTGTGGTGTCAGTATTTTGACGCTTCGTGTTTTTAAATACTTAGTTTAAAATGCCTAGATAAGCCATTTAGGCACAGATGTCATGTACGCACCACGTTGGCGCGATTGCAACGAAATGGCCATTTTATGCCTCACATGGTAACCCGGTTATTTTGTTTATATTGTTGTTTATTTACTTTAATTTTTTTTATTTTAATTCTATAAATTATTTTTTATTATATATATCAATATTTATTTATATCAAACTATCATTTATTTATTTTTATTTCCCTTTTTTAAAAATAATAGAAGTTATTTCATTTATTACGTTATTTTATAGTTATGTTGAAATAAAAAATCACGAATTGCATGCTATTTGTAACTAATATTAAAAAAAAAAAAAAAAAAAAAAAATCCGCCAAATTGGCGGGGGATAAAAATCGCGTCAATGTATGAAAATGCTGCGTATATGACATCTGTGTCGCCTTTATTTCTCTTTGATTCATAAATTATCAAATATTGAAATTAACGAATTCGTTCTTGTTATATCATATACAGGATTGCACAAAAAAAATTAGCGTAATATTGTATGTATACAAATCTATGGATCATATACAGGGCTGCACAAAATAATTAGTATACTTTTCCAACTACAGATTTTAATTGTTAAAATTAGGTTTTCAAATGGGTTATGCGTTTATATCATCTTTCACCTTATTAAACGGTGAAGTTTAGTTACAGTATTCTGAATGTATTGGACAGTGTTTCATATTAAAAATAAATAAACAACGTAAAATAGCACAAATAAAAATATATAAAATGGCAAACAGCTGTTTCGGAGCCCCTAAAGCTCCACCATCAGTGCCAAATTCAAAAGATTAAAACCGAATCAAATGTTTAAGCCATGTAAATATGCTTGCTTCTTTCGCACTCGCCTAAGATTGAAATCTTATCAATCTTTTTCAATTTTGGATAAGTAAAGGTTGGAGGATAAGTAAAGAAGGAAAGTATAGAAGGAAAAGAATGGTGAATAGCTAGTTTGTGACTATCAATGTTTATTCTCGTTACTCTTCAATTATATTTTTTGATTAAATTTCCCACTATATTTCTTGTTGGTAATATTTCATGTTTTTACACCAATTTGTTTGTTCACAATTGTAAGATGTATGATTGAAGCATTCTGATAGAATGACATATACATTGATTGCAATTAACCTTTTTAATTCAATACTCTATCTTAAAATATACAATTACCCTAACATTCAAGATTACCCGTCTGTTTTTTTTTCTTTTTTCTTCTTTTAAATTTGCAATTTATTTGGAAACAGTATTTTAATGTGTCTTCATTTTTTAAATATTAATTTTATACAGAATAATATATTTTTTAAATCAATAACTGATTTTACATCTGATTTATAAATATTTTGATTAAATGAACTTTTTACAGCCTTTTGAGGAATAAAATTGCAGCAATTTTATGGTTCCAGTTTTTCCCATGAGCAAAAAAAAAAAATCTTAAGGCTCTCCTGTGTTCTAAACATTTCCATAAATACCCGCATAAAGACATAACTTATATTAGAATTCAAGAGTAGAAGTCTGTTTTTTTCTTCTTTTACATCTGCAGTTTATTTGGATACAGTATTTTAATGTGTCTTAATTTCTTAAACATTAATTTGCAATACTTTGACAGAATAATATATTTTTGAAATCAATAACTGATTTTACATCTGATTTATAAATATTTTGATTAAATGAACTTTTTACAGCCATTTTAGGAATAAAATTGCAGCAATTTTATGCTTCCAGTTTTTCCCATGAGCAGAGTTTCCCCCAGAACAGTTTCAGAAGGGTACTGCACCCTGCCTGCCTTTTGGTTTACAAAATAGCACCCTTCTTGCCCCTCATAAAAAGAATTAGCACCCTTCTGCCCCCTCCTGTAAACTAATTAGCACCCTTCTTGCCCACTCCAGTAAAATAATTAGCATTTTTCTTGTCCCTCATAAAAAAAACTGCCCTTCTTTTTGCATTAAAAAATTCGCTTTCATAGTAAAAACTGACTCAATGTTGTCTTAAAAAGAGTGCCTTGACTTTTAAATATCGAAAGTGCTTTAAAAACCAAAAGAATAATCTTTAACAATTAAAAAAGTGCCCTTAAGAATCTGAAAAGTGCCCTCAAGAATCCAAAAAGTGCCCTTAAGAATAAAAAAAAGTGCCCTTTCCTCACCAGCAGCACCCTGTCCTTTTTTAAACCTAGGGGAAACTCTGCCCATCAGCAAAAAAAAAAAAAATCTTAAGGATCTCCTGTGTTCTAAACATTTCCATAAATACCCGCATAAAGACATAACTTTTATTTGCCCAATCGTTTTGTATGTATTTTTTCTTGAGTTGACACATCTGCTGAAAATATCGGTAGATTATCTTTAAAATAAATAAATAAAGAAAAAATATGTAAAAAGGAATTCAGAGTTTTTAAAGGAAGGAAGGGTAGGTGGGTACACCACTTTATGCAGTAGATGTTGCCAGTATGCGTGAAATAAAATTTGGGGCGGGGTAGGGGGGTGAAAATATTTTGGCAACCTTCTTATTTTGAAGATGTCTTTATATCTATCTAATGTCTTATGTCTGCTGCAGATGTTTTGGAGAACTCTCAATAAATATTTTTTTAAGATAAAAATTTTAAATTGAGGTATTTTATATTGTTAGCTTTCTATTATGGAAAAGAATAAGAATTCTGTCAAAACCGTTGAGTATGAATCGTCTATGTCACATTCAGATATAGAAATATATTTAAATTCTAGCTTTCTCTGTTATTTCAAACACGCTCAGACATGTTTGTTCAATCGATCTACCTATCTGTATCCGAAAATGTATTTATTTTTAACATTCCTTGTACGTTAGCTATAAAAAAATATTTTTTTTTACTCGTCAACTTCTTCCTTTTTTGTCCATGGCTGCGAAATGTAGAGCAATGTTATTCTAGTACGAAAGACTTTTACTTCTTTCCTCCTATTTTTTTAAGCTTATTTATTTTTGCTGTACTTTTTTTTTTCTTCCCTATTCGTAAGTTTGTGCTGTTATTTGTCAGTTGAAAATAGAGGTACAATGAATTGAATATTCTTTAATCACTGTACGTTAGGGTGGAGTGAAAATAAAATAATAATAAGGTTTACAATTTTGAAATACAATAGTGATAAAAATTTGCCTTTTCACTTACTATTTAAAAAAAAAAAAAAAAAAAAAAAAAAATCGGGTCATTCGATTAATGTCTTGAGCCCTCTACCAGGCCCTGAAATTACGAAAATTGACAACAAGTTGTGACGTATCATGTAAAATTAAAATCCATAATTGCGAAAAACAATAGGCATCAAATTATGCGTTTTTACTTCCTATTTAACACAAAATTTTCAGATCAATCTATTAATATCTCGAGCCCTTTACCAGGCCCTGAAATTACGAAAATTAACAACAAATTGTGACGCATCATGTAAAATTCATAATTTCGAAAACCAATAGTCATCAAAATATGCGTTTTTACTTCGTATTTTCAGAAAATTTTCAGATCAATCGATTAATATCTTGAGCCCTCTACCAGGCCTTGAAGTTACGATGACTATTGTATTTCGAAATTGTGAAATTTATTTTTACATGGTACGCCATAATTTTCGTAATTTCAGGGCCTCAAGACATTAAGAGATTGACGTGAAATGTTTTCCCGTTAAATGGTAAGTGCAAAGGCAAATTTTAATCGCTATTTAATTTCGAAATTGTAAACTTTATTTTTTTCACTCCATCCTAATGTATGTTATTTAACAACAAATTAGTAGATATGATACTTTATTTTGCATTATGTGCTAATCTTGTTTATTAGAGGCAGCAATGAGTGCCAGCGAGAGTGTCATTAATCATATAAACGAATTCTATCTGTATGTGAGTGATAAGGCATATGTTTTTTTTAATGAAGGAAAATTATGACGGGACTGACAAAGTTACGATTTAATTAGTAATTAATTAAAAGTGTTTTTTTTAATTGAAATTTAGAGAAAAGGAATAATTTTAGAAAAAAAAAAAAACGTGCGATTTCACATCATAGTTCTCTGCTTTAAAAAAGTTCTCCCTTCCCAAAGAACTGACGAATTTATTCGTATTTAGAGGTTTTAAATAATGAAACTGAAAATTATTTAAGCAAGAGCTATCATGTTAAATTTATACTTAGTTGTAATCTATGTTTATAAATAATATGAAACAAGGCTAAGCTTTCAATTTCTGTTTACCAGAAAATTACCTGCCGATCGACATCTTAAATTAGCATTTCCCAGAAGGCAGTTAAATTTCTCATATACAGTTTCATTTTGGGACCTTTAAACAATATCAATATCGACTCCTGATAAACTTGTTATTTGCAATTCCCAACATCCCTGCAGCTTGGTTTCACACATTTAATTTATCCTACCCGGGGCAGTTTCTCATCGCAGGTCGGGAAATCGGAAGAGATCAACTTACACTTCATTAGCTAAATATCTCCCGCTGTAACATTACCTTCGGTCGCTCGTTGCATTCCTCTATTAGGGACTACATTACCTGTTTTCTTTGCGTAATTATTGGTGCATTTCTTTTTATGTATCGCCAACTTGGGAACCCGATCTTGACCAAAAATGCCCTGCTACCGGTCCTGTATTACCACGGGGCACAGCCTCTCCCTAATGGAAATTCCGTAAGATGAGATCCTGGTTGCCAAGGCAACTTCTCAATGGCTGCTTCTCCCCATCTCAGAGAGTGCCCAATTCTCCAGGCAGCAAACTAGTTTTCCGGAAAACGCTCCATCGTCTCTCGAAGCGTTATGAATGTCTTTAATTTTCCGGCAAAATGGGATTTTAGCATATTGCATACGAAGTTTCGGATTTCATCGGAAAGTTCTATAACGTTATTGCACTGTTAGAGTTGTCATTAATGCTCCCGTGGAAAAGGAAGTATTAATATTACATTTGTATGAGGCATTATCCATATTTCGTGGGAGAGTGCACCACGTTTTACGGGCGCTGATTGATTTCTTGTGATTCTTTTGTTGGAGGAAAGGATTTTGCGAATGTTTCCGAAAGTTTTTAGTAACAGAATTTTAAAAACAACATTCATTAGATTGTATATACCAAATCTCTTTCAAAATAAGCGAATCATTGGTTTGTTTACTCTTACCTTGTTCTAAAACGGAAAAAGGTGATTTACATTTTTGAAATTATATTAAATGTCAAGAATGGCAGATTGATAGGGGGAGGGGGGTTCCATCCAGATTGTTTTTAGATGGAAACTTCGCTACATCATACATTCAAGAAACCATTTTTATTGTTAAGGAATTTAGTGACAGTTTCAGCAAATTCTATGTAATATTTAATTACTCATTAACTGTAAAAAAATTAAATTTTATTTTTAAAAAGTATTTTTATTAAAAAAATATTATTGTTTTGCTTCAGAAATAACGATTAATAGATTTTTTAAAGCAGGAAATCATAAATAATTTTGGTAATTTTATAAAGTCAGGCGCCACTTGAAAATAAACATTAATTGCTGGGGAGAAATATTATCTTAGATAGAATTGGTAAGATACATTACACAAGATACATACAACAGTTATATTTTTGGCGTCCCAAAATTTATTAAAATAAACTATTTTAGTATTTTAAAAACAAGTTCTATATCAACTTTAAAAAAAAATCTTTCTGGTAAATACAATGATATTCTTTCTTTTAATTTCACACTGGTCATTTTTGACGAGTTTTCAGTTTTCTTACATATTTAAATAAAGAAGAACCTATGAAATAAAAATAATTGAAACAATTACTTTTCAACGTTGACTGATTCATAAATAATGCATGACGGTTAATCGATGGATTGAGGTTTTCTCTCATGTTTCCTAAAGGACCGTTGAATTTTCCCTCAACCCAAATTTACCTTATAAATAAATCATATTTTTATATCAAGTGAAAAATTATATACTGGATGAAATTTCATCCCATGGTAACCATAAAGAAAGATAATATGTGGTAGCATTTTAGGTTAATACTAACAATTAACCCTGTCATTAAATAACTTAAGAACTATTCCAAAACATGAATCGTTGATATACCATTTAGCTGATAATTGCTCATAATTTGAAGTGGATACACACACATATATATTTATTGAGCCGACGGCAGTTATTTTAATTTAATATCCTTGTCTCTGCTAATGAAATTTTTATGTCTGTTTCGGGGAATGAAAATATTTGTCCTCTTCAAATAGAGAATGATGCATCAAAGTTTCGAAGAAGAAGAAAAAGGTGCCAATTTTTACTCCAGATTAGTTATTGTTGCGCACTTTAAAATCTAATTTTCTGTTTAATCAGGGGGAAAGGGGTCAGAAAACTGCAATAATTATCATCATAAGAGGTAAAGAAAAACAATAATTGAGAACTTTCAAACCTTTCTGAATTATCTTTCTACTACATCACATTTCTCGAGGGACACGCAAAGGAAAAAATATATATATATCTACCATTCTGACATAACAATTCGGACTATATTCTGATGCAACGTATAATATACTATATTTTAACTAATTTAACTTGCTTTCGTTAACAAATTTCAGTTTAGCGCCAAAATTCGGTATCTTATTGTTAATTTTTTTTTTTCCTTCTTAATTTGCTTTGAAGATTTTGTTGCCAATTGTTGTAACTCATTTACTGGTTGTTATACATTATTGTAGCAAACAAATGTTCCTTGTTGAAATACATTTAAAATATTATGCCGTGCTTGAAAATGATTTAAAATGTCACAAAAATGCGATGTTTAGAAGTGATGCAAAAGCGATTTAAAAAAAAAAAAAAAAAAAAAAAACTTGTTTTTGGAAGGCGTCTAAAAATCACTGAACATTTTGAGGACGCCTAAATTATTAAAAATAAAAATGTAGATAAAAAAATTGATTTTGTCGCCAAAAAGATAGAATTAAAAAGCAAAACTGGCATTATTGTATTAAAATATATCAACTCAAAATACAATTACACGGATTGTGGAAATAGAACAAAAGCTTTGATTTAAAATCTGTCTTTTTGCAGACATATTTCAGTTTAGCAACAAAACGAGGCTCCCATACATGTTATCAAAAAATTAGTTTTAATATGCAGTTTTTAAAATATTTCAAGTTACTTAACAATGAGAGGTCAGACGTTCAAATTTAACCCCGTTCAACATTTAATTTAGAATTATTTACATTTCTAATTTTCTAAGTTTATTAAAATGTGGTAGCAAAAATACATATAGTTTTATTTCGATAGTAAGCAGAGATCGGTCTAGATTTTTCTCACAGGGTCCTGTTTTTGTGAAATTGTATAGATTTTTTTATATTTGTGAAAATTCTAGTCATAATTTTGTGGTTATGAAATTATCGTTATATTCGGGTTCCTGTGCATCTATCCTTTACACACACACATATATATAAAGCTATGTAATAAATTCTTTGACGAGTTCAATTGTTTTGTGACAAATCAGATATTATTTTAAAATGATTAAATTTGTGAAAGGTTTATTTGTAGGTAGAAATTTTTTGTGAAGGAAGTTGAATATATGAGCGATAAAAGCGATAGCGGTAGCGCAGGTCATTGACACCATCGTCATGACATTAACAGAAACATACTATACTGGTATGACTTTTTAAATCGCTTACTGAAATAAATAGGATTTTGTCGCTAAGAAGAAAAAGTACAACTAATATTACACTTTAACAACATATATATATAAATAAAATGCCTACATAATAATAAATTTCTAATAACATATTATATAATATCGTTAAAAATTATTTGTAAGGCTTAAAATAATTTGTAAATGAATGTTCCAATTTTAAAACCGAGAGTTATTCAAAGAATAAAAACAACTTCAATGTAATTTTTTTTTTTTTTTATTCCTAGAGATATAGTATGAAACAAGTTTCAAGATGAGTAATTATTAAAAATATATATGAGGAGGGGGATTTTATATGGTTTTATATGATATTCTAGAAAAACACACCATCGTTCATAAGCTAATAATATAATAAGAATAGCGTGATTTAAATTGTGTTATATATGATTCAAAATTTCAGATACATAAGATATTTATCATAGCGACCGCTGTCACAAGTTCTTGATTTCCCAGTGTAAAAACTTTTTTTTATTTTTGAAATTTAAATGTTAGCAGTGATGTATCTGAAAGTTTCGATTGTTGCATGTGTGAAATTATTTCGCGATTACAGCTTAAAATGTCGAGTTATATACTGATTCATGATGTAACTTTAATCTTTAATGACTAAAATTAGAGTAATTTTAAACGCAAATGTCACACATCTAAAGTATTTGCAATGTTAGAGTAAAATGTTTAGCCATTTTATCCAAATTAGCATTATTCTGATTATAAACTGAATTCTGATTTGTGAGAATGCATGCATCTAAAATGTTTGTGCTTATAATAATACAATGTATTTAGGCCTTCATTCTATGAAAATTAGCCGTATTTTGATTATATGCTGAATTGCATGTATCATTATATTAATCTTTTCAACAAAGCCAACTTATGGAATAGACCCGGGAAGCCCGTGCTTACCTAAAGAAATACAAAGGGGGCCCTAAATTTACTTTTCAAAATAAATTTTTAAGGGGAAAAAAATTCAATAGTAGGGTAATTCAATTCTCAGGGTAAAAAATGCATTTAAATCCTTGTAAGACTTTTATCTAAATTATGAAGCTCGTTCTTTCTAAAGTGTTGTGTACTGGAAATTTTGATGGTAAAATTCCAGATTGCTGCAGCACATGAAAAATGGATTTAGTAAATAACAAAGTTATTGGTAGAGTAATAGGGGACCCCTTGAGTAACGTCTGACTTCCCCTACTTCTGTGTCTTAAGCGGGCCCTGCTCTTCAGACTAAATTTATAAAACTATTGCTATACAGGGTTTTATATATATACATTTATATATGTTAATTAAATTAAATTTATTAACATTGCTTTTTTCGTCCAAAGTTACTCGAGTTAATTATCTTGAAGTCGTTACCTTTTCCTTTTTTTTTTTTTTTCAAAAATTACAAAATTGAAACCGATGCCGTTCGGGAGGGGTCATGCTATGATTATTTTATACGTATATGGCTTAAACAACATTAAATGGAAATGTATTTCAAATTTAATAAATCGTATTTTTTTTTCCCAATTTAAAGCATTTTTATTCATTAAACCTTCCACATTTATCTTTTAAATCGAATTAATTCATATCATTAAATACTATCGTGTAATATATTTCAAATTAAATAGCTCTTTAAAAATTTTCCTCTCTCATGTATTTAATTAAAGTATTCAGTATTTCGTGATATGAATGTGACTACCTCTATTTTGAAATTTCGCCAAAGTTAAACCTAACATACTTTGAAGGTAAGCCAAGCTAGTGAGATGAAATTGATTCAATTTTTCTCCCCCCCCCCCCTCTTTTTTTTTATGCCTTCCTTCCAACCTCAGTATCATCGATATTCGTGTTTGCCCCCAATTCAAAAATAGAAGTTGCTCATCTCTTTTCTCTGAATTCCAGACGGCATTTTCGATATCAGTTAGCTCTAAAGCAGCTAACTCTACGTTTTCATTTATTAAAGGAATTTATCTTAAGCTATTTATTGCATTATTGCGGTGTTCAAATTAGTTGCATTTTAAAATTTTTCAAATACGTATTTGGGAATAAATTTATTTGCATCCCGTTTGCTTGCTAATGATTTACTCACTCTCTTAGGAGAGAAGTACATTCTAAATATTTTCTCAACTTTTAACTTAACTCCTTGGAGTTTGTAGCGAATAGATTATTAAATTTCTATTGGGTGCATCTGAGTTAATGATATCAACTCTGCTTGTTATTTTATGCTATCCAAAATTTATTTTAAATTAATTTTGGTTATTATTTTTAGTTCAATAATGTTTGATGTTTTTGAAAATTATTTCCATTTTTCATTGTAACCAAAATACTTTTAAATTATAAAGTCAGATTTTAAATCCTGTCGTTACGGCTTCACTAATATACAGTATAACCAAAACAAAGTTTTTAATTTCTATGAAATCTTTAGAAATAATTGTTCCCTTAGAAATTAATGGTTTTCTTCCGATATCTATATCTAGCGACACGTTTGAAGATCGGACAAAGTTAACCTAACATACCTAGAAAATTAGCTAATATAAGTGAAAAAATTAGTTTTTTTTTTTTTCCTTTGTCCTTTTCAAACTTAGTAAACCATCGATATTGTCAGTTATATCATCGATATCCATGTTTGCCCTTACATCAGAAAGAGAAACCGGAAGACAGGGGTCGATCCAGGAAAATTTCGGCCCCTATTTAGGGCCCCTTCACAAAAATCCATTTAATAAAACATTGTCCTTCACAAAATTCCTCCTACTAAAAGTGGCCACTCCACAGAATTCCATTCCATAAAAACATACTCTCTATCAATTATTTTTATTTTGTTAGGTTTTAAAATGTGTAATTTGCAAAGAAAACAAATTCACCAGAAAGGAAAACGAGTAGCTGGATTTCATCTTTCGTAACAAAATGTAATTTTTCATAAAAATATGATACATTTCACAAAAATAACTTTTACTTTTCACAAAAGGCTCCCCCCCCCCCCCCTAAGAAAAAATAAACCATCAGTTTTAAAGCAGCTCTATATTTTAATTTATTAAATGAAGGAATTTATCTTGTACGGATGTTGGTCTGCCATATCTTTCAAATTCCCCTTGCTAATGTTAAAGCCATGTACTACGTGGAATACATTCGTATTTTTAAAATATCTCATCAGGAAATTAATATTTTTAACTTCCTTTTTCTGTTAGATTTTTCTTAAACGATGTTTTTTTATTTTTTAGTTGACAAAATATTTCTAAAAATATATGCTTAATTTAATATTTTATATGTTAAAATCTCAGAGAAGCTGACGAAATGCGAGTAAGATTTTAACACTTCGAATAAAATTAAGCATATATTTTAGAAATATTTTGTGTAAATAAATAAATAATAACGAAAAGGCATCCTTTAAGAATAAACATAATACCACTTTTCTTGCAATGCTGTCCTTTTTAGTGAGTACGTTCTGCTTTTTTTTTCTTTCTAAAGTGTACACTAGTTTTTTGTTCAAACTAGTTACAGTTAAATTTTCGAATATTTATTTGGGACGAGTTATTCACTTTCATTCTATTCGTTTCTTAATGATTTATTCACTCTCTTAATGAAGAAGTAGTATTTCCTAGTAGTAGAAGAATTTCCTCAACATCTCAACTTTAAAATATACACTTTGCGTCTCCCATGAGAATATAGCAAATGGATTATCAAATCTCTATGGATATAGAGCTCTTATGGGTTGTTAATTATTAATGATTCTATTTAGGTTATTTTATGTTATCCGAAACTTATTACCGCAGTACTTTTAATATTATAAAATTTTAAATCCTGACGTACTAGTTTTACTATTATTATTATTTTAAGGACGTTTTGTACAGTTGAAATCTGTGGTATGAGTAAATGTTTATATATAAATTAATAATTTTATTGCATTCTAAAACCTACTGACATGATTGAGAATAGCTACTAAAAGATTTCGAAGCAAACAACAATTCGTAAGTGCTTTCAATTGGCTTTTCAATGGGAATCTCCTGTATAGTGTTTCTTCTAGGAAGAAGTAAAGAAAGAGGCGGGGATGTTTTGTTTGTCAACTCGCCGTTAAAAGAAATAATAATAATAATAATAAAAGTTGTAATATATAAAAGTTGTAATGAGGCAAATTGATTGCAGAGGCGATAGGATATCTATACTGACTGCGTCGTTTTATACATGGACGTGGTATGGCGTGGTCGCTACACTGTAAAAAATTTTGGTAAAAAATTACGGTACATATACTGGCAAGTTTGTGACCAGTATATGTACCGTAATTTAACTGGACGGTATATGTACCGTAAAATATTTAAGTATATGTACCGGCTGCACCCTCCCCCACCCCCTCGTCTCAGGCCTGCACACATTACGTAACAAGAGCAACAGCATCCCTTCAGGGGATTATATGGTGTGAAGTCTTGATATATTCAAATGGACATTTTTTTAAAACATTGCCGTGGTATAGTAGCACATTGGATGCACCGCAATTCAGTCCGTTTCCTGAAAAAATAATCCACACAAGAGGCATTAGATGAAAACAAGTCTTGTAATCCATGGAATTCTTTTTATTTATACCAGCACAACATCGACACAAGAAAACAGAGAGGGTGACCTCCGCTTATTCTACCAAAAATTACATGTTTATCCGACAAAAGCAAGAGAAGATCTGATCTAATTTTTCAGATTCATTATCGCCAACACATTAGATGTAACATGCCAATCGTTACATTTCTAGCCAGGCATGAACCGTCAAACTTTTTGACAGTTAGCAATAATCCAATATTGAGATTTTTTGAATAAGAAATGAAAGGATGCCATAATTTGGCGGAACATCAATTTTTGTGATTTTTAACGTACACCAGACCGTTGTTTTGGGAAAGTTAGGCATGTGTTATTATAATCTAACGAAAAGAGTTTATAGTGCATATTTTTGCAGCAGTCAAATTATGAAAACGGTGCCTGCATTTAACACAAAATACGAAGAAAGACCAAACAACATATATTACGGTCATCTGCAGTACATTAATATTCGAATCGAAACCGCATGAGAGTAACGTACATTTAATGTTACGAAGAAATATCTGGGAACATTTTTAGCTAGGAAGAAATGATTGTTTTTCGGATTAAAGAATAAAAGATTTGAATACAGAAATTAATTCACATAGAGAAACTTTAAGATAGGAAAGTTAAATTTTAGAATAAAACACAAAATATATATGATTCTATATCATAGTTGCCGTACACCGAGGCGGGGCTACCAGCTTGTTCCTTAATGAAAAATAATTATTTTACGGTATAAATACCGTTTATAATTGAAATGACACCTATACTGTTTTTTTACGCTTAATATAACTTAGAAGTACGGTAATCATACCGTAAAGAGTGAAAGCGATACAGGTACCGTAAAATTTACGGTACATCTACTGAAATTTTACTAAAATTTTTTACAGTCTAGGACGAAGAGGTTTACGCTGCCGGGAGGAATCCCTCCTCTCCCTTTAATAAATACCAAAATTGTGGAAAAACATTACCCTCATTCATTCATACTCACTCTTTCACTCATTCATTTAGACATTCACTTTGGACTCGGGTTTTATATATTTTGGATCAACCACCTTCACTTGAGCGCATTATTAATTTTAATTCTCTTAGGTTTCAATTGGCCCCCATTTCTGAAAGTCCCCCTCTTTCCCTATGTTTTTCCAGGATGTTCTTTCATATCAGATTTTTGATCGGGACGGGCTCTTGTGGGTCTTATCTCTCCGTTAGATTCCCCCCCCCCCTTTTTACTTAATTGTCTACCAATAAATCATTCAAAATAAACTAGACATAAGCCTGTTAATTACACGGGTCTAATTAATGTTTTGAAAGCCCGCGAAAGTTACTTCGCAAAATAATGTTGTTTACTTCATTTTAAGCACGTTAACTATCGATTGTATTAAAAAAGCACGAACTTATCGAAAAGCAGACATTAATGACAGATAAAAATATCTCCAATAATTTGATTATGTTCCATAGAAAATTATTTCCTGAACATGGCTGTCACGTTTCTCTTTTTACACAGGATGCAACTTTTTTCTTGTTTATTTGTGTACATTTTTTATTCTTATCTATACAATAATGATCACGGTGTTTTATTTTGTAACTTTTTCACTTTCGTCACAACCTGTGATTTTTGAAAGCCATTAGATAACAACAGTTGTCAAAGGTAAACGGTAATCAATCTTTCTTAATAAAAGATTTATGTGATCATACAAGGTTATTTTCTTTCTTTCATTTTCTTTTATCATTTATTCGATAAAAGTTTCTGATAAATTTGAAAATGCTAATAAAAAAAATAAATATGTTCTCCTTTAAACAGGGTTACTAAGGTCCTGTCCAACTCCATTAACTATAGAATTGTGACAGCTACAGTGATGAATGTGGTGTAGTATAGTGGCTATGGCACTACGCAATAAGATTGCGTACAGTACCACTTATAGCGGTAAACTTCGGTGTTAGCGTTCCTATCTCGAAAACGGTACCAGATACGAAAAGAAAAGTCAATTACAGAGTTGTAGAGGGTCTTCGATTTAGTAAGAAATAATGTGTTACGTGTAAAAATAACTTTATTAGAAACCCTGAAATGTAAGTTTTTTATATCCAATCACCAGCTTAAATATACAACTAATTGCATGCTACAGTGTGATATTATGAGGCAGACTCACATTTATTAATAAAACTAACACATATAAGCAAGATACATTATTTTAAAAAGAAAATCAAGTTATGTATGCCCAATCTGACCATCATCTACAGCCATGCGTTCTGATGATGAACATTTTGAACATACCAAGTTTTGGCTATAGAAACACGGTCTTCGATTAAATAACGTTCTATTTTGGCACAAATAAATAAATAATAACAATACTTCATGAATAATTTTCCTTTGGACCCTTGCGCATAATCATAAAATTTTGCGATATGTTTCGCTCAATGATGAGTTTGTCGCCAGGCAACCCCATTGAGGCTTCCGGTGTATGTATAAAATATACATTCGATACAATAATTGCGAGATCCCGACCCAGGCAAGATAAGCAACCGATATTTCGACGTTGTCCACATTGAAGTTTCAGACGAATATTAATTGTTCCGAGTTTTTCCGATAACAGAAGAGTTGATGATGCTCAGTAGCTGAGTGACAGCATCCGTATGTTATTCAATCATCTGTATGTTATTACTCTTTTCAGTGTATATAACTTGACCAGTCAATCTCTTAACAGGGGTCACCTCCACAACTAATCAATTCAAATAAAATCCACAAACACAGAACCGAATAAGCAGCATCCCAGGAGGCAACCATTGCACGTGCTCCTGCAAATCCAACGAAAAATCGATTCGGAAAGCGTTTCGTATCCATCCCTCTCTCTCCTGTTCTGGAGCACGAAATGTCATTAAGTAGTTGAGTGGCAGAACAAGGATTCAGTCATGTCCGACAAAAGCAATGTCCGGCCTAATCCTCGGCTTGATGGCCCGGATTATTTTCGCGCTAATCCTGCTTACTGAGCTATGTGTGGAGAGGCAGGATTAGAGCCTGTCATAGGCCTCCTCCGTGATGGAAGAATAAAAAGGTTCAAGAGAGGCTTTTATTATTTTGTTTGCTGATTGAGGTAATTGTGAATGAATGCTGATTAGTTTTGTCATATTTTCTCTCTGGTTTGTCATGGTTCTGGGAGAGATGCTTAAGATAGCAAAGTGACAGTTTCACTTAACTGCTTCTTGGAATTACCTTCTATATAAGTTAGATCACATGTGTTTTGATTTTTTTTTCATTAATGTATCTATTAGAATTATTTGTGTTGTTGCACAAGATAAGGGGATCTTTATTTTTTCAAACCTGTTTTTTAATAGCAAGGAAAGGGAAGGTGGGGGAGTTTAGAGAGCTAAAATGCATATAATGAACGCATAAATCAAACGTTCAGAAAAGGCTTTATATATAAGTTTTCTAGAATGTATATCGAAGTGAGTATGTTGACCAAAGTATTTATAAAAATCATGAATGTAATCCTAAGCATGCACTTATTGTTTTGTATAATTATGTATGCTATATCTATGCAAGTCCTATATTTAACCTATTACAGATACCATAGCGGTTTCCTTTTGCTCTCCTTTTAACATTTTTCTATTACTTTACCACTAGAGATGGAGAGAAATTGTTTGGAATAGGGGTTAAAAAAAAAAAGAATAGCCACCATTTGGTTGTTGCTATTCTATTGTTAATCTACTGTAAAATTATTTATACTAGTCTAAATATATGTTAATTTAATATGTTACCTTTAATAATGAACATTAATTCATAAAATAATTGTATTGCAGACAGTTTAAATATAAGGTCTTTTTCTTATAAATTTAACTCCAGATTTTTTACGAATATTTTTTCAAATTGAAGTCTACTCTCAACTTCAATTTATTTTGACAAAAAAATAAAATAAAATAAAATAAATTTCTACTTACTTTTATTACTTGTGTCATATGCAACCAGAATTGGAGCATTAAAAACTTTAAGCAAAACTTTAAACAAAAACTGTGTTTCTTTACTAAGTATACGAATATCTTCTGGTAGCTGTAATAGATCTTAAATGATCAATATTATCGTTGAAGTGATTGTTTATACGAATAATTTACCAAATTAATTTAAAATTTTCGGCTTGCGAATTTCTGAATGGTTTGTGCTAAATATTATTGATAATTATAGAATTCTCTATTCATAACTGAGAATCAAACGTTTAGGTTGCATCTTAATCAGTCTCGATATTCCATAGCATTTCCTCTAATCAAACGGAATCTCAGTCGAAATTTAATTTATAGATGCTGAATCCAATTTGCGTGATTTTGGGTTCCTTTGATCCCGCATTTCATGCATAGTTAGTGCGTTCTCACGCATGATCTGATTCTCCGATCTTTCACCGTAATCAATTATACCGATAACCTTATTATAGATTTAAAAAAAAAAAAAAATCCTTTTTTTTCCTTCTGAGGCTATTGTATTTAACGGTCTAGTTAAGATAGATCATTTATTTATTTTTTAGCATATATTATTCGCTGACTGAAGTTGAATTTATTCTTATTTAAACCCAGATTTCTTTTTCAAGTATATACAGGGTGGATACAAATTAATCTGGTAATTGAATAATGTGCGAAACATTTATTGTAAGGTATAAGTTCAACGGCATAGTAGTAGTACTGTGTGCTAAGTAGAGCCCTGTATCGGATGAGTTAATCCGATTTAACCCAACCCCACCTACGTTTCGTGTCGGATCGGGTTGACTTTAAATGTTGGCTATTTCGACTCCGGGTTGTTTTGACCCGATTTTTTTTATATATATATATATATACACACACACACAGAGTGTTTCACGAAGGACCCCTAACTTTGAAAATAAATAGCTCGGAAACGGTGATAGATAGATGCATGAAACCAGTGGTATGTTTGTTAAAAAAAAAAAAAAAACGTAAGAATCTGATACAGAAACTTCAAAATTTTAGTTAAAATAGCTCCGTTAGAGGGAGCTGCAGGCATCATTATGGATCCCTATAAAAAGAGCTCAGACGCCAAGAACGTTAAGTCGTCGAAGATTTCATCGTTGACACCTGATCACTATTAGCGGATAGTGAAAGAAATTCTGGAAGTGACACTGAAGGACATTGTTTATCGCAACAATCCTTTAACACTCGACGAGCTGGAGGTGGCTATTCGTCAATTTTGTGTGTTGATTTCTGGTGACATATTTCAGAGTCACTGATAGTTTCATTCTTCGTTTGCGACATGTGTGTTGTGTGAAAGGTTGCACATTTTGAATAGCTTTTGACGTGATACAGCCTACTTACGGTTATGCCATCTGTCGGCGCAATTTATTATTAAAATTTTCAGTGTCTATCAGATTATTACTCTTTTAATAAACATACCATTGGTTTCATGCTGCTATCTATCGCCGTTTCAGAGTTATTTATAAAGTTAGGGGTCCTTCGTGAAACACCCTGTATATATATTTACCACTAAGAGTGTTACCACATTAATGAGTGTATATGTATTTTTATTTTATTTTTTTTTTAAAGATAAAATTGAAAAAAGATATATAATTGTGCGCTATTTCCCCATAATTGTATTAAAATATGAATGAATCCTTCTCTTCTGGTTTGGGTTTTAAGTGTCTCGGGCTGCTGTCGGGTCGGGTGGACGAATTTTTTTCCTTGGTTCGGATCGGGTTTTGGGTTGACTGCAGAAGTTTTGGGTACAACCAGACTGTGCAAAATAATCTAAACCCTTATGATCTAATCCTAAGTACAATTTATATTGGTCGCAGAAGTATTATTCCATGACCACCACTATCACCAGACCTTTCAGCCCTAGATTTAAGTGTATGGTATTTTGACCATGAAACAATTCGCGATACTACGAGGAAAAAAAATTGACAACAGATACAAATTGTAAAGAAGACGTATTCTTTAATAAAAACTATATTCTGCTAGTTGCTGCTTATGACTGTTACCTTAATTAACGGGTAATTTGTTTAAATTTGTACTACTTATCGGTCGATCACTATATTCTATACTACTTTCTACTAATGATTGTCACCTTAAGTAACGGGTGATTAGTTAAAATTTTTATTACTTATCGATCGATTTATAGTGGACTGATAATGAATGACTTACCTCGCCAATTAGACTGTTCTTTCATTACTCTACAAAACATTGACTGTTGATTTAAAAAATAAAGTCCTATACTTGCTATTTTTATTTCAAAAGTGTACCTCTGCAGGGTAAAACTCCAGTGTGTCCAAATTCGAAAGTTAAAAGTAAAGAAGGGGAAAGTAATAATTCAGTCAAAATTTGTTAAGTTAAAATCTGGTCTACCTGCATCATTAAATTTTAACTAATAATTATATGTGATTCTGTAAGCACATGTAGCTGTCCTTTCCGAAGCAATATCAAAGTACTGGTTTCGCTTATTTGTGGTTCATTTGTGGTATCTAGTTGATAAATTCTCTTGTCTCTGTCGATACAGTATTGATTATAATTATAGTATGTCTCTTCACTCAACTGGAAAAACTGGTAGACGTTGATGCATTCATTACATTCTCCCTCGAGCCATGCAGATCATGTTTATATTCAAACACTAATTAACAGCTACTTGAGTTGACGTCATATTATTATGCATTGGTTGCTAATGTTACCGGCGTGTTTTCTTGTTAGTGATCATGTTTGTTTAAATTTTCTGATGAATGTGTAAATATATGGAATAAATTAAGAAATGTAATATGTTTGTTTCGTCACCCGAGGAAATGCTTTATACGGAGGGGTCATTATACTCATTATTTCAATACCTACGTAATTGAAAGGTTTCTTAGTTTATGGGTCCCATGGATGGGTAGAATCTTAGTCACTGTTGGGAAAGACTTGAGATTATCTTTTAGGTAGAGCACACATTAGAGAAAAACTTCATTCATATGCTCAACATGGAGAGGAAGGCAGATTTAAAAAGGGTTAGTTGATTTATTAAATCAGCATGATTTTAAACATGATTAAAACAAGGTTTTTTTAAACTGATTTTTTTTTTAAATCATTGGTTTAAATCAGGGTTGGTTTTTTCCGGAAGAAACTGGTTTCTTCCAGGACAGTGGAAGAAACTGGAAGAAATGGAAGAAACCAACAGAAAACAAAACAGATGCTCAAAATTAAAGTATATTAACTATATAAAAGAATTAAATTCAAAACTTGATTATATGAAATTTAAATTGGAAACTTTAATTAATATTAAAAATATTAATTATGGAAAAATAAGTTATTTTTAATTAACTTCAGGTTCAGCAGGTATTTACAAGTTATGTTTTTTACAACTTTAGAGGTATGGGGATGAGATTTTTTCATTGTTTATGTCATTTCTGTAAAAAAACTACCTACTAATTCTTTATTTATTACATAAAAATGCAATATTTCAAAAACTATTGTGCAACACTTAAAATAAACAAATTTGTAATTATGTATACTAACATGCATATCTCAATGCTGATTTTAAAATATAAATGTTCGAAAAATAAACTCTACGCGTAGGGGTGCACAACCTGTGGCCCGCGGGCCAAAAGTGGCCCACGATCGGATTACTGGTGGCCCGCGGACCAATTTCGCCGATCAGACGCGAAAAATAGCGAATTTCGCCAATTGGGTGCATAGAAATTGCGAATTCTGCCAGATTTCGCCGATCGGACGCGTAATAATCGCGAATTTTGCCGATCGGGTGCGTATAAATCGTAAATTTCGCTGATCGCTTGTGTAAAAATCGTGAATTTTGCCGATCGGACCCGTAAAAATCGCGAATTTTGCCGACAGGGTGCGTATAAACCACGAATTTTGCCGATATACAAACTTAAACTGTTGATATATCCTTGCCAACAGAACTGAATACGTTGACTGGTAAGGAAGTAACCTAGGAAGCTAAAACTACCCTTCCGAATTTTTTTTTTTAATCGGATTGTAGACTTAGATTCAACCCCCCCCCCCCCCCCCCCCACGAAATTCTACTGATGGTGGCCCTCGACAACCCAGTCACTTTTGTAAGTGGCCCTTCGCTTAAAAAGGTTGTGCACCCCTACATGGGTATATCAAAATTCTTTTAAAATCTCCAAGTTCTGCTTGAAAGAAAGTTTTCATTGTTAGCATTCATCCATTCTAAGTTGAGAAATAAATTGCAGCATCCTACTGCTAAAATACTTTTGTTTTGTTATACCATGTTGCACTGTAGTAAGGAAAATTGAGATTTTAATGAAATCTTTCAACACAGTAATTATTGTATATTAGTTCCCTTAATAAAATGGATGTCAATTAAAAGCACTGTCTTTTATATAAAGTAGTCTCATTCTATCTATAGTAGGTAAATGGTCCACATACTATTTACTACTGGTTACAGAAGTTTAAATTAAAAAAATGTGCCTGTTTTGAATTGAATTACTTTTAATTGAATTTGTGTATTTTGGATAAATTTATTTGATACTTTTCCGTTATACCAGCACCATTTTCGTTGTCAAGCGTAATAATTGGCGTAGAATGAAATTCGTGTATAATAATTCATTTAAAAAAATACAAATATTTCAACAATTGTTGGCACAAAATTGAGCAATTAAAATATAACATTTGATAATTAGACTTTCACAAACTATTTTATTAAATCAATACAAATCTAGACTTAAAAGAACAAATAAATATTATACGATAAAATAATAAAATAAAACTCAATTTAAACTACAGGCATGAAATTGTAATTGTCTCTTAGCATTGCAGTAAACATTTTACTTTTTAAATGAAGACACTTATGTTTTTTTTTTAATAAAACTTTTTTTATGCATCAAAAGTCTTGAAACGATTTTATTGCAGCTTCCTCATCATCTGGTAGCTGCCAAATGGTAAAATCCATATCAGTGTCAACAATAAATATAAGTTACAACTTAATATTAAATATTTTCTGTTTGAAAAATAGCAAATTAAGATGTTTTGCAAGGTTATGATTAAGTAATAATAATTAAAAAGATTCATGTTCAATAAATAGCAAATCACAATGTTTCGTACGGTTTGCAATAAAAATCATGTGCATGTTCAGGGTTGAAATAAATGGCACATAAACATACATTTTGCCATGGTGTTAGTATAATGAAAAAAGTACCATTTATTTTATTCAGGTACGCAATGATTGGAAAGCTTTAGACATGTGTGTAATCTTGGCTAAAAAACTGATGTAATTATTAATTTATTATATTTAATTAAATTTTTATTGGTCTAATTAAAATTACTTAAGGTTATATATTAGAAAAATGCATTTATTTTTATTGTATCTTACAAAATTCAAACTTATATGGTAAATTCCTAAAGGAAAATAGTTTCTTCCATTTCTTCCACTTGGAAGAAACCTATTTCTTCCGGCCGGTTTTTTCCGCGGTTTTTTCCACTTTGGAAGAAACTTGCCAACCCTGGTTTAAATAAACTTTTTGAAAATTTGTACTTAAAATTTAGGTCAAGATTATTTTATAATAAGTATTATATTTTGCCAAAAATACTTTGCAAAGTGGGAGAGACTGAGAACCTAAAATCTATTCGTTTTGAATTTCATCTAAATCAGATATCAAGCTTTAAAATGAAAATCCTAAATTAAAAGTAAAGAATCTCAGCTGAAAAATATTAAAAGGTTAATGCACTTACCTATTAGAAAATATCTAAAATTTTGTGAATTTTTAAATTAATACAAAAGAGTTTCTACAAAGATATGAAAAACTTTTAAAATGCAGCACAACTGTAACACAGGCTTCTGAATGCATTCATGGCTGATTTCACTATCCTAAACAAAAATTAAGGCTACCCGAGGTTCACAGAATGTGATCGCTTTCTTGTTATTAACAGCAGACACTACATGTGCTAAAATTTTTGAATGGTGTTAATTTTGGGGATGTTGCATGGCTACAACAGTGGCATTACGAACTGTTCAGCTAACCATTTCCAAACCTGTATAAATGGAAATGCATCAAAATCATGTCTTCGATCAAAAATACATGCCATCTTCAATGGCAGGGATCACAATAGTCTGTAAAGGTTGAAGGTGACAGACTGATCGAATCGGTCTCTCACTGTTCTCAGCAATTTGATAACTTCCAGTAATGCTAGATAACTTCCAGTACTTTAAAGATCTTTATATAAGTGACAGTCTCCTACTTTGTGGTGCAATATGCATGAACTGACAATTTGACAAGAACAAAAATTAGAAAGCAGAGGCAATTAAGCCTGGAAGGAATTTACCTCCTTTTCTACGACGAATAGTCTGATTTTCATCACTACCATACAAGTTGAAATTACTTTCCCCGAAATAAATAACGGTCTTCCATTTTTAAAGGATTCATTTGACATGTTCTTTACGCCAATTTAAATAGGATTTTCTCATCTTAGGTGCAAGGAGAGACTTCTATACGGAAAAACTAACTACAAGTTCGTTTTTCATCAGGCGTGTTCTTATCATCACTGCACTTGCTACAACTCTTGCAATCTCTTATACCACATTTGTTTCAGCTTAGATGATGTCCTCAAAGGTTTTCCATGTAAAAATGATTCAGTATGTGATCCTGGTTTGGCGTAGATAAGTTTTCACATGCTTCTTCTCGTTTACCTGTCTACTGATATGGTATTTTGAAGTTTAGCATGCAATCTGCTTATTTATCTACTGACTACATGACGCCCTTTCAGCAATATCATGAGTGGAAAAACCTCTTTTCTGTATACAACATTAATATTCGTTTCTTCCCGTGATAACATTCCTATAATTATACATATACTATTAAAGCATACACTATAAAAATATACTATAAAAATCATCTGAAACGCTGTACACGAACGTAATCAAATTATCTCAAGGTGCAATTAACTTTCTAAACTGTGCTGGAATGCATAAAATTTAAATATAATGATCCTGTATTTTAAATGTTTTTTGGGGCGGTAAAAATTATAAGATAAGTTAATCCACCAACTGTATATAGCATTTGTATTTGCTCAGTAGCTAATTTCATTGAATGTTTTACGATGTTGCGTTTTCTGAATTTATATGGAGATCTTCAATCAAAACCGTATATTCGAAGTCTTACAATGTTATAAATCTGTTAGATGTTCATATTTGCAATAGCGAGTTCATTTAAACTAAATTCGTTTAAATATTAATTAAATATTTTTATTCTATTTTGTATATTTACTGGAAAACTAGGACTAAAAGGATTTACTACTGAAATAAAGTTACCTAATCCGTTGTAAAATCGAAAATATCTATCATTTCTAATCTTACAGCATATTTATGTAAACATTAAATAGATTTAATATTTTTATATTTAAATGTTCTGTGTGAATTTTCCGATCGGCATAGCCTTAAATAATTTTCCGACAATCATTTATTTCTACTGCATTTTATATTGTAACCCCATTGCTTCAGAAGGCTTAATTATTTATTTTTTTCTGAAAGGGTTTAAATTTATCTTAATGTGTGAAACCCTTTTCATGATTTCTAAAACTTTCACGGCACATTGGTTGAGAACCACTGCTGTATACTGTATAAAAGTTGTTATTCTACTGTCTAGATCGAAATCATTTTCAAATAAATACTTAGAAGATTAATTTCGTAAAAAGCGATTGTTGTGATGAAATCATTATAGTATTTAGTTGTCATTTGGTTGCTTAGTAACCTATTTCCCCCAAAATTATTCTTTTGTTGACCAGGGCTCATGAATTTTCAATCTGAATATAGTCTTTCGCTGGAGAAGCTTTCATGAAAGCTCTGCTACTACAAGCAAGGGGGCAGTCCGCATGAGTCCCAGGGGAAGTTCAGTGGGTTTAATTATAATTGGATGATGAAGCTCATACCATGTACTACGCCCACTTGTGATTAGAAAGTGGATTTAGTTTCTATGTGTTTAGTGATTTGTGTGTTGTCGAACGAGATGTCGGTCTATGTTGCTTGTTGCACCAATTATTTGCGAGATTAATTCAAAATTACGAGGGACACTACTGATAAGTAATACACAATCGTGGATAAATCAAGAACGGCGAGAGATAACTGAAATTTGTAAAAAACAAATGAAAATACACTTTAGCTACAAATCCATTGCTTTTATTTTTCTAGTCATCATTTACAGATGCGCACTTCTTCGAACGAATAACAAGTTGTTCATTCCGTCACTGAAATATGTAGCTGGTCTATCCACTTCGACGTGAAATGGTTGCCTTTGAGGTCCCTCTTTATATCTGGGAAGAGTAAAAGTCATAGGGTGCCGAATCGGGTTAGTACGGCGAGTGCGGGATGATCTCAAACTTCAACTGTTTGAGAGCGGCACAGATTGCTTGTGATGTGTGAGGTTCGGCGTTATTGTGCTGCGACAAAATAGGCTCCATTGATCTGCGGACGCGACACACTCGTCGCCTTAGGTTTTTCTGTGTCTAAATATAGGTGCTATTAACCTTTTCAGCGGGTGAAAACTATTATACAGCTCTTTGCTTCAACCGCGTTGAAACTGAAAAAGAGTCACGTGATGTTCAAGCCCGATTGCAGAGTTAAGTAGTTGAATATCTTTTGACGACAAACCTAGTTTGTACCTCGTTTTGATTTTGATTTATCCATGCAAGAGATATTTCAATTTTACTTATAAGCAACTCTTAGTATTTTATCCGATTGTTTTGTTTATTTTTGTAATTTATATAAAATTAATGTATTTTACTAGTTACCCTTTCTCTCTTATTTTATGCCTGTATGCTTTGCTTATATTTTATGCCAGTCTTGTTATATTAAGTTATTTTATTTAATGATTGAATTCTGTCTGTGACTTGCAATTATTGATTAAAATGGGTTTACAATTAGACAACTTTAGGCTGTATATTGAAGGCAAAAGTTATTTTGAAACGAGAAGTAATTTTATCTATCTGTATATGTTGAAAAATAATTTTTTTTTACTGTTACTCAATTAAATAATCTTGATGATTTTTATCTGACGATTTATTATGAGCAGTTTTTGTTAACTTTAAAATTTTCTTTATTTGATTTACATTACCTTAGGAGCAGTTTTTGTTAACATGTTTTTTAAACATGTTAAATTTGTTAACATGTAATCTATTACATTTTCAAAATTACTGAATAAATTTACAATTTAAATATTTAAATTTATATGAAAAAAATTGTGAATATTTTTCTTTTAATGTTGTACATCCCCCCCCCCCCCCCCAATATATTGTTTTGAAAGAAGACATAATTTCCAGTCGAATGGCTATTTCCATTTTTTAACCCAAATATATGGTTTAACCTTTCAGCGGGCGTACTTAATTTTTTTGTTCGAGCGGGCGTGTGAAGTATTTCTTTTTAGCACGGTAGTTACTCTATTACAAATGCAAAATATTTCGTTACAGTAATAAAAGACATTATACAGTAGTAGAACGACTATACGTTCAGTAGTAATTTCGTTGTCATTTGTGAGAATAAAATTTTGCAAAAACAGCGTTTGCCGAAAAAATTTGCGGCAGCGCGTTCGATGGAAGGTTAATATATGATTAACCATTATCCATGTCGTATACTACTTGGAGAAAAAGATTTTATTTATTGTTGCACACGTTGCACGCGACACAGACAATTGTCTAGGAAAGCATACATGCGTTGACAGCATTTTGTGATAAGGGTCACGCTTGTTTGACCGTTGGCTGTCTGCTAGGCTTGTTATCTACATATATGGTGTGTGGCCGGGTGATCCAGATAGCAGGATTAGTTTTTGTTTTGGGATCAGCTACATATGATATATCACGCAAAGGTCTCCATGCGCTTGAAAAGTTGGGGTCGACAAAGACGTAGGTGATTCTTTCATTAATATGCATGTCCGATGTAGAAAAACAAAGCAATTTCGGACTTTTAATGGGCTGTTAATATACCTTTCTGTCTGAGTTAATCCCGTTGGGGCATGTAATAAATATTAATACTCAGCCAAAGTACGTTTAAAACCTGTCTGTTCTTTGTATGTATTTAAATTATGGTAATTATTAAGGTAGATGGATCAGCTCCATTTATATATAGTAATTTATTAAGCATGTATATATATCTGTGTTATAAGGTGATATAAATATGTAAAATGGATGTATGAGGCACTGAGTGTTCAGCATGAAGGTAATTTAAAAGTAATTAAGTCATAAATATTTAATCATACTGGCGCGTAATAGTCTTTTCTGTCTAAAAATGCATTATTTTCTTGTTTTTTTCCTTTCCGCGATTTGTTTATTTATTCGCATATAATTATTGTTGTATCATAATTTAGAACAATGAGATAACTTCAATCCGATTAAGAGAAACATTATAAATCTTTCTGAAATGAATAATGTACAGTTTTTTGTTCTTCATTCTGTTAAGCGAAATCATTCGTTTTTTACTTCAGCAGTAATTATCCTCGTCCCCTTGAAATTTCGAAGACTTTTTTTTATGGCTTATTTTTTTACTCCCGTATTTGTTTTACGTTGTACGACATCTGTACAAAACTGGAACAGCAACAGCATTTCCTTATTCCTTTCCTAAAAGCTTTTCCAGAAATTTACGAGTTCCGTCGATTCATAAATTATTCTCAATCCTGGGAGTTATAAAAACTCCCGGTACACGCCTAAATTGTTGGCGGGGCTCACATTCCAGAAGCTCCAAATCCCGCAGTTTTTCCCATTTCTTAGAGATGGATCGACGTGAGTACCATCTTTTCCCTGTTTGCAATAAATGATAGAACAATAACAACAGTTATCCGCTTTAAAACTTTTTTTCATTTGTTATTGCTTCAGCCCATCTGTTCTGTGTTAAGCTTGTGGGTCTGACGTAGTTTAGCAACAATGTGGTCTAAGTCCCTTTTAAGTAAAATGGATGATTCAAAACAATATATATATATATTTTTTTTCATTTAATTCAATGCTTTCCTGCACTCCGTGAGTTCGTGGTAGAAGTTAAATTAAAATGTGAAAATTATCTCTTACTGAGGCCAATAAAATATGTTAAAGCTAAGTATAGAAATTGGTTACAAACATTCAATGGAGTTTAAAAGCATAATTAGTAGAAGGACATAAAGATAATAAAATTAAATCTCCAAGGAGGAAAAAGAACTAATGAGCTGAACAAAAGAATTGCATCATCACAAAGTATGTTACAAGGAAAAAATGGGTCTTTTAAAGACCCCTTCACAAAATATTTCATCTGAAAACAGCATCCTTCACAAAACTTTTCATCCTAAAACAGGATCCTTCACAAAACTTTTCATCCTAAAACAAGACCCTTCACAAAATCTTTCATCCTAAAACAGGACTCTTCACAAAACTTTTCATCCTAAAACAGCACCCTCACAAACTTCTTTGTCTTAAACCTTTCACAAAATTTTTCCATCAAATTGAAGTTTTCTCAAATGTAATCAGTTTAAAGTAAAATCTGACCTATCTCAAAATAGCTGAAGATGCCAAAGAACCTATTATCTACCTTTTAGATGTATGAAGGATCTTGTTAAAAATGGATAAACAAGAGCCTGAATACAACGATAATTTCAAATTCACAAAATTATCACTAGATTTTTCATAAATATAAAAAGTTGTTCTCAATTTTACGAAAGGAGGAGGATCCTTTGAAAAAAGTCTGGGCAGAACCCTGTGTTAAACTGAAATTACTTCGCATTGTGAAATTAAATGAAAATTGGTGTGTTCTATTTTTCTTTGTTTCTGCCCACTCTCTATTTCCGACATTATCCACTCAGTCCATTGCATAACACACTATTTTCAGCTCAGTTTAATGAATACTGGAAATACATCATATTCAGTGAGTATAATCAAGAAATTGTCAAATAATGTGTGTGTCTCTGGAAACATTCCTAAAGATATCAAGACGATTTTCAAATGTTTTTCAACCTGTTTTAAATATGTAAGTAATATTTTTAAAGCAAATTACTTTTAAAAAAAAATATTTAATTTTCAAATTAATGCTCTTGCACTAATACATATCGATAAACAATGCATATTTTATTCACAAAAGAACTGTATTCAATCTTTTAAACAAAAATCGCTCTGACATTAGTAAAATCTGCAGTAATTCATCCTGCTGCAAAAAATGGTTTTTTAAATTTCATCCCTGCATTGTGGTTATCATTATTATTGTTATCGGCTTTTCTGTGTTTTTGTTCATTAAAAAAGCTTCGAATATAGAATTTTGATGAAATCTCAGCAGCTATAAATATAATTTGATATTCAAGCACTTATTCTTTATGTATCATTAAAAAAAAAAAAAAATTAAAAACTCTCTTTAAACTCTTCTTTCTAAAATTCTACACACAATTAGAATTAATATATATATATATATATATATATATAATGGAAAAGGGGGGGGGGGGTGTTTTAAACATGTTCTTATATCTTAATGCTTAGAAAATATTTCTACTTAAAAATAATCGGCCGTAAAAGATTTAAAGACAATAAAATATTTGCTTATTTTTTCAGTGGATAATGAACCAAATTTCAGTAAAACTCAGTAAGCCCCTTTTACCTTTTTATAGTCATCATTAAATGAATTAATTGCTAAGACTACGTCACACTCCAAATTTTGGACTCATGCCACGTTTCCCTTTTTTTCGTAAGCATATGCGAAAATCACCCACCTCTGTCGCTATCCTTCTTTCGCAGTCTCCCACAATCCCTTCATCTCTGAAGATGCTGCGCTACCATCCTTCCTCTTATCAGAGCACTCTGCCCTCACGTACAACCAATTTAGGATGAAATTCATCTAATTCGGGTAAATTTCTTCGGCTTGGTGTGACGCGGATGCGGTACTATCTTCTTTACGGCAAATTGGTCTTTAGCTTTCTATTGTTGCTATTAAACAGAATTACGTTTTATACGAACTTCAAAATTAATCATTGTGGTTATTATATTTTTTATTATCGTTATCGACTTCTCTGCGCAGTTCACGTACAACTTTCACGTACAGTTCACGTTCATTTAAATAAGCGCCTAATAAAGAATTTTGATGAAATCTCACCAGTTATAAATAATATACATATATAATGTGATATTTAAGAGATTTTCAGAAAAATTACTACTGCAACATCTTTTTTTTTTTTTTTTTTAAGTATAAAAATATTATTTTAATATTACTTTAATCGAAAGGAGTTATTATTTATGTAGCTTTTTTGAACTTTCGGAAACTTATCTAAAATTCGATATTTATAATAAGGCGCAAGGTGGGGGGGGGGGGTGAAAATTTTCAAAAAATGTATTTCTGCTTATAAGAATACGTTGTAAAATATTTCATTATCTAAAGACAGTAACACTTGTATAATATAATTGTTTAATTTTTTAGTGTATAATGAACTTATCTGCAAAATACAATTTCTCTTTTACTTATGTCTAAAAATAATTAATAAAACTACATCACACTCCAAATTTTGGACTCATGCCACGTTTCTCCTTCTTTCGCAAGACTATGCGAGATCACCCACCTCTGTCGCTATCCTTCTTCCGCTGCCTCCCACAATCCCTTTATCTCTGAAGATGCCCCCCCCCCCACCATTCTCATATCATGCCACCTTACCCTCACGTACAACCAATTTAAGACGAATTTCATCTAATTGGATGAAATTTCTTCGTTATGGCGTGACAGGAATGATTTCACAAATGCGGCACAATCTGCTTGGTCTTTAGTTACTGTTAAACAAAATTGCATTTTGTACGAGCTGCGAAATTAATTATTATGGTTATTATAATTGTTATTATCGTTATCGACTTTTCCTCATTTTAGTTCTATTTAAAAGAGCGACAAATATCTGGCATGTTTTTTGAATCATTTTTAAACGGAAAGGTTTGTAAAATTGGGAGGCCTGTCTTATTGAAGCGATTTGAAATCGAAATCAGTTTTCCATTTTTTGATAAATGAATTACTTATCGAGTTATAAGCGATTCGTGTCACATATCAACGCGTTTATCCATTTTCCGCGTCGTGAATTCGGTTCAAAACGCCGATTTTGACAGTATTTTCTGAAAAATCTTCTGTTTTCACAAAAAAAAAAAAAAAGTCTTCCGATTACATAGTTTCTGAATAACAACATAACAACCTGAATAACAACCAATTTCATATTTAATAGTGATTTAATACCTGCCCATTTCATGCGTTTCCAAACAAAAACGAATTCAGAAATGTGAAAGTAGCTCTTTTGGGTTTGAGAATAGCCATAAAAAATGTATTATTGTTCTTACAGGAAATTTTTGTATCCTTTGCTAGTGAAAGTATCCTTTGCTTTAAAAGGCAGTTATATGATATTAAGCGGTGCTGTTCCATTACAACTATATTTTTGCAAATGAATAATGAAAAAAGATCATTTTCTATTGTTTTAAAGTATTTGTTAATAGCGGTTGGATTCAAGAAATCTTATTAAATCTTATCATTCTCGTAGTGTTTAGGATCTTTTTAGAAATATATAAATAAATATATTTCTCATTCTTATATGTCGCATATTCTAGAATTCAAATGTTGTATTTCACGAAATAAAAACAGATTTGTGTTAACAATTAAAAATGATTTGGAATTTGGTTGTAAATCTTTATCAGTATGGTATGGCTTTTATGTGAATATTAGAAGGAACTATTTTTGTTACCTGTTATCGACGTTAAACTTCTTTTTAACACTTTTCAACATAGTTGAAATATGTTTATGAATTTGGTTTGTCTGTCTGCCGTCTATATTCTCTAACTCTCGTAATTGCCATGTAAATTTTATGTTATTGAGGTTTACCCTATAGAGTGTTCAGTATTGAAAATCCAGTTTGTTTACAAGGACTCATAGAAGAACCCCATTACATTAGAATCTATGGTGAAAAATCGCTGGCAGAGCATTTTACTGATGTTATGATACTTCAAACATACTGAAATTAAAATGGATTTCTGAGGTGCACTATAACGCATATTTTATAGATTTTGGAGTGCTTAGCACTTATCGTTCATTTACAGATACACACAGGAATGACTATGATCGGAAATTGCTGGAAGTTCGTTTTCCGAAGCGTTATTTAATTTTAAACTTACTAGGTTTTTCACGAAGGACCCCTAACTTTGAAAATAAATAACTCTAAAACGGTGATAGATTTATTAAAAAACCCGCAAGAATCTGATACAGAAACCTCAAAATTTTTGTTAAATATCGCCGATAGACGGCGCTGCAGGTGGCACAACGATACGTAGGCTGTATCACATCAAAAGCTATTCAAAATGTGCACCTTTAACACAACACACATGCCGCAAACGAAGAATGAAATTGTGAGTGACTCTCTGTAGTATGTCATCAGAAATCAACACACAAGCTTCACAATTAGCCTCCAGCTCGTCGACTGTTAAAGGATTGTTGCGGTAAACAATGTCCTTCAGAGTCATTTCCGGAATTTCTTTCACTGTACGCTAATAACGATCACGTTTCAACGGCGAAATCTTCGACGACTGATCTTTCTTGGAGTCTGAGCTTTCTTTATAGAGACCTGTAATGCTGCCTACAGCGCCATCTATCGCCGATATTTTTAACTAAAATTTTGAGCTTTCTGTATCAGATTCTTACGGGTTTTTTTAATAAACATACCACTGGTTTTATGTTTCTATCTATCACCGTTTTCGAGTTATTTATTTTCAAAGTTAGGGGTCTTTCGTGAAACACCCGGTGTGTAATTAATAGTGTATTACGTAGTGCATAAATTCTTTAGATCATATACAAGGCTGCACGAAAGAATTTGTACACATTACGGGATATGAACAGCAATTGCTGTAAACTGATTTTTACTGAGTTATGTGCTTTTAAAATTGCTTTAGATATATCTCATTTCATTGTATTAAACAATCAAATTTCTTAATAATATTATGTTTTTGTTGGAAAGTGTTTAATAATCTATGACTGATGCCTGATTTTTCGTTCTTATTTAAATTATCAAAGAAGTATGAACATAATTCTGAATCGGGTCGTTATCTTTAGGTTTAATTATTTTGTTTCTTGTTTACAATGCTTAAAACCGACGAAACAAGTAGATTATTCCCTAGCCCAAGGAGTATTTATAAAAATAAGAAGTTGTAAATAAACACAACCCTCCTTAGAAATAGAAAAGAAAATGTTTTGAATTTATTTTTCTATGTTATTAAAGAATATCAAAATATACATGTTTTATCATGCAAACATTTATATGATCTCTACATTGTATTATGTTGCATGATCTGATTTCCAGTCTTTTATTTCAAAAACCGAAAACCTAATTTAATTTCCCCCCCTTTCTTATCCAGCCTATTCAAGTCGTCTTTTGTGGCATAAAGCCCCAAATTTTGTTAGGATCACAATCACGGCCTGGGAAAAGTTTTTCCTAATGAATAGTCGAACATTCAATTCCTCACGTACGGTACATAACCATATCATGCGTAGAAGAGTTTTTTTTTTTTTTTTCCTGTGTCTTCCCTATCCTATTGTTCTTTTACATCGGGATGGCCCGTAGATAACGCTTGTTACGCACTCCCTGCAAATGGATACGGTCTTTAAATGAGAATTTACATAATTCAATTCTAGTATGGTGGATTTTTATTTTTTATTTAAAAAAAAAAAAATGGGGGTGGGGAAGCTTATTGAAAAAGAAAAGCTTTTTTAGAATTCAAACTGGCTGGCTGAAATTTCGTTCCGTTTTGTTTTTCTAGTTTTTTCAATTTTTATTTAAAAATCGACTTATGTATTGTATAATATGTAGAACATAGAGCCTGGAAATCACAGAGGCACACGGGGTATGTGCCCCGGGCCCACATTTTCAGGGGGCCCCAAAATGCATTTTGTCTCTCTGAAGACAGTTTTTTTTTTTCCCAAATGTTTTTTTTTTTTTTTTTTTTTGTATAGTTCATATAAAAAATAAATTTTCCCCATTCATGTAAACTGAACTATCTTACTGTTCTTCACTAACGACAATGAGATGTAATGTAAACTTCAAAATTCCGATTCATTTAATTTAATCCTTTAAGTTTTACTCGCATTAAATAGCATATAGTGCAGCCGATTTTACCATCCCATATTTTTTTTAATGAATTTTTACCTATATATATATATATATATGAATATATATGTCCAGAGTTTCCTCCAGACAGTTTCAGAAGAGTGCTGCACCCTGCCTGCCCTTTGGTTTACAAAATAGCACCCTTTTTGCCCCTCATAAAAAGAATTAGCATCCTTCTTGCCCTCAGTAAAAAAAAGTGCCCTTTCTCCTTTTTGCATTAAAAAATTTGCTTTCATAATAAAAACTGACTCAATGTTGTCTTAAAAAGAGTGTTTTGACTTTGATATATCAAAAGTGGCTTTAAAAAACAAAAAAATACCTTTAACAATAAAAAAAAAGTGCCCTTAAGAATATGAAAAGTGCCCTCAAAAATTCGAAAAGTGCCCTTAAGAATAAAAAAGTGCCCTTTTCTCACCAGCAGCACCCTGCCCTTTTTTAAACTTGGGAGGAACTCTGTATATGTGTATAATATATTCTTTTTTTCATACAGCTATGGCTTAAATTTTAAACTGCACATAACTCAGTCATGTTCATAATGCTATTTTCTTCAGAAAGGGACCCCAACGTGGCCTGTGTGCCCTCGGTCCTACATAGAGTTTATCAAGTTCTGGTAGAACAATCTCGATTGTCAGTTGCAGGGGTGATGGTCTTCATGTTATTTATATACCTGAATTCAGGTATCTTTTTCTTTCGTGGTTTTCTTCGAGCCGTGGATTTATCCATGCGTAAATACGGGTTAGGTTCCCTTAGAAAGACCCCCACGAAGGGCACTCCCCCCCCGGGCCTATATCCCTAGTGTAGATAATTGGCCGTCAATAATCAACCCAACCCAACCCAGGTATCTTTTTCATTTTCAATACAAAAATTCTGATTTTTCTGATAGTTAAATTCGTAAAATAAGGCTAAAATATAAATTTCATATGATTTTTAAACATAATTAAAATTCATATTTTATCAAATTTGACCTCCATGTAATAAATTATGTTTCCTCCTCCCTCTCTCCATACGGAAATGTTCTCTCGCTAAAATTTCAGGTATTTTTTCATGAACCCACAATCGCCCCTGCAATTATACCTGGATGAAGTGAGAGAGAGAGAAATGTAGAATAACTAAATAGCACATGAGAATAACACGCGTTATGCATATATATTTATCTAGTTTTTTTATCTGCTGAATTCAAAAGATTCAATCTGTTTCTGTATTCTGTACTCAAATACAAGCTCGCCACTTTCTGATGCATTCACGAAATCAGGCGGTTCTCAAATCCCGCTTGTCGCCTTAACCCTAACGATTATGGATAAATTATAATTGTTGCAACTTTTACATTTCATTTTAGTTCCATGTCGAAATTTTTTGACTCTCTAAAGTGGTATTTAAAAAAATCTTTTGCCTTATAAACAGTGCATTGCAAATGCAATTAAAATTTTTATTTTCATATACGTTAACAAATGTATAGTAAAATCTGCTAAGACTGAATTGCGAGGATCGAAATTTTATTTATTTTAGACAAATTTTTGGGGTACTTTTCCAGTATAGGGACCTGGGCGAGAGAAGGAAATTTGGTAACATATTTTCTGGCAGCCTGTTCACTGTTTTATGTACATAAGCAAATTTTTCAAGATTTATACAATTTATTTAATATAAAGAAGCCATTTTATCTATTTTTATATACAGAATAAAATTATATATTTAAAATAAAAACAATGTATATATAAATAAAATGTTTATATATATTTAAATATACATATATAATCAGCATAATTTCATCAGGTTAGTTTTCATAGCTTTTTTAAATTCCTACTATTAGCTCACTCTCTCTCTCTATATATATATCTTGTTCAAATTTTCAATCGTTAATAAAATATTTTCTATTCATCCACTCAAGTTCAAATACATTTTTTTTAAACTTGTAGTGGATCACACTTTATGTTAATACAGTTTTTTCAAATATTAATTAATTAATTAAATTAAATTAATTAATTTCAGTTTTAAATGGGAGAAAAAAATATTCTCCCATTGTTTTCATAAATGAAATGAAAGATTTATCTCAAATGAGTGATGCCACAGAAATAAAATACCGCAACGATGATTATAAAATAATGTTCAATAAAGATAACGTGGGACATTAATGCTGCACGGGTTTATTTTATATATTTATGATTAAAAAGTAGGAATTGACTTAATTTTTTTTTTATATATTACTTGTATATCATATAGAAACAAATCTCACTTTCTAAAACCCAAATTGCGTTTTTTTTTCCCTTAAGAAAAGGGGAAAAAAAAAAAAAAAAAAAAAAAAAAAAGCCAAGGCCCGTATAATGGAAAAGTACCCCCCCCCCCTTTTTTTTTTCTTTTTTTTTTTAAACATATATACTAGTCGTTATAATTTGTATTATTTTCGCAGATACCATGAAATTGTCCGTTTAAGACAGATTCCTTTAAAAACACATATTCACTTCTTGAAATTTATATTTTGCGTATAAAATTTTTTTGCCTAATCAGTAATCCGCCTAAAAAGGAATAAAGGAAAAAACCCGTCGAAAAACAGCACAGGTTTTAGTTTTTTTTTTTCTTTCCTTTTCAGTAGCCTTCTCAAAAATCATTTCATTAAATTATTAGACTGATGAATAATCCATCTCAAATGTTAATCTTGTTATTTTCTCAAAATTCTCAAATGATGCTGCGTTGTAGTAATTCTATACTTTATATCCGGTTGTGAAAAAAGTTGTTTATGCATCATATTTACTGCTTTTGTTTTCTGTTAATGTTATTTATTATGTTCGGCAGTTTTATTTGTTTTATATTAGTGTAAGTATTTCTTTATTCTCTTTTTGATTTTGTTATTAATTTATTTATTTCTTTTATAGGTAAGTGCTATCGTTTTCTTTGAAGTTTTTCTTTGTGGCTATCGTATGTTGTAAGTATTTGAAATGTATATTTATTTTTTATTTTCTATGACTGAATCATACGATTAAAGATTTTTTTTTTCGATAACCGTAAGTAATAACTTTCGAAAAATACAGTGAACTCCTGTTAGTGCGTGCTTTCAAGGATGACAAGCTTTCGCCCGCACTAACCGAAGTCCGCGTTAACCCATTTTAGGTCAAGGTCAGGAAATATTAAACTCAATTTTTACTTTATTCTGTCTATAATAGAAGTATTGTAAGAAGTATTGTAATCGAAATTTTTTTCGACTTCCGGTTTTTGACGGATTTACACGTTTTAGGGCTCAGAGATCCCGAAAAACATATTTTTACAAAATGGGTGTCCGTTTGTGTGTCCTCTTTGTATCATCGAAAAGTGTATGAAGTTATGCATAGAATTGAACGAAATTTCATGTATATGTTTTTGACTATGCCTAGCAGGTCCCAGTTGAATTTGGAGAAATTCCGCCGGAAAGGGGCGTTGTAATAGCAATTTTTGCGCGATTTTCTCGAATTTTCGTAGTTGTGTTGTACACCGGCTGCTCGTGCAGCGTAAGTTGCCGGCGATTCGCAAGCAGCTGACATACATCAAAATTTCGAAAAATATTGATTTTATTGGCACTGTGATAGTGAATTTTGAAGTACAGTCGAACCTCGTTAACATGAACCTCAAGGGGAATCAAAATTTTGTTTATGTTAACAGTAATTCATGTTATCAGTATCAAATCTTTGTACTCGTTTTTATAGGGGACTATGAAAACAATTCATGTTAAAAGTGATTCACGTTAAGCGTGTTCATGTTAACGAGGTTTGACTGTATTAACATACATGAGAACGAAGAAAGTTTTGGTATTGGCACATCCGACTAGTTTTTCTTACTTTTTTTTTTTTTTTTTTTTTTTTCTTTTTGGCATGTCTTTATGAGTACATCCAAAATTTTTGTGAATTATAAGTCAATCAAAATTTGGAATGGGTCGTATGCACAGCGCTTCGGTCCGATCCATTCATTACCTTGAGTGATAAGTGTTAAAGGACTCCGTATACAGATGCTGCCGACATTTTTCACAGAAATATAATGTCTTGTTTTGACATTTGCATCGATTTTGTTTTTGTTTTTCAGAATCGTGTTTAATATAATTAAGTGGCCAATGAAAAACGAATCTTGCTCTATGTATATCAGGAAAAATTCTTTGCTAGTTGCATTCATTCCTTTACATTGAGTACAAAGTTTATGAAAGCATTTTTCACGTTTTTCTCAACATGTTTTTAAAAGACAGACATGAAGACATGTAGTCTAAATAAAACAATGCAGCGAAAAACCTTTTTTTTTTTTTTTTTTAAAGTCATAAGTCGTATACGACCCTCCAGCATAAAATGGATTAAACGACGTAAACTGAAAATGTGTAATTTGTAAACTGAATTGATGTAAAAACACATACATAATTACGTCTGGATAAAACTTACAATCACTAAAATAAATTCAACTACAGACTTTATTTTTTTAAAAACACATAAAAACAATTAAAATTATAAAATAGACGTTTCGTGCACTTTCGTACACCTCATCAGTACTTCGAAACACAATTGCCAAGCCACCAGAACCAAAACAAGAAAAACAGTTCAAGGTTAATTTTATAATTTTAATTGTTTTTATGTGTTTAAAAAAAATAAATAAAGTCTGTAGTTGAATTTATTTTAGTGATTGAATTGATGTAATCTGTAAACTGAAAGGTTTAAATTTATCCAAACCATTCCTGCATCAAAAGACTATACGTTCCTAAATTAAAGTACTTTAATGGGTAAATTGAATAAGTAGCAAACCTTCACGCAGGCATGTACGGAAAATTTTCTTTTCCGACAAAAGAATTACTGCAGTTCTTCTGAATATTTCTGGAAATATTTCTTCTAAATATTTCATAATTATGCTTAACCCTTTTCCCCCTCAGCATTGCGTTAAGTCGTTAATAATAATGCAACTAAATGGAATAAAATTGAATCAAATCGTGAAAACGGGAATTCATAAGATTATTGAATTTGCCTTTTCTTATTTAGGTGCAATTTTTCGTTTCGGGTGATATTTTGAACTCTTTTAGAGTTACACTTTTGTTTAACTATAGCATATAAATACTTTGTTACATCCTGTTTCCTTCGACGTCAGTACGAAAATGGAAATGAATTAGTCTCAACTAAAGGAAGCACCTCAAGGAGAAAAAGTGAATGAGTGGTAAAGGAATCTCCCGAGAATGAATGGGAAAATATCTTGTGGAGAAAGAATAAACGCCATCCGTTCTTATTGAAACGCTGGTAAAACATTTCTGGAAGACTTCCATTTTACGCTCGCTTAGCGTTGCTTAATGTTAGAAAATAAATAAATGGTAATGATAATAATACAAGTGAAAACTAAAATAAATCGTTAAAATTAAATTAGTTTCTCAAATAAATTAGCATTTTATTAATTAGTCTTGGATTTAATTATTAAAGGGAGGTTCTTCTGCTTTCGATCAAAATTTTCGTTTTTTGCATTTTTTGCATGTAGATTGTTGCCGTAAAACGATTTCGTGATTTTCCATTTACTTACAATACTTTTTGCTCGTTGAATGTTTCCTTGTAAAATTTTAAGCTTGTTTTTCTCGGAACCGGGTTTTTCAAACTGGACAACTGTTTTTCTCGAGAATTATTCGACTGATTTCCCTATTTTTTTTTTAATTTTAACGAAAGGTAATCAATCGTTTTTGCTGGAGCTAGAAAAGTACACCGAAAAGTATAATTTTCATTGAATAATAATTTTTTCCAGCTCTCAAAAAAGCGAAAAAACTTATGCTTTTTTTGTTCAAATTAATGTGATCTTGTAAAAAATCAACTTTTTAAACTAAATGTTGGAAGTATAAGCTCCAAAGAATTTAATGCCCTTTCATAATTTGGCGATCAAAGTTGTTTCAAGATGCTTGTGATAGGAGGAAAACGGTCGCTCGATTGGAAAGTTCACGGCGCGCACTTACAGGTACTACCAGTCGTTCAAAGCGTATTATTATTATTTTCCACACAAAAATTTAAATATGTAAGTGAAATATCAAGAAATTTAAAGCAAAAAGTTGTTTTCTTTATAAACGAAAAAAAAAATCGTAAATCCCGGAAAAGTAGAATTTAAATATTATACGTTATTGAAATAGTGGAAATCTTAGTCATTGTTCCTATAGTGGGGCATTAAAATAGTTTGCTACGTCGTGTGTCCTTTGAAGCCAGTAGAAAAATAGAAATGGTTTATCTGAAACGTTAGAAGTGAAGAAACATCTCAAGGAAAAGTGGATGAATAAATAGTACAAGCATCTCGCGGGAATGAACTGTGAAAATATCTTTTGCGAAGGAAGAATGAGCGCAGTTCCTCGGTATTATTGCATCTTCAGTCCAACATTTCTGGAAAACTTCCATAATTATTATTAAAGCTTCTTTTTTTTTTAATTAGGAAAATCATCCAAAGATTACTTCTCAGAATAAAACGCTTTCATATTCTGAATTTGTGTGTTGCTTACAATATCAGCATCTCAAATTTCTGATGTCAGAACATGCTAAGTTTAGGCTTTTATATTTCGGAAAATAGTTGTCGTATTTAGCGTTATATTAATGTTCTGCATTTTCCGAATTAAATGTAAGAAAATTCATTTTTTAAACTTTTAGTTTGTTTATTATTGTTATTTTTTGTCGAAGTAATTAATTGTAATATAATCAGATAGAACCATTTCTGGAATTTCAAACATATATTTGTGTAATCATATGACTAACGACAATGGACTTTTTATGCACGTGACGAAGGTGCTGGTATTTTGGTTCATTATTGTAGATACCGTACTGTCAGAATGCCAGTATGCGCAGCTGCAATTACCACCAGCAGAGTTTCTGCCTGGAACTAGGCTGCGTGCCTAAAATTTAACCGAAAATTTGGTCATTTAGCGGATGTTTAGCGGATACAGAACAACATTTAGAATTTATATTACAATATACTAAGTATCTACTACTACAACAATGATTTTTTTTTTTTTTTTTTGCAGTATTTTAAAAAATAAACATGAATAACACATACTTCAAGAGCGCTATATTAATATTCAAAATTAAATACCGCCAGCCGACTAATTTCAAACTCGACTTCAGGGTCGCGATTACAAAGTCCGTTATTAAATAAAGGGGGAAAATTAAAAGTTTTTATAGATCTATAAAATAATAAAATAAAATTGCAATGTATCCGTTTCGAGCTAGAACTTTCCCTATCCCTTCTTTTTAATATGTTAGCGCGTGTCGTAGAGTGCACGCTACGTTGTACATCATTGCGTAATGTGCAGTCTGGCGACCCTGGTTTACATCTGAAGAAGGCTTAATGAGATTTTTTTTTTTTTTTTAAACGTGCGTCATTTTTTATTTGAATATTTCCTGGTGATGCTTCAAACTTCTTACTTGTTTTGAAATTACTACGGTTACAGTCCCCCGAATCCAGTTCGGGACTCACAAACGCTCCATATTTGGAATGCCCGAACTGATTTTTTTTTTTTTTTTTTTTTTTTTTGTGGGGGGGGGGTGAAAAACGGTGATTCTGTTCCATTAGTTCTATTTCCATTTCCAAATGTGTAATGTAATTTAATTTACTATTTTTACAACAGATAATAGTTGAGTAAAGTTTGATATTAATTTTTCTCATGTATGGAAAAATATTAAATGTAGTAATTATTTAATTTATTATTTTTAAAAAAATATATAAAACGACCTTTTTCTAACTTTTTATTGGTGTAATGCACAAAATTAAAGAGAGAATTTGTTTTTTTTTTCAGTTTTTGACATATCTTTCTCTAAAATATTCCACGGGGTTAAAATGTTACTTTTATAATATAATTCAAAACAACAAAATAGTTTTTATTTTTTAATATATTTCTGTAAACGAATAGCTTAGTTTATTTATTATTATTTCAACATTACATAATACTCTTCCAAAATATATTCCAGATCTTTTTTGTTTCCTCTTCAGATAGACACACAGATAAACCATGGCCGCAATTATTTCAAAACTATTTTAGTAAAATATGAAGAAAAAAGATATAAAAAATGCAGGCTGAATAATTAAGTTTCGTCATTGTGCAAATAATGGTTCTCATCAATTGTTGTTTCTTTCAAACTCGAGAGGATATTTTAATGAGAAAATCTTTATCAGGCGAATAGTGCGCAGCTTGAGTTTCGCTAGAAGCTTGACATTTTGGAGGACTTTGGGTTTCTTTTTGAATTGAATTTCTCCCACTTTATCTTAATTTTAAATTATTTTTGCAAATATTTATCGTTACTTATAGCAGTGTGTAACTTTTTCAAGATATTGGCTTTGAGATCTACCGACTTATTGTCATTTTAAGATATTCTGCACTTACATTTACCTCTGTGTCTATCTTTATCTGTTTTTTTTATTTGATAATAGATAGGTACTTTTAAAAAATAATAATAGAGATATTTCGCTTCAGTTAGTTGAAAATGCAAAAGAAAAAAAACTACAAAATTGCAAGCTGAATTATTTGAAATTTTATTGAATGTGAAAATATGTTTTCACCCTTTGCTTTTTCTACTCAACATGAGAGAAATTTTTAATTGGAAAATCTTTTCACCTAGAAATTTAGAAGAACATTTTGGAGAACAAAAGTTCTTGTTTTTTTCTTTTAATGGTATTTCTCCCACTTTATCTTAATTTTGAATTATTTTTGCAAAAGTTTATTCTTTTTTAACAGTGTATAACCTTTTTAAGTGACGCTAACTTTGAGATCTACCGACTTATTGTCATTCAAGACATACATGCGGCCTTTGCCTGTGTTGAGATATCTTTATGCATGTTTTCATGCTACATGATAATAGAAAGACACTTTTTTTTTTCTTTTAAGATAGAGATATTATGATTCAGTTAGTTGGAAGTATTAAGACAAAATGCAAGCTGGCATTTGATCAAAATTTTATAAATGTCTCAATATATGTTCTCATCAGTTGTTTCTATCCAATTTGAGGGGAAGTGTTTATCAGGATAAGAATATTTTGGGTGTTTCGCTGCCTGAATTTCGCAAGGAGCTTGACATTTTAGAGGACTTAAGACAATTTTGATGCGTGTTCCTCCCACTTTGTGATTACGCTCAATTACTTTTGCAAATATTTATCCTTACTTTAGCTGTCTATAACCTTCTTTGAAGACTTTGGCTTTAAGATCTACCGACCTATTGCCATTCAAGACATGCGGCACTTATCTGTGATGAGATATCTTCATGTCTGTTTTCCTACTCGATAGCAAAAAGGTGCAGATTACATCTACGTGTGGATTGCCTTCGCATTCCATTTGACAAGGTAAACATGATGATGCGAGAAGAGCCATTTAGTGTATCTGTATTTATTGATAACACTACCAGAATATACAATCTGTTGAGGTTGAAGTCCTTTATCTTATTTGTAACTTATCTGTTCGCTCAATCATTGCCCAATGCCTTCATTTAGAACATAGTTTCTTTTTGACAATTCTTGATACATCTTCAACTGTGTAAATTCTAAGTAAGAAAGTTTTATTTGGACTTTTTTCATATTCTGTTTTGAAGAAGAAAATTCTTTAGGTAGCACTAAGAAAATTTTATAGTACTCCGCAATGAACAACAATGCAAGTAGAGTCGTATTCTCACACAATGAGAACAAAGGGACTACAGCATTTACTTGTGATTAGCAATTCTCGCAATAACCTGTATAATCTAATAAGGCTTACTTTATTATAATGTAAACCTTGCACAGTTACCTCACTTGGACGTCGCGTCGCGCAGATTCGAACATGCAAACTTCTGCCGCGAGCTTCTCACGTTTGTGCCCAGCACGCTAACAACTTAGGCCCTTTTGATTTCAAACAGTTCAGGATTTTAAATTATTTCACGCGTGTGTTATTGAAGCAATAACGACCACAGCATTATTGATTCGAATTTGGTTATATATGGCTCTTTAATAAATAAATATTTTGTTCGATTCTATGACCATTTCTTAAAACAAAAATGTTGTCATCATTCCAAATTCGTCGAAATTTAAACACGAGTAGATAAGCGAAAAGACTGCATCAAATTCTTGTAAAATTACCATTTGACTGTTTTGGAAAGGAAACATTTCACCCCCTTGAAAACATTTTAAAACTCGGATCATGCCATAGTTATGTGTAAAAACAAAATATGTGCAAATTGAATTCAAATATTCTTTTTTTGTGTGTGTGTGTGTGCTGATTTGGAAATGAAAGAAAAACTTCTAACAGTATAAACGAATACACCCTCAATTACACACCTAGACTAGATATAAACTATCTTCTTGAAATATTTCCCTATAGAAGCATACTCTGCTGAATTACCCAAACAGAAAAGCGGCACAAAAACTATTTTTTGTCCCTATGAGACAATTCTAATAACCAAGAACAAAACATTATCCAAATGGAGATTGCTCTAAGGAATATATCCCCTGCAGTCTAGCTTCCGAAACAGAAATTGCCTTATGTATTATCACCTTATTTATTTCTGGCGCTCTTTTCCTTTTACGTACATATATATCCTCTTTACGTTTCGAAAATTCTGTGCTTTCGGTCAAAGTTATGAAGAATATGTTTGCTTTGTATTTTAAATGTTTGTGAAGGCAATTTCAAAGGAATTTTAGCAGACAATAAAATATCCCATTTTTATATGTTTGTTTCTCGAATTTAGGAGTGTAATTTAGTTAATCTTTCTAGAGATTGGAATAAAAATAAATTCTTTTTTTATTATTATTCTTTCGCATATTCTGTCAGATGGAATCCCATGTTGAAGATTACGTAATTTAGGAACATCACATGGCTGTTATTTACTTCCGAAATTCCAGCCATTTCTGTCAAAAGTATGGGAAATTATTTTCAGTTACGAAGATTGCATTATTGTGTATTCATATTTGTGGTTTATCTCGGAGAGTAAACACAAACAAGATAAAGGTTGCTGCGAGATGCGATTTGCTCAGGTTTGGCTTTATCGCTCAGATGATTGTTTTCTTGTGCTCTGAACTTCGTAATATCGAATTTTTAGTGATAATGTTATGTAGTAGTGATTTCAGAAGTTCTATTTTTCTTTTAATGCGTTTGATTTATGAAAATAGCGTACACTAATGGTAATATACTGGTATCATCGGATTTTATTTTTTATAGTAATTTCGAAATGTGGAAGGTTTTAATTTGGTGATTGCGTGTCGAGAAAGAGGACATAAAAATATAAGGTTTATGTGTATGTACCAAGGACCCTATTAAAAATTGAAAGATGATGAGCTTAGGTTGTTTATGATCTCTATTGGATCCGCAGTATTTCTTACATTGTGATCAACCAAAATAAATAAAAAAATAAAAAAAATAGAATGAGCCGTATCAAGGTAATTATTATTGATACATAATCAGCAATTGGCCTTTCGAAGAATATTGTTTAGAAATTGCTTCCTCACATGGACACTATGTATTATTGCTGTGAAGGCGAATTTATAGGCAATTGATCCTAACATAGTACTTGAATTTGGCGATCAAATTTGATGCCAAACTCTTACCCAAAAAAGATCTAAAAATACGGAGCTAAATACAAAGAATATACAAAATAATTTGTATATGACTTCAGATGATTTTCAACATTAAGGGTATAAATGAGATAATCTCTGTTAATGTAAGCTATATAGAATTCAATTTACGCTTCGCAATGAATACTTTATCATATATTGCTTTAGTTGTTGCTTGTTGTACTACTACATATGAATTGAAATGTCTGAAAAATTTTTGTTTTCTGTTTGTAATTTTATCTTTTATTTTAACATAAACATAATTTTCTGGAATATATATATATTCCTCCCATCTCCTAATATATATTCCTCCTGTGTTGAATTTCGTTTTTTTGTTTCGTGCATTCGTTCTTTTTACGAACCAAAATAGTTAAAAACAAAAGGAAAACAAATTACATAATGATTTATAATGACGTGCATAATGATGCTTCATTCACTCCAGTTTTCTTATCTCTAGTTTCAACATCATAAGGTAAAAAAAAAAAAATAGTTTTACAAACTGTTGCTTAACCTCTAAAAAGTTATGATTCGTGATCTTTTTATTTGTTTCATAGTCTAGCCAATGTACTCAGAACAGAGTCGTAATTTGCACATAATACAGCTTGCATGACATTTTTATCGGGACTCCCACCCTATTTAATGATGCCTTCATTAGATGACGTCATCCGCTTTTTTTTTTTTCCACGGAATGAATTATATCGGATATTGTTATACAGAAACTAGTGTATGAATTATGAATAGCTTGACAATAGTTGGGGGGTGGGGGACGGCAGTTGCTCTCATTAGGTATTCATTCATAAATGAGGGTATTTTTGAACTTTTTAAAAAGGTTAATGTATTCCCTCGTAATAATGCTTGTAGTTTAGAGAGAGAGAGGTGCTGGTGAATACAGTTGTAATAAATTAATGTCATTTCTGCAATGGTGGAACAAAGATTTGAGCTGGTTTTAAATGTTGAATTTTAACATGGATATTGAGTATTTTATGTATTTATTTTTCAAAAACTATTTCAAAAATGCCATTATAGCTTTATCATGCAGTTCGATTGTTTTGTAATAATTGATCAACATCACTGTCGCTTGAGTTTTGAAAGCAAATCTATTAATGCTGTGCTAGCAGCATGCTTCCCCACTATTTATTTTAAACTTTGAATTTTTTTCCTTCTGAAATGCAACATAATATCATGGGGGAGGGCTAAACCAAGAATTGCGGAACACTTCCGTCAGTCAAAAATGATACTAGAAACATACATTTGTATTCATAAGATCGGAAAAAAATTGTGTATTTGCATGAAAAAGATATATTTTTCACTAATTTTTCGTTCTACACATACTGAGATTAATTATCTAGTTATTTACTATAAGCAGAGTTCGTAAATATAATAAAATTTTCCAAAATATAAAAAATATCCGATATTTTGATATATATCTGATACTTTTGATATGTAACCGGTATTTTCAAAATAATCAACTTATTACAGATTATAAATATTTTCTAAGTTAATAATTAGGAATATAATAATAATGACAATAATAATAAAATAAAGGAAATAAAAATTATAAATTTAATGTCGCATATCCATACATCTATTTACGTGCATGGTTTATTTATGACGTCATCTAATTAAGTGTAATTATACTAGAAAGGAAATAGCGTTTGTCTCGATAATACTTACGTGATAATACATGATGAATTATGTTGCCAGAGAAATTGTATTCATGCATTCTAATGCAATATTTTATGATGTTAATTCTTTTTCATATGAATGTGGAGTCAGAATACTACGTTGCGTTTTGTTATGTTTATATTGTTTGAAATTTAATTTAAATAATAGAACAATAATAACTATATTTAAAAAAATCTGCCTTATTGGCAGAGTTTATTTAACATCTAAATGATTTATTTAAGTAAATACTTTTTCATTTCTAAAAAAAAAAATAATAATAATAATAAGCGCCTTTTTTAACGCTTCCCAACATAGTTGAAAAGTGTTTATGAATTCGGTTCATCTGTCTGTCTGCCGTCTGTCCTTATACTAAAATATACTCGGATCGCTATGAAATTTTTTTTTATGTTATTATTGATGTTTACTGTGGTATGTTTAGTATTGAAACTGACGTGTGTAGCATGTATGCCTCGTTTACAGGGACACACTAAAGAATTCCGTTACATTATGGATATGGTCTATGGAGAAAAATCGTTTCCGATGCTTTTAATGATGTTTTACAATACTTCAAACATGATGACATTAATATGCATCACTACGATAGACTAAAACATGGTTTCTCAGCAGTATGGAATAAGTGACATTTATAGTTCGTTGGCAGGACGCACAAAATAATTCCATTACATTATGATCTATGGGGGGGGGAATAGTTTGCTATGCATTTTAATAATGAAATTAAAAAGTATCACTGGGGTGCATGACAAAATGTTTTCTATTATAGATTAAGGAGTGCGCGCGCAGCATTTATCATCATTTATGATCCCTGGCCCCTGAAAAAGAATTAGGTTACAGGACGAATTATGATCGATTTCATTGTATGAGAAAAATGAAATTTCTTAATGTTCTGATAGTTTTAGAAAGTGTTTCATATTCTATTCCGGATGCATTGATTTTTCTTTCTTGTTTAATTTTGGCAGGTATTTAAAGTTTAAATTATCACGAAAAAGACTTTAAAAACTATTAATGTTTTTTTAGTGCTTGTAAATGTTATATAAGGTTAGTTTAATAATTTTGTAGTACGATTTAAAAAAAAAAAAAAAAAAAAAAAAAAAGTTTTTTTAGTGAATTTTTTTTTTTTTTTTTTTTTCATCCATTAAAAATAATTCATACATGACGTTTAAACGTGAGGCAAATAATTTCCTCAATTATCTGCATCTGCAGCTGATAATTTTGGAAAATTCGCACTTCAAAAAATATAAAAAGCTTCATCTACAACACCCCTAACACATAGCATATGGCACATTCTGTTATAAACGACGCACCTCCTTCCGTAGCTGCAAAAAATATCATCTATTTATGACCGCAAAACACATTTTTCCTTTCCAAGCAGTTTACTCTGGCAAATATCTTTTAGGAGAATTTAAAAAAGGAGGGGAAAAAAAAAAAAAAAACCTAACCTAAACAGTTGCCAAACGAACAACTACAAAGTTCTTGGCTATGTGAATTTTTTTAAGAAAGCAGTTCTTGTAAATTATATGTCTTTTTACAACTTGAACAAGCTTGGTGTATTTTTCAAAACATTTTGAATAGAACATTCAGTTATCTTTCTCATTTTAGAAAACGGAAATGATATTATTTGTTGTAAGATGAAAAATACATAGAACTAGATTCTAGAAGTTCAAATTCTAATAAAAGGAAAAATAGCTATAAATAAGTTAAAAGTAAGATTTTAAAATGAAAAAAAAAATATATATATATATATTTGCTTTGCTTGAGCAGAGACTCTTAAAAAATAATATGCCGACTGGTAGTAATACCCAATAATTATACAGTTATCAATAATTTTAATTATCCTATTCTCACCCTTTTCTAATCCCCCCCCCCCCCCCCCCCACGCTCTTAGAATCTAGTTATGTGTGTGCTAGATTTAAAAACTTAGTATAGGCCTTGATTGATACTCATGACTAATTAAACTGGGAATGCTGGTCGCAAAATGAGGAGTACGGAGTCGAAGTTCGTCGGTTCGACACCAGTACAGTCTGAACGTGATAGTTGCTTTATATTTTCCCTTTCAGTCTTCCTTGTACGAGTAAATTCGCGTCATTTTCTCGTCAAAAGTCTTCCCATACCAGTGTTGCCAGAGTGGAGAATTTTTTTTTAATTCAAAATAGCTACAACGTTTACCAACTAGTAATCTTCGGTTTATTTCATCACGGACTGTCTGTCGTTAAATAAAGAGAAGATTACTATTCTGAAATAGTGGTAGATATTTTACTTTAAAAAATTCCCAACTTGGTAATATTGTCACGTAACAATGTGGCCCAAATTAGTTGATGCCTATTAAAAAAAAAATTCCATGGAAACTTCAATCAGCTCTCCTTTTCTTGTCGTAAATTATATGCGATTTTCCTTATAATTATTGACAAATAAAAAGATTTATATTAAATAAATAAATAAATAAATAAATAAAAATGAAAAAATAAAAAAATGTGAACCAGGGTACATGATTGATGTGCAACAAATTTGCTTCTTTTTGAAATTTCTGTTTCTCTTTCGGATATACGTTTTTCCAACTAAACCTCTCTTATCTAAAACTCATACCTGAATTTCCCCTTTTTTTTCTTTTCCAGATTTCCGCTTTTCCACTTGTGCGTGCTCGGTACGCATTATTTTAGACGTATCTTCTCTTACATGCGCAGCCTCCCACCAATTTTTCTAATCTCAAATTTAGACTGATCCAATTTTTCATTTTTCTCAAAATAGAATGGAGGGGAGGGGCGGTAAAATGCTTCCTGCGCTATTTTCGGGTAAAGAGATTTTCGGGGGTGGTAGCGAAGAAACCTTTTCATTCCGTCGTTTCCCTCGATCACGTGATTTATATTCCCCCACTTGTGTTACGTTGGTGCCGAAAAGCAAGAGCATGAATAATTAATTTTATCTCTGAATTTATATCTTTTCTTTCCTTGCTATTTCCCCCCCAATATATTTTAAGTTATTTTTCTTTCCCTTTAACCGTTAACCTTTTCCAGAAGCAAAGAAATGGATTGAGCAGTTTTTCGGTCTCGAGTGATGGCAATGATCTTTTATTCCGGAAATTCTTTTTCGGACATTTCATGCTTTTCCGTTTTCTTTGTGTATTAAGGAAGTAATAAGACGTGTTTTATTAAAGGTTTCAAAACACAGATTTGAGTGCAGTTAAATTGTACGTGATATACATACTATTTGATTTTTCTTCATGTGTGTGGGTTAGTTGCTATTATCTGGCAAAATTAGTTGGCCAATTAAAAGTTCTATACCATTTTGTTTGATTTTTATGAAAGAAAGAAAATTACCCAACTTGAATCTATGTTAGCATATAACATTCGAGTCACATACACCGAGCACGCTAAACGTAAAAACATCTCAGTCATGGATGTTCTGTACGCTTTAAAACGACAAGGACGTACTTTGTAGGGTTTTCTTTACTTACCTTCCGAATATTTTTTATTTATTTCTTCTTTTATCTCTTCAAAAAAAAAAAAAAAAAAAAAAAAAAAAACCTAGTGTTTTTATTCGTTAACCTTTTCAAAAGCAAAGAAATGGAGCGGCTTTTCGCTCTCGAGTGATGGCAACGATCTTTTATTCCGGAAATTCTTTTTGGACATTTCATGCTTTTCGCTTTTCTTGGTGTATTAAGAAAGTAATAAGACGTGTTTTAAGGGTTTTAAAACACAAATTTAGGTGCGGACCAGTGTACCCCGGAAGCGGGGCCATAGGTTCAGGGTGCACCGGTCTTCCCTATAGTTATTTTTGTAATAAAAAATTTAAATTTATACGCTCCATGGGTTTTATAAGTTATATATTGAAAAATATTCTCCAATAATGTAACCTTATGTTATTTTTCATTTAATAATTAATTTATATAAGTTAATTATATAAATAATTATTTATGATTATTTTATAAATATAATTATTGTATATATATATAATTATTTATATAAATTAGTAACATTTCAATGAAATATAGAAATTTCGTTGATTCGGTTATTTCCTTCAAAATATGCAATCCCTAAATCAGCATTGAAATTACCTGTTAGGCGAAAACCTGTCTACAAAGAAATTTTTCTGGTCCCTTACGATTCCTTCTTAGCAGGTTTTATTCTATTAAGTTAACAATTTAGTTTGTTAGTGCTTTTTATTAATGTAGGTAGAATTTGGTTGAGACAACTATTAATGTTGTTGGTCTCGTTTTATAATAAATTATGGTTTCCGACAACAAAAAATTTGGCAGAAATGATTTAGCAATGTATTTTTGCATAAAAATATTTCTTTTTTCTTTTTTAATCATCGGCCAAATTTTTAATTAAAGAAAAGTTACATTGTTATCTCCTGATTAAATACAATCGTAAGCAATTTTTAATTTTAACCGAATGCTAATTAAGTCATAAAAATCACCAAAAAGAATATATTCTTAATTGAGATTATTTCAAACAGTACTTTTTTTTCGTCAAAAAAATTTCTATAATGAATATAATAATAAACTATGCGATGAACGCTGGCATTTTAATTAGTTGAGAAAATGATATTCCAAAAAGCGTTCATTAATATTTTAGTGACTTAATTATAATATATATGGATCGTGTGCTTTAAATTTTCAATGACGCCTCATGAATTATGGAAAACTTAACTTAGCCGACAAATAACTTTTAAAAGAAACATTTTTTTTCAAATATGAAAAAAGTTTTGTTATTAAAAAATATTTTTTTTAAAAGTCCTTGAAAATTTGGCAACGTCTAGATCAAGTTTCGACAAAGAAAATTATAATTAATCGACGATATTTTCTTTTCTAATAAATAAGTAAAATTTATGCGATACAATATATAACCAAAGACCTGAGTAGAAGATGCTAAGTCACATTTTTTTCGCAACTAATTTATTTTATGGATGATTGTGTTATAAAGTAATTTTTCGTATGGTAAAGCTAAAATGCTAAGGTTCTGATTGCGCTTTGAGAAGTTATTTTTTAATATTAATAATATTAATAGTTTTAACATTTAATATTATGTTAAGTTTCTCTGAGAAAATTCAGTACCACCATTAGCAATTAAATATATGCTACCAAAGAAGACAATAAATAAATAAATAAATAAAATTCGCATCAAAATGCTTTCACTTCAATTTTCTCAAAATTTTATTGGTTTCATAATATTTTCTTCTACTCAGATTTTGAATTATAAATTATTTTATCTCTACTTTCGAATAGAAATAGTTTTGCATGTAAATCAAATTTCAAAGGTGAGCTAGACTCAGTTGTTGAGAAATTGTTTATCTTGAAAGCGAAATTGGAATTTCTTCCTTGAAGCACAGTATATCAGAAATACAGCTTTACCTCTTACAAAATCCAGCATTACTAATCTGTGAAGCCGCCATTTTCATTTAATTCTGGTTATGTGCAGTGTACGCTTGTGTGTGTTTAAGATTAAAAATAAAAACTATATTTAAACTGTCCCCGAGACTAATATAATAAAACAGCAAGCAGCTGAAATATACCAGATTTAAGATGCTAATTAGGATAATTTACAATGTGCCAAACTTAGGGGGAAATAATAAAAAATGGTTAAGGGTTGATCTCTGAGGAGAACAACGAATTTGAATTTGGTATAGCGCTAAAAAAAATGTTTTCTTTTTCTCTGCTTCCGTAGCTATCGTCGAAAATTTTTTTCTCTGCCTGTAAAACTGTTTTTTCATCTGTTTTCGTATAGCTGCAGAAAAACCCAGACTCTGGTTATTCAATTTCTGTTGTTTCTCTATGAATTTGATTCAGATTAAGTGCAGGTTAATTCTGTGGGTTAGAGGATATATGGCGTCTCTAGGCACTTCCTTTTATTGGCGGCCATTTGCATACTTTACCTATGAAAAATAATCTTAATGAGAGAGAAAGAATTATGGGGACAATTGAAAAGCACTTCAAGATTGTGCGTAAGCCTACAGCTGACTTGGATTTTATGTAATTTGACAAAAAATCTGCGTAAACTTTTAATTAAATATAATTACAAATTCAACTCTCTTTAAAAGCTGGGATTTGAAACTGGTTTATTAGCCCTTCTGCTGTCCTACTTCAACAAGATTTTTTTTTTTCAACTTTCTCCAAGCACTGCTGTGTCATTCATATCATGAGTCACTTCAAATCTTCCTTATAAAGGAACTCGGTATAGTGCACGTGACCATTTCCCAACCACCATGGGATTTTGGCCCTCTTCTTTTGTTCTGTATCCCCATTGCACGTGTGAGTTGTTCACCCTTCTACAGAAACTTGCAGGTTTTTTTGCTATCACAGCGCATTTTACTGTGTATGGTGCAGTACAGTAAGTAAGCGGGTCTTTCACTTTCTCTGGGCGTATATAAAAACATCAGCCAGGCCTTTTTATTATCTGCTTATCAATAGCTCTTGAAGGGAGAGCTGAAAGTGTTGTGAACAGCCCTGATAAACAATAACTCACACGTCACTTGTTCTTGTTCATTGTTATTTTTTAATACGTAAAATAAAAAATTATTTTAACTAATTATTACACATGAACGATCAAATCGGCAGCACTATGATTTTTTTTTTCTTTCAAAGTGACTCACTATGGAAACTTATCAGTACAAAATATAATTTAATGTACATAGTCTTCGTGAAAAATTATTTATATCAAATCTTACGTCAAACAGAACTGCAACATTAATTTTTTTTTATTGTATTCTCAACTCTTGCCTTGTGAAAACGTATGAGAGTTACGTTTTTTTGGAATACATTCCACGGTCCCAAAGTGAGGACCACATTGCGAGCTTAGAGTAAGTAGATTGTAGATGGCTGTTTCTTAGTAGGCAGTAAAAATATGCGTCCGGCATAAGACATTGTAAAGATTCCCGATTTTCACTCGAGTATGTTCGTAAAGGAGTTAAATACAAAATGTATATTACAAGTGACAAGTCAATCCAATTACGTATGAAAATCTATAGTTCGTTTACATAGAAGGTTCAGCATGCATAAAAGCTATTAATTGTTGTTTTTAAATCCTCATGCTAATATAATTGCCCTCAGTTATATTGCACATGGACAGCGCAATATAACCGGGATCATTAAAAATTTTATACGGATGATAAATTAAACATATTTTATATATGTGTCTCCAAAATGTTAGTTTATGTGCGTTATATGTATAGATTGTTTAAATTAACGATAAATTCGATCATACTAGAAAAGATGCTAATCTACAAATAAATTCTTTACATTTGCCTCCAAAACATTAGTTTATGCTACGCATATAACAATTTTCATAATAAAATTAGGGATAGAGTTGTCGTGTTCGACATATATAAAGCGTTACTTTTTACAATTTTCTTAAAATTAGCAATGGAGAATTACATTTGTTCTGGTTGATATACATGAAACGTCACTTAAACAGTGCGATTAAATGATTTTTCTTTATTTTATGGGAGGCTCGGAAAACATTGATATATCAAGAAGCTATTTAACGAGGAGGGGGGGGGGGGTACTACGGTATTATACAACAATCTCCTAAATAATTTTACATTTGCATTGTTATATTCTAAAATGCTTGTAGCTGTAGTGATACTTCTCTAAACCAGCTCATCTATCACCACTCGTCATAATCGAACGAGACTTTGAGCTAGATAAAGCGTAATCTTCTCTCCAGTACTCCTCATTACTCAAGGGTTTCTCAACCTTCTCTCTGTTGTGGCTATTAAATGCATAAGAATTTTAAGCCGGCACTGGACTAATATTCTGGGCCGTGCATTGCATATTAACTCTCAGCTGCGTGCCTGAGTGTCACTATAGCAGTGCAGGTCTTGGTAGTAGCGCCCGCTGCTCTAATGAATCGTGATTCCTTCGTGAGTACCTTGCTCTTGATCTGTGCATCACGCGTGAATAAATGAAAGGAAATGTGCGAAAAATTATTTATTGTATACATTGGCAGTAAATGCGTGTTTTTATAAATTGGTCTGCAAAAAGCTTGGTGCCTTTCGTGATACGCAGGGTTTTTTGTTCCTTATTAACTATTTTTTTTTTTTCTGATCCCAAAATAAATTGCCGTGGATTGTTCGTGAGTATTATTATTGTACCAAAAAAAAAAAAAAATGCCTATGTTTTTTTTCTTGGAAGTAATCTCGAAAAAAAAAAATCTAAAAGGAATTGTGATAGATTCATATTTAAGGCTGTTAGTCAGTCAACTTCCCAATCCCCCTCGGTAATGTTAAACCTATGAGTATGGAATGCATTCGTATATTTAAAATATCTCCTCGGATAAATATTTTTAACTCCTTTTTTCTTTGTACTCTCTTTAAAAAATGCCTTCCCCCCCCCCCCTTAGTTGTCAAAATAGTTTTAAAATCTAGGTTTAATTTATTATTTTATATTTGTGTTAAAAACTGACGAACTGTCAGTAAGATTTTTACACGTCACATAAAATTAAGTATATATTTTAGAAATATTTTGACAACTAAAAAAATAAGATATCTTTTAAGAAGAGTACAAAGTAAAACGGAGTTAAAAATATTAATTTCCTGAGGGGATATTTTAAATATACAAGTGGATTCTACGCCCATATGTTTAACATTAACAAGAGGAATTGGGAAGTTGATTGACTTAACAGCTTTAAGCAAGATTAAGGTCGTTTATGAGAAATTGAGTTCTTTCTCATCTCCCCGCTCCACCAGTACATTGCAGTAGTAAAAATATGAAATATTTCATAGGAGTTTTGTATGCATCCACTATTTATTTTGGCCAATGCTTAAAAAACAAAAGACATTTTTTTATAGAATGTTTTAAATTTTATAGAATGAGATTGGAAGCTGCTTTGTCATTAGCGTAGCCAATACATGGGATTTGGTGTTTTAACAAATGTAGTTACATACTTGGACTACAAAAAACATTCAACGTTTTCAGGGATTTGGTGTTTTAACAAATGTACTTACATACTTAGATTACAAAAAACATTCAACGTTTTCAGTTTGTAGATTTGATTGACTTTGTGTAGTGCTTGGGATAAGAGCTGCTGTAATCGCATCATCCCTTATCTGGCTCTTCTTCCCATCCTGTCTTGTGTAAGTACTGTTATGCAAATTCCGTTTTTAGTGCGTGTATTTTCTTTCTTTTATTATTATTATTATCAATGTTAATAAAAAAAAATACAGTGATCCATTGATAATATTTTATTTTACATTCATTGTCAACGATATTGTTATGAAATAGTTTGTGACAAATTTCCCATCGATGATTGTCGGGTACTGAAACGTTGAATACTACGATTCTATGTTTCAGTGCATGGCGAGTTAGAATTTTGCCAAATATTATAATGGTACTTTACGTCATCTTCAATTCCGTTTAGCTGTGGTTCAATTCCCAAGTATCAGTGCAATATGGCCAGAAATTTTCAAAATTTTTATATTGACGCTTGGTGCAGTTCGTAGTACTCGTTTGTCGGCCTAAACTTGGCTGCCGCTTAAAACTTTACTTAAAATTAATCTCTAAAAATGTTTTCTTTTGAAAGAAACCTTATGGGGGGAAAAATTCCGATTTTTTATATTTGAAGTGTTTTAAGACCCTACCGACCCCTCAATCTCTACTTTAATTCATATAAAACCCAAAACACGTCTGTTCGGAAACTACCCGCGAGATTGGATTCTGAAGCACTTCGAACAGGGGGGCGGTAATAGCCGGATTAAGTTACAAGACTTCATCTGCGGAAGGAATGCTGTTTTCTCTTCAGAAAAGGGAGGCCAAGAAGAGAAAAGAAATAAAGCCCCCAATTTTTTTTCCCGACCACTGGCTGCCGTGGCTGCAGCTGTGGGTTAAAATTCTTGTTCGGAAACTTGGGTTAAAGGTTCAAATCTGTGAATACTGAGGCGTTGTTTCTCTAATGCGCTTGTGGGATAATGTATCTGTTTTGTTTCATTAGTCTTTAAAAATGGGTATTCTTTTATACTGGAAGTTGTTTGTTTTAATAGAATGGGGTAAAAGTCTAAGGAATAAACGATATTTTTTTTTTATAGTGTCGCGTATGCAAGTATTCCGAGCTTCCACTGCTTTTTATGTCCAAAAAAAGAGTAATGGACAAAGATTAATAATGGACAAAGAATTTATTTCATTTTCAAATTATTTTCGCTTTGATTGTCACGTTTTCCATGATGTTTAACTTATTCAAGGTTAGATCTATAATTTTTATGCAAATAAAAAGACGATTTTGTTAACTCCCATAACAAAACGTATAGAATGCATTAATCTAATAGATGGGGGAACGTTGTTCGGTTGGTTGATTGGTTTCTTTTATTTTTCGCGAGAACCTCTTCACAGCAACTATATTCAACTATTTGTTTCCATGAAGAAAGCCAAGAAACAGAGACATACCATACAATACAAATTAAATATGTACAATCGAAAAACAATCATATTGAAAAACATTGTTTTGGAAATAAACCAGTGCTCCCACCAAAGTGTTATTCATTATGTAAAAACAATTAACAACAGGTTAACCCCTTGGGGGACGAGCGACACGTATATAATATGTGACGCGTAAGATGCTCAGAAATTCTCGATTATTCCCACCAGTTATTTTTTATTGTAAGCTTTGCCTTATTTAATGATAGCATTTCTGCGATTCAATTAGGTGAAAATTTCTGTTTTGAAAAACCGGTGTTAAAATATTAAAAATTCTGTAAAGGACGGTCGTCGCGAAGGGGTTAAATACAAGTGTATCTTCGAATCTGCCGCCGTTTATAAAGCCGAAACTGACTCCTAAATTTCTATGTAGGGCACTTTTATATGTAATCATTTCATAACTGTAATTATAACAATAGAAATTTAGAAAAATGTCATCCTTTTTGACATTTTACATGCTAACATATGCAAATCTGTATTTTGCATTAGCCAATTTTAAAACCCCAGAACGTTGGCAAAAAAAAAAAAAAAAAAAAAAAAAAAAAAAAAAGCGCTATTTTGGAATTTTAAAAACAATTAAATTATTTTTTTAATGAATTGAGCGTTTTTAAAGCATTATTGTGCAAAAATTAAAAAATAATAATAATACCTGAGATAAGCAGTATTACAAAAAAGGTTTAACCGGAATAAAAGAATATTCTTTCGTTTCTTTTTCAAATTTATGATGTGATGATGTTGATAAAAAACCATATTTACCCATTTTCTGAATTTTTTTTTTTCCCTTTTCGTTTAATTTTTAATGATAATTCTCTTAAATCTGTCGTCCGCAGCTGTTGTGGTTTTCACATCAAAAGCGATCACATCCTTAGGGGAAAAAAAGTGATAAGGAAACTGAAGTGTTTTTTTTTTTGCGTTTCAATACTATTTGATTTGATGTCAAAAAATTTCTCTTTCATCCACCTCGTTCCTTGCGAAGGCGAAAAAAACAATGTAAAGAATGTTTTATTCTTTAAAATAATGCTGAAAGGCGAAATTTAAAGGGTGCTTTTTGGTAAAAAGGGAACTCACTTTGATGGGAGATATTTCTTTAGTTTATTATTCTGAAAGACTATTGCGGTTTTTCTTTATTGAAACTGGGATTAAAAAGATTGTAAAATTGTGTTGAGAAAGCAGGAAATATGCTTTATTAATTGCTGCTTTCGGAAATGAGTGAAATTCATTGTTATTTGACGGGTGTTCTTGCGTTGAGAAATTAAGTTTAAAATTTTCAACAGTTGATCACTAGAAGAGTTTAATTGTAACAAAAAAGTTTTAGAAATGCGGTTTAGATTTTTTAAATTTCCCTTAAATCATGTATACCAGTTTCCCGTTTATGTGTATTTTCAAATGCTGATATCATGTGTTACTTACATTGTTATGTGCTAATTTCCTTTGTCTTCAACTCAAGAATGTTGAAGCTACATTTTTAGTAAATTTCAGATTGTTTTTAAATTTCATTGTTATGCAAGTACACATACAAAAATCCATGTATATAAATTACTGCGTTTGACGTTGTCATACGTAGTTATATTGTTGCAGCATTACTAAGTTGTTAAGAAAACATTAAATTTTATGATTTTTTTACGACTGTTGTCAGGTTTCTGACTTTAATAGAACCTATGTTTTGTATAGCTTACTAATTCAATTAACTATATTTAATTATTATATATTATTGTGTTCATTTACGTGTTTTTATTCTGTAAACTTCTCTATAAAAAATTTAAATAATAAAATATATTACCATACGTGTATGTATATCTGTAGATGCACCAAATATAAAAAGATTTAGAAAGGATATGTAGAAAATGTACTGCAATTAATACAATTGGAATATATAGGAAATGTACCGCAATTAATGTACAGTATCTATAGCTCCCATATTCGTAATGAGACATGACTGAAAAAGTGAAGTTATGTTTCTGAAAAAAAAAAAAAAAAAAAAAAAAATCATTTTCTAAATAAATTAAATAGTTTTTAAATACCGGTCAAAAGTGTATTATTTATATCCATATATGAACGACCAGTTATCTTTTTAAATACTCTTTGACCCCTCCCCTCCCCCCACTAAATATTAATATATATTATATCACTAATTTGAATTGCATATGTCGTCATTTCCATTAACGCTCAATTTAAAGAAAATATCGTAGTAATAGCTCGAACAAATTAAGATTCTTCCTAATAAATGATTCATTATTGTTTTAATCACGCATGTATCTTCTTGTGAATTCAACAGATTATTCAAAAGCCCCCCACTACCCACTGGAGTGACACATTTTTATTCAATTTAATAATTGAAAAAAAGTGACAGATGAGTGCGAAGTTTTCTTTTTTTTTTAAGGATGGTTTGGAAGAGGTTCCCTATCTTGCCAATTAAGTTCTTGCTGTAGCATTTTCGTTCTTTTAATAAGCAAATCCTCTTTGCGATGATGAAATCGAATTTGGCACCAGCAGGAGTACGAAAACCCTCCGTTTGGCAAATACTTGAATCATTTTTAAATACTGAGGTGAAAAGACTCGCCGGGGATAAAGGGGTATTTTATGAATTGCCCCTGTGCTGACAAATGTGGTACTGATTTATAATTGACATGATCGATTTTACCTTAGTGTGTTGTGTTATGTCTAGTTTTGCCAGGTCCACAATCACTAAAATCGGGACAAGGAGAAATGAGGAAAAAAAAAAAAAAAAAAAAAAAGCGGCACATTGGCGTCTAAATTGAGTCATAAAAATCCTATAAAAACGGAACCCGTCTATAACGGAATCCCGTCTTAAGTAAATAATTCATGGTTCCTACGGAAGGAATACCTTGTATTTATACCTTCTAAGATTGACTATTTCTCTGGTTATTCGAAATTTTTATAGTTAACCCTTTCAGTGCGGATTTTTTTTTTTTTTTTTTTTTTTTTTTTTTTTTTTTTTTTTTGGGGGGGGGGGGGGGGGTTTAATGCCTTGTGCGAAATATTTTGACCAAAAAAGCGACATTATTTATCTGATTACCGGGCAGAATTTTCCGGTACGAATTGATTTTCCCAAAGGGCTTTCCGAACGACCCAATATAAAACTAAAAATCATATGGTTATACGAAAAGCACGCTACTGGTTTTGGTTATAGCCAAATTACTGCACTACGCAGGCGCAATACGTCATCACTGCTAAGCCCATGACGCACTACAGTGAGTACAATACAGGCCGTGAATGCCTAGGCGACTTTTGTCGACGCTTAATGTAGTCTACAGCACCCAACCCCTATATGTCGACATTAGTCGACTCCTGCACTGAAACAGGGTTGTAATTTTAACCGGTCAAAACTGATTTTGACCAGGACACTGGATAAAAGTGATTTTAACCGTCCAAAATTGGTCAAAATGGTCAAAAGTGGTAAAAAATGATCAGAACTGCTACAAATAGTTTTAAATAGTCTTAATTATAATAATATTTTTTTTTCAATTAAAAATAACTTAATAAGTAATAAAAAGTAACAGTGCAGTTAAAAAAATACACTGACAAGTGTATGAGGTTCATTAGGAAAATATGCTTATACAATACAATAAGTGTTAAAAATTTAAAAATGGACTATGCAATTGTAAAAATATAATTCAGTTGCAGTTAATAACACAAAACATGGCACATATGCTGAATCCTGGTCTACATGGGTAAAGGTATTGATTAAGAAAAGAAAGAAATAGCAAGACAGTGGTTACATAATATTGATCCTACAATTTTGCCTCTTGTGATTGCATTTCAAGCAGAATCCTCACCATATCCAAAATCCTATTTTTCTGTGAAAGTGTAAAAGATACAGTTGGACCCGATGTCTGGTCGGCAGCAATGAAGAAGATAATAGGCATTAATATGAAATTTGTTGAATTTACATGACATATAATGAACTGTTGTGCTAGCTCTTCATCAATAGAAAGATTATTTTCTAAGTTTGGAATAATCCAAAATAAATTACGAAACCATCTAAGTTTAGAGACAACTGCAAAACTTGTTACTTGTAATCATTTTTAAAATTAAACACATTACATAAAAACATAAAAGAGCTTGTGTAAAGAATAATTAAATATTTGTATTGTATCTTGGTGTTATGTTATTTGTGTTATGACTTTTTTTTTTGTGTTTGCTGGTGTTATATTATTTATATTATTATATTTTTAACAGATGTTAACTTAGTTTTAACATATGCTAGTAAAAAATATTTGATTAGTATTAAATAAATTGAATATTGAATTTCAATGGTCAAAATTGATTTTGACCGGGGCGGTTATAACCGGTTAAAACCGCTGGTTTAAACCGCCATGGTTTAAACCGATACAACCCTGCACTGAAAGGGTTAATGTATTAAATAAACACTATCTTAAACAACAAAATCTGTGGCGGACTGGCTAAGAGGACCGAAACAAAGTACGTCTTGGAGAAGTTTCCGATAGAGCAGTTGTAATGATTGCATATTTCTTTCGTAGATGCAATGAAATTTCTGCGTTTAAGACAAGGTTCCGTCATAAACAAATTCCGTTTTCACATGTTTTAGTAAACAAAATACAATGATACCTACAACAAGTTGGAAATTGTACGTCAAACGTGAGAAATGAGGTGCGTTCGTACTATAGGTAGTTATATAAATATTCAGATCTTGATGATTTTTAATTCTGTGAAATGAATTATATCATCTACAGATTAATTTCTGTAATAAAATAAGTATCTCGGTCGCTTGACGATTAAACCTCGGAAGCTCCTGTAGCACCGATTAAAAAAAAAAAAAATCAAATTTCTTAATAAATATTTTTATTAATATCTTTTAAAGTTTTGATTCGATTTTCATAAAATTTTGTCTCGACAAAATTCTGCAAAGATAAAACCATTAGTTTGGGTAGTTTTTGCGTTGTTATATGCGGACAGACAGACGGATGGACGGACCAGACGACGACAATAGGTGATAAGTATTTGTACAATTGCGAACGCATCTAAAAACAGAATCGATAGGGTCGGAAAAAACGTAGATTTGTACTCTATTCCTTTCGGCGGAATCATAAAAAAAAAAGTAAAGAAAAAGAAAATCAGTTACAGACAGGTTCTGCTTTTATAGGTTATACTGCATTAAGTTCTATTTGATGCAGACTAACGAATAGTATGGTGCTAAAAGAAATTTAAAAGAATTTGTGTATCATTAAAAATCGGCACTTCTGTTGTCCCGAAAAGTAGTTCCGCAGGGCAGGACTTTAATCCTCTGAAAATCGGGACGTCCCGCGTAAATCGGGGCACTTTAAGGTGGTTCTCATAAAAATATTTCCCCCCGCTCAACAACGCGAAACTTTCCGACACAGTTACGGACTTATTTTTAAACATAAAAGCATGATATTATCAGACATGATTATTGAAATGATTTTTAATTGAATAGATTTTTTTTCATTTTCCGATAAATGAATTACATCTTGAGTAATTGTTGTTTCGGGTAGGCATTATTTTTTCTTTTTGCTGCGCTGTCTCATCCAGAAATTCGGTTCAAAACGTCTTCTTTGAAAGCATTTTCTGAACATTCTTCTGCCTTCGCCGAAAACCGGGGGGGGGGGGGGGATGGTCCGATTACGTAGTTTCTGAATAAGAGAACCTGCCAATTTGATACATTTGCGAACAAAAATGAATTTAAAAAATGTATCAGAAATTAATCCAGTTCGTATATGAGAACCGCCTTAAGCTGGCAGTATTGGATATTAGCGTAGTTTACAAATTCTGCCAGTTTTTATGATTTGATTTAAGGCATGTCATAAAAATTGGCAGAATTGCAAAAAGGATTGATTTTGTCCAAATATGTTTTATTGCTCTTCTTGCTGACAAAGTTAGTAGCAATTCTGCCTGTTATTGTAATTTTTTTTTTTTTTCTGATAAAATTGAAGCCATTAAACAGGCAAATTTGGCAAAATACCGTGATCGATTTTGTTCATATGTGCTTTAACTCCTGTCTTTCTTGCAGCAATATTAAATATTAAGGCATTACCCCCAGTTTTTATGATTATACATAAGATAGGAAAGTTTTTATGTTTTCGTTTTTATCTTTCTTATTTATTTTTCTTTTTACCTTAGTAAAATATTAAAAAAAAAAAAAAAAAAAAAAAGAAAGAAAGAAAGAAAAAAAAAAGGAGAATATACTGACGCAAATATAAAATATGTTGTCGCTTTTTCTTTTTTTTTTTTTCTCCATGAAATTTCCATTTTTTTTTTTTTTTTTTTTTTTTTTTTTTAACATGGAACTTTTCGGTTACTTACGATGGGAAGGGGGAAAAAAGCAGGCATTTGTAACGCGATTCACCACGAGACTTGCTTTCTTCCGGATTTGATCCTGGGTACTCTCCAACTATTGGCGGGTACTGTAACCATTACTACTGTACGTCGCATATACACACACAAACAGGCGCAACAACAATAAAGGCATTTAAAATTTAGTTCTGTGATATTTATTATTTGTTTGATGCCCTCCCCCACCCGTCCCTCCCTTCTGAGTGATTACCTCAAAGTGAAATGTTACTATTTTACCATTGAAACTACAGACAACAAAAACTCAGTTGTTGCTGGACTGAAAGTTAATGATAAATAGTCTTTTTATCTCAATGCTTCTATTTTCTTTTTTTAAGACTAAGTGGAAGTTGCTCCTTGCCATTGACATTAATAAACGCTTAAAATAACATAATTCATCATTAATAATTGCAAGCTTTTTAGTATACTGGGAAATTTTTTTCGATACGGTACTAGAATTGGGTTAAATTGCGTTATCTTTTACATCTCAGTAAATTGCTTGTCTTAGCCTTAAATTATTTTTTATTTGCAGTTTAGTATCATATATCTTATTTCTGCTGTCGATATATTTTTTCTATGGCCATACAAAAGGCACACAGCGATGAATGAAGTATCATACGATATATAGATTTTTGTACAGGCTTTTCACAAAGGTACCCTAACATTTCGTTAAAACATGTTGATAAGAAATTGCAGTTAATTAAAAATTAATGAAAAAATGTATCGACAAATAACATTAAATATTGCAGTGCAAAAGTTCACACGCGTTCACTAGTTTTTAAATATTTCATCATCAGCCGCATAGATATATTCTGTATTCATTAAACGAGAGACGAAAATAAATTTTCTGGCCAACTTAAAACAAATCAGCCCATTAATGGTGTTTTTCGTTTTCCTTTAATGACCTATCTCAGGTGTTGAAAATTCCATTCGTTCTACTTTCTCTCTTTTAACAGCTATTAGCCGAACTATATATACGTGTTGGGAAAAGGGGGGGGGGGCTATGCCGAAGTTTATTTCCAAATTAAATCTATCATTACTCATTATGATCATTATAAAATACATACTTTCGTTGTTGTTTTTTATCTTTGTATGGAAAAAAATATATAATACCTGTATTGGCGATTAAAATTGTCCATGGGCTCCAATAGTGCCATACAGGGATTTTGATAAATAGCCAACAAAAATTTATAGTCGCCAGTAAAAAGAATATCCCCCCCCCCCTCCCTCCCTCTATGAATTAATTGAGGAAAAAATAATGTCAATCACAGTTTAGAATTATTAGTTGCATACACTGTTAAAAATTTTGGTTCAACGTTTCACCAAAAGATGGTACAAGTGTAGCTGCCACCATGGGATGGTAAAACCTTTCTCCATCCTTTGGTGCTTTGTTTGAACCACGATTTGGTAATAGGTTGAACTACTGTTTGGTGATAGGTTGAACCAGGATTTGGTAATAGGTTGAACCACTGTTTGGTAATAGGTTGAACCATGTTTTGGTAATAGGTTGAACCATGATTTGGTAATAGGTTGAACCACTGTTTGGTAATAGGTTGAACCATGTTTTGGTAATAGGTTGAACCATGATTTGGTAATAGGTTGAACCATGTTTTGGTAATAGGTTGAACCATGTTTTGGTAATAAGTTGAACCACTCTTTGGTAATAGGTTGAACCATGATTTGGTAATAAGTTGAAATTATTATTATTATTTATTTAATCTTAACAATATATATGTATTTATTTATATTTTTTAACTATAATTTGTGAATAAAGTATATTATTTTATTAATACTTAACTATATTTCATTTTTTTTGCTAAGTTGATAAAATGTAATTTCGTGCGTATAATATCAAAAATATTATACGCAATATTTTGAAAATAAATATCAAATATGTGAAAATATCAAACTTCATGATATTTTAAAAATAAATATCGGATGTAGTATATCATCAGGGGTCGATCCAGGAAAAATTTGGGGCCTATTTAGGGACCCTTCACAAAAATCTATTTAATAAAATGGGGCCCTTCACAAAAATCAATTTGATAAAATGGGTTCCTTCACAAAAATCAATTTGATAAAATGGACCCCTTCATAAAAATCAGTTTGATAAAATGGGCCCCTTCACAAAATTCTATTCCATAAAAACTTACTATTTATTATTTATTTATTATTTTGTGATGTTTTAAAATGTGTAATTTGTAAACAAACAAGTTCACCATAGAGGAAAATTTCAGCAAAAAGGATTAAAAAAAAATTTTGTTTAAAAAATGCTTGGTTCGAATTTGATTAACTGGATTTCAACTTTTGTTGAAAAATGTTATATTTCACAAAAATATAATAAATTTCACAAAAATAACCTTTACTTTTCACAAAATGGGCCCCAAGAATAAAAACCTGCATCGACCCCTGATCATGATATACATCCATTGATACATATCACCGAACCCTGTATGTTCAACAATTGAATATTACTGTCATATAAAAATTTCAACACATTATATTAGTTTACGCTAGAAATCAAATATAATCAAGCAACAGGTCTCTAAGATTTCAAATACACGTTACAATGTAAATAGTACTATTGAAATTCTTGACGAATCAAACTCCTAACCTGGTAATAACTTTACGCTCAGCTAGTTAGCAAAAATTAATTCACAATATCAGTGCCTAATCCAGAACATAAATTATATCTGATACGCAAACTATACGAAAAGAAAATAAATAAATTCAAACACGCATTACTCAATTAGGCCTAATACAGACACATTATAAAATTACATTTTATCAACTTAGCAAAAAAAAATGATATATAGTTAAGCATTAATAAAGTAATATACTTTATTCACAAATTATAATTAAAAAATATAAATAAATACATATATATTGTTAAGATTAAACAAATAATAATAATAATAAATACCTTGTGCTTGCTTATTTTTCTCCGGAATACAGCTACACGAGGTTTTACGCACGCAGTCACGTGAAGTGCAAGCGAACTCTGAACTCTGACGTGGCGGACGGGTGAGGGACGGCAGAAGCAGATTCGCATTCAATGGCGGGCGATCTGTGATTGGATGCAACGATTTACTATCGGATGGTAAAACGTTGAACCATAATCCAGGATTCACCAAAAAGAGGGGTTTTGAAATAGAGATCGAACCATCTTTTGGTACTTTTGCTGACTTTGAACCATGTGATGGTTCAACATTGAACGGAAATTTTTAACAGTGTAGTTTAGAATAGTATATAAACTAAATTTTCTAATTAAACTTATCAAAATTATATATCTCTACAAAAAAAATGAATACTGTAAAGATTGAATTAACTGGCATATTCCGGAACTGCTGATTGCCGAATGCTTCAAATGTCCGCACAGTTGTTTGCTACAAAATCTATATCTGATGAGGGGGCCGTTGATGAAATTGTGAAGTAGAAAAACAATTTTTCGCCTATTTTCCTGTCAAAGTCAGAATTTTATAGCATTGTATTCAATTTTAGATGCCACAGAGGCTAAATTAGCACTGTTTTTTACTGTTTTACTGAAACCTCCTTCCGACATTCTAATCATATGGCTTGCTAGCTGGCTAGAGCGGAAATGAATGGTGTTTTCTGTGCATGGGATGGAAAGTGAGAAGAGGAAGATCACTGCTTGCTGCGCACGAGTAGGGGTAGGGGAGAGAAAAAATGCTGTTTGTGCTAATTTCTTAGGTGGATTTTTGTACAAAAAACAAAACCAAATAAAAATGTCAGATTAAATAACTTGGTCACCAGATAAAAAAACGTGGTCGCCAGTGGCGACCGCATTTGTCAACCCCTGGTGCCACAGAATACGGAAACAAAGCCGGGTGAACCAAAAAACATATGTCCAGGCGGTATCTTTTTATTATTATTATTATTATTATTATTATTATTATATAGAGACAAAGAAATTTCCAGAAAATTGTGTCATATTTGGCTTTTAAGCCAATTTTCGGCAGACTGTAGTCGGGGAAATGTTGTCATCGGACAGTAGTCTATTATAACTGAAGATATTACAAACAAAATTATTGAGCGCATTTCATGTTTGAAAAAAAAAAAATGATTAATTGTGTAAAACTGTTTTAAATTGTCTTTCCAAGAAAACAATAAGCTTGTACGTACCTCATTTTGTTGTTCTTTTTTTTTTTTTTTTTTTTTTTTTTTCAAACATTAAATGCGCTCAATAATTTTCGACCGCCCTGTATTTATAGGAAGCTTTATTCGTATCTGCTTTTCAGTAACAAACGTCTGAAAATTCCATGCTTTTACGAATCAGGGGTCGATGCAGGTTTTCTTTCTTGGGGCTCATTTTATGAAAAGTAAAAGTCATTTTTGTGAAAAATAACATTTTGCAAAATGGAAGTTGAAATCTAGTTACTCAAATCCGAACCAAACACTTATTAATAAATTATTTTATTAGTACAGATAACTGCTTTAAGTTCTTCTGCTAAAGTTTTCCTTTCTGGTGAACTTCTTTTGTTAGCAAATTACACATTTTAAAACATAACAAAATAAAAATAATTAACGAAGAGTATTTTTTTATGGAATGGAATTTTGTGAAGGACTCTGTTTTATTAAGAGGAATTTTGTGAAGGGATCTGTTGTAAATAATAGATTTTTGTGAAGAGTCTCTGATTATGCCCCAAATTTTACCTGGATGTACCCCAGCGAATAAAAAAGGACTTCGTGAATGTAAAATAAATAAAAATTTGAAATCATCCTTAAATAATTTTTGCTTGTTGCTAAGTGTTTTTAAATATTTCATCATCACTTTAATATCCTGCATATTCTTTATACAAGAGATGAAAACAATATTCTGGCTAACTTCAATCAAAAACGAATCAGCCAATTAATGATGCTTTTCGTTTTCCTTTAATGACCCATCTCAGGTGTTGAAAATTCCATTCGTCCCACTTTTTCTCTTATAATAGCTATTAACTGAACTATATATACGTGTTGGGGGGGGGCGCTGTGTCGAAGTTTATCTGCAAATCGAATCGATCATTTCTCATTATGATCATTATCTAATGCATACTTTCGTAATTGTTTTTTATCTTTTGTGTGAAAAAAAAAAAAAAAACTGTTGCCTGTATTGGCGATTAAAATTTTCCGCGGGCGCCAATAGGGCCATGGAATGCGAAAAATGTCGCCCACTAACTGGAACGAGGCGGAAACAAAGCCGGATGCATCAAAAAATCAAAAGTCCAGACGGTAAAAAATATGATCGCTTCAACCTTGGCATTTGTGGCAATTAAGTGGCAGGTAACTGTCCCGGTAAGGAGGCGGACCGCTATTCACACATTCTGGGGGCCCGGCTACCAGCTTATTACCTAGGTGGCATCTGTAGCACCCCCGGGTGGGAAAATAATGCGTGCTGCTATCCCCACCCTACAGTTTTTAGTGGTTTTTCATTTTGCTTGTATTTTTTTATGTAGAATTTTTTTTTACACCACAGTATGCATTTTTTAAATACGTAAGGAGAGATTTTCCCACCGTCTGCTGTGCGGGATAGTGCTCTTTTTTTTTTTTTTTCTTTTTTCTTTTTTGTGGCAGTATGTCAGTTTAACGAAATGTAATAGTTGATTATATGAACTAAGCTGTGAGTAATTTCCGTCCTTTTTTTTTTTTTTTTTCTCTCCTCTTTATTCTATTTATCTTCTATTATTTTCTATCTTAATTTAAATTTTGCTAAAGTCTTGTGTCAAATTCGGAGGCTTCATTCAAATACATGTGTATATCCTTAAAACGGGAACATTATCTGGAATCCATAGCTGCCAACCTTTCAATTTTATAATCCTTGCACTGAAAAAAAAAAAAAAAAGTGTCGAAAAGTAATACGCTGCCGCGCATGCCCGGTAGCGTATTACTGCTTATTTTACTGTTTATTACTGTTAATTTTACGGTATAATACTGGCAGCTGGGGTGCTAGTATTATACTGTAAAATCAACCCTTTTTTTCTCTGTAGCGTAGAACGGGGACATTCTCTATTTAATCATAGCTGTCAACCTTTTGGTTTCTTCATATCAAATAAATACGATTTTAGCCAGAAGAAAATATTTAATGAAACTTTTCTTGTTTCTATGCGGTGAAAAAGCCGAGCAGCGTCGCAATATATATATTTTTAATTTATTTAATTATTAATTACTAATTTTCACGATTATGATTTATCAATTTGATCGTTAAAATTTTTAATCCAGAACTGTCATGATTAGAAGCTTTAACAATAATTTTATTGTTTATCATCCGATTCCATTTTAGACTATATTCATTTTTGATACTATGACACGTCAGTCGAGTGGTTTATTTATTTATATATATACTTATTTATTTATTGGATTACCAGTAGATATATATTTTTATTCCTATTATTTTATATTTATACAAAGTGACAGGATTTCAAATTTGACGACTAAAAAGGAGGGCCAACAAACGTGTTTACAAAATTAAAAACCTCTTTAAAAAAAAAAAAAAAAAAAAAATCTTATTACAATCCAATTTTCTACGCACACGTTTTAAGACTAATTTGTATTTTTCAAAACTTGTCGGTTTATCTGCTGAAAAATAGTTTTAAATCTTCATCGCTTTTAATCACCGCTCTGTAAGATAAATCCATGACAAAATCCTTATAAAACTCGCACTGATTCACAATTTTAGTAACTGTTTTTAACTTGATTTTGAGATGCCTATGATTTTTATTATAAATGCAATATGAAACACCGCGAAATAAGACAATTTCCCTCTCCCTCAATAGGTATAATTCCACCTTCCATTATTTATAATAATAAACGCCAGAGCATGCTATATTCCTCAAAAAAAATCTCGGAATAAAGAAATTAGTATGCTGCTTTGGCTTAGTTTAAAGAACGATCCGAATATATTGCGCAAGCGCTTAAAAGCAGGTATACTTAAAGAAATCGGTTTTTAACATATCACTATGCATGCGCGGAAAGACCTTTTTAACCGTGAATTACCGCTAATTAATAGTACTTATCTTTCAATTAAGATTAAAATGGAGTAAATTGATACATTAGTTTTCTCTCGCGGACTGTCGATAGAATCAGTCTTTAAGGTGGCTCTGAACTGACTGCTCAAGAACGCGAAACTTGACTCATTTTTAAACGCAAAAGCATAAAATTGGCAGGCTTGACTATTGAAGTGATTTGGAATCGAAATGAGTTAACTGGTTGAGTTTTTGATGAGTTATAAGCGATTCGTGTCGGAAATTCGGTTCAAAACGTTGACTTTGACAGTATTTTCTAAAATATCTCCTGTTTTTACGAAAAAAGGTAAAACGTCATTCAATTACAAAGTTTCCGAATAAGAACACCTACCAATTTTATGCGTTTCTGAAGAAAATTGAATTAAAAAATATGTCAAAGTGGTCTAAAGTCAGGAAAAACTTACAAAAATTATAATTCCGAAACAAATACTGATAAAAAGATGCGATTTACACTTAACGGATGGAAAATAAACCAGATTTTTTTTATGGCGAAAGTAAATATGAATGCTTGAATAGTTCCCCCTTCTTTTTTTTTTAACTAATAGATGGCGTGCAAGTGACAAGTCACTTACAAGTTACAAGCAAGCTTACTACTGTTCAATGTGCTGTCCATCTTTCAGCAGCACAGCTGTCAGATGAGGCACAACACCAGTCACAACATTAGGCAATATTTCGTGTGGTATAGCAGGCCCATATTGCAGTGGTGGATCCAGACAAAATTTGGGGCCTATTTCGGAACGAGTTCACAAAAATCTATTTCATAAAATAGGTCCCTTCACAAAATTCCTTGTAATAAAACAAAACCCTTCACAAAATTTCATTCCATAAAAACTTACTCTTCATTAATTACTTTTATTTTGTCATGTTTTAAAATGTGTAATTTGCTAACAAAAGAAGATCACCAGAAAGGAAAACTTTAGCAGAAGGACTTAAAGCAGTTATCTGTACTAATAAAATAATTTATTAATAAATGTTTGGTTCGAATTTGAGTAACCGGATTTCATCTTTAATTGCAAATGTTATTTTTCACAAAAATGATTTTTACTTTCACAAAATGGGCCCCACGAAAGAAAACCTGCATCGACCCCTGTATTGGCAAATAGCATCTTTCAGTGTTGGGGGTTTGAAGTATTCTTTTTTGTTCAAGTATTTGCATTTATTCAAGCATTATTTTTTGCTTTTGTCATACAAAAAAAAAATCGGGCTTCTTTACTATCCGTTCGGTTCAAACCGCATCTTTTTTATCTTTATTTGTTTACGAATTATTAATTTTTAAAGTTGTTCCTGACTTTTATATCAGCCGGTATATACATTTTTATTTATGACTTGCTCCAGTTTTTGTGATATTCTGGACAGATTCTTGAGTTTAATATTGTATATAAAAATGTAAAGTCAAATATAAATATTTATTTAAACCTAAGTAAAGAAAGATTCAATGCATTGCTTGAATAAATAATATAGTTATTAGATAGCAAAAAAAGTTTTTTCGCGCGTTTATTTCATTGAAGAATAAGCTTAAGGTTTATTCATTTAATTACATTAACACACACATATATATCTGTGTGTGTGTGTGTGTGTGTGTGTGTGTGTGTTAAGGATCTCGTCATACAGCGCTTCAATATTATTAGTAGATTGCCTGGAATCTCGTTATTAATCTTTTCTGTTATACCTTTCAGAACAATGCTTTGGGATATTGATATTCCATAGCATAGAAGTTTCTAAAAAAGTCTATGGTTAAATTCGAGACACACCAGTTTAGTTCTCCTTTTCAAACGGTGATCATAGCACCCCATATCAACTAATCATCCCAATTAACAAAAGATCTGAAAATTGTTACATATTTCGTTACTTGAGTATATACTATAGTTAATTTTCCTTTTTCGGGTTTTATATTATTCATCGAGGTATAAATTATGGACCACCTGGCTCCATAAATAGTTCTTATTTAGCTCCATTATCTAGATTTTTCTTACACCCCTTGTTAAATGCGTAATTAGAGCTGTTGCGCTAAAAAAAAAAATTAAAAAAAAAAACTTGGTTGTTCGCTAATGAATTTAATAGGGATGCTGCATTTCATGAATGAACGGATTTTTTTTCTAGCTGTAGCATTAGATTCATTTTTATCTTGATGAGACTTCACTTCTGACGAATGTATTTTGTAATTGATTTCCTAAGATATTTCCCAGTTATTCATTAGATGCAACATTTGCCTTTATTGATTAGTTGGTATCAACAGAATTTAATAAAATTAGGCTTAATATATTTCTTTTTAAGAGGAAGACGTGCTTGTATTATTACGTTCGTGTATTTTTTGCTTTTTTACTGTTATATTTTAATATTTCTTATATATATATATATTAGCATGTATATTTTCGCCTGGCCTTCCAATAAATTCTGTGGATTCTCAGTAATGTGCTTATACAGTCAAACCTCGTTAACATGAACACGCTTAACGCGAATTACTTTTAGCACGAAATGTTTCCGATTGCCCCGTCCAGTTGTATATAATGTATTTAAATTCGAATAACACGAACTACTTTTAACATGAACAAAAAAAGTTCCCCCTTGAGTGTTCATGTTAACGAGGTTCGACTGTATTATCCCATAGTTAATTTTCATCTTTCGGGCTTTATATTATTATTCACCGAGGTATAAATTATGTACTCACTTCCTATAGACCATCTGGCTCCATAAATGGTTCTTATTTAGCTCCATTATCTAGATTCTCCCTACACCCCTTTGTTAAATGCGTAATTAGAGCTGTTGCGCTAAAAAACCTGTTGTTCGCTGATGAATTTAATAGGGATGCTGCATTTTATGAACGAACAGATTTTTTTTTTCTAGATGTAGCTTTGGATTCATTATTTTGATGGAGGTTTTTCACATCTGATGAATGTATTTTGTAATTGATTTCCAAAGATATTTCCCAGTTATTCATCAGAAGTAACAATTGTCCTCATTGATTATCTATGCACTGATTAGTTGGTATCTACAGAATTTGATAAAATTAGACTTAACCCTTTATATCACCGTGTTGCATATCTGAAACATAACCAAAAATCTATGTTATTTCCAAAGTGAACTTTAAAATACGATTTTACTGATTGCTGCCGTCTTCCAAAACTGCAGTTAACATAAATTGTTCGTTGAACTTCCAGCAAATGGTGATACTGAGTTATTTTTTTTTTTTTTTTTTATATACCAAAGTTTAATTTATCACTTGGGCTGTTTCCCGTTGTTATTGCTAAAATAAATTTTATGAATTTAGTAAAATTAAAAAGGCTGGAGACGTTCAAAAATAGATTTTTTATAAAGATAAGTTTATGTTTATATACTTTAGAATTTTGGATTAGAAAATGCACAATATTTATGAGAAATATATAATTTTCTTCTTGTTGCAGATATGAAATAAGCTCCTTTTATGCTGGGTTTTTTTTATGTTCTGATTTTTATTATTTTTTATTTTTATTTTTTTACATGCTTGAAAATATAACATCTGAGTAAATATTTTTCAAGTCGGAGCTGTTGCGCTACAAAGGGTTAATATATATTTTTCCTTAAAAAAATGAAAAGATGCTTGTATTATTAGGTTAGCTTTTTTTTTACCTTTTTTGCTGTTATATTTCAATATTTCTCTTTAAAAAAAAAAAAAAAATTGTTATTCTGTATATTCTCCCCTCCCTGGCTTTCCATAAATTCTGCAGATTCTAAATAATGTGCTTGTATTATATCGGAAGGGTTGATAATTAATTATCGATATATTTTGAGCACATAATCAAACTTCTTTTAAACACAAATTTCAGAATTACCGACTTGAGAATCATTATCTTTTAATGTACGTTATACATACAAATATTGGGTCATCTAGGCTACCCCCTTTAAAAGCCATGATGTCATTTTACACCCTTTGAATTTTAATGTCATTTAAAATATGTTTATTCGGAGTTTAAATTATCAGAATATTATTTATTATTTCTGTAAATTTATCAAGCAGATTAATTGAAAATCCTGTAAGTCGTCTAGAAAAAAAAATTCCAAGTTTTTTTTCTTTTTCAAAATAAACATTTATTGTGAATAATTCTTTTAAAAAACTTCTGGTATATATTTCGAAACGCATCAGTTTCATACTTATTACCACACTTGGCTTATTTGTCGCAGTCTTTTATGTTATTACTTTACAACATAATTTTAAAATTTTATGTCCCTGGCAGCTCAATGTGTTATTCAATAAAACTTTACTTGAAACATATGAAACGGCTGTTGCTTTATCGCCTTCAAATATGCAAGACTTTATGAAAGAAGAACCGTAAAATGTAGAAATTATCACTCTCATTTTCAAAATATAACGTCTTGCTGCGAAAAAGTTCTCAACCGCAATTTTGTTTTGTAGGAGATAATATTACTTTCGCTGTGCAAAAAAAAGTCTTGGCTTTTAGGATGAAATCTTTTGAGTCTTCTTTCAGCCGTTTTTACCTGACAGTTTACGAAGATACTTTGCACTATTTTCTTGCTCTCTTGAAATTGCCTTTTTTATTATGCAGCGTGGTTTCTATGCTGAATAATTGTGACGCGTCGGCACGGAAAGAGTCTTTCTCTATCTCTCATGGGCTGATGCATTCTTTAATTTTGCAAAGTGGATTTTTTTATATTTTTTCTTGGTGTGTATTTAATAAAAAATTACTTTGGTTGAAAAATTTTCATCTCGCTTCAAATGAATAATTTTTTTTCGTGAAGTACTAAAAAAAAAATGATCATTTCGAAGCTTGACAATTTAAACTCAAAGGAGTTAGTTGCAAGAAATTTTTGGCTCAAAGAAACGGTTGACAAAGCATAAATTTTAAAATTAAAGTTTTTTTTTTTTTTTTTTTTTTTTTCGTTTGCGTGACCGTGAATTGTATATATATCTTTAAATTAATTTAACTCCTTCGAAATACTTACTGGAACTTCGTCAAATTTTACATAACTTTTCCTGACAAAATTGATTACATTCTTACAATTTATGAATATTTTGGCAACGTGACTATTGTGTTTAAAAATAGCTGTTACATTTTAAATATAATAAATTTTGTTTTAAATGTTTCCTCTGATTTTTCTCCCCAAAGGTATTAAAAAATAGGGTGCACGTGCTGCATAATATTGCGGTATTTGCCGAAAAATGCGGTAATGTTGTTATTATTTTTTTTAAAGTAAAAGAATGTGTTTTTCTTGTCAAAGACACATTTCGCATTATTACTGCGCTACGATATGTCATTTAACGATTTGTAACTTAAAAAAAAAAAAAAAAATTACAGTCGAACCTCGTTAACAGGAACCTCAAGGGGAATCAAAATTTTGTTCATGTTAACAGTAATTCATGTTATCAGTATCAAATCTTTGTACTCGTTCTTATAGGGGACTATGAAAACAATTCATGTTAAAAGTAATTCACGTTAAGCGTGTTCATGTTAACTGTATACATGTGACTGTATATATTAAGTGACAACTTTACTGCATGACGGAAAGTCTCAAACTTCAATTTATCTTTCTTTGCTTTTAAAATCCGTTTTCATAGTGTGAGAAATGGTGGTTTCTAGAGGTATTTAATATTTAAATTAAATCTCGATAATTATGATAACACATAAGTGTATTTTTTAATTTAGTTGTTTTATTGCTGCGCAAATCTTGTTTTCTGTCTTACACAGTACTACCATTCGCGTTATAGTCGAAAATATAGTATATGATTCTAATTTATTGACTTCTACTATACTGACACACTTATCATATAGGTGTCCGCCTTTGAAATAGGGCACGAGTCGTCACTGCTTGTAACTTTTCGAAAATATTCAATTATTATTTTATTAGCATTTAGACAAAGATTTCTGCAACTCATTTGAATTTTTTTCCCCAAAAAAATTTTTAAGCTTGGCATTTGCAAATTTTTAACTCAAAAGATTTGGTGAATTAGAAGAATTTTTTTAGCACGAAACTGTTACTAAAGCAAGTAAATAGTAATTAAAAGTTTGATTTGTCTGAAGTAAAATGTATGTGTTTAAGTAATTTGTTTTATTTCCTTTCATAATATCTCTTGTAACTTCCTTAAATCTTACACAATTGTTCTCAACAAAATTAATTACTTATAAGTTTTAAATTTTTGTTAAATTTTGTACTTCAATCATTCATTCATTTATTATTATTATTATTATTATTATTATTATTATTATTTTGGAAAAATATCTAATTATTATTTTATTAGCTAGAATAAAATGGAATTTATACGATTGAAAATATTATATATATTTGCTAATTATTTATATTTATTTATTTATTTATTTATTGTTACATCTGCCCACAATTGCTCTATTTCTAAAATTTTATTATCAAATTAACAAAAATATAATGTGATAATTTTGTCCGAATTCTATACTTCATTTCATTTAATTTTATATTTTTCAATCTTTGCTATTTAAACTCTCAATTGATATTGCGTCAACAGTAATAAAAACCGAATGAATTCAATTTAAATTATAACCTAATTCAGAAAACTTTTAAATTCAATTTACTTTCCTTAACTTGACATAATTATTGACATTTTGTAGAAGATTGTTGAAATTTGATAACCAACTTGATCAAATATAATCAAATGTAATGTTTTATTTTCAAATTATCTAAATATTTCTCGCATCACAGAGGAAAATTATTCACCTCCCGTAATGTAATTTAAATCATTCAAATTAATTTAATTAAAACAAAAGTTCATTTAAAAACACATTCTTTCTCCTCCCATACATCCAGTGTTTGTTTAATCAAATCAAAATCTCAATTTAAATAAATTAGATGTTACATTTTCATCAAATGTATGCATAAATGAGTGATAAATAAATTTAAACTATAAGCTGTTTTTTCTTTTCTTTCTTTAAAATTATCTTTAACTGAAAACATTAATCCGATTATTCCAGATGAATAAAGACAGTTGATTATTGCAGATTTTTTTTTTTTTTTAAACTATTCGATTCTTATTTTTACGATTAACTTGCAAATTAATTTTTTTTCTTCATTTCATTTTTAACAGTAATTGTAAGCGTGGTTTAAATAAAGCTTGTAATAATCATTGCTTTATATTTTTAAAATGAAATTATCTTGTTATTTGGCTTGCATCATCCTCTTCTATTAAAAACTGTGTTGTAATCTCATTAGTTTAATTGTCTGTAACATTGTTTTTATACAATTAATTAGTTGGACTTGAGCCATGTACTATATATATGTGTAAAGGAAATAATAGCATCTTTATTGAAACATTTCGTTTTCATAATCTTTTCTAAGATAAATATTGTTAGTATCTAAAAAAATGTAGAAATTGTTTTTAAATTTTGAAAGACAAATCAATAGAGCTCATTAACATATTATTATTGTTTTTTTTTTTTTTTTTTTTTTCTGTCGTCAGCTTACTCAAAAATCATGTGGTCTAAAATATGTTCTATGATGCATAGATGTTACTTTTTACGATTTTTTTTCTTCTGAAAATATATTATCTTTTGTAAACTATGTAAAATTCCATGCATTAAAAAATATATTTGTTTACATTTTTTATCGAATTATTGAAGAGAAGTAACTAACTACACTTTCATTTTGCTTATATAAGATTTGTTTTCGTGTCTCCATCTCCATGTGGTATAAAAATGCTACGTTTGAAAGGCTTTTCGTGTCATTGATTTGGAAAGAACATATTCATCCAAAATAAACATTTTGTTGCTTTTTAAACATAGTTCTTCTATGTGTTTCATTTGTTTACCTATTTTAAAAAGGAAAAAACTGAATTCAAGCGCGCGTGCGCACACATATTTATTTATTTATTTAGCATAATTCCGCGCTTTCAGTCACATTATACTATTATAGTGTTTGTATGTCTAAATAGTGAGGCATTATTAGCATAATTTGTAAGTTTGTTGTTATTACTAAACATAAGGTCTACATACAGTATGTAAATGTTTCATATCTTTTGCATTTAGTTTATTGTATGCGGAATATTTCTCATTTTGATTATTATCTTTTACATCGATGATTAATTTTGAATCTTATTTTAAAGATTTCTTTATTAGGTGTATTCTATGGTGGGCATACTTATATAAAGCTAGCTTAGTACCTTACGTATGCAAATAAATTATATTGGTTTGGCAGTCTCACTTATCCTCTGGTGATATTTTTCTGAAACATAGATTTTCTTGGAAAGATGACTGCACTTTTAATACCTTTTTGAAAGTTAAAAATTTTTAGTACCATGATTGTTTTTGTTAATCTGCCCATCCATTTGCATCAGTTTTTACCTTTATTTCTTCACTTTACACAGAATTTTCTCTGTGATTTTTAAAAAAAAAATCAAATGGGATATTTTAACATAATTACATGATTATTAAATGTGGATAATTTTGTTCATTGTTTAGAAATTATATTAAATGTAGAATTATGACACATTTGTCAAGGTATCTTTCTTTCTTTTTTTCCTTTTCTTTTTCCCAATTTTCAACCGAAACCTTTTTTTTTAATTATCCAGAAACACATTTAAAATACAATAGTGCCAATATTTTTCCTTTTTCCTTATTTATTTTTTCATCTTCTTTTTTTTTTTTTTATCATTTCAATAATTTAAAATATTTCTTGATCGTTTGTGTTGTTACCTATGCTTAAAAGTTTTCATAACTCTGATCGTCGTGGTTGCTAAAGATAATCTTAATCGCAACATTTTTCCTCTTCAGCATAGCTTTGAGGAATTTTTCGGTTGGGTCACTAACACCTATGTAACATCTGCTGCTGTCTTTTATTAGCTTTATCTTTTATGTAGTTGGAAGCAAGTCCAGCTTACAGAAAAAGTATTTTCTTTGCAGTAGCTTACCTTATCTCCCTAAACAAATAAAGAGAATATATAATCGTAAAAACTTCAGGAATTATCTCAAAGTTTGCTCTAGGGATGACATTTTTTTCAAGCCAAGGAACGTCCTGTTTTCTTTTTTATTTTACACCGGTGCGGCATTTTATATCTTCATTTATCTTTTAATACCCATTTATCATAGTGATAATACACTTCACCACAAGTATGTTGCGTTTACATGCCCGTTTATGGTCTTATTGGTTGATTACGAGGACATCCCTGGTATGTGAAGCTTACGCTTGGAAATGGATCGCCCACTGATTTTTATAGAAAAGTAGTTGACTTTGATGATGTGGAAGGCCATTAATTAACATAAGTGTTTGCTGGAAGAGAGCATCATAATGGCTCATATCGGGATGATAAAATGCTGAGAACTGTTGGCTATAGTTTAGCATACTAATTGCTCCAAAATAATCAGAGTTAATAACGTTTTTTTTCATAATGTGTTTGTTTTCTTTCGACGTGACATGTAATGCGAGGTGGATTTAGTTATTTTACGTGACATGCTCTTTGTTATAGCTCTTAAATGTCTAAATTATTATTGTTGCAATTTGAGCTAGACGTGTGTGGGAGTTTGACTGATTTATGATGGAAAATAGCTGTTATTTAATGTGTGTGTGTGTATGTGTGTATATATATATATATATATATATATATATATATATATATATATATAGCCGTAATATGACAACATAAACATCACATACAAATGGGGGAATAATAATATTAAATTGAAATATGAACACATTCTTGTTTAAATAATATCCAGAAAAAGGAATATATATATACACGCATAGGTTTATTAATTGTGACGTGTCGAAATACATTTTTCATCAAAGAACTTCAGAAAACGATAGTATGGTAGTGATTACTTGCATATTTTATATTTTTGAAATAGATGTATACCATAAGCGTTTTGAGATTATTATCTTAATATTTATCCGACTAGAGTGAAGCTAAAAGTAAGGGTGTGAAATTATTGTGTATGCAGAATGCAGGGCTGCTTGCTACAAGTCAGGGAAATTGTAAAAATGTTCATTGTCATGGAAACAGCTCTGGATATGATATGGATTTGATTCAGCCTTTCCTATAACATTCTGCTACGTAAAAATAGGTTCTGTTAGTAAAAGTCTACAACTTAAAAATTTACTCTAAGAATCTTTAGTTTTCCAATGATATATGCACAAATTTGCTACCAGGGGGCGCTATTTCAAAACTTTCTTGGAGGAGACAAAGTTTTCTTTGACGGAAAGGGGGGGGGGGCGGGATTTCTTAATTTAATCTTATTGCGACAGCTGAGAAGCAGATACAGTTTTATTCTCACATATCTTTAAAAAATTAGTTGAGGTATTCATTAAATGATAAATGTATCTCACTTTGAAAATGTTATAATAGCTAGATTTTAGCAAACATTATTGACAATTGTTAATTTCTGTGCTTAAAGTGTTTATTTGCTTGTCTCTATTTTAGTCAATTAGTTATATTAGTACTTGTATACTTTCTGGAAAAAAAAATCAGTCTGACCTGTTATGGTTATAATACACTCTGAATTCTTTGGTGGTGGTGGGGGGGGGGGGGGGCAATTTCCCCACTTAATCTCCCCCAAATGACGCCCCTGTTTGCTACTTTTACACGCCCGTTTATAGTTTTATTGCTGAAACGTGCGCTTGGAAACAGATCGCCCACTGATTTTATAGAAAATTTAGTTGATTTTGATAATGTGGAAGGCCATTAATTATTATAAGTGGTTAGTGGAAGAGAGCATCATAATGGCTCATATCGGTATGATGAAATGGTCAGAACAGTTGGCAATAGCTTAGTATACTAATTGCTCCAAAATAATCAGAGTTAATAATTTTTTTTCCCTAAAGTGTTTGTTATTGTTTCGACGTGACATGTAATGGGAGATAGATTTGGTGATTTTACGCGACATCCTCTTTGTTATAGCTCTTAAACTTTCTAAATTATTGTTGTTGCATTTCGAATTAGATAGAGTTTTTGACTGATTTATGATGGGAAATAGCTGTTATTATATATTGTGATGCCGTGCCTCACAGCTCTGAATCTGTCCACCCATATATACATATAATTATTTCACACATACAGGTTATTAACTACATTTGTTTTATTTAAAACAATAATATATGTAAAATATGATAATAATGTTCGCTGATAACCCCGCGAGTCATTTCTCGTATTCCCAAACACTATCGGACGAATCTCAAGCCAAGATACGTCTTACAAGATTCAGAGTTCTGTGAGGAAAAACAAAGCTCACGGTTCACATTCTGTCGAAAACGGTTCTCCTCTCTGATCAGCTATCTGCTTCTCTCACTACTGTGTCTTTTCACCTCTTCTACCCAGCATTCCTTTCGGGGATTCATTTATAGCCTCTTTCTTCTAGAATTTACTATAATGTTCTCCACACTTCTTTCTGTGAATCGTTAACCTCCATCTAGGAAGACAGCATGAAACAGAAAATGATTTGCATTCCTTCTTGAGATGACAGTAGAGATTTTTTTTTTTTAGGGAAAAGACCCCACCTCTATTCAGATTAGCTTCACAGAAGCATTCCTTCTTCTGTTCACAGAATTAGCTTAATCCCCAGTGGACCATAAAAATTGATAGGGATGACCCCAGTTCATCAAAATATATATAGGTTTATTAATTGTGACGTGTCAGAATATTTTTTTCATCAAATAACTTTAGAAATACACGATGGTAATTACATGCATTTATTTTAAATATCTAAAATAGATAGGGAGTAAGCGTTTTTGAATTTACTTAATATTTATCTGAATAGAATGAAGCTAAAAGTAAGGGTATGAAATTATTGTGTGTGCAGGGCTGCTTGCTACAAGTCAGGAAAATTGTAAAAACCTTCATTGTCAGGGAAACAGCTCTGAATATGATATGGATTTGGTCCAGTCTCTCGTATAACATTCTATTATTTGACACGTATAATTGGTTCAGTTAGTAAAAGCCTACAATTTGAAAATTTACTTTAAAGATTCTTTAGTTTTCCAATGATATGTGCACAAGTTTTCTACTTTTATACGCCCGTTTATAGTTCTGTTGGAGAAACGTACGCTTGGAAACAGATCGGCCAGTGATTTTAAAGAAAAGTAATTGAGTTTGGTGATGTCGAATGCTATTAATTAACATAAATGTTTACTGGAATAGAGCATTATAATGTCTCATATCGGGATGATGAAATGCTGAGAACTTTTGACCATAGCTTTGCATACTAATTACTCCAAAATAATCAGAGTTAATACCTCTTTTCGAAACGTGTTTGTTTTGTTTCGACGTGACTTGTAATGTGAAATAGATTTGGTGATTTTACGTGACATCCTCTTTGTTATAGCTCTTAAACGTCTAAATTATTGTCGTTGTATTTCGAGTTGGACGTGTGTGGGAGTGTGTGACTGATTTATGAACGGTGCTTTTTTATATATAGGTTTATTAATTAGCTCGTGGCGTGTCGAAATATTATTTCTAACAGAAATAATTTCTGAAATATACGCAGACAATGGCTATGTATTTATTTCTTACATCTTAAACAGGTGAACAACTATACTTGTGTATGCCCTATGATTGTCTATAGACAAATTCGATATGTTCAATCACTGTGTTTAAACTGTGGAACTTATTTTCACAAATAAGATATTGTTTTATTTCTTTTAACAACGCGCGTAATCTAGATTCTACTACATTAAAGTAGAATATGTAGTCTTATTACATTCCATTATAAACCTTGAAGTAGAATACTGATTTTCATAAATGAAGTTTGCGTTTTAATTAGGTCATATATAGGATTGGCAAATAAATTTGTTTGGTTTTTAAGATTTAAAAAAAAAAAAAAAAATCTATAATCTATACACCCCGTACATTTTAATAAGTTATATATTGACCGTTGTTATCGATGCCTTTTGCCATCTTTCCATCAACTCCATAATGCCGCGTTCACAGAACTTCTGTGACTTATTGGCAAAGAATATAGTGTTTTACAACAATATCCTATTATTTGTTATGTTTGTTGATTAATTCAAAAAGTTTATACATGTTAAAAATAAATGTTACATTTCTGTATCATGGTATATTTATTGTGATATGTCTATTGAGAATAGCCCCTTGGTTTGAATTATTTTTTTAATTATCTCTCTTTTTCTTTGAATCCTTTCTTGCGTATTTTTCTTTTAATCTGAATTTCTTTTCATGTGGTCTCCTGTGACCGCCTTATTTTGTTTCCTACATTCTAGTTCGTTTTCCCCTCCACCCCATTCTCTCTGTCTTTTTTTTTTCTTTTTTCTTAATATCCCACAACTACTTCTTTCTATTGTCTCTTCATCTCAGTCTCTGCTCTCTTTTTCAATTAGACAGATGGTTTCGTGTACGTCATGAAGTGACAGGTCTTCTAAAGAGCTCCGAGAACTTTAGTTTACTAGCAGTAGCAGTAGGGACGGATTATTATTGTTTTTTTTTTTTTTTTTTCGCATTTCTATCATTTTCTTGCTGTTCTTTAAAATAAAGGGGGGAAAAATCTTAGTTCGTCCTGATTTGTGTTTGTTTTATTAATTATATCGGCATTACACAGTTTTAAAATATAATTTTCCATATTTTTCTTTTTGAATTACGAATGTAATTAAGACTGTTCTTAAGAAAAGTAAAAAAATAATTTGAATAATTTTTGCGTTTGTATTACTTTTTTTTTTTTTTACTTTTGTTTGTTTATTTAAAAAATTAAGACTAATTTCAAGCTTTTTTATGCGTTGATACTATTTGTTTAAATATTTTGACCAAGCTAGATTATCTACAGAGCATTTTGAATTTATTTTGAAACATGCTAATAAAAATCTATCTCCCTACCCCCTTTTTAACAAAATAATAATAAGTATACATTACTTTAGTGCCTATTCTCTTATATATTATAACACTTTCATCTAAATATTAAAATGGTAAAATATCATGAATGCATTTTCCCTTAAGGCAACAGCCTTCTCAAACGAAGTCTTGTTTCTAAAATGACAACTAAAACGTTTCACGCATATTGTAAACTTTACATAAATACCCATTTTCTGATATTTTAAATCCTATTTTCTAACTTGCAATTATTATTTTTTTTTTTTTAAATTCTGTAATACATTGAACTAACAACCGGCAGCCATAGTCGAATTCAAAAATTTTCAAAAGGGGAATAATTCCAGTTTTCAAGTTTAGATCAAAGTTATCGCTAAACTTCCACCATTAATGTTAAAACCATGACCTTTTAAAAATCTTAGTAAAATAACTGCGAAAAGAAAACCGTTTGTAGTAAACGTCATAATTTTCAAAAATCGAAACTAAAATCTGAAATTTCCAGTCAGCACAGACTTTTCGTCAGATTCGTTCCATACCAAAATGTCTTGATATTGCTTATCTGTCACACTCTACTTTATTCTTCACCAACAACCTAACTATTTCCATATACAGAGGAAGCTTAACATTTCACCAAACCCCCGAATCCAATTCTGTGCTGCATTTCCTATTCCATACTTCGCGAAAGAAAACTATTTTTGCCTGAATTCATTCCGGTATTGCCCCCTCCAGCTCCTGTTTTCCGTCTGCTGAAGCATTTGTTCCCACGAAATATCGCTGGCAATCCTTTCTGTTTTCTCTTTCGAATTCAGTATTCCGAAACTTCTGGCGTTGTCGTAATTATGCCGCTAGTCTCTGTCGGTTTGTTTTTCTCGTAGAAAATGTTTATTCCGTATTGGAGCATTTTATCGCTTATTGTTTTGCGTTGGCTCTGGAATATAAATGAAGCCTTCTAAGGAAAGAATCGCATAGCTTTGTAAATTTGGTGCGTGCTTATTATTCATATGGTTGTCATATTCTACGAAAATATTCTGAAGGTTGCTGATGAAAAGAGTTTTATGTTAAATTAGCTGCGAGATTGTCGCTTGAAAACTTAATCTACCGTTGGTCTTATTGTATATTTATTTGAATATTTGTTATTTGAAATTAACCTTCTGTACTATTTTATGTTGAAGATGAAGTTAGATTCGATACATTTTTCCCCGAGTGTAATTAACAAAGTAAATAATTTAATATTTACTCAGTGTGATATTGCAATTCCCTATATCGGTATAGTTTTAAGCAAATTTAATCTTGCTTTGTTTATTATCTTTCATCCATTGATCGAGAAACAAATCTTTTAATGCAATGAAACTTGATTAAGTGTCACAGCGCCGACTATAAACTGGATGCGGCGAGTACAATGCAGTCAGGACTCTCTGTAGGAACTCCAAAATACCTTTTTTTTTTTTGTTGTTTTTTTTTTTTTAAATGTATACTGGATACAACGCCATTTAAATAAATCATGTATGTGCACCACAATTCAATAAAAAACATGTACCACAAATATAACATCATTTCTATTTGTTTACAATAATCTACTATTTGATTCTTAAAAACGGTTTAATTACGACTTGACCCGATTTAATTATTTATGTTAGAAGGAAACGCTGTATTTTCGTTTGATTAGAAGTAAAGTCCCATGAAGTGTTAATTGATGTTTATTTCAGGGTTGCGGAGTCAGAGTCGGAGTCGTGGAGTCTGAGTCACTAAAAAACAGGCCGACTCCGACTCCGACTCCAGCTTGTTTTTTAGACAGTTTGAAGTGAAATTGAACCAATTCTATGTAATTTTAAATTTATAAACTGAATTCTTATTTTTATATTTGGACTATATATACGAGGAAACCCAGGTTAAACAGGTCCAATATACTGTCCAGTTTACAGTGTATATGAAAACTGCTTTTAATTGAAATCTTTAGTTTATATTTTATATTTAGTATATAGTACTTTCTCTCAGTTTTTGGGGTTTGCAGAACTTGAGGTAATGCAAAAATTGGAAGTTTCTGCTCTTTTTGGAGTCACAGAACCCGAAATATCATTGTAATAGAAAATTTTTCCCCTTTGTTTTCTTGTTTCCCTCAGATTCTTCAGGTCTGTAGGACCAAGAGTAATGCTGAAATTGTAGTAATTTTTTTTCACCTTTTTTTTCGTGTGCATAGAACCTACCCCCCCCCCCTCCCTCCTCAACCCCCCCGCCCCCCGCCGAAAAAAGTGAAATTATAACTTTTTTCCCTGAGTCTGCAGTACTCAAAATAATGATGAAATAGTGAAATTTCAGTCATCTTTCTCCTTTCGATATTCAGGTTTTGCAGACCCGAAATTTAGCCAAAATTATAAAGTTAATGCAGGAAATACAAAATTTTCCTCTTTATTTTTCTTCCCTTACATTGGAATATTTAGGGTCTGGAAGACACAATAACTCCAAGATTACAAAATTTTGCATTTTCTTTTCCAAGTCAGCGGGATCTGAAATAGTGAAATTTCCATTTTATTTACTTTTTTAGCTTTCAATATTTGGATTTTTCGGGACTGCAGGACACAAAATTGTACAATTAATAATGCTGAAAATATAAAATTTCTGCCCCTTTCTTACGAAGCCGTGAGAACAGAATTAATGCTAAAATAGTAAAATTTTCATTTTTATTTTTCTTGCATTCCCCCGTAATTTTTCGGGTTCTGGAGACCAAAAATGATGCTTAAATTGTAAAATTTTTGCCTCCTATTTTTGGGTCTGCAGGAATAGGTATAAAACCAAAATTAAACATCCTTTCACCCCTATTTTGGTGAAAAAATGTGAAACTTTTTACACTAAAATACTGTCAGAAGTTTGCCGCTGCAGTAAATGAGTCCTAGTCTTGACTACCTATCACAGCTTATACCCATAATTCATCCAAAAATATACACATCATATACTTCAAGGTCAAACAGGAATGTAACAACAGGTTGCAGTGTTGCCAGATGAGTTTTTTTTTTAATTCTGATTGCTGCCATTTTTTTTAAATAGTAATATTTCCTTTATTTAATGACAAATTTAATAAAGCGACTATTACGATTTCAAAACAAATGACAGCAATAACGCAATCTGAGTAATAGGAATCAACAGGTAATACTAGTACTTTAGACGTCCCGGAGTCGGAGCTTTAAAATTTCAGGAGTCTGAGTCGGAGTCTGTCATTTTTCCCACCGACTCCGCAGCCCTGGTTTATTTAAACAATAAAATTATAGTATAACTCAGCTAAGACAGAATCCTAAAGGGTCGAAAAAAATATATATTCGTTTTAAACCGATTTTAGTCTTACCGGTTTTAGATTAGCAGTTAAACTATTCTTTATAATAGTATTCTACTTTTTTAGTCGGGAGCATGGAATGTTTTCATTTAAGGCAGGTTTCCGTAATACACAGATTTTATTTTAACAAGTTGTACTTTATTTCATTTTGTAGATAATCTGTACTGTTACGTGATTGATTCGGTGAATCCATTTCTCCTCGTCATAGAATTGAAAATCAAAGGTGATATAGAACAAAATTAGCACTCGCCAATCGGCGAGTAATACTGAAAATTTGGCGATTGACTTTATTGTCACCACTGACCAAATTTAATAGTCACACTCGCCAATTGCGATGATTGAATGGAAAATGAGATTTTTTTCCGCTGTCGCTCGACGAATTTCGAAACTATTTGGCGAAGATTTTCCTGAAACCATTTGGCGAAATTCGCGATTATTTCTCCGATATCAATTGACGTATTTTGTGATTTTTTTCTCGAAACCATTTGACGGTATTCCCAATTTTATTACCCGAGACCATTTGACGAATTTCGCGATTTTTCCGCTATCGATTGACGAATTTCACGATTTTTTCGTTATCGATTAACGATTTTCATGATTTTTTTCGTGATCGTTTGACGAATTGCACACTTTTTCCGCTGTCGTTCGACGAATTTCAGAATTCTGTTCCGCAATTTTTTCCCCGAGATCATTTGCTGAATTTCGCGATATTTCCCCGAAAGCATTTGACGGATTTCCCTACTTTTCCCGAGACTATTTAACGAGTATCTCACATTTTTCACGATATTATGACGAAATTTATTTTTTCCCGCAATAATTTTGCAAAATTCGCTATATTTTTTGCGATCGATTGACAAAATCTGCTATTTATTTCCGCAATTCCTTGACTAAATTAGTTCTTTTTTTGCGGTCGTTTGACTAATTTCGTGATTTTTCCCATGATTGATTCACCAATTTCGCAATTTATTTCCCGAGACAATTTTCTAAATTTCCTGATTTCTTTCCCGGCACCATTTGTCGAATGTTGCTATTTATTCTATAATCGTTTGACGAATTTGGAAATTTTTCCCCTGAGACCATATGCCGAATTTTGTGATTTTTTATCAAGTATTTGTAAATTTGTTACTGGCCAGTGCTTAAGAAAACTGCCCAGTGAAAAAAATCTATGCAGTGGCCAGTGAGTAAAAAAGTTAATTTTGACCTATAAAAGCTGTTAAAGTATCCAATATATATCAAACAGTAAAATATTCGGATAACAATCCTTTAAAATGTATTAAGATAACTCTCTCGTTTCACGGTATTTGTTAGTGAATAAATTCGAATTATTATATTTTCTACAGACTGAGAAAGACCCATTTAGACAAAAAATTGTGCTTGACCTTTACCTAGAAAAATATGATAATCCATTTCCTATTACATCTGAAAGAAAGCACGAAACATACTTGGGCGTATATTTTTTCTCATGGAATACATCTCGAAGAATTGTTGGTTTGATGTTAGGTATAATTTGTTAGCTGTTTCTGCATTTGCCAGATTTTTGCTTTCTTCTTATTAAATCTTGTCAGAAATCACATCAAGCAAACTGCTTTCCTGTCGTACTAGTGTCTTCATTCTGTAAGACCCGCCCCCGCAATTGTTTCCGGACATTTTAAGAAAACTTATTTTGGATTGTTCTTTGTTTTCGTGACTGCCACAATTATACCTGGTGTTGTCAGCTCGTTTTGCAGTTTACTATCGACCAGGGTTTCCCCGAGGTTTAAAAGAGCAGGACGCTGATGGTGGAAAAAGGTCACTTTTTAGATTCATAAGCGCACTTTTTAGTTTCGTAAGATTACTTTTTAGATTTTTAAAGGGACTTTTAATATTTAAAAGTCAGGATACGACATTTAGTCAGTTTTTACTATTAAACAAATATTTTAATACCAAAGGTCGTACAAAACGGTGTCTTTTTTTAATGAGAAGTCAGAAGGGTGCTTTTTTAATGATGGCAAGAAAGATGGGGGGGGGGGGGGGTACTGTAGAACCAACACATCCCACAAAACATTCTACATCTTGTAGGACATGTTGGTAGAACAGAATACCCCTGAAACAATCTTGGGCGGAGGGGGAGGAACTGTAAAAGATAACAAGTAGTGTATCAGTTCATTCCTTTTTATACATTGAAAGAGGTTTCATTCAAGCTATTTTTATGGCCCTCATATAGCTTAAATTTTATCAATACGCAATTTGCAAAACTATCAAAATAAAATAATGGGCAAATCCTGGAAGCAGAGATTCCATTTCAAGACTCCTAAAGTAACAGGATTTGCCCGTATAATACCGGGTTTTGGTCGGGGGAAAAATATTTTTACGCTCAAAACCCATTATTATGCAGGCAAACCTCGTTAACGTGAACGCTCACCTGTTTGTCTAGTAATTAGGGTGCTGGCTACTGGGCAAGATGTACAGGGTTCGAATATCAATCAGGCGTGGATGTGTGTAACGGAGGGCCCGCTCTGTTTAGCCCTCGTGTGCAAAAGAAGACCATAGCGCCCCCAACGAACGTTAATGTGAACGCGCTTAACCTAACTTACTTTTAATATGAACTGTTTTCACAGCCCTCTCAATACCAATACAAAGATTTGGTTACTTGATAACATGAAATACTACAGACAACATGATCAAAATTTTAATTTCCTTTAATATTTAGGTTAACGATGTTCGACTGTACGGGCAAAATCTCGTTATGAGGGACCTGGTGGGTTTGGCCCGCTATTTTACTTGGATATTTTTACTGCGTATTATGGTGAATGAAATATTTTTGCAGTAATAAATTTATTAGTTCAAAATTAATAACAAATAAAATAATAATTCTGTTGACTAAAAATTGCCAATTGAGACATAAAAACTTACCTTTGGCCTTTTATCTAGGTAAATGGGGTAATTCATTTTCTATTACATCTGAAAGCATGAAATATACTTGGGCGTATATATTTTTCTTATCAAATATCTCTCGGAGAATTGCTTATTTGATGTTTCATATAGTTTGTTGGCTGTTTCTGCATTTGATAGATCTTTACTCTTTTATTATATTGTATCGGAAATCACATCCAAGCAGAAAGCTTTACTTCTCGATTCTTCACTCTGTAACATCCACTCTCTCATTTGTTTCCAGGTAATTTCTAGAAAACGTATTTTTTATATATCGATAGTACTTTTTATGGATTTGAAAAATTTGAGAAAAAAATGGCTTTTCCCTTTATCTAGAAAAACATGGTAATTCATTTTATATTGCACGTTTCTGAAAGCATCAAATATATTTGAACGTGCACTTTTAACGCGAAATGTCTCTCGAAGAATTGTTTATTTGATGTTAGATATAGTTTTGTTGGCTTTTTCTGCATTTGCCAGATCTTTTACTTTCCTATTACTTTCTTCTATTAATACAAGAAGAAAGTTTGAATTCCTGAAAAATTTCCACTTCCTGTTTTCGACGGATTTTATAGGTTTTAGAAGGTCCTGAACACGACTTGACTGTTTTTAGGAAATGTCTGTGTATCTGTATGTGACACAAATTTTGTGGGTGCTCTAACTCACGAACTTCGGCGTAGAATAGGGTGGAATTTCAATGAAGTTCTATCCTTATGCGAACTGGTGCTGATAAGTTTTTGGACAAATTTTCACAAGAGGAATGCGCAAATCGAGGATTTGTTCGATTTATGCGATGCTTACACTGAAAAAAAAAAAAAAAAGGTTAATTTTACATGCGCACCAGTGTATTACTTCTTATTTTACTGTTTATTACTGTTAATTTTACGGTATAATACTAGCAGCTGGCGTGCCAATATTATACTGTAAAATCAACAATTTTTTTTTGCAGTGTATATCTTCAGTTTATATCCGCAGAATTCAACGAAACATCAAATTTAGAATCCTCATGATAGGAATAGATTGTCATTCAATTTTGGTTGCGGTCATCTCAAAAGGAGTGCCGAAATTCGATGATTTGTTCGAAATATGCGATGCTTATGTCATCAGTTTAAATGTACATATAGTATGTATTGTTACAGTATTACGTAGACTGTGGTTGATCATGTACATGCATTCTATGGACCTGTATGCCTCTGAAATAAATAAATTTGTTTTCCTGTCTTTCAGGTGCAAATTACTTCCATTCATGGTGAAATGATTGACTGACACCAGAATTTACAAACAAATTTATTTGGAAATAACTTATTACTAAGCTAAGATCTAAGCTTTTCTTCATATACTTAAAATAAAAGGAAAACTTTCTTTCCAAAATTTTGGTGCCAATGTGGCATTTAGGGATTAAAATTAACTGGTTCAAAAATGAACTACCGCTTTTCAAGGTGTTAAAAGTCATCTTGTTCAGGATTCCATAACAATATTATGCGCTTATACATATAAAAAGTTCCTATATGCTGAATTGATTTAATTTCGTGTACTATTGAAATCATTTAATTGAATTGATTTATATAGAATAAAGTTTTGTGATGGCCATAACATACTAGTTATTATATTTTGTCAGAAACCACATGAAGCAGAATGCTTTTCCTTTCCTATTCAGTATCTTCAATCTATAAGGTCCACCCTCTCATTTATTTCCAGACATTTCAAGAAAACTTATTCTGGATTGTTCTTTGTTTCCGTGACTGCCACAATTATGTTTGGTGTTGTCAGTTTACTTAATACATTTCTGTCGGTAGAGAAAACAAACAGTGCGATGCATTAGTTCCCCTTCATGCATTCTTTGTTTGTAGAAAAGAAGATATTTAATTCAGGACATTAGTAAGACATTCATGTGACTCTAATTTTATGAACTGGCTCTACTTATCAATTCTTTATTCTGTAAAGATACACTCTCTTATTTGTTTCTAAGTGTTTCTAGAAAACTTATTTTGTATATATCAACATATCGACAATACTTTTTATAGATTGGCAAATTTCGATAACTTTACTGAAAATTACGTCATGTTTGTGCTTTATCAATGAAAGTGCACATTTTCTTTAGCACATGAGGTCATTTTCACCAGTGAAAACATTTCACTTTTATGAAATTAGTATCTAAGTTTTTATTTATTTTTATATTACTATTTATTTGAACGCACAGTATTCTATAAAGTATTCGGAAAGTAGAGTGGAATCACTCCAGATTTTTTTACTTTATAAAACATGGTGTCTAGCCACTTGGAAAAGTCAGGGAAATTTATATGGACTGGAAAAGTCAGGAAAATTTACCATTTCCGAGGAAAAGTCAGGGAAATCTGAAAATTCTGAGAAAAATTTTTGAACTTTCAAGAAAAAAAAAAAAGGGAAAATATTTCTTATAAAATTAAGGATTTGAAATTGCAGTACCATTAAAATCAAACTTTGCTCTTCATAAGCACTATAAAGAGTATTTCAACGTCTTGTGCAAATCATTTTGTCTATCCCCTTACATCCTTTCTAACTCACTGATTTTCAGTTCCGGCTTCATTGAAACTTTCTGCTGAATGTTGTAGAATTTATTAGGTGTTTCACTCTGCTTGCATATCTTTGTTTGGGAACTGACATTTGTTAGCTTAATTTATTGAATATTTATTATTTGTATTTAAAATATGCCAAAACACTTTGTATTTAACTGTGACTGATGTGATAAAGAATTTCATCCTCATTTAACCCATTTTAGGCCAAGCATAGAAATTTTATAAAATGCGGTATTATTTGCATTGAAATTTGCTTAAATTACATTCATTAAGACATCAAAAATGTTTCGTGCATGAAAAATAATGTTTTATTTAATTTGACGTTACCGTTATTAATTTATTATTAGTAATTTACCATTAAATTTAAATAAAAAAATTAAGTTTTCTTATGGCATTTGTTTTATTTTTATTTTATTTACAGAACTTGCAACTTTACTCCATTATAAAAACATATGATTAATCTCAAGTGGAATAATTATACATTTTCAAAAAGTCGAATTTGTTAATAACCGTTTCAAGTAAAAAACCAGCGTATGTTGAAAATTTCTCAACAGAAAGTGATTACTTCAATTGAATTACTAATATTTTATAGATGTCTCCAGAACCCTTAAAAATTGCAGAAAAATAAAATTAGCGAAAAATATACGTCACAGTGTTAATAAAAAAATATTTATTGGAATGGTACGTTTACGCACCTTTGGCCGAAAATGGGTTAACAAAATGGCCAGAACCTGGTTCTAAAAGTGTGTATCTGCAAAATGTTTAGCCTGTAAGATGATCAACAATTTGTAAATTTTGCAAACAATTATGTAACAAATCACAGAATCCGTGAAAGTTCCACTCTCAAATTCACAACTTTTAAGATTTTTTGTGTGTAACATCACAAATTCTCGACACCTGGAATATATATATATATATTGGTATGGGAAACCTGGAAAAGTCAGGGAAATATCAGGGAAGCTCGTTGCTGATCTGGAATAGACACCCTGATAAAATATCTTTAGTCGTAGTAAGTTGTTTCAGACTTTTCCAGAAATTACATCTTGCTGGGCTACAGGTGTATTTATTTTTATTTAATTACTTCATTTAATCGGATAATTGAAGTTATCTTTATTGGCAAGAGTTAAATATTATTATTATTAATTTATAGTTATTTATGAAGTATAAGGCCGTATAGTTTGCGAAGTTAAAACCCGAGAGTCCATGCATAGCCCGCCTCCTATAGCAAATTGAATTATAGACAAATAAAACAGAGATATAAATGTCTAAGTTACAAGTATTTATTAAGGAATTAATATGAGTATATAGCACAATTACAATATAAAGCAGTACAACTCTGTTATAAATATATAATATTAATTTAAAGGATGCCTAGTGATTTGGATATCTTTAAACTAAAATCAAAGAACATCAAAATATGATGTAAATAACGAAATGTTTACCTGTTAATCCTAGGTAAAGCAGCGAAGTCATCATTCCAGGCACTTAGATCTTTTAGACTCCCAGAAAGGTCCAAATCTTTCTCACTAACCACTATATTTTTACTCAAAACTACTCGTTGCTCATTCACTCATCATATTCAATCCTTTTCCGAACTCCCCAAAACTCCATCTCATAATAATCCTTTTTTTTCTCTTCATCCCTTTTTTACCTTTTTTTTTCCTTTTCTCAAACGCCCCATAGAAACCGTTGAGATCCAATCGGTGTCTTTCTACGCCCTCTCTTAGCCCCCCTAATTTTGTGTTAGTGGATAGCTTAGCTTTCTTTTGTTAAAATCCCCGCCTTGGGACAAAATCATTGGACATCATCTAAAATGCTATAACTCCTTTAATATTATAATATATATTCCCCTTTCCGTGCTGGCGTCGCCCCGGTCTGGACACGTGCGCCTTTGGGGAAGAAAGGGGGACACCCCTATCTATAAATTATTAGTCCCCACTTTCGGTGAGATCGCGTTATGTATTCTTGCATCCCTTATCAATTGTAATTTCTTGGAACGTTGTTATGCCTATCCTTTTACAGGGGCTTGTTATGCACACCTGAGATTTCATACACCTGGGCTTATTTCAATTGAAGTGGCTTTCCTAAGAATTTTGCATTATATCTTTATATTTGTCCGTGCTGCACGTTGAAAAGCTATTCTTATATCTTTCTAAAACTCCCTTTTCTTTAAATTCAGACACCTATATGTGAGGTACGAATGCAGGTGTTATGCGTGCAAGAATTTCGATACATTTTTGCCCAATAACTATTTGGCAATATACGAAATGCCAATTAAAGAAAAAAAAACAAATAAAAAAAAAGAAAATTCGAAAACTCCGCATTTTTAGCTATAGGCATCCTTTAAACATAGAAATAAAAGTAGATAATAACAAATGTTAGACAACATAAAGAAATAGGGTAATGATTAAATAAATAAATTGACATTAACGAATTTGATGAAGCATCATCTCCGCTCTACTAATTAAGAGACATATAGCTAGCTTCGGAGAAAATTTAAAATAAAACATAAAAGTCGATTTTTTTTTTTTTTTTTGAAAGTAATGTCTCTTGTTTAGCTAACAAACAAAAATAATTAGTGAATATTTATCTTGACCTACAGCAGCACGTAATTACAGTAGCTAATGTGGTTATAGTTAGACAAATTATGAATAGTGCTGCTCCTATGAATTTTAATATAAAAAATGCGTTCCCAAGATTGGGAATTTGAAGCCAGTCCCACAAATTCGAAGAAGTGTCTGAGCTAACAGTTCTTGTATAGTTCATATTAATATCTAAGAGATCCACTGATGGTTCATCGAGACAGTATTTAAAAGTCCTACAATGGGAAAGTGTCGATGACTTAAGACATATTTTGTCTGTGTCGCATTTTCTTTCTGCCTGAAATTTAATAGTATGTTCTGTGTCCTCTAATTGAAGGTAGATTGCTTTTGTGTGAACAGCAATTTGTTGTAATTGTATTGTTACAAGTCCTGATTGACATGAAGAATGAGCTATAAGCTTAATCCGCGCTAATAGTTTACACCCATAACATCCTTCAACAATTAAACTAGCTTCATTCAATTGCGGGCATATAGTGTTAGTTTGTACCGTAATTCTAAAGTTTGTGAAATGTAGTTGAATTCTGACAGCCGAGGAAAGTAATTGAGTAGATTGTAATTTTCCTTCATTCATTTTAAACAGGTGAATGTTCCTGTGAAGGGGCAAGGCGTGCTCTTGTGTAGCCCTAAGGCGCTCGATATTGTCAGGTGCAGTACTACAGCGGAGCGTGTCCTCAAAATAATCGCATTGTGTTAGATCGGGGGAAAAAATGAAGTCCGTAGTAAAAGAAGTATTAGCCTGAATGGCTCCGATCAATTGCGATTGAGGGATATTTCTATCGCTGGCAGGTGCTAAATACGCCTCGTCGGAATTACCGACTCGTTGAATAAGCTTTTCTGTAATATGAATGTGAGGTTGGTCGTATGCCCCTAGGACTGTTATCTTTATTCCTGAGTCAGTAAATGCTGTATCAGAAGTTATCAGTCGAGAGATTGTATTATTCTCAACATGTGTCACTGATATCTGGTATTTGCAGGTGTGACCAGTGATCTTTGATACTTCGAAACTCTGTAGCAGGTTTGGCTCATACCAGATTCGGTAGAAGTTACAACTTGGACGAGTTAATACGACGCACCCATTTCCATTCTCTCCTGCAAGACAGGCAGAGAAACCCGGAAATTGGCGACTTTCTTCAGTTTCAGCCTCAAAGTGAATGCCGTCTTTTCCCACTTCACGAGAAATACAATGGTGGCCACGCCCACAGAACTTGTTATAAATACAGGAAATCGGACTTATTTTTTTCGCGGTAACTGGGAAAGTGAAGTATAAACGTTCTTTACTAAACGTGCATAATACTTCTTCAAGTTTCAATTTTAGCGAAAAAAAGGTGATTCTCGTTAGGATCAGAAAACCAAAGGCAATTTTCGGCAGAGAGGGATTGTAAAGAGATTTCCGCAGTTGTAAAAATTTTGCAGTTTCTCGATCCATCATGCACTGTAGTACAGGACTTAAGATCCGATTTAACGATAGTATTTGTACTACAATCTGCTGAAACTGTGGATATGTAACAAACACAGGCCATAATCACTAGGGGCAATGTACTTATATTGGCACGTCTCATTGCGTTTCGTTCTAATGCTGTATGACATGTATGGAATATTTCCCGTATTGTTGAACCAATGAATGCTCCTAATAGTAGGGAGCATCTGGCAATAAATTTAAACACTTTACAGACAGCACAACCACATAAAATTAAGGAAACAACGACGAATTTTAGGCTTTTAGCAATAAGTTTCACACATAGTAATAGAATTAGTATAAGTATGGCAAATATAAAATATACACAATATTGAATAACCCGAGGATAGCATTTGAAATGAGTAACTATATCTCTGCATAAAAAACAATGACGAATTTGACAAATATTTTTCCCACTAACGTGAATCACTCCAGACACCACTTTTCCGCTAATATGGAGGTAAGTAACTTGTAGGTCTGTCTTGTATGCAAGAAATTCAAAGGGTATTTTAATAATACCGTCCTGAGGTACAACCAACACATGTTCAAAATCTGGACTGCGTATAATAACCCGGCCTTGTCCAGAAAGGTGCAAAAGCGGGTCTTCGAATGAAAAGGATAAATTTCTATTAGTAAATGTTGCCTTTTCACCTTCCATTAATTTTCTGTGAATGCTGTTTGAGGCATGTTTTTGGCGTGAATCATAGTAACATATGTCGAGAATTAACAAGTCCGGATTTGTAATATAAGCATCAGAAGAGACAGCGATTAAGTCTAATTTCTGAAAAGTCATGGTGCATTGACAAGTGCTGTTACTACGACAATTTCTGATTTTACAAAAGTCTGGTGTACCATCGCAGTTGTCATTCGTACAATCACAATTTTCATTGTTTCTAGTGGCACAAGCGTATGTCGTGGAGAATTCATCAGTCTGTTGTAGGCTATCGCGCAATAAGAATGCAGACGGTTCTAGAAGTTCGAATTCAGCGGTCATAATAAACGTTCTTTTTACAATAATACAGTTTTTACATGAGTGCAAAAAGCATGCATTGGATGGAACGTCAATCTTGTTCCAGATTTGTTTTGGAATCCGTGTGCAGTTGAAGTTATTTCGTAGACTGCAGAGCTTTCCATGGCGTGATCGAGATAAGGTGTCTGCGTCCTGGCACAACGTCAAAATTACTGCAATAAACAAATCCTTATTCACACCATATTCCGAACAGTAGTTGATTTTAGTTTAAGTTAAAGTATTTAAATTGAATAAATAATTAGTAGGGATTTCATATTAATTTAATTATAAGAACACAAATAAGTAGTAAGTACCAAACCCTGGTGAAATGATGCAATTCGAATAACATTTTGTCTTTGTGATACATATATTTTGTTTGATTAATGACAATATGGAATTAGTGATTGTTAAGAAAGAGAATTTCAACACCTTGTCTGTGCGGTGGAAGAATTATTGAATTCAATCGAACAGTGATAATTAAGTTCTATGAAAGTCTTTAAAATTAAATTTTGAGTAAATTAACCTGCTAACAATATGATCAGTGCAATTGGCCATTTTGCAAAGAAAATCGTTATGCGATATCAAATTACTCATGAAATAACTAAAATTTATTTTATCGACGAAATTCATTAATGAGTAACTAAAATATATTTATAATAACTTTTAATTGTTTAATGATTAGAGCTAAGAGAGAGAAGGGTGGAATTATTAGTATAAAATGGATTACATTCTTTCTCTCTCTCTCTTTTTTTTTTTTTTTTATTAAATATGTGACATGAAATGCCCTTTAATAGAAGCAAATTTAAATTTAAATGCTAACTGAAATTAGCATAATTAATTTTAACTCACCAACTACCATTTCTAAAGAATGAGAGAGCAAAATTAAGAATTTCGGAAAAATGATTTTTTTTTTTTTTTTTTTTTTTTTTAATGTCGAATACGTTGATAAAATCTGCTTCGCATTAAGAAATAAGGTTTAATATCTACATATATTTATATACTCGCTAATAACAGTCCTCACGTATAAGAAATTTTATACGATCATATTCTATTGAATTAACAGTTAGTTAATTCGTAAATAAGATAATATATAAATAATGACAAGAAATAATCTAAAAACAGAGAAATTATAGATCTATACGAAAAGATAAATTTATAAAGAATATACTGTACATTCAATGCTTAATTTTTTTTTTCTTTTCTTTTCTTTTTTTTTTTTTTTTTTTTTTTTTTTTATGTTGAATACGTTGATAAAATCTGCTTCGCATTAAGAAATAAGGTTTAATATCTACATATATTTATATACTCGCTAATAACAGTCCTCACGTATAAGAAATTTTATACGATCATATTCTATTGAATTAACAGTTAGTTAATTCGTAAATAAGATAATATATAAATAATGACAAGAAATAATCTAAAAACAGAGAAATTATAGATCTATACGAAAAGATAAATTTATAAAGAATATACTGTACATTCAATGCTTAATTTTTTTTTTCTTTCCTTTTCTTTTTTTTTTTTTTTTTTTTTTATGTTGAATACGTTGATAAAATCTGCTTCGCATTAAGAAATAAGGTTTAATATCTACATATATTTATATACTCGCTAATAACAGTCCTCACGTATAAGAAATTTTATACGATCATATTCTATTGAATTAACAGTTAGTTAATTCGTAAATAAGATAATATATAAATAATGACAAGAAATAATCTAAAAACAGAGAAATTATAGATCTATACGAAAAGATAAATTTATAAAGAATATACTGTACATTCAATGCTTAATTTTTTTTTTCTTTCCTTTTCTTTTTTTTTTTTTTTTTTATGTTGAATACGTTGATAAAATCTGCTTCGCATTAAGAAATAAGGTTTAATATCTACATATATTTATATACTCGCTAATAACAGTCCTCACGTATAAGAAATTTTATACGATCATATTCTATTGAATTAACAGTTAGTTAATTCGTAAATAAGATAATATATAAATAATGACAAGAAATAATCTAAAAACAGAGAAATTATAGATCTATACGAAAAGATAAATTTATAAAGAATATACTGTACATTCAATGCTTAATTTTTTTTTTCTTTCCTTTTCTTTTTTTTTTTTTTTTTTTTTTTTTTTTATGTTGAATACGTTGATAAAATCTGCTTCGCATTAAGAAATAAGGTTTAATATCTACATATATTTATATACTCGCTAATAACAGTCCTCACGTATAAGAAATTTTATACGATCATATTCTATTGAATTAACAGTTAGTTAATTCGTAAATAAGATAATATATAAATAATGACAAGAAATAATCTAAAAACAGAGAAATTATAGATCTATACGAAAAGATAAATTTATAAAGAATATACTGTACATTCAATGCTTAATTTTTTTTTTCTTTCCTTTTCTTTTTTTTTTTTTTTTTTATGTTGAATACGTTGATAAAATCTGCTTCGCATTAAGAAATAAGGTTTAATATCTACATATATTTATATACTCGCTAATAACAGTCCTCACGTATAAGAAATTTTATACGATCATATTCTATTGAATTAACAGTTAGTTAATTCGTAAATAAGATAATATATAAATAATGACAAGAAATAATCTAAAAACAGAGAAATTATAGATCTATACGAAAAGATAAATTTATAAAGAATATACTGTACATTCAATGCTTAATTTTTTTTTCTTTCCTTTTCTTTTTTTTTTTTTTTTTTTTTTTTTTTTTTATGTTGAATACGTTGATAAAATCTGCTTCGCATTAAGAAATAAGGTTTAATATCTACATATATTTATATACTCGCTAATAACAGTCCTCACGTATAAGAAATTTTATACGATCATATTCTATTGAATTAACAGTTAGTTAATTCGTAAATAAGATAATATATAAATAATGACAAGAAATAATCTAAAAACAGAGAAATTATAGATCTATACGAAAAGATAAATTTATAAAGAATATACTGTACATTCAATGCTTAATTTTTTTTTTTTTTTTTTTTTTTTTTTTTTTTTTTTTTACTAATAGTTGTAAGAAATATGTAGCTATAAAGTACGATTTTCTTTCCAATATTTACAAATCTTGAGAAAGCAGAGGACAGTATTTACAATACATTATATTTTATCTTGTAGGTACTTTCTGCTTGAGGCAATGAGGGGTAGTGAAAGGATTCCTTTTAGAGCACCAACAGGTGTGTCTCCTTTTCTCCTCTCGTTTATGCTATTAGTTAGTAACCTCGAAAGCCCAGTCCAAAAATCTGTCAGCTAAATACCGCGGCTGAATATCCCTGAGGTCATAGTGATGTGTTTGAGGGTTTGAAGCGCTTGCATCATAGACAATGGTCTTTTGTGAATCGTCCGAACTTACAGGTGAAGCTTGAAGATTGTCAATGTTTGTTGGTGAGGGAGGGGACGCATTTGTGTCTGTGGGTAATTGATCTGGACTCGGGCTTAAAGCAGATGATGAGGGAGGACTCCGGGGTGTTTTTGGGGTAGCATTTCTAACCTCTTGCTGTGAGGGACATTTTGAATGCATTATCCAGGAAATTCCTTCAGGAGGTGTGTCATCGAATTGACCATAAGGCTTTTTGTAATTGTCTGGAAGTGTAGGAATTCTTTGTGACTGTTTAACCATAGATTCGAATAAGTTTAAATGCGGTCTCCTGTCCGCTATTGGAATTAATCGTTGCGCGTGTACTTTGATACCTTTGCTATTGATTTTGTGAGGGTCAACGATTGTAAAATTGACATCATTGTGTTTTTCTTTTATTTTATATGGCCCAACATTGTAACGCCTCTTCGTAGTAACTTTAAACCTGTCACAGTCCCGATTATTTAAGAATACGTTTTGCCCTGGGAAAAATGTTCTACTTTTTGCAAACCGGTGTTGATAATCCCGCATTTTCTCGTTAGCTTTTATAATATTTTCTCGTACTTTTCTATTAACATATTTAAGCTGCATAGCTCTTTTTTCAACGTAATTTTGATGTGAAACATGTTCAACTGAGTGATGTTCGTTCAGAATATCTGTTGGAAGTACTTGGTCGTACCCAAATTGCAGAAATGCCGGTTTTTCGCCTGTGGTTACATGAACACTATTATTATAAATTAATGCATAATATGAAATAAATTCGTCAAAATTGGAAGTTTGGTCTGCAAATATAGCGAGCGACTTTTTTATATTAGTGTTCACATTCTCAGCCTGACCGTTACAACTTGGGTGTTGAGGCGTGGTTACTAATTTAGTAACGCCAAATCTATCACATAAGTATTTAAATACTTCAGCTGTGAAACAACTTGCCTTGTCAGTTAAATATTTATTTGGGACACCGAAAGTGCTAATATAGTCCATAAAACATTCAGCAGTATAATATGTCGTGGTATTAGGTACTGCATACAATTTAATGAATTTAGAAAAATGGTCCACAAAAGTAAGAATATATTTATTTCCTTTATCAGTTTTATGAAACGGACTGATGTAATCCCCCGATATAAATTCTCCTACTTTAGAAGGAACGTAATGAGGTTGAATCGGTGCAGGGGCGATTTTATTAGGTGATTTAAAGGAAACGCATATTTTACATGATTCAACAAAATTCTTTGTATCGGAATACAAATTTTTCCAATAGTATTGTTCACGGATAGCATGATAAGTCTTAATTACACCAAAATGAGAAATATGCTTTGCGGTAAGCACGTGCGATACAAAAACTCTTGGAATGACTAGTTGTTCGACCATAGTGGATTTTCTTATGCGTGGAATAAAAGCTTTATGCAATAACAATCCATCTTTCAATAGATAATCTGGATATTTTTGCGATAATTGTTTGGGGCTACTTTCTAATTCAAGAATAATTTTTGATAATTCTGTATCTTTACGTTGTTCCACTTTAATTTCTTGTACTGTGGGTAAATCAATTTGAGTCGCATTTACTATGATATCATTTAAATTTGTTATTTGATTATTTGTATCCGCCTTAGAGTACATTAAAATGTATGCTTCGTCTTTAAGTATTTCTTGGGGTGATATCTGTTGAATCTCGGAGTCATTTATTAAGTACCAATTTTCCTTCGAATCTTTTACATAACAATAATAATGTCCGTTATCCGTATTTGTTCCTGAATGAACAATAATAGCACTTAAGCTGTATTGCAACATGTCGTTCGTTATCAATTACGTTAGTTACATATGAGCGAAGGTTTAAATTTATGGGATATGAGATAAAATTAGTTAGTTTATGATTGTTTTGGTTTGAAAATTCGAATCTCTTTAAATGAAAAGTAATTATTTCTGGACATTTAGAGATTGATATCTGTTTGATTGCTTTAGAATAGTTTTTACAGTTACAGCATCGATAACTGTCGTTGAGATGTTCGAATTTTGTAAAATTCTGTAATGCATCTTCTAAACTATGGATATTTTGCGTTAATGCTAAAGAAATATCCATGAATGGTTCAAATGTGAAGCTTTTCTTGTTACATGTTAAACATTGTATTTGATTTCGAAAATTACCCTCGAATATTGATTTAATAGGATTAAAAGCATTTTCTTTGATAAGATTAAATTCATTTCTGTGATTCAGAGTCGATTGATCTAGTTTTTGTATTATTTGACCAAGAAATTCATGAGCGTCCTCTTGGAGCAATTTGCGAAATTGTTTAGCAATATTCTCTAAATTATCGTGAAATTCTACTGGTCGAATAACTTGATCCGTGTTGGTATGTATTGAATTTAAATGCTTGTTATACAAGCATATCATGCAAAATGTACTATTATTACAATTTAAGGTTTCATTAGTTAAGTAGTGTGTCAAGGGTTGTAAGGAGTTTAAACTTTGTAAAACAGCATTCATAAAGCATGAATTTCCGAGATTTTCAAAACCGGTGATTTTACATGTTTGCAAATAATTCTTTTTCGTGTCATTTTTATTCATATCGGTGTTAATTTTGGAAAGCTCATTTTTCGCCGAATGAATTTCTAATGAATTTTTACTCCGCCCTTGTTGATAAATGGTTGTATCATTATTTGTTTTACTTGTGGAGTTCACAAAGAAATCTCTTGACAATGCGTCCGCAACTATATTTTCTGACGACGGTATATGATCGAAAGAGTAATTGTAATCTGCTAAAAATGCAAACCATCGTGTGACGCGATTTCCAGGTGACTCAAGGCGTGACATTTCAGTTAAAGCTTTATTGTCGCATTTAATAATGAAATTCCGACCATACAAATAATGTTTGAAGGTAGAAATGCCACACACGATAGCCATTAATTCCTTTTCTAAGATAGTGTACCGTTTTTGTGTATCGTTAAGTTTTTTTGAGAAGTAAGCAATGGGGCGAATTATACCTTCGTTATCCTTTTGTCCTAGCATTCCTCCAAGCGCTTTATCCGAAGCATCCGAAGCCAAAATAAAGTCTTTTTGGAAATCAGGATGTATGAGAATCGGAGGTTTAGAAAGGCATTCTTTTAGAGTATCAAACGAAATCTGGGCCTGCTTTGTCCAGCGAAATCGCGCGTTTTTTCGAGTCAAGTCGGTAAGTGGTGCAGATAATTCGGAGAAGTTTTTAATAAATTTTCTATTATAGGATAATAAACCGACAAACCGGCGAATCTTTCGGACTGTATTTGGTGTCGGAAAATCTCGAATTTTAATAATATTATCGTCTATAGGTCGGATTCCGTTTGAATTCAATTTATGGCCTAGGAAGTCAATTTCAGGTTTAATAAAAGAGCATTTTTCGGGATTGATGGTAATACCGAAAAGTCGAAATCACTCGAAAAGTTGTCTGAGTTTGTAAAGCATCTCCTCTACCGTTCGGGAACCAACTGCGAAATCGTCAATATAATTTGAAATTCCTAAATCTGCTAAAGGGGCAAGTATTTGATCTGCTAGTTTTGCAAAAGACTCTGCACTTGCATTTAGGCCTTGTGGCAACGAAACAAAGCGGTAATTTCCATTTGATGTACAAAAAGTTGTGTAATCGCGGTCTTCAAGCCTTAACGCTATTTGAAAGAAAGAACTACTTAAATCGAGCGTTGAAAACATAAGATTTCCCCTTAATTTGTCTAATAAGTGTTGGGTAATAGGTAAGCGGTGTCGAGGGTACTTCACATGGGCATTTAATTTCCTATAATCTACTACTAAACGATACTTCTGTTTGGTAGGGTCGCGTGTCGTATTTTTCTTTTTTATAAGAATGAGCGGAGAACTAATATGTGAATTAGAACGTTCAATAATGTTCGCTTCCTCTAATTCCTTAAGCTGACGATTGACTTCGTCTTGTAATGCCTCTGGTACGCGATAAGGTCTAGTCGATGGTAAATTATTCGTATCCACTCGCAAATTAGGTTGTATAGCTTCAGTTCGCCCTATTGTGTATAACCTCTTACTAAAAATATCTGCAAATTCCATCAATAAGTCTAACAGTTTGTTTTTCGTAAATGTATCCAAATGATCTAATTGAAAATCCGATCGTTTAAGCTCATTCCGTCTAAGTTGCTTAATTAACTCTATATTTCTTGAGTCAAAATTACTACTAATTGTGCAAAATTTTATGTTTTTATTGATAGGAATCGTTTCATTAGAAATATTAGACACGTCTAAATTTATATGTCTTTCATTTTCTAGGGAACACACGTTATTAACAATTTTGATATTTGGATTTTTCAAGTTAGAAAAAATCTTAACTATTTCCCCTTTCTGTAATGTTTTATCTAAAGAAAGCTCAATATTTCTTGTTTCGTTTGGCTCTAAAACGATGTTTTTCGGTAAATATGCATATGTTGTTTGGTTTATTTCTGGCGCTTTTGTCAAAGCATCTCTAATAGTAATTGCGGCGTTTTTTGAATTTAGCGTGTCGGTATCAAAACAAACATTGAATTTTCCTGATTTCAAAAAATCGTAACCAATTATGGCATCATAGAACTTAGATAATTCATTTTTAACAACATAAAATTTTTGTTGATATTGTTTATTTCCGATATGTATAGGTAAAGAGACACAATTTGTGATTTCTAGATTCCCTCCAGTAACTGACATAATTTTCGCGTCGATTCTCAATATTTTCATTCTATCATCTGTCTTAAATTGTTGAAAAGCTGTATCTCTAATTAAACAGACACTTGATCCTGAATCAAGTAAACAACTAATTGTAATTCCCGCAATTTTTAAATCAATCACTGGTAATGAATTTTTTCTCTCAATAATCCTAGAATCACATGTAATGGTCTGTGTGTTTACCTTTTCTATTCGCATACTTTTTTTCTCTTTAAATTCACTGTCAGAGGGGGAGTCAACTGGCTTCGAGCTATGAAAGTAGTTGCTCCCCTTTACCGGTTTCCCGAACCTTGATTGCCATTAAATCGAGGACCTCGAGTAGAATTTCCTCTGAAATTCTGAGCGGTATTTTGGTATGAATAGTTGCTTCTTCCATTTCCCCTGAAACTAGAATTTCGGCCTCCGGAATTCTGTCTGTTATTCGAATTGTAAAAGCACTCTGAAGTGGGATGGGATGATCGATTGCAGATGTTGCAGGTGGGGTGATTACGCTGACCAAAGGATCTATTTTGGTAAAAGCGTGAAGGTTCCGTGCCTTGCCTGCCGGGGTTACGAAATGTATTATACGTTTGTTGCGGTGTTCGTGTTCGTAATTTTAAATCCTCTATTTGTTTAGTTAGACTATTTATCATTTCATGGGTGTTAGATGCATGAGCAGCTAACATCGCTTTGATTTCATCGTTAGCGGCATTTGAGGATATATTATTGACCATTTGAGTGTTATCAATAGGTGAAAATTCACTGGCTTGTAATGTCTGGGCAAAATCTACAGCTTCCTGAAATGTTTTTGGTTCCTTTAATATTAAGGAGTTTTTATAACAAGGAAGTAGGCCATCTAGGAATTTTGCTAATTTAGTTTCTTCAAAAATGGTCTTGATTGCGTCGTTTGTTAAATCAGGCGAGTTAAAAAAATTTTGTGTGGCTAGTGCCACCTTCGCAGCGTAAGTTTTGACTTGTTCATTTGGAGTCATGATGCAATTTGAAAATTGTTTTTGTCTTGCGCCGAGACTGTATTGCGTGTCAAAATATGACAAAAACTTCCTTTTGAATTCCTTGAAGTTCTTTTCTTGGTTCAAGTCCGGCGAATTAATAACATTTGTTAAAGCGTCTCCTCTAATTCGCGATCGCATAATCAATAATTTTTCTTCATCCGTGCATTTTATTAATTCTGTAATTGTTTCCAAATTTTCAATAAAGAACTGTGGGGAAATAGCTGAGATATTGTCGAATTGGGGTATCACGTTTTGAAATCCTGATAATTTTCTAATTAGTGCTTAGTTATCGGTAGCCATTTTAAAATAAAAGATTATACCAAAAATTAATAATGAAAGAGAATATAGAAACAAATTATCTCCGGTAAGTTTTACTTAGCTAACGATAGTCATAAATTAAATATCCTACTCGAACAGTACACTCAATCAATTAAAAGTAATAATAAAATAATAATCAGTAAACATAACACAGAGCAAAATAGTAGTGAAGTATATATAATAAGGAAAATGTATGTTAATAAATTAATCCTTTGATAAATATATAGAAAGCATATAGTGACTGTATTTATATTAATTTAGAGGAAATAAAGAAAAAAATATATTCTGAAACATGTGAGCAATTGGATAATGTATCACAAAGAGGTGCAATGTCACTAGAATAACCTTTTGAAGAGAATAATTTAACTTCCCCGTTATATAACCAAACATCAAGATTGATGCATTTGTTAATTTTACAAAACATGATAGAAATAGAATCGAAGTTTTATTTGTGTTCTTATTTATAAGTTGAAATAATATATAAAGTAGAAGGCATTAAATTCAATTTTGATTTGGTGGAAAACAGAGTTGTATACAAATTATTATTATTAATTTATAGTTATTTATGAAGTATAAGGCCGTATAGTTTGCGAAGTTAAAACCCGAGAGTCCATGCATAGCCCGCCTCCTGTAGCAAATTGAATTATAGACAAATAAAACAGAGATATAAATGTCTAAGTTACAAGTATTTATTAAGGAATTAATATGAGTATATAGCACAATTACAATATAAAGCAGTACAACTCTGTTATAAATATATAATATTAATTTAAAGGATGCCTATCTGTACGCCTAACATTAGTGATTTGGATATCTTTAAACTAAAATCAAAGAACATCAAAATATGATGTAAATAACGAAATGTTTACCTGTTAATCCTAGGTAAAGCAGCGAAGTCATCATTCCAGGCACTTAGATCTTTTAGACTCCCAGAAAGGTCCAAATCTTTCTCACTAACCACTATATTTTTACTCAAAACTACTCGTTGCTCATTCACTCATCATATTCAATCCTTTTCCGAACTCCCCAAAACTCCATCTCATAATAATCCTTTTTTTTCTCTTCATCCCTTTTTTACCTTTTTTTTTCCTTTTCTCAAACGCCCCATAGAAACCGTTGAGATCCAATCGGTGTCTTTCTACGCCCTCTCTTAGCCCCCCTAATTTTGTGTTAGTGGATAGCTTAGCTTTCTTTTGTTAAAATCCCCGCCTTGGGACAAAATCATTGGACATCATGTAAAATGCTATAACTCCTTTAATATTATAATATATATTCCCCTTTCCGTGCTGGCGTCGCCCCGGTCTGGACACGTGCGCCTTTGGGGAAGAAAGGGGGACACCCCTATCTATAAATTATTAGTCCCCACTTTCGGTGAGATCGCGTTATGTATTCTTGCATCCCTTATCAATTGTAATTTCTTGGAACGTTGTTATGCCTATCCTTTTACAGGGGCTTGTTATGCACACCTGAGACTTCATACACCTGGGCTTATTTCAATTGAAGTGGCTTTCCTAAGAATTTTGCATTATATCTTTATATTTGTCCGTGCTGCACGTTGAAAAGCTATTCTTATATCTTTCTAAAACTCCCTTTTCTTTAAATTCAGACACCTATATGTGAGGTACGAATGCAGGTGTTATGCGTGCAAGAATTTCGATACATTTTTGCCCAATAACTATTTGGCAATCTGCAAAATAGTGTAATTATCAATTTGCCAATTTTCAAACCTTGTGAAAGAAGCTACTTAATTAAACTAACATTACCTGCGATATTGATAATGTACTTCTCAAATTAGTTCACTTCAACATTAAATCACTTCAACAAATTAGTTTCATCATAACTGTTGTTCCTGTATTTTTACTGATTAGAACAGGCGGTTTAACATTGTAAATTTTGTTAATGAATTGATGTCTGTCAGCTGTCTATAATAAACTGTTATAAGAGAATTAATTATCTTTTTAAAAATAAATTTTCACTCCCACTCAGCAGTTACTATTTACTTATCGCACTATTATCTTATCTTTTTAAGCCCTCGACAGTTTTACAGAAAATAATTATCGCTGATATGTAAAGTGTTTCATAAATATTCACTTTATACTGTAAAGTGATTAAATTTTAACTTTTTCCAAACTTATAAAATTAGTAATTTATCATCCCTTTTTTTTCCTCTCTCTCTCCCCCGCATAGCAGATAACAACTAAATTTTCACTTGGCAAATAAATTTTTATTAATAAATATATAATATTTCTTCTCGAATACGCAGTTCGTGTCTCTGACATCTATCGAATCCTAAGTACTAAATTATACAATGTTTGATAGATTATGTAGGTTGTCTCTTTAAAAAACATTTTTTTAATCATAAATTCTCGTAAAACTCTAGATTTCCCCCCCCCCTGTTTTTAATGTGTTTAAGAATTAAGTTTTCACATAATTCACGTGTTCTACATATTTCATCCTGAATAAGTTTGAATTGCCTTCAATAAGTCGATCGCGGTTTCATAAAAACTAAAGTAAAGTTCGGTAATATAGCTGCCAACTTTCGATTTTTCAAATAAACATATTTTAAACACAAAAAAATTACTTAATAAAATAAATCTTGTAAGTACCATATAGAAACATTTTATAAAATTAATTTTCTGGTTTTCTGTTTGTTTGTATGAGAAGTTGGCAGATGTGCAATAATTATTATATTGTCTTAAAGAGGATATCAACATTATTTTCTTATAACATTTATCACAAGCCTCTGAAATTAGTTTTCCAAAATGCTGCCAATAATAAATACCCTTCTCATAGTTTTTGCCTCTATCACTTGATATTCTGTATTATATTTAGTCTTCGTTTCAACATTTTGTTATAATGGAATATCTTATATATATTATTATTATTACCTTTTGAAAACATCTGTCCTCTGCTACTCCTCCACGAAACCTGGCAGTTGCGTGTCGAATCAGAATGGCCCTCCTATTAATTTTAGCGGTAGTTCTGTTGGTTATGAAATAACATGTTTGATAGAAACTATTAGTGTAACATAAATAATGCATAAAATAATTATCTTCCATAATCTATGCATCTCACATAATTTTTTCTCTCTCCTTCCTCATGGCAATTCAAAATTTACAAATACCCACGATGTTGTATAACACTTTTCTCATTTTTATCTAGAAAACTGTAGCCATGTAACCAGAAATGTGCATGTTTAATTGATAGTTAACTGTTTCCACCCTCGAAAGTGTTGTTGGGCTAGATCATTATTTGTGAATTATTAACTAATATTTCAATTGCATTATAACCTGTGAAAGATTATTTAAAAATGTTTTTAATGCCATCTATACGCATGTATTTTAAGGGTCCTGTCCCCACAGGCGAAAAACACACGGTCGCTAATGTTTATCCTATGGGACAGTCAGTTTTCAATTTCTCGTTTATATTTCAATATTTCTAAACCATTTTATTTTGCATTGGATAGCTGTGGTCGATCTCTACAGATATCTTTTTCTTTTTCGGTTTTGTCCGTGGATTTTTTTAATGAGGATATTTTTAACTTTCGAAACTGGTTCCGAAAGTAAAAGTATCTTCGCAGAAAAAATCGAAAAAAGTAAAAAGGAGGAGCTGTAGAAATCGATCTCAGATATCCAAGAAAAAAAAAAATCGTTTTAAAATATCGCAATGCAAACGAGATACTGTAAAATAACTGTCTCATAGGATTAACATTAGCGAGCGAGTGTTTTCGCGCGAGGTGACAGCGCCCTTAACGAAATTTCTATAGATTCTATCTAATAGGGGAGCATAAAATAACATGCATAAAATAACCATTTGCTATAATCTGCGCATCACATGAATGTTTAACTCTTCCTAATAGCAATTCATGCATACAAATACTCACGATGTTATATAATACTTTTTTTTCTCAGTCTTATTTAGAGAGCCATGTAATATAACCAGAAATCAGTACGTCTAATTGGTAATTCAACTGTTTCCATTCTTGGAAGTGTTGAGGTGGATCATTATTTGTGAATTGCCTCTTGCCTGTCGTGACTATTCCCTCTCAGATAATGCAGTAGAATGCCGTAGTTCCTAACTGCCTCTTCGTGATTTAGATTTCCCATTGCCTAGTTTATTTGAAGTAATCGAATCCTAATTCTCTGTTAATCTGTAATTGGTTCAGTTTTGGCCTTCTGAATTCCGTAACCATTTGAATGAAACAGACATTACTTGAGAGTGAAACTCGAATTCAATGAACTGCGTCTCTTATATGAGTTGATCTGAAATGCGGATTTTAATGTTTAAGTTTAGAGGACATTTTATATGTTCCTTTAACCGTTTGTGACGCAACAACTCCGATTTGAAAAATGTTTATTCGGATGTTAGAATACATCATTTTTAACATGTAAAAAGTACTTGTAAAAAAAAAAAAAAAAAAAAAAAAATTAGAACATAAAAATAAAAAATGACTAAAAGGTACTTTTTTCCACATTTGAAATAAATACATACTTCTCATAAATATTGTCAATTATCTAATGAATTACGAGGGGAAGTCGGAAAATAAGTTTCCCCTGTCGACTGTGGACAGAGGTGTGTATGAAAGACAAAAAATGTAATGAGACATTAAAGATAAAACATAACTTTATTTTTCCACATAAGTACCAAGTACATTGAGACATTTGCCATACCGCTTTATAAGCTTCAAAAAGCCCTCCAGGAAAAAAATCAGGGCTTTGCATACGGACGAAGCGTTGAACGGCTATGGGCGAAAGACGACACAGCAGGTGAACGCGAACGTGCAAGACACCAATACCATTAGGTACAGGTAGACCGTGATCAAGCAGATGGCGCTGTTGCATCGTCCGTATGCAAAGCCCTGATTTTTTCCTGGAGGGCTTTTTGAAGCTTATAAAGCAATAAATGTCTCAATGTACTTGGTACTTATGTGGAAAAATAAAGTTAGGTTTTATCTTTAATGCCTCATTACATTTTTTGTCTTTCATACACACCTCTGTCCACAGTTGCCAGGGGAAACTTATTTTCCGACTTCCCCTAGTATATAAGAAATTACCTTTGTAAAAAATCTATTTGTAGACCTTTCCAGCCTTTTTTATGTTACAAAATTTACGAAGTTCATTTTAGCAATAACGATGCGAAACTGCTCAAATGATAAATAAAACTTTGGCATGAAATGTTAACTCAGCATTGCTGTCTGCTGAGAATTCTATGAACAATTTATATTAGCTGCTGTGTTTGGAGATAGCAGCAATAAATTATAATGTAATTGTTAATCTTCCAAACTCTGTAGCAAGCTTACTTGCATAAGCACAAGGCTGTCGTGAAAACTTCTACAGTAGGTACGTAGTCGTACAATAGTTGGCGCTATGGTAAACTTGTATGTCCATTATCAATTTTTCCTGTAGCTGGACTTGTCTTACAAATTTTAAGATTATTAATGAACCAGATCTCGTTGCACATTCTGTTGAAAGGTGAATTGCATTTAATATTTAATGCAAGTCGTATTCATTTGAACAGGCGTGTCGGCTTGACGCGGCTAATGCTTTATTATTAAACTCTCATGCACGTGTTACACCATCTTTTGCTGGGACTGAAGTTGTCTTTCATCAGTGAAAACATTAATTAAGAAAACCACATGTTGTTGCATTCCCGGTTGAGAAATGACACTCTTTAAAAAGTTGTAATTAAAAATAATATATTATTTTAATGTAGTTCGCATTTATTTGAAATTTATATTTTCTTTTCTTTTAGTTCTTCCCTTTTTCTCCCGATCTCGAAAAATTATAGTTATAATTTGATTTTTTTTCCGCCTGTTGTTTAAATATTTCACAATAAATCACTATTTTATCAAAGTTAAAAATGTACTTTTAATTAACAAAATGGTTAAATCGTAAAATTAAACATGTCTTTTTATGAAAATGTAATGCGCACTTTTCTTCATGCACACTTTTTAATGATTAAATAATACCGCAAAGGATTAAAGAAAAAATATATTTTTTTTCTATTTAGATTTAATTAACATCAGTTCGCTGTAGATTATGTAATTGGGACACAACAGTTGAAGAAGTTATTTATATCACGGTGTTTAACTATAAAAGTTTTATAATGATTTATGAATCTTATTATATCAAAGCTCATTAACGCATTGCATATAATGCGGTAGTTGATGAGGATACGAGTATAATGATTTATTGATCCCTAAACAGTTATCGATTATCAATAATACCTCATCGATCTTTGTAGAGAAATATTGATTACTTAGAAGTTACAGGCAGAAAACAATTTTATGCATTATGATTTTTTATATATATACTCTATAGATTTCCATGTAGATTGAGTTTATCTAGATATACGTTAATCATCGTACGTATCTGTATGCACATGTATATATTTCTGTATGCATATGTATTTATTTATTTATTCCCTTTTATTTATTTATTTTTTTAATTAATTAATTTATTTATTTATTTATTATTATTATTATTATTATTATTATTATTTTTTGACGCAAAACGGTAATCTCAAAATGTATATGTGGAAGTTTATCAATGGAAGTAAAAAAAAAAAAAAAAAAAAAAAAAAAAGGATTTTGTTTTTTATCTTTGTAAAGACTAAGAATAGTTAAAGCAACGAAAGCAGTATTCCATGACACTCAAGATTCCGAAGATTCTTGATGATAAAGTTCACAAAATTTTCAAACCTCAGTGGGATCAGGAGTCGATGCAGATTTTTTTTTTTTTTTTTTCTTGTGGTCTATTTTGTGAAAAATAAGTTATTTTTGTGAAATCTATCATATTTTTGTGAAATTTATTATATTTTTGTGAAAAATAACATTTTGTAACGAAAGATGAAATTTAGCTACTCGAATTCAAACGAAACAATTAATAAAAATTTCTTCTTTAAGTCCTTCTGCTGAAGTCTTCCTTTTCGGTGAGTTGTTTTGTTTGCAAAATAACACATTTTAAAACATAACGAAATAAAAGTAATTAATGAAGAGTATGTTTTTTATAAGAATGGAATTTTGTGAAAGGGGCTATTTTATTCAAAGGAATTTTGTGAAAGGGCCAGTTTTATTAAAAGGAATTTTGTAAAGGGAACTGTTTTGTTAAATGGATTTTTGTGAAGGGGCCTTAAATAGACCCCAATTTTTTCCTGGATCGACCCCTGGGGATAATAATAATAATAAAAAAATTAAATCTGGCAGCATCGTGCAGACTGATTCAACAGAACTTTTTTTTTTTTTTTTTTTTTTTTTTTTTTTTTGGGGGGGGGGGGGGGGGGGGGTTGGAGGGGGAGAGAAAAGAAGATTAAAAGGAAAAAAAATCTAAATATTTTTCCTTTCGTTCTTCCTTTTTCTAAAAACAAAAGTTGGATTAAAGCAAAGTTGTAATTTTGACCGATCAAAATTTAACCAGACCAGTGGTCGAAACTAAAAAAGTCGTTAAATCTTTACTAAATAACTTTTGTTGGCATAAATTGCTCAAACTGTATATTTATGACATGTGAATAATAATGTCATATTATATTTAATAACAATTAATATTTTAATAATTGTTAAATAAAGATTGGATTATTTTACATTGTTTAAAAGTATTTCAAAGAGAAACATTTGTTTCGTACTACTTATTTTTCTTAAAGTGTAACTAATGCATTATGACATTTTTAGTGGGCATTTATGAAAAATTGGAAAATATTGATTTGGAATTCGTAAATTTCCGGAAACGCCTGATGAAGGGTTGTACAAGCTCTTCCTCAGTAAAAATATTATTTTCGAAGTTTTATGTTATTCGGAATAATCAATATAATTATCTTTGCATATTTAATGGGAAAAAACAAACAAACATTTATTACTTGTAATGTACTATTTGAGTTATAAATAAAAGTTTTAACAATATTCCTTTTGTTTAATATCATTTAATTTCATCCACCTTTTTATGTAAAATTAAATATATGTAACCAAATTATTAAAAATATTTCATTACTCTACGATAATTGCTTTAGAAATTGTTGTTTTGTTAAATTTTAAAGTAATGAAAATTATAGTAGTACTGAGTAAAATATTTGTGTACACTTCCAATGTTATATCAAATATTATTTTGACAAACCCTTCCAAATATTGTTCTAAATATACCAATTAACAAAATAAATTTTAAGTTTTTTTCCCCGTCAAAATGAGTTTTAACCACTGATGATCAAAACGCATTTTGACCAGGACGGTTGAAACCAATACAATCCTGGATAAAAGGAACATAATCAGTAATCTACAACATTCTTAAAAATTCTGATGCCACAAGTTTCGCCATTCCATTATTCCCATTCTGTTCCAAGTGTTTACGACAAATGTTTTTTAAATAATGAATCGAGTCTTAATATAAAATCCGCCAGAGATGCCTAGAAAGATGCATTTGCCTTTCCCATTATTCTTATTTTTTGATTTAAAAGAAGGAAAAAGCCTTCGAGCAATTGTCCCATTTATCATCCTATCTTCCATCCCTTTGTGTCACTTCCATTCCGATGGGATTTTTTTCCTTTGAACGCAAAGCTGTAATTCCACATAGAAATTTATATCTGAAAGTTTACCAATACAAATTAAAAGAAGAAAAAGTTAAATGAACTTTCTTTATTTTCTTTCTTTTGTAAAAATTAAATTTGCCCTTACAATACCCCCCCCCCCTTTTTTTTTTCTTACACCGGTTGGTATTGGATTGCCCAACCGCCTGTATTGTTACAAATTTGTCTACATATATTTCCACACAATAAGTTTCGTGATATATTTCTAGTAGAAATTTATATGAAGATTATTGTTTGGAAATAGTAGTAGGAAAAGTGAAGAAAATACCATACACGGGATTACCATAGGTGGTACAAATGTGTACCTTTGGTATTTAACGAAAGCAGTAATCCACGATGCTCTTAAAAATTCTAATGTCATAAATTTCGCTAAATTTTGAAACCTCAGCACCATGATGCGAATGATATTTTGAAATCTAGCAATACTGGATTCAACGGAACTTTAAATTTCGGGGGGAAAAAGAAAGAATGATAGGAAGAAAAGCTGAATAAGTTTAATTTAGTTCTTCCTTTTTAGGGAAAAAAAAAAAAAAACTATATTAAATGAGCAGAATCACTAATACTCTTAAAATTTCTGATGATGCCACAAGTTTCGTCATTCCATTATTCTCATTCTGTTCCAAGTGTTTGCGACAAATGTTTTTTAAATAATGAATCGCGTCTTAATATAAAATCCGCCAGAAATGCCGAGAAAGATGCATTTGCCTTTTCCATTATTATTATTTTTTTTAATTCAAAAGAAGGAAAAAGCTTTCGAGCAATTGTCCCATTTATCATCCTATCTTCCATCCCTTTGTGTCACTTCCATTCCGATGGGATTTTATCCTTTGAACGCAAAGAAGTAATTCCATATCGAAATCTATATCTGGAAGTTTACCAATGGAAATTAAAAGAAGAAAAAGTTAAAAGAGATAGAAAAGAAAAGATTGTAAGATTGAATAATCTGTTATTTAATCAATTATGGTGGATAACATTTATTTCTCTTCGGATACATAAGACTTTTATGGAGTAAAGAGAAATGGAAAGTGTTAAAGTGAAAAACAGTTTTAAATATTGGAAAGAAGTATTAGTTTTATTCGTTATCAGGGCTCGGTGCTATATGTCAATGTATATATGCTGTAACTGTCTGTATCCTGATATATATCATGGTATATATTGGATATTTATTTTCAAACTATCATAATGTTTGGTGTTTTTGATAGTTTCATATATTGGATATTTATTTTCAAAATATGCATGATATGTTTTTATATTTTCAGTCAAACAAGTGTAAAGGAATTTTTCGAATGTTTTTGACGTGTCATGTTGCAGAAAAAGAATTCTGGCAATGACTTTTTTAGTGAGATCTTTTTAGCAGCCATGTAGATCTATAGAATTTTTATGCACCAATTAATATACAAAAAAATAATTACATATAAAAGCGCCTACCGCAACAGAAAACGTGCTACCTGCAATTACTGTTCATAGACAGTACTGTAACCAAATTCTTTTGAGTGTCCCTGTAAATGAACGATACATTTTATGTACACCATATTCTACAGTAAGTACTTTGTAGTGCACCTCAGTGATATGTATCAATTTGAATATGTTTTAAATAGTGTAGCATCATTAAAATACGCCGCAAGCGAATTTTCCCCATAGACCGTAATATAAAGGAATTATTTTGGGTGTCCCTGTAAAAGAACCGTAAATGCTACGCACTTCATTTTCAATACCAAACATGCCTTAGTAAGCCCCAATAACATATATGAATTTCAAGGCAATCCGAGTATATTTACGCGAGTTAGAGCACGGACAGACGACAGACAGGTAGACAAACCGAATTCATAAACACTTTTCAACTATGTTGGAAAGTGTTAAAAAGCAGACAAGCTGACATTTATGCTCAAAATTTTCAATAAAAAGATATTTAGTATGTAAAATTTTATTGCATAAAACAGGAAATTTTCTGAATACTGCTGAATCCTATAGTTTGTTTTATGATAAGTGTAAAAAGCAAAATTATTTAATTTTTCAAAAAATTGTTCTTTTTCCATCACTTGATCATCAATTTTGTTGTAAGTGAAAAAAAAAAGTGAACGAAGACATTTAAAATATTGTTTAAGTTTTCATGTTAAGTGCAATATCTTTTTAGTTTCTACTTTATATTAAGTTTGAAAATATTTATAATTAGCGATAAGTTGACTCTTTTGAAAATATCGGTTGTATATATATATATATATATATATATATATATATATATATATATATAAATCAGATATGCATAAAAATATTGGATATTTTTTAGAAAATATATAATTAGAAAATTTTATAATTTTTAAGTATCCCACCTTTTTTTAATTGAAGTAATTCGGCATCCATCACTGTGAAAAAGTTTACTATTAATTCACGATCAAAGGATTACTATATTGTCATGACAAGCAGAAAATTTAGTTACAGAAAAAGGAGCATGTAGCTAATATTCTGTATAATAGGAAAACCACAGCCCTAACAAGATTATATCAAGAAGAAACCGTCCAAATAAATTTCAATGAAACTAAGATAATTTTTCTCTCAGTCTTTAATCCATCCAGTCATGTATCCATCCATAATAAAAGAAACCATAGAGATTATAACACACAAAAATACAATATGTAACGATGCAAATTCATTTAACTTACCGAAATTGTGGTTTGTTTAATTGTGTTTTAATTGTGTTTTAATTGTGTTTTTCCCTAACAAGATTATATCAAGAAGAAACCGTCCAAATAAATTTCAATGAAACTAAGATAATTTTTCTCTCAGTCTTTAATCCATCCAGTCATGTATCCATCCATAATAAAAGAAACCATAGAGATTATAACACACAAAAATACAATATGTAGCGATGCAAATTCATTTAACTTACCGAAATTGCGGCCATGGTTACAAATATAGAAATAAATAACCAAGTAAAGATAAAAAATAATAATGTGCGTAATTTAAAAAAATACGTGAACGATTCAATGATAGCGTTTCAGATAATAACATCAGAGATCGTGCAATTATAGAATATTCTTATTTGTTTTAATAATGGCTCGGATAGAGCCGAAAAATGTCAATAGACTAATAAAAGTTATTTTACTATTTATAACGTTTCTATTTTACACTTTTTAGCAATTAAAAGTATATTATTACAAGGTGTTATAATTTTTTATATTTTTACTATTAATTCATTATATTTATTTTTTTTTTAAATTATTTTACGTTCGTTGATCTTTGTTGATGACAACATAACAGTTCAAAAGTTTTCGTTTATACTCTACGAATAGAAATTACTAGGATTATTTTGAAATACTATTATATTGCGTGTTTTTCCTCTGTAAGCTTTTCCTTGCAGTAAAAGTAGTTTTAAAGGAAAAGCAAAAATTCAAATAGCAGTGCAGTGAAACAACTTTAAACATTGATTCATCAGTGCTTCGACCTAACGCCTGTTTCATCAAATTGTATTCGTCCCGCATTTTCTTTCATTATTCGTGTGCGAAAAGGAGAAATTTTGTTATGAATTCTTTATATTTATTATTTCAAAGTTTTCGTGTGTACATTTCTTATAACAGCATAAAAATTGAAGAGTTTCCGTATAATCTTTAAGGGGGGGGGGGGGGGGGAATGCTAATATTATTTCAATATTCTACAAAATTGTACACTTTTCTTCTTCAAGTGCTTCCTTGGTGCAAAACTAGTTTTAAAGGCAAAGAAGAATTCATCTAGCTGTACAGTGAAACACAACTTCAGTCATTGATCCATGAATGTTTCGACTTACTTTGCTGTTAGGTTATACTCATCCATATCTTGATTTGCTTCATTATTCGGTTACAAAAGTTAAACAATCTTTTTATGAATTCGTTATCTTTAAGTTTTCTGCCGTACATATTTTTTAACACCTTAAAAATTGGAACGTTTCGACGTACTCTTTAGAAAAAGAGTTACAAGGATTATTTCGATGTTCTATGACAGCGGTTCCCAACCTGGGGTACGTAGTGAGACTGTTGGGGGTACGTGAAAATTATATTGGTAATGGAGGGAAACGCAAAAAATTAAACTTAAAATAAAAACAGAAAACTTTTTATTTACAAAGAGAGACTTGTGTAGAATTCAAATAAGCCATTCTCATAAAATGAAGGAAAATGCCTAAACATAGTAGTTGGTTGATCGTATGTCGCCATTATATCCGCCCTCACCTCCGCCCTCTCCTAATAATATCGTGTGATTTCGCATGTGTCCTTCCTTTCTTTTCCTCTTTTTTTTTTTTCTAGTAATTGTAGAAATACCTAGAAAAAGCATGAATCGTAATCGAGGCTTCTGGTTTCAAAAATTAAAACCCATTTGAAAGCAGGCCATCATTTTAGTGTTGAACTAAACCACAATAGCATAAACTCATTAACATGAATTAATGAGTGTAGCTTCATCCTTTCTTTGTGAGTGCTTGATTTGAAATCTTTAACTAATATTTAGTGTTTGGAGTGACTTTATGTTGGTACTGTGTTGTGGTTCAAAATGGATAGTTGGTTGAAAATTGGAATTCTGAAAAGAACTGCATCTAACATTGGCAACTAGCCTAAGAGCATTACTAATGAACGAAAGCAAAAATATTTGAAATGGGTTTATGTGGAAAGGGGGTACGCATAAATGAAAAGTCTGAGCAAGGGGTACGTGAGAGAATAAAGGTTGGGAACCGCTGTTCTATGATATTGAGTGTTTTCCCTCTGTAAGTGTTTTCATGTTGTGAAACTGGTTTTAAAGGCAAGGGAGAAATCCGCCTAGCTGTGCAGTGAAACACAACTTCAGTCATTGATCGATGAATGTTTCTACTTACTTTGCGGTTAGATTATACTCATCCGTATCTTGATTTGCTTCATTATTCGGTAACAAAACTAATCAATCTTTTTATGAATTCGTTATCTTTTAAATTTTCTGTCGTACATTTTTTTTAATACCTTAAGAAAGTTTCGACGTACTCTGTAGAAAAAGAGTTACTACAAGGATTATTTCGATGTTCTATGATATTGAGTGTTTTCCCTCTATAAATGTTTTCATGTTGTGAAACTCGTTTTAAAGGCAAGGGAGAAATCCGCCTAGCTGTGCAGTGAAACACAACTTCGGTCATTGATCAATGAATGTTTCGACTTGCTTTACAGTTAGATTATACTTATTCATATTTTAACTTGCTTCATTATTCGGTTACAAAAATAACCAATATTTTTATGAATTCATTTTCTTGTTTAATAGTTGTCTGTCGTACGGGTTTTATAGCACCTTAAATTTGGAAAGCTTCGACGTACTCTTTACGAATTTCGGTGTTCGGATATTTCCATGGTCTATGACATTGAATGTTTTCCCTCTATAAATGCTTCCATGTTGTAAAACTCGTTTTAAAGGCAAGGTAGAAATTCACCTAGTTATGCAGTGAAGTGCCACTATACATTTTGTTCGTGCTTTCACTTGCTTTGTCACTCTACACCAATACACATTTTGATTTGTTTCAATGTTATATTCGTGTGCAAAATTAATATATTTTTATTACTTAGTAATCTGTTAAAACTAAGATTTAAAATAAATTGTAAATTCTCTGGCAGGTGTTCAGAAATTATTATTTTATTTAGAAATTATTTATTTATATTTTATTTTTTATTTATTTCTTTTTCTTTTTCTTTTTTTTTTTTTTGGGGGGGGGGGGGATTTTTTGCTGTTATATTTTCATATGAAGGGCCTTTTTATACAAATTTCCAATCGAGTAGCATAATAATTTTTAGCAATGTAAACCAATTCCAAAAAAATTACAATATCGAAACATATTCGTGATATTTAAACTTGGATGATTTATTTTCAAACTTCAAAAACTATCCTTATAATCTTGAAATTTGTTTTTCTATTGTCTTACATCTTTCTAATTATAATAAACTAGATGGAACCCGTCAAAATTTGACGGCAAAAAACTTGATAGTACCATAAAAATAAAATTCATAGCTGCTTTAAAATGTTTGAAACTTTTGCAGAATAATTCAAATAAATAAAAAACCCACTTTGAATTAAAGCTAGGTTGAAGAACAGCAATTGGCTAAGTTTCACTGGCACATGTACTCGCGGAATTTCTTTCATCTGACACATTTAGTGCTGTTGTGCAAGTAAATGGTAAGTGCCCCCTTGGGGAGGGGGAAATGGCGGGATGGACCAAGGAGATGCATAACATGAATAAGCAGTCAAAGACCTTTCAAACAATATGTAACATGAGGGGTGTGTGCAAAATTTTAAAAAGTACCCCCTTGGGGGGGGGGGTAAAGTAGGGGATGGACACGGAACATGCATAATATGATTAAGTGGTCACAGACCTTTCCAACGATATATAACATGAGGGTTGTGTGCAAAATTTAGAAAAGTACCTCTTTGGGGGGGGGGGGGGGGCAAAGCGGGGAGATGGACATCAGAGATATGCATATGATTAAGCAGTCACAGACCTTTCCAACGATATATGACATGAGGGTTGTCTGCAAAATATTTAGAAAAGTACCCCCTTGGGGGAGGGGGGGGCAAAGTGGGGAAATGGACATTGGAGATATGCATATGATTAAGCAGTCACAGACCTTTCCAACGATATATGACATGAGGGTTGTCTGCAAAATATTTAGAAAAGTACCCCCTTGGGGGAGGGGGGGGCAAAGTGGGGAAATGGACATTGGAGATATGCATATGATTAAGCAGTCACAGACCTTTCAAACGATATATGACATGAGGGTTGTCTGCAAAATTTAGAAAAGTACCTCTTTGGGGGGGGGGGGGCAAAGTGGGGACATGGACATCAGAGATATGCATATGATTAAGCAGTCACAGACCTTTCCAACGATATATGACATGAGGGTTGTCTGCAAAATTTAGAAAAGTACCCCCTTGGGGGAGGGGGGGGGCAAAGTGGGGAGATGGACATTGGAGATGCATAATATCATTAAGCGGTCACAGACCTTTCCAACAATATATGACATGAGAGGTGTCAACAAAATTTAGAAAATTGCCCCCCTTAAGGGGGAGGTGGGGGAAGTGGCGGGATGGACCCCGGAGATGCATAACATGAATAAGCAGTCAAAGACCTTTCCAACAATACGTAACATGAAGGGATTGTGCAAAATTTACAAAAGTACCCCCTTGGGGGGGGCAAAGTGGGGGGATGGACACCGGAGATGCATAATATGATTAAGCGGTCACAGACCTTTTTAACGATATATAACATGAGTGGTATGTGCAAAATTTAGAAAAGTGCCCCAATTGGCAGGGGGGGGGGGGGATGGACCACACAGATGCATAACATGAAAAGGCAGTCACAGGCCTTTCGAACGATATATCATATGAGTGGTGTCAACAAAGAAAAGTCTCCGCCCGTGTAGGCAAAACATACTCCCTCCCCCGCCGCCATAATTATTGATGCGGACTCATTTTTTAAATTCGTTCGCACCCCGCTTCTCCCGCAACATGTTGTGAATTTTAAAAACTCCCCTTCCGAATTTTTTTATACCAAAAGCACTTATGTCCGTCGTCTGCATGCAGAGTTTTATGCTTACAGACGCCAGACACAACAACACACACACAGACAGACGTTTACCGACATTAATAGTATAGATGATACTCAGTGCCTACACATTTCACCCTTTATAATTCAGCCAATGAGTTGACGGTTGTTCATTTCCAGAAACGAAACAATAATTCTTTAGGATGAATTTTGTTTGTTTGATACACCGTGGCAGAATGCGTGCAATGAAGCGACAGGCGTCACAAACTTTTTAGGGCACCTGCAGACTAAAAACATATAATCAATCTTCGCGGGGAAAAAAATCCTAGATTTCGTCAAATGATCACGGGAAAAACACTAATTTCATCAAAGGATCATGTAAAACGTGAATTTTGTTAAAAGGCCACAGAAAAACGCGATTTACACAAAAGATGAGCAAATTTTGTCAAAGAATCGCAAAACAGGAAATTTCACCCAAAGATAGCGCTTTCTTGCCAAACTTCGTCTAAAAATTGCGGAATAAAATGTATTTTATCAAAAAATCGCTGGAAAACGCACATTTCGTTAAAGTATCGCGAGAAAAATGCGAATTTCTTCAAAGATTGCTGAAAATTCATGAATCTTATCAAAAGGCAGCAGAGAAAATGTGATTATTATCAAAGCATTGCGAAAAAAGAAAATTTCGTCTAAGGATCACAGAAAAACGCAAATTTCATTTTTCATAAAAGAATCGTGGAAAAAAACGCAAATTTCGTGAAAAAAAAAAAATCGCAGAAAAAACACAAATTTCGTCAAATTATCGCTGAAAAAAAAACACGAATTACGTCATAGGATAGCTGAAAAAATTATGAATCTCGACAAAAAAAGATACAGAAAAAAATGCGAATTTCATTAAAGAATCGCGAAAAAAAATGCGAATTTTGTTAAAGCATTGCGCAAAGAATGTGAATTTTTTGAAAGGTTCGTGTGAAAAATGAAACTGTCTGTATTAAAAACAGCACACACACAAACATCTATACAAACCTCAATACACACAAACATATTATAGGCAGGGCTTGAAATTCAATTTTTCCAAAGACGGGAGTCTCCCTACCAACATTTTTAAATGGAGGGGAGTTGTAATGTTTGGGAGGGAGAAAAAAAATCTTTAAACCCCACTATTCTTTTACGTGCTATTTAAAGAATTACATTAATGCAGACATGACAAAATACCATTGAAAAAATTAAGTCAACTGAGAATGATTATGTAAAATGTTTATTTTTATTATAAAAAAGGCAAGAAAGTTAAGTTTTATATATGCAGTGTATTTTTCAAGTTCCATTAAATGTGTTAGGGACCCTTAACAATTAGGTTGTTAAATAAATTTCTGACTTTAGATTTTACTTGATTGAGATTCACCGATCGATCGTAGAAAAGACGCAAAGTTCATCAATCTGTCGTGGAAAAAACGCTAAGTTCGTCGATCTGTCACCAAAAAACGCAAAGTTCGTTAATCAGTCGTGGGAAAAAAGCAAATTTCGTCGATCGATTGCAGAATAAACACAAAGTTCGTCGATCTGTCCCCAAAAAACGCAAGGTTCGTCGATCAGTCACTTAAAAAACGCAATGTTCGTCTATCTGTCGCAGAAAAAACGCAAAGTTTGTTGATCAGTCGCAGAAAAAAATGCAACGTTCGTTGATCTGTCGCGGAAAAAACACAAAGTTCGTCGATCAGTTGCGGAAAAAAGCAAATTTCGTCGATCGATTGCGGAATAAATGCAAAGTTCGTCGATCAGTCAGGGAAGAAAGAAAAATTTCGTCGATCGATTGCGGAATAAACGCAAAGTTCGTCGATATGTCCCCAAAAAACGCAAGGTTCGTCGATCAATCGCTTAAAAAACGCAATGTTCGTCGATCTGTCGCAGAAAAAACTCAAAGTTCGTTGATCTGTCACGGAAAAAACCACAAAGTTCGTTGATCAGTCGCGGAAAAAACACACAGTCCGTCAATCAGTTGCGGGGAAAAAAAATCACGAAATTTATCGTTCGGTTGCAGGTAAATTAAATAATGCAAATTTCTCCAAAAATGCTGAAATTTTTTGGGCGGGAGGCTCCCGCTCATGATCTTTTTTGGGCGGGATTTCAAAATTTTCTGTGCAAATCCCGCCCTGAAATTCAAGCCCTGATAAGTATAGTTTTAATCTGAAATAATATACTGAACTTGAACTAACTTTTGAAAAATCGGGTTAACCCAAATCCAACTTGCTGAAATCTACACTCAGTCTGAAATCGACTCGAACCATAAAGACAGTTAACCCAACTTGCAACAAAAATAATTATTTTCTGTGAATTTTCTGATTTTTTCTTTTCTCAGAAATGCTGTAGTCATTTTGTCCCCCAATTTTGCCCTTTACAATTCAGCCAATGAGTGGAGGGGGCCAAAGGAGCGTTCCTTATCACAAACGAAAGATGAGATACGTTCGTTTGATGTCGTTGTTGAAAATTTATGGATTTCTATTATTAAAGTAATTTTTTCATTTTACCGTATTTTCTTTTTGTGTTGTATGTATTTTGCTACTTTGAATTTTTTTAAACTAACACTTTTTTTTTTTTTTTTTTTTTGCAGAGTGAGAGAGAGAGATTTAGTAATTTGGTGACACGAAGTTCAGCAAATTCTTAAAATCCACAAATCGTTTCCAATGTAAACAATGAAATTTACAATTAAGTTGCAAGTGCAAAATTTCAGTTTTTTAAAATTTTCATGTCATTCTGTACACATTTTAATATGTCATTCTGATCATTATACATATTTAGTTATGCATTATTAATTATTTACTTGACCTTTACTTTTAATATTTTAAATATTTCAAACTTACAGCTGAATGTAATTATTAAAACATTTGAAATACTGCATTCAAAAAATGAAATTTCAGCTTAGAAACTCGACAATTAAAAAATTTAAAGTAGAAAGTACTTATGATATAAAAAGAAGAAAAAAAAATACACCAGAATTTATCTGTATTACGAAAGCGGCAAAAATGATTTTCTGTGCTATACGAAAAGATATCCAAATAACTCAATCATGAACATAGAAATAGGTATCGGTTTTTATGTTCAGGTGCATTCAATCCAAACTTGAAACTTTTAAAACGGTCATTGAATGAATGAAATTAATCTCCGCCTTTCACATCCAGAAAACTTGCTGTGTCGCCAATTATGTTTATATTTTATATATATATAAAAAAATAATAATTCAGGCACTTTTCCGTTATACGGACACCATTGTCGCCAAACATACATACATACATACATTTTGGCATAGTATCCGTATAACAGAAAAGTACTAAAGTTCATGGTTTAAAATCACAATAAAATATCATGAAATTTATTGATTAGTTGTGGGAAAATATCAGGGAAATAATGTGTTTTTCATGAATTTTTTGTTTTGTTAACAATGTGGTTAGAGAGACAGGGAGAAATCCAGAAAACTTGCTGTGTCGCCAATTATGTTTATATTTTATATATATATAAATAATAATTCAGGCACTTTTCCGTTATACGTACACTATTGTCGCCAAACATACATACATACATTTTGGCATAGTGTCCGTATAACAGAAAAGTACTAAAGTTCATGGTTTAAAATCGCAATAAAATATCATGAAATTTATTGATTAGTTGTGGGAAAATATCGGGGGAAATAATGTGTTTCTGTGAAATTTTTTGTTTTGTGTTGTTGTGTTTAATTGTAAGCATTCATTATAATTTTCAGTGCATTATTAAATTGAAATTTTTGTTTAAAATATGTAAACAAAACAGTGACCAGAAACCTGCACAATGTCTAATATAGATAGATAGATGCATGCATGTAGTACTTTTAATTATTTGGTAAAAATACTGTGATCGTCACTGAGAAAACCTGAATTTAACCTAAAAGTAATTGTCGAGTGTTTAAGCTGAAATTTCATTTTACGAATACAGTATTTCAAATGTTTTAATAATTACATTTAGCTGTAAGTTTGAAATATTAAAAGTAAAGGCCAAGTAAATAATTAATAATACATAACTAAAAGTAATTGTCGAGTGTTTAAACTAATTTCATTTTACAAATACAGTATTTCAAATGTTTTAATAGTTACATTCAACTGTAAGTTTGAAATATTAAAAGTAAAGGCCAAGTAAATAATTAATAATGCATAACTAAAAGTAATTGTCGAGTGTTTAAACTAATTTCATTTAAGAATACAGTATTTCAAATGTTTTAATAGTTACATTCAGCTGTAAGTTTGAAATATTAAAAGTAAAGGCCAAGTAAATAATTAATAATGCATAACTAAAAGTAATTGTCGAGTGTTTAAACTAATTTCATTTTACAAATACAGTATTTCAAATGTTTTAATAGTTACATTCAGCTGTAAGTTTGAAATATTAAAAGTAAAGGCCAAGTAAATAATTAATAATGCATAAGTAAAAGTAATTGTCGAGTGTTTAAGCTGAAATTTCATTTTACGAATACAGTATTTCAAATGTTTTAATAGTTACATTCAACTGTAAGTTTGAAATATTAAAAGTAAAGGCCAAGTAAATAATTAATAATGCATAAGTAAAAGTAATTGTCGAGTGTTTAAGCTGAAATTTCATTTTACGAATACAGTATTTCAAATGTTTTAATAGTTACATTCAACTGTAAGTTTGAAATATTAAAAGTAAAGGCCAAGTAAATAATTAATAATGCATAACTAAAAGTAATTGTCGAGTGTTTAAGCGGAAATTTCATTTTACGAATACAGTATTTCAAATGTTTTAATAGTTACATTCAGCTGTAAGTTTGAAATATTAAAAGTAAAGGCCAAGTAAATAATTAATAATGCAAAACTAAATATGTATAATGATGAGCTTTTTTTTTTCTTGAATTATTCAGTGAAACTCGTCTTATAAATGTACGCAAATAATTCACATCAAAATCTTAAAATAACAAAGTTTTCTTTCGTGTTTAGCTATGCTTAATAACCAAAAAAGCTTGATTAATACAAAAATTATTTGGTAAAAATACTGTGATCGTCGCTGAGAAAACCTGAATTTAATCATATCACACAGAATTGCATATTAAAAGTTTAAAATTAGTTTGTTTACATCGGAAACGATTCGCGGAATTTCGTGCCACGAAATCTCTCTCTCTCTCAAAAAAAGGTTAGTTATAAAAAATTCAAAGTACTAAAATACATACGACTTAAAAAGAAAACAAATACGGTAAAATGAAAAAATACCTTAATAAAAGAAATCTATAAAGTTTCAACAACCGAACAACCAAATGGAACACATACGCTTCTAGAGAGAGGAAAAAGCCTTCACCTCATTGGCTGGAACATCGCGTCTGAAGATAGTAAAAGCCTCTAGCTGATTAGCTGAATGCTCGCGCATGTGTATAAATAGCATTTTTGCACGAAAAACTAAAAAGCAGGTTAGCTTTAAGTATATGGATAGTTTGTCCAAAATAAATAGCTTTTCCAGATTAAATCCTATTAAATTGCTAAAAATTAGATAAATAGAGGATGTACTATTCATTTCTCTCAACGGATGACGTTGTTTCTTTAATTCTTTCAGCATTTTAAAACTGAAGGGAGAAACCGTAAAAATTTAAAATAAATGGTTTCGAGCTCTTCTAAACTTAGAATTTACACCATTATTTTCAAAATAATTATTGTGATTTATTTTCTTCTTTGCCAATTTAAAATGCTCACTAGTGGCCAGCCCTGGAATAAATTAAAGTCATTTGACGGAGGAAAAATATATTTCATGATTTATTATCGTGGCGATTTATGATATTTTTCGCCGATGTGGGAGATCTGGTCACCTAGGAACAAACTGTTTAAACTAAGTACGAGAAATTTCTCCCCCCCCCCCCCCTTCGTTTCATATTATGATAAATATTTTAAATTATATATTTTGAGAAGACTTCTGGATAATTTACCGATTTCCATCTTTTGTATATGTAGGTTATTTACATATTTATGTATTTTCGTAATCAAGGGGGTTTTTTTCTTTGAGTTCGTAACTCTTTAAAAGGTTTATTTATTTTGGGAAGTATCGTGATTGCACTTATCATGTGGTTTTTTCCGTAAGTTGGAGATAATTTATTTTTGTTTTGTTTTTCGTATTTCTTTTCCCACATGCTAATGCTAAAAAAACATTTTTTCCCCCACTGCGTCACAAATTGATGTGGTGTGATGTGATAGTTCTCAAAAGATATTTTTTTTATGTATGATTATGCTTTTAAATATAAATCAATTCTTTGATTAATTGAGGTAACTACAGTAACTAATGTATAGAATGTAATTTTCTAAAAACTCTTCTACTCTTAGTATTTCTCTTATAAAATAATTTTCAATTATAGAACAATCCTTGTATTTGAGAAGAAGCAATAACGAAAACATTTTTTTCTTATAAAACATTTTCTTTCCCTTTTCTTTTTTTCCAAAAATAAAGTAGTTTTTTAAATTTGTGCGGAGGAGGAGTTTTTGATCAGAATTCTTTGAGATCAAGGCAAAATGGAACACAAAAAAATTATGACATTATGTATGTATATATATTGGCTTAGTATACCTGTATATAAATATTCTGGAATAATATTCTAAAATTCTAACTATTATCATTTTGGGGGATATTATTCTGTAATAATAGTCTAACTATTCTGGAATAAAAATTATGTTCAGTTATCTAATATATTTAGAGCGAAGCTAATAAAATTTTGCTTGTATAGTTTGCTTTTAAATATTTGCTTACCTTTTTGAAAACTGCATGTGTGAGAGCGCGCGAAGAACTGGGGGGGGGAGGGGGATCTTAGACTACTTAAAACTCCAAAAATTTCTGTGATTATTTATAAATTTACCTTGTATTACTGCATATAAATCTTTTAACCTTTACTTTTAACATTAAACTTTTGTTGTCCTATCCTAATACAGGTTTGAGCGAAAGCGATAAAGAATAAAATTTTTGCTTATGAAAATGTTTGTTTTACACTTTACTTGACGTTGAAAAATAAAGCAAACGCTTTGAATAAGCACAATTTCCCCCAATACATACATATTCTTTACCTAAGTTTTCTTTAGAGGGAAAGATTTCTTCAGGATTGATGATTAATTTTTGAGATCCAATTCAAAGTAAAGTGGGGGATCTTCAGCAGGAATCCTTGGATATTAAAAGAAAAATGGAACGTGCAAAATTTATGGTTTAAAACGAATCGCTGAAGGTATTCTGTTTTTGAAATATGACATCGGAGGGGAAAAAAAACTATTGAACGCCGCGGGCAAAATAAGTTATTCTCGTCTCCAGATCATCTCTTTGATGTCAAAAGTTCTGTAATTCCTGTAAAGAAATAAAGTTTGGCAGCGTGCGTTTAAATAAGTTGATGTATACTTTGAAAGCTGTAATAACTGCTTCAACATTTGTTTTAAAATGAGAAGTTTTAACCCTTGTTGAATATTAAAAATCTGGTGAGGTTAAAAGTGAAATTGTTTTTTTTTTAATAAAGTTTCATCTTTTCACCATTCAGTCAACAATTTGTTTTAAAACACAATGCTTAACCTTTAGTGCATATTAAAAATCGAGTAAAGATATACCGAAAAATCTTTCCCTGATTACAAAATTTATTCATATCCGCTACATATAAGATAGACATATGAAATTTATTTATTTATAACCAGTTTTTAAATATACTGGCATGAAAGTTTTCAGTGTTTTCACCGAAATCAGCTTTTTTTCAATGCCAGCAGTTTTTGAGATTAATGCAAAAATGCAGAGAAATCATGACCCGAAAATAAGAAGGGGGTATTGGGGATAGTAATGATGAACAAATTCTGAGGTTTTAAAATTTCCTTGTAGTATAACATCTTTAGTTTAATAATAAACAGTAAAAATAATAGTAATAATAATAATAATATGCGTTTAAAAGTTGATTTTAAGGTGAGTAGGAAAATAATTAATTGTTATGCATTGCCACTTTTTTATTTATTCTAGTATTTCCAGTTCTAGCAAGTACTGCTTCAAACGCTTCAAAAACTAAAATTTTAAAAATAATGAATAGTTTTTAAACTTTTTCTTTAAAAAGCATAAAACTAAAATACAAATGATTTTTTAAAATTGTGTCTTATGCTCGCAATGCATACACATGATCATAGCTCATGCTGCGATACTAATAACGCCATTCTTTTGTTTTAGTGCGTCTGCATGCGGTATTGCTGTTTGGTTGAGTTTGATTATCTATGTTAACATAGTGTAGAAATTTTAACATGAGAATGTTACTTATAAACATAGTACAAATGAAAGAAAGTTGTTGAGAATAAAATTAATAAGTTTTCTAATTTTTTTATTAACTTTCCTTGTATATTAATTTTACACATTGTATACATATATCAGTTGTTTTTTGTATAACATATGATATAAAACATAACATTTTATTCTACGTGTCCATTTCAGCTTTTTCAGTTAGCTTCTTAAACGTTCATGTATAAAATTTCACTTTTCAAGTTTTTTTCTCTGAACTCAATTTGTTTTAAATTCAGTTTAGGTCATTAGAACTAGAAAAAAAAATACATACCCTTTTCTTTCCGTAACTGTAATATCTTCCGTTATCGCAATCCCATTTGGAATCGTAATCCTCATGCCATACAAGATGTAGTGTCATTAAAGATGACCATGATCCTGCTTGTGATTTATAAAAGTTTATATAAAATCCTTTATGCCTGTTTAAATTGCACTCAAATCCCTCTGTCCTCTTGTGACTTTCTAAAACAAGTTATTGAACGTAGCATTAGCGAGATCTTGTAAAAATAAGTCAAGACAAAAATCAATTTTTACCGAAGGGGGGGGGGGGGGAAGTTACTTTAAATGATATTTTGAATCCTTTCAAATTTCGCCAGCTCTTATCTGACACTGAGATTTAGTTATTTATTCTTGTCACATGATGGCTTTGAATGAGATAAGAAGCTTTTTTTAGAGATTTCTGTAAAAAAAAAATATATATATATATGTAAAATTTGTATAAACCCTTTCATTGATTGCAAATGTTTTTGGATAGAATAAATTCAATCCAAATATTAGAATCAAATTTATTCTAAAATTTAGATTGAATATTTTCATCAAGCATGAATAAAATTTTATTCATTCTTATTCTAGCTTTGGAGAAATAATCTTTATTATTATTATTTTCCTATAGGAATTGTTTATACTTACATCTCGCCATCACACCTAGCATTCCCCTCAATGTTAAACTTGTGGTCATGGAATTCATTCGTATATTTCAAATTAATCGCAGAAAAATACAATAAACAAATTTATTTCTTTTCTCTGTATACTCTTCGTAAATGATGTTTCTTTGCTGTCTAATTGGAAAAAATATTTCTAACATAAATACTCGCCCCCCCCCCCCTTCCCCAATGTCAATTCCTATTATTAGAAGGTCTGTGAATATATTAGTAATCCTGCTGAAGATTCCACTTATCTTTGGATTCGAACGGAAAAATGAATCATCAATAGTTCTGAAACCTTCTGTCTAAAACAGAAAATATTTGCATTGGAAAAGAAATTGGCTTATTCAATATATTTTCTGTATTTTTCAGTAAAAGCAAAATGTTTTCAAAACAGTATTTTAGATCTCCATTATTATATGAGTGTTTGATCGTAATTTCTACTTTATTGAGACAATCTTAATACATAATATTTTAAAAAGAATTCACGCACACACACATATAAACGAAATTTAGCATGATATTTCATTAATTTATATCAGCGAAACGAACCTAACGTTGGGGGTCCCCACTACCTTCGACAGCGTACACCCTCGAATTTGTATGATTTTAATCAAAAATCTATCCAAACGAACATAGAGCTCGCCATTGTGAAATTTTAGTTACTTTAAATTAATATCTCGGCTAATTGTAAAGAAATTAGTAATCTGAACCTGAAGTGCAGTCGGACCTGTCTTCGTGTATTTTAAACCAAATTTGCAGATATCTACGTCCGCAAGATTTTTCAAGCCATCGCCAACAGGCAGACAGACAGGCATACATACAATTTTTCTTGTATTAATATAGATATATTTATTAAATAAGTCTAAGTAAATCGCCAACTTCCCTTAGAAAATAATAATAATAATACGATTAATTTTATAATATAAATAAACATTGTTATTCGCGAATATAAAAAACTTCGATTATTACCGAAAAACTCTAAATTTTATCTCTCTTGATTTATTTAAAAGTAGATGGTTTTATCGCCTTATATATGATATACATTACTTTCCAGGTAGTTAACTTGCAGACACATTATCATGATAAATGACTTGATTTAATCGACGTTTTATTTACTTTAGCTATCGTCATTTCTAAAGGCCGTTAATGTAATGATGATATTTTGAATTACATTTCCCAGCCATATTTTTGCTAAATTGTTTAATTTAATTGAATAATTTGATGGAAAAAGTCGCGGAATGAATATAATATAATGTGAATAATTAAATGAAGGAATTTTATGGATTTTTGTTATTTACGTTTGTTATATATTTGTTTAGCTTAATGCATGTTGTTTTTTCAGTGTGTTGCCAATTTTATTCGTTTAAATTAGGATTCAGACTTTGAAATTTCATAGTTATTCTTATTTATGAACGAAAATGGGTTCGGCTTGTGGTGAGACATCGTGTATTTTTGACTGAATAAATGGATTACAACATTGTTTTCCTATACAAAAATGCCTAACTAGCATGTTCGTCTTGGCGTGTTTTATCCCTCTGTAAATTTGTCCCATAAGTTCTGTTTGTTTCCTGTATATATTTATAGATAAATTTAGCCTAAACTTCCGATTTTCACAAATGAGATATCGTTTGATTTGTTTTAACAATAACAGTTACACTGTAAGAAAAAACGACAAAATTTGCTGTCATTTTATGCACCCCAAATTGCCAGCATTTTTTCCTGTAAAATTTAACATAATTACAGTCATTTGTACAATAAAATTAGAATAATTGCAGAGATTTTACTGTAAAATTACAAAAACAAAATTTTTTAAGGCACATTGTGCTGTTAATATAATGCTTTTTTTTTTTTTGTTTTTTGGTTAATAAATTTACAGAACATTTTGCTATATATTTTGCCGTTTTTTCTTGCAGTGTACAAACGTAATAAAAATTACCGAAAAGCAAACATGTTGGTGTTGGTCATAAGATGCTGGGTGTAAAATACTCAAATTTAATATGTCATTATTATGGCTATCATGAATAATGACATGATAAACTTTCTTGAATCATTCAGACGATGTTAGCTTCCTTGAGTTAGCCAATCTGTTATATGATAAATGTTAGGCATTATAACTTTCGATATAGGAAAAATTATAAGCAACATTGTCTTGCTTAAGTTATAATGCATTGTTGTGCAACTACACAATAGGTACGCTAACGACTTTAGTTCCTTCAATTATTTCTTAGTTATTTCTGATGGGTTCGCATCAGAATACTGAAGGTTTAGAACTTTCTTCAGAAGAAAGAAAGAGAGAGATGGGCATCGAAAATCCATCGCTCATTCGCGCCACCTGCTTCCATGTGGGTATCGATCTGTTCGAAGACGTATTCCAAGAAGGAAAATTTCGATGAAAAAAAAAAGGGGGGGGGGGCTACTATGACTGGCAAGATATAGGCAAGTAGATAAGTGCAACAAAAGCATGCCAAAGCAGCGCCTCCTATTGAATGATTAAAACCAAAATATTTCACCATAATCTCATCACCATAGATAAATAATTTGGTTCAATTTTATTCCACAAAGTCAGTGACGTATTTTCTCGAAACCCTTGCCAAAATTCTAATCGGTTTTTGGGCTTTTCTGAGTTTTCTTTGAGAACAAGCTAACGGTTGGAATGCGTTACTATAAATAACTGGAAGGTGAGGAGGGGGGGGGGTCTGTATTTTCTGAAATGTAGAGTTCACAGGTATTAATACCATATAGTGTTATTCTGGTAATTTCGGTGCAAAATAGAAGCTATTTCGAGCATTTAACGAGTGAAATAATTAAATAATAAAAAAGCTTTTTTCTCTCAAAGTAGTTAATAATAGCAATTAAAATTAATCATCATGTAAAGGTAAGATTAGGTATTATTTCTCTCTTTTTTTAAACATATGTTTAAAAAACGATGAATGCAGACGTTATTTATGTGTAATTTAAAATTATTTCTCTCATTTAGCATTTCGACTGGATTCGTTTGGATCTCAAATCTTTTTTTCATAAATGCGTGTAAGTAGACATGAAATTGCTCGTTCTGTGGTGCCTTTATGGAAAATTGGTTAATGCTTTTAAAATCAAAACCTGCCTAATGAAACATTTTCTTTAAAAATTAGTCCATCATAAAACATTAAAAATTACTTCCAGAAAAGATTAATTTTCAATGTATCATTTGTAATAATGAAGAACCATTTATTTTCAAATATAGTATACATATTCAACATCACGATGTTATGAACGAAAATAAACTGTAATGTTTTTATTTTATGCAATAAAAATGGACTAAACATATTTGAAGGACACTGATATACAATTACGCAAAGTTGTCCGTAGAAAGAATGTTAACTTTTGTTTCCGGGTTTTGACCAGTCTTTTGAGAAATTTCGCCACTGTGAGACAATGAGGTGTAGCCATCCAGCACATCGTGAAAAACACAACACGTTGAGTGATATTCACCAAAATCTAACCAGTACTAATTTATATCAAGGTCCAACTAAATAGGAAATTTAACGAAATTCTTTGCTTTTGAGTTACAGCGCCCACAAAATCAATAAAATACAGACATTGTTTCAAAAATGGTCAAATCGTATTCAGGACCAAAACCTTTAAATCTGTGAAAAGCCGGAGTGGCAAAAAATTTCCCGAATCTAATACTTTCTTATGAATGAATATAAAAGAAAGTTAAGAAGTAGCGTTGCCTTGTTTAACTTGATTCGGATTATGATGCATTGTCCTGCTATTACACAATCTATACGCTAACGACTTTAGTTCTGGCTATTACTTCTTGGTTATTTTCGACAGATTCTCATCAGAATAGTGAGGTTTAGACATTTCTTCCGAAGAAAGAGAGAGGTTGGGCATCGAAAATCCATCGCTCATTCGCGCCACCTGCTTCCATGTGGGTATCGATCTAGTCGAAGACGTATTCCAAGGAGGAAAACTTGGATGAAAAAAAAATAAGGATAGTATGTCAGGAAAAAATGTAGGCAATTGGATAAGTGCGCCCATTAATTTCCTCAAATATTACACTTTAGAAAGAGTAGAATTGACTGAGGTTTTTACTGGCCTTTCATGATTTTTGGAGTTTCTTTATGGCTTAGTTTGTCAACAACCTGTGTTCATAAACCAGAGGATCATTCTTATGGTTCATAAACCATTTAACCTGGTCTATTAAAATAAACATGGGTGTAAAACCTTCTGTCTCAGGATTGGTTTTAAATCTTGGAGAAACTCTTCTGTCTGAAAATCAAAAGTGTGAAGTTTATTTTCTTTATTAACATATTTTGTCAAGGATAATTTAAATCCACTTTGTATAAAGTTTTTTCTGTCTTTTGTTTGTTTACTATTCGTCGGTGATGTACATTGCCCCATAAAGAAAAGCTTACTTCACCATTTACTGCAGAATAGGAGGTATTATATTTTGAATATAAATTGGCTACAATGTAATTTTTGATCAACTTATAAATGTCATTATACCATAACTGCACCATGTGTGTTTAATATGCATATTTTTGGAAGGTTGATAGTAAATTAAATTTTGTCTGTTTATTAATAGCAATTTCATAAGCCGAAACTTTTTAATCATTGACTTTTACTTTAAAAAAAATCAATTAATTTTAATCATAGTTCAAGCAAATGGAAAACTTCTAGTTCACTTGGGGTAACACACGCTTGAAGGTAAGAATTAAGTAATATAGACATGAATATACCAAGTAATTATATTATATATGAGGAAAATGATTTAATTTTTTAATTTCTTAATTTTGTTAAAGTACGTTTTATGTTGATGAAAACTGCATTTCTTAAATATTATTAAATTCTTTATGAAAGTTGCAATTCTTAAGATTCTGTGTGGGTTTTAACATTATTATAAGAATTAAATTCCCCTAATTTTGTTTAAATTGCCATTAGATATTATTATTAGAGATCGACCGAAACAGGTTTTGAGACCGAAACCGAAACCTAAACCGAATTTCGGTGATCTTCCCACTTTCGGCCGAAACCGAAACCGAAAGTGTCAAAATAATTTAAAACTGATTAATACATACATAACTGCATATAATTATTAATTAATAACAAATAATTAATAAATACTTAATAATAACTATGTAGCGGCCATCTTAAAATGTCCGCTGTGTGGTAGAGCACGAGGGAAGAAGTACAACTGTTTTAAAACCAAAAACTGGTTTATTAACACAATCAGTACGGAGTTTGAGCGAGCTCCACGAAATTTTCCTAAAAAATTAAATTAACTAAAGAGTTCTTGCTAACACTTGTAGCTTAAACAAAAACGAAACAATATAATTAAACCTTAACCTTTTTAAATATATAATCACGATTCAATACTCTTATCCTTCAAATTACATAAGCACTGATGCAGGTTCAAGTCAGCTTTATCACTGCATAAAATTCCAGTATAAAAATACTAAGGCTGATTATTAATCACGAGACTCGATGCGAGGTCTCAAGGCTAAACCTAAATCTCAGTCGCAATATTCAACTTCCCAGGCCAAGTCTCTGCTGAGCGCTCACCAGCTCCTCTGAGCTCTGCACTCAAGTCAAAATTCGCTGCTTATATACTTCCGTGTCGATCGACCAGCTCCAGAAAATTTGCATAATCGAAATTACACGGCGACTCACAATTTCAGGGATTCAGCTGTCCTTCGAAAGTTAAAGAAAGATAGAGAGCCTTTATAACTTGTACGCACATAGTCGGTTAACGGACAAAAACGATCTCATTCACACATTGCCTACTCACGTGATGCGAGTAGTCAATACCTTACAACTAATTACTTTACTAATTAATTTATTAATTATACGTGTATTGAACCACATTTCTAACAAACAAACGTACATATATAAGTTTATAAATGTGTGTATAAGTTTCAAACAAAAATGAAACGGGAATAATACAACTTTTATATTTTATTATTTTATAACAACCAATAATTATAGGCATTTATCAATAATTAATTAACAAGGCAGTTAAATAATGTAAAACAAACTCAATAATGAATATTTAATTTTTAAATATATTCATATTTTCAGATCGTTAATATTTTGCATTTAAATTGTTTAAGTATACAGTTAAGTATTGGTTAAGTAAAAGTAATTGTTTAAGTAAAAGTTTAAGTAAAGGGCACAGAAGTTAAAATAATTTGTTCAATTTGACTAAAAAAGGAAAATTAGCATTAGGACAACATTTTAAGCCTAGAAATTATTAATTATAAACTTTATTTTCCATTTCAATATTCTCAAAGTGAGACATGTTTAACACTATTTAGTATTATCTAATTTTAAATATATATATATAAGGATAAAAATGTAACCGTTGTCAATTTCCTTTTAGGATGTGCACAATAAAATCAAAATAAATCTTTGCTCGCTCACCGCCCCCCCCCCCCCCTAAAAAAAATCTTTGCCACTCCCTGCCTCCATAAGAAAAAATTGAAATGGCACCCCTGTTTGAAAATTTTATCTCCGGTGCCAAGTTGACTCTCTGTGCCTCTATCCAAAACTATTTTTTGTAAAATAAAACGTAATTAATTTAGCAATAAGACGGAAATAGTTTCCAATTATACGAATTTCATCTAATAAAAAAATATTTTAAGTATACGTATATCGATATATGTTTTGTAATAAATTTCGTAAATCTTCATATGTTTTAACAACAACTTTCTCATAAAGCATTCGAAACAATCTGGAGTTTTAAAGTAAAAATTTTCTATTACTGTTAAGTTTTCAGCTTTTAAAGATCACGTGATAAGCGTCTTTTAAGTTTAGTCGTATATGCATTGCTTGCTTTATAATTTACACTCGCATCATGGATCAGTCATGACCGATAATGATAAACAGTGGAGTTCACAGCAATAAGCAGTGTCTCATTTGAGCCGATACAACTCGCATCAATTTGTAAAGTTGAAAATTTCCGAAAGAAGGAACGAGATTTTGAAATACAGATAGTTTCGGGCAGACCGAAATTTTGGCATCAGTTTCGCCGAAAACGAATATTCGGCGAAACTCCGATTTTGTGCCGAAACCGAAATTTCGGTCGATCTCTAATTATTATACAGTAAAACCTATAAAGAAATTGCTGGAATAAAATTCCGTTTTAGAAAGGTTTCTGTCATGACAAGTACATGACCCATTCTAATTGTATTGTATTTAATTTTTTTTTGGCGGGACCATAGAATTTTACCATTTGAGAAATTTTTTCGTTTCTTTTTTTCTGTTTTTTCCAGGGTTTAAGGTCGAACCTGGCAAACAATTTTCTTTAGCATTTTAGCGAAAATGCCTTAAAAGTATTTTAGCTTTTACCTACGTCTTTCAGCTTTTACTTTGAGAAAGATGGGGGAGTTACGGCAATTTGACAATTCTTACTCAATTTCTTATATCTTTATGTATTAAGTTTATTTGGGGAAAAAAGCACTTTCGTAGTCTGCTTATACATAGACATGGTTGCTCTGTTATGGAGCATAATAGAGGAAAAATCATCATTTTCATGTAAAAATTGCAATAACTGCAAAAATGTGCCATCTGTGCCACTTATTTATTATTATTTTAATATACCATCCGTATTATTCTTTGTTTTACTTTTTAGCGAAAATTTCACTGACATATTTTTGCAAAATACGAAAACCTTTCTCAATATGCGAATAAAATAACGCAGTTTAAACTCTGTTTGAGACAAGACTCCGGTATACTGTCTGAATCCAACGGGCAAAAACTAGAAAATTTCATAAGTGACTACTTTTTTATTTACAAGTGCTAAAGAATAAAACTTTTTTTAAAACTTCTATTGGTATTAATCTAACAAGGAGAGGGCCAAATTTGGTAATCGCAGATTTGGATTAATTTTATATATGTTGTAGGGTAGGAAGCCCCTTAGTCTCAGGTTCAACGAATTTAATACAACGCTCCTTAGTTCTCGGGAAATAGGGGGGTCTAGTATTATAACACTACTTAAATATCGTGATTTCCGGACTATAATCTACGTATGAAACAATCATGTTTCGACACGGAAATTTTATTTTATAAAACGTAGCTTACTAAATCGCTGTAAATATTTGACTTCATTTATTAAAAATTTTTGGGTCGAAACATATTCCTTGTGTTTGATCCGCAGATTATAGGCCGGAAATCACGGTGTTTAATTTGTGTTATAATGTTAGACGCCCTATTTCTCGAGAACTAAGGAACGTTGTATAAAATCCGTTGAACCTGAGGTTAAGGGGTTTCTACCCTGCAACATATATAAAAATAATCCAAATCTGTGATTACCAAGCTTGGCCCTTTCCTTATAAAATTAAATAGCTGAAATAAATATCTTAATATTAACATATTGTAACCAGCAAAAGTGGAATTATTGGTGGCATGCAGGAAAATTTTACTCTTTCCTTGTAGGAAAGGTGACAAATAATTTTTTAATAGTCACTTTTTTTTTCATTTAGTGGGCCTGTGTCTGGTGCTAATTTTGACCTTTATTTGAACTGGAAGTTTTTTTTTTCCCGGTCTCTTGCTATTCCATCTTGCCAAATTTTACCGTATATGCACATTTAATGGCAATGGCAATTCAAGCACTGTATATCTTATATAAAAGTATACATGACATTTTAAAACAGCGCAAAAAAGCAAAATTAACCAGACTTGGTAAAAAAAAAAAATACATAAAATAAGCTATTATGTCCTCTGTGGTATTCTTCGCTGAAGATATTCCTATAATAAAGCCCTAAAACAATTGTATGCAGAATTTATCCTGGTTATTTGCGTTTCTCTGTACATTGATTTACATACATTTCATATGCTTCGTTGAATAACTGCGTTTTGTATTTATAACATCTATGGTATGGTAGAACATTAAACTGATATTTGAATAGCTTTTGTCTGAAGCTTCCAAAACAAGTGTTTACATGCGTAGTTTTATTTTCAACAAGCTCAATACAAAATAGTGTTCTGTCCATACTCTAAATATGCATCGTTGAATTATGAAACTAACTTCATTGTCCACCTCTTATCAAATTTTTAGGAGAAAAGGAATATATGTGTTTATATCATCGGAAATCTATCCGTCATTCCCGCCACCTGCTTTCATCGATCCAGGAAAAACGTTGTCTGCTTAAAGGATGATAGTGGGAATAAAAAGGAAAAAAGAATATTTTTCAAAAGGCTAAAGTGTATTCTTTTATTTTTGGGGAAATACAGTGATGAGAGAAGCGTAGTTAATACGATTGTCTGCAGCTGTAGCTTCAGAAATTTTTTCCCTTGTGTTTTATTCGATTAGCCCGATTATATTGGAGTGTATCTTAGTGCGTTTCCCCGCAGGCAACTATGTCTATAAAGGATTACCTATCTGTGCAAGAAAGAGGGGATGGGATGGTTTTGTGTGAAGTTTGCTGAAGCGGCATTATTTCAATGATTGTCAGAATAGTTGAGCCAAGGGTTATTCGAGTAGATGTGTGAATGAACTTTGCTATTCAGGTCATTTTTCGGCTCGACTTTTTTTAGTGTAATTTGAGTTAGATTACAATTTGTATGTGTTTTATTCCTTGTGTAATGTGATACACGCAAGCTTGCGTCCTTTATGTTGGGAAGTGAAAGGGTTATCGGTTAAATTTGGTGCAGGGACTCTTTCTTTCACTTGGGTTTTTAGGCTGTTGTGGAAGGATTAACAAAAAATACTGCTGTTAGCGAGACGACTGGGGTGTACTTTCACAAACAGTCAAACTTGTTTATAGCAAGCTCTGGTGTAACGAGAAATTATTGAACAAATAATTGCTCCAGTATAATAAAAATACATTGAAAAAAACTTTATTATAAGAAATAAAACTCTGTTATAACGAGCAAAAAATAGACGCAATTGTGGAATCTATACAAGGAGGGGATGGTTGTGTGTGAAGTTTGTTGAAACGGCATTATTTCGATGATTGTCTGAATAGTTTAGCCAAGGGTTATTTGAGTAGATGTGTGAATGAACTTTACTATTCAGGTCATTTTTCTGCTTGACTGTTTTTAGTGTATTTTGAGTCAGATTACTATTTGTGTGTTGTGATAGACGCAAGCTTGCGTCATTTATGTTAGGAAGTGAAAGGGTTATCAGTTAACTTTGATGCAAGAACTCTTTCTCTCACGTATATTTTTAAGGTGTTGTGTAAGGATTGAAAAAAAAAAAAAAATACTGCTGTAAGCGAGACGATTGGAATACTTTCACAAATAGTCGAATTTGATTATAACGACCTTCGGTATAACCAGAACACTGCTTTAACGAGAAATTAGTGAGAAAATGGTTACTCCAGTATAAAAATACATAGCAAAAGACTTTGTTATAACGAGTCAAACTTGGATATAACGAGAAAAAAATAGATGCAGCAACTGTGACTGTAAAAGATTACGAATCTATTACAATAAGGAGAGGATGTTTTTGTGTGAAGTTTGATGAAGCTGCATTATTTCGATGATTGTCTGAATAGTTGAGCCAAGGGTTATTCGATTAGTTGTATGAATTAACTTTGCTATTCAAAGAAATTTTTTTCCCGACTGTTTTTTTTATTTGTGTGTGTGTGTAATTTGATTTAAGTTGCTGTTTATATTTGTTTTGTTTCTTGTGTAATGTGATACATGGACGCTGGCGTTCTTCCTAATATTAGGGAGTAAAAGGGTTATATCGGTTAACTTTGTTGCAGAAACTCTTTCTGCACGTGGGTATTTAGAATGTAGTGGAAAAATTGAAAAAAAAATAAATGCTGCTGTAAACGAGAGGTGGGGCATACTTTTACATATATAGCGCAGTTCGCTTATAACGAAGCTGAAGGGAGCGTAAAAATTATTCATTTTAAACGAACTTCGTTATGATAGGTTTTCTTACAATATGTTGCGATTTTAAAATATTTGACTGTATCTTATATTTTGGTATAACCGCTTTTGTATTGTCAGTGTTTTATGTAATAATATAGTATATAATTGTATCATCTGTTAAGTAAAACATTATAAATTATTATTTTATTTAACATATACTTCACATCCCTTTTCTCTATATATCTGTTTTCTCAGGATAGTTAACACTTTCTATATGTAATTATGTATTTTAAATCTCTTTGTTTCTATATTTGCAAGTATGCGTATGCAACTTTATTGTTTTGTATTATATAATTAATCTGCTATTATATATTGATTTGTTAATGATACACAGGATTATCTTAGTCTGTATGAAGTGCTTATTTTTATTTTCCATCTGTAAAAGCTTTTATATGTACTTAATTCTAACCATTAGTAGGCCTTAAAATTCTAATTTTCTTTGAAAACAGAATTCTGTTAACAAGTTATATAGTTTTTTTCCTATTTTTTACCTCTTTATTAGTATCAGGCACAATATTTGATAAGATTTCTTATTAATGATGTTCCTTAATTTTTACTTTAACAACATATTGTGTAACTTAAAAAATACCCGCCCCCCTTTAAAAATTCCTTTAAAAAATGTATTTTTCGTTAAAAATCCAAATTTTATATTTTGGAAAAGGTAAGAAGACCACGGAGAGAACACTCTTGACTCTGTACTTTATTTTTACATTTACAGTTAGAAACGGGTTAGATCGACTTAAGTGTTGTCTTGATTGTATGGTGTCAAATCTATGTGTTCACTCCATGTATTAATATGTTTATCTATGTGTCAAAAACGTGTTCTTCCTACGTAAAGTTGCTCACACGGTAGCTGACAAAACATGTAATGTGATATATATATATATATATATATATATATATATGAGTGATCAGGGGTCGATCCAGGAAAAATTTGGAGCCTATTTAGCGCCCCTTCGCAAAAATCCATTTAACAAAACAGGTCCCCTTCACAAAATTCCATTCCATAAATACATACTCTTCGTTAATTATTTTTATTTTGTTAGGGGAAGGTGTTGTACCTTTGACCGTTTTCACTAATTTAATTTTTCTAGACCAGAAATAAATAAAAAACCATTTTTTTTTTTTTTGGGCTTTATATATTCTTTTAATATCCAAGCAAAACATATATTTTTTGTAGTTTGCTATCTTAACTTTAAGTGCCTGATTTATGGATTTAAAAAAATTAAAAAAATTGGTCAAAGGTACAACATGGTGTTGTACCTTTGTCCAGAGGGTGTTGAACCTTTGACCATAGATTTGAAAAGTGACAAAAACATGAATACAGTTATAAAAGGAAATATAATATTTAATATATTTTAAAATACAAATTACAAAAAACATTTTTTTTTCAAAGCAAACCACATTTGAGTAGCTTTTAAGAGTATAAAAAGTTAATGAAAAATTCTGCTTGAATGTACGCATTTTTAAAAAGTTTGTAGATAATAAAATAAAAATACATATTCCACTTAATAGAACTACAATGCAAAATTTGGTTTGAAAATTAGTTTTGAACATGAAAAAAGGTATTTACTTAAAACACGTTGAATAAATGAAAACAAGCACATAAAAAAGAACAAAACAATGAGCAAAAGTTATTCAACATTATACATGGATAAATCAACTCCAAATGTCAAATATTCTAGTTGACGAGCAGATCCTCCTGAAAGTGGTGGATGTGGAAGTTTCATAATAATATCATCTTCATCTGTGTCATACACAGTTTCATCTTCTCTTGTAAACTTATTTCTCGCACCCAATCTCTTTAGATATTTAACTTTAAAATCAGTAGCATCTATTTCAACCACTTCAGCAACATAATATTTAACCATTTTTTTGCTAGCAAGCTTAACGAGTACGAAACTTCCTTTTCTGATGTCTTCTTTATCAAATTGAATTTCATTTTCAGTTACCTCATCGTCTGCTAATAAATCATAATCACTTTCATCTGATGAATTTTCCAAGAATGTATTATCGTCAGACTCGGAGCTAAAATTTTCTGGAAGAAAAATATTTCGGCACATTTTTTTATTTTTGCATTTTTTATTTTCTTCAGAGATCTTAGTTTTATTCTTTTTTTTATTTTTTGCCTCAATAAGAGACATTCTTTCCGGTGTATCTGTGAGAATATGAGACTTTCCTTTATACCTACCCCTATTTGTTCCCCTCCTTAATTGAGCTTTGGGATGGGGTCTTATTACTTCTGGTGTTACAATTTTAGATGTTGAAGGTTTATTTTCTGAGGAGTTGACTTCATTTAAAAAAGCCCTTGTATTGGCTTCAGTATTGATTTCTTGAGCCTGATGAAAATGTTCTTGTGGTAGGTCTACAGGTCTATCGGTTACACTTGCAGCTGCAAATTCATCATCAGCAAAAACATGTTCATTAAAAGGAACAAAACCCAAGACTTTAAAGCCTTTCATAATATTATTAGGAACAAAAGCCTTTGGATATGCAAGGCCTACTAAAGCTGCAATATCATAAATGGTAACTGGCTTTCCACTGTTTCCTGGTGATAACATCCAGTTATTTACAGATTCTTTGTAGTAAGTTTTAAACGGTCCGAACACCCCTCTATCAAGAGGCTGCATTTTATGGCTGGTATGCGGCCAAAAAGTCAGTAATATTACACCAGATTTTTTTGCTAAGTCTATTACAGGAATAGATACATGGCTGTCATGATTATCCATTAACAGTAAAACAGGCTTTTCAGGGGATGGGTGAACATGTTTAATAAAATGTTGAAAAAATTGCATAAAAAGCGTTTGATTAGACCAACCTGTTGGAAATGCAGCACCAATTGCTCCTGGTGGGGCACCTGTTAGCATAAAGGGCTTAAAATTTACCCTTGGAAATATGAGCATAGGGGGAACACTGTTTCCTATTGCGTTCACTGCAGCTATCATTGTCACATTGGTTCCTCTTTCACCAGATGTAACTCCACCTATTTGTTTCTTTCCTTTTGGAGCTAATATTTTAGGAGGGATGTGAACCGTTGTTACACCTGTTTCATCACAATTCCAAATATCACTTGGTAAAAATGCATAGCGTTCTAAAACTTGTTTATAATTATCAAAAACAATTACAACAGTCTCCTTGTTAAAGGCAGCAGCACGAGCAAGACTAGTGGCTTCTGGTTTACGAAGTGATAAGACATCATTATATCGCTTACGGAAATGTCGAAGCCATTCTTTTCCGGCCATCTTACTCTCTTGCCAACTGGAATCAATAATTTTATTGTTTACTACAGCATACTCATATGCAAGAGATCTAACTTGTTTCAGTGTCAACCCATAATGTAAATTTGAAGCTTCCTTTATATAACCAACAAGCAAAGTCTCTTCTTCATTAGTAAAAACTCGTCTTGGTTTTTTAGGAGAATAACAAAATGTATCACTACCTATTTCTTTCAGTTTTTTAAAGTAAAAAATCAATGTAGGCTTTTTCAAGTTGAAATGTTTAGCTGCTTGACCAATTGTCATTTCTTTCTCTCTTATAAGCTTGATTGCAATTTCAATATCATCTTTACTGATTTTATTCCTTTTCAATCCTGTCTTGCTTCTCGTCATCTTAAATTATTTCACTTCTGCAGCACAACTGAAAGGAAATATAAGTTAAGTTTAGGTTTATATTATTTACTATTGATTTAAACAAAGAATATTTGTAAAAAAATATTTATAAACTAAGCATTACTAAATTTTAAATGAAGAATTTAATATATAAAAATGATAAAAGTGTTGTACCTTTGACCAGGTCAAAGGTACAACCCATAGTGGTGGTCAATGGTACAACACCAGGACAAATTTTAGTCTCTTGCACATTGCTACTTTTAGGGTTAGATCATCAACTTTAAACCTTGCCTGCATATACTTAATAAAATTGGCTATGATTATGGTTGGTTAGAATGAAATTTTAATAATTAGAGAAAAACTTCTGAGATGAAAAAAATACAAAAAATACTTACTTTTGATGGATGAAAATGGATTTATATTTTTTACATCTAGTCAGTGGACATCATGCAAACAACAGCACATTATATAAGACTCCTAGTGGATGTAAAACAAACTAAAATTATTGAGTTTCATGAATTGCCAATAGATGGCTCTGAAACACTTGGTGGTTAAAGGTACAACAGGTCAAAGGTACAACACCTTCCCCTATGTTTTAAAATGTGTAATTTTCAAACCAAACAAGTTAATTGAAAATGAAAACTTTAGTAGAAGGACTTATAGAAGAAATTAAATTTATTAAATGCTTCATTTGAATTTGAGTAGCTAAATTTCATCTTTCGTTACAAAATGTTATTTTTCACAAAAATATAATACATTTCACAAAAATGTGATAAATTTCACAAAAATAACTTATTTTTCACAAAATGGGCCCCAAGCAAAAAAACCTGCATCGACCCCTGGTGATGTCATAATAAGCCGACACCATACAAATCTATGAACAAAATTTTGTAAATTACCTTAAAAATACCAAATAGAAGCAATATTCCTGAATGCTATATGTGTGCTATAATCAATGCATTAGACGCATTCTTTTTTATTGTTAACGTATTTGTTATGGGTATTTTTCAATATCTGTCTCGTTCCCTTTTCCTAAGATAAGCTTAGATAATTACTTCACCATTTCACAATAATTGTTGTTTCCCAATAAAAGCATCAGTAATGAATTTTATTAATCAAATACAGAGTATATTTTAATTACGTTAAGATCAATAAAAAAAGAGCATTATTTGAGGCTAAAAGGTGCTTCATTAAGTTTAAAGTAAACAATGCTCCTTTCTTGTACTGAAGATGTGTGGAAGAAGTCATTAAGCCTTAACATTTGTTTGATGGGGATTTCTAATCCCCTCAATCTATTAGAAACATGGACTGTTAACTACATAAAAAAAAGTCCTTAACAACACGCCGTCCCTCATATTTGCATAATTAATTAGGATTAGAATGTTCTTAACGAATTTTTTTACTTCCAGTCTTGTAATCGGTCAATGTAGCTGTCTCGGAGGTTGCTTCCAATTCTTTTAATTTATTTCTGGTTTTAATTCCATTTCATAGTCGTTAAAGTAATTTACGTGAATGCAAATATTCGTTTTAAGATATAGGATTTGGTAGTTGTCTTTAAGATATTAACTCTTTTTTTTTTTTTTTTATCGAAATATAACATCTAAGATCCACGCATTCATTGAAATAAAAGATTTAAGCAAAAATACCTTTATGTTATTGATACTTAAATATCTCCTATTTTGAGAACTTAAAATAATGAAGTAAATAATTGCATGCATTAAAGTTGCTCTTTATAACTTGTTTTTGTTTTTTCCTTTTTACGCTAATTTTACTGCTATTTTAGTAGCAATGAAATTACAAGATAGACAAGAGAAAATGTATTTTTTTTCTAATTTAAAAATTTAATGCACAACAAAAGTTGATAATGTGTATGTATCTTTCTGTTGTGTAATTAGTTTTTCAGCTTATGTAAATGCAAAGATAAGAAGTGGTTACTAAATCATTATTTTAACAAATTTCAAGAAACATTTCTGATTATCTTTTTTTACCTCGAGTTTTCACATTGTTATAAAATAAAAAGAAATCTAGTACAATAAAATAATTAGAAAAATATGATGCTTTAAAAATATGAACTCTTTAATAATTGCATTGGTTAATTGAAGATTTAATTAAATTGTTAGCTTAGTTATGAATAACAGTCTAACATTGGTTATAGTCCGAGAGGCAGTGTCACATTTTAGCAACCAATCTTAGCGTCGGTGGTTTTAGTATGTATGATAGACTAGATGGTACAGATAACGAAATTGACAGTCAGCTGGCGCTGCAGCCGATTATAAGACATAATCAGTAAGCGGGTTGCCATTCATTTAACATTGTAGCGAGGTATGTAATGTTGCTACGGCTACACCCTCAAATGGTGCACCAGCTGACTGTCAGTTTCATTTTCTGTACCATCTACTCTTATCATATATACCAAGAACATCGACGCTAAAATTGAATGTCAAAATGTGACGCTGCCTTCCGGACTATTAAGGGGACAGGCGTAATTGCAAAAGCAATGGAAAACACAAACAGTCAATAATCAAGTATCATTTTCTTGGCAACCACTGAATATATATAATTTTTTTTTCGCTATTATAATTAGCTACATTTTGATTGCTTTCTTTTATGGAAAATTAGTTACTGATTAGTAACATTAATTTATTTTTATTTTTTGCCGGATGATCAAATTATAGATTAGTTATCGTCCAAAACAATTGAAAAAATATATATTGAAATCGCTTCAGTAGATCAAGAAATAATTTTCGATGAGAAGCCATCAAAGGTTCAGATTTTATTGAACCGAAAAATTATTTCTTTTTGTCTGTAATTCAAATTGAATTCATTTGGTGGGAAAACCCGATTACACTTCAACTTATAAGGTTTTTCGAATGTGTTACAGTCCCCCCCCCCCCCCCCCCCTTAAAGTTTTCGCCGAAATATCAATTTTTCATTATTTGTGCGATGCTTTGCATGATATTTCGTTTTAAGTGTCTGTAAGTGTATTTAGATTGTTTCTTCTCTAAACTCAATAATTTTTATTCTTTTCTCTTACAGAAACCTTTTTAGAAATGATCCACGTCTCACAGAATAACACCAACGTTCTCTTCTCCGAAGTGTACAAAAAGATGGACAGTGTTGCTCGACTTCCTGTATCTCAGCTGTACTCCGACCTGTCTTCCTACATTTCAGGACAACCTGTTGAACTCGAGTCTCGAGTCACAGCATTTTTTGACTCTTTATTTCCACTTGTTTATCATCATTCCATAAACCCTAAGCTTAAAGACTTCAGTGAGGACTATAAAGAATGTCTCAGGGAGACGCAACAAGAAATCAAACCCTTCGGGGACATCGCCAATCGTGTGTCTTTACATATTACCAGATCTTTCAGTGTGGCCAGGACTTTACTAGAGGCTCTACAAGTTGGAGTAGAAGTCATTAAAGCGACCGACAATATGATCTTCCGACCAGAGTGCAACAATGGACTAACAAAGTTAGTGTATTGTTCTCAGTGTGCCGGATTTACAGGCGTCAAAGCCTGCAGTGGTTATTGTTTAAATATCGTTCGGGGCTGTCTCGCTCATGTGGCAGAACTTGACCAGCCCTGGAGTGACTATGTGAGTGGTCTCGAAAGAATGACCTCTGGTCTTGTAGCTTCATATAACATTGAAGAAGTACTTAGTGTTTTGGATACTAAAATTTCCGAAGCCATTATGTACGCTATGGAAAATGGACCAGAACTCTCCAAAAAGGTAAGATTGTTTTCTTTTTAATTATTATTTGTATGTAACACTACCCCTACCCCCAACAGACGCAATGAATTATTAACTTTCATTGTTTAATAATATAATTTTAAAAAATGTGTGGTTGCACAAAGTGCATTTACATTTAATATTGCAAACAGCAAGCTTAAAAAGAACGTATTCACCTTTCCTTCCTGTTCCTAAAATCCCGTATTGACCTTATAAGAAAATTTAATTAGGCGATTACTAATTACCTAATGCAATTATCCGGAAAACGGTTTTCACCATCAGGAAATAGACGTAAATTGACGATGTAATGCGCTTTTAAAATATTGCCTTCGTAAATTTTAAGTATTTTTTAAAAGATTACAAAGTATACAGATTTTGCAGAAGTAGAAATTTCATAGTTTGCCGGGTTTTTTATAATACTTAAAATTTAGGTAGGTAAAATGCCCTACGTTCGCAATTTAAGCCTACTTTTTGATGGTGAAAATCGTTTTTCGATAGTTATATTAGGTAATGAATAATCACCTAATTAAATTTTCCAATAGGTTAACATAGGATTTCGAGATCAGAGAGAGAAAAGATTGTTTCGGTTTGAAGCATGCCCTTATATAAGGGTGTTTGGTCAATAAGATCTCAAGCCCTCCTCCCTTTCCAAATGTTTAACATATGGACGTGGAATACATTCGTATTTTTTAAAATATCTCCTCGGGAAATTAATTTTTTTAACTTCTGTTTTCTGTATTCTCTTTCTAAAATATGTCTCCTTTTTTTTCCTTAGTTGTCAAAATATTTCTATAATATATGCTTAATTTCATATTCCATGTATTATATTAAGAACTGACGAACTGTAGTTAGTTTTCAACACTTCAAATAAAACTAAGTATATATTTTAGAAATATTTTGACAACTAAGGAAAAAAAGAGACATCTTTTAGGAAGAGAATACAGAAAAAAGAAGTAAAAAACATTAATTTCCTGGGGAGATATTTAAAAAATACAAATGCCTTCCACGTCCGTAGGTTTAATATTGGCGAGGGGAATTTAAGATCTCACTGACCTTAAGATACTTAAGAAAAAATAATTTTTAATTTTTCAAAACTTTGTCTATTCGTTGTTACCCTTTCTCTCGCTCTTTTTTGTTGTTGTTGTTCATTTGGTGAAAAAGAAGCGTTATTTTTTTTACACCTTTTGAAACTCTGGCTACGTGATTATACATACAATTCAGGTCTTACAGTTCATAATTTCTTTTTTTAAAAAGCGCTAATAAAACTTTTAGCGAGTGGGCGTTAACGAGGGAACTCTGGTTTGTAGGTGTCTCTGTAGGCGTTCAGTTCATAGTTCAGGCACATTCATTAACAGACCTTTTAAGGTGAGTTGTTTGATTGTGTTTGAAAAGCACGACAGGTACAACACGCCCCGGATGGGCTTAAATAATAAATAATGATGCACCTCAATTTTTTTTTTCCTTACATATTTTTTAGGTCTTTCATCTTTTCAATCTCGTACAACTTGCATGCTTGTTATCCTTTTTCCTTTTTTCATGATCGTTTCTCTCTCCCTCTTTCTTTTACTTACCCATCATACGTAGTATAGGGTAAGTCTTGTAATCGTTTTGAAAATCGAAAAAAAAATTTTGACGGATTTACACGTTTCAGACACTGGAGATTCCGAAAAACATATTTTTAGAAAAAATTTTTTGCCGTCAGTCTGTGTGTCTGTGTGTCTGTAAACGCTCTATCTCCCGAAAAAAATTAAGATAGAGACTTGCAATTTGGTATGTACTTAGTATGTAATAATGGGAAGAAGCCTATTTCATTTCAATAACCTCGATTAACCGGAACTATTTTTTTCGGACTCTCGAAATATTCGTTCTGATAAAAGGTATATAAAAATTTTCGAAGTTGTTTAGTTTAAGAAATGAATATAAAAGACAATAAAAAAACATAAATTTTACATAAAGCATGAAGTCGATCGGATAATTAGTTGCCGAGATATTTGGAATCCTATTTTCCACACTCTTCGATTTTTCATGACCCTGTATTTCATCCAAATTTCACTTTAAAGATATATTTTAATTGGAAATTTGACGCTTAATCAGATGCAATAAACCGCTAGTTAATAGGATTATTATTTTTGGAGTTATAAGGAAAAACCTCTTTCAAGCAATTCAGTAACCGAGCCTTTAAAGTTTATGACGTCATCAAGCCACAATTTTATTTGAATTGCAATGCATTTTATAAGTAGTTTACACATTTTTATTTTAATATTTTACATTATGCATATCCATGATGGGTAAGTATTACGGTGGCCCCCAACGACTAGTTTTGGTACTGTATTAAGAAATTCCCCAATTTCAGACACTCGGTTAAAATGTTTGTAGGTTACAGTTAATTTTTTTAATATTAGCTTTATAATTCATATTTCATTACATAAAAGTTGTAAAAAATGAAAGAAATGAAGTAATTATATTTGTCCCAAATTAAATGTGAAAATTAAATGTGAAGCATGAAAAAATAATTACAAGAAAAGAAGAAGAAATAAAAATATATTAAACAATTTAATGGCAAGAGCTCAAAATTTTACCGATATACCTCCTAAACATTTTCACCTAATGTCTTGGCAAGAAGCTAAAATGTTTAAAGTTTGTTTCCATTTCAATATTGAAAATAGTCCTAAGATTATTTTAGTTAATCATATAAAATCAATGAATGCATATCGCAGTCGAATGATGATATCTTTTGCGTTTGTCTGCATCTGCAACCTATTAAAAAATAGAAAAAAAATGTGGAAGGAGAGAGGGGGGGGGGGGAGACTGTACGCGTGAATATATCGACAAATTAAGTAACATTTTTTTCCATTAAAAAATGAAGTTTTTATCTTCATTTAAACCTAATAATGAATTTAAGACATCCCTTTTTTATATTCGCGTGGGTAGGTGGGGGGGGGGGGGTTAGGGTAATAATATTGATCTTTCCCTCGTAGATATCTACGGATAGGGATATTCATTATCTAATTCAGATCTCATCAATATGAATTCCCAGAGATTATGCATATTGTACCGTAAAGATTTAAAAATAATTATAATTGTGCTGATCTCAGTATAGATTTGGCCGCCTACATTTGACTTTTTTTTCTGTTCTCTCTGCACCCTCCGTCCCTTTCTTTTCTTTTTTTTTTTTTTTTTAATTTATTTATTTATTTAGTTAAGTCAAAACGATCGTGCCCCTATCGCGAAACAAAATTGTTTTTTCTTGATATATACGTTTCAGGAGATGTGCATTTCTGTTATTCTTCAAACGTATGTATCAATAAATATTTATACTGCCATTCTCGAAGGATGGGAAATCCTTTTTTTCAGTTTTCTGCAGCCTACACGCTTGTGTAAGTGCATTTGCTTTCGGTCGATGCATTTTGGGTGCTCTTTTCCCCCTTGCACGAGAAATTCTCTTTTGAATTGAAGTAGAAGTAGAACAAAACCTTTTTCAAGGAATGGATATATTCGTCGGTACCATGTCAAACTATCGAATTTGAAAATAGCTACTTTTCAGGAAGGCAAAAAAACTGTTTTAATTATGGATTTAAAATCAGCGCTTGGCGGAAGTAACTAATTGTTATATATTTCTTGTGCTGTTTAATATCCTATTTAAGCTTGCTATCGAGAAAAATCATTTGGCTAATTTTATTCGCCAAAAAATCACATTCGATAGTTTGAAATGCTATGTTTATTTGTACTTTTCTCAGTTTTTGCAAAATGTTGCAACTCAAACTAGCGAATTTGCCGTATTCGATAGTTTGATTTGTAAAATTTTGTACTTTTCTCAGTTTTTGCAAAATGTTACAACTCAAAGTAGCGAATTTGCCGTATTCGATAGTTTGATTTGTAAAATTTTGTACTTTTCTCAGTTTTTTGCAAAATTTTACAAGTCAAAGTAGCGAATATACCATATTTGTATCAATATGGTTGTCAACCTAGATAGTCACTTATCAACCTAGTTGAAAAGTGTTTATGACTTATGTTTGTCCGTCTGCCGTCTATCACTCTGTCCGTGCTCTATCTCTAGTAAATGTACTTGGATTGCCCTGAAAATTTTGTACGTTATTGTCGCTTACTATAGCATGATCTCTATTGAAAATTAAGTATGTATAATAGTTTTTTTTTTTACAGTGACAGTCAAAATTATTCCATTACATCACAGTCAATGGGAAAAAATCGTTTCAAGTGCATTTTGATGATGCTACGTCATTTAAAACATGATGAAATTGATATACAATTGTGAAGTGCACTAAAACATACTTTTTCTAGAATATGGGGTGCAAAGCATTTATTATAATTCATTTACAGGGTCAAACAAAAGAATTCTGTTACACATCGTTCTAAGGGGAAAAATCGTTTGCAGTGTAATTTAGTGATATTTCACTATTTCAAACATAATGAAAATTATATGCATTACTGAGGTGCACTATAAATAGCTCTCTTGCGTGCATTGCGTTTATTTACAGGGACACACAAAATATATTACTCACAGTACATGTGCGATATTTACAGTCTATGTGTGATAAGTGCGTTTTCAACTTTGGTTTGCGTTTTTAAGTTTAACTAATTTTTTCCATAGTACGTGTGTGTTTATAAACTGAGTTGTTCATATACAGGGCTACACAAAGGAATCCGTAATCATTACAGACTATGGGAGTGAAGTGCTTAAGGGTAGTTTTTAATTGTGTTACGCATTTTTCTGCTGAACTATATTTAGTAGACTAATAGAAATTTGTGGAATATAAATAAATTCATATACAGGGCTACGCAAAGGAAAATATACATTGTCATTTACGGTTGGTAAATGCTGCGAGTGAGTTTTAAGTTGCATTTTAGCTTAATATGTGGTGTGTACAAAAGACTTCAGATAATATACAGGGCTGCACAAAATATTTCGAGTGATTTCAATCGATTCGCGAAAATTGCTAAATGTGAATTTTCTAACTGAACTATATTTCATCCTCCATGTATTAAATATCCACATCTATAAATCATATACAGGGCTGCACAAAAAAATTCGATTACCTTTTTGACAATGGAAGGTATTTTTGAACACTGGATATTTCAATGTGTTAAATGTGTTCTAAACTGTTCAATTACGTATCTTCTTTCACCTTATTTAACGGCGAAGTTTCGTTAACGTTTTCTGGATGTGTTGTAAAACGTTTCATAATGTATGCTTGACGAATTATTTTTTGTTCTTGTTAGTTGATTTACAGGGGAAATGAAAGGAATTCTATTACATTACGCTCAATGGGGAAAAAGAAGTTTGCGGTGTATTTTAATGACGTTACACTATTTCAACTATAATGAAATTGATATGCACTTATAAAGTGCATTAAAATATTTTTTATGTAGAATATGTTGTGCAAATCATTTATCATTTATTTACAGGATCACTCAAAAAAATCAGTTTACATAATAATATACGGTGCAAAATTGTTTGAAGCGTATATTTATAATGTTACACTATTTGAAACATGATGAAATTATACGCATTACTGAAATTCACTACAAAATGCTAACTGTACAATATGACAAGGCATGACAGTTATCGTTTATTTACTGGTATAGACGAGAGATATAGATTATAGTGCTCTATATTAGCGGTAATTGCTGGAAGTGCGTTTTAAGTTATGGTATGCGTTTTTAAGTTGACCTATTTGCATACTACGTGGCTTATAGCAATTCTGTGGATCATATACAGGGCTACACAAAAGAATTTGTAAGCATTACTCTGTATGGGTGGGTATGCCTTAAAAGTATTTTTTAGTTAAGTTATGCTATTTCGGGCCAAATTATATTTAGTAATTCGTAGTATATAAATAAATTCATAATATACAGCGCTACGCAAAGAACTGGATATATTGTCGGCTATAAATGATAATTTCTGGAAGTGTGTTTTTAATAGTGTTAAGCGTCTTTCACCTGAATTAAATTTTGCCTTAGTACAGTACAGTAAGCTACATGATGTGTACTGTACATAAAGTTGCAGATAATAAACAAGTCTCTACAAAATAATTTGAGTACACTTCCGTTTAATTATAGAAATTGGTGAAGGTAAATTTTTGACTGTGCTATGCATTTTGTAACTAAGCTACATATCTATTGATCGAGTGTAAGGATAATCAAAAGATTTGGAATACTTTTCCGGATATGGACATTAATTTCCGAAATCGCGGTTTCACTTTGATATCTTCTTTTGCCTTTTTTAAATAGTGTTCCTTACAGTGTTCTGGATGCGTTAGAAAGCGTTTCATAGTCTGTTGTTGACGTATGTTTTTTCTTTATTTTTTGACAGAGCAGCATTTTTAAACTCAATTCACTGTACATAAAGTTGTACATTTGCACCAATTTCCGATCAATCAGTTTGATGTTTTTTTGAAAATTAATCATCAATAATTATATCAATTAACATGACTAATTGTATAATCAATTAATATAACAATATAATATATATAACAATTTAAATTTTATAGTGAAATGCGACACTACTATGTCAAACTATCGAATAAGAATATTAAAACTTTTGTGTGGAGAGCGAGAAAATGTTTTTATTGTGGATTCAACATCAGTGGAATGCTGAAGTTGTTGATTGTTATAGTTTTCCTAATCTGTACTATTTAATATTGACACCGAAATTTACAATTTCATTGTTTTAATCGACAAAGAATACATTCGTTAGTTGAATCACTAAGCTGTTATGTACTTTTTCAAGGTTCCCTGCATCAAAGTAGCGATTGTGCCATACACGATAGTTTGAATTGTTTTTTTAGTATTTTATTTATATTTACATATTCACTATCAAACGCATAACAGTTTTCCTTAGTGAATTATTTGTAAGTAAATACTAATTTAATAGAACAAAATAATTTATTTTCAAACGTTACATAAGTTTTATAAAATGTAGCAAAAATTAATATTAACTTGAATTGTGAGATTCAATTCTATCTTCAGTTCTATCAACTAAATTAATCTTAATCAATTTCTTCTTCAATGTCACTCCAATCAGGTTCTGCTAAATTATCGCGTGCAGTGGAAGAAGTTGGTAGTAAATTGTAGAAATCGTGATAGGATCTTGGTATTAAATTGTGGGTGCATAACAGCAAAAGATCTTTTTTCTTTTCGTTTGAAATTGGTAGACGTTGCTGGTATGGTTTGACTGGTTTGCTATTTAGTTTTCCTTTTCGTTTTTTAATGTATAATTCAATGAAATTTTCATCTTGTATTCGTGTTTTCATAAATATTTTGTTTTCGTTGCTTTTTCGGTACTGAAACCAAACAGCGTCACTAAATTTATATGTCTGCTCATTTTCTCTGTGATTGTTTATTTCTTTTTCCTCATTACTGTCTCCATTTTTTTTGGACTTTTTTTTATGTTGCTTTTCTATTTCAAATTTTGCCTCATGTGAATTAAAATTGAGAAAGTCATCATGAAGTAATCTAATAACATTATAAGGACTAGGTTTCGTGCGAGCCATTCTCACAAGCTGTGCCCATTCTTCAGGTGTATATATAGGAGTATTTTTTGCTTTTTTCTCTATTTTTGAGTGAATGGAATCGCATTCCATGTACGAGTGCCCGGGCTCAAAATAAACGTGATCTATGGTGGATAACGTTGGGTGTACTTTGACAGCATGAAAACACATAGCAGAAAAATGGAAATTTTTTTGCTGGCCACTACAGCTGTCCGACATCATTTTTACGTGCTCTATTTCTGGATGGGCCATAATGTAATTGAATATGCAAGATGAAATTTCAATGCTGCGTCTTCTTCCTTCGGTTTCATCCCACATATAGCATTGAACACTCGAATCTTCCAAATTATAAATAGTTAAATTATAGATGGCCAATTTTCGAACATAGAAAAAAGGTCCTGCAGCTCCTTTTGAAGTTGATAAAACTGACTGCAGATCAAAATTGAAAGCCAGTACTTTTTCACTTCCTAAAACGGAGAGTTTGTCTTCGTTCCTTTTCATTCTTGCGGCTTCTTTTCTTTCTTGATGTCGATCAAATTCTTCTCTGTTTGTATTTTTCTCCGCGTCTGAGCTCGCCTCAAAAGTGGCACATACTTTACATAAATCTTTTTTGGGCTGGTGGAATTTTAATTTGAAGGATTTAAATGTTTTCCTATATGATTCATAACATCGTTCTTTTCTGCCTTCTGCTTTACATTTTACCTTATACAGTCGATACATGATATTTATATTTAAATTTGCATCTAAAAATCTAAAATCAGTTGATTTGCGGCAATAATGTGACTCCACAGCAGGAAATGAAAGGATGTGCTGTTTCACATAATCTTCACCATCATTCAAGTTGATCCGTGGGTTACTTCCTGGATTTTTTTTTCTTCTGCACCCCCCTCTATTATCAGACTCTATGACACCAGTCTTGTTAATTTTTTTAAATGCTCCCTTAATTAGTCCCTCACTAATACCAAGGGTATCTAGAAAAAAGGCTCTACAAACAATGTGTTTCTCGTTGCCATAAGTAAATGTGTATGTTTTTGTGAATTCTTTTCTAGATATTTCACTACTATGTCTTTTCGGTTTTTTCCGAGTGATGTGCCTAACAAAGAATTCTCTTTGCTTGTGTAATGAGTCAAGGGAATGAAAATTATCAAATATAATCTTTCTTTTCTCTTCTGGAAATTTTGCACAACATTGATGTTTTCTATTATTTATGCAAGTAGGTCTTCTCATTGGTTTGGCAGGAATTATTTTATGGTTTTCAGTTTCATATGCTGCACCTTTTAATCTTTTGGCTTTATTTACATTTTTTCTCCATTTATGGGGATTGGACTTGTACCGTTTCACAGGCTCGATAATTTCATCTAACGTAGAATCATGTGAACTACAGCTATTTGTAGCAGGACAGCATTCCTTGTTATTTTTGTTGGCGGAAGAGCTAAAAGTATGTTCTAAACCAATGTTTTTCACACATTTTTCAGCCTGGAAATGGTCTAGTTCTGAACGGAAATGAACTTTTTTTTTACTTATAACCTTCGTGGGTTTCTTTTTCTTATGAATTGTGATTTTAGATTTTCCAGCTCCTAAAAAAACATAAAAATTAATAATTATAATAATGAAAACAACAATCATTTACAGGGTGTTTCAAAAGTTTCTTGGCATTTTCCTTCAAAGTGCTTTTAATAAAGAACTTGTTAGTACAAATAAGAAGTACAAGGTATAATCAATACATTTCAATGTGGTTGCCCTGTAAGTCTATGCCTAGGCTCCATCTTTCATGGGTGACGCGAAAAGCATCTGCTAGCATATGTGGTGTTATTTGTGCTGCTGCGTCAGTTATTCGTTAATTTATTTTTTCAATTATGTGGATCTTCACTGCGTACACTTCGACTCTATGAACTCTCACACAAAAAAGTCTAAGGGGTGTTAAGTCAGGAGACCGCGGCGCCCACAACCGCGACCTATCCACCTATCGGGGAATTGTTCATCCAGGTTGTCTTGAACAATTCATGCGAAATGGGATGGTGCAGTGTATTGCTAGAAAATACCATCACTTTCTAATTGTGGCTGAAAAAAAAATTGCAGCATATCAAGGTCGATGTTTCTTGTAACTGTTGGCTCCGAGAAAATAAAAGGTCCATAGATCTTTGTTTTAGTTATTCCCATCCACACATTCAACTTAGGAATGTACCTTTATACATTTCTTAAATAACCTGAGAAACAAAGGAATCATTATAAAACGTTTTTACATGAAAATGTCAAGACACTTTTGAAACATACTGTAGAGTATTTAATATTATACATAAAGAAAACGAGAAAAGAGATTAAGCCGAACTCGAATTTTCGTTTGAACATTAAGAAAATTTTATATTATAGAGCAAAAATATATCCGTGAGTAACACTGGCGTCATATTGACAGTGGCAACAACGGATCAATAAATGCTGATTTTACTACTTTTTTTTTAACTTCTAGGCACAGAACAATTTCAATTTTTATAACGTCGAATAGGCGAAAAAATATTCTTTTAACTACAATTTATTTGAAAACTGTATCTAAAACTGTGTCTGAAAACTCTCTCCATTTTTTATGGCTCTAAAAATAATGTCTAATGTAAGTAGTCTAAGTAAGTAGGTCTAAGTAGTCTAATTAATGTCTAATGTAACATTTGATGATTTATTTGGCTATTAAATTCGGGCATGCGGCTAATACGAAAGTATCAGTTTTAATAAATTACAAAAATTTCTTTGAATACATAATTAATATCCTTTATATAAAAATGTATTTTCGTATTGTGTATGTAATACAGTCGAACCTCGTTAACGCGAACACTCAAGGGGAAACTTTTTTTGTTCGTGTTAAAAGTAGTTCGTGTTATCCGAACTTAAATGCATTACATACAACTAGACGGGCCAATTGGAAACAGTTCGTGCTAAAAGTAATTCGCGTTAAGCGTGTTCGTGTTAACGAGGTTTGACTGTATATATATAAGGTAAAGCCAGGAGAGATGACGCAGTCGGGGAGATAGCGCACATAGAGGTTCGGGTTGAAGGGGTAGAGTGAGCGCGCAGCGACTCCAGGTAGTTGTACAACACCAGTAGTGGAGTGTCTACTTGAAAGTGCACGTTGATTGTTTTGAGCGTCTAAGATAAGGCATTGCTATTTTGTTTTCTTTTCCCAAAGTAAGTGCTTGAATTTTCATAGCTATTCATCAGAATTTCCATGCAATGTCAGTAGTACAAAATATTTTAAACTTAAACGATTTCTCATAAGCTACTAATCTAGACTAAAAATGTGAACATCAACGGTTCGTTTTAGAAGAGGTCATGTTTAAATAAAAGGCCGCGTAATCTCTCCTACCGAAATTGGAGAGTTTGCGCATCTGCTACTTAGGAGAGATGGCGCGGTGTTCCCATTAGTTTCAATGCTAGGAGAGATTACGCAGCTTATTGGTAAATTTGCATAAAAAAATAAAAAATGGAAAATGGACTAATTTTAAGTTAAACGTGTTATCAAGTAACATAATTTTATTTTGTAATCTTATCTGGACTTGCTTTTTCATATTCTTTAATTTTTTTTTCCTTTAATTAAAATTTTTTAATCGTTTTTTAAATTATTTTCTTTTTCTGATTCTTTAATCATTAGGTTGAAATATTCACTCCTAATACAATAATATTTGTTCACAAAAACCTTACAGCAATGTCATTTAAGTGTAATTATTATTGTTAACAATTTAATTGTAGTTATTATTAGTAACAATCTCTCCTACCCATGTGCGCAATCACACCAACCCTGTAAGGGCAGATTGCGCAAAATAACTTTCTTGGTTTTATTACAACTGTTCTATTAAATTGCAACATAAAAACAAAATAGCAATGGAAATGCATAAAAAACAAATGAAGTAAATAATATTCATGAATGGTTTAGCAAAAAATTAATATTTAGATGTTTTATTGCTATTCTTTTGAATTGTGCGCAGACTATCCTAGCTTTACCTTATGTATAATATATAAATTAAATATAAAAAAATCTACTATCTAAAAAAAATGATTTTCACCTATGTTAAGGTAAAGACAGGAGAGATGTCGCAGTCGGAGAGATTGCGCACATAAAGGTTCGGGGGGAAGGAGTAGAGTGAGAGCGCAGAGACTCCAGGTATTTGTAGAACAACAGTAGTGGAGTGTCTATTTGAAAGTGCACGTTGATTGCTTTGAGCGTCTAAGATAAAGTATTGCTATTTTGTTTTGTTTTCCCAAAGTAAGTGCTTGAATTTTCATAGCTGTTCATCAGAATTTCTATACAATGTCAATAGTACAAAATATTTTAAACTTAAACGATTTCTCATTAGCTACTATTCTAGACTAACAATGTGAACATCAACGGTTCGTTTTAGTAGCGGCCATGTTTAAATAAAAGGCCGCGCAATCTCTCCTACCAAAATTGGAGGGTTTGCGTATCTGCTACTTAGGAGAGATGGCGCATTGTTCCCATTAGTTTAAATGCTAGGAGAGATTACGCAGCTTATTGGTAAATTTGCATAAAAATTGAAAAATAAAAATGGACTAATTTTAAGGTAAACGTGTTATTAAGTTACATAATTTTATTTTGTAATCTTATCTGGACTTGCTTTTTCAGATTCTTTATTTTTTTTCCTTTAATTAAAATTTTTTAATCATTTTTAAAATTATTTCCTTTTTCTGAATCTTTAAGCATTAGGTTGAAATATTCACTCCCAATACAATAAAATTTGTTCACAAAAACCTTACAGCAATGTCATTTAAGTGTAATTATTATTGTTAACAATTTAATTGTAGTTATTATTAGTAACAATCTCTCGTACCCATGTGCGCAATCACACCAACCCAGTAAGGACAGATTGCGCAAAATAACTTTCTTGGTTTTATTACAACTGTTCTATTAAATTGCAACATAACAACAAAATAGCAATGGAAATGCATAAAAAACAAATGAAGTAAAAATTATTCATGAATAGTTTAGCAAAAAAATTAATATTTAGATTTTTTATTGCTATTCTTTTGAATTGCGCGCAGACTCTCCTAGCTTTACCTTATGTAATGCGGGAAGCCCGGAATACGTCCCCTATTTAATGTACTGTAACGAAGGTATAAACGGACGGGATATTTTTGTCCTGTGAGCATTGTGATAAAATTACAAGTCAAAATAGAATCTTATTAATCAAGCAGGACGGTCGTTCTGTCAAGCCAAGCTAACAAAAAATAGTAAGCCAGCCATACAAATAAACGCCAAGAACAAGACAACAGACCGGTTCTGTTTTCTTACAGGAAACAAATTTTGAATGTTAAATCGACCAAACATGCCAGATTAAAATATCACATATAAAAAATACCCCGAAAATTAGAAGAATTTGATGAAATCTGATGAAGAAATTCTTCAATTTGAGATCAAACTCATCATCATGAGTGATATATAAACAGAGATATATATATTTTAAAATAATGTCGAATTACTTATAATGATCACTTTTTTCTTCGTCAATTTTTTTTCCAAACAACCTACAGCTGAACTAATGCACAGAAAAAAGTAAAGATTGCATTTTTGGACAGGTAATTGCTTAATCTACGTGCATTTATGAAATTCAGTGTCAAAAAAATAAAACGTCTATTATTAATTATTTTTATTTCCCAAAAACCATGGTAAAGGACAGGCATTTCGTTTGCAGGCAGAGAATCAAATCAGAAAATACCTTTGTCGTCATTTTAATATAAATTAATGAAATTCTGTTGTTAAATTGTTTTTGTTTTAGAAGTCAAGTTTTCATTTAAATGTATTGTAAGAGTGTGTTTAATTAAGCGTTTAATTGTGTGTTTAATTGAGCCAAGAAATAGTAGAAAAATTCTAATTTAACAATTTACAACGACCATTGGGAAAATACAGAGGGATAGCGGGGCAGTGTTCAGTCTCTACCCTAACCGTTACCTCGTACTATAAGACATTTAAAAATTTTATTAATTTAGCCCTCCTAAAATACCCCCCCCCCTTCCCGTCTTATAGCAGACTATTCGCCCCACCCTACTATAACATAGCTTCCCCACGCTAGCTATTCTAACGACCTACTATAGTATGATCTCGGCAGAAGGCGGTATTACCGCCACCATCGCCTGCTGCTGACGCAGAAATCCCATTTCCTATCTACTGACTTCCCGTTTGGTATCCGAAGGTCGAATAAACCGAAATATTGAAATAGGATGCCAATTTTAGGTGTTAGCATTGACATTTTTAAAGTTTGGTACAATTTCTATTTGTAGACCATCCCCTAAGAAAAATTTAAGTATTGCTTTAACTGTTGTTTAGAATGATATCTGAGCTAAAAGTATTTTGAGGAAATTAAAGTTGAAGACCACATTTTTTACTTCATAAGACGATTTCTCATTCGACGTCAATTTTTGAATTCGGCTTTTTTTTATATCTGATAATTTGCATCTATCCTTTTTGTAACTTTAAAATTTTTGTAACGATTTTATGCATTTCTATTGACTATTCAGAGAAAAATTCATCTAAAGTTATAGAATTTCGTTAAAAACGCTTAAAAAATTCTTCTAAAATTACACAATTTCGTTAAAAACGCTTAAAAAATTCTTCTAAAGTTACAGAATTTCATTAAAAACGGTTTAAAGAGTAAAGTGCGTACATCATTTGGTCCATTCTCGACCGAAAGTATCAACCCTTTTCCCAATGGTTAATAAAACCTAGCAATAATAAAAAGATTACTGTCTGAGCCATGAAAAACAATATACAATTAAAATTAATTAAATAATACCTTGGTCGATATAGCTGCCATCTTATTCAGTGGTGTGACTTGGAGAAAATGTTGGGTCTAAATCAGTGTTATCAGATGAGGTTGGATATAAATCTAACAGAAAAAAATGATAAAATCAAGAAAAACGCGTTAAATTTATAAATAAACGTTTGTCTGGCTTCATGAGCCACTTACCATTATGCAAAGAAAAGTTTGAAGCCTGTTGATCTGTAAAAATTTTTTCAGCTGCTTTAAAAGTAACATCAAAACTATTAATATTTCTGTACTTTTCTCCAACGTTAGATAATTTGCAGTTTTCAATACCTAAAATAAACGTAAAATATTATTAGTATTCGAAGAATACAAAACATAGCAAGATAAATAAATAAAGGAATTGTTTACCTTTTTCATTCTCCGCATTGGATATCAGTGTTGAAGGGGATGGTCTAATCAAATTTAAATCGAGTACAGGGTGAATATTCCAATCTAAATAAAGAAGACACAATATAAAAAAAATAAACAACATTCGAATTCAAATTAATTACGCTGAATAGCAGAATATTAAAAATAGAATAAATACCTGTGTTAAAGAGGATATCGTTTTTATCTCGGAGTCGAGATGACGACGGCGAACTCGATATACAGACGTCTTTAATTCCAATGTTAATTTCTTCTTGATATTTTTTTAATAAAATCCGTTTTGCCATTTTCGTTACATTACAGAGGATAGAAATGATTGGAATAAAATTTAACTAACTCAACCAGATTTAAGAAATAAGTTACTAACTACCGCAGACGATTTTAAATTTGATGAAATACAAGTGTATTCTAGAATTAAAGTTTCTTAAAACAAAAACCAGCAGAAAAAAAAATTAAATTACCGAGTTGTCACGATTAAAGAAATCGTACTAAAAATGTAAATAAGAAAAAAAAACATCATGCGTCAATCATGGATTATGAACCATTTTCCAACGCTTCCAGATTACTCTAACGAAACTTCAACATTTAATATGGTGAGAGAAGATATTTAAGTAAATAATTTAGTAAAAGGCATTATTATAAAATGATAACCGTCTAGCAATTACCGTCTATAGACGGAAAAATAATCGAATTCGTTTGTGAAGCCCTGTATATGATCTGTAGATTTGTATATCTTCTAGATAGTGTTTGAAAATTTAGTTTAATTTTAAAACGCATAACACAGTTCAGAAATTTCCGTCAATAGACGAAAGTTTACTCTAATTCTTTTGTACAGTCTTGTATATTATCTGCAGATTTTTATACGCGTCACATAATATGATAAAATTTAATTCAGGCAAAAATCACATAACACTGTTTAAAACACACATTCTGAAATTATCATACATAGCCCGCAATGCTTTGTGTAGCCCTGTATATTATGAATTTATTTATATTCTACAAACATCTCTTAGAAAAATAAAATTCCGCTCAAAATTCCGAAAAAGAATTAAAAACCTCGTTTATGTAATTTAGCACGCATACGAATTAATGCTTACAAATTCTTTTGAGTAGCCCTGTATAGTACTATCTGTGGAACTTTTACACACCACATAGTATGCGAAGAGTTAAACTTAAGGAAACATACCATAATTAAAAACGGTTTCCATCAATTATCGCTAATACAAAACATTGTAACCGAGTTACTTTGTGTGCCTCTGTAAATTAACGATGAGAAGCATGTATGTCATATTCTACAGTAAGCATCTTGTAGTGCACCTCAATTACGTATATCAATTTCATTTTGTTTGAAATAGTATTGTAACATTATTAAATTACGCTTCAAACATTTTCCCTTACGCCATTACGTAACCGAGTTACTTTGTGTGCCCCTGTAAATTAACGATTAGAAGCATGCACGTCATATTCTACAGTAAGCATCTTGTAGTGTACCTCAATTACGTATATCAATTTCATTTTGTTTGAAATAGTATTGTAACATTATTAAATTACGCTTCAAACATTTTCCCGTACGCCATTACGTAACCGAATTCTTTTGAGTGGCCCTGTAAATAAATGATAAATGATTTGCATACTATCTTCTAAATAAAAAATGTTTTAATGCACTTTAGATATGCATGTCAATTTCTATATTGTTGAAATAGATTAACATCATTAAAATACACCGCGAACGTTTTTTCCCCAATTGAGGGTAATGTAAAAGTATTATTTTGAGTGTCCCTGTAGATGAACTATTAATGCTACCCATTCCATTTTTAGTAGAAAACATTCTATACTAACATAAAAAACATGCGTCAATTCTGTTAATTTTGAATCCATAATTAAAAGTTTTAGATCTTTGCCTTCCTACAAAGTGACTATTTTCAAATTCGATAGTTTGACATGGTACAAATGGTTAAAAAAGTAAAAAAAATACAAAAATTTACGGCGAAGTATCGAATTTGCCGTATTCGACACTTTGACATGGTAATTTTTTGAAAAAATGTGCAAATTCGATAGTTTGAAATTTGCATTTTCTAAGTTTCAAGTAAGTTCTAATTAAGCTAGAAAAGTGACGATTTGGCAACGTACGCGTCATACACAATATAAAAGATTGGCATAAAATATGAAAAATGCATTTTTTCACATTCGATAGTTCGGAATGGTACCATATATATTATAAGCATTTTATTTGAAAGTCAACATTCTTAATTTGCCTTTTCAAATTTTACAATTATTTCAGTTAAATGCTTCATATTTTCTGTTTATGCTGTCAAATCTGTCAATAAAACGTTTTTTTTAAAAAGAGATGGACACGACTAAAACAACCCGACCCGAACCCGACAAAACCAAGTTCGTGAAACCGAAAATCGACACACTTCAACCCGAAATAGAAGAAATTTTAAATTATGGAAAAAAAAATTCTTCAATCATCGCTAATATCAGTTTTATCATGTTGAAAAATGTGTATGGGTATATATGTACTCAGAGTTTCCCCCAGACAGTTTCAGAAGGGTGCTGCACCCTGCCTGCCCTTTGCTTTACAAAATAGCACCCTTCTTGCCCCTCATAAAATAATTAGCACCCTTCTTACCCCCTCAGTAAAATAATTAGCACCTTTCTTGCCCATCAGTAAAAAAAGATGCCCTTCTCCTTTTTGCATTAAAAAATTTGCTTTCATACTAAAAATTGACTCAATGTTGTCTTGAAAATAGTGCCCTGACTTTTAAATATCAAAAGTGGCTTTAAAAACCAAAATAATACCTTTTTAACAATTTTTTAAAAAGTGCCCTTAAGAATCCAAAAAGTGCCTTTTTTTAAACCTGGGGGGGGGGGGGGGGGTGGAACTCTGATGTACTTATTAATGTTTAAATGTATAGCTTTTTTCAGCTGAAAAAGTATTATTATTATTTTCTAAAAAATCGGGTCGACCAAACCCGATTACAAAAAGTTAAATACAAGAGTCAAAACCGACCCGAAACAATGAAAGTCAAACCGAGCAGAACTACACGCGCAACGAAAAAAAAAAAGCGTTAATTCTGGTAAAGTCTGGTTATTCGGCCCGATGCATGACTCTAATTGCAATTTAATCGTAGTAAATAACTAGTTGTAGGATACCTTTTGATAACCCAGGATATTATTGGAAATTTTGCGCACATGAATTAAAATGAGAGATATCGCGCCCAAACTATGGCGAATTCGTTTCTTGGCATTCTAATTCGAAATCCTTGATTGACCTTTAAATCTTTTATTGTAAAATTTTCCAACTGATCCTGCCTATTCAAAGGTTAAGAAGCTGGATTAAATTCAATAAACTGTTTTTCACAGATAAAGCCCGATGGAGATCCCCATGATAGTGAATCTTTAACCACATAGTCTGACTTATAGACATGGCATTTTTAAATATACTTTAATTATCACCAAATAAATAACTTTAAAAAAAGAGGAAAAACTTTTGATAATATTTAGAATTGAATGTGGTCCATTCTCTTTGCTCTTGACTTGAGTTTACAATCTCTGTACCGGCGATTAAAAAATTCCATAAATTTAGGTCTTTTAGACGCATTTGTGGTCAAAATATTTAGTTTTATCAACGAAAATCGTTGTGTTTTTTTATATATATGATGTCATTTTCACCCACTGAACACTGAAAAAAAAAAAAAAAAAAAGTGTTGATTTTACAGTATAATTCTGACACCCGGTTGCCAGTATTATACCGTAAAATTAACAGTAAAATAAGCAGTAATACACTGCCGCGCGTATTACTGCTTATTTTACTGTTTATTTCTGTTAATTTTACGGTATAATACTAGCTGCTGCAGTGCCTGTATTATACTGTAAAATCAACACTTTTTTGCAGTGAGCATTTTGCCTATTGTCTCAACTCAAACTCAGTAACAGCGGATTGAAAAAATATTGAACAGCTTTATGAAAGAAAATGGGTGTCGTAATTTTCTGATCTAATTTTTTAAGACTTATTTTTTTTCATTACAATTAAAAATTACATAAATAAGGATATAATCAATAAAGATAAATAAAAACTTTTATTTATCTTCTCTCTGCAATAATGGAAGGAATCCAATTGCCACCATTTTGAAGAAATTTCATTAAAAAAAACATTTAAAATTAAGTTTAAAATATAAAAATGAGAATATATATAATGTACAATTAATGTACAATTAATCCATTGAAACATAAGATATTGACCATACACAATGGAATCACAATACCAAATAGCAGAGTCAAATTACAAATTAAATGATGTAGTCCTAAGAAATGAAATAATATAAATTCAAATGATATACAGGATGACAATTATTGAACTATATGAAATAAAATGTAAATTATTTAAAAACTACTGAGTGCACAAACTTTATTCAACATGTAAACGTCACTACAGATATTTGGATTTAGGTTACGACATGTTCGATATGGCTGCCATCATTGACTATGATGTGGCGCAGACGAATAGCAAAATTCAGCATGACCCGCAGGAGTGTCGGAATATTGATGCTGTCGATGACCTCCTGAATGGCATTTTTCAGCTAAGCAATGGTTTTGGGGTTATTTCTGTACGCATTGTCTTTAATGTAGCCCCACAAAAATGAGTCACATGTGTTCAGATCCGGAGAATATTGTGGCCAAGCGAGCCCCATTCCAGTGGCCTCTGGGTACCCCAGAGCCAGAATGCGGTCTCCAAAGTGCTCCTCCAGGACATCAAACACTTTCTTGTTCCAATGGGGTCGAGCTCCGACTTGCATGAAACACATTTTGTCGAAATCAGTTTCACTTTGGATAATGGGGATGAAACCATTTTCCAAAACCTTCACGTATCGTTCAGCAATCACCGTGCCGTCAACGAATACTGGACCAATTATTCCGTGACTGGACAATGCACACCACACAGTCACCCGTTGAGGGTGGAGAGACTTCTCGATCGCGAAATGCGCTCAGGCACGCTGTACCGTGATATTTTTCCTTGCAAATAGCCGACAACTACAAGTTGCGTTCGCATGCGCATACTAATTCCCATCATGCCCTGCGGTTAACCACGAAGTTTGAACTTCATCACACAAACCGTTCAGAAGTTATGGCGGTTTAATTTCATATAGTTCAATAATTGTCACCCTGTATATATATAAAATAGCTAGTGCGGACACATCTACAAATGAACAGCTTTCATTTAATAATAATAATAATAATAATAATAATAATAATAATAATAATAATAATTAGTAAAATTGGTTCAGTAGAAAGCTGAGGGCAGGTGACTAAAAAAAACAGTCTTGTGTTTTAAATACTTAAAGTCTAAAATTATGAATAATATATTATTTTTAAGCATTTTCAAAATATTAACAATCAGAATTGCTGAAATAACTTTGAAGAATTTTCTCAAAATTCTGTCAAGTTAGCAGCTGTGTAATATAATCTGCGTGCATTTTTCTTGTCTCTCGAGAAATTATTCTGTCGGTAATATTTTTAAAAGTCTCGTTGAGACGCATTTTCTTCCTCGGTTTTCTCTAAAAAACAAACAAGCACCTGAATAATTTATAAACGAGCTCCTATTTATCATTTACATTTTTATTCGGCTAACTCTGTAAAACCTCTGATATCTTTATAGTGCTTACGTGAATACATTTAGTATTCTGCTAGATCTTCTATGTAATCCAATTTAGCAGTATATCAAGGAAAAAGCTTCTTTGCCCCCAAAGTCAGCGCTTTGGAATTCATTTAATATGCATAATTTGAGAATATTTATATAGTCCGTATTTATCTTTGAAGGTTATTGCTCCTTAAGCATTTATTTTGTTGTGTATTAATCATATCATAAAACATTATATTAACCTTTAATTTCTTTCGCAGAAATTGTTGAAACCGCTTGATCTAAAGATGAATGAAAGGTTCGATTAACTGATAGTACGATGTTTCAGTACCTATATTTATGTACAAGTTTATTAAAATTAACATAAATTGTTGAAACTGCTTGATCTAAAAATGAATAAAAGGCTCGATTAAGTGATAGTATGATGTTTCTGTACCTATATTTATGTACAAGTTTATTAAAATTAACCTATTCAGAAGTCTCTAGAATTAGTATTAAGGCTCCAAAACAAAACCAACAAAATTTCACTAATAATCTATTAAAATATAAGCCGGCTCAATGAAAATCGGAAGAAAAAAAAAGTTTAATGATTTTTTTTTTAAGGGGGGGGGGGGTATAAATTGGACTTTTTAAATATTTGTGAGTCGGCATATATGCAGTTAGATAGTAATGCTGCAATGAGCAATATATATAACAAAAACAGAAAATCATGCACGAAATATATACAAAGTGTCTCTTTGTATAAGAAAGCTGAGTCGCAGTCATCTTATTCCGTTAAAAATATAGGCGTCACATTAAAAGCTGTACTTGGGATATTCGTTCATAATAAATTTCGTTCTTCGTATTGTATCGAATGCGATTATTAATAGCATTTACAACATTTATTCGTTAATAATTGCTATTTTAACGGTAGTTAACCTTATTTCATTGAGGTGTGAAATGTAATTTATTATACAATAGATTATAAAAATGTAGTTTCTCCGAGTTGAAATACCGTGCTAATGTTTTTCATCTTTCTAACCTCGCAGCCTTTTCCATTCACGTACACTAATCGAAATCTACTTTCGATTGTGAATCATGACGAATCTTGTAGCATTCGCCAGGTGCATTTTCTCACCTCCGGTACGGATGGAATGGTTGGAATTTTTTCTCAACATCCCTATCACTCCACCCCTCTCCTCTTCCCAAGACTAATCTCTACCTGTACTCAAATAGCTATGCATTTTTTTTTTATATTCCCCCGCCTTAAACAATATCCCATTTCTTACCTATGGTATGCCCAGGAGGGGGAGGGGAGGGGTAAAAGAATCCGTAAAAAATATTTTTTCCCCTTGTTCGGCTTTCCTTACGGCAGCAATTACTTCAATGTAACTGGACAATGGCGGGTATAGTTCATCTGGTATGTTTTGTTGAATATTTTTCGCTTTAGAGGGAGTTTGGTTATGTTTTGGCGGAGGACATCCATGTTTGTGCATGGTCTATAAAAGGTTTGCGATAGACATGGAGTGTTTTGTTTGTATATGAAGAATTCATATTTGTAGAGGAATGTGACTTATGTTTTTGGTGATTTTTTGATTTTCTTCCGTTTCCTCTGCCTGGGGTATTCTTCTATTGTATGGAGAGTTATGAATAGAATAAGGGGGGGGGGGGGTGTTGTACACATGTTGTTGTGAATGAAATATTTTTTTCATTTGCGTCTGTGTGATATTTCTTCTTTAAATGTTTAGGCGGCTTCCAAATAAAATCGGTTCTTTACTGATCGATATAATCATGCATAATTTTAGTATAGAGCACGTCTTTTTCTTTTTTTACCTTTTTGGAAGGGGTGCCTAATCTAAAATTCTAAGGAATTAAGTACATATGATTTTATGATATCCTGTTTACTTATATGTATGTATCTTTCACAGGCAAAAATGTAGCGCTCATTGTGGTTTCTCACAAATTAATTTAAGATCCCTCTCTCCCTTTAACCAATAATCTATTTTCGTAGTCATTGAATTTTATTATTGTAATTGCCTCGCTAACTACTTTTAGTCAGAAATTTAAAGATGACATAACGATATTGATAAAGAATTTTTCATATTCTTGTAAGATGAAGTTTAACTTTCTTTTCGGCAGCTATTAATTCAATGTAACTGGACAATGGTGGGTAAAGTTCATCTGGAATACCGGTTTTTGAATATATTCGTTGTAGGGGGAATTCGGTTAATGTATTGACAGACCGGGTTTGTGCATGGTCTATAAAAGATTTGTGATCGACATGGAGTGTTTTGTTTGTATATGAAGAATTCGTTATTTGTTAGAGGAATGTCACGTTTTTGGTGATATTTTGATTTTCTCTCCCTCGTTGTCCGTCTGGGTATTCATCCATTGTATGGAGATTTATGACTAAAAAAAAAACGAAGCGCATGTTGTGGTGAATGAAACATTTTTATTTTATATTCGTCTGTGATTCTTAAAATTTTTAAACTGCTGTAAAAGAAAATCAGTTCTTTACTCGATCGGTATAATATAATGATTTGTATAACTTTCGCATAAACGTACTGTTTTTTTTTTTCTTTTTGGAAGGGTTTATCATCTAGGTCTAGATAATAATCAACTGCATATATGGTTTTTTTATGAATGCCTTTTGTCAAGTTTGCTAAAAGGCGTTAAATTTGGTTGAAACTCCTACATGCAGAACTTTTTTGAATTGTATAAAGAAACTTTTATATTTCCATAAATATACGTGCTATTCTTACACACATACAAATGTTTTAAATGACCTACATTAGTTATCTGCTACAGCTATAAGTCATTTTAAGTATTTTCTCCTACTGGGTTATTGCAAATATTTTTTTATTTAATTTGTTGTTGGTCCCTTAATTATCCTCTTAAATAAACATTTGCTGAGAAAATATGAGGTCAAACATATTCTTTACATTCCCGAAGTTCCAGAAGAATTTGTCAAGTATTTCGCTAGATATTCGACATAACGTCTAAAACCGAAAGTGGCCGGTTATTTTTTTATCAAATTGTACATATTAATAACAGTTGATATACAGTTTTGTAACGTAAGTTTTTTTTTTTAATTGTGGTTATTTTTGGTTTTAAGAGATTTATGTATTTTTCGTTTATAAGAGATGGCTTGAATAAAGGAATTGCATAAAAAATACATAAAGTTTACGACACGGCGGTTCCTAAACTTTGCCTAGAAGATAAACTTTTATTGAATGGTTCGCTTGCAATTCTACCAAGGAACTAACCACTTAAAATAGCTAAGACGATATTTTACAGTCATAATAATGAAATATAGTGGCACAATAATACAATTCTTGAGACATAATATATATTTTCTTAAGGAAAAATTTAGTAAAATAATGTAGACAGCGTATTCTGTTGACAGTTAATTTATCTCATCTTTTGTCAGAACTTTCGCGCACTTAATTACAGATTTCTGAAAACTTTACCTTAGTAATATTTTGCTTCGTATGTGGTTGCTCTGAAAAGACCACCTCTTTTCCCAGCGGAAATTTTAATTTTTGTGAAGTGGGCTTCATTAAATTATCCACTTCATTCCAAATTTCGCACGGCGGGCTTTCTTTGTAGAGGAGCGGTATGAGTGATTAGACTTTATCAACCTCTCCTATATTCTCACGACCTTATTGGGGGAGTAAAGAAAAAAAAATATTTTTCATCTCACCCCCAGTGAGGCCTTGTCCAATATATCGTCTGGTATCTGTGGGGGCCCCCTACGGAAAATAAAAATAAGATGAGAGGTTTTGTGTTTCACGAGTTACTGTGAAAGGTTAATATATAGTGAAAGATGGTTGTTACTTTATCATGAAATGGGGAGGTTATGGGGTAATGAAGTGTAAGTGAAAGTGGTTTTTTTATCAGCTCCTGTGGGTTTCGATAAAAACACAGGCAGTTGCTGACATTGGAAGAAGTTGAAATGTTCTTGAAAAAAAAAACTTTTGTGTTATGTTATGTCGGCGAGAAATTTATTTCGTACTTTTTTTTAACAGTTGATAAAAAATATTGCGTTGTATTTTAAGTACATTTAAAGTTCTGTTATGTATTTTACTACGATAACGGCATGTACATGTGACATTATTTTGTAAATTCTTCTACATCTGAAAATATACAAAAATGTGTGCATGGATATTTAGTTAAAAGTAAATAAAACTTTTTTGATAATGAATACCGCTTTGATAAATATATGTTTTAAAATCTGTTCGTACTTTTTAATTTTCTGAATATGTGTCAACTGTATGCAAAAGGTTCCATTGATTGGTTGATATTAATTTTTCCCTTGTTGATGAACATGTAAAAAGCCATTTCAAAATCACTCATGTAAAGTGACTCTTTCATCCTTTTATCTATAGAATAAAGTAATAAAAGTGTAATTTTGTGGACATTTATTTCCCCCAGAATCCTAAGGATTTTCAGAAATGTACAGCGAACGTTGTGCACGATTTCGCGTCTGACAAATAGTATTTTTCTGTTTTTCCTCTAATGAAAAACTGAGTACATTTTAAAAATCTGAAACACTTCTTTTGGCGTTGTTTTCTTATTGCTACTTTTTATTTCAAGAAAATTTAAACGAGTTGAACAGCATTTTCTCATGAACCTACAAGCAAAAAAAATATATATATTAATATTAAACTTAAAAAAAAAAAAATTCTCCGTGCGTATAAGAAATATTAAAATCGAACTCCAAAATGCAATCTAATAGTTTTTATTATTTTTAGCTTTTTGCTGCCTGCAGTACAGTTAAAAGGGGGGGGGGGAGACGAGGAGAGATTCTACCATTAGTACAAGTAATGGACTTTTAAGAATAGCAGTTTCATTTCCTGCTCAGTTTTTGTTCCCTCCAGACGCTTTTTAAATCTTTCTTTATTGCATTTTAATTACAAAACTAGTAAAAGAAAAGAAAAAGAAAGTAAGTCACCAGTTTTTTTCATCTGCTTTTTTTTTCCTTTTTACATTTATGAAGTCATTACGAGTTTAAAAATTCTGAATGCTAATGTTATAGTAAGGTATCTGGGAGAATACTGTAATTGTAAACTACTTTCTTCCTTCCCCTTCCTAGAAAGCTACTGTCATTTAAATATAAATTTATTTTAAATTAATGGTTCGGATGCCGTAGTTTTAATAATTAATGTTTTAAATTTGTTGATTACTTTAAGCTTAAACTTAAATAAATATATATATATATTCAAAGTGCAATTGTTACTTCAATGCATTTTGTTTATTTAAATTAAAGAAATTTCTAAGCGTATTGAATGTTGTTTTGTATTCGAAAAAATGCAAATGAGGTTTCAAAATTTCGAACAAATAAAAAGGTTTTTGAAAAACAATTGTTCTGTTTGCTTTACAATTAAAATAAGGGAAGTAATAGAAATGGCATTTTTTTCTTTGCCTTCCTTAATTATCGATAAAAGTTTTTTAATATTACACAGCCCAAAGAAATAACAATTATTAAAAATAAAAAATCGGTGTATCGTAATTTGAAAACAGCGCCATTAAAATAATATATATATATATATATATATATATATATATATATACTAGTATTTTCAAAAACATCACACATGTAGAGGTTAAGGTGGGGGGGGGGGGGGTAAGAGACTATTTTCTCAAAAAAAAAAAAAAAAAATCTGCTCTAATCTCTAAATAAAGCTCTTTCTTTTAACTGTAAAATAATTCTCTTTTAACTCTAAAATAATTTATTCTTTCATCTTTTTTTTTTTTTTTTTTCATTTATAAGGGGCGTATATTTAAAGAGAGGGGGGGAAAAAACTGAATCAAAAGAGAATCATTAAAGTCACTTAGTAATTCTTTGGCTATCCTGTACATTTAATTTTGGGAAACGTTTTCATTTCTAGTCTCTGACAGATTCACCGATTATAAAAATTATGTATCAATCTATTCTTATGTTACATTTCCGGAAACTATGGATTTTTCCATTTTCATGAATAGTAAAAACTTGCTTAATAAAGCTACTGGCATAAAATATTTCACGAATTCATTTCTAATCCGACCATCTGCGATGCCTTCCGCTTCGCCAAAGAATAGATCCATCAATGTTATTTTGTCATTCGGGAAAAAGGGGAAGAGGAACTGTGACTGCACCGGCGGCACTTTTGACTCGCGGAAAAAATGATGTAACTCTAGCCGACACACGTATGCTCTTTCCAGTTGTCATGCATGTTTTTCAGAGACAGATTTTGCTCTCTATGAATCGTGAACAGGCGTACTGACACGCGTTTACGGAAGATGAAACTGATCATTTTTTTTTCTTCGCCCCCGTTTTGTACTTAGTAGTTCTAAATGCGGGATTTATCACTGATTCCCACACCCCCATCTTTCTCGGTGTTTCGACATCTGTCATGTTGTATATCCGTGTGAATTAAGTTTTAAATCTCTTTTTAATTCATGATGTTTTTCTTTTATCCAAAGTGCCGGATTTCCCGACAGGGTGACTATGTGTTAACCTATGTTTATTGTTAGTACTATGTGTATGTATGTTGTTCATCCTACTTTAACCCCAAGGCGGTATTCAACAAAACAAAAAAATTTCCACGCTCAACAACTCAAAATTTTCAGACTCATTTTAAAAAATAAAAACATGAAACTTGGCGGCGTGATTTATGAAGAAATTTATAAGGGACCCATATTTTTATTTTTCGTTCAAATAATTAGAAATTGATTTACAAACAATTATTCACAGTACGATATTTTTTTTGTTTGTTTGTTTCAAGCGCTATCGCTTCGGGAAATTCGGTTCAAAATGTCCACTTTGACAGCATTTTTTGAAATATATTCTGCCTTTATCAAAAAATCGAGACAATACGGACATTATAAAGTTTCTGAATAAGAGAACTTGCCAATTGGATGCATTTTAGAGCAAAAATGAATTTAAAAATGTGTCTCAAAATAAGCAGTTTGGATTTGAATACACCGACAAGCGTCCTTTATAGAATTTTTGTTTTGTTTTTTATTACCGGTTTTGAAACATTTAATTTTTTGCTTATTTGAATCGCAGAAGTGCTTTGATTGAATAAGGCAATTAAAAATTACTATTTTCAATTTTAAAAAAATGCTGGTAGGAATAATTAAGAATTCTGAACACTGTATGTGTCACTTTTTACGTGTCGTCGCGAAGGGGAAATTCTGCAAACCTCTTTTTGTACGATTTTTAATAAATACAGAATTTGTTGCTTATAGATCGCGTCGGAATTTTGAGCATTATATTACATTTATAGTTGACTTGACTTGTGTTGCTTGAACCACAGTGTAGAATTCAAATTAATAATAATAAATAACATATTTCTTTTCTTGTTTTGAGTGTTCCTGACAGTTTTTTAAGCTATTTGAACATTTCTATCAAGTTTAAACCTAAATTCTAAAAATCAGTAGTAAAAATCTAAATATCTAGTCCTTAAATTCTAAAAATCATCATTAATCTTATCAAGTTTCGAATTTCAGCTCTTGTGTGGATAATTTTAATTTTAATGCCTGAGGAAGACCACTCGGCTGAGGGCGAACCCAGCCGTTGAGCGTTTAATGTCTTCCCCGGCTAGCTCCCCGGCACGCAGGGATTAAACGTGGCAGTACAAAATCCTGCCGGGCAAAGCCCCACGCGACAGGCGGCAGAAACTAAAGACAGACAAAAAAAAAAATTACAAAACAAAAGTCTGTCGCTGTGACCAGCGTCACCACGCGACATGCAGCGACAGACAAGGTGAAGGGGGTGATGTGCAGTTCGGGGGTACGACTGTACCAGATGTAACAGCTCGAGTACGACTACAACAGGTGATTGCAGTGACCCGTATGTGATCCCCACGCGACAAGGAGCGCCACACCAAATGCGCTGAGACCACGTACGGGCGGTGAAAGCAGATGATGATATAGTTTGATGTGGAGGTGGTAGAGTGGTGAGCTAATATGGTACATACATGTGAGAATGGTATCCCCACGGTGGCTCACGATTGTTTGAAGTGTCGATGTACTGGGTACGTCTCTGTTGGTTGTTGTGTGCAAACTGTTGTCGGTGGAGTGTTGGTGGCTGCTGATGTGACTGTGGTGCTGATGTAGTGTAAGATGATGTTGGGGTGAATTCCTCGTCAAGTTGGCGTCTGAAAAATTTGTAGAGTCTTCTGTACACTGTGCAGGTCGAGTCAGATGCCTGATGCTGTGTGTTGAAGTGGGTTCTTTCTTTCTTGTTGTGATCATGGCAGTTTATGCAGCAGGGTGGTTTGGAGCAGTTGGAATCATCATGATTTTCCGCGCAGTTGGCACATGTTGGTAGCTCACTCTTGCAGTGTTTTTCGGTGTGCTTTAGTGACTGGCAGCGTCTGCAGCGTGGTACGGTGGTGTGTGGTTTCAGGAAGTAGGATTTGAAGCCAATGATGAGGCCTCCATCCTCTATAATTGAGTGCCCTAGTGTCTTAGGAATTAGAAGGATGAGGTCTTTTGCAGCATCATTTCTTCTATTTTGAAGTGTTTTCAGGATGTTTATTTCTTCTGCGGTTATTTCAAATCTTGTTGTTATTGCTGCTTTGATGGTTTCTTCTGGTGTGTGTGTCGGTACATTCAGGAGGATCATTTTCTGCTGTGGAAGTGTTTTTGGGACTGCTTGTAGTGTTTTATTAAGATCTTGATGTCGGTTTATGTCGTTTTTCAGTGTGTTGAGATCGTTGATAGTGTTGCATTCTACTTCGATGCAGTTTCTTTTTCTTGAGATGTTGTTTGGCTGAATTGGAGATATATATGTGTTGTAGGGTTTTATCAATATCATTACATGTGATGTCTTCTTTTCCTTTTATTATGAGTGTGTGTCTAATGGCGTTGTTGCGGAGTTTCTTCTTGCATTGCTGTGTGTGCGCTTGGCTGGATGTGGGCTTTATGCTTTCATCTTGTAGTGCTGGTGTGTTGTCTGTTGTGGCCGGTGTTTTCTTGCTGATGGTGTTTTGGACTGCATCAATGATTTCGGCTGTGTTGGGGAGCTTCTGCATTAATTGCTGATAGTTCTGTTGTGAGACTTCTAGATGTTCTTCCAGGCATCGAACCCGTTCTGTCAGTGTTGTGATCTCATTTTGGAGTGCTAGCATTTCTCTTAGGGTGTGTGTGTCTATTTGATCTACGTGATTTAGAATTGTTTTGAGTGATGGTAGACTTTGTTTTTCTGGCTGACAATTTCTTTCTAGTCTACCTGCTATCTGTATGAGGATTCCCCTGGCTTTGTTGGTGAGTTTAGCAATAGTAACGTCTTCCTTCTCCTCCTTGTAGAGGGAGGAATTGCTCATATGATGATGTTTTGATTTTAGTGAGACTCTCAACTGGTCATCTGTGTCTTCGTCAGTGCTTGACGGAGCTTCGACCGAAGGTATTTTGAAGGTGGGAAAGGAATCGTTGCGTGACATTCTAGAACCTTTGTTGTTTTTGGTGTTGCTTTTAGGAGTGTGGCTCATGCTAGCTGTGGAAAATTTTTGAGATGAAGTAAAATAGACTACAGACCCTTGGGCACGGGCAACACTCTTCCTGTCCATGATGTCTCCATAGGCTTGCAGCATGTTTCTAATGAGAGAAGGTGAGTGACGAGAATTTTTGGGGTGTTTGCCATGCACTACTAATAGGAAAAAGAGGTCACGGAAAGAATGGGGAAAGCTGAAAAGAAGGGGCTGGAACAGAGCCAGCACCAGCAAGACGCATGCCCGCAGAGTGGCCACTCGAAAGTATTTTGCGTACTGAAAGAGTTAACCTTTTAAACGCCAATGTTCCCGAACGGGAACATCAAATTTAAAATTCATTAAAAAAAAAGTTTCGCTTCTATGGACTTGCAAAAATTATTATTTATTAACAAAAGTACATTTATTTTTTTAGACTAAAAACTATTTATGTTATATAATTATTTAAGCTTAAAAAAAATTCGTAAAAAAGTCATTTTTTGTCAATTTTTACTAGGATTGTTAAAAAAATTCACATAAAATTTTTAAAAGATGCAAAATTCATGAAATTTCAGAGTTATGATAAATAAGGTCCATTTTAAAGAATAAGCATGCTAAATAACAGTTTTCAATAAAAATGCGTTTGCTATAAGATATCAAATTCTATTGTTCCCGTTCGGGAACATTGGCGTAATTCACTATACAGAATTCGATCATTTGCACTGTTGATCTATTTTCCTAATTTGTAATATTGAGAGTCTCAGAATTATACTGAATCTCTTTTGCTGTGTTTAAAAGCAGGTCAGTGGCTTTTCGAATTCCACTTACACCCTTTTCACCCCTCCCCCCTTCTCTTGCTTTCTTCCCTCACTAGTGCGGGGGTGAGAGTTTTGTCCAAACAACTGTTTTGCTCAGGACTGAGGATGTTTATGACTTTTTCTAAGTATCCCGCGAAGGGTGCTATTTGTTAGCAATAATTTTTACTTTCTTATCGTATGTAAGAGTTTTGAGATAGATCACGTGGTTCAGCACCCGCCCAGTTCTTTTATTTATTTATTTTTTCCTTTTTTCTTTCTGAATTTTTTGCATCGTTCATTTTGTAAGTAATAGAGGGTGAAGCTAGAACGATATTTTTACTTTGATTCTTTGATAGATATGGCTAATCGTGAAAGATTTTTAACAGTACAGGAAGCTATTGAATATTTTAACTCTTTATCAGATTCAGATACTTCGGTTGATTCTGTTATAGATATTTGCCAATTGCAACCTGATGAAAGTGGTGCTATAACAGATGAAGAAGATGTAAATGAAAATGAATTTCAAAAAATTATGCCTGCAGATGTATGCGGACAATTAGAAGTTTTTACACATAGATCAGTTGATGTATCAGATGATAAAACGATTGTTTCTGTACCTTCTACATCAAAAACTGAATAAAGTTTGAAGAGAAAGAGACTATCAAAGAAAGAAGATATGAAGCCGAACTGGAATAAAAATGCATCTTTCAAAAAATCTTTAGAAACCATAAGTAATATGAAGCTTTGCGAATCGTTTCCCGAATTAGCAAATTTATCGACAGCTGAAATTTTCAACAAATTTTTGCCGATGGAATATTTAGCCCATTTATCAGAAATGACAAAACTGTATGCAATGCAAAAAGGGGAAAATATTGATGTAGACGAAAAAGTATTGGGCAATTTTTTGGGTTACTCTTATTTAGTGGCTACCATACTGTTCCTGGTGAGGATTTATATTGGACCACTTATGAAGATTTGTCCGTTCCAATAGTTGCTTCAGTTATGTCTAGAGCCCGATTTAGGAAAATAAAGAAATATTTTCATATTATAGATTCAAATGATTTGAAAGCAGAAGATAAATTGGACAAAATTTCTCCCTTTTATCAAGAACTTGAAAAAAATTTTCGGCAGTTTGGAATCTTTCACAGAAAATTAAGCATTGATGAATCTATGGTTCCATACTATGGTTATCATTCAGCAAAAATGTTCATAAAAGGTAAGCCTATAAGATTTGGTTTCAAAATTTGGATGCTTTGTTCGCATAATAGTTACCCATATGCAATGAAAATTTACGGTAGAAAAAGTCCGGAAAGGAGTAATATTCCCCTTGGATCAAGAGTTGTATGGGAACTTTTATCGTGTATTGAAAATTCGAAAAAACACGAAATATACTTTGATAATTTTTTCACGTCTTATAAACTTTTGGCGGATTTATCAGACAAAGATTTTAAAGCAACTGGTACAATTCGGGATACTAGAACAGGACAATGTCCTTTGCAATCATTAAAAAAAATGTCCAAATGCGAGAGGGGAAAGTACGATTTTCAGTGCGATGGAAAAGTTTATATGTGCCGATGGAACGATAGTTCAGTTGTTACAATAGCGTCAAATTACGATACTCATGAACCTATGGGTAAAGCAAAACGAATTTGCCGTAAAGAAAGAAAAAAGGTAGATGTTTCACAGCCACATCTTGTAAAGTGCTATAACGAAGGTATGGGTGGAGTTGATTTGTTAGACAGACTTCTTGGAAGTTACCGTCCTATGTTCCGCAGCAAAAAGTGGTACTGGAATTTATTTAGCAATGCCCTAAATATGGCAGTTGTTGCGGGATGGATTGTACATACTGAATTACACCACAACCCAACATCAGAACTGTCACACCTGAATTTTCGAAGAGAGGTGACTTTGAGTTTACTTCGAATGAAACCCAAGATTCATTGTATTCCAGGTCCACGTGCCCATCCAGTAGAGTCTGCACGGCAGTCATATACGCACTATTTGGTATCATCATCTCAAGGACGCTGTGTAGTTTGCCAGAAAAATACAAGGAAAATGTGCTTTGAATGCCAAAAGCGACTGCATGAACACTGTTTTCCCTCTTATCACGGACAGTGATGCAAACTATAAAATAATAATAATAATAATTTGGTAAGATAATTTGTATTTTATATAATTATTATTTATAGTTTTATGTAGTTATTATTTGTAATACATATAATTATTTTATCATTAACTTTCAAGTAGTTATTTGTGCTTTTCTATAGTTGGTTTAAACATTTTTACTAATTCTATTTATATCTATGCATATATATATTATTTAATTCTTTCTTTGTGTTTGATTGTTTTTATAAAGTATAATATTCAACACACGAATTTCACTTAAAATTTTTTTAATGTTATTAAATCTGTTAAATATTATTCATACTTATAAAATTCTAGCATAAGAACCATAAAATTTAATCTATTGAAAAATATAGTAAAAACTTAATGAATCACGCCAATGTTCCCAAACGGGAACATACCCGAAATCGTACATAAAAAATTTTTTGGGGGAAATTTCTTCTTGCATTGTTTAAATAGATGCATTTAAATCTTATTTTCACAAAGAAATAATATTTTTTATACTTGGAACACAGAGCGGCGTTTAAAAGGTTAAAGTTAATTTGAGTTAAGTGTTCAGTTCTAAAAAATGGTGAAAAATGACAAAGTTATTTTGTGGAGAATTAGTTAGAGTCCAATTGGGATGTAAAAAAGTTAAAATTTATTTGAGTTAGGTGTTCGGTTTTAAAAAATGGGTGAAAATGACAGTTTTTTTTTTTTTTTTTTTTTTGTCAAAAAAAGGTTAAAGTCCGAATTGTGTGATGAAAATGTTAAAGTTTTATTTGAGTTAGGTGTTCGGTTTTAAAAATTGGGTGAAAAATGACAGTTATTTTTTGTCGAAAATTTGTTAGAGTCCAATTGGAGTGTAGAAATGTTAAAGTTTTATTTGAGTTAGGTGTTCAGTTAAAAAAAAAAAAAAAAAAAAAAAAAAAAAAAGGGTGTAGTGATCGAATTAACTCTTTAAACGGATGACAAGATATATTTAGTACCTTGGATACAGCCCTTACAAGGAAGGTCTCCATAAGCGCATACTCAGAAAATTTTGATAAAATTACAGAATGTTCTTCTCATGAGTCTATAAAAAAATTTCTGCGTAACCTCGATATAACGCCCGTAAAAAATTATGAAAATTTTGTTTATTTGGCGATTTATCATCGGTTGGCGACGGAATAATAATAATAAAAAAAATACGCTTTTATCACAAATATACTCTTTAGGAAAAAACTTTTTCATTCCGAACTTTTTATGCAAGTTTAACTTACATGATAAATAAATTTTTATAACTACAATTTTGTGTACACATTTATATGTATATATAATGAAATTTAAAGATCGTAATTTACGATTTAAAACAAAATTTAAATTGATTGAAATTATTTCCAGCTCAAAAATAAGCCCGATTCTGAACATTGTCAATTCAAGGAAAAAATATTATTGCTATGGTAACAACGACTTCTTCAATATAGAAATGTATAACGAATGCGTTTGTCATCTGGCTTTTCTTTTTAAATTACATTTAAAAATTATTTATGTAACCGGTGAAGCCGTTTAAATTAGAGAAAATCGTGGAATGGGGGATAAAACAATAGCAAAATATCAGTCAATTGGTAATAAATAGAGAGGAAAAAACGTGGATGATTTATTTATTTGGATTTAAAGAATATTGTTAATTAATATTACTGCAAACGTACAGAGAGTTGAAAATGTTGAACGCAAAATGCAAACGATTCTGAACAAGAGGGTATAGTATCTTAAGCCCTAGAATTAACCCATTAGTATATATATATATATATATATATATATATATATATATATATATATATATATATATATTTAAGCTAATGATAATTTTACGCTTTCAAATTTTACAGAAACCTCATAGACATATTTGGAAATTTAAAAAAGGCATTGTTGAAAATACAAAAAATAATAAACTTTCACCTTTTAAGTTTAAATTCATTACGAATTGCGCATTCGTATAATCATTTTACAAGCAATTTCAAAATGCATTAAAATCGTTTGCGTTTGGTGAGGAAAAAGTGTTTGCTAGCCAAATCGCGTCTTTTAGTGATTTTTTAGTTTTTTTTGCGGACTTTCTACTGGGTTCCGCAGCTAAATTTGACTGATCCTTTTTTACATACATGAGTAGTTTCATCAGCATTTTTTTTTTTTTTTTTTCAAAATTTTCTCAGTATGCGCTTTAAGGAGACCTTCCTTGTTTGTCAGCAGTATAAAGTTCGCGAACATCACTGTTATTTTGTTGAGTGTAACATTCAATGAAATAATGCCATAATTATTTAGAATATTGGAGTGTACAATTAAAATTACATACATTTCAATCTTCCGTGTCTTTTTGTCGAATAAGCATAATTTGAACCAGAAAAATTCATTAATGAAATGTTTTTGTTTCTGTGGAGTTGTTAAATTTTTTTGCTTAATAAAATTCCTGGCTTTATTCGATTTGGGAGGGGAAAGGGGGAGGAAAGTTAGCATGTAATTAGAATATAGAATTACACAATTATTAGAATTATGCCATAAAATGTCATTTATGTTTTAAAATAAATAAATAAATGGTTATCTGTATATGATAATGTATTTTCTTTGTATGCTATATTTCTTAACGATTTATACAGACTATTTTTAATGAGAAATTTGTTATTATCTTTCTTTACTGCATTTTAACCAACCTTTGTTGGATATTCGATTATTTCGACAATAAATTAAACTCAAGCAAACATACGGCAAAACAAACCTTGCAATTGTAGTGAAGAAAAGAGCTTAAAAGTTTGAAAGGAGGCTCAATAAAATGTTAACTGTTTTGTGTAACATCCTTTAAAAAAAAAAGTAAGTACGATCAGTTTTATTTTTACAGTTGGAGCAAGATCTGTGTTAGAAATTGGAGATTCCATATAATAGAAGTTTAGAGCTGGAATTTTTAGAAATAAGGACTTGTTTTTCGTTTGTTTGCTTTAGAATATTTAAGGAAATTAAATGACAAATTGCAATGTTTGCTTTAAAGATTTTTTTTTCCTGTTACGAGAAAACAAGACCCCCCCCCCCCTCTCCCCTTCACTTCCTCCCATTGCAACTATAAAAGTATTTTAGTGCAATATTTATTTTTCAAGAATAATTTCTTTCACAAGATTTATGAAATTCCTAATAATTACTTATTTTCTTTTATTAAACTTTTATTATAAATTATTGTATCATTAGAAAGAATTGATGTTATATATTCATTAAGTTTTTAATAAAAAATCATTTAAAACTAGTCCGTGATAGCATTTTTTACTTTGCAGTTCATTCTCATGAAAGTTTCAAGAAAAATATTTTGAACAATTAAATTTTTAAAACTAATTAAATTTTCAGCTGAGTTGAAATTACGCTGGAAATTAATGATTTCAAAGGATGCGAATAACCACTTACTACACAGCGTATAACTGAGTGAATAAAATGTCCAGAACGGGGATCGAACCCGGAACCCTTGGTATCATGCACCAATACTCTACCATTTCGAGCTATCCGGACGACATTCAGTCTTTGTCTAGCATTTCCTCATTCTTACAGATTGTCAAAGCTTCGTTAAATTTTAAAATGAAAAAACAACAACTATATTTTATCAAATGCTGGACTAATATATTTACTTTCTAAATCTTACTTAATCAAATATGTTTATTACATAATTTTAAGAAAAATATAGTCACCGTGTTTGGCCATATGTTACATCTAATTTTTGACATAATTAAGCATAATTATTCTCCTAACTTCTAATGTTCCCTCCTTAAGTAATTAATATAGAAATACATTGGTCACATGAGTCCCGGCAAAAAAAAAAATACAGGGGGCTAAGATTTTAGAATACGTGTGCTTTTGTTTGTGCTTTAGTTACTATTTTCGTCTAGGAAAAATAAATTTTACTGTTGTTTTCCACAGAAATCATCAGAGGTAAAGAAAATTTGAATTAAATTTCAAAGCAGTATCTATGAGGAGTAGCAAATGTATTTCATCACGTAAAGTAGAAGGATTTATTTCAATTGACGAAATTTTAGTTCGCTATTTTAGTTCCTATTTATTTCTCTTAGTGCTTAATTATTTTATATCGCTTAGGAAAAAGTGATTTTGCTGTACCCCCCTCCCCCCCGAAATCATCAGGGGTAAAGAAAATTTGAATTAAATTTCAAAATACATGGAGGGACAATTGATCTCCCTTTGCTCTCACCTGTGAGGATTAGAAAAATGTATCTTATCCCATAAAATACACGCACTTTTTGTTTATTTCTGTCTGTCATGGATCTCGTTTCTCGGTGATATGTGGCCTGTATTTACTGCTCATTTGAATGCCATAACTGCTATGTAATTTGCCGATGATCGTAGTTTCCTTCATCTCTCTATTGCCGGAACAGAACGTCTGATGGAGTCCGATTATGTTAGTTTCGCGATGGTTAATTGGGCTTTTCCTGTTTACGTCCTATTGCAGGATTCGACCCGGATGTGTTGACGGACTGTTACAGCTTTTTTATATACATCCAATCCATATTTATAGCCATAGATATTTTTTTCTTATATTTTTCACTACTTTTATGTCATCACCGTTTTTATTATTATTGACAGCAATACTGGAGATAATTTCGTTTTCGATAAATTAAATGACCTGAAACGTATAAGAAATCAAATATTTTTAAATTGCCCGAAAAATCGAATTTTTTTTTTCTATTCACTCGCATTGAAATCAGTTAATTTGTAATATTTTCGTAACTGCGTCAGTAAAACCACGCTTTTCGCGGACAGTTTTGCGAACAGCCTCAAAAAATAACTCTTAATATATTATTTTCTGTTGTTGGTTATATTTAAGAAATTCTGTTTCAAAAATTTTATACGAATTACGGCAAAAATTCGGCCCTAGGGAAAAGACAATAATTACATATAATTACCATCTTTACAAAATTAAAGGTTTTGATTAATTAAAGGCCTTTACAGGGCCGTGACCAGATAAGAGCAGGGTAAACTGAGTTCCTCTAGAATTCATATTTTAAGAATAATATCTATATTACACGTAAAATCTCTAATCATAAGCTTTATGATAGTGAGTACTTGCTCTGTCTCTCTCTATCTCTCTCACACACACACAGTTTTTTTTCCGAAGGTTTATTTTTCGATTTTTCCAAATTGGAAAAATTGAAATTTAATTTATAAAATAATACATTCAAAATGTTATTATGGCTGCATCCTGATACTTTTTCATGTTCAGTGTCTCGAATGTTGAAAACGTGTTATATTTTTTAAGAAAATGTAACTTATTTTTGAGAAACATTTGTAAGAAATAAATTTTTCCAAAACTTCCAGAAAAAACTGGTTTTTTTCCGCCACTTCAAAATTACCGGAAATTTTACATCTCTAGTCCCTGAAAAAACTTGTTACCGTTTATTAGCAATACATTTTTTTAAAAGAAAAATCATGGCTCCGAAGCCAAAAGCAGTGTATCTAATAATGTTCCTATGAATAAACAACCAGATGGGGAAAGGATAGGCTGAGTCACCCTTCCCCCTAGCAACGTCTTGAGCCCCCTGTGGAATTCATAATATTTTAATAATGTTATCTATATTACATTAAAAAAATTTTAAACTCTGTAATCAAAATTTTTGTCGGTGAATACTTGCTCTCTATACTTCTGTCTATATTTATAATTAAAATGGAAAGAAACAAAATCGCACTATTTGAATTAGCCCCAACAAAATATTTATATTCTCCCACTCCCCGACTTTGCCGGACCTAGAGCTCCTATAATACAGGCTGACGCATCCTCGCAGATTTGGGTCTCAAATTGAAGTTCAGTCGAAAAACCAAGCTAATCAGAACCGGTTTAGCCAATCAGAACCGAGTCTTAGGCAACCCCAACTCCGTCTGCGGTAGATTGATGCTGAACTCAGCACGAATAATCCGAAACAAAATGGATATGCGTCAGCTCGTATTATAGGAGTCTTAGCCGGACCTTCTGTTGCTTACCTCACAGGGAGCGAATACTGCTGCGGCAAAATCTTGCTACCAATTAATAGCAACACATTTCCTAGAAGAAAAATCATGGCCCGAAGCTGAAAGCAAATTACCTAATAACGTTCCTATGAATAAACTATTTCTAAATAAATGTTATAGATTAATACATCCAACACCTTTTAACGGATTTTCTAATTAAAGGAAGCCTGAGTTATTTATATCGTTTTTTTTTTTTATTACGTAGATATCGTTCGTATATAAAGTCTAGTTTTTTTTTTCTTTTCTTTCTTTCTTGAAAAGATTTCGTTTTCTCCTTTAATTATTCTTTTTTGGAAGCTGATTTTCCATTTTTCTTCTGGGAATGGTTTAATTTCTGCTTACCGAACGTTAATTTCTCACGTAACTGTTTGCCTCTTGTATCTATCTGTTTTGAAGAAAAATAGGTTTAGTCAGGATTTTACTTTTACTTTTTTTTTCCTTTTGGATTTTTATTTACTTAGTATTTGAATTCCAGAAGTTTGAATTTAATTATGAAAATACAATGAGAAGAGATAATAAACACAAAGGAAATTGTTTTTACGTATTGTTTTAAAAATATAATTTTGAATTGTATATATTTTTTTTAAAATAAAATAAAAAGACAATTTTACTATAACATTTTATAAATGAATAATTTTTATTTTGAAAATTTTAATGTAATTTTAATTATAATTTACATGTTTTAAAAAAATGTATGCCTAAAATTATGTGAATTACGGTTAACCCTTTCAGGGGCAGTGGTATGTTTATGAAACCACTTAATTTTAATTCCCAAACGCCACAATGGCACCAGAATTTTGCTAAAATCTTTTCCATTTAATATGTATGTGAAATATAGCCGCCTCTTTCTTATTTGCAAATTTTTTTTTGTAAATTCCGGTGCCAGTCATTTATTTCAACATTTTAGTACTGAAAGTAACTTTGCCCCTGAAAAGGTTAAAACATTTTTTTTTTTTTTTTTTTTTTTTTTTGGGAACGCAGAAAAAGTGAAATAATTATATATAATTGTATCAGTAAATTTTCATAATTAGATATAATTGTATCAGTAAATTTTCATAATCGCCATCTTTACAAAATTAAAGCCACTAACCTTAACTGTTGCTTACTTTTCAGAGAACGAGTACAACTGCGAACTGTAACGAAAACTTGCTACCTATTACTAGCAACAGATTTTATAAAAGAAAAATCATGGCTCTAAGCTGAAAGCAAACTATCCAATAACGCTCCTATGAACAAACTCTTTCTAAATAATAAATGCTATAGATTAATACATCCAACACCTTTAATGAATTTTCTCACTAAAGAAAATCTGGATTATTTATAGCTTCCTTCTTCTGCCTGTGTGTGTGCAGGAATCGTTTTAATATAAAGTCTAATTTTTTCTCCTGAAAAGATTTTGGTTTCCCCCTTTAATTATTCTTTTTTTTTTTCTGGAGCTGATTCTCAATTTTTTTTTCTTTTTTTCTTTTTTCTTTTCTCTCTGAGAATAGTTTAATTTCTGTTATAGGACGTTCTTTTATCACGTAGTTTGCATCATGCGTCTGTTTTAAGAAAAGGAATTGATTTTATCAAGATTTTGTGAAAACTTTTCCATTTTTATTTTAATTAAATTTTTAATTTTGGATGTTTTAATTCAATTATGAAAGTACAACAAGAAAACATTCGATCCCTTTTTGTGTTGAAATGTTTAAAATTAAAAAAATTAATTCTGTAAAACTTAGTTGAAAAACTTTTACTAAAAAGTTCAGAAATGTATAATTTTCAAATTTTTAACGTAATTTTACACCCCCCCCCCCCCAAACGCAACGCATATTTTTATTGAGTAACCATTAAGTATATTTTATATCCATTGAGTAAACAAAAAAATTAATCGCCAGATTTGCTTGATTATATATATATATATATATATATACAGTGGCGGTCAAAAGTTTCCGGCCAGTTAGTTTCTTTGATTTGTTTGCCAGAACGTTTCAGCGAATAAGAAGCGCAATTGTTCGAAAAGTTAGGAATATACAAATGACCTCTGACCCCGTGATCATTTTGTTTGGATACTGAAGACACCTGATGCAAAGGGGAGGAATTTTAAATTCGCGTGTGCAAAAGTTTCCGGCCATTCGTCATTCTTTAGTTTTTGCTATCGGTAAAGTGTTGTTTTTGACGTGTTTGTTAATTAATCAACGTGAATAACGTAGTTGAAATTAAAAAATGCAACGTTCAACAATTATTGTTCGTAAACGAGTGATTTTTTGTCACTAAAGAACGAATCTTCTCGCGAAATTGCGGCAAAGTTGTCGATCGGAAAATCTACTGGGAACGATATTTTAAGAAAATGTAAAGATGGCCATGCCCTTCAGCACTTGCCACGGTCCGGGAGATCCCGGAAAATAACTATTCGTGAGGACAGAATTATCAGGTGAAAAGCAGTTGATGACCGGCATAAAAATGCCGCTGCAATATCCCGCAACTTACGGAGTGAAAGCATTGCTGAAATAAGTCGGTCTACTGTGTCAAGACGTTTACGTGACGTAGGATGTTATGGAAGAGTCGGTGTTAAAAAAACCTTTTATAAATTAAAAAAAAATCAATGGGCCTGACTGAAGTTTGCCAAGGAACAGGAAGACTGGTCAAGTGAAAACTGGAAAATGTACTATTTTTCTATAAATCGAAGTTCAACCTTTTTGGGAGTGATGGCAGACACTACGACCAACGACCTAAAAACAAAAGATATGATTCGAGATATGTTATTTCTACAATGAAGCATGGCGGAGGACATGTTATGCTGTGGGGAGCATTTTCTGAAATATGTGTCGGTCCGTTAGTTGAAATCCGCAGCAAGATGAATGGTGAAATGTATAAGGATATCTTGCAAGTTCATTTGCTGCCTTATTGGAGGAAAATTTGTGGTCGCAACTTTTTGTTTCAGCATGATAACGACCCAAATCATACAAGCCAGCTCGCCAAGCAGTGGCTTTTGCACAAAATAATTCTGCTTTTGTAATGGCCAGCTCAATCACCCGATTTAATAGAAAATCTTTGGAACGAACTTGAGAAACGTGTCTGGAATTATAAATATTCCAATTCAACAGAATTTTCTCAAAAATTGCAAGAAGAGTGTAAAAAACTTACCATAGACGATCTTCAACCGTTCATTGAATCCATGCCACGTCGCTGCGCCGCAGTACTTATTGCTAAAGGTATAACGACAAAATACTAATTGTAAATGTTGTTGATCACTGTTATTTTCTATTACAACACCATTTTTTTTTTTTCAAACTTTCCAAGATGGGAGAACATGCGTTTTGCTCTGCAATTAATTTTGTCAATTAAATTTATTGATATTTATTTGTTATTTCATAAATAAGTTCCTAACTATTATGTCAATAAAATGTATAAGTATCACTTTGAGATTCTTCTTCATATGGGTATATTTGCAAATTAACCAAAAATTTTATGCTGGCCGGAAACTTTTGACCGCCACTGTATATATAATCAAACCTATTATAATCAAACCAAAAATATTCTACCCATATTAATGGGAAGAACAAGCACTAACAAAATTTAATTTTTCTTATGCAATGAAGCATGACAATGAACAATTTAGGCATAATTTTATTATTTTAGATTCTGTTTTTTTTTTTTTTTTTTTCATCTGTCAGAAATATTAAATAGTTCAATAACTTATTTAGAAAACACATTAAATATTGAAAAAACTGTTAACATTTAAAACGCTCTTCTTTATTTGAGCAGCGTAAATGTGCTCGTTTGCGTAAATCCCACTCGAGTAATAGAAAACTTAATCACCTAGATTTGTCCGAAATCTTCATGCGTGATATTGGGCAGTGCTACTTTCGCCATTTCTGATAAAAGATCACGGTCTGTTGACCACTGGTCATCATCGGGTATTGTTATTTACTGACCAGCACTTACAAGCGTTCGTGGTGATTGGAAAGCTACTGAAAAGGATAGAAGAATTAGATCGAATTGATCACGCAAGGTGAAGCAAATATTGGAAATGAATATTAGTTTGATTCAAAGAGAAAATAGCAGTAGCAAGGAAATATAATGTAAAAATACGTCTTTTACAATTGATTTTTGAACCCTATGTTTTTTAATGTATTGTTTATTGTGACAATGTTATCCTCTTCTCACGTTTAATATCCAGTTAAATGCTTTAGAATTCTGAGGCGAATTCTGTGTACTGCAACAAGTCATGAAGATATAAAATAAACATCGTGATTTTGGCCTTTTAAAAATTTAAATAACTGTTAAGTATTTTATTTAAAGTTTAACCCGAGTTTATTATTATTATTATTATTATTATTTGGTAGGTTTTCCTATAAAACTAAACATGTTACCGTAAAAATATTCACCAAATTTATTTTCCTTCTTCGAATACATATTTGGAAATTATCTTCTCATTTACATATAAAATTTTACTTTTTTTCTTCTTCTTTTGTTTAAATTAATTTTATTATATTTATCACACCTTTCATTTATCGAAATATCATGGCTTTTATATTATTTATAAACATTTTATTAAGCATGGTTATTTTTAGAAAGAGTGTAAATGTATCCTTTCACCCATCGCTTGTTTGACAATGTAATTTTGGAAAATTCACAAAATTGTTATGCAGCACTAGTCAGCAATTAAAAAAAATAATAATAACCTGAAGAACAATTAAGTGAACTACATTTATCTAACATTCCCAAGTCTAATATGACATATGAATTGTGCTAGCACGTCACGTACCATTGTTCCCAGAAAACGTTTTATAATAGTAACAAATATGTGAGAGATTGTTATAATAATTTACAATGCTAGGCTAGATAAAATTGAAAGCATGAAAATGGTGTTTTTATTGTCTTGGATAACAAATTAAAGAAATACATCATGAAAACTATTTTGTTGACCTGTGTCTTGTTCTTTTGGTGTCCATTCCCCTCTCCCTTCGTGCCCAACAGTATTCATTAGCATATTTTCATTTCTTTTTCCGCTATATCTGGACTAATGTTTTATATCCATTTGTTTGTAAGTTATTTACATTTTATTATTTATACAATTTCTATTTATGTTTTAGTAAGACATAAAATACCTTAATTTTAAAAGCACACCTAAAAAAGGGTACGAGATACAATAATTCAATTGTCGTATTTTGATTCAGTCTTGTGAAATGTATAAGACTCAAACCATTATTTTTACAGGGGATATTTTGGTGCTGACCAATGTAGCATTACTGTCATAAATTGACTTCACTGAGTATAAAATTCTGGATTTATTTTTATATCTCATCGAAATCGTTCAAAAATTGTCCGGACAACCACTGTATTTATTTAATTGCAGATTTAATTGTTCAAGAACATTATAAACAGTTTAATTACGAATTTCATCTATGATTTCGCAATGTTCAATGCTGTTTTCGAAGTTTTCCTATACTTATAAGTAGAGTTGTAGTATAATATAGACGCATGCCGTGCGCGGAAAATTTTCTGCACAACTCGGACTTTGCAAAAAAAAAAAAAAAACATTTTTGTTTTCGTATTTTTTTTTCTTCTTTTTTTTTAAATAGCAAAAAATAAAAATGTATTCCCCAATTTTATGTACGATTTATTTACTGTTTGGGCACAATTCAAAATTTAAAGATGCAAAACATTGTTGTGACATTACAGACACTTGCGAAGAGGTAAAAATATTAAGGATTGGGCTCTTTCTAAATGCATTGACAAAATAATTGATAAGAATTCAACTCTTCCTATTATGGATTTTTAGCTTTATTTTTATTTTTAACCAAAATAATTATTCTTTAATTAATATTAATCAATTTTAAATTTAAATGGTAACTTTTTTAAACTACTGTTTTTAATTCATATCGTCAAAATAATATAACACGTAATTTGATTAAACATTAAATTAATTTGCAGAAAGTTTTCGGACTCAATATTTATGTGCGCAGAAAGTTTTTGGTTTTATACAAGTCTGCTTATAAGGTAGGTATGTCCCCATAAGCTCATACTAAAAAAAAAATTTAAAAAAATTCGGAATGTACTTCTCATGTCTAGACATACCTATTAATATGCATATTAGGAAATCTCAGTTATACACCGGTAAAAAAAAATTAATGAAAATTTCGTTATTTGGCAATTTATCGCTGATTGGCGACATAATGAAATATATATATATATATTTAACTGTTTTTTTTTTTTTTATCATTGACCTTCGATTTATATATATAGCCATTATATATATACGAAAAATAAGGTCTGAAGTACCAACTTTACTACACATTAAGATGATAATTTACAGCTTTCAAAATAAAATATATTAAAAGTTTTTTCTATGATAAAATTAAATAACTAAAATCATACACACAACTTGTATGTATTATTGTATAACCTTATTACAAAATTTAAATTTAAATTCAGTAAGTATTGGAAATTCAATCACGTGCATTTGACAAGCGCCAGTTTTCTTCTCCAAATCTTGTGGCACCAAATCGCTTTTGCGGCGAAAATTGTTTATTATTATTATTATTTTACATTTTTTTTTATTAAGATGACCTAAATTTAACTGATTTTATATTAGACACACATAGAAAATCATCAGCATTTTTTTTTTTTTTTTTTTTTTTTTTTTTTCTAAAAGTGATTATTGCACGTCTTTAAGTATAAACTTCGCATCATTTTTCTTTAAAATATTTTTGTTTCCGTGAAGCGATCTGATATTCTTATTTATAGCTTCATAGAGTAGTATATCTATTGTTGTTAGCAATAAAATTTTCGATTCTTGAGATTTTTATGATGTCTGGTTGTTAATTTACGACAGATATCGCACTCACGCGTGGGCATCATTGGAACGTGGGTGTGACATCATTGCATCACAGATGTTATATAGGCTAGTGGGCTTTATTCGTTATTCTTGTCGTTGCCCTTATGTTATCATTTCTATTCGAACATCTCCTTATAATTATGAAATCCATTGAAAATTATGATAAGACTTTTTTTTTTAATGTTGTTTTATAAGTTAAGGGAGTTGAAAAATATGGATATAAAATGAAGGAATAACAACACCTATGTTATTTTAATGCAGGATAGACACAAATCGCAAAGCCTGCTTTTTAAGACATATACAGTAAAACCTCTGAATAACGGACACCTCGGGAGCACAGAATTTGTCCGCTATTTGGAGGTGTCCGCTATTGAGAGTTAAAAATGTACCAATATACAAGTTTTGGTGATCACAAATGTGTCCGCTAAATAGAGGTGTCCGCTATTCGGGAGTGTCCGTTATGGAGGTTTTACTGTATTTAATTTAGTTAAATTATAAATGTGGAAGACTAATTCTTGAAACTTTTATATTAAATTAAATTCACTAGCATTGTTTGTATTAAAGCTGTAAAGTTTTTAAAATTCTTGTCTCTCTCGCATAGCTGCTAACTGTTACTTTTTTTGTCAATACTATTTTCGTAATAGTAATCGTTGCTTTATTTAATCGCGTAAATCTACGATTTTATAACTGAAGATTACATAGTAATATAAATAATGGGGACATTAAAAATAAATCCCGGGTATTTAAAAGCGAAACACTTTTTTTTTTTTTGTCAATACTACTTTCGTGTTGTAATCTTTGCTTCATTTAATCACATAAATCTACGATTTAATAAAACATAGATTACATAGTAATATAAGTAATAGATACATTACAAAAATCCTGGTTATTTAGAAGTATAACATACAATGCAACAAATTCAGAAAGCAAAACGTTTGTTACGTCGAAGGCTGTTATTAAATGAATTAAAGAGACAAAAATACTATAAAAAAATACCACTCTCAGTAAGAGAAAAACAGTTGCAAACTACTGATAACATGAGATAAATAAATTTTTTCGCACTTGTTTAAACAAGGCACAATTATTAACAAAAAAAAAATAATAATAATAATCAGTTGGTGTTTTAAACATGCAAAATAGCAAGTTCACTTAGCAGATAACACCAGTGATTTCTTTTTTCTTTGATGAAAACCAAAAATATCTTTTTTTCTTCTTTCTTTTTTTCTTTTTTTTTAATTAGCAAAGATATCATGGTCGTTTCTTATCAACTATTAGAAGAAAAAAAATGAGTTGCTTAACTGTTCTGATAGTCTTGACAAAGCAAGTACGGGAAATATACTCATAAATACAACATTTTCCCCTTCTCTTTTCGAGGCTTAAATAGAAGCAAGCTTTCTCGAAAAATCCTGTGCCTTAAAAATGAATTATTTATTGCGGAAGGCGCCACAGTGGGCCTACCCTGGCTGCGCCTTTCATCGCTCGAGTGCAGGGTAAACACAGTTTTTAGCCGGAATGACAAAAGTTTTCGAAAGGGGGGAAGACTCGTCTCCAGGGTCCTTCACTCTAATAAGATGAAAGAGAATCAGAGATGAACAGCTTGCACTGTAAAGTATTGCTTTCTTTCAATCTTCTTACTTGTTAAGAGCGTCTGTCTTCTGTTTCCCGATTATTTGAGCGGTAGTGCTACATAGTGGTGCAGTACAATTTAGTTATTGTTTTGAAATAACGGAAAAACCAACATAGAGTCGGAAAACATTAATATAAATATGCAAAGTGTGAATATAGAGAAAATATATCACGTTTGTTTTAACAGAAATATGAAAATGCGTGCGGTTGATGACAAATAATTATTGCATCTTAGATATGTTTCATGGTTAAATACAGATAGTGACAAAGCGAGATCCCGAATTTCATTATATAAAAATATACCTATTTCCTTTTAAAGAGAAAATAAAGGAGATATGACAAAACAATGATGACAAAAGCTTTGGAAAGATCCTGTTTCTAGAGTCCTTCACTAATATTGTGAGAAGAAGGATTAGAGACAAACTGTGTACAATGTAAAATACACTATTTTCTTTCAAACTTCTTACTTATTAAGAATATAGTTTCAATCTCCTGATCATTTGAAAAATAGTGGTGGTGTAGTACAAATTTGGTTACTGTTAAAATATAAGGAGTGCCAACAATAAAATATGAGAGCATTAAATATGAATATAAATATGTGAAATGAGTATCCAAATATTACACGTTTCAGTAAAAACACGACAATACAGCATTATGAAAACAATCTTTTGTTTCAGCAGATGACAAATAATTATTGATCATAAAAATGATAGAAATGCTTTATGGTTAACTACAGATAATGAGATGGTGAGATCTAAAACTTCATAATTTTTAAAATAACACTAAGTTCAACTTATATGAGAAAACACACATGAATAATGACAGAACAGGGATAACAAAATTTTCAAAGGGTACCTGTTTCCGAGGTCCCTCATTTCTAATAAGATGAAAGAGTACCAGAAACGAACCGAGTTCAAAGCAATGTAAAATATTGTTTCCTTTCAAGTTACTTACTGTGAAATGCTACTTATTAAGAATGATTTGTATTTCCTAATAATTAATAAATATTGTGATGTAATGAAATCCAATTACTGTTGGAATACAAAGTGCTTCCTTAATTCGGTTTCGCCTCAAATAACTGTTGAACCGAGTTAGCTACAACCATGAACCAGATGTCTAGGCATATAGTAAAAAAATATGGGCAACACGATGAGTATCTGGCAGTGTCCCCTAGCGGCAAACTGCAAAGTTTGAGTTTATATCTCGAAAACTGTACAAGATAGGGAAAGAAGGTCAAAGTTGTAGAGCTTCCTCAATTTAGTATGAAATGATTTCTTACATGTAACATAACATTATTAGAAGTCCCGAAATGTAATTTTTTTTTAATCTAATCACTAACTTCGACACTAATTGCATGTAGAGGTGTCATTTTAAGGCAGATGCAAAATTGAACTAATGAAACTAAGACAAATAAGCGAGGAACAATTTATTTTAATGACAAAATGGTGTTGAGTAGACTTAGTGTGTCCGTCCATATGTCCACCATTGAGGATATGTAGAACACATCATGATGCATTGTTGCCGATGGTGGCCATTTTGAGCACATTTAACTTGATTTTCTTATTAAAATAAACTGTGCTTTGTAAATATGTAGTATTTGTATTAGTAAATGTGCATCCGCCTAATTAAAAAAAAGAGAAAAAAAAAAAAAAAAAAAACTTTTGGGACTTCTAATATATTTATTTTTGTTTGGCTGACATCATTTCTTACTAAATCTGGGGCGCTCTACAGCTTCATAATTGACTTTTCTCCTGTATCTCGTACTGTTTTTGAGATAGGAACTCTAACTCCTCAATTTTCCGCTAGAAGGCGCTGCCAGGTACCTCATCATGTTGTTGTTTTACTATCCCTAAGCATCGCGTTTATGTTTGTAGCTAACGTGGTTATTTCTAAATCCCATGTTAACTTATGGGAAAAGTTAGATGCACGATAACTAAAATAATTATTGAAATATCGTTTTCACCATCAGAAAGTAGACGTCAGATGCCGACGATGTGCGTTTTTAAAAATTGTCTCTGTAAATTTTAAGTACTTTTAAGAAGATAAAATTTTATTAAGTGGAAATTTTAAAGTTTGCAGGATTTTTTTTAAATACTTAAAATAAAGTTTAAGGAGACAATTTTTAAAAACGCACATCGTCTGCATCTGACGCGTATTTTCTGATGGTGAAAACTGTATTTTAATAATTATATTAAGTAATGAGTAATCGCGCTTCTAAGTTTTCCTATAGGTTAACATGGCATTTCGAGATCGGGGAGTTTCATTGAAGTGACCCTTACGGGGACAGTGGACGTTCAAAACCATTTTTTTCATTTTTCACCCAATTGTACTGAAATTTTGCACACATAGTAATTTATACATTTTATAAGTAAATTAAGCAATTTTATTCAAAAATGTGTATAATTAATTAATTAATTATTAATTAATTAATTAATTAAAATATATTAATTAATCACTCTAATTAAAATGCTCCATGCGCATTAAATTTGGCTTCAGGAACATGAAGTTTTGTTAAATGGTAGCTTTATATTATTGCAACAAAAGTTAGTATGCATTTTAAAATTGTACCAATATATTGAGAAAAATTAATAAAAAACTTCCAATATTTACTTTTTTTTTTTTTTTTTTTTTTTTTTCACGGAAAAAAGTTACATAACTACGAATTTTTTTTTTATGTGCAGTAATGCATGCATATTAATACCAAGTTTTGAAATATAGCACACTGTTAGCAATAATACTTAATACTATGAAAATTGGATAAAACATAAGACGCCTGGAACATTTTGAATATTTTAACTCGGCGAAAATTCTTATTTATAGAAAGCGCGATTTAAAGTTTTATATTTTAGTGTAACTCAATTACGGTGTCAAATTTGAAATGCTCCTAACTTTGATTGGAATCTTTGCAATTGCATGCTGTTTTTTGCAAATGTTGCAGTTAAGATTGAAGTACAGTAATAAACCAAAATAAGAAAAGCGATTTTTTAGTCTATTTTAACCCAACTGAAGGTCCACGGTCCCCTTAAAGAAACACCCTGTACCGTACTATACGATATAGTGCGAATGCGTTGGCGTTTGATATAGAGTAGGAATATATTTAGTTAAAGGTATTGGATAAAATACTATTTCTTCTCTTTTAAGTGACAAGTAAATTTTATCTGAATTAATAGCGCCAAGTTCCGTTTATTTCTATGTATAACACTAGCCGTCTTTAATCATGTAACGCAGGGCTCTCTAACCTCTGGCGCCCGCGATTCGCCAGAAAAATCGCACATAAATATCTTATTTAATCGGAAGATTAAATAAGGCAAATAGTTCTGTAAGAATTTTCTGGTGAATAGCGGGCGCCAGGTTGGACAACCCTGATGTAATGCATAATAAAATATATTACGCAAAAACAAAAATGTAGCTCGAATTCAGTTAGCCAGTTTATTAACTCTATAATTAAATCGACCATTTTTATTTATTAGACGAAAGGGAAAAAAATGCAAATCATAATGCTATTTGTATAGCGTATTGTAATCGGCCGCTAATAGGATAAAATCTGTTTCATACCTAATTAAGCGGAATTCAAATATAATACGTATTGTTCCGATGTTACAAACACCACCTTTAGGTGTATGAAATAAAGTTTAAGTTGAGTGAACTCTTCTTCCTTGGTTCAAAACAACTTCGTGTTTTCGCTGAAAGTTGGACATAAATCTCGGGTTTTTTGGTGAGAGAGCTGGGGAGAGCAGTCGTAAAATATCCATAAATGAAAACTTGATGTTTGCATTTTGGGCCGAGGGCACCTTGACATGCTTCCCACGCTTTAACCCAAATAAACTTTCACGTGTGGAATAACACTGTAGGTTATTGGTGACTGAAGCGGCAATGAACTTCGACGTTTGTCAATCTGTTTGCTTTTGGGGGATTTTAATAAAAAATAATTACTAAATTGTGATTAATTTGATCGTTTTATTCTTAAAATTTAGTAAATTTTTATATATTTTTTTTATTCTATTTTAAATAAAATGGATTATATTATATTTTTATGATTCTAACTTTTATTTTTTACTCGACCGAGACAGATTTATTTTCGGCAGTTCGACTAGGTTCGACTGTTTATTACTTACCCAACATACGTAGTATAGGATAAGTCTTGTAATCGTTTTGAAAATCGAAAAAAAATTTTTTGAAGGATTTACACGTTTCACACACTGGAGATTCCGAAAAACATATTTTCAGAAAAAAAAAAATTACCGTCCGACTGTCTGTATGTCTGTCTGTAAACGCTCTATCTCCCGAACAAATACAGATAGAGACTTGAAATTTGGTATTACTTTACTTAGTATGTAATAATGGGAAGGCGCTTATTGAATTTCAGTGACCTCGATTATTCGGAACTACTTTTTTTTCGGACTCTCGAAATATTCATTCTGATAAAAGGTATATAAAATTTTTCGAAATTGTTTATTTTGACTGGACTCAGGGCGAGATTTTAGCTTTTATACCGGGCTGGGACCAAATTTTTAACTTTTATACCAAGCCGGACACACCCGCCTCCTCCAAAAAAAATAATAAAATAAATTGTACGAGTCGAGTCTTGTCCGGGCCTAAAAATTTCGTCCCGTGGAGACCTCATGTCGTGCACGTTTTTTGTTTTTTCCTCGATTTCTACAAAAGAAGCATCGTTAAAATCGTAATATGGGAAAAAAGCGGTACTTCTCTATTATCTTGTGGACCACTTTTCAAAACAAAAAACTATCGCTAAACTGTAACGCCAAATAAACGGGAGAACGTTGCCATTGGAATAACAAAATAAATAAATAAAATATAAGTATTTAAGGACACAATTGTTATTTTAATTAATGGAATAACTAATAAATCAGTAAAACATAATGAAAACTACACGCAAATGTCGAATTAAAAACCACTTGATGACATAACAAACACGTATAATGCTTCTGACATCAAGTAAATGGGACTGCATTTTTTGGTTTAATCTTTCAGTTTGGCGATAGTTTTTTTGTTATGAAAAGTGGTCGATGGGATAATAAAGAAGTACCAAAAAAGCAATAATTGAAAGAAAGAAGTAAGTGGTCGCCATTCAAATTGCTAATTTGTGCTGCATCCAGCTTCATTTTTTCCTAAACTCGGTATTATGAGGGGACACTTGCCAAAAAAGGAAATTAAAATATTGGCGCAACTGATGAAAGTGTCCGCATCACGCACCAATATTTGTTTGCTCGCTTACTTCGGTCGTTAGTCATTCCACCTGTTTTATGCCCCCCCCCCCTCCCAAAAAACATTAAAATAAAATAAATAAATAAATCTTGAGCGCGTTTTGTATTTAGAATACACATGTGCTATGTACATTTGTAGTTGTAACTATTCTTTCTTAGATTTACTTACTGTACTTTTTTTTCTGTTTTTTCTTTATTCCAAAAGAATTTTCATTTTCCCTCTTATGTTAACTATATATTCCCGAGATCGCTTAGGATCACCTTAAACAAGAGTTTAAAATAAAATTAAATTTAAAAAAAAATCAATCGGACATATTTACGGGAATTTTTCGTAGATTAGTCTACGTGTTGATAGATAGCTGAGCATCTATCTGTATATAACTACTACTAGATAACTAATTAATTATTAATTAGCGATGGACTGTGAGATTATTTAATTATTAAAGGAATCATAAAAAAAAATGAAAATTTAGGAATTGATATGTAAGAAGAAAAAGAAAATAAATCTATGTTACATCAATATATGTCTAGGATATAAGGTTCGAACTCATTTACGCTAATAAAGGACAAATATCAAAAGACAGCCGCTGAGGCAGATGTTGCAGCAGAATGTATGTTACCATCTATTAAATTTCGAAACTTCTTTACTTTTCACAGAAATTGCGTGTCTTAAAAATGAAAATAAAGCCTACCCTTCTTTATTTGATAACGGATTAGCTGTGGTAATTACCGCAAATTTCGGCTGCAAAAATGAGATACCCTTCTTCTTCCATTCTCTTTGCTATTTTTTCCCCCTCTACTTTCTTAATTCTTTAACGAAGAATATTTTTCTAGGCGACAATTTTTTTCATGCTTTTCTTTGAGATTTAGTTCTTAGCTGGCTATTCTGCAAACCCATTTATTAGATTTTTTCCCCCCACTTTTGCTTTCATTTTTTACACACTACCGTAATAATATTTTTATTTGCAGTTGCAGTATAAATTAAAAAAGTGTATTGACTTTTTTTAAAATATTCAAATTTTGAAAGAATTTGGGAAAATAACTCAGTTTCTCTATGTTAAAATGATTTTAATGACCTATATTTCCATTCTTATCATTAGTATAGGTAATTTGCAGGTTTGACAACAAACTAGCTTGTTGAGTGTTTACCCAACTTAACGTAGGCAAAACTTTGAACTAAATTGCTCGAAATTTAGCCGTTGAGCTCAATTTCTCGTAATTTTTACGTAGATACATAATACATCATGTTATATACATCATATTACTAGCTCTGTAAGAATTGTTACTTTCTGCCTATTGTTACGTTACTTTCTTTCTAGTTGAGAAATACGTCTTTACTTAGGTACGTGACGTCACATGCACATTATCTAACAGAATGGCATTTCTTTTAGTCTCTGATAAATCATACTAACCAAAAAAAGAAAACACTTATCGTCTGCGGGAATGATTATTTGATTTATAATTACATTTCACATTTAACATCCTAAAATAGAGTTGGTTTTTTTCAATACAGTGGCAATATTGTGTGCTATTGTGAATGCATCTGTTAATTATCTCTTCGTTTATTGATTTTATTGGCAAAAAATTAATAAACTAAAAATATTTTTATTTTATTTGTTTCAGGAAACTCCAAAAGAATTTGTTTTTCTCTAGGGTTAATCTAATAATCATAAATTTGAAATATACAGATACCGGGTGACCTAAAATGGTTTGGATGATTTGTAAATAATTTAATAACTTGCAAAAGGTGCGGGGACAGATATTTAAAAATTCTTCCAGAAGAGTAATGTATGATGTCAGGAGTTTTTTTTTTTAAACTGCGATTCCTGGTTTTAGTTTCAAATAGTGGCAATAGATGGCACTGAAAGTAATAGGCGCTCAATCGAGGCCGAAACTGAAATCACCCACCATTGCTGTGAAGGAAGGAGGTTAAATATATGGAGTGGGTCTCATTAAAGCTCAGAATCTGACCCTATGAACAAGATTCTATATTGGTAAATGAGACCCATTCCATATATTTAATCTCCTTCCTTTGCACCAATGCTGGGTGATTTCTGCCTCTGTCTCCATTGGACGTATATTGCTCGCAGCGCCATCTATTGCTGGTAATTCGAAATAAAATAAGAAATCACAGTAAAAAAAAACACCTGACATCATACATTATTCTCCTGCAAGAATTTTTTTAATGTCTGTCACCGTTTGCAAGTTATTGAATTTTAAATCATGGACATTTCTAAATAAATGCATAATTAATTAGTAATAAAATACGGATATTTATTACTCTAATAAAGATACTATAATAAAAATGATATATGATAATCAAGATTGTGTGGAAAAACAAAAGAACTCAATGAAAGTCATTATACAAAAAATTCAGATATAAAGCTCAAACTATATAATTGTGCTTAAAATAAGTCACAGATATCAAAAGAGAGCCGCTGATGTTGTAGCAGAATCAATATTACCATCTATTCATTATCGAAACTGGTATTTACTTTTCATAGGAATTACCTGCTTTAAAAATGAAAATAAAGCTCCTCTTTATTTAATAACAGATTAGCTGTAGTAATTACCGTAAACTTCGGCTACAAAAATGAGATTCCTCTTCCCCCATTCTCTCTTTACAGTTTTTTATTTCCCTCTCTCTGCTTTTTCTAAAATTTTTTGAATGCTTTAACGAAGAATATTATTCTAGGAGACAATTTTTTTAGTGCTTTTCTTTGAGATTTAGTTCTTAGTAGCCCATTCTGCAAACTCATTTAATAAAGTAGATTCATTATTTATTTTCTTTCATTTTTTCCCCAGCTTTTGGCGGCTTTTTAGATATATATTTCTTTTCAAACTCTTGTAGTAATATTTTTATTTGCATTTGCATTATGTATTTGAAAAGTCTGTGTGAGATTTAATTTTAATATTCAGGTTTTGCGAGAATGCATAAATAATGATATAAATTGTTTTTTACTTTGTTAGATTATTAAAAAGCTTTTAATGATCCACATTTCGTCTTTTTTTTTTAGTACTAGAGTGTTGTTGCTTTCAGTCTTAAAAAAAAAATGCAGTAGCTCTAAAAAAAGAACACATGGTCTGTGTGAATTTTTATTTATAATTACTTTTGATGTTTGAGATTAATAAGTTTTTTCGCCATTTCCATGGCAACACTGTAACACTGTGAATTAATTTGGCAATTTTTTGTTTGTGTATGGATTCTATCAGCAAAATATAAAATAAAAATTGTAAAAGTAAAGAAAAGAATATTCGCACATACAAAAGTATATTTAGTTTGTACCTATTAGTTAAAAAAAAAAAGAAAATGGATCTTAGGCAATTATATTTTTAATTTATAGTATTTTCTTCTATTAATCTAAAATATAAAAAATAAAACACAATAGTATAATAAAAATTTACATGTTGCTCGCTATTTATTTTCTTTTTTTTTTTTTTTTTTTTTTTTACACTGGTAGCTGGCGTTTAGAAACAATTTATATGTATTTCAAAGACCCGTTGTATTGTTATTTACATTATGTAGTTAAATAGTCTAATATTATATATATATATAATATTTTTAAGCTGGTGTTATGGTAGTGTTTCATTAATGGATATATATATATATATATATATATATATATATATATATATTTGAGAGTTCGTAAATAATGATATAATTTATATTTTTTTCTGTTTTGTTAGCTTTTCTTATATTAAAAAGCTCAATAAAATTTTGGTTTTTTATTAGTATCTTTAATTTTCACATTTAAAAGATAACTTGATGAATGAAATGAAAATTTATTGTGGGTTTACTGTATTGCATTGTGAATGAATCTGTTATTTTTATTTATTTATTTATTTTGTTGTTGTTTCTGTACCGATTTATCGGTACAAAAGTCGGTAAGGAAATAAAAATAATCAAATATGCTGTTCGGGAAAAGTTCCAAATTTTGCATCAAGTCCATATTGGTCCTTAATTTTTTCATTTGTTCCCTTTTTTCATACTTTTAACTGAGCTTTAGATTAAATTTTATCAATGTTCTGCATTTTAATCGGATATTGATCGTGCTTGAAAAAAATAAATAAATAAATAAAATAAATAAATGTATTATCGTATGTTTCATTACTTTGTGTGTTTGTGCAGACCTAATGGTGTATTAAAATCGTTGTAATTTTGTTACCCCTTTTTAACAATACAATGATATTTTATTACATTTTAAATACGTTCCAAAGACCGTTGAAAAATAATAGAAACAACGGAACATTATTGCAGATTTGTTACAACTTAGAAAAACAAATTCACGACGTTCGTTAGAAAACTGTTAAAAAAAAAAAAAAAAAAAAAATTGAAGCGACAAGGCATATTTTCTCGTTTATTACTTCAATAAAATGAGTTATATTTTAAACGATTTAAAAATGAAAGTTTGCTAATTGGGTTTATTTTTACCGAAAGCTGATATATGTTCTGGCATGGTATTGTTTAAATAGTGATAATAGTTTATCGTTGTAGATTATATTTTTGACATAAATAGATGGCAAACTGTAAATAGAAAATTCTTTAATTAGCTTCATTTACAATTTGATTTAGTAGGCTCTTATTGGTTTCAATTTTCCTAATGTTTTTCCCTGTTAAAATAGTTGGTAAGAGCCCTGATCAGGCATGAAAGTGTTCCCCCTGAAGGTGAAATTCCACCTTTTTAAAAGCAATTTTGGACATCCTTTAAATTGATTAAAAAATGCAAGAAAATATTGGAAACATATGCGGGGGGGGGGGGGGTAATTTTCAGACATATTGTCTACTCAAACACTTGGAAATTGTTTCTGAACTGCTGTGCTGATTTATGGACTGCCATGCAGAAAAGCTGTCAGATGAAGGATCACCTTATGTTATGAGCATCAGAAAGTTGTAGTGTCTTTCCAGAGTGATTTTTTTTTTAAGACTTAAAAAGAGAAAGGAAGTTTGTATAAAGTTATTTTTGGAACAGAATATTTTGTCCCATTTATACAATAATACTTTTGGGTCATTTCAACTGTGTATTTTTAGAGATATATATCTGGAGCAAAGATCAGTTTGAAGTGCATATATTTAGCATGGAAAATTTTATTTTCTTTAGAAAAGAAGAGGGAAAATCTTAAACAGCAAAACTACGCAGTATAATATTTATTTTGAAAAATTAATAGCTGTACTTTACATAAAATGCATCAGATATATTTGAATTTACACTTTTATCAAACGGTTTTCCATTCTCTTTTTTGATTCAATTAACTATGCATTTATTGTTAGTTTAAATTTGTTTTTGTTTTGTTTTTGATATTTTCTAAGTTACGAAAAGTAAATTAACAATCATATATGCAATTATATTTCATTTTATTATATAAATATCTATTAAAATATGTCTAAATTATAAGAATTTGTCGCCATTGTATACAGATGGGAAAAAAATCGACCTTTTTTTATATTTCCCACTTTCATGCTTGTCTGATGCAAAAGTATATTTTGTAAAGAGAAGTTTCATAAAATATCTCTTAATTTCGAAATATTTTTTGGCTGTTTAGTTCATTTTATTTTTTAGGCTTCAATGTGTCTTCAAGAGTTTAGTTTACAACCGAAATAATCTGTGAGCTTGAGATTTTTCTATACGGCTGAATACGAGTTATCAGTCGTAAATCAAAATGTTTATGAATTTAAACAAACCCTTATCCGTTGTATGTAACAAACCCTTGTCCGTTGTTCTCCCTTGTATGTTCTTTATTTAAGATTGTGAGTAAGAAAAATACAAGGTGACTATGAAATAATGGGAGGTGTTGTAGTCTACTAGCGGGAAATCTATTGCTATAAATGTAATAAGCACTTTTGTATATTCTCCGTGAAACATTCGGTTTCGATTTTAATAAAATAAAATAAAAAATAGTACTAAAAGTCGCCTTTAGGGAACGTTTTGATGCTGTTTTCAAAGATAAATTAATATGTTTACTTAACTACATTCCGGTAACAACGATTATGAAAATAAAATGAAACGCTCAGAGAATTCTCATCAATCTGAAATGAACTGTTTGCAATGACGGTTACTTTATGTGTGACCATGCTTTATAATCAAGCTGCATTACCAGAAGAGCGAGAATGCTACATCATCTGATCACATTTTTCACTTTTAGTTATAAACATATCTTAAAAGTATTGTGTATTAAGGACATGCTCCTGATATGCAACTTTAAAAGATCAAATAAACAATCAATACACATAAGGAAATCAATATCGATATGTTCCGAGTATCCGAGTCCTGCATCGGGTCAGGTAACCCGATTTTAATCGCGGGTCGGGCTGGTGATAATTTTTTTTCGTTGCGGTTTGGGGTCGGGTCGGGTCGGCTTGACTTTAAATGTTTCGGGATGGGTTATGACTGTTCCTATTCGAGTTTAGGTTGACTGGATTTTTCAAAAGAAAGTACTGAATATTTTTCAATTGAAAAAACTATATTATTTAAATATTAAGGAGTGTATATGTTATTTTTTATACAAAAAAAAGTAAAACTGATATTAAAGAAATAATTGTATTAAAATATGGATTAATTTTCTTTCACTTCGGCTTCGGGTCTTGTTCGGGATTAAATATTTCCGGTACGGGTTGAAGTGTATCGGGTTCGATCGAGTTTCAGGTTGACTTTAAGCAGAATTTTCGGATTCTGATTAGAAACAACCCGATCTGCGCGAGATGCAAGTTCCCAGTTGTCGTTCGCAAGAAGTTATTGGTGCTTCAGAATGATGATCATATTATATTCATAGTTAACAATACCCATTGTCTATTTGAAATAGCGCTTCCATTTATCACATAATGACTCTTGAAGCTTCACAATTTCCCCTCGGTGGCGATTTTTTGTACTATTTTTCTTTCTCTCTTTTATGGAAACCGCATGTTTCACTGAACACGTACCACTTTTTGTTACATTTCATTCAATAGAGAGCTCGGGACACCGCACGTTATCTTATGACCACCCTGAATTTTATGCTTATTTTTGAACGATTCAATATTCGTCGTAATTGAAGTGAGTCATTTGTTGCTCTTCACTTAGCATAACCATTATCCGAAATTGTGTGACTACCCAATTCTTCAGATGTTCCTGGAAATCATTCCAATGTTTAACCATTGGGCTCGACTAATTTTATTAATTCGTCATTTCCTAAAAGAATTGACTAATAAGTGAAGTTGCAGAGGATGGAGAAACTTCGTTCAGAAAAAAGAGAGAGAGGAGAGGAGAACTTCGATTGGAGCCGAGGTCATCCCGGATTGAAGCGGAAGATGATGCAGCGTGGCACGTATTTGGCGGGAAGCCGCCTGTTTACATTTATAAGGAAACGGATATTAGCGGGCACACGCCTTGAGTTTTCCTTTTTAGTAATTTTTGGTGACATACGAATTCATATTTTAATATTTTCTTTCTCTATGCGAATGATAAATTTATTGAGTCATTTTGTGGTCAAGTGCTCATGTATTTATTTATTTTTTTCGTGTTTAATTCCAGTTCTTGATCTGCAAATTATCTTTTAATGAAGTATTTAATATTACTCAACGAAAGACAACGTGATCCTTTTAAAATTCTCCATTCTTTTTTAACAGTTTCAAACATATTTGAAAAGTGCTTATGAATTCGGTTTGTCTGGCTGTGTTATAACTCATGTAAAAATAGTCGTATTGCCACGTAATAGATATGTTATTGAGGTTTATAATAGTATGTTCAATATTGAAAATAAAGTGTGTAACATTTGTAGTTCGTTTACAGGAACACTCAAAAGAATGATGTTACACTATTTCAAACATATTGAAATTAGCATACATCACTGAAGTGCACTACAAAATGCTTATTATAGAATACTAGTATATAACCCCCGTCAAAAATGACGGATTGTTGATCTGCGTTCCATTTTCATGAGACTTCATACAAACAGCATGAAGAATTTATTATTGAAAGGTTTGTATTTCACAAAAGTACATTTTAAAGCCGGTAGATGGCGCCAAAGCCAAAATAATATTGTTCGCAACAATGTTCGTTTGTTTATATCTGGGATTCCGATGTTTAATCTGGATTTTTAATTAAGAACTTAAAACATTATAATAGGATATGATATACATGTTTTATAGAAAAAATATGTTGAACAGACATGATTTCAAGTAAAAGATATCATTTAGCTCTCATATGTTAGCATAGATTTTTCATTAAGCCTAACATGGCGTTTAACTACGGTCGATTCGCAGACCAGAGTGGTCCCACGCCCGGAACGGTTACAGACACTTTCTTGCTTTCGGATTTTATTATAAATAGATGGTGTGCATAGCATTTTTCGTTTGTTTATAAGAACGCACAAAAGAATTGGATTACAGTACTGTCTAATAGCAATAATTGCTAGAAGTGGGTATTCAATTGTGGCATTAGTTTTGTACATTTAACTAATTTTTTACGTATTACTTGGTGTTTATAAATTCTATCGATCATATACAGGTCTCTACAAAACATTCGAGTATATTTCCGCGCTCATTGAAGGAAACTGCTGAAGGAGAATTTTTAACTGTGTTATGCGTCTTTTAACTGAAATAAATTTTTGCATACTATGTAGTATATATATATATAAATCTATAGATCATATACAGAGCTGCACAAAAGAAATCGGATATTTTTCCTACTATTAGATCATAATTTCTAAAATTGGGTATTCAAATGTTTTATTGGATGTTCAAATTGTTTGCTTACAGAACATCAGTGGCGTAGCGTCAGGGGGGGGGGGGGGGGGGGCACGATCATTTTACTACGAGTATAATTATATACTACATTTGGCCTTATTTAATCTTTGAACGGCAAGAATTAAATAAGGCCAAATATAGTATATAAAAATACTGGTAGTAAAGTGATCCTGCCCCCTTTGACACTACGCCTCTGTGCAGAACATCGATCTTTTACCTTATTAAACGCGGATGTTTGATGAAACACATTTCATCAAAGATCAAGTCATTCCATCAAGTCGCGGATGAAACACATTTCAACACATTCATCACAACACTTGTTGTGATAAATGTTTTTCATAATGAATCTATGCTTGACGCATGGTTTCTCTTTCTTGTTTATTTGTAAAGACTTGCCGTACTATCAGTTTATAGTTTAGCTTCTTCCAAAACTGTTAAAAAATATTTTTAACTTGTTTCAGTTGTTCAAGAAAAAGGTGCAAATATATCTAATACACACACACACACACACACACACACACACATTATATATATATATATATATCGTTTTAAATGCGATTTTGTAATTGTTGTTGGCCCCCTTAAACATTTTTGCTAGTCATAGGACATAGTTCAACCTGTCTCGGCACCTAATTTATTTGTCATTTTCGTTATAATTCGTTTAATAAATAACTACTAATTTATAACCAGTCGCATGTCATTTAAATTGCTAGCTCAATTATAGCTCATATTTTAGTAACTAGATGCGCGGTTTATTAAAGCTTAATAGTGGTAATTACGTAAATAACTCAGCTTAAATTTTGTTAAACTTTAAAAGAAAACTTAATTTAAAATTTTCCATAAATTTGCTTTAGGGATTAAGTTATCTTGGTTATTCAAGGCTCCTCGAATGTATTTTAGTAACGAGGACATATCCACTCGTTGTAATTTATAGTTTTTAAAAAGAAACCGTTTTATAAGGAAATTATATCGCAGTGAAAATTAGTCGCACCAAACAGTTGTGGCACTATAAAGTAATAAAAAAATTTTTTATTATAATAATTCAATATAAGATTATTAAATATTAATTAAATTATCCTATATCAGTTAAATTTAATTAATTCAATTATTAATAATAATAAATTATTAAATATTATCAAATATTAATTCAATTTATAAGTTTGTTAATTGAATTAAAATAGCTCAATAACAATAATAAACTCAACAATAAATAACTCAATTTAAAATGACAAAATTCAATTATATAATGTAATTTTGATTTAATCTTGAATTTTGATTTAATCCGTTGAATATCATTTGCGTATGGTTTTTTGGATATTGTCCTGTAGAATTTATATTATAATTTATATATTTATATTAGAATCTGTATTCTTTATTTGTCTTCATACTAACTAAATAAAACGAAGATGTTATTATTTTATTTCATCTTTTTAAAAAATAATTTTATTATATATATCCTAATGTTTACGTCCTACTCAAGCTTTTTTTTCTTCTTTTTAATGAGGCTTTTTTTTTCTTCTTTTTAATGAGGAGAGGGGTGGGGGGGGAGTCTAGATAGCAAGCTGAAATGTTACGAAACCCGAGTTAACTCGGGATTGAGTTCTTGAATGGAAAAAAAAAAAACCTCAAAATACAAATAATAAGCCAAAAAAACTGTCAATTGTTCAGTGATATCACTTGAAAGTGCAAAATAAAAAATAAATATAAATAACTGAATAAAATAAAAATAATTATCGCGGTTTTGCGACATAATTTTTCTCGCCAAGTGAAAAATTTTTCAGTGATTTGGCGCAATGGCAATCAGCAGCGAGAACCCTGGTGACCACATAGAGAAAGATATATTTACCAGAGTCGTTCTCGTAATGAATGGACAGTCACAGTACTTCTATGTATACAATATATATATATATAATCTTAGTTAAAAGTCATTCATAAATTAAAATTTACATGTGGGCAAATTCTATAATTGTTGTTATGATTATATGGAGTTAATATTATTGGGGTTGTAACAAAAGTTAAAATTATCAAGGATGTTACAATGGGTTAATCAATACAATATAATATTAATAAGTTAAACATATTTAATTTTAGTAAATATTAAATATTTATTAAATATAGTACACTAATAAACATATCTCTTAGTTTTATATTATTTATTTTATTTTATTATTAGATCATTTAATTTAATTAATATTTATGTTTTTTATATATTTTTTTCATGGTAGATATTATTTAAATAGCTGGACTTAAATTATAATAAGTGCATTACCATATTGAATAATCTATGTTATTTCTAAGTATAATACTAATTTATAAAATGAAAGCATCATATGGATTCTACATTAATGTTTGGGTTAAATTAAGATATAATTTAAATGGGTTAGTTAAAATATAAATTATATTATACTAGTAACTCTTATTCTCTATATATATATCATTAATATTAACTAGTAAAATTAATATATTTACACTACATTACAGCTGCATATAAGTAATTATACATACAATATTAAAGTTTTAGTAGAATATCTGTACACCAGATGTCAGCAGCAATGTATTTGATAGTATGCTAAAATAGTCTAATATTTTTACAATAGATAGCAGTAGTATAGCTTATTTAATATATTAAAACTTGGAAATTTAGTATGGAGGTAATAATATCTATGAAATACTTTCAAATTATCAAGTAATATTATATATTTTAATTTATTAAATTAAAATTAAAATAAAATAATTAATGGTTTTTATTTATATGTATATCATAATTTTTTTTTCTACATTTTTTAAAATGTTTTAATCTATTTAGTTAAATAAAAATAACTGTAACTGTAGGTTACAATTTATGATCTGAAGGATTCTCTATTTAACTGTGAATTTAACCTCTTCTTTTGGATACAACTTTGTACATGTGCTCACAATATACTAAATATCTTGGGATATTATTAATATAAGTAATATATATATTTTTTAATTTTTTTTAATTCTTTTTCACACTCCTTTTCAAATTGTATGTATAATTTATAATATTCCATTGTAAAGGTCTTGTTATTCAATATTGTTTCAGCGATTGTTCGGGCAAGATATGGCACTATATTTAGCAAAAGCTGGTGTCATATACAGAAAACAATCGTTCTTTGCTTATAAATGTGATTTTCTTGCCCTTGAAAAAGTAAATTACTTTATAAGCTTTTATTTGTGTATATACTCGTGTGGTTTATATTTCATTCCTTATTTTCTATTTATTTAATTTTTTTTTTCTTCTTCTTAATTTGAATTAATAATGTTACTTTTATTAGGACTACAATTTTAATTTGTAAATTGACAGGGCTCTTTGGTATCGGGATTTCAGTGTATGTGGTCAGTTTCTAATGTTTCAATGGTTAAATTTTACTTAAAGTTATATATATATATATATATATATATATATATATATATATTGGAGAAGGGATGCATTAATAGAATTTTTATGGGTACTTCAGGATCCATAATTTTTTTTCTTGAAAGATCGCAAAAGAAGTATATGTTGTACAAAATACATTAAATCTGCCTTATTTCTAAAAGAGGGGAGACCGCCTTTTGTAAAAAAAGGACCCAATTTTTTGGAAGTGTCTGGGTCCCAGGTACTCTGGATTTCAAAAGCCTAGTGGCATCACTTATATATATTATATATATATATGTGTGTACTGAGTCAACATGGAAGTTTTTCTCTACCCTTTCCCCCCCTTTTCGTTTGTTAAAAACAACTGGTAATTTTTGTAAGTTTATAAGTTTATATGAATTTTCTTAATTTTACGAGTTTATATCTGGATAAATAATAATTGTATAATAATTTAAAACGCTCAATAGTGTAATCAGAATTTTTAATAACTCATTATTAAAAAAAAAAAAAAAAAAAAAAAAACCAACACATAAAAAAAAAAAAACTTAATTTGATTGATAGAAATCACTGATTTTAGCTCAAAGAATGCGTCTGAGAATTAAATTGAATTAATAATAAGTGAAACAAAATTATTCATCCCGAATTAATCTTTGAAAATTTCCATTCTTCTACTTTACAATGTGTTGACACTTTCCAAATCCTCGTGACAAGATCGCTTTTCTAATGTTCCACCATAATTTTGATTTATTAGTCGACACAATGCTTCTTTATTTACAAGTTAATTACTCTAGTTCATTATAATAACTCCCTAGTGAACTATTGTTTTCATAAATGCGCCAATTCTTCGCGCGCCTGAATCGCTGCTGATGCATTTTTTATTTGATTGCTGTTATTAATTTTCGCTTTTAACTTTCTGTAGTTATGTTGACATGGAAAAATAACTTTTAGTTTATTAATATTTTTGTTCATGTTAAAAGCCTGGCGTCGGATCAGGTTGTCTCTTATTTTGTTTATTTTGGCTTCGGGTGTGATTGACTAATTTTTCGAGTGCAGATAGTTTTCAAGTAATTGTCAACCTTCCTTTTTTTTTTTTTTTTTTTAATTAAAATAACATATTTTGAGCCAGAAAATTTATTCATAAAATTTTTTTTAGTTTCTTTGTGGCTCTTATTTAATTACATTTGTGAAATAAAATTTCTGGCTTAAAATATGTTTATTTGATTTGTTAAAAATCTGGAAGATTGGCAGGTCTGGTTTCGGGCTGAGTTTTGAGATTCAGGTTCTGGTATATCCGATTTTTCAAAAAGAAAAAAAGAAAGCACTGAACATTGTTTCAGGGGAGAGAGGAAATATATATATATGAAATGAGTATATGTTATATAATGTAAAACAGGGGTCGATCCAGGAAAAAGTTTGGGCCCTACTTACGGCCCCCTTTGCAAAAATCTATTTAACAAAAGAGGACCCTTCACAAAATTTCTTTGAAAAAACAAGACCCCTCACAAAATTCCTTTTAATGAAATAGACTCCTTCACAAAATTCCATTCCATAAAAACATACTCTTCATTAATTATTTTTATTTTGTTATGTTATGTGTAATTTGCTAACAAAACAAGTTCACCGAAAAGAAAAATTTTAGTTGAAGGACTTAAAGAAAAAAGTATTACGTATTAAATGCTTCGTTTGAATTTGAGTAGCTAAATTTCATCTTTTGTTACAAAATGTTATTTTTCACAAAAATATAATAAATTTCACAAAAATATGATAAATTTCACAAAGCAAAAAACCCCTGCATAGAACTGTAAAATGAACATTCAAAGCTGATATTGCAGTTATTGTAGATTATTTTTTCAAAATTGTTTTTAAGTGTAGGGTCAAATTGTAGTCAAAGTGCAGTTTTAATTTCAAAGTTAGGGAGTGCTTTAGATTATGAAGCACATTGGTATGAACACAATGCATTATTACGATTCAGTTTTTTAAAACATGCCTTTTTGTTTATAATTCCGCAACTACTGCTGATTTTTTTTCCCGAACACTTGTGTATCAAGTAGCATGTCTCTTAAGCACCTCATAAAATAAACACAAGAGTGTCATTTTCAACTTTATAAGATGGGGCGAAAAAAACTGAACTGTTAAATAGCTGGCACATGTTGTGCCAAAAGACGCTCTCCTGACAACCGAGGTCAAGAGGTTGGTTTCAATTAATATGAGACACGTGTCAACGGCTCTTGAAGTGTCGCACTTGAAGACTTGTTGACGGATTGAAATATCTTGAGCTCTTTTTTTACGACTCGTTATTCCTGTAAATCAACAAATGATCCGTTTGTTGACGTTAGTGAATGGTAATTATCTTTATTTCTGGCTTAAGGGCAAAAAATAAATATAATTTTTCGCAACTAAAACATCTGTTTGTGTTTGATTGATGTAGTTATTTTTCAGATGTGCTGTTTTCGCGCGTGTGGGTGTTATTAAATTTCCGTTCGTTTAACAATATCGTTCATCCGCTATTAGACTGGAAGAATGCACGTAATGTGTCGGTTTATTTAAGGCTGTTCTTTAATCAAAAACACATTACTTTAAGCTATAATCTTAAAAATAATTTTCATTCATGCAATGAGATGTTTTATACTTCAATTCAGGTTGTAAATGATTGAGTTTTTCATTTTAACTTAAAAACAATTACTTATTTTTTATTACAGTTTATTATCTGATTTTTGATATATTAATTTTTAAGACATAGATGAACTAGTAATTTGTTTAAACATTAAAGATTGATTTTTCTTTCTTATGAAATATATATGAACAAAATTAAATAATAAAAGGGAAAAAAAATCGAAACTGTCCTTTAAAATCTAAATAAAATTTTATATAACGTTATATACGTAGTATCGTGTTTTTGATTTAAGATTATATTTTGGAAAGAGCCTGTAAAGCTGCCAATAATTTTCAGAAATGTTTCAAAGTAGTTTTTACAGTCTATTAATATTTTTTCTCAACCCAAGTATGAGCACGAAATATCAGGTTTTTCGGTTGCTATCAATTCTGAAGTAAACATTTTCATGTTTAACAAAGAGGTTGAACAGAAAAACTTGCTAAATTAGCAGTGTAAAATAAACATTATTTTGTTACTCTTACATATATAAATTCTGATTCCAAATCATATCGGGTTTATTTTATCTCTTTCGATTTTGAATGTATTGCAGTATTTTCAGTAGGCATGTGTTTATGATTACAGTTTTTCTGTCTGTCGTCTCTCCACGCTCTAACTTTCGTAAATACACTTGGGTTTTTGCGTAATTGGTACATACATTTATTATTGAGGTTCACTATAGGACATTCTCTATTTCAAATGGATTGTGTAGCATTTATAGTTCGATTACAGGAGCACACAAAAGATTTTCGTTACATTATGGTCTATGCAGAAAAATTGTTCGCAGTGTATGTTAATGATGTTATACTATTTCAAACATAATGTAATTGATATGTGTTACTGAGGTCTACTACAACATGCTTTCTTTAAAATGTGGCATGCGTAGCATTTATCGTTCATATACTGGGACACACAAAATTTTCGATGCAATACAATCTAAAAGCGATAATTGCCGAAAATGAGCTTTCAGCGATATTATGCATTTTTAAGCTCAACTGAATTTTATTATATTACACAGTGTGTATAAATTCTATAGATTAAATACATGGCTGCGCAAAAATTTGTAAGTATTACCGTTTATGTGAATTGCTTAAAGTGTGCCTTGAATTGGGTTGTGTATTTATGTTCTAGTTGAACTGTATTTTAGTATACTAAGGAATGCGGTAGCCTCTGGGAAGGGATATTCCTTTTTTATAAATCACAATTTTGTTCTTACAGAAGTGGAAATTCATTAGAAATTGATTGGTGGTAAATACATATTTACATCCCTTTCAATTTAAGTTATAATCATGCTGAAGAAAATCTGCAAATATAGCTTACAAATTTTCCCATGTTCATGGAAAGCCAATCATATTCTTGATAGTGTTGTAGGTATATTGGACCCTTTACATTGCATGTTTTAATTAATTCCTTCGTATTAGTTTTCAGTTGTAGAAAGACCGATACATATATATATTTCGTCTGCTTCGGAACCTATAAAATTTATTACCACACTTATCTAATGTGTTCCTTGCGGCCTATTCTCTTTTCTTTTTGTCTGTGTGGGGCTAATTCACGAGAATGATTTCAAAATGTTCATTAATCGCATTACGTTTAATTTAATGTCTTAATATCTTGAACGTCTTTTGTCTGTATAACATTGATTAAATATGTTTTATTTATTGTTTTGCAGGTAAAAGTAGCCTGCGGTCATCCTCGCCGGGCCACGAGAGATGTTACCGATCCTGGTCCAGTCATCCCTGGGTCTGCTCCTGGCAGGATAGTGCCCGTCCGATCAGTAGATGAAAGCTTGTACACTCGATTACAGCAGATCGTCCAAAGGCTGGCAGAAACCAAAGGACATTACGCAAATTTGGCGGATATTGTGTGCAGCGATGAGACGTGGGCAGTCAGAGAAGAAGGAAGGTGTTGGAACGGAGCTTCTATAGGACAGTAAGTTGATTATTTTTATTTAGATTATTTTATTTAGAACTAAAAATGCACCACATGATTTAAACTATAAAAGGGAGAATATAAATAAATAAACCAGAACAGAATAAAATATTTAAAAGAAATTAACTAACTGAAAGAAACATTATAACGTATCCAGCAGAAACTTAACCAACATCAACAGAAGTAACAAAATAAATTACACATTAATAAACAAACCAACCCAGGAGACAGGCTACTTGGCTTACGACTCGCAAATGTAGGGTTAAAACAGTTTAGACGCATATGCAACGCTCCCCAAATTTATCTGTCGAGTGTCGAGAACAGAAAATGATATGGAAGGAAAACAAGAACTAATCCAGTTTAAACAAATAGAAACAGACTCAAAAAAATCCGCCATTCCCAACAGCGATCCGTTTTCCATCCACAAACCTTAATGTGTTTAAAAAAGTTATTCGTTATATTTCTAACCAAATTCAATGGATAACACTGTCGCAAAGTAGTGTTGTACTAGTTAACATTTCCTCTTTCAATGTGTCTATATCTGAAGTAGTCAATCCTTACTAGTCCTTAGTAGTCCTTATTAATTATTAATTATGTAGTCAATCTATTTAAACGAATTATAGACTGTTTATAAATATATTTCTGAATATCGATATATGAACCTTTGATTCGAAATGTAGCATTGCGATCATTAAAATCGCAGTTAAAATCATCTTTGTTATTGTATACTTTTGTAATTCGCTTTTTATTTTCAATTTCTAAATCATTTTGAAGTTATCTTTTTTAGGATTTCGTTCATCTCACGAAACCCTATTCGTCTCACTTCTCTGTCTGTCCGTTCTCTGAAACTGTATATGTTAGAGAAGTGAAATTTTGTGTACTTACAGCTGAATAAGCCATTAATTACCGGATATATTAATTAAACTCATTAAAATTTGCTCAGAAATTATCGAAACAAAGAAAGAAGTTCAATTATGACTGAAATTGCACCCTGGAGAGAGGCTAGCAGAGTTGCCGGAAAAGATAAAGATAACAAAAATTGAAGGACGATATATTGCAAAAATTAAACACAATAAAATGAAAATAAAATATGAGAAACTATGAATATCTTATGAATTCGTTAGAGGGGCTTCATAAGAACAATTCCTAGTAAATATTTGTTATTTCGTCGAATATTGTCAGCATTAAAGCCTAAAAATGATAATATTAAGCTCCTTATAACATACAGAAAAAAAAACAAAAAATGTGATCTACTCATATCACCTGTCTAGTTTTTCGTATTGGATCGTATGAAATGCTATTGCATTTCTGCTTATTCAATTATAATTTCTAATCATTTTCTTTTCCTATCTTCCAAAGGAAAATAAAGTCTTAATAATTAGCCGAACTTTTTAAGTCTGTTCTCAAATCCAAACATGCTACTTTTAGACGCATTGCTTAATTTATTTTTGTTCGCAAATTGGCAGGTGCTGTTATTCAAAATTCCTGAAATCGAATAAATATATCGCGTTTCTTATTAGGTAGCCTAGGCATAAACTATCAGGTTTTTTTTAGACAAAAGTAACTCATTTAGTAGATTATAATATTTTAATTTTTTTATGCTCTCATTTTCGGATATATCGTGCTATTTTCTTGTCTTCCAGCAAGCGCTATATAATAATGAGAGACCACTTTTGAAAGTTACAATATTGATTTTTACCGTCAAAAAAATTGTCTTGTTTTCTCCTTCCTTCCTGTGATTACGTGTTCCGATTTCGTACTAAATGGTACCTAATTACCTCTTTACTTTTTAGTATTAAATCATTGCGGTTGTTATTGTGGCTACAAACCTAAATTCTAACCAAAGTTATCGGCTAACAACATGTGTTCTCCACAGGAAATTTGTTCATTGCCTGATAATGTTTTTTTTTCTTACCTCCGCTGTAACTGTGTTACGTGTAACTTAATGAATCTAACACATGCCTTACTTGCAACATGTCAAAAGTCATCCGTTATTTATCAGTAATTAAAGAACTCTGGCGGAAGCCGGAAGCTTAGAGAGTTGTGTACAATCGTCGAATTTTATTCAGTCGCAGTGTTGACAAGTTTTTCGTTTGTGTACTTTTTCTGTAATATTAGCATTTTTTTTTATTGGCGAAAAGTTTTTTATCTACAATGTCATCAAATGCATCCTGAGATAATAATTTTAGGAGTAAAATGAGGAAAATTTGTTGCTTTTATTAAAATAAGTGGGAAAAAATTATTACGTCAAAGTTTCTTTCCTTTATAATGTATCGCTACACTGCAATGTCCCCCTGCTTTTGGATTTGGTTTTTTATTTATGCCATTTTTCTGCAGTAAGTATTATTTGCTGTTTTTTTTTAATAACTATTTTAATTATATATTTCATTACTGCATTTGTAAAAACATTCTTAACGAAAACTTTGTGCGTGTGAATGCGGTAGTTACAGAAATATCTGCATTACTTTGTACTATAAAAACTACATTACTTGTACTTGCCCTTACATATTTTACCTATCTGTTTTTTTTTTTTGTTTTTTTTTCAAGCTTCTACTTGGCCCTTTTTCTCCTACATGAATTCGGTAAAACAGTGTTTTTTAATATATTTATTCAGAAACGCGTTTTCTTTATAAATTATGCTTATTTATGTCTTGACGACGAACTAAAAGCTGTCCTTAAAAGTGTTTCCCTCCTCCTTCTCGAATAACTACAAATGGCGTTAGTACTTTTTTTAGTAACTAACTATAATATTATTAATTAGCTCTTGTAGAAGAATATGATTTACAAGCATAATTATAGCTTTTGTCTAAATTTTGTTAAACAATGATATAAAACTGTTGAGGAACTGCAAAATTGTGGCAATCTTTTTTAGTCTGGGAGGCAACGTCACATTTCACACGTGTCGGAATTTTATTTGAAAGGCGGTTTGTTTGGAACAGAGTGCGCCCCTTGGCGGCGGAAGATGGAACTAAAATATTTTGCAAGGTATGCGCTGCACGCCTACTATACGGTGCCGCCGGCGGCGGGGACACATGTCATAGGTTCGTTTATATCAGAATGCACCCCCTATCGGCTGAAAGTGGAAATACAGAATTTTCCTCGCGTGCGCAGCACTTTTAAATAAATAAGTTTGTACTAAATTGGGTTAAAGATATAAAATCATACAAACTTTAAGTTTGTTTAATTTTATCACGGGCCCGGGCAACGCCAGGCGTGTCAGCTAGTATATATATACTACATTTAATCTGTTTGTTTAGAATATATTTTAATTGCAAATATTTTTTTTTATAACTTTAAAAAATAAGTGCAAATAATTTTAAAAGAATGGGAAAATTAATTGTTACTTTTTTTAATATCTAAGCACTATTTTGTTGTTATTGTTTTAAATAAATTCGAAATTTTAATATATTGAATTCTTAGTTTTTCTGTGCAGCAACATTGAAAATAAATATGCAGCAGATAACGGGATATCTCCGTTGGCCCCTTAGTCTCCGTCAGTTCCGTTGTTTTCAGGAAATATGAGGAAATTTTCTGTTTTTTCACGGAAAATGCCCTTCTGTCGCGAGGGACTTTTTCTGTGAAATTCAGAGAAAAAATACCCGTGAATTTCAGATTACTTTTAACAGTGTGACTCCTGCTGTATTATATGTACCATCTAATCTATCATATATAGAAATATAATCGATGCTGAAATTGGTTGCGGAAATATAACGTTGCCTCCCGACAATTTCCTTAATAGGTTTATTGAATTTTTAATAGTATTGGGATTGTGGTAAATTCCTCAGTAGTCGCTTTTATTTTCATTTGTTAAAAATAGTTTTTATATATCTCGTATGTATTAAAAGTTGTTCTATAAAGTATATGTTATTTATAAGTCTATTAAAATTGAAAGATGGGATTAAGTATTTAACTCTCCGATTGCTTATCCTGCTGTTTTCGCGTGCCAATGTTAATGTAGCAAAATTTATTCATTCCATGATTACCGCGTGCACAGCCTTTTTTCTTTTCTTCAATAGTGCGCCTCCGTTTAACCGATAATAATACTTTAAATACAACATTTAGGCTTTGAATTAAATCTTGGCCAACAAATGGCAATCACTGATTATTGTGATTACTGTAATACTGATTATTATTAGCTGGTTTCAGAAGCACTCTTATTCCGCTATTTTTGAATTAGAAATGGCGGGCCGAAAGCGTTTAGCGAGTGACAGAGCCTATATTCCTGATGATTTATCGGATTCTGAAAGTGATATTAGTTGTTTTGAAGACGATGATAATAGTGATATAGATTGTAATTTATCAGATCCTTCTCGAGATAGCGATGGATCTGAAGACGACTCATTATCCGCATGCAAAGCGTTAGGCAGTGGTACAAAATTTATATAAAAAATATTCCTTCATCTGCTACCTCATTTCTGTTTGGGGACAATCAAGGAATAACTGTATATATTTTCAAACAATGCAAGTATTTTGAACTTTTTAATTACTTTTTCCTCAGGGTCTAAATCTATAAAAAAAAAAAAATCTCTTTTTCAAAAATGAATTGCATATTTTAATCCCCAAATATATATAAATTTGAATAAGATATAAATTTGAATATAAATTTGAAAAAAAAAAAACTTAATTTTTTAATTCTTTTTGGTCCAAAAATTGAGCAGTCAGAGGGTTAAGCTGGGTTAGTAGTATATAAGATGGATTTAAATATCTATATATGCAAAGCACATAATTAAGGAAAGGATTTATGTAATGTACGGATATAATGTATGGAGTATTGGGTGTGAAAGTAATAAAGTAAAAATGTATTTATTCATCCTAACCACTCTTAACACGTATGTAAAATATTCCATTAAGACCGTTCAAAAAACTCATGGATTTTTTTTTTTTTATGAATATAAACTAAATGCGATAATAAAGCGTTATATATAAGTTTTCATTGCCATAAATAAATAAAATCTTCGTGACCCCATTTTCCATGTAATATTTCAAGAGATTTTTATCCCCGTGTAAGCCCCACAATATAAGAGAGAAAAAAGCAGAAAGAAATCACCATATGGTTCTCTCGATTCTTCATATCCCCTACCTCACTGAATATTTGATGGGTTCGCACTTTTGTGGGTTGAACCGCCCCCTAAAATGAAAAGGGGGCGTAGTGAGATATGCAAGGGCGTTGTATTTGCGTGTTCAAGCGGAACGTTTTTGTTCTAGGTTATTCTTGTGGTGATTTTTTCCCCTAATAAATTTCATATCCTGAAATTTTGAGGTTTTTTTATACAGCATTGTGTTTGAGTTTGTATATTCAAATTTTTGTGTGGTTCTCATCTATTGAAATTAGTTTGACGGGGATTCGATGAAAGATAATAAACTAAAAGAACTAAAAATAATAATCTTAGACCATTTTTTTTTCTTTCATTGCGTGAATAAAATATTTGCTGTATGTGTTTTATAGATTTTGTAGATATATACAATTTTTTTTTAACATTGTCACATCTTTAATGGTAGATCGTTATGTGCTAAGTCAGCGGTAACGAATAAAACGGGTTTTTAGCCGTTGCTTTTTAGAATTTTAAACGATTAAATTTTAAATAATCCTCCTTATCCCTGCAAAAAAAAAAACGAAGCTGAAACAACGTTACTCTTGAAAGCCGAAAACCGAAACTTAAATTAATAGAACCACTGAAAAAAAGCATTAATTTTAACTAATGGTAGTTTTCCATTTCAATTAATGTTAAATCTCAAAAGACGCATTAACACCTCAGATGAAAACCAATATATAAATACAGATTAGAAACCTCTATATTAGATAAGCTCAATTTTAAATGTAAATTTCGTTTAAATCGCGGACTATTTTTCTTCGCGTGCCATATTTCAACTTCACAGAAATTAAAGCAGAATTGCACCATATTTGCTGTAGCCATTTTTTTTTTCTTCAATATACAGGTGTCCGTCCCCTTTTATCGTTATCCAGTAATTCCTAAACCATCAGTTTTAGAAGTATGGTTTCAATTGCAGATTTGTTTCAAATTTTGTTCTTCATCATTTGGAAATTCATTTACATCAAAATAGTTATTTAAAGAAATTTTTTTAAATTTTTACACGGTCCCTGGTTCCATACTTACCAAATCTCCCGATTTTAGAGGGAGACTCTTGATCAAATAAATGGAATCAAAGTTAATTTCAATTGACTATCGCATTGAAGCAAGACTCGTTAGTTAAATACATTTTCTCGTTCAAACAGTAGCACGTTTTTTTTGGAATTGGCAAGTATGTATAAATTATATTCTATAAATTATCTAAATTTCTATAAATTATATTTAGAAAACCTTTCTCCATGCTTTTAACGAGTAAAGCAATAAAAATTCCATTCTTCTGCAACTAAAATTTACCGAGTTGTGATACTTGAATTTTATGAATTATCAACGTTTTCTGGCACTATAAATGGAAAAACTCGTTTTTACTAAACTAGCGGTTTAGAAATTAGTTACTGAATAACAAACAATAAGAAGGATACACCCATCTATATGAAATAGTATTACGAGAGTTATGACTGGTGATTCTTTGAGGGGTGGGGGGGAGGATTAGAGTATTTTTTAATAAATTTTAGGAAAAGTATCAAGCCACCCTTCCCTGAACATTTTTCGCACCTCTCACCAAGCTTTCTAATTTGTTTAGTTTTATTTCTTTTTATTATAATTGTTTAGTAACTAAGTTTTGATAAATTCATAGATCGTAAAATGTTCTTAATTAAAAGAATTAAATTTTAATAAATGACATTTTATATAAAAATATCGCCTGCGAAATTTTTTTACATTTCAAAATGTTCTCGTATTTTGCATGGGACATTTTTGCATTTATTTAAAAAAAAATAATAATAATTTAGAGGTTTTTAAAATGTAGATTTTCATTTTCTGTTTTGTTTTCGTCTAGAATTGAACTGTACTTAAATTATTCGATCAAAGACCAACCAGTGCTTTAAAGAATTACGCAGTACTTTTGTTATTTGCTTCAAAATATGCTTGCGTATACATAAAATCTTTTCATTAAAGTAAATCTTAGAGATATATTATAATTCACAAATTGCAGTATTTATTCTATCGTAATTTTTTTAACTAGACAAAATGACTCTTATAATTTGATTATACACTGAGACTTTTTCTAAACTATCTCGCAACTATTCGTTATGCTAAACAATTCTAACAATTTGCTTCTTCGAATCGCTCATAACAAAAGCAAATTCTCTGAAGCAAGCCCCCAGTTGTGGCTTCGCCCCATTAATTCGATTCATACGCTTTAAATCTGGGACCGGCGCCTATCTGTCTGTCTGGCTTTTGCCTCCCACACTGGAAATGACGTCAGGAATGCACGATGATGAAAAGACTGTAATGGGCGGATATTGATTAGGACTGTGTTGTTCTTAAACACTGCCACTTAAGCACTGACCTTCGCGTGGGAGGAAACTTACCAGATAATAAAATAAAATAAAAATAAAAAGGCCCCGGGGTTAGGTTTTCGAGAAACTTTTTTTTTAATATACTTTTCCAAATTACCTTTTCTTTTTATTTAAATATCTACCCTCATTAAACGAATAAGTTATACTTTCTCCAATAAGCTCTAACAAATAAAACAGTAAAAATTCCATTTTCCCACGAACGAAACTTACCAAGTTATGATACTTTCAATTTATGAAATTTAAGCGTTTTTTATTGTAAGAAAACGTTAGAATATGAACTATTTTGATGTAAATGCTTTTTCATATATGATGAAGAAGGACAATTGAAAACATTTTTGCACAGAGTTTCCAAGACAGTTTCAGTAAGGTGTTGCACCCTGCTTGCCTTTTGGTTTACAAAATAGCACTCTTCTTGCCCCACATCAAAATATTAGCTTTCGCATCCCTTCTTGCCCCTCGATAAAAAAAAAAGGTGCCCTTTCTGCTTTCTGTATAAAAAAATTGTTTGCATTGTAAAAACTGACTCATTGTTGTCTTGAAAAAAGAGTGTCCAGCATTTTAGTGGCTTTAAAAACAAAAAAAAAATGCTTTAAGAATTAAAAAAATGCCCTTAAGAATAAAAAAAAATGCCCTTTCTGCTTTATGTATTAAAAAAATTTGTTTGCATAGTAAAAACTGACTCATTGTTGTCTTGAAAAGAGTGTCCAGCATTTTAGTGGCTTTAAAAACAAAAAAAAAATGCTTTAAGAATTAAAAAAATGCCCTTAAGAATTAAAAAAAAATGCCCTTTCTGCTTTATGTATTAAAAAAATTTGTTTGCATAGTAAAAACTGACTCATTGTTGTCTTGAAAAGAGTGTCCAGCATTTTAGTGGCTGAAAAAAAAAATGCTTTAAGAATAAAAAAATGCCCTTCAGAATTTTAAAAAATGCCCTTAAGAATAAAAAAAAATGCCCTTAAGAATAAAAAAATGCCCTTAAGAATAAAAAAATGCCCTTAAGAATAAAAAAAATGCCCTTAAGAATAAAAAAATGCCCTTAAGAATTAAAAAAAAATGCCCTTAAGAATTAAAAAAATGCCCTTAAGAATTAAAAAGGGGCTCTTTTCTCTCCAGCAGCACCCTGTTTTTTTTGTTTTTTTTTTAAACCTGGGGGAAACTCTGGGAACTATGACTTTAGAAATTAGCTATTGATCAGCCATAATTAGGGACACCCTGTATAGAAAGTAAAATGTAATGTTTTGCAAATTCACTGTTGTTTTTCTCAAGTTTTCTTTTTTTTCCATAATCTTGAAGTGCTCTACTTGTTAAGACAATGCACGATTTATTTTAAATAATACACAATTTATTTTATTCAGCACATATTTAAGCAAAAACTCTAGCTCTGCTTATTTATGTAAGTATGACATTACCATATATGGGGTTCGACTAGACCCCAGTGACTTTGAAACTTGATAAGCTTGTTTTTAACTTTTATGCTCTAAATATGCTAATCGTCTTCCTTTTGAAAGAACGTGACAAAGGTTAGCAAAACTTAGTTTATCAAATTTCTTCAGATTGTGAAAATATTATTATAAGTGACATTTCTAATCGATTTTTCGGTTCAAAGAAGATGTTGAATTTTGCATCTTTAGCAATAAACAGTTTTTAAAGATGAATTACGTATGCAACTATATTTCTCTGTAAATTAAATGCAATTTTTAATAGTCTGTTGCATTTTATCTGTATAATTTGGTTAAAAAAACTGGCTTCGTTAAAAAAGAAGTGGTTTTTTATTAAGCGATTTATTTTCTTTTACTCTCAGATTTTAATATTTTAATTAGGTGAAAATTTAAATAATGAAATAAAAAAGTGGTAATTAATTTAAAAATATGTAAATGAAAATTAAATTAATTAATTAAAAATGTCACTTATTGAAAATTTTCTATAATAGCTTTAGTATTATTTTTATTTGTATAGTTATTTAAATCTATTAAATTGTTAATCCGTTATTATCGTTTGATAATATCTTCAAAACAGAATCCCGTATCTTACCAAAAGGCATTTTTTCAACAACTATTTTTTCTCCTATAAATTGTGTATATAATTTAGTCCAGGAACCAGGATGGGGCAGTGGGGACTGAACGCCCATCCAGCAACTTTTACAATACCATTAGCCGATATAATATTTTAATAAAAAATAACATAAAATTTTACCAGTTTAGGAACTTTTTCTTGTTTAGAAAAAATATTATCACAATGATAAATATGCCAAAAATTAAGAATTTTTTTTTCGCTATGTAATTTAGCAATTAGCGTTGTAAATCAGTAGTTAAAATTATCGGGCTAAATGTTTTGGATTTGCTATCGATACTCATTGAATCTTTAGGATAGTGCGAAAGTAAAAAGTATTATCTTTTAATCATTTCAGAGCTAAAACTTATTTTCAGTTGTAACTAGCGGAGCTTCTCCCGCTACGCTGGTCGGTTTATTCCAAACGGACCTCGGATTTGAACGAACTTAGGATTAGGTTCCCCACTGTCTTCGGATCCTGTCTCTGAACGTTAAAAATCGCAGAAAAAAAATGTAAATAAAAAACAAAACTTTCTTGTCAAATCTTTTTTTAAAAAAAAGCTTTAGCTTTTAACTCAATGTCATATTACGCCTCCATCCCTTTTCAATCAACCCTTTTCAATCCCCTAGTTCCCTTGCAATCCGATTCGTTCAGCCCGCTTTCAAACAAAGCACGTGGAAGAATGGAGATCGCGCCTTCGTCACTTCCTTTTCGCTTCTCGATTTCACTTCCGGGCAATAGTTAGCCGGGAGGGTGAGGGCTATTCCCGTTTCTGAGGAGAGAAGCCTTCAAAAAAAAAAGTTGAAGCATGCTCAAAAAAGATCAATTTTGTGTGGAAAACCTATTGTGGAAAATCTTGCGTGAATCTTAGAGAAAGCGCTTTTCGCTTTAAATATATGGATGAAGTTATCACAATTACAATTCAAAATTATTTATCTCAGAATTTCTAATGTTGAACATCAAGTATTTTTTCTATTCCTATATCGCATTGTTTGAGTAATGAGTTGTTTCAAATTTACAAAATTTGCACTGTATTTTAATTATTTACTTAATAATGTTTTATTTGAGCTTACCAAATTCATTCCTAAAGGCAATCTCATGGCTTCTTCCAAATTTACCTCTATATTTAAAACGCAAAACGGATCTGGCAAGACCAATTTCGGCTTATCTGATCATGCGCAATGAGTACTTTAGGGTGCTTTTCTGTCGCTAAACGGAGTGAGGACATTGGGCTATGTCCAGATTGCAAAGTGGTCAATGTGCCAGAAAAAGGTGAACCTCGCTCCTCGCATATATGCCAAAACAATATCTGGTGTTTTTTCAGTAATTGTTCATCTCCTGATAACTCAGTTCAATTATATAAATTATATTTTATTTCAGAAGGAAAAATTGTAGAAATTGTTTTTTCTTCATTATTGGGGATGGTAAATTTACCTTAATAATATATATTTTTTTAATTAATGATTTTGTATTTTGAATTAAAAGTTTTGGCATGTATGGCATAAATTGAAATGATCTACAATTCTTGGTATATTTTTTATTAGAATTGATCGATAACGCATATATACTAAGAAGTACGAAAAGTAAGTGATTATTTTCTGTAAAAAAAAATAAAAAAAAAGGAAAAAAGAAAAGAAAAGAAAAAACAATAAGAAGGAAAAATATTTATATAAAAAACTATGGTGCCATCTATTGGTAGTGTAATGCAGTTAAATGTTTATATTTGAGAAAACTAATAGAATTTTAACTTCAAACATTTCTTTATTTGTAAAATTTTTAAAGAAAAAAAAACCTTGGAGTTGCTATTTTTTGGATCTGAAAATTGAATTATCTGGGAAGTATTATATTGTCTGTATCCGTGTATGTGCAAGGAGAGTTAATGTGCAGCAGGCCCCCAGCCCGGTTATAAAATACGAGTTTATTTCGTTTAACTATTAGCTAACAAATATTCTGTAATAATTTCTGACATTTTAAGAATGTTAGGAACCTTTTTGTGTGTGGAACCTTAAGTTTTAACGGGTACTATCTAGTTTTTAATTAATACAAATATATTTATAACAACCATCTCTATCAAAAACATTGAAAGCTTCACCTAAGAAAGTTGGTTGTTTACGGCTTTGCAGTACATACAGTATCACTGGCCGCCGAATTATACTGTGAATAAGTGATATAATTATACATTTCTTTCAAACCACAGTAGGTATGTTTTACAATTTGGTTATAATATTTCCATTATTGCTAATAAATGTTATGAACATTATTGTTAAGGTTATGAAAATTTTTGTTTGTGTTATGAAAATCCAGATTAGGTTTGAAGTGAACCCTGTATTTTTAACTGAATTTTTTCACTGAATAATGGATTGCTAATCAAATTCTATGGCAACTATTTGTCTTTTTTTATGACCTCGTATTTTTATGGTGTGGTCAGTGGAGTCATTCCAGATTTTTTTTCAATGTATATTATTTTCCTCCCCCCGCCTCATATTTTCTTACTTTATTCGTTAAATTTTAAAATGTTATTTATATCGGGGAAAAAAAAAAACCCTCTGTCTTTAATATTATTTTTACTCGAATCAGTTAAAGCCGATTCGTTCAATAATATTTTGAACAAGATCGTGCGAGCCTAATCGGCATTGAAAGCAATAATAAATGTTCGCATAAGAACTGGCAAATCTAATCTTATTGGATATTTAAAGCTAAGTATGCAGCATATTTGCGGAGACATCCAAATCCCATTATTTCTAGAAATTGTTTCCAACCAAAGAAAAGAATTTTATCCTTGCTGCAAATATGCTTTAATATGCTATTTACGCCATGTTCAATGGGGCTTACCTAACTATGAATATCATGGTTATTATTTCTGTTAAATTCCTACAATTGATTTCGCCTTATTTATCGTATTTGATATCGATCATTATGTTTTTCAGAAGTCTTGAGATATTTTTGTAAAAGTAATTTCATTCTACAAGAAATATTTCTTTATACAATCTTTGTGAATTTGCTTGAAAATTTATTGCCGTCCCTTGTAAACTCATTTATTTCTTGAAGAATGATAGATTACTTTGCAATCTGAAATATAAACTGTTTTCAATACATTCCGTAAATGTTTAGAGTGGGTTCTTGGCGTAGTACATTTTAGCATTGCGTTTAATATGTTTTTTTCTTTCCCCGTAAAACTGCCATGTTGAATTTTAAGGCTATTTTCAAATCCAAAGGAGCTACTTTCTGACACATTTCTCAATTCCATTTTTGTTCGGAAACGTATGAAATTTTAAGTGTTTTTATCCAGAAACTATGTAATCGAATAGTGTTTCCCATTTTTTGGTAAAGGCAAAATAGCTTTCAGAAAATACTGTCAAAGATAGCGTTTTGAACCGAATTTCCGGACGCGACAGTGCGGGAAAGGGAAAGAACCTGCCGTCACGTTACAACAATCGCTTAATAACTCGATAAGTAATTTGTTTATCAAACAATGAAACAATATCACCATTCGATTACAAATCGCTTCAATAGTCAGACCTGCAAGAGCCATGCTTTTGAAATGTGAGAAAAGTTTCACATTTTTAGGCGGGGAATATATATATTTTTTAATTATTATTTATTTATTTATTTATTTTTGAGAACCGCTTTAAAGTATTGTTATAGAAAAATAGCCATAATCACTAACACGTCTAATGTAATACCAGAGGTAGGTAAAAATTTATTATTGACTTTGTTTTGTAAATTTCAAAATGAAAATTTAATTGGTAAATATTCACAAGGTTCATGCGCCTCAGGAAAAACCAAAAATTAAGGGGAAACTCGGGGAAAGTGAATTGGTTGTAAAATGTCAGGGAAATCTCGGCGAAAAGTCCACAATTTCCTTTTAAAAAAACTGTTTATTTACACTGGAAAAAACACCCGGTTCATCTTTTACATTACCATGTTTTGCTGTTGATTGTTAAATGGAAAAAATATTGATTCTGGAAAATAAATCTGTGAATGAACAATGAACTCTGATTCGCAATTTTTAAATGTTGTTTTGTATTGTTACCAAATGTTAAATATTATTTCCTGCATCAATACGATTATTGTTGGAAAAGTAGATCTACAGGTTTTCCTAAGTAGTTAGGAAATGTATGCAGTGCAGTAGTCTTTCAAAAAATCGGAGGGTGTACACTGTAGGCAGAGGATATACCCAGAGATTATATGCTATATTGCAGGGACATAGGTTATACACAGTTTTTTAAAAAATCCAGAAGGTATAGCGGGATTTACCACCGTATCCTTTCTTTGCAATCTTGTTAATCAAAAATGTGGAGTTCAGATGTACAGAATATTGGCAGGATTGACCAATAACTGAAAAGCGACTATTTGTAATTTCTTTCAACTCAAGATGGCTTTGGATAGATTTTTAGCTTTTTTTTTTTTTTCTTCCTCAAAAGTATTGAAAAATCTTTCGGAAAGAGAGATTTTTCGACAGTACCGTTTTAGTTTTGTGCATGTGCTGTCTTAAATTCGCTTTGAAATTTTTTTTTCTGTAGAGTTGTTAAATTAAAAGTTTTGAGATAAATAGTTTGCAACTTCATAGATTGCAATTTGCGCACTTATTAATTAGTTGATTGCGTGATTAGAGACTGTACTTTGAGCAGCAGTGTCATTTCCGATTTTGTTTGGAGAGGGCAAAATTTTTTCGCTGGATTTTGTATATCTAGATTTTCTGTTAATTTTTCTTGCATTCATTTTTCAAAGAAATATTTTTACTGCTATAATTTATTTACATGTGGTTGGTTATATATATTGATAAAAATAAATGAAAACATTCAACTAATAATAATAAAATAAAGAAACAGCTAATTATTTTTAAGAATACGAAACTCAAAGGGGGGGGGGGGGCAATTGACCTACCCTGCCCCCCACTAAATGACTTCTGGTTTTGAGTTTACTACGATACGGTTGTGTTCTGCTTTTTATTTTGCTCTGCTTCCAAGAATTTTCTAGCAATCATTGCATTATTATTCTGGAAAAATCCTGAACCAAAGAATGTGCATTCATTTCACGCGAACATTGGATTGGTTGTTTTATTCATTATTGTGTACATATTTATTTATACTGATATATTTTTTTTATTCAATGTGTGTATATTATTTTACTGCAACATAGTATAAGTCGTAGTTAACGTCTATTGAGACCCTTAAATTAAAATTATTACTGAAATGAAATTTTTTTTTCAATTAATTAAAACGATTTTATCATTAAATTTGAGGTTTTATTATCGTTAATTTGTTCTAATCTTTAAAGATGCCATATAAAACTTTATTTATAAATGTCTTTATAAAAGTTATGCAATTATGTATATTTTTAGTTCAAAGCTATAGCAAATTTCTTTTACCAAATTCGTTTCTTTTTTTAAGCTATCTGACCTCCGCCCAAGCTCGGGGTATCCCTCCCATATCCGATCGGCTGTCCCGCGAAAGGTCATAATCGATATCCTTAATCGATGAAGTCACGCTTTCGCGATAACCATCGAGTTTCTCTGAGATTTGATGATATTGATTCTTTGCAGTAACTGGGGAGGAAAGGGGGGGGGATAGTGGTAGGAAATGGTAGAATCTATTAATTCGCCTGATCGGTGCTGACAATTGAAGATTTATAAATTTAAATATGCTGAGTTGATTTTTGCAAATTTTGAAGTGCGCAGTAAATTTTGTGAAATAATGCAACTTTTAAACTAGAGTAACGAGTCTAATTTAGCACGAGTTTTTCTTCGGCTTTAAAATTATAACAGCAAAATTCTTTTGTGTAAGCTTAACTTAACTTACGTGTTGAATACGTTTTAAATAAGAAATATCTACTAACTATTTACATTTTTCGAATGCTAATATAAAATTTTCATAGATGCTTATCCTTTTTTTTTTTTTTTTTTAATTTGTATTTGTATTAATGACATGTTTTTACCAGATCACATAAAAATTAAAAAAAACTCGAATAGTCTATTATAAATGTATAGTTAAATTAAAATAATAATATATACTCTGTCGAATATACTCAAAATAAAGATTTGTTCTAACAAATTTGTTGAAGTCTTAGAAAAAAAAATACTTTATTTATTAAAAATGTCTTTGAGTTATGTCGGGTAGTTTGATTTAACCGTAATTCGACGCGACCGACGGGTAAGATTGGCTTAAGTTATTTGCTTTGCTTTGTGTTGTGTTCGTGTCGGATTGACTTTTTTTTTTCTTTGCTAACGGTTCGGGCTTGGGATAAACCAGATTTTCTACAAGAAAGTGCAATATTTCTTTCGGATAAAATGTATGTTTGATTATATTAGTTTTCGATGTATTAAATTTACTTCCTAAATATAATAATAATAATAAAAGAAAAGGAAAAGAAATACAGATATGGGTATAGACTACTCTTCCATATTTGCATTTTTAAATACGATGTTAATTTCTTTTACTCAAGTTTCGACTGGATGGAAATTGTTTTGCGGGTTCGATGGTTAGGTCCAGGGCATGTTGCGAGTTTACTTATAATGGCGTTCTGAATTTGGGTCAGGTATAATCATATTCGGACTGATATAGGGCTCTATTTAAATTTATAGTAAGCCATTGCTCACTTCTCATTCTGATTTAATTAGGGGAAAACGGGGGGGGGTCGTTATAGAAAGCAATAAAATATGGTTAGGTTAAGGCTGTTCTCTAATCCAAACTGGCTACTTTCTGACACATTTTTTAATTAATTTTTGTCCGCAAACGTATCAAATTGGCAAGTGCTTCTTATTCAGAAACTTTATAATCGAGCTGCTTCTTCCGTTTTTCGGTAAGGGCAGAAGGTTTTTCAGAAGGCGCAAATGGACGGTGTGAACCGGATTTTTGGACTTGACAGCGCAGGAAAAAGAACTGCCGTCCTGAGATAATAATAGCAAATTATTGAAAAAAAAACAGTTCGGTTACAAATCACTTCAATAATCATGCCTTTTCACCATGCTTTTATGTTCTAAAATTATGTTAAAAAATGCGCCAAAAAAGTGTCGTGTTGTTCAACGGGGAATTTTTTTAGAACAGCCTTAAGGTTGTTTTCAAATCCAAAGTAGCTGCTTTCTGACACATTTCTAAATTCATTTTTGTTCGGAAACTCTTGAAATTGCCGGGTTGTTCTTAATCAGAATATATGTAATCGAATGGTGTTTTCCATTTTTTTGGTAAAAGCAGAAGATCTTTCCGAAAATATTGTCAAAGTTCTGGTCTTGAACTGAATTTCCGGACGCGACAGCGCGGAAAAAAGAAAACACATGTAGTCACGCGACAAAAATCACCTATAACTCGATAAGTAATTCAATTACCAAAAAATTTAAAACATCATTCGATTCCAATCGCTTCAATAGTCACGCCTGCAAGTGCCATGCTTTTGTGTTTAAAAATGAGTCTGAAAATGTGTAAAAAAAATTTCGTATTATTGAGCGGTAAAACAATAAATATATTTTTTTTATTCATGATATTCGGCCTTAAATCTAGATGTTAAGTAATACGCATCCTTCGGCCATTCCCACGAAATGTCGAAAAAATTGATCCGTCGAAAAGTTTTCGCTTAGTCAACAGCAGCGTGATTCCGTGTCAAATACCCCATCTGTGACAGGGACATTCAGGCTCAATTTCGTTCCACGCGATTTAGATGTCATACAAAACCATCTTATTTAGACCTCCAGCCGAGATTTTCCTTAGGAAGAGGTTTCAAGTATAGGCCTTCCAGATCCACCCATATCTTTCAAAATCAGTTTCAGCCCTGAAAAGTAAATCTGTGATATTGAATGAATAAAAGATTTCTCATATCTAGAAATTCTCATATCTGAAAATTCCCGCTGAAATCTTTGTAATGAAAAAAAAAAAAAAAAAAAAAAAAAATGAGACGTCTTCGAGAATTTTTTTTTTTTTACATTTGAGTGATATACATAAAAATAATTTTATAAATATTTAATTTTAAAGATTTTGTTGTTCATTTATATTTTTCATTATCTGATATCGTTACAAATATGTTTATAGAGTTCTATAATAAAAAAAAAAGTTTTATACAAATATCTTATGAAGTGTTAAGATTTAAACTTTTTTCAATATAGGAAATTTCCTAATTTCAAGGGGAAAAAAAAAAAAAACTTCCAAAATATTTTATAGACTTTGAAGGTATGAAGTAATTTAATATAATGAATTTTTGTAAGCGTAGTATAGAAAAGTTAATGAAAATTGTGAGTTTATCTCTCAAAAAGTGTGCGTTACTTACATAAATTTGACATTTTCGAAATTTTATCACAATAATTGTTAGATAATAACTGTTGTTCTTCAGTGTTTAATCCTATTTCTTTTAATGACACAGTCACTCAGGGACTGGTATATTGCAAAGTTTTTTATGACCACCGTGTGCTCTCAGTATTTTAAATTTTGAATCAGCGATTTTATCCTGTCTATAATTATATATGCATGTCTCTTCAATATCATTATAGACAGGTTTCATTGTATCTCGTTTTTCTATTTTAGTTCACATATAGTGACATGTTCTCCGATTCTATCCAATTTTGTAAGTAAGAAAAAAGAACTCAGATTTATATTTAACAGTTACGACAAAAGTTTATTGAGATCAACAAGGAAAGATAAACTATCAAAAGTAAATTTCATCAGTACTGCAAAACGTTACACCACTCTTCCATCTGTATATTACTATTAATATTTTACTTTAGTTGTGAATCGCCGACAGATTTCACAATTTTTTCCACCACAATATAATTCAATTTAATCAGAATTCTTTATCCAATTATTATGTCCACTGCGAGAGGGAACCGTGACTACTTCTGTCGGTTTTCACACCCCTCGAGTTGTGGTAGAGCAAGTACGGGTTGGAACATCCCGACTTTAAGGCCTACGGCCTTGGTTACCTTTTGGGTTTCCAGCTCCGAAGCTGTTGGGGGACGCCGGCCCGTCTCCAAGTGTCTCGCGGTGACTCCCCGTGGTTTCACCGCGTATCGCAACGGCCTACGTCGTCGACACGTGGGTTCAAGGTTAGAGGGTCCGCAGTGGGGTGGTCCTCTGACCGGCCGAAGCGCCGTAGGGACACAAACCTGCTGGCGCGGTATAAGTCCCTCAGGACTTTGGTTCGGTGGTCGTCTGACGCGCAGGGCGCTCATTCAGGGCGGCTGCGGCGCAGCTTACTTTTATCCAATTATTATTTACAATACACATTAATATTCTGTGAGGTAAAACTCGAAATAGGTAAACATTCATCAATAACTAAACGTATTCATTAGAGAAAAAAATACTCGAGTTTCCTTTAAATAGAAATTCATATACGACGCCAAATATTCAATATAAGAGCACTCGTCTGTAGGGGGGTGGGAGGACTCTTTGAATTGCTAATGTAACTTTCCTCTTTTTGCGGTCTTTTTTTTCCGCCATCCTAGAAAGTTACCTGATTTTTCAGAAAAAGCAATTTTTTCATTTTGGTGAAAAAATACTTTGAATTAAAATAATAATAATAATAAAAGTAGCTATATCTAAATAATAAAATAAAATAAAATAAAATAAAGTTTAACGAATTTAGTTATTTTGTGTACTATTAGTGGGACTTGAAGACGTTTGTTAAAATGTTGTATTGCAACAGGTTTTTTTCACAATACATTAATATTCTTTGTGGCAAAACACAGAATCTATTATTAACAAAACGTATTCATTAGGGAAATGGGATGTGCTCTTGGATTTCCTTTTAAATAATAACTTCAATACAACACCGAATACTTATAATACGACCACCCGGCTTTAAAAAACTTAAAATAGCAATTCCATTAACTTTCCTTTTTTGAAGTTCTTTGTTCCTACCGACGCGACGTCCTTGAAAGTTATCTCATTTCAGATGTTTTTGTGGAATAGTGTTTGATTCCATTTCCTGTTATACATTACTTATACACTTTTAATAATAAGTATTTCTGAAGAATAAATAGTTGTGATAAAATTGAATATGGACGAAAAACGGGTGGTGTAATTTATTTTTTATAAGTATTTCTGGTAGTTACTTATAAAAAATAAATTACACCACATGTTTTTCGTCCATATCATATTCAATTTTATCACAACTATTTATTCTTTTGTGATTTATAGACCATTTAATATTTTATGCAATAACACCTAGAATTCATCAATAACAAAATGAATTCATTGAAAAAGTCGTGTGGGTTTCCTTTTATCAGAAAAAAACTATTTCTTTTTCTGGTGAATGATTATTCAAAAAACAATTGTTCACCTTAGTAAGATTATTGCAAAAAGCTAAATCGCTCTCGCATCTACATATTACTAATTACTTTAGACTTTGAATCGCTGCCGACTTATTTCACTTCTCTCTCTCTCTCTCTCTCTCTCTCTCTCTCTCTCTCTCTCTCTCTCTCTCTCTCTCTCTCTCTCTCTCTCTCTCTCTCTCTCTCTCTCTCTCTCTCTCTCTCCCTCCCCCCCCCCTCTCTCTCTCTCTCTCTCTCTCCCCTCTCTCCCTCCCCCCTCTCTCTCTCTCTCTCTCTCTCTCTCTCTCTCTCTCTCTCTCTCTCTCTCTCTCTCTCTCTCCACACATATTATTCAATTTTATAAAAAGTCTTTATCTTTTTGTTATTTACTATACATTAATATTGTGTGTGGCAAAGTAGAGAATCCATCAATAACAAAATGCATTCATTGGGGGAAATATACTCATGAGTTTCGTTTAAATAATAACTTCAGTACGACGCCGAATGTTTAAATAAGACCACCCGCCTTTCGAAAAATATAAAATAAATCATGGAATTACTATTCTACCTTTCCGATTTTGCAGTTCTTTCTTTCTTCCCGACGTCCTCCAAAGTTACCTGAGGATTTTTCAGAAAAAGCAATTGTTCTCTTTTCTGAAGACAGACTAAAAAAAAATTAATAATAAATAAATAAAAACAAAAAACAAATTCTAAAACCTCGAAAAATAAATTTTAATAATAGCTTGCTTGGAAACCACCTTCTGCTATACAATGATGACTCTTAAAAAAAGTAAAATAAGAAAATGCAGTTTAGAAAAAGAAAAATGAAAAACTACAATTTATGCGTCGTTTCAACATACTCCCGTAGACGGATGGGTTTTTGTGTCTTTTTGTGCATGGTTTTGTTTTGTGTTTGTTGTCTCATGTTGGTGACGTACAAGACTGATATGTAAGATTATTGTTTTCTGAAAAGTGTATTGTGCTTTCTGTTTTAAAAGTGATGTTTTCATTATGCTAAAAGAGAGAGATTCGTATTGTTTTAGTATTGGAATGCCGACTTTTATTCATTTATTCGAATATTATGCATTGGATGGAGTAATATGCTTCTGATGTAGCAGCAGATGTTGAATGTTTTTGGAAATTGTTTCTTTGTGGTTTTTTATTACGCTTTTCCCAGATTTTGACGTTATTCGAAAATATGAATTTTACTTATTTCAATTATTTTGTCTCTGTCAAAGTAATTCTTTATTGGCTTCCCTGATTTATTTGCCTTGAACTTCTTTGCTGGTTCATGAAGGTTTCTCACACTGATAGTAATCCCTTAATATATATATATTTTAACACTTTCCAACATACTTAAAAAGTGTTTATGAATTCGGTTTGTCTGGCCGTCCGTCTGTCTGCGCTCTAACTCGCTTAAATATACTCGGATTACTATGTATTTGATATTTGTTATTGATGTTTACTATGGAATTTTTGGTTTTGAAAATGAAGTGTGTTGCATTTATAGTTCGTTTACAGGGAAACTCAAAAGAATTTTGTTACACGGTTTTATGGTCTATGGCTGGGGAAAAATTGTTTGCAATGTATTTTAGTGATGTAAGACTATTTCGAACATTGAAATTGATGTATATCACTGAGGTGCAGAGCAAGATGCTTAATGTAGAATAAGGTGCGCATAGCATTTATCGTTTATTTACTGGGACGTACAGAATAATTCAGTTACAGTATGAGCGATAATTACTGGAAGTGCGTTTTCATTTGTGGTATGCGTTTTTAAACGTAGTTATTTTATTTTTATTTATTTATTTATTTATTTATTTATTGCACATTACATAGTGTATATAAATTTTATAGATGGTACACCTGAACCCCTGGGTACTATTTTTATAGTATAAAATATGAGTAGCAATCTAAAGCTAATAATTTGTTCCTTAAGCAGTGAGTAAATATCTGTAATTTTCTCTCAGGCACATAGATTTAAAAATACTGGGGTAGTACAGAATTTTTTTTTTACAAGAAATCTTTGCGTACAATTAGGAGTGCATTTCACTACTTAAAAAAAAAAGCAGGATACATGTTGCCGATTTTTAAAAAAGGGCAGGGAGTAAGCTCTTATAGGAGCGCGCTCTTAAAAAATAGTTTAAAGGGAACACTAGTTCCTCAATAATATGTCATGCTTTTTCAATTCGTTTTCTTCGTCTTATGAAATTAATATTCAGAGTTTTCCCCAGACAGCTTCAGGAGGACGCTGCACCCTGCCTGCCTTTTGATTAAAAAAGTAGCACCCCTTTTGTCCTTCATCCAAAAAGCACCATTCTTGCCCCAAACAAACAAATTATGCCCTTCTTGCCCCTCAGTCAAAAGTTTGTGCCTTTCTTGTCCATGAGTCAAAAAAAATTGTGTCTTTACTGCCTTTTATATTGAAAAATTTGCTTACGTAGTAAAAACTGACTCATTGCTGTGAAATATGTTCTACTGGGAAAAAAATAATCAAAACCTAATAATTTTATGAATAGATTTAATATTCCTAAAATTTATATAGCTTTATTTCAGTTTGAACGAGAGTTTAATGTAGTAATTTTAATCGTAGTACAGTTTTATACAGGTACTTTTTTTTTCAAAATAAATTCCAATGTAGAATATATCGGATATATAAATTAAATTACATAATAGTTTATTGAATCAATTATTAAATTTAAAGCCCTTAAAATTTAAGTGGTTTTGTTTTAGTTTAAACGTCAGTTTAATATAGCAATTTTAAACGTAATAAAGTTTTATACCAGCAATTTCTTACAATTATAAGCTGAAATGAAGAATATACTTGCTATATAAATTAAATTGCAACCCATTGAATCGATTAATAAATTTAAAATCCTTAAAATTTAAGTGGTTTTATATAGTTTAAACGCCAGTTTTATATAGCAATTTTAAGTGTAATAAAGTTTTATATCAGTAATTTCTTACAACGATAAACTTAGTTAAAGAATATATCTGACATATAAATTATTTAGAAGGAAATGTTTTTGATTTCGCAAAAGGAAAGTCCTTTTAAAGAAAGTGCAAACCTCGAAGTTTAGTATAGAATTTTAAGTCATTATTTCTTTTAGAAGAAACGTCTTTCTAGTCACGTAAACAATTTCTTCTGTCGAATTGGATAAAGTCATCAAAATCGGTCTCCGACTTCCTTTGCAAAGCAATAAATAAATTCAACTTCGGCGAGATTATATTATGCGAAAAATTTAAAACTCAATTAGTTTTCGTTTTCTTTAATGAGTGTTAGATTTAGACAGTTGCACTTGCAGTGCGATTTGCGATATATTTTATTATTCTGGTACTATATCGTCGAATATTGGGAAAATAAATATGATTTTAATATCGGTTTTAAACAGAAACTTGTAGCAAAGAGATAAGTGAATTTGTGTGCATTATATTTCCTCCTCCCCCCCCCCCCTATACTTTTTAGAATGTATTGAGTGTAGTTGAATGTATTGGATTAGAATGTGATGCATTGGATGTGAAATATATACGCTTAGTCAGAAAAGTAAGTATGCCGAGTATTTGTTATATATTTCAAGGAAAAAGATTTATATTATCATTACGTTCAACATAACAGTTTATTTCAATAACAGATAATCTTAACTTTATTTTAAAACGGAAAGTATCACTAAAATACAAATATTTGAAGTGAGAGGCGAGAATAACTTATATTGACATGAAAATCATGTCACAAAAATAAATATGCAAATGATAACAAAGATGGAAAAATGGTTTTACAAATTTGTTTTGTCAAAATTAAATTTTAGATTTTTACTATAGCCATTGGATTTTACGACTACTTTTTCTGTTAATGTAATTGAGTTCACTGAATTTTGAGTAATAAAAAGTAGTGTTTTCTTTCATTTCTCTAATAAAACCCTAAATAGTTGATTAGGGTTTGTTACCTCTAATAATCCCTAATAAAATTATATAAATTAAATATATATATAATTTTATATATATTTATAAATTATAATAATTATTAAATATAAACATTAAAGCTTATATTTAATGTTTTATTTCTTTATTTATCGATCTAGATAGTCTCACAATTGCTCAGTGGTATTAATATTTAGTAACCGTAAGGGTTTTTGAACTATTTTTGAGAATTGTATGGAAGCTATTTCTATAAGATTCGAGCAGTAAGTTTTGGATCATTATATTGTTTAAAAAATGTATAAGGTCTTCCAAGTAACAAATGACCTTTGGCATTGCTCAACTTTCAAAATATTCAGACTATGTAGGTAAATCATTATTTTGTCAATTATTGATAAACTGCCCACTCCTGATGCTCATAAACAACCGTAAACCGAAATTGAAGCACTATCGTGTTTTTTCTTGCTTTTATCTTGTTTATAAACGGTTTCCTTTGAATTCTAGTCGTTAACTATATTCCAATCGTGATATCCCATCCTTCACAAAAAAGAAATGCTTTTCTAAGAATTGCATGACTTCTAAAAATTGTTTTTCGTTTTTTAATGGCTAATTATTAGATTTTTACTGCATTTTTCTCATATTATTTAACTGTTTTGATCCGTGAATAAGTATAGTAGCTAAATTTTTGTCTAGTTTTGAGAATTGCCTTTAGCTTGGAGTTTTTTAATGGTTTTCTGCATTACTGCTAAAATTTTGCTGTTTTTTTTTTTTTTTTTTTTTTTTTTTTTTTTTTTTTTTTTTTAGCAAACTGTTGTCAATTATTTCAAATTAAAATAATGTATAAGCAACGAAATTTAGCTCTTTTTTTTTTTTCTAACATTCTTTGAAGTTTTAGAGTGCATACTTACTTTTATGATGTAAATTTCACTGTTCTATAAGAAAATTAGATGATTTACAATATGTTAATATTCCGGGTTTTTTTTTTTTTTTTTTTTTTTTTTAAAAAAGCTTAATTCCAAATAAGTAATGTCGTCCAACGACATATTTGTCTCATTTGTAATTAAAAATAAAAATTAGACTTCATTATTTAAGATATAGAATGCATACTTACTTTTGTGACTAAATGTAGTATATGCAAATCTATTTACCTATGTTATCGTAGCTTCTACCTCCTGAAGAAAAACTTGCGATCCAGTTTTGGCAAATATAGTAAAGAATAGTTTAAATGTCTCGCAAGAGACCCTCCTCAAAACACGATTTGTAAATCAAAAAAGCCGTAAAAGAAACGTTAGCTTTAAGGAATAATACACGTTCTTCCAACCATTTAAAAAAAAAAAATCTATATTTAATTACAAATTTTGGTATGAAATCTGGAAAAAGTCAATATATTGAAATGTTTTGTCTAGCCAATCATTATAACTGGTGTATAAATAATATTGGTTGAATGGCTAAATACTTAGACTTGAAAATCGGTCGTTATAATGCAACAGTCTCTTTAATGCAGTGATTAATTCAGGGAGTGATCCGAGCATCAAAATCACCCTCAGAAAGTTTGAGATTTTGTGCTTATTAATGATCTAGATCTAGAAGTCCAATAGTCCCAAAATCCCTCCTGAACCCGCCTAATGTCCCCCGTCCCTTCTCCGGCCGGAGCTCCAGAAATTCCTGTCGGGGGGAAAAATGACTTAATTCAACACTTCTCTAATTGACAGTCATTATTGTATTTATCTATAGATAAGTTATTTACTTTCATTAAAAAAAAAAAAAAAAAAAAGTTTGTATCCCAAAGTATTTTTTCCCTTTTTCTTTTACTTATTCATTTTACGTTGTAAACAATGAACTTAGATTTGGGGGAGAGGGGGGGGGGGTATTCTTGCATTTGCCACATTCAAACTCTGGAATGATTCTTTACCAAGCCAAAAGCTAAATATTACTTTAACTTCGCTTATGAGTATTATTGTTTGTTTTTTTTCTTTTTACATTTGTGAAGCGCTCATGACTTTTTCCATTGTTTGTTGGGTCGTTAAAATGACATAGTTCTTTGCCATGTCGCATTAAGACACATCTGTCATATACACTTCTGTTCCCAGAAACAATTAAGCTATTTATGTTCCTCCTGTATTTATGTCATCAAAAGAAGCCAAAATGACAGATAGACGGTAATTTTTTATTCTTACTTTTTAGTATTACGTATGAGTTATGATATTAGCATATGGGTTTTAACGCACAGAAGAATCTCTTTCAAGTTTTGTCATCTGGGGATTTGGAAAAATTACCAGTTAGTGTAATTAATAATAAATAAATACACGGTTAAGACGTTAGCTGCTGAATCAAAAGTATTATTTTTAAAAAAGGGAAAGGAAAAATAAAATATCTTTTACTCATTTAAAGCCAAATATAATGCACTTCGTCGCCAAGTTATTGTTTTCAAATAGGGAATCGTGGAACACAATAATTTGGCGAAGTACCCCCCCCACCTTTTTTTTTTATTATAAAAAGCCTACGCAGAAAAACAAATGTTGTGTTATGAAATATGTAAAAAAGGTTTTCTTTTTTTTTCCCTTTGAAATTTCTCCTGTGATTCTTCAGTTAAAATTTTAACAGTTTAATCACTAACTCCAGTAATTATTCTTAGAAAATTGAATTTTTTTTTTGGTGTGCTGAATTTTTTGATTCACAGCTTCCCTTTTGCTGAATTTTTTGATTCACAGCTTCTTTTTTGCTGAATTTTTTTATTCACAGCTTCTCTTTTGCTGAATTTTTTGATTCACAGCTTCTTCTCTTTTGCTGAATTTTTTGATTCACAGCTTCTCTTTTGCTGAATTTTTTTATTCACAGCTTCTCTTTTCCACTCTACTTTAATAAGAAGGGATTTTGTTAAGCATAAGCATCCACCAGTTTTCGCCATATTGCTGTTGGAGGGGGATGCCTATAAGAAGTACTTTTGAAGGGAAAGTGACCCGTTCTCGTTCTCGTGCAAGGAAAATCTTGAAAACCTTGCACAGACTGCACTGGTATCGAACCGACGAACTTCAGCCCAAGCTACTCATTTTGTGGTCAGCATGCTCCTCTCTCTATTTTAATGATAAACAAATATATACAGAGAGATCACGAGCCCCCCCCCCTCCCCCCGGTCATAAAGCTTTTGATTACCGAGTTTTAAAATTTTTTAAATGTAATATAGATGGTATTAGTATTGAAAGATTATGAAATCTAAAATGGGCTCAATAAGTTGCGTCTGGCAGGGAGTGGAGGTGGTTATTACTGAAATTTTTTGTAAGCTTTTCATCTCAAATAAAAAAAAAAAAAACGTTACCAACTTTTGCACCAACCTAATAGATTTTTAAGTATTATTTTTATTTGTTGAAAAAAAAGGTTGTTATATTTATTACGCATAATATTGAAAGTTATTGTATGTAAGTATGTATATGCGTCAAGTTTGTAAAACATATAAGTAAAGAATGGGTATATGTCAGCATGACGGTAATGTAATAAATATTTAGTATTAAGGTAACTTAAAAATAAAAAAGTATATATTGTTAAACATACTGCCTTCTAAAGATACTCCTCCTGCAACAAGGTAGATTTCCAATATACTATTTTCTTCTCTTACGACCAAACTTCAAAAGTAACTAATTGGGTTTTTCTTCAGCGCTGTACTAAACGTGATATATCGAGTTTTGTTGTTATTAGAAACAATTACATCCTCAGCCTTCTATGACTTTGCTCCTAGTTTAATGTGAAAAGTTCTTCACTCTGTTATTAATGCTAAACAATGATTTATTTCATAAAACAACAATAGACTTCTTTAAGTATGCCGGGAGTACGATGCTCTATATAAGCTGATTATTGCTTAATCAGTTTTGCATATGAATAATCTATAAATATTTATGTCATACTTACACACGTTCGCCATGGATTAAATGAATAGACGCGTGCAGTAAACTTATTTATGGGGTAGAAGCAATAAAAATAAATAATGCAAATTCGGAATTGTATTGCAATAACCTTCTTGACGCCTTTGCGTTGGAAATTTGCGTTTTTGAAAAGCGCTATGGGAGTTGAACAGGAAAAGGGGACGGAACTATTGCCTAAATTATTTACCCAATAATGCCAAACTTTATTATCTGACGAGAGTGCTCTTTTTGAAAGGCTAATAAAATTCTGAATTTTAATCATTTTAAAGAAAAAACAAATTTTGGTTCCACGGAGAATTTCGAAAGCATTCCTGTCACAAATTTTTCATTACACCGTGTACGATATCCAAAATTAACGTCTTCGTTAATTTACAGTAAAGTTTTACAGTAAACACTGTATAACTATAAACACTGTAACTGTATATGTAAACTGTAAAACTACGTTTTACAGTATAGTTTTTGTACAAATTTTTTTTCCAACCGCAAGTGATGTCATGATCACGCAATTTCATGCATCTATAATATTGGCAAAAGTATGACAATTATGTCAAAATAATTTCAACGTCTTTAAAATTTTATATGTACCAGAATTAAATTCCCCTTCGCATGTTTCCAATTTTGAAACCGCGAATAAAGTGTGGCTAGAAATTTCTGTACATATTTTTTAATAATTACCTCAACTATTTTTGTTTTAAGATCTTTTCATTAATTTTGTTTTGTTTACGTAACGTAAACAAAACAATACAATTTTGTGTATCACAATAAGTGTAAAAATAATTACCAAGATCTTTTACGAGAACTTTCCATTAACATTGCCTTTTTTTCTAATGTAAACTAATCAATGCTATGTTATATATCTCTAGGAAAGTTAATGAAATGATGTTATAAAAATTTTTGAGTATTCGACGTTTCTTTCATTATATTAAATAGAAAAATTATCGGTTATATTAGCTGAAAGAAAATTTGCTTTTTTCTTAATACATTTTCAAGTAGTGTGTTTTCAGTAATGATTTCTCGTTTAAAATATGAATGATTAATTATCCACTCTGTGTATTTAGAGATTTTTCTTATTAGTATCAGTGAACGTCTCATATTTTTAGTATATAAGGCTTCAAACATTCACTTCTTCAGTTTAAAATGAAAATGTGGATTTACTGTATGATCCTTTCCTCTCTCAGCAAAATAATATTATACAGACAGCAATGAACAGCGATGAATAATTAGGTACATAAATAGAAAACCTTAAACTATTTGGGGATGATTGTGTGCAGAGATTTATCTTCATTTCAGGATTTTTTGACTGATATATTATCTGTTTTCAAGATTTAAAAAAAAAAAGTTACTTTAAAAAAAAAAAAAAAAAAAAAAAAAAAAGAAGAGGCATTATGTGGATGGAAATTATTTTAAAAAGTATCTTTTAGAACTCAAAATTTTTTTCATATTAGTGTAATTTTATTAGTTACAAACAAATTTTAATATCATTTTTCTTTCCCTTTCATATAAATCGAGGATTTTTTAAGTAGAATTGCATGAAGTGAGTGAATTTAAGTAGGACATCCCTGACTATTTTATTATCGTTGATTTATCATTATTGTTACGTTAATTTTTTACAGTTATTTCTTGGGCATGTTTTTTTCTGAAAAGCAAGATTTTTTTTTTTTTTTTTTTTTTTTTTTAATAATAGCTTACTAAATAAAATGCTTTAATTATGCATGGATTTAACCCATTATGACCGCAATTATTTTTTCTCTTAAAAATGGAAAAAAATGCATTTCACACCACTTTCTTTTAGAACAGAAATTTGGTGTCTTATTTTATCGATGAGTTTTGTCGTCAAAGAAATAAAGTATTTCACATCAGAATTAGTGGTGTGCAAACAACAAAAGTGGTTTTAGCTATGGTGTAGCTTTAATGCAACGCTAGGCTAATATGGGTTAATATTTTTAGTCGTTAATCTCCATAGTTATTTCTTAATTTATAGAGATTATGAGGTCATTACCTCTAACATGACATCTTAATAGGCTGTAAAGATGCCATCTGTTTAAATAATATCCACTTTCAATTTATATTTCCGACCTGTTCCTCTATATATCTCATGACCGTAGATTTATTGAAGATCTGAAGGCGATTTTATGGTCCCCTTCCTAGATGAAGCACCATTCTTTTAGATGACACTTAATGGGACATTATGACCCTATAACACTAGTGTTTTCTTGCGAAACGACGTTTACCGTGCCTTTCTCTTATAGCTGCGATAGTCTGATTGTGTTTGGTGAAGCCCTTGTAAGAAGAAGTAACTGGTGTGAAGATTATATTAGTTGTTTGTCGCCCGCAGTGTTTATGTATTTGCTGTTAGCTTTTTATGCGGCATTGTTTCTTTTTGCTGGAATTCTATATTTTGAAAATGAAATCGTATTTCCTGTTTAACACCTTAAGCACCATATTCGATTTAGAGATAGTATATCCTGAATACCAGATTTATTAAATTTCATCAAAAGTTCTTTATGTCATTATTTTTAAATACACACGAAATATTTAATTACATGTGATGTAAGGAGATTAAATAAAGGTTTATTTATATTATACAAACAGAAATAAGGCTTGAAGTTAAAATCTTCATCGCAGCGGGAAGCTAATAAGTTTTTTTTTAGTATTCTTCTCCCAGCAGCATAGAATCAACAAATTCAAACTCTTATTCAGCATGAAGACAGTTAAAGATAAAATGTAATTTTTTGATCAAAATTAATTGAAAAATTTGAGAAATTAAAAACTAATAAATTTCTGATTACTGATTCTTTTATTATTTTTTGTTATGCAAAATTAATTTAAAATTAAAAAAAAAAAAAGTTATGAAAACAGGTGTTATTATTATTATTATTATTATTATTACTTGGCTTATATATAAATTGTTTTTAATCAAATTTTATCAGAAAATTGCGTAAATTTTCTTTGCAAAGTTTATTTAAATGGATCTCTACATATATTTTTTTTAAAGATTACAATTAGACAAGCCTTAGGATCTCTATTTAAGGTAAAGGCAGAAAGAAAAGAGTAAATAATTTCTATTCTGTGCAAAAACAATCATTATTAAAAAGCCCGTACAAAACAAATCACAATGACAATTAGAGACGTAAAAAAACAGATGCTTAGAACATTGCAGTCTGGACATAAAATGAGGGCGTACGCACGTACGTCCTGGTATTTCAAATAGAAGGATTCATGACGTACGCAGATACGTCCTGGTATTTCAAATAGAAGGATTCATGACGTACACAGGTACGTCATGGTGCTTAATGGGTTAAGAACGGATAAAACTCGTGTGAAAAGTATGTATCTTCACATCTTTCTTATAGATCCATTCTGTAGTTATTATTCTTATTATTACAAGTCTATTAAATTCGTGTTTTATTTATTTAATTGTTGAATTTTAATTTCGTTTGGCAATTTCGTTGCGGATTATTGCAAAGAAACAAGCAAATTCTGAATTATTTACAATGGTTTAAGTGCAGACGGCTTAATCTTCCGCAATCGGGCTGCACGTTCATTTTTGATATATATATATATATATATATATATATATATATTTTTAAATCACGTTTGAAAAAATATTTCAAAAACCATAAAAAATTAGTAAATTGAGATAGTTTTTAAAATTGCATTTGAAAGTACTTTTTTTTTTCTCCATTCGGTGGTGCGAAAATTGAAATTGCAATGTGTATAAGTTAAAAAGAAAATTGTGATAAAATTAAATTGATTGTTCAGGCCGTTGACACCATCGATATGACGTCAGCGTTACTTATGGACATGTTTTTGCTTTATAATTTATATTTTCTGCAGATTAAAATCTATAAATTTAAAAAAATGGTTTATTCCTACTCGGAATGATAACATTGAATTTTGTCAAACCTTAAGTGATATATTAAATAATATTTAAAAATAGGTAAAATAAATTTAATATTTGAAAAACAAAATAAAACATATGTATAAACTACGATGTTGTTATGAGTGCTTCTTATAAGGGGGCGGGGAGATCAAAGTGATACACTGAAGGAAAAAAAAAAATGTTGATTTTACAGTATAATACTGCATCCCAGCTGCCAGTATTATACCGTAAAATTAACAGCAATAAACAGTAAAATGAGCAGTAATACGCTACCGCGCATGCGTTACAACAAGAAATAATAGAAGGTTTTAACAAGAAATTAATTTTTCAAATGATACAACATTACATTGTTTTCAATCATACCACTTCCACTAATTGGTATTATTGATATAATTTTGAATATTTAATTTCATTTTTATTGAGAAAATTGGTAACATTTAGTTATCTATTTTCAGAGTTAATGTTTTCATGTGGGATTAAAAACGTGCAAAAACATGGAACATATAAAAATATAAAGAAAAAGAATCGGAATATACAAGTTATAAATTTTCTAGTATATTATTATTTTATAAATGAAATTTAAATTTTTTCTAAATGGGAAAAAAAAAAAAGTCACATTTTTTTTTTAAATTTATTTATTTATTTATTATTATTTTTTTTTAATTATTTTTTTTTCCCTAACATTTCCACCTCCACCTAACGGGGTACCGAAAACTAATGCTTACCTTATTTTACCTACTCATCTCCTTTACTTTTACAACAATAATAAAAATCCGAACCGCAGAAGCAATATCTAAAGTTTTAGTAACAAACCTTGATCCAATTTTATTTACATTTTAAAATCCTTTTATTCTTCTTCTTCTTCTTTTTTTTTTTTGCACAAATATTCCTTGGAAAAAACATTTCAATGAAACTTAAACTTATATCTTGTTAACACAATACTTAATGGAAATGAGGACAAATAGAAGACTTGGCGCTTTTACACATTTTTTTTTTTCTCTATTCTTTTTTTTTTTTTCATACCGCCTACCTATTATTGTAAATTTACTTTTACAGCGACAATCAATCTTAAACAGAAAACTCATTTCTAATATTTTGCTACAAAACTCTGTTCTAATCGCATTTTAATTTTTATTTTCACTTCTTTTTTTACTTTTGAAATTTCACTTTTTTACAAGTATTCCTTGGGATAAATCACTTTAATGAAACTTCAATCTTGTTAACTTAAATACTTAAATGAAAACGAGGGTAGGAAGACTCAGCACTTAACATGCCTCTTAAAAATAAATTTGAAAAAAAAAATCAAAGTACTTTTTTATCTTAAGAGCCGTGTCTGTTCATTACCAGGTCAAGACCTCCCACCCCCTCCTTAATTCTGAATTGAAAGCAGGGCATAGATAAAAAAAAAAAATCTAGCGTTAGTTGGCAAATGTTACAAATAATAGCATTAAAACTTTATTCCTGCACTGCACTTAAAATTCATTCCACAGACACAGATTACACCGGTGGTGCTGGGTATCAGAGAGTGGAAAAAATAGCCAAGTGAGAGTTTTAGCTCTGAGATACTTAGACGAGATTTCTGTTCTTATTTTGTTAAGGATATTGTCGATTTAATGGCTGTTTTTATACGTTTTGCATCGCTGGGATTTTTACGGTCGAGGCATTAAGTGATTGGTTTTAATCGTAGTTTTGGCGCTCGTACAAAAAAAAAAAAAAAAAGTCAGGGGTTAGTTAAATAATTAAATATGCAGGAATCTGCCGTACAATAAAGTTTTTATTTTCTCTTACTCGATTTTCTTTTAAAAGAGTTTGTAATTTTAGTTGTTAGCTTAGTGGTTTTTCAGTCTTGCCGCAATTCTTTAATAAAAAGAATAGTTTCCTTTTTCAGATGTTTAGTTACAGTTGAATTTTTAAGAAGTAATGTATGTTAAAGTTTAAGAAGTTTATATGATACTTTCATTAAGAAGTTCATATGATACTTTATTATAGGATACTTTCACCTTCGGAACCGGTTTCGAAAGTGGCAGTAAACTCATTAAAAAAAACTAAACAAAAGTGAAAAAGAGCCTACATAGAGATCAATTTCAACTATCTGATTAAAACAGAAACATTTAAAATATTGAATTGCAAACGAGATATTATAAAATAACTGCCCCATAGGGTTAACATTAGCGAGCGGGAGTTTTCGCGTGAGTGAAGTAGCCTCTTAAGTCACGTTCTGGAGACACATAAGATGAACCTGAGCAATAAAAATAATTCAATTGATAAATAAGAAAAAAATGTTTATTAGTTATCGTCACAGAATGGTTGAAAAAACGTTTAGATACGAAATCCGTCGGGCGATTTCTTCGAAAATGTATACAGTTCTTACGACTTTGTCTTGTAACATATTCACCAAATAGAAGCTTAATTGAAAGCATAGTTTGGGCAATATCATGTTCACTCACTCACTCACATAGTATACATACATAGCGACATCATCGAAAAAACACCAAAAAACGGGCTCTGGCACTGGGGACTTGGAAACTTAAGAAAAATCAAATATACACGCATACATACATATGGAATAGATTTAAAAATAGCGGAAATGGATTCAGGTAATCTCAAAATGTAAAAATATACCACTATTCCCATAACCGGGCTTTTATCATGATTGCAATATTTTCGTTACACTGCATGTGTACGGAAAGTAATTAGTTTTTATTTTTATTTTTTTCTAATCAGATGATCATTGTTATTCTTTTCTAGGTATACAAGGACCATTGCTGGTGTTGGAGTTGCTGCCCAAAAATACAATCCAGAAATGAAGGCTCCAGATACAGATGATACGGCGGTGATGGCTCTTGATGAAAAACTACAAAAAATGGGAAGGGTAAGTTTTACAGTATTTCAGTCTCAATAAGGTGTTTATCCGCGGGTCATTCTCTGAAAAGTGGCTGTTTTTTTAATTGTGCGCAAATTAAGTTCCCCCAAAATAGATTAACCTTTCTTATTCCTTTCTTCCTGAAAATTGTTGAACTTAAAATCATATGATTTTTTTAATATATATTTTATTGCATTAGAATAGTTTTATTTTATTGCATGGCATAAGTGGATTCAAATCATTGTCTCATATATTAAAATTATCAGGAAATGGTGAAATACTTGTGAAAATCACTTTGTGCAAAAATGATTAGGCTTAGGTTGGTGTATTTTCAATTGCTACATATCTTTTGAAACCCATTTCCAGTAATATATTAACAGAAAAAGAAATTTTATTTGCTTTTATAAAATGTATAGTAGATGAGGGAATATTAGGTAATAAAATACTTACTTTGATCTAATATTTCGAAACCATATGCTAGCTACTAAAGAAAATTATTGAACAAAAAATTTGACGGTTTTATTACTTTACTCCTATTATGCAAACTATCTTAGACCTTTTATATAATGCATTAATCTATTTACTGAATAAGTAGGGATACGTTTCTAGTAATGTGAGGGTGTCAATTACTAAAGTCAAAAATAAAAAAAGCCCCAATTTTCTTGCATTGCATAAAATATTAATATAATTAAGTATTAAGTTGCTAAATATTTAAGTATCTTTAATGGATTTTATATTTTAAAAATATATATTATTAACATACAGGTCATAACGGCAGAAAACCATTTCCTTTCCTACATGTGTCAATGTGGACATAGTGAGGGGGTGAAATAGACATTTATATATATATATTATATATATATATATATATATATATATAATACATCAATACGCAAGAGGTCCTAGTCACTATAATTAAAAATTCTATGAAATATCCACCAAACTTCTCAAAATTCACTCAACCTTTTTTAAATTAAGGGGGAAGGGTAATCAATGTTTCGTCGGTGTTTTATTGATGTTTTACTTGTTAAATTTGAAAGAAAAAAATATATTGTTATTCGTATTGTCTTTTATAACAATATTTTCTGTCTCAATTTTTACGAATAGGTAAAAAAAAATAAATTGGAACATCTTCCGATAATTTTACTGTGATTAAAAGAGTAAATAGTACTTAAAAGTTGGTCATTTGTCAAAACATTTTCTCATCTGCAGTTATTGCTACATAGAAGGGAAATTTTTGGCTTTGACACAAGTATAATTTTGAGAGATATTAATCTGGAAGAAATTAAATCTGCTTTTCATAATTGTACTATTAGCAGAATTTTTTATTTTTATTTTTCAAAATTAATTCAAGTTTGTTGCTAGAGTCTTGCAGATGCAGGTTTAATCTTGCCAAAAATCACTGGGCAATTTCAATTTTGCACATTTTGCCGAATATCTAGAGAAATACGTGGCGAATTCTATTTGAACTTCAGGAATATAAAGAATACGTTGTACCTCAAACTTTTCAATGAAGATTTGATCACGAGGGCAATTAGGGGGCCAACAACAAATTGAAAGAAAAAGTATTTGCTATCACTCTGGAATAAAATTCACAAAATGGTCCATCGCCGCAACACATGAATTATGTGGATATTGCACAGCATTTGTGTAAGAATAGCATGTATATTCATGGAGATATGACAATTTCTTTAAAAATTTCAACACATTTTCGCTTGTTTTTTGTTTATAGCATGCAGGGTTTTCAACCAAATTTAACGCCCGTTTCAGAAAAATTGAGAAAATATAATAAAAACAACATAGTGCAATTAGAATATAAATATATTAAATATTTAATGAAATATGAGCAGCAGTTTGAAATTTTTACCTGCGTAGTCTTAATTTTTAATTGTGCATGCGCGAACTATACCCTTTTTTTTTTTTTTTTTTTTCATGATTTGTAAGAACAACTAATATAAAAAGATTAGTCGACTATTTTGAAAATTTATCAGGATATCGGCGATATAGTGAGCTGAATTTCAATTGCCTTCGAAAAGTAGCCGGAAGGTAAGGGATTTTCCATAAGTTGTCATTTTTTATTAACAAAGCAGTTAATATTTTAAGTAATTTAATGAGTAGCTTTAGAACGCATGCTTCGATTTTGCTTATTCCTTTCTTATTTATTTATTTATTTGTTGCAATAGGCTTGTTCTTGTGGTTTTCCAAGAACTAAAGCATCAATAAAAATTTAAAAATGCGCAGTTAAAATTTATTTCATTTTAAAAAAAATGCTCATATTTCATCAAATATATATTTATATTCTATTTATACTATGTTGTTTCTACTATATTTTATCCTAAAATATATTATACTTAATTTTATATTTTAAGTGTTAAAATCGAAGTGAAGTAGATAAGTTGTAAAAAAAGATTTTATCACTCGAAATAAAAGTAATTGTGTATTTTAGAAACATTCTGTCAAATAAAAAAGAAAGAAATATCCTTTCAATAAGAGCTTACAGGGGAAGGATATATATATTATTTATTTATCTATTTTCCAGGAGTATTCGGGGGTTATTATTAGATATTACGATGCAGTTGCCAAGTTCCCCAAAAACTTTTTTTGGTTTATGAGCAAATAATTGTAGAAAATTGCATTTTAAATAAATGTTTCCTAGATCATTTTATTCTTTTTTTGGGGTCCCATCAACCGAGGGTCCATGGCCGCGGCCTAGTCAGCATGGTGCAGTAATCAGGATCTGTCCATTCTTGCTGATTATTTTTAAATGTTCTATTTATTGGATTGTTTAAATCATCACTACTTTGTTTTGGAGAATGATAAAATATGCATATTTTTTTTATACTTGCCGATTTGTTTTCATTGTATTAATTCGACTATATAATTTTGCATTTTCTTTCAGCTATTGAGGTTGAGTACAGTTCCTGAAATGCCACAGGCGGATTCGTATATGATTGAAGGAAGTGGTAGTGGAGTATGGCCTAGAAATCCAATTGATGACGACGAAGATTATGACAGAGGTTCTGGTAGTGGTGATGGGGGAGGTATGTTTAATTCTTCATTCTTTATTTTTTCGATTAAAATTCTGTATGAAAATGCACTTAAGGGGGTTGCATCAAAAGTTACCTTGCAGATCGTAAAACTTAATATAGGCTGCTCGTTAGTAAACTTCCCGATTCTCCTCGCTAATATTATCATTCATTCATAAAGCATCATCTTCACTGTCCAGTTTCGCGTTGGAGATATATCTCCGGCAGTGAACTACCTGTAATGTAAATGAAGATAGTTTCATCTTTATCTTAGCATGTCTATTTCTACCCCCCCCCCCCCTGTCGCTCGTTTTCTAAAATATGTGCTTAATTTATAATTTTATGTGTTAAAATCTTAGCGAAACTGAATAAGATTTTAACACTTCATATCAAATTAAGTTCATATCTAAGAAAAAAAGAGACATCTTTTAAGAACAGTACAAAGAAAACAGAAGTTAAAAATATTAATTTCCTGAGGAGATATTTTAAATATACGAAGGCATCCTACGCCCATAGGATTAACAATAGCGAGAGGAATCGGGAAGTTTACTCTGAGCAGCCTTAACCTAAAATTCTAATGAATTTACTTAAATAAAAGTTTAAATATTTATTCCCTTAACTTCTTTAAAAAGTACTTTAGTGTAAGAAAACGATTCAAAAAGAAATTAAAACATCGATATCGAACATTAATTTTCTGGTAGTGCAAATCTAGTTAAAAAAAAAAAAAAATTAATAAGGAAATTACTTCATGGATAAATATGAAGTTTTATTTTTGACAACTGTGATGTGTTGCCTTCAACAATTTTGTTAACACTTTATATCATTTTAATCCGATAATATTTCCTAAATTTATTATTGCTTTATTTAGAGATTCATAAATTTACATATGTTTTACTTATGTACATACATACTCGAGTAGTGTGTGTGCGTATACAAAAAACCTATACATAATAGATTTATGTTTAAATTTTGCTACAGATTTTCTAAAAAACTGTATTTATTTTGTTAAACTTAAGTCATATAATGTAACACATAAGTTTACATTTAAAAGATAAAAATAAAATTTATTACGGAGAACTTTACATTGAGTTCTTCAAATTTCTTTTAAATTAATTTGAAGAATTGAAAATAAATAAAAGAAAATCAGCACTGGGCAATATTGGTAAAATATTATATGTGTATAATAAATAAAATAACCACTGTGGTTAATGTTAAAAGTTTCAAAACATTTGTATTGTTAAAATTTCTTTTGATTTGTATTAAATGTGATAAAAAGTATAATTATTTTTGAAAATATATATATATATCGGCAGTTCCATAATTTCTTATGCTTTTAATATGTGATGGATATGATTTCCTACTCTTTTTCAATCATTTTAATACCACTGTTACATGAGTTACTTAAAATTAAATCACATTTGAATTGTGACACAGAGAGCTGCTGGCCTCGTTTTAGAAAGCTGAATTAAAATGCTCAAGCGCTTTTAAGCAGCTATTTATTTCATTCCATTATTCTGAGTTAATAAGCTGTTTTTTGTGTTGATTTACATAATATATACATTATGAATAGGTGTAATATCTAAAAATTCTAATATTATTACATATACTTATGTAAATAAATTATGGTAGGAAAGAAGCAGAAAACTGAAGCCTATAGTTTTGAAAAGTGTAATAAAATGTTTCAATGGTTTCAAGCAAATGTTTCACTCCATTATTGTGTAACAACTGCATATGTCTTTGTTAGTTTAGTTAACAGCTACATTTTGATTAATTGGAATATCTAAAAAGAACTATTGTTACCATAATAACTTTCTGTATATTTGCATCTAATTGATAACTAATTTTATGTGGATACTTGTTAATCAATTTTTGCAGTGTGAAAGTTATTAAAAAAGATGAGTTAATTTTCCCTTTTTCATAAAGTCTGTTGTATTTTTTTTTTAGAAACTAAAGTATTCTTTTCTTTACATTTCAGGGACAAAGAAAGCTAGTGATTTTAACTTTGACAATGGTGATACTCGAGATGTTAACATCAAAGTGAAAGACAGCAGTGCCATCTCCATCTCAAGCAGTAGTGCCCTAATTCTCTCAATGCTTCTAGTCTTTCTCCTGCCTAGAATTCCTGGCATGAGGTCACATTGACTCCAGTCTTAGTCTTTGTGAATCATGGTGCCATTTAGAAATGAAAAGAAAGAAAATCAATATATGTATATGTTTGCATGAACTGGACTTAAAAAAATAATAAAAGAAGAAGTGAGAACCCGTGAAAAACTGTTATAGTTTTTCTAGTGATTTTGTTTCCATAAAGACATTCTTGATACAACAGTCAGCAACTATTCTTATTATGTAACTTTTTCAAACTGTGTTGAACCCACACATACACACACTGACACAAATCGCATTAATGGCCTCCCAGACTATTCTACTGTCAGCTGTACTGCTTTGTTGAACAGTAATAAAACTGCCTTTGATGGCATTCCTAGAAGTTGTTAAAATCGCTTCTGAAGTAATGGCATATTTAAGAATATTTTAATTTTGAAGCTTTTTTATGAACAGCTATGGTAAATGCAGTCATGAACTGTGTGTGATTGTTTGGATGAAGAAGAAAAAAAGTGCATTGATTGGAAGCTATGCAATCTTGAAGAGTTATGTGATTCCGTTCAACAGTTTTTATGTTACAGTGTTTGGAATGGCACGTTGTTATATAAAGGAAAATGAAATTTTTGATGGGAATAAACTTGTAATCTTTGTTTGCTGCAATAGATTGAAAATAAGAAAAATGAAAGACACATCTTGCTTGTATTATAAACTGAAATAAATTTAGATCCATGTAATAGCTGAGCAGCCCTCTGTAATTATTTGTAATTGCTTCTGCCACCTAATGCTTAAAGAAACGTGAAAAATCAACCAATAAGTGCACAGTATTAATTCCAAAAACTGTTAAATCCTTCTGCTCCAGACTCCTCTTTGTAAAAAAAGATTAAATGAATAGTTGTTAATATGTATGTATGATTAATATGCAGTTGTACTGTGTATGGCTTACAAATTATGAAAGACAAATCATTGTTCTTAAGAATATTAAGTTTATTCCTATTATGGTTTGCCATGAAATTGGTGGCAAGTTTCTTTTTCTTGTTAGAGATGATTTTGAAAAGTCAAGTAATTTAACTGAACTGTGAATAGTTATGTTGAGTGAGATGGCCAATTTTTAAGACTGTTTTTGGACTGAAAGACACACTAAAGTAGCATTTTCATTTGTTTGATTACTTTGATGTTACAGTATTCACAATTGTTTCTTTTAATGTTCAAAAGCCAATTCAGGAAAATAGGTATTGTTGTTTTAGAATATTTTATGTAAAAGTGCATATGCTGAAAATCTCTTAGCAATCAAAATTTTATAGCTATGAAATATTTTTGCTATTTTATTGTGATTATTTTTTTTTGCATGTATTTTAAATTGTTCAGTATTAATCATAACGTTTTATTGATTGACAAAGATAAGGTGTTAACTTATGCAATCAGAATTTATAATGTTGGTATTGTGAGATAAGTAAGTGGTATAAATTTAAAAGGAAAAAAAAAAGATGCTGCAGCTTTTAAATGGCTACAGTTTGAGCATTGTACTTATATTTATATCTAAAGTACAAAGAAAAGTATCAACGTAGGGAGAATGGATAAACAAATGAACATTTAAAAAGATTTTTACTTAAAATATCATTATACAAAATTATCATATCTTTTTTGTTAATTTTAATGTATAACTTTAAAATAATTTGTGTTGTCTGCTATATTTATTGTATGTTAAGATGATTTTAATTGGAAATAATTAATTTCCATTGTAATTTTTTATATACACTGGACAAGCTGATTATTTCTTGTCTTGCACCATTTCTTAATTTTTTGCTTTTATCTACAGTTACTGCTTTGTAAACGACACTGTAGATCAGTGGTTCTCAAAAGATATAAGATAGCAAGTGAAAATAAAGTCCACTTATTTTATTAAAATGAAAGTAATAAGAGAAGTTCATCAAAAAGTATAAAACAATGTCGACATAATTATTGCATTAATTCTGATAAAGTTTACTCATAAATTAGTTCATTTATGAAGAATATATATAGGCCAATAAGTTTCTGAATTATGGGGTGCATCAGAAGTAATGTGAAAAATACAAATGAGAACCACTGCTGTATGTAGTCATCTTCAATTATTTTAAACTATCAAGTTCATGTGTTTTATTTTTAAAATTACTTAATGTGTATGCACTTTCATAGTTCTACTTAATCACAAAATTAATTTTATAAGAAGGTTTATCTTAATTTCTTTAATTCAGAGATTTGTCATTTTTTTTAACATGTATATTTAGTCTGAAAATTAATGGGGATTTTTAAAAACACGAATAACAATATTTATTTTTCAAATGAAATCCTGTGTTTATTGTTATTTTTTTTATTATTCTGGTGCTGCCATTCTTACTGATCAAAGGTTACTATTCTCTAAGAATTGTTGGTAAAAAGTCATTGGGGACACTAATCTATGACATTTTATCAAAATTATCTATTTTTGAATTACAAGTCTAATGATTCATATTTATAATTAACTATTGATACGAATTACACTTGTATAACTGCTGTGATTAACTGACACTTTTGTAGCTGTGTTATGTACATACTGCAGGTGTACATGTCTTGAAATGTTTTGTTTATAATCTATGTAAAAAAAAAAAAAATTAGTTTATACTAATAATATTTCTGATTAACTGTATCCTATTTTTTGCACATGAGTGATTTAATGTTTAGCACAATAGGGACAAATGGCTGAAGTTCGCTGATTGCTATCTATAAATAAAGTGCCAACAAGTTTGCTTAAATTTGTTTTAGTTAGCTTTTAATACTGCCATGTTTATTAAAACTTGTTTGTGCATTGCTTATCTTTTTCTATCATAAAACAAATAAGATGTATTTATGATTTTATTTATTTATTTTTTTCCATTTACTGAATTTTATGGATTTGTACATACTTTGAATTAACATTTATTTTAAGGATATTTTAAACTCAATTTTTTCATGATTTATTTCGATACAAATTATGTGGAATTTACATTTTTTCAAACATAATTTAATATCATATCATTATTCTTCTCAATGGCAAATTCCAAATCCATTGGCCCCTATCTGATAACACACACACTGATAGAGGGCCTATTCTGAAATTTTTAATATTATACTTTAAGATATTTCAGAACATTTTAAGCCTGTTGATTTATAATAACCAAATTCTTCATACATGAAGAGTAATAATATAAGAATATAATATATATTAAGCAGTGGCGGATCCTCTGGGTATGCTAGTCATGCATCTCATACCCAGCAAAAATCATTTAAACTTCAAAAACATTTTACTAAAATCACTAAGTTTTCGAGTGCTATATTGATTATAACTAAAATTTCTGTCCTGCATAAAATTATTCCAGAGATTCTTTATAATGTGATAAGGTTTTCATTGACAGTTTTGTTCTTCAGGTGTTTTTTTTACAATGCCCAAGATTGTTCACTTCATTGTAGGTGATGCAATAATAGTCTGAGCTAGCCCCATTTCATTATAGAGTGGCGATTTCCCTCTTTTTTTAAGGGTTTCTACATTGCTATAATCTTCCTTCTCATTTTATCTTGTAGAAAGTAAGGGGGTTAGCTGGTTTAGGCAATTAGGGTATCCTCTGAAAATTAGTGCATTTTGGAAATTATAAAGTATTGGAAAATTTTCCTCGTTTTCAGTGAAAATTGTGGCATTTTGATTATAAGGGCAAACTTTGTCTTTTCTGTTAGTAAGAGTGTAGTTTTTGGCTCAGTGATGCTGCCATTTGCCTTGTATTCTTTGTATTTGTTTGTAAAAAATAATAGAAAGAGATTGAAATATAAAGTTTTGGTTTTTATTCTACAAGGTCTGATAACTCACTTACTCTATTTGAATTTTGAAAAGAGAAAACTTGCTTAAAAAACTGAAATGGATTAAAAAGATAGACCCTCATCTTAATACAACAGGGTTTATGAACATCTTATAAGTTTACGAATGCTCTGGGAAGGATTTTGACCCCTAATCTCTCCCCCTTCCCACCACCACCACTGAGTTACTAGGCTAGTGTAAAGAAAGATTAAGAATTCAGCAGGTAGATTTTTCTGCAGGATACGCCACTGATATTAATATAATTGCCTACTGTGATAACCACATAAGACAACACATTAGATCCAGTTCATGAATCAGAAATATTAATTATTTTTAATTTCATAACACAATTGCTCATTCACTGAAACTGTGGTTCCTAAGCTTTATCGTTATGCAATCTACCTTAAAGTTTGAAAAATGTTTGCGACTCAACCTAATTGTCAGGTATATAGAGCCGTTTACATAATCTGCCCTATGGGAAATTTCTATGAAAAGAAGTTCAATTTTTTAATAAAGTACACATGTGACTATAGTAATGGTTAATTTTAATGTAAAAAGTAAATTATTATAAAACAAAACCTTTCACTACATAAAGAAAAGTATGTTTATTGATGAATGTATTTATTTTTAAAAAAATGCTGTTTAAAAGCTGGTATGATTCATGACATTATTTTGTCCCAACCAGATTCATATTAGGATTGAAAGTTATTAATTTTAGCTTTAAGTCACTCTCTTCGTAAAATTTATAAAACACTGTATTTTCACAAAATTATTTATCTCTATTATTATTTTTAATTTGTTACATGTTATGTTCGTCACATTTTTATAGCAAATAATTTTGATAATATATTTTGGAAAATCAAACAAATTGTTCCGCGATCCATAGTTAAAACACTGCACTAAAGTTTAAGAGTTCCTTCTTCAGAGTAAATTGAAAAAGGCATGAAAATCTTCAGTGGTAACATCCTGCTTATTGTATATTCCAAAATGGCTATGCAATATGCACATGTATTGTTGCTCTACTGTTTTACAGCAAGATAAATCTTGTTGCTGTTGTTTCTTTTAGTTTTTGTTTTGTGCTTAGAAAACACCTTTAAATTCTTGAAACAGCTGTTTGCTAAACTTATTCTAATTATTTCTGCTTTTTTTACATCATTTTTTTTTTTCTTGTCACTAACAGTTTTTAAAAATATTTATATTTATCCATATAGTCTTGTGGAGCAGTTTTTCTTTGCAAAATTGTTTTGAATGAAAATATTTTGTGATTGCTTCTGAACCATTCCAGTTTAGTTTGTTAATATTGTTTTATTTTTAGAAATGTGTGTTTTAGTGTTATGTGTAATCCCTTGTTTAGAATTTTTTTTTAAGGCAGACTCCAGATGTGTAGCTACCATATCATTTCAAAAGTGACTTCAGCATTTAGTCCCTTCGTTGTGTTTTTTTATGATATGTTTTGTTGTTTCAAACTGATTGTGATTGATTAGTATTAAGTCACATTGTGGCTTAGCCTTTTATTTTTATTTTTTTTAAATCATTCATCTCTTTATGCCTTTAGTGAATACAATAAAGATAATTCAGTTATACTTTCCTTATATTGAGTCTTTATTTGTGTGTGTATATATTTCTTAAATTCTCTAGATAGGCTGAAACAAATAATAATAAGAAGAAGATATAAGAAAACAGCCTTATTGGCAGGTTTTATACATGCATCAGAATGGCTAAGATTAATGTGTACATTTTTATTTGTATTTTAAAAGATATATTTAACCCTACAGTTAGTTTTTTTTTTATAAAATCTGATCTTTGCATAAGATGAGACAGATTTTAAATGTTTCCAATTGAGCCTATTTTGTAGTTTTTTCCAATCCCTTTTGCTAGTCAGAATATGTTGTCAAATTTCCATTAATCACTGTTCATTATCATTATCCTATTAACTGACATGCAAAACACGATGTATGAATGTATGATAATATAAAAGTATGTTATATCTTAGGAAAAACACATTTTAATCAAAGTTTTAGTTTATGAAGTAATTTGTAATTAAAAAAAAAATCTGATTCAACTAAATTTTGACAACTATACATTTAAAATCAAATATCTTTCATAGTCGAAGTAACCTGTAATTCTTGGTAAAATTATTTATTAAAAAATGAAAATAATAGCTGGTCTGTCGCAAAAAAAGTCATGTAAACTTTTTAAAAGTCCATTGTTATTCCTGAATCCCAGTTTTGTCTTTGGCTATGATCACTGGCCCCATCCTTTCCTTAACACCAGATTGATTGAGACATGATCTGAATAACTAGTACTGATCAGGATGCGATCAAACCAAAGAGAAGCCCAGAGCCTAGTATTCATTTGTGGTCCTGCCTTCCTATAGTGTCACAAAAAATTAAGCATTTTCGATACCTTAGGTTTCATATATGAATATATAAATACACACACACACACACACACACACATATATATATATATATATATATATATATATATATATATATTTAATCTTATCCTTCTCTAAAAGTACAAAATATTGCCCCTGCCCGGCCCGGCGTTACTCGGTCCGTCTAAAAATCGTACGAAACACAAAAAACTCTAAAAATCGCTGTGCGAATTTCGAATAAACTTTATTGAAAGGAGAAAAAAAATTACTTTGGTCTAGAAGAGGGAAACCGAATTTCTTTTAATAATGTGAAAAAAATCGCAAAAAACGCTAAAAGTTTCATAAATTGCCAAAATTTTAAAAATCGCAGAGGACAAAATTTGCTATTTTGGGCTAAAAGATTAAAACAGGATTCCTTTTACTAATGTCGAAAAACCGCCACGGAACGCGAAAAACACCCGCTAAGAACTGAGAAATTGCGGACGATAAAATTTACTATATTAGGCTAACAGTTTAAACCTGAATTCCTTTCACGAATGTAAAAAAAACCCCGCGAAACGCGAAAAAATGCTAAAAATCACATTAAAAATTTCTAAAAAATCAAAAGTCGTACAGAACAAAATTTACTATCTTAGGCTAAAATTTTCTAAGAAACTCTAAAGATCGCATAAAAAATCGCAAAAAATTCAAAAATTGCTGGTCGAATTCTTAATAAACTTTGTTGAAAAGAGAACAGGATTTACTATATCGGGCTAAAAGATTGAAACATATTTCTACTAGAAAAGATTTTTACTAATGGGAAAATCGCCTCAAAACGAGAAAAAACGCTAAAAGTAAAAAATTAATAAAAAAAATCCAAAATCGGGATTCGAGGGGGATAAATATATAGATATAGAGGTACTTTCATGCCAAATTTCGTAGCTCTGCGTGCAGTGGTCTCTTTAGATCACAGCACACAGACAGACACACAAATTTTCTATCTTTATCATTATAGATAACCAGTACAAGGTCAAAACAAATGTAAAGTATCAGCTTTACGAAAATTTGCTTAACAAATTTGAGGGGACTCCATAGGGACCGGGGTCATTAGGGGAACAGACTAGTTGGCCCATGCTTTAATTAGGCTTTGCTGATGAGGAAAACTACTAGTTGATAGATAAGCACTGAAAGATGATACTTGCGGTACTGAATCACATATACCTATGTTATAGTATCATCTTAAATTCAGTTTCAATTGTACAGATTGTCTTAAAAGGGACTGAAGTTTTTGAAATCTAATAACGTTCACAGCTATAAAATTATTCATGATGGAGATTACTGTGTCAGAGATTCTTTTCAACGCTTCCTTGTTTTAGTTTCGAATATAACCGATAGATGGCGCTGCACTGTCTCAATCTGTTAGAATGCTGAAACTAATGTATAAAAATGGATCAAAATTCCCACAGTTAGGTGTTTTGAAACGCAAAAATAAAAAAAAAATGGTTTGCATTTTTGAGACCAGTGCCATCCGTAACTTTTATATTACTTACCCATCATACGTAGTATAGGGTAAGTCTTGTAATCGTTTTGAAAATTGAAAAAATTTTTTGACGGATTTACACGTCGGACACTGGAGATTCCGAAAAACATATTTTTAGAAAAAAAAATTTGCCGTCCGTCTGTGTGTCTGTAAACGCTCTATCTCCCGAAAAAATTAAGATAGAGACTTGCACTTTGGTATGTACTTAGTATGTAATAATGGGAAGAAGCCTATTTCATTTCAATAACCTCGATTAACCGGAACTATTTTTTTCGGACTCTCGAAATATACGTTCTGATAAAAGGTATATAAAATTTTTCGAAATTGTTTATTTTAAGAAATGAATATAAAAGACAATAAAAAAACATAAATTTTGCATAAAGCATGAAGTTGATCAGATCATTAGTTGCCGAGATATTTGGAATCCTATTTTCCACACTCTTCGATTTTTCATGACCCTGTATTTCATCCAAATTTCACTTTAAAGATATATTTTAATTGGAAATTTGACACTTAATCAGATGCAATAAACCGCTAGTTAATAGGATTATTATTTTTCGAGTTATAAGGAAAAACCTCTTTCAAGCAATTCAGTAATCAATCCTTTAAAGTTTATGACGTCATCAAGCCACGATTTTATTTGAATTGCAATGCATTTTATAAGTAGTTTACACATTTTTATTTTAATATTTTACATTATGCATATCCATGATGGTAAGTATTACGGTGGCCCCCAACGACTAGTTTATTACTGGTCTGAAATTGAAAATCCCCCCTCCCGCATACACACACACACACAAGAGCCGTCTTTAGGGTTGTACAATAGAGATGAGTTCGGGCTCTCTTTTCGGAGCCCGGGTCCGCCCGAGCCTGATGATTTTAAATCCGAACCCGAAACATTTTCTGTAATTAGAGCCCGACCCCGATACCGAAAAAATTGCATAATATTTAAAAATTGTTTTAAAAGTAATATCTCAGTTTTTAAAACTTCGTACGCAAAAGTAACTGTTCATCCCGTGCACATAATTAATTTTATGGAAATTTACTTTCTATATTATCAAAAGCGAAGTTTGGTATAAAATAAAATATACTTCCTTAAAAGGATGTAAATATTTTTCTCTCCCAATAAGCAAATCTAATGGACACTTTAACGAAGTGCGTTTTATAAATAAATGAATAAAATTTGTAGAAATTACTATTTCTATGCCGATGAATCGAACAACGTTTCCTATATCCTATAAAAAGTGTATTTCGTAACTTATAATTGATTCTTGAATTCAAACAATATTTCGTGTTTCTCAATCAGCTTAAATTAAAAAATTGACACCGCTATCTGAAAGATCTTGTGCTTTTATAGAAAAAGTTGAAACACTCTTCGATTGCTTTCTATCGGAATAACAATACATGAACATGACAATTATATCTACTTACCAATGAAAGTGAATTCGTAAATGTGCTGAGCAGAGTTCATGATTAAAAATAAAATCATCAACGTTGTTTTCATATGAAGAGCTAGTATGACTCGCACACAATAGAAGCGTAAAAAATTTCAAACCTAAACTAATGCTAATTGACTAAAAACGAAAAAAAAAATATTCATCTCGCATTAGATCTCTAAAAAAAATAAAATAAAATAAACGTTCAAATTAAAATATATTCTACTGTCACAAACAAAAATCTAGCAACAAATATTATTGGCGCCATATCACCCAGTCGTCAGTCACGTTGCAAATATCGTAAATTTTCTTTTAAAGTAAAAATTCTAATACTAGAAAAGAAAAATAAGATTTCTGTTTCCCCTTCTATTCATTCGTCACAAAATAACATTAAAATTACTTGAAATGGAATATGTAATTTTTTAGGGGAAAAAGGTTATTTATATTTTTTCTATATGAGAATAAATAAAATTGTCATGAGCCCGAGCCCGAAGGCAGGTATAAAATTCGAGCCTGAGCCCGTGTCCGGCCCGGTCTCGGGCTGAGCCCGTCTTATCTCTAGTGTGCAATAAGTGAAGCCGCACCGGGACTCACGCCTAGGAAACATTTGCACTTTTTTTGTAATAAAAAATAGTTAAATATTTTAGCATTCGTTTAGAAATGCGCTTTTTCGCATAAGAATTTTACCTCTTATGTATTGGATATAATATGTTTTAGTTACTAAACTTAACACTAAAAGGAATGTTTATTCTCTTCTTTTCTAAGTCTGCGATAAACTATATTTAAATATTATTGTTGCAAGTGTTTATTTTTCAGGGGTGAAATCAAATTATTTAATGATACAATACTCAAGGTCAGCTATACTGTAAAATTAAAGAAATGTTTTTTTTTAATTTAGCGAGAAGGTTTACAAACATATAACCACTTCCGAGCTATCCAGGAATCCTAAAAACGTTCCTTTATATTTAGAAAACAATAGATTTCCGAGATTTAAAGAAGAATTTCTAACCAAAAGTTTATTTTGCTGCCCGTAATTTTCGGAAACATTTCACAGTATAGATTTTACAGTATATTTAGTTTTCTCAACCCGGTATCAACACGAAATATCGACTTTTTGGATGCTATCTGTTTTCAGGTAAATATTTTCAGCTTCATAACAGAATTCATACAGGGAAGACTAACAAAATAATGTTTATTTTACGCTGTTAATTTAGCATGTTAGTCTGTTGAACATTAAAATGTTGACTTGAGAATTGATAGCATCCAAAAAAGCGATATTTCGTGTTGATACCGGGTTGAGGAAATTGATTAATAAAACTACGTACTTGGAAACGTTTCTGAAAATTACAGGCAGCAAAATAGACTTGCTTTAGAAATGCTTCTTTAAATCTCGGGGGGAAAATGCTTCTGAAGATAAAGGAATTCTTTTCATAATAGTGGGTAACTCGAAAGAAATTGTAGTTTTTTCTTCAACCTTCTCGCTAGATCAAGAATTTCTCTCTTTTTTTTACAGTGTACTGAAGCAGTCTAAATGAGCTCCTGATACAGTTCTGATATTGATGAATATAACCGAATATACACCTGTCTGTATATTGGTGAATGTACACCTGTGATTAATTTTTTATTTTGAAATTTGAATAGGAACTATTAACCCTTTCAGCGCGGAATTTTTTTTTTTGGAGGGTTAATGCCCTGTGCGGAATATTTTGCTAAGCCCATGACGCACTATATTGAGCACAATACACACCGTGAACGCCTAGGCGACTTTTGTCGACGCTTAATGCAGTCTAGAGCACCCAACTCCTAGATGTCGACTCCCGCACACGGACCTTTATGTCGACTCTGTCTGGGACTTCTGTCGACTCCCGCACTAAAAGGGTTAAGAGGCTAGTTCTGTTGATTGTTTTTGATAAAAGGCAATTGCTATTTCAGTGATAATTTGCAATAATAATAATACATAAAATATGTAGAAAAAATATTTCCTAATGCTGGAAAATTAAATTCACCTTCGTATACAAATTAAAAACATGAAAACATTTCAAATGAATCACAATTTATTACATATTACTGAAATAGGTGTAAAATAATATAAAGGTTTTAAAAAATTATAAACATTAAACATTAAAGATGTTAGAATTTTCGTCGGAGTCCCGAGCGCTTTCGACCAGAACCTGGCCCTCATCAAAAGGGCGAAAATGAGAAAAATTTTTGTAATTTTCGGAATGTATATATGTCTGTCATATAGGTCACAGACATGGCAAGAGGAAAACTATCTACAGCATTATCACCTTTAAATTTAAAAACAAATTTATATGTATTTCAGCAAAGTAAAGATTATAGCACGAATGAATGATTATAGTACATGTATACTGAAGGAGTCTGTGGAAATACTGACAAGGGGTAGGAAAACTTGTAATGATGTGTTATCATGCAATATACCAAACATCTGCTTTAATCTACTTGGTGTCAATGGTGCATTTGACTTGGAATAATCCACCTCGCTCAATTGACTCATCCACCCCCCTCCCGCTTTTTTCATATTTGGTTTGCCCTTCTGATATGTAACCAGCGTACATTCCGCAAGTTGCAGAATATTTTCCCATTTTCGCCCTCTTGATGATGGCCAGGTTCTGGTCGAAAGCGCTCTGGACTGCGACGAAAATTTTAACATCTATAGAAGGGTTTTAATGTTTTAAAACCTTTATTTTATTTTACACCTATTTTAATAATATGTAATAAATTGTGATTAATTTTAAACGTTTTCATGTTTTTAGTAATAATACATACCTATTTTTCTGTAAAGATTAAAAAAAAAAGGGGGGATTTTCTACCATTGCGATGCACATTTTATTCTTTAATCGGGTTTTAATGTTTTAAAACCTTTATTTTATTTTACACCTATTTTAATAATATGTAATAAATTGTGATTAATTTTAAACGTTTTCATGTTTTTAGTAATAATACATACCTATTTTTCTGTGAAGATTAAAAAAAAGGGATTTTTTACCATTGCGATGCACATTTTATTCTTTAATCATGTTTAGTTTTATTTTATGCGAGCTTCCTGTCCACATGCATACGTATTTCATTCTAGATTTTACGAAAGGTGATTACGTTATGGGAAACGGGTTGGATTAATTTGAAAGGAAAGGGCCTCGCAAAAGTTATTGCACCAGCCTCGCTTTCTCTACACTGTAAAAAATGACAAATGTTTCTTAATCTACAAAAGTATAATATAATCACGAATAAATTTATAATATAAACTCATTCTTTGTTAACCATGATGATAATTTTTAGAACTACGGTAAATAATGATTCTTCTATTTTATTCTTAAATTCAATTTTAAGTACTTTATAACAGTAATATAAGGTAATGCAAGTTTGGCCTATCTGTAAAGAGTAATTATCCAACTTGAGAATTAATCCAGCGATAATGGCACATTTGAAGTAGATATTAACAAACACAATCTTGTTAAAATAAAGTATGGCTTCATGAAATAACTTCTAAGTTAATTATTTAATTACTGTTAAAAAGAGAGAAAAAAAATTAATTTACATTGTTAAATTTACATCACACTATAAAAAGTTAAAACATTTAATTTTAAGAGAAAGTGTTCAGTAGTTCTGCATTTTAAGAAGGTTGCTCAGAGACTGAAGTATTAGTTCTTGGATTAGAGAAACACACAGTCAAGTTTACGTCATTTAGCCTTGAACCCTTGAGGTTACACGTGTAAGTTCTTTAATGAGAATCTCACAGAAAAGTACTTTGTCAGCACACACGTGTTTCGTTTCACCAGCTTGAAGTCGGATGGATGAATATTCAGGCTCACAATAATAGATGAAATGTTTATTTCAGAAATCACTCTTCTAACACCCCTGCTTGATTTCTGAAGCATAAATGTTCTTTAGATTTAAACCTGTTCTGTGTTTTGTAAAGTCAGGTTTGGGAAGGGGTTTCGTTAGAATGTCAGCTGTCATAGTTTTGGTTGGGCAATATTGTAATTCAATTATTCCCTTTTCCTTAAGATCTTTTATACTGTTGTATTTGATATCGATATGTTTTGTTTTCGAATGATGTTTATAATTTTTAACCATGTTTATACAAGCTTGATTATCTTCGAATAAAGTTATGGGCAAATTTTGTTGTAGATCAAGGTCCTTTAGAAGATTGATAATCCAAACTGTTTCTTGTGCTGAAGTTGCTGCTGAGATGTATTCTGCCTCAGCGGATGATAAGGCAACTGAATTTTGTTTCTTAGTTGACCAGGAAATTGCTGTATTTCCTAATTTACATAAATTTCCCGTTGTTGGTTTACGGTCATTTTTATCCCCTGCCCAATCGGAGTCAGCATATGTTGTTAGTATTGGCTCAGTTTCTTTACTAATAATTAGTTTTAGTTCTTGTGTTGTTTTTAAGTATCTAATAATCCGCTTTACTGGGTTCCAATCCTTTTCTCTGGGTTTTTCGTTTCTACGACTCAAAATGTTCACAGCGGCGGCAATGTCTGGTCTGGTTATTGTAGCTATATATAACAATGTTCCGAAAGCTTGCCTATATTTACTGTTATTAGAAAGTAAATTTTCCTCATCAATTATGTTTAAGTACCCGGGTTCCATCGGAGTATCACAGTATTTCGCTTCCTTTAAATCGAATTTTTCGATCAGTTCTTTTATTTTGTTTCTTTGATCAAGTGCGAAATTTCCTTCTTTACTTCTTTTTATGTTTATCCCCAGATAATAATTTACAAGTCCTAAATTTTTGACTTCATATTCCCTTTTTAATTGTTCTATTATTTCATTTATTTCTTTAGTTTCCCCTGAAATTAATAAATCATCAACATATACAATGATGTATGTTGTATTATCCCTTAATTTTCGTGTGAAGAGACATGGATCGGAGGTGCTTTACACAAAACCAAGTTTAGTTAAACTTTCTTCTAATTTAATGTTCCATGCTCGTGCGGATTGCTTCAATCCGTAAATTGATTTTTTTAGTTTGCAAATTTTATTTTCCTCTCCCGGTATTACATGCCCTTCTGGTTGTGACATAGAAACTTCCTCATCTAAATTTCCGTGGAGGAATGCAGTTTTGATGTCTATATGATTAACATCTAAATTTTTATACGCTGCACATGCTAGGAACGCTCTTATAGTTGTATACGTTACTACTGGAGCGAAGGTTTCAAAATAATCGCTTCCGTATTTTTGAGAAAAACCTTTGGCTACAAGACGTGCCTTATATTTTTCTATTTCATTATTTTCATTATATTTTTTTGTGAATACCCATTTATTCCCAATTACTTTTATTCCAGGTGGTGGATCAATTAGTTCCCATGTTTTGTTTTTTCTTAATGAATTAATTTCTTCATTAGTTGCTTCGTACCATTTGTTTCTATCATATGGGTTTTCGATTTTCGCTATATCTTTCCACTCTGTTGGTTCAACAATTTCATTTTGTTTAGTTATATAAGCGAATCTATCGGGCGGAACTCCCCTATTTGATCGTTGAGATCTTCTAGGTTCGTTTTCATTTAAATTTTCCTCATTGTCTGTTTGTTTATCTTCCTGCATGTCTATAAAGAATTTTGAGGAATCTCCCCCTGCTTTTTCAGGTTGTTTCTGAACTTCTAATTCTTCTCTCATATCAATGTTTGATTTTTTTTCGTTTTCATTTGAATTAGAGTTTTCTATAAATTTAACAGTTCTTGCCCTTATTACTTTATTATTACCAATATAGATCCTATATCCTTTGGATCTATTATCATATCCGATAAATGTTCCTTTTATTGCTTTATCATCGAGTTTTCCTCTTTGGGATTTATCGAGATAAGCATAAGCTTTGCAGCCAAATATTTTTATGTTTGATAAATCCGGTTTTTGTTTCTCCATAGCTGGTATGGAGTTGAATTGTGTGATTTTGTTGGTAATCTGTTTATAAGATACACAGCTGTATTTAAAGCTTCGGCCCAAAATTTATTTGGTAGCTGCGCTTCCGATAATAGGCACCTTGTCATCTCGACTAAAGTCCTATTCTTTCTTTCCGAAACACCGTTCTGAGGTGCACAATGCGGAATAGTGAACTGGTGATGAATACCTTCATATTTTAAGAATTTTTCTAATTCTTCGCTAGTGTATTCACCCCCATTGTCTGATCGGATTTCTTTAATTGTGCGACCGAATTTATTTTTCGTTATGGCTGCATATTCTTTCACTTTGGTAACTACCTCACTTTTTTTCGATAAAAGAAATAACATAGTAAACCTACTATAATCATCTGTGAATGTGAGAAAATATTTCTTCCCTCCTATGCTTTCTGTTTGCACCGGACCACATACATCCGTATGCACCAGATCGATCGCCTTCTTAGCTCTGTTCTCACTCTGTTTTGGATATGGTGCATTTGTTAGTTTTCCCTTTATACAACTCTCACAAATTATGTCATGTTTGCAATTTTTAATTTCTAAACCTGTTGCTAAATTGTTGGATAAGAGTTGTTTAATTGAATTAACATTTCTATGACCTAATCTCTTATGCCAAAGCTCAATGCAGTTTTTATTCTTGCATTGTTCAGCAAAATTGACATAGATTTCTTGCTTAGGTTTATATAGGTCAATTTCATATAAATTTTCTCTCTTTTTTCCTTCTAAGAGAGTTTTTCCATTATAGGATAAGTTACAGGTGTTATTTTCAAACATGAATTCATAACCATACTTTGTGGCTTTCGTAACCGACATTAAATTTGATTGAATATCAGGGACATATAAAACGTCCTTTAAAGTTATGTCATTTGATTGTGTCCGTAATTTTATTGTACCAGTCCCGTGCGATTCTAATGTTGTTCCGTTTGCTATCGTGACAGTATTTTTGTTGTTATTGTCAATGTCAACAAATACATTTATGTCATTACAAATATGTGAACTGCTTCCAGAATCAACAATCCAAGTAGATTTAGATTCATTATGTGCGATTAATGATAATTGCTTTTGAGACATTGTTTTTTCGTTTTGATTTTCTTCGCTTTTACTCTCTTGAATTTGTGTGTTTTTTTCTGCTTTAGTTTTCGGAGTAAAATTACTTGCTTCAAAGCATAAAGACGAATTTTGTCTGTATTTTTCATTTGTTTGGTTCTTAGAATTTTTATTCTTAAGAAACCAACAATTTTGTCGCATATGGTTTTTTCTTTTGCAATTCGTGCAAAAAAGGTTTTGTTCTCTTTTTGGATATGCCCTAGTGTTTTGTTTTTGTTTATTAAATGTTTTGTATACATTTTCATGCGATGAATTGGAGCTTTCTTGTCTCCTTTGAAATTCATCTGTTAGTTTTCCTTTTATAAATTCCGAATTTAATTCGGTCTCTGATCGGGCCTCTAATGCCGTGATCAGAGTATCATAGCTAGGTGGAAGGGAGCACAACAAAAGTGCAGATAGATGAGAGTCCTTAATCTCTTCTCCTATAGATTTTAACCTATCAGCGGTTTCTAATATTTTAACTATATGGTCGTTCATATTACCATTTTCAACTAGTTTTATACTATATAGTTTTCTTAGCAAATATAATTTACTAGATAAATTCGCGCGCTCATGTATTGTTTTTAATGCTAACCATGTACCTTTAGCTGATGTTTCGTTTTTTATGTAAATCAGCTGTGAGTCTTCTAAGCTTAAATTTATAATAGCCCTGGCTTTATTGTCTTTCTTCGTCCATTCGCCTGTTAAGGGGTTTGGTGGATCATCAGTTATCTGGTTGATTAAATCCTCTTTCATTAACAGCATCTCTACCTTGAACTTCCAAATCGCATAATTATTGGAGTTCAGTTTTTCTATGCTACACATTTCTTTCATATTTGAAGCCATAATGTTGTATTTTTATTAATTTTACTAATACTTTTATAGTTTCTATTATTTAAAATATAGTTTTTTATTTTATTTATTTTTCTTATTAGAGAGCGGTTTTACCGTGTTCAATCCTCAGCGCTCATAATCTGATAATTTTTAGAACTACGGTAAATAATGATTCTTCTATTTTATTCTTAAATTCAATTTTAAGTACTTTATAACAGTAATATAAGGTAATGCAAGTTTGGCCTACGTGTAAAGAGTAATTATCCAACTTGAGAATTAATCCAGCGATAATGGCACATTTGAAGTAGATATTAACAAACACAATCTTGTTAAAATAAAGTATGGCTTCATGAAATAACTTCTAAGTTAATTATTTTTAATTACTGTTAAAAAGAGAGAAAAAAAATTAATTTACATTGTTAAATTTACATCACACTATAAAAAGTTAAAACATTTAATTTTAAGAGAAAGTGTTCAGTAGTTCTGCATTTTAAGAAGGTTGCTCAGAGATTGAAGTATTAGTTCTTGGATTAGAGAAACACACAGTCAAGTTTACGTCATTTAGCCTTGAACCCTTGAGGTTACACGTGTAAGTTCTTTAATGAGAATCTCACAGAAAACAGAAAAGTACTTTGTCAGCACACACGTGTTTCGTTTCACCAGCTTGAAGTCGGATGGATGAATATTCAGGCTCACAATAATAGATGAAATGTTTATTTCAGAAATCACTCTTCTAACACATGATTCTGAAAAATGTTTCTTTATCTTTAGGAACCTGAGACATCAATGGCATTTCGAGATTTAAAGAATCATTTATAAAAACAAAACTTCTCTTGCTGCCCGTAATTTTCCGAAACGTTCACGAGTAGCTTTTAAAATGTATTAATCAGTTTTCTAAACTCGGAATCTAGTTTTTTCCGATGCTATCCATTCTCAAGTAAACATTTTCATGTTCAACAAATATGTTTAACAGACAAACATGCAAAATTAACAGCGTTAACATTAACATTAAAATTAATATTATTTCTTTACTCTTTCATGTTTAAATTAACTTATGCAGTTGAAAACGTTTACTTGAGAATGCATGACATTCGAAAAACAGGTATTCTAGCCTGAGCAAACTGATTAATACACTATAAAAACTATTCAGTAACGTTTCTGAAAAATACGGGCAGCAAAAAATACTTTGCTTTTATAAATAATTCTTTAAATTTTGGAAATGTATTGGTTTCTGGGGATTCAAAAGACAATGGAACACGCTATTCGAAATTTCGGATAACTCAGAAGATTATATTATATTTTCATTCGTGGTTATAGTACATTTTCATAAAATAAGAAACATTGGTCATTTTTTACAGTGTAGGGACTTCCTTGCCTAGCAAGTACATTATGAGTTGGGGCCCAACATTTTTTGATATGCCTTCGCCCTAAATTGTTTAAGTCGGGCTCTGGCGCTTGTTATGATGGCATCCTATTTCACAGAAAGGGGACTAAGTCTGATGAAAAATTATTATAATTTTTTACTCCCGTTTATGTCGTTAGCAAAAAGCAAAGCTCGGTATGATGTGGAACATTCTATTATAACAACAAGTACTTATTTATTACTTACCCATCATACGTAGTATAAGATAAGTCTTGTAATCGTTTTGAAAATCGAAAAAAAAATTTTTTTTGACGGATTTACACGTTTCAGACACTAGAGATTCCGAAAAACATATTTTTAGGAAAAAAAAAAAAATGCCGTCCGTCTGTGTTTGTATCTGTAAACGCTTTATCTCCCGAACAAATTGAGATAGAGACTTGAAATTTGGTATGTACTTAGTATGTAATAATGGGGAGAAGCTTATTGAATTTCAGTAACTTCGATTATCGGGAACTATTTTTTCGGACTTTTGAAATATTCGTTCTGATAAAAAGTATATAAAAATTTTCGAAATTGTTTTTTTTTTAAGGAGTGAATATAAAAAACAATAAAAAAAACATAAATTTTGCATTAAGAATGAAATCGATCGGATAATGAGTTGCCGAGATATTTGTAATCACATTTTCCACACTCTTCGATTTTTCATGACCCTGTATTTCATTCAAATTTCAATTCAAAGATATATTTTAATTAGTAAAGAGACGCTTAATCCGACGCAGTAAGCAGTTAGTTAATTGGATTGTCATTTTTAGAATACTAAGAATGTTTCTCTTACGCAATTCAGTAATAGAGCATTTAAAGTTTATGACGTCATCAAGCCACGATTTTATTCGAATTGCAATGCATTTTATAAATAGTTTACACATGTTTTATGTTCATATTTTATATTATGCATATCCATGATGGGAAAGTATTACGGTGGCCCCCAACGAAACGACTAGTTTTTATTTTTCAGCCGGATTGGGTATGTCTTATTCTGAAGACTTCGTTTCATCTTCCATCTCTTTCTTCCTGTAACTTAAAAAGATAAGTTATATATGACTGTTGATGACAGACACCGACTTACCAAATGATTTCTTCCTTCCCCTACCGTATCTGTTTTTTTATTAACTGTAGCACAGTATCCTGCCAGAGACATCGACTTATATATTCTGTTTCTCGGGCAAAAGTTCGACGAAACACCCATTTTTCGTCTCGAACTGTCTTTCACAAGCAACTTCGTTGAATTTTTCAATGGGGGAGATCTGGAGAAATGTTGAAGGATACATAATCACGCCCCGCTTTCTGAAAATGATCCCTGGAGAGTAAAAGAAGGGGGTGGGGGATGGCTGAGATTGAGGGGACAAAACTTTTCTTCATCCTGAAGCGAGTTTTATGGAATAAATGCGATAAAAATGTCTGATTCTGAATGTTATACCTTGACACATTTGATTTTTAAGAAATAAATGTAAAAGGAAATAAAATACAATATCTATACTAACAAAGGAAAGTTTCGCCCTCTCTCTCTGTGTGTGTCTGTCTGAGATGGTTAGCAAAGTCTGAAAATTTGGATGAGGATAGTCGGAGGCAGGTCCTGGTGCACCAGAGGCTCATTATTTTTATTTTTTGATAATTAGCCGAGATATTAATTAAAAACTCATAAAAAAGCAATCTTTTTTTTTTTTTTTTTTTTTTTTTTTTTTTTTTTTTTTTTTTTTGCAAAAATCGGCAGACGCTTGCGCGCATACCCAGAACCTGATTTTCGAGCGGAAAGGAAGGAAGAACCAGGTGCTGGGGTTTTTTGCCCTTTTGTTTTTACCTCCATCGGCCAAACCGTTCGAGATACGGAAAAACGGAAGACATATTCTTCAAGCTCGTACTTTTACGTCTTGAACACCGCAATCAGTTTGAAAAAGTATCGTTGTTATCCCTTTGAAAAAAAAAGTTAACGTTTTCCCCCCTTTCAGATATGTTCCTCCAGACCACAATTTTAGAGGTACCAACAAACAAAAAATATGCTCGTAAAGCTGAGACCTTCTTTTCGACGGTGCAATCGTTTTTCAAAAATACGAATTTGAATGCTTTCAAAAACATTGGTGACCGCAAGTCATTTCGCGTCTCCCGGAGACGATCTTTTTTCTACGCTAAAAGTAACTAAACGTCCATATTTCGACACAATCTTTTTAGAGTATCTCGGCAGACCAGACATATACATCACCTACAAATATGTCCAAACGTTCGGATGAGTAAAACGTATTTAAAAATAAACAACAGGAGAAATTTTTGATGAAAACGGCAAAACGAGGGCTGTTTCGGTGCAGCGTGCAGCTTCGGCTCATGTTTTCAGTACTAAATATGCATAGTTTTTCACGAATTTAAAGTGAGCTTGGATAAAGTTATATTTATAACCAATTAAATTATCAGAGAGTTCGGAAGATTGTTACTTTCTTCTATCTTTACAAGAAGAAAGTATTGGATTCATGAAAATTTTCCATTTCCGGTTTTCGATGGATTTATACATTTTAGAAGGTCCTGAACACGAATTGACTATTTTTAGGAAATGTCTGTCTGTGAGTCGTCTGTATGTGACACAAATTTTGTGGGCGCTCTATCTAAAGAACTAATGCACGAAATTTAATAAAACTTTATATTCAGTTAGTCCCTGATATAAATTGGTGCTGATTAGGTTTTGGTGAAAATCGCCCAATAGGTGGCGCTGCTATGTGGAATTTTTAACAATTTCCGCAATCGCTCTATCTCAAGAACTAATGCACTTACTTTCATAAAACTTCAGATTCAGTTAGACCTTGACATAAATAGACGTTGGTTATCTTTTGGTGTAGATATCCCAACAGGTGGCGCTGCTATACCACTTTTTTACTGATTTTGGCTATAGCTATATCTCAAGAACTAATGCTCGGAATTTCATCAAACTTCAGATTCTGTATTAGACTTTGACAGAAATAGATGCTGCTTATGTTTTGGTGTAAATAGCCCAACAGATGGCGCTGCAATGCTACTTTTTTTATTATTATCCCGATAACTATATTTCAAGAACTAAAGTACGGATTTTCATCAAACTTCAGATTCAGTTAGACGTTGACATAAGTTGTTGTTGATTAAGTTTTTGTCTAAATCTCCCAACAGGTGGCGCTGCTATGCCTGCAATGCTACATTTTACAGGATTTACACGATTTTAGTAATAGTCATATCTCAAGAACTAATGCACGGAATTTAATAAAACGTAAGTTTCAGTTAGACCTTGATATAAATTGGTGCTGATTCTTTTTAGTGTATGCGAAACTTGTGTGAGATAGAAGAAAGTTTTGGGATTGGCACATCCGACTAGTTTTTTTTCGTTGTTAAAGGACCCGACATGAAAACAAAACAAATTTCTTTTACAACTAGATAATATATTTTCACGAAATTTTTACACGGGTTGTAAAACCATTATGTTTATAACCGATAAAAATTTCAGAGAGTTCGCACAACAAGAACTATTAAAATAATAATAATAATAAAAACTATGAAAGGGCCCTATGTGAAAAAACAAGAAAATGTCTTCTTACAAGCGCTTTTAATGTTTTTACGCGAATTTCTTTCAAAAATATAAATTCATACAAAATCGGGTTAAATATATAAAATCATACAAACCTGAGATTTGTTTAAGGTTGCTATCACGTTACCGGGCAACGCCGGGTGGTTCAGCTAGCATATAATAAAACTTTTTGAAAATAATATATTAAATCCGAAGATAATCGACACATTACAAATTAATCTATAATAAAAATTCGATATATATATATGTTACACACACACGCTCTACCAATTGCAAAAAATCTTGTAGCTAGTAAAAAATATTTACCTCCTTCCCCCAGCCTGGGCATAGTAATAACATATTTTGAATTGCCTTAACACTTCATCTAATTTAATAAATTAATTTAGAAAGAGAATATAAATTAAATATATCAACGAAAGTTATCATAATTATATAACTCTAATAAATGAAATATGTATTACAAAGTTTGAAAGAATAAAATATGCAATATCCTAAGAAAAATAATTGTTTACAAAAATCAGTGTTTTGCTTCAAGAAAAAAAATAATAATAAAAAAAATAGACAAAGTATCATTAAAATATCAGCTTTAATGCACTGCACATTAAATAAAAGTTTTGCAGACACTTTGACATGATTCTTGAAAATCTGCATTCTTTAAATTTTTGCTTCTTGGCTGAGATCTCAATGCTGCTAGTCGCATTCGAATAAATATAAAAAAGTGATTTAAAATATTTTGGTCGCTATTGGCGACGTGGCGTTTGTATTTGTCGAACCCAGTATACACATATGAATAGGAAGAAATATGTGCACCTACCTCCAGATCTTTCGTTGTTTAGTAAAATACACGTCCTGTACATATAAGTGCTTCAGTTGAAGAAAGATAAAAAAAATATTTCCTAGTAGATTTTTGGTGTTCCCTGGAGTGGCAGTGTTTTGGAAAGTCTGATATTATAATCATTAATAATATACTAGTCGGTAGCGGGCCCCTAATTTACATCGGTGCCTCGAATTTTGTAAAACCTCGAATATTTTGAATTCTCCATTTGTATAAAACCTCGAAACGAACGAACCTCCGGCTCGCGTCCATAATATATAAATATATATTTAAGAATAATTCATAAATTGAAAATGACTGATCCAATAAGGAGGACGAAATTGGAAAAATTGATGAAATAAAATACAATTCTTGTATAGTATGTGGCTTTGAAAGCAAGTACATTTTAGAGTTTTTTACCTTGTTAATTACAATTTCAAACTTCAGAAAAGAGTCTTTTATTATAGGTAGCTTCCATTACAAAAAAGTAAGAAGCTACCTATTTTAATAATCCTATGTTATTGTTAAATTATTAACGAACTTTGTTATTTCCTTACTAATTTCTATTTAAATATTTGAGTTAAATTGTTTCGTTAAAAGTTGTTAATAAAACAGTCATAAAATAAATAAGGTATGATAAATCGCTTGCCTTGTATTTTCCAGGTATAGGACATCTACGATTAATCCTAATATCTATATTCCAAGATGTACTATTAATTCATGTATCTGCAGTAGTTACAACAATGGTATGATTAAGTTGACCCAATATTCACTAAATGACTTGAGCTGGTTTCCTCTTAAACATATTTAATATATGATTAATAAAATATTACACATTATGAATTTATAATTGCTATTTTACATTAGAAAAATTATTTTACTTTTGGCCTTAGGAGCTTATTACGGAGTATATCTTATCTCGAGATGCAAAGTTACAGTGAATGCTTACAGAGAAAATCAGTATTTAGCGTTCTTAAAATGGATGTAGAAAATTATATATATACAGTGGAACCCCGATTTTACGTAACCCGTTTCGTACGTTATCCCGCTTCCTACGTTATTTCTCGTCGGTCCCAGAAAATTCCTATTCCGATAATGTTAAAAGTACCTCGATTCTACGTTATTTACTCTTAGCGTTTCCCGCTTGGTACGTCATTTTAGGTGAGGTACCTCAGGAAATTTTATTTTTTTTCACTCATGGATAAATTTTCAAAAGAACAAAAATGCTTTCCAATTGGTCAACTGGTTGTTTGTTACCAAAAACAGTTCAAAGTAACGAATAACTATTATTCGTCTATCAGCACTTGACCAAACCTGCGTCATGTGTTATCGGAAGAGGGGGGGGGGGGCTTTCATTTGCTATCTTTTAGTGATTGCCAGTAAAAAGTAGGATGTTTAAAAGAAAGTTTCTCTGTAGCCGAAAAGGCAGAAATTATCGAAAAATCCAAAGTTTCCAAAGGAATTAAAGTGGATCGCGTAAAATCGTTCGGTATTGCTTATTCCACGTTACAAACCATCCTAAAACAAGAGGTCTCTGTGAAATTTAAATCAGAAATCTGGGATAACTGTCAAAGAAAAGAAGAACATTGAAAACCTCTCCTTTTAAGGAACTGGAAAAGATTCTATACGAGTGGTTTAAACAACCCCGTGCTACCAAGATTCCAGGCTCAATTTTGTAAAAAAAAATGCTGTTGAAATTTCTTTTCGACTTGAAATGCTGAATTTCATGGCATCCAACGGTTGAATCGACAGATTCAAGAAGAGGTATAATTTGTTTTACAAGTTTATTTGTAGTGAGGCAGATGGAGTAAATACTGCGGTCGCTGAGGAATGGATGGACAAAACTTTGCCTTCTCTTGTGTGTAATTACTCAAAACAGCCATCTTTAACGCAGATGAGATCGGATTGTTGTTTTTTAATCTCTTCCCTGATAGAACATACACCGTGAAAGGAGAAACGTGGCACAGTCGGAAGCTATCAAAAGTGCGATTAACAGTTTTGTTATTACGGAACTGAGAAGCTAACACCCTTTGTGATTGGTAAATCCAAGAAGACCCGATGCTTCAAAAACATTAAAAGTTTGCCGACAGATTACAATGCCAACCACAATGCTTGGCTGACCCTAAATCTTTTTGAAGATTTTGTAAGAAAATTGAATATAAAAATGAGCTTACAAAAGTGAAAAATAATTTTATTCGTAGACCAGTGCACTCATGTTAATCTGAATTTGAAGAATATGCGTATAGAATTTTCCTCACCCAACTGTACCAGTTTACTTCAGTCACGTAACTTGAGAATAAACAGATCCTCCTAAATGCATTATAGAAAGAAACTGGTAAGAAAAGGTCTTTTTTCACTAGATTCAGTTGAGCTTCAAGATGCTTAGAAAACGAAGCTAAATGTGCTGGATGCATTTCATTTCATCTCATCGGCGTGGAATGGTGTAGATGAAAAATGCATGTCAAATGCTTTTCTGAAGGTAGAATTTTCAAAATCCAAAATTAACAGTGAAGCGCCGCCGGAAGAGCTTTTTATGGAAGACTACGCAAGAGAGTATGAATTTATACTTGTAGATATCAATGTTGATGAGTGCATTGATTGCGATAAGGATGTTATCGCTGCCAGAGACATTCAGACTATTTTCGATTTGATTTCGCAATATTGAAGTGAGGATGATATTGATGAAGATCCACAAGACATCGTGCCCTCATCGGCAGAGGCCATTGCGAGTTAAAAAATTTTAAAGAAATTTTAACTGGGCATGAAAATTACGAAAAAAATAGCAAAAACTTACATGTATTGCAAATAGAGTATATGTGAAATTGCACTTAAAAAGAAAACGCAATAAAGAATAACAGACTTTTTAAAATACTAATATGGTATTGGTAAGTTTATTTTTGTATAATTTGTTTTCTTAAAGTGTTTTTCTCTATTTGACCCCGATTTTACGTTTTCCCGTTTCGTACGTTTTTTTTCTGCTGTCCCCGTGGAAAACGTAAAATCGGGGTTCCACTGTATATATATATATATATATATATATATATAATAATTACCCCCACTTAAAAAGTTTCTTCCTGCACAGAAAAAAAATAAAACCCAATTTGGGTCGAAAGATTCTTAGGTATGTGCCCAAATTAGGCCATGCCTGTTTTGCTTACCACTGTGTATCCATTTTGGGCACTGTTAAATACCCGTTTAAAAAAAAATCCATTTTGGGCATTGTTAAATACCCCTTTTCAAAAAAAAAAAAAAAAAAAAAAAAAAAAAAAAGAAAATGGGTATTTAACAGTGCCCAAAATAGATACATAGTGGTAACCAAATCAGGCATGACCCAATTTGGGCACATACCTAAGAATCTTTCGACCCAGATTGGGTTTTATTTCTTTCTGTGTGAAGTCTTTTAGTTCATTATTGGTATTGCCGATAAATGTTCTATTTGATTACACTGGAGTATGTAATTACGATATTGCTTTCAGTCGGTGAAAGATACAGATGAAAGAGATTTTTTCCTTGTTTATCTAATGGTCTTTAAATCATCTATTTGATTAATTGATTGTTTATTTCTCAATCTTAGTGTTTCAGGGATTATCATATCCAACACTTTTACCAATATGAATTATTCTAATATGCAGGATATTAAGTTATGATGAAACACACGTTTTTCCTTTGGAACTGTCTTTCACAAGTGACATCGTTGAAATTTGGAATGGAGGGGATCGGAAAAAATGTTGGAAAATATAATAATAACGCTCACTTTGTGGAAATGATCCCCAGAGAGTACAAGAAGAAGGGGGAAAAAGGACTGAGATCGAGAGGGCAAAAACTTTCGTCGTTCGGAAGATAGGTCTTATGGAATAAATGCGATAAAATGTGTTCATGCCTGCTATACCTTGACATTTTTTATTTTTTAAGAAACGAATGTAAATCAAAAGAAAAAGGAAAAAAGCATTATATGTGAAGAAATGTATGCAACAATCCCTAGATTTGGATTTTCTACCTATCTGACGGAGAAACCTTTTTATGCCGTTAATAATCTCCACGTGTTGTGAACGATCGAAAGAACACTTAGAACATGTTAAAAACCAGATCCCAATTAACTATAAGTACTTCAAGTGATAACCGCAGCTGCAAACCAAACCATAGTGAATAAGACCAGAGACTGTCGAAACTGATCAGCTGAGAAATTCTGCAGACCTCCCTACTTCAACCTACAGCTGATGCCCCGTGCGCTAGAACTCAATAACAATTCTCACTCAGAATCTAAAATGCTACCGAACAGTTAAGACGCCCTTGTAAATATTCCAAATAAAATGTAAAATTGGAGCACTTTTATGCAGTCTCCAAAACGCGATTTAAATGTGTATATAAAGCCAAGAATTACAATAATAATATTATATTCAAAGAAAAATGGATCTACTTCTTACTTCACGCAATATTACTTTCTTCTAATAATGTTGTTTATTACTCCCATACAGCGACAGTTCAATGAATCAAAAGGATAAATATCAGTGCATTATTGTGGATATTACTTTGCGCAAAAGCAGTTCTCAGGTAAGCTGAACAAACATTTTTTACCATTATCAAAAGATGAAAATGCAAATTAAAATATGAAGACTGATTTAACAATTTATTAAGATAGAAAATTAATTATGCTACCGACGGTTCCCCTACTATTTAGTAAAATCATCTATTTAGTTTTGCATCTTTTAGTATTGCATCTTTTAGTTATTGCATCTATTTAGTAAAATACTGAAAGTTAACTACATATAAAAACGTGACTTAAATAATAATAATAATAATAATAATAATAATAATTCAAGTACCTTCAGTATACCTTAAAGTGTAAAGTACTATGACAGCCCTTTTAATTAGCAGTAATTCACAATTAAACTATTCGAAACTGGCTTAAGGTTCGTACACTTAGTGCATGCACAATATGACCGGATTCTTCTTTACGAAAACGCATGTTGATTTGTTTTTTCCGAGACTTTGTTAAAGAGTATAGTTTTTTTGGCATTTATCATTATTATTATATCTGTGAGATAGAAAGTAGAATTATACCTATCAAAGGAGATGGAAATTGTCTATTTCACGCTGTTTCGTATTGTATTTATAATGCATTAAATAGATATCTCGAAATCAGGTTAGAAACTTTCTAAAATATAATCGGCGGGAGTTTTATAAGGATTTTGTCGTGAGTCTATCTTACAAATCAGTAATTAGTAGCGGTGAAGATTAAAATAATTTTATTCAAGAGATCAAGACGTTAAGTTTTAACCAACCAACTAGTAATAGGTGGGTCACACTGAAATTTTTGAGATACGACTAAATGGTACAAGTTAAACTTACCAACTCATAGGCAATGTCAAAGTAGTTCCCTCCAACATCAATGCACTTTTGTAGGCGAATTTTCCCAAGATTAAATGCCTCAAACCATCCATTTCTTGGAATAGAGGAAAAATATGCTTTTATAGCCTCATCAATCTCATCTTTGGAATGAAAATGACTTCCAAGTAATTTTTTTTTTTTTTTTTTTTTTTAGATTAAAAATAGTCAAAAGTCACACATAACAAGATCAGAAGAATAAGGTGGATGTTCTATCACTTTGATGTTTTTATTTTTTTTTTTTTTTTTTGTTATTCAAGAAATTCAATTGTAATCCTTTCTGAATGAGAAGATGCATTATCATGGTGAAGCACGAGTCCCCTAACATTTATTTCATGAAGAATTTCTAGAAGACACTTAGTGGTGTACCAGTTAGTTGTAAATGTCTTCTGTCCCTTTAGCTTTATGGCTTTGACCAGTCCTGTACTTCTGAAGACGACATATATTACTTTTTTTTTATTTATTGCTAGTTGTCTTTTAATCATTGTTGGTTTGGGGTCATCTTCAAAGACCCATACTTTACTTTCTTGACGTCTCATCACCAGTTGTGATTTTTGAAGTAATGCGGTGCCCACCACCATTAAGTTATTTACTATTAATTTCTTTAGTGATTCTGACTTGTCCCGCTGTTTGGCGTTCTGTTAAATTATGGGGACTCAACGACAAACTAATTTTTTTATACGAATACTAATTTATTCATTAATAATTTTATGTATAGCTGCGGATCCAATGTAAGTTCTATCTGTATCATTTGGTAGGTACAGCCATTATCGTCGATTAACATTTTTTGAACGGCGCATACATTTTCTGGCACAACAGCTGATAAAGAGGGCTTCCTGTGTATTATTCATAAAGGAGAGAATTTCGACCTCTTCTAAATTCTGTTAACCATCTTAATACAGTGGCACGAAATGGTGTTTCATATCCATATGCTAATTGTAGACGTTCTTCTTGATTTAAGCCCACTTTAAAATCATAGCTCGGTACTGCTCTAACGTTAACTCAATTTTATCTTCTTTAGAAATTTATTCTACAATAGATAAATTGCAATTGTTGCCACAGATTATCGTCTGCGTACATTAAAAGTTCAAATTTAAATATCCGACCAATTCATATGTATATGGGGACTCTATATTCTTTGCTGGCTACCTGATTTTATGAAATTTGTAAAAGCTCTGTATGTATATATTTTGGCGACTAGAATTCTTTGCTGGCTACCTTATTTTAGGAAATTTGTAAAGCCCTGTATATTTTTGGCGCATATCCCCCCCCCCCCCGTCTCAAAAACGTCAGTGTTACTCTCGTACTATAAATACTCTTTCACTGTTTTTATACTCATATAATGACACAGGATGATTACAAAATAAATAAATAAATACAACTTTTTTCTGAAATTGATATTCTAAAGGGCTAGTAATCACACTGTATTTTTTATATACTTACTACCGCACCACTATATCCAAATTAAGCCATTACTTTTGTAGTATAAATAGTGGCAGTAAATAATAAAAAATCTAGCTCCCTAACATGACCTCGAAACTCGACATAACCTTGAAAATTAATAAAAACCTATATTCACACAATAAGAAATTAAGTGCTTTAAATGACATAATAATCAGCAAAGCTTCCATTTCTCATACTGTAAAATGTCTAAGTTTAACTATGAAAATTACGTACTTCTTTTGACCACCTATTTTGGAAGCGTTTTACAATGTCAGATGTAAAAAAAATATATAATATATGAAAGTCAGCATAGGTGTGGCACTGTTTCAAAGCGAAAATATTCCACTATAGTGATATGAAGTTAAAATTTCAAAACTTAAACGATTTAATTTTCATGAGGGAAAAGAATAAAAGCCCACACATGTGGGCCTGGTGACTAAAGACTAGTGAGGATTTAAAAAAAAAAAAAAAAAAAAAAAGAGCTTTCAGTTTCTCATGTCAGTGGTAGGAGAAAACAGAGCGGTTTTATTATTCTTATTCTTATTTATTGCGATTACGTTTGTATTTTACAATATTTTGCAACCTCTATTCCTTTACGGAGTAAAGATTTTGGCATTAAAAACAATCCAGTAAAAAAAAAAAAAAAAAAAAAAAAAAAAAACTTCATATTTATACTCTATCACTTGTGGTTCAAAAATGCCTTCACTTGGTCTTTAAATTCGCATCTCGCTCATCATATCTAATAAGTTGATTGGTCTGATTTTGTGGCACTATTACTGTCACCTTTTGCAGAAGGATAAGCAGACCGGGATCTTCGTTTAAAGTAGAATCCAAACTAGTATATAAACATCCAAACTTGCACCGGAGTTCGAAATCTATCATTTTTTGCTTGATACTATTATCCTAACAACTAAATGAGCAGACGGGATCAGATCTTAATATTAGAAATTATAATCTCTCTCATATGAATTATCCGAAAGTTGCACTCAATCAAATAAATAAATAAATATTCAAACCAAATTATAGGAGAAATATTTCACCTCAACAAAGCAATAAACCGCCTAAGCGCTGGAATAAAGCGAAAGTAATCAAAATGATTTAACAGTATTTTTCCCATCAACCCATAATTAAAGAACTCTCATTGGATTTTACGTTTTGGATTTACAACTAAGAGCATGGTTGGAGCACACATAAAAGGTAGAAATTTTCCTATCTTACCTTATTGCATTCCATTTTGTTTAGTTTGTTTATGAGATGTTCGCATGAACAAACCACTTCCTTCACTTAAGGCAGGTGTTTTTTGGTGTAAGAGATACAGTATAACTCGTTTAATGCGAGCACGGCTAAAACGAGCAGGACACATTTAAAACAAGCAATTTGCAAATTAAAAATATTTCATCATTTAAACTATATTAAGATTTCCACGGTTTTTACGGGCTAAAGAAGCAAGATCACGCCTAATACCAGCAAAACATCTGTTCATTTCAATATGAATTAGTTGCATTGCTGTACGTCGTTCAAGACCTTTGGAATTACTCAGAGGTGCCAAGCTCTCATTAATATTCCGTAATATACGTAGGTTAATTTGACCCAAGTGTAACACGTTTCGCACCAGAAATTTTTCTATGAAATGAAATTAAATAAATTCTAGGTAGAAACCTGAAATTAAATAAATAAAGATTCATCCAATAATTTTTCTGGTTTGAAGCGTTGTTAAACTGGGTCAGATTAAACCACATATTACGGAAGATTATTGGGAACTTGGCATCTCTGGAATTACTAGTTCTTTAGAGGCTATGACTTCATTACTGTGATTTTGTCTAAAGAAAATTATTATTCACAAAGGTAAGACTGAATATTTATGTTAATTTTAGCGTTGCGATAATTAGAGAAAATAGTAGTATTAATTAATTTAATGATGTATGTGTCTTAAGATTGTTCTTCACGGATTGTTCTTCAAGTTATCTTCACGGATATTACGAGTAACGGTTAATACGAGGATTTTTATAATTACCTTGCGTATCGTATTAACCGAATTTGATTGTATCTCAAAAGTGCCAATTTTCGTCTAAAAATGGATCTATATTTAAAATTACCGCATACAAAGTTTGCGAGTTTCTCTATAAATATGTCATTTATTTATTATATTTAAAGAGTTATTGTATTTTCAAGTGTCCTTCTTAGGATACTTGTAAAATCCAGAGGCCTTTTTTGTACCATTTTCAAGATTGGATACTTTTATACAGTATTTTTCATTTTATAAAGATTTCAAAGTAAAACTTTAATTATGACACTCCCCCTCCCCCTCTTCTCCGTATATTACAAACTTTTTGGGCACTACAACCATAATTTTAATATACTTGCATGTAGATTTTAAATTAGTTTCTTGCTAATACAGATGCCTGCAAAATCATTTTTCACTAGCGAACATAATACGTTGCGTTAGTCTCATATTTATTCTATATAAAAATGGAAGGAAAAAAAATACACTTAATTTTATTTACTCATTTTGAAGGAGGGAAAAAAACGGAAGCAAGTAATATCGCTGAAGGAAGCAATTACGACGTAGTACAGCAAGCGCTCCCCGGGGCTTGAAAACGCTGAATGATTTTCTAAGTATATATATTCTGCGCTTTTCGTTCTAAATCATTGAAAGAAAATTTTTTCGTAAATTTTCTCTTTTTATACGAGATAGAAAAATTTTTTTTTTATATTTTTTTACTATATGATGGTACTAAAAAAAGAAAAAGAAAGATAGGGGAAAAAAAACGAAAGAAAAAAGGGCTGTTGTAATTATGATTGTTTAGTAAAATTTATTGCAAGAGAACGTTAATTAATTTTTTTTCAAGTTTAAGCAGTAATAGATTATTAAATTAAATAGGGCATAGCAGTGGGGCATATAAAGAAAATAAGCGGGAAACGGGCATCCGTCAAATAAATTAGTTTTTATAATCACCAAATGTCATTGGTTCGAAATAATCAGTTGCTGGGCGTTGTCTGACTTAATTTCTTCGTACAAATAAAATTACTAACCTTGCAAATAGCATTTTACCATTCTTGACGTTATTTTTTAATTTATTTTATGTTATTTTGTGACAGAGTTGCTGAGTGCTTTCATTCGTCAGAAAAAAATGTTACGTCATCTTAACCATAACGTCATCTTAACTCTTTCATAAACGTGCTCCGATTATGGAAAGAAACCATTCTTGTACCACTTATTGTGTTTTGGGTTAGAAATTTCCCCACTGTTTACTATTACTTTCATTTGAGGAAAAAAAAATAGTTTGTTATATCTATATGTGTATTGAACCCGTATATCAACTTATAAAATAACTTCTAACTTAACTTCTGTTGAACAGAACTTATAACTTAACTTCCGTAATATAGATTTCAAAGGCACTTTTACATATTAGTCAAGTAATTTTGCGAGAAATCTTGCAGTATGTTGAATATACAACGAAAGGACAGTTTATTATACGCACCCAGCTAATAACATGTAAGTCCACCTTTCGCTCGAATAACAGTAGACATATTCCTTGGTAGTGATTCAAGAAGGTTTTGAAAGTGAGGTGGTAGGAACTTCTCCCAACAATCTGTAAGCGCCTGTCACATAGATCACCCAGCATGTTTGTGAGGTAAGATATAAAATTATGCCTGGCTATCTAAGAAGTTAACCCTTTCTGGCACAGTGATCCCACTCCGGGCACACGTAATTTTAATTAAGAACTTGCATACGGCACCAAGAATATTTTAATAAAATTTTGTTTCTATAATGAAAGCTTAAAATAAGAAGTTTCTATTTTCTAAAAAAGTCGTTTGTAAATTCCGGTGTCAGTCAGTAATTTCTCATTTTACGAACAGAATTTGTCAGTGCCGGAAAGGGTTAAATGAGTGTTTCAAACTCACTGGAATGCTGTTCTAATCAATTCTTTGATAAACTTGAGCGATGCGGAAGTGCATTATCGTGTTGGAAGATGCCATCTGATTCGGTAAAAGGGTTCTGATAAATAAAATGGGCATCAATGATCACGTAGTATGTTAGCATACCTTACACCCATTAATGATGTGTCCAATGCTACGAGAGGACCTAACGATACACATATAAAGGCACTCCTGATTGTTACACCAAAGAAGTTATAATGACGTATTGAAGTTCTTTGGTTACACCAACGCTACCTGTCAGTAGCATTACCTACTAAAACAAGGATTCCAACGCTTCGTGAGGCTTTCGCCACACCCGTTCTCTTCCATCAGCATAACAAAGTTTGAATATTTATTCATCTGACCACAGAATACGTTTCCAATCATCAATAATTAATACCGGTGAGATTTTTCAAAAGGTGGCCTCAAAACTTTGCACTATTCAGTCAGAAAAGAGAAGCAATGTGTTCACCAGTTTTGTTATATTACAGCTTTTGCTATACTTCGGTAAATAGTCTTTGGTGCATACGCTTCTAGAATCATCTGCATTAAAATCTGCAGTAATATGTTAAAAAAAAAAAAAGCTTCAATGTTACTGAGATATTCTGAATCTCCGTTCCCCTTAATTATTATTTGCTGGTTTCTTGCTACAACTGCGTTCTACACTGCCAAAAAATAATAATAATAATAATAATAATAATAATTTTACAGTATAATACTGGCATCCCAGCTGCCAGTATTATACCGTAAAATTAACAGTAATAAACAGCAGTAATACACTGCCGCGCAGCCCCCTTTTTAATACTTTCCAACAAAGTTGAAAAGTGTTTATGAATTCGGTTTATTTGTATGTCTGTCCGTGCTCTAATTCGCGTACATATATTCGAATAGGCATGCAATTGATATATGTTATTGAGGTTTACCATGGCATGCTCGGTATTGAAAATGAAGTGTCTAGCATTACTAGTTTTTTTACAGGGGCACTCAAAAGAATTCCGTTACAGTACGGTCTATGGGGAAATACTATTTGCGGTTTATTTTAATGATGTTGCACAATTTAAAACACATTGAAGTTGATATACAGGGTGTCCCAAAAGTCTCCGTACAACTTCAAAAATTTATTACAAAAAAAAAAAAATAATTGGCCTACAGCAAAAATAATTACAACAGTAACATAGAGTAACTTAAAAAGTTTTTCTACTACCTTAGTATACTTGTACATGAGATCCTTTCGTTGCACGAAGATATCAAGTCGATATTCCAATTCCATCCACGTGCGTTTCAGCATGCTAACATAAACAGTAGTTACAACTGTTTGATGAAATCCGAACAAAAGTTAATAGTCTCATGGAATTGAAACAAAAGATCCAAACATCAGTAGCTAGCTACTGTTGATGTTAGCATGAAAAACGTTCGTGGATTGAATTGGAATATCGTCTTGATATTCTTCGTGCTACGAAAGGATCTCATGTTGAAGTTTACTAAAGCAGTAGAAAAAAACTTTTTACGTTACTCTATGCACTATTGTAATTATTTTTGTTGCAGGCCTATTATTTTTTTCGTAATAAATGTTTGAAGGTGTACGGAGACTTTTGGGACACCCTGTATATCAGTGAGGTGCACTACAAGAGGGTTACTGTGGAATATGGTGTGCATAGCACTTATAGTTCCCTTACAGCGACATTCAAAAGAACTTATATTACGGTCTATGGAAAAAACCGTTTGCGGTTAATTTAATAATGGCTCACTATTTCAAACATACTGAAATTTGTATATGGTGCAATACAAGAGGTTTACTGTAAAATATTGTGTGAATAGAATTCATCGTTCATTTACAGGGAGACACAAAAGAATTCGGCTACTGTCTGTTAACAATAATTGCCGGAGTGCGTTTTCAGTTACTGAACGCGTTTTTAAATGTAACTCATTTTTTGCATATTACTTGATGTGTATAAATTCTATAAATCATATACAGGGCAGCACAAAAGTTCTCGAGTACATTTCCGTTTATTGACGGAAATTCCAGAAGGAGTATTTTAAACTATGCTACGAGTTTCCTAACCGAACTAAAATTTATCATTCTATGTAGTACATACACAAATCTATAGATCATATCAGGACTGCACAAAATAATTCGGATATTCTTCTGAATATTGCTGGTTATTCTTGAAATCGGGTTTTTAAATATGTTATGCGTTTTCCAAAGTATTTACTTAGATATCATCTTTCACATTATTAAACGGTAATGATTTGTAAAATTATTATGGAAGTGTTGGAAAGTGTTACATAATCTATGCTGTACTCATGATTTTCCGTTCTTGTTTAAAGGGTGACGTGAAGTTATTCAGTGAAGAGAAGTTTAGTGCGTCCATTTGTCCACCTCTCTTCTCTTTTGTAAGTTACTAAAATTTTTATCAAATATCAGTGGCTTTATGAAAAAAATTAAAAACGATATGCACTTCTTTACTTATTTAAAAAAGATACATCAATATATTTCATATTTTTTATAAATGTTTCTCTTCATATTGAATAGATAAATATAAATAGTCTATGAAATCCCTTTCTAAATTACGTAAATACGTTAAACTTCATTTTTACTAAATCACAACCAGAAACATAAAAGTCAAATTATTTTGGCACAATAGTTACACGAAAAAATATTTGCACTGGAGATAAACTTGAAAACGCAATCCCAAGCAAATTCTCCGTCAACAAACATCAATTATAGGCCCACGCACTATACTAAATCAGTCTTCTCATAAATCCAAATCTCTTTACAAACGCAAATATCGATACGCAATTTCATCCGACAACAACTGTTTTATTTCACATTCACCATCGAAGTATAAAAATGCATTGACGATATCTAAATATTTCCTTTGCGCTTTAATAAGGTATATGCAAATGCGAACAAATAAACAGTGGCCTTGTAAGAGCCTTACACGCTTTCGATTTTCCCATTTTCCCTGCTAACTTTATTGTAAGATTTATTTATTTTATGAATTTCCGGTACGCCAGCGACTTTCTCCGAATAAATCTTTCAATTGATTCATTCCGGTAAAAAAGGATTGCGAGGAACGCAAAGAGATAAATAACCGCGGCGAAAATAGCTGTTGAACGGGAGCGATGGTGTTTTTCAGTCAAGGATGCTACTGTGGAGATGTAATAGGAATAGAAGAGACTAAATTTAAATATAGAAGATTATGTAACGTTAGATGCTGGCTATACAGGTTGTTTCAAAAATATATGCCCGAATTTAAACCTGTTTATGCTGGAAGTTCGAATTCTGAAATTCGTTCAAACTCACATATGTTAGGTACACAAGCGTAATTATATCTATTTTTGTATTATCATTTTTTCTGATATTCCTCTATCCTCAATAAATAAATAAATGAACGTTACACTGTCAGAAAAATCCGTCTTTATACTCGTACATTAAATAATTCCTCATTTTTCAACAAATAATTTCTGTACTCCTAGAAATATGCTTTTTCCGTGAATTCTTCTCGAAAGTCTGAAGAAGAGAGAAAACGTTTATTCCCTGCGCGCATGCGTATTGGCTCTATTAATACTAAAGTTTGAATTTATTTTAAAAATGAAAAACTTAAATTCAATAAATTATTATTTCGAATTTATTAAAGAAAAAAAAAATGTTCTTTCGAATTTAAAAAAGTAATAATTATTTTCTTCATTCATTTCAAATTATTTGCAATTTATTTTTTAAAAAGTTATAAAAAAAAAATCGCATTTAATATCTATTCTAAACAAACAGATTAATATATATATAATAGTTGGAAAAAAAAATCGGTTTTACTCAAAAAAGAAACAAGCAAAAATAATACTTTAAAAAGTAACAAATAAATTTCTCACTTATTTAAAATGATTCGCAATTTATTTTTTTTAATTAAAAAAACAAACATTCGAAATTAAATTATATTCTAAAACATTGAACACATTTCATCGAACCGAACACCTTTAAAAAAACTGTTTAATACTTGAAAAAGAAATCGATTTTATTAAAAAAACAAACATTTCTTCTCGAATTTAATTAAAAATATAATATCCATATTTTACGTCTAACAATAGAATTAGGAATATATATAATTCATATTTTTATCCTCTATTAATAAAAAATTGTTAAAACCCCAACCGTCTTCTCATAACCACAAAATCTCCCCGCAATTAATTTCCAATTTGCCAGCTTTCTAAACCCCAAATTTTTAAAGACGAAAGCCGCCATTTGAAAAAAACCTTATCATCATTCCAAGCTCTTCTTCAAGCAAGTGCTCACTGGCCGAATCGGTAACATACTTGACTCGAGACAGGCAGGTTCCTAGTTCAATCCTCAGGTGAGACAGGAAATATTCTTAAAATGTATTAAATAATGAATACTTCCGCAACCGTCCATAGATGGCAGCACAAAGAGGAAGACAGTTTTTTAAAAACCGACTTTCTTCAAATAACGGAAAATTTCTCTCCTGTAACTAAGAAAAAAATAAACGGAAATTCTTCAAATAACGGAAAATTTCACTCCTATAACAAAGAAAAAATAAACGGAAATTCTTCAAATAACGGAAATAACGCGGCAGCAGTGCTGCCAGTGATATTTCCGTGTTTTGAAGGAAGTATTTTTGAGAGTGTAGGCAAAATTGCAAGTCAATAACTCCGCTTATGTGTTGTCCTGATTCAGCACATCAGCGTAACTTCTAGAGAATAAAAAAATGCAATGTACAGGATATAATGCAATAATATTATTTTTATTAATTTTCCAAAGCTTTTATGAAAATTCAGATTACTTTTTTCCTAACATATGTCCCCATGTCGACGAAAGTGATGAACTCTCGTCTGTTTCACCGACGAATATTACACTAAGGGTGCTATGTGAGTGTTATGCGAGTGCTATGCGAGTAACATCACTCGCTCGCACTTCACTGAGATGCGCGATTTGTAAACCTGCAAAAAGTTGCGACTTGACTTTGAGCACAGCGCAATCACAGCGCAATCACAATTACTTACTCCCAAACAATTCTTATATGCAAGCATAACTATAAAATGATGGTCAGAATTCTAAGGAATGATATTGTAAAGACAATCTATTTTTGTATAGGAAACCAGGGTTACAATCCATTTACTCTAAAAAAAAATCGTCGCTCTAAAATTGTAACACCCATATCGCTGTTATGTGTTATGGTCAATGTTAGCTAGTCGGAAATGAGCACAAGTTGTGTAAAACCAAATCACTTTTATTAAAATCTTAAAAGGGCAGGGTTTGAGAAAAGCTCTTCGACTTTCCTCAGGTCAGAACGAAATAAGTTCCAAACAAAACGTCACTAAAAGAAACAAGTAATCTTCAAATTAACAATATCAGTAATTGATAACTTAAAATAACTTACGATCATGTAACGTCAAACGGCTGTTAAGCTGACTTCCACAAGAGTCAATTTCACGTTCAACTCCAACTTTCAGATGGCTAGAAACGACACTCCGTGAGCGCCAAATAATTTTATTTCAAGTATCACCGAATCAAAGTAAAATATACCCTTACCACTGGCCAATAATCCTTCTTTGCTACGTCTTAGTTCAGACAGCTAAAGTAGATCTCGAAGTACCAACTAGGGCAAGAACCGATCCAGAGTTCCATTTTCCCAGCGCATGCCAGCGCTTAAATACTGCTATATCGATCGATCAGATGCAGAAATTTGCATAAATATCGATACGAAGAGAAAAACCACAAGTTCCGAGGCTTTCACACTCATTCATCGAAAGTTAGAGAAAGACAGCCTTGATAACTTTTAAGCACATTGACTATTTTTGGACTATAAGTACGTTCGCAATCAAAACTTCGCCTATTATAATCAGAGTAGTCGACACATCATAAAATTCTTATTCTGAAAAAGAAAGAAAGAAAATTTGTCAAAAGATGTAAAAAGTAGTAGCAGAAAGTTGCCAGAACACCCTTATGAATAGAAGAGATTTTTTTTGTTTTTTTCGAGAAATTTCCGTTTTTTGACTGGAGAATTTCAGGAAATTTTAAGTTTAGGTTCGCGAAGTTTCTGTGATTTGAAGAAAAAAGAACATACGTAAAAATTCCGTTTTTAAAACCAAAAAGGGCTTGCAATAGAGTTCCGGAACACCTCTGTCATTTGACGAAAATTTATCTTAAATTGTAGGACTTCAGGTATTTTTTACGCTAGATTGGTGAAATGGCTGTGCTTTGAGAGAAAATTAATGACAATTTTCATGAAGTAACGGAATATAATCAACAAAAAAATACATGTCCATTCACAGATTTCTTTTAGCCTATAAAGAAAACCCGTCTTAAATGGAAAATAACATGGTGCCGACGATGCAAGCGACGAATAACTATCTGCTAAGCTAAAAACCTAAAAAAAAAAAAAATGTTGATTTTACGGTATAATACTGGTAGCTTGGATGCTAGTAGGATTACCGTAAAATCAACAATATTTTTCTTTGCAGTGTACCTAAAACAGAATTATTCCCCCGGTCCCTTGTGATTCTGTCCTAGCAGTATCTTTTCAGTTTCAATTTCTGACTAAAATGACTAAACTCAGATTCTTCTTTCTTAAAATTAAGCTGCCTTATAGATTAACAAAATATTCATAAAAAAAAAGTTTTTAAAAGAAAAAGGATTTTATTTAAACGTTACTTTTTACTACGGGAATCATATTTTCAAATTTTTTCGTTCAAAACAAAAAAATCCTTAAAAGAAATCAAAGAATATATTACTGAACAACACTGTAAGAAAGTTTCACAGCTTTATTTTTTATAGAAATTTAGATAAATCAATTTAAATATGACAAATTTTGAAAAATGCATTCTGAGATAGATGGATTTCCTGGAAGAGGGCATAGCTACCATAGCACATACGGTATATAGAAAACTGTGTTACATGTTTTGATCTAATTATTACTACTTACATGCGGTTTTCGTCATTTTATTCCAGTGATTCCAGAATATGTTTTAAGCCAACAAAAAGTAAAGATGTGAATTTTTTCAGATTTTTGTGTCCTGACCTTGTGTTGTGACCTTTTGTGTCCTGACAAAATATTTTAACGAGTAAAAGAATTTATTTTACTCTTTTTCACTTTCATTTTTACATTTTTAAAATTTTTTATATCGACACAGGCTTTATCTCGATAACGTGAAACATTTAATTGCTGTGTTATTAAGCATCTGTCCAAATTTGTATGTGAAGGCCACTGCTATATTATTGTCAGTCTCGTACATTGTACGACAGCGACAGCGTCTTCCCAACAGATGATGATTTAATTCAGAAACTTAATGTAGTAACACTGATTTTTTTTTAATGCATAAATTTGTTTTTGCATTTTTACTTCTCATTAATCATTCATTACCACTTCATGATTGAGTTTATAGATCAATATACTGGTTGCCTGTAAACTGCGTTTACAAAATATGATAAGGTGATAGTACTCAGCAAAACGAATAATTTTTGCATAGGAAACCAGGGTTACAAACCTGTCAAACCTGTCTGTAGTCTGTCAAAAATACAGAATGTCTTGTTCCAGGACGAACGCAGGTTTTCGTTCATAACTTTTAAAATACAAAAGATATCTTAGGGAAATTCTCAACAGACTAATTTTATTTTCTCTGAAATGTGACACCATCATGGGAAGGTCTAGAAGTGCACTATAATTCAGTCAGTGTATAAGGGACGTTCAAAAAGAAACGAGCCGGATTCTGGAATGTGCAAACCGGTGACAGAATGGTAATATCGTTGCGTCAGTAACAAAGAGGGTTTCCGACAAGAGCGCGGAAGTCCACATGCCCGCCGCTAGAGGGTCACGAGTGCAAGTCACGTGAATACAAAGCTAGCAGCACGGAGGAAGATACATGGAGGGGAAAGTAGCGTTGAAATTTTACAATACAGTTTTTCTCCTAATAGATGGCGCTACGGTAAACTGACGGCGATCCTAGCCTGCTTCTGCAATGCTTTTCAATGCGAAAAGCATTCATTTTTTAAATGTTTTTGATTGAAAATTTGAACTTTAAAAAAGTCAAACAAGTAGAAATTTCATTAAATAAAGTTTTCTTCACACCATGCATACATTTTAATAGATATTTGGCGTTTCGATTGCTTTTTATAACTCTTTAAATAAGAGTTCATCCTGACAAAAACATCTGAATAGTCATTTAAAAATAAATATCACGGATATTGTACTGCTAAGAAATACGGAATGGACGTATAATTTTTAGAGATTAAAAGCATTATTCAAATTTTCTGGAATAAGTTTTAATCTTGCGTATATATCGATAACCTTTAAATAATTTAATAACTCATAATTTTTTATATCTATGCAATTAATATTATGTACATTTAAAAACAAATTTTTATCTTAATTATTTGGGAAATAAAACTTGAATAAATAATAGGGTCTATTAACTAATTTTTGCAAGAATGGTAAATTGTGACTTTAATATAATGTTAGTTATGAATGGTCCAAAAACTCTTTTTTTTTATCATACATAAATGCTTCCTCTTTCATACACACTGCTGCAGATAGAAAAGGTAACATGTTTATCTTATAATTTGAAAATTATACAGTTATTAAAAACCATATATACTTAAATCTTTTTTTCTTTGTGCATATTAAATTTGTTATTTAAATGAGTTCTTTTTCCTAATTTTCAATCAATAAAATCTTTTGATTTAATTGAACAGCCAAGTAATCAAATTAAATTTTTAAATTGCAAATAGCACTCTATAAGACAATTTAAATGGCCATGTCAATTAGCCACAGACATTAGCATTCATTAAGTATAACATTTCAAAAACATATACACTAAGATCGATATACTAGAATACAAATTTCTTAGTTAAAAAATGATTACATGCATATAACTTTAAATTAAAGTATAATAAAAAGCACTCACCTTTGGAGCTCCAAACATACTTATTTTTTTTCCTTCGATTTTTCTTTTGTTTATCTCATCATCATAGCCCGATCTACATCCCGGAATAAAACATTTAATCCCCATATTAAATTTATGACATATAATTGCTATAATTAAAAATAATCGAGTAAAATACTTTCGGAATTTAACATGTAATCTAATGACATTCTGTTTAAAGGCCGCCACCAAATTTTACAGCGCCCTCTTTCGTTAAAAAAATATGACTTGCATTTTCGATATCCTCGCCTATTCTAGTTTACCCTCCAGGTTCTGTCTCCGTGGCTAGCAGAAACATGCATTAATCGTCCAACGTTCATTCGTGTTGTAAGCAGTGAAATGGAGGCGTCAAAAGAAGATGTTGTTCGTTTTCTGACAACGGAAGGAGTAAGGGGAACGGACATTCATCGAAGAATGTCACAACTGTACGGTGTCCACTGCATGTCCCTTGCAAGGGTCAAGGCGTGGATCAAGCGCTTCAGGGAAGGACGGGTTTCCTTAGCCGATGATGCACGGTCTGGAACATCGTGACCGATGACATCGTCCAGCTGGTTGATGGACTCGTTACGCCATTTTTGGTCCCCTAAAAAAGACTCTGAGGGGCAAACGATTCACCTCGGACGACGACGTCAAGCAGTACGTTCGAACTGGTTCACATTGCAGCCCCAGGAATTTTACGAGACAGCCATTCACCGACTTGTGTGTCAGTGGGACAAGTGCCTCAACAGCCAGGACCAATACTTTTGAAATACGTGTACTAGTTTATGTTCTTAGGCCTCCGGCTCGTTACTTTTTGAACGTTCCGAATACAATGGACGTTCTGAGTCCTATGTACGCTAATGGCGCCCGGTGCATGTAAAATCCGTCGTGGGTGCAAAGTCCTCTAAGTTCCATGTGAATTATACTTATGGAGGTGCCTAGTCAAGTGAAGGTCTCGTCACCTGATCAAGGTTCTAAATTACAAGACCAACTCGCGTAGCGATAGCATGACGTATAAGTGTGCGATGCAGCGTGAAATAAGTAAGTACTCCAGTATCTCACATCCGTCCAGCATAACTTCGTTACACTGTGTAGTGCTGAATCCAAATATCAATTAGCAACCGGCCTACTAAGGAAAAGAAACTTAGGCAACAAGATGCACTGAAGCCATGTCGGCCTAGAGGCTTATCAAACACAGATCCTCCCCACTCGGAGATCAGGCGAATCCTCGCCCCGTTGCCGGGCATCAACCCGTTAAGCTAGGCAAAAGCCCGGCAGTAGGTGCCTGGTCAGCGGTCTAAAATAAATGGACATTCTGAATAGATCACACGCACCGAGCAGAGCTTTCATTGTTTGTGGGAAATATCAGTATTATGATTAGATCATTCTAATTTTTATGGGAAACAAGCAGGACGCTGATTAGCTATATGAACGAAAAGCGTCATCATGAAGCTGGATAACGTCGGAAATGCATATCGTCTTATGTCTCCGTTGGGACCTTGCGACATTGAACCCCATCTATACACACTGAGTTATGGAAAGCTACTTCAGGTACTATAGGTACTAAAGGACTCCATCTTCCAGCATTTCTCGTGATATCAGCTTGCTTCACGCAAAGCAAAACTGTGGGAAATATCGTTAGAAAATTTTCGTTATTATTGAAGTTGTCAATGGGTTGGGTTGGGTTGGGTTGATTATTGACGGCCAATTATCTACACTAGGGATATAGGCCCGGGGGGGAGTGCCCTTCGTGGGGGTCTTTCTAAGGGAACCTAATCCGTATTTACGCATGGATAAATCCACGGCTCGAAGAAAACCACGAAAACTCCGAACGATTAGGCCGACGGGCGCGATTGGGATCGAACCCAGCACCTCCCGTCTACCAGCTTCGAGAGCACAACCTTTCAGCCACTGGTGGGGCTTGAAGTTGTCAATGAAAATCCGAGTTTGGCTTGTAGTGAGACACGACACCCTGTATTTTTGACATAATAAGTGTCATACGATACTGGTTTCCTATACAAAAATTATTCGTCTTGCTGTGTTACTATTACCCTTTTTATTTTTAAAACACAGTTTACGAGCACCAGAACTGTTTACTCAAATTGCAGCTTTATTAATAGTTATACAGGGTGTATCTGAAATGCTTCAACAAACTTAGAGGGATGATAGTACTCATGAAGACGAACAAAAAATGCAATGGAACATGGGGTCGCAAATGACGTTTAACTCCTTCAGGGGCAGTGGTATGTTTGTGAAACCACTTAATTTTAATTCCAAAACGCCACAATAGCACCAGAATTTTGCTAAAATCTTTTCCATTTAATACGTATGTGAAATATAGCCTTTTTCTTATTTACAAAAAATTTTTCTGTAAATTCCGGTGCCAGTATTTATTTCAACATTTTAGTACGAAAAGTACTTTGCCCGTGAAAGGCTTAAAGGATGAAAATCGAGAGAATGCGCCTGAAAATGGACTGGCACCGGAATTTACAAAAAAATTGTTTGTAAATAAGAAAAAGGCTATATTTCACATACATATTAAATGGAAAAGATTTTAGCAAAATTCTGGTGCCATTGTGGCGTTTTGGAATTAAAATAAAGTGGTTTCATAAACATACCACTGCCACTGAAAGGGTTAAACGTCATTTGCGACCCCATGTTCCATTGCATTTTTTGTTCGTCTTCATGAGTACTATCATCCCTCTAAGTTTGTTGAAGCATTTCAGATACACCCTGTATATGCATACGATATTTTTTCCAAAATAAAAATAAAAATTCTGCCACAAGTAATTTATGTTTCTCATTTTGCTTCACGTTAATTCTTAAAGAGCATTAAAAGAGCAATTTTTGACTTCAAATTAAAGTTTAAAAAATCCAAAATACTCTGCAGTCTCTGGAAAGCTGACTTTTTGTCAATACTATTGATTGCTAAGAAACTATCGGTATAATCGATTGTAAGGTACTGTTTCCATTCGTCTACCAACAACCATTTAAAGTGCATTTGAAGAAACACATAGTACCAAATGGGAAAAAAAATAGGGGTGTTCTGGAGAAAAAGTGTTACAGAAGAGAGACTTTTCATCAGAAGGTAAGTGGAGATTCAGATAGCGAAAGGTTTAAGAAAAGTTTAATAATAATTTTCAGCATATGCCGTTTTGACTTTAATGAATTAAAGAGCATAGAAGAAGAAAAATATTTCAACTTTTGGTAAAATTTATTTTCCATCAGTATTTTGATGCACCAATAGTATCCTCAGGAATACAATATAGTTTATTTGGAAATTCTCAGAAAATAATATATTAAAGATGTAAATACTTTCGGGACCTTTCGTTTTGAAGCTGAGGCGTTACTTCTGAATCACAGAGGCTTGTTAATATCGCGGCAGTATTTATCGGTTATAAACTGTCCCATTTCCATCGTAAATTTCCTATTAGAAGAAGTCCCTACTTGGTTTAAAAATTGTTTAGATACCAAACTTGTTGGCCGATTTGTCCCAAAATCTATGCAGTTCCTCGTGACAATGGCCTTCACATGCCTAACCAAATGGGAGCTCGATCAAAAATTTCGTTTGAACGCTACCTTGTTCACACACGTACGTACAAATAGTATTGTAAAAGTACAAAAAAAACGCAGGGCCTGAAAACGCAGAGAGCTTTGCATATACGTAGGTTGAACCAAAAAAAAGTTTACAAGCAGAAGCATTTGAAACGTAATAATTGTGGAGCGAATATTTCCACCCAGGATGGTTGACAGATGGCGCTAGTTGTCCTACAGCGGTTCTACGAGTAAGTAGCGTCAGTACGCAGACACTTAAGAGCGACAGTAATGGCACGACGTCTAGAAAAGTGGTCTCGCATAGAGGTGCGAGCCGTAATTCGATTCTTATGGGCCAAGAATGTGGCCGCATCCGAAATTCACAGACAAATCGTTGAGGTATACGGGGACAAAGCAATGAGTAGACAACAGGTAGCGAAATGACTCAGGAATTGCTGCAAAGGTTCAAGTGGGAGGTCTGGAATCACCCCCATACAGCCCCGATTTGGCTCCAAGTGACTCTTTCCTTTTTCTGGCGTTGAAGCGAAACTTATCGGGAACACGGTTCACCTCAGACGATGCAGTGAAAACAGCTGCCGAGAAATGGCTCAATGAGCAGGACCCTGATTACTACCAAGACGGGATAAATAAGTTGGTCGAACGTTCTGACAAATGCCTAAACAGGTTTGGCGCCTATGTGGAAAAGTAAAGGCCAGATGTGTATTTTGATTGCCATTTTTATCTTGTTTCTATTGTTAATAAATACTTTTTCCTTTGCCTTGTAAACTTTTTTTTGGATCACCCCTCGTACATACATATACACGCACCTTCATACAAAACCATTGTAAAAGTGTATCCAGGATATCTAAAAATAATTAAGGTATACCAGGTTTTTATAATGTTTTTTAATCATAACTACAATATTTCCCTTACACCATATGTGTTCGGATAATAGAAGTATGAAATGCTGTTCAATTCCTAGGTATATAAATAAGAAAACTTTGCAAATTTCAATTCCGAATAAAAATGCCTTTTTGTATGTATCAGAAACTAACCGGTTTAAATATTTGAAAAAAAAAAGCAATTTAAAACTTTTAAACATTTAATATAAAATACTACATCCACTGGATCGAACTAAAACATTTCACTCATCCATTTTATACCTATAAATTACGTTTTAATACCCTCGCATAATTCAGCGCCTGAACACTCCAGTGAAAATCCCTTTATTCGATTTTTCACTTATCCTTAATGATCTGCCTTTTGATAATTAAGCGCGTTTCAAAATAAATTTGCAATTCGAAATACCGAAATATCCATTTCGAATGAGCAATGATCAGCATCGAGTCTATTTATCTTCCTTCCAAAAGTATTTTTCAAAGTGAAACGATATTTTCTACAAATATTTTAGGAGACGCTGAAAAGCATAAGGCAAATAAAAAGTTTGTTGGGATCAAAGTGTTAACTGAAATAAATGGATGCCAAGAGATTAAATTTGAGAATAAGCATTACAAATTATTGAAAGGTGCAGTGATGTTAATTTACCTTTTCCGAGTGAAATAAAATATCTCGTACTGAAAGTGATAAGAGATTTCTATATGCATTTTAAAAGAAATGCAGTTCTTGGTTTACTTTGAGATTATAATAGGGGAGATAGGGCATGAATGGGACATTTTCACAAAAAATATTTATTTTAAATATTTCATTTAAGTTATTATTAATATTATATATCGCAATTCATACATTAGGTGTTTGTCTACATCTTATGCACAATATTTATTCAAGATTATTATTATACTATTATCAACTTATATACTATTATTTAGTTAATAAAACAAAAATTCAGTATCCTATAGGGATGAATGAAGCAGTCCCATTCATCCCGATTTGAAATGTCCCAATCATCCTCATGATGCATATATTCAATTGTCAGCCCCTTTTGTCGCAAAAATTATTTTGTCACAATGGTTAATATTCATTCATTTTAATTACCAATATTGAGCCTTGAAATAAATAACTACAACATATCTTAATTGTTTATAATGCAAAAAAATATGTAAACAACTTCAAATATATATAAAAAATTATTTTTAAGAAAAGTTTTCAGGAAATTCAACTTTGAAGGAAATTTAAAACAGACATGTGGTCTTGCTTTTGGTTCTGAAGCACACTATGATAGTGTCATCTATGAGGATAGGAAGCAACTAAAAATTTTATTACCTGAAATATTGAGAATGTCCCATCCATCCCTTGTCCCATTCATTCCCTCCCCAGTTCCCCTACCTGATTTGTTTATTCTGTCGCGTTTTTAACTGATCCGCTAAATTCGAAAGCTTAGAATGACAGAATCATAAGTGGAATGTTCGGGTTTGGATCTTGTTTTGATTTTATTAGTGGTACGGTCATTTTTTTTTCTTTTCTTACTGGCAAATGATAAATAGACCGAGTCTCTAAACCTGATGCGGATTTGTAACATCCAAGGCACAACCAAGAACTAGAGTTAGAATGTGGCACATCTCGACTGGTAGACATCATCTTACCCACAAGACCAGAAAATAGGCTTTAGTCTTACAAGGAGAGGTTCCGAGGTCGGCGTCACAGAATGCGGTGAACGTTTGTGTATCGATAGAGTTATAATTAGTATATAAATATATGAAAGCCAAAAGCGCAATACTCGGATGATCTTGAGATAAAAGATCTCAAAGTTTAAGTCACAGTTTATAATCGGATAAATTTCTACCTTTGATATTGGTTTCGTAGACAAGTCGTTAGATCGATGGGTATGAGATTTTTGTGTTTGGGTTCAAATCCCCCGCTAGACTCATTTTTCGCAGCGAAAAAATTTATCAATTACCTTTGAACTAGAATTGGAAAAAAAATATGTATAATCATTGAAATTTACGAAAAATATAAATTAAATTATGTTTTGTATCATATAAATACAGTTTTAACTATGAAATTCTGCATGTTTAAATATTTAATGAAAGTAGACAATTTCTATTTCTATTTCTGCTGTTATTTAAAATTATTTACAGTTATTTAAATGAATAATCTACTATTTTTCACAGAGAAATAAATCAAAGTACGTGATATAAATCTATAACGTATTATTTTAATTTTAATTTATTATACAAATATTTTAAATATTTCGTTGTTTTTTAAAAATATTTCTTTAAATTTTTTATATGACTTTTTAAATTTTCTGATTATTGGTTTTGTCTTTGCTGCCTACGTAATAACTATTTTTAGTAATTCAATATCTTTTTAGAACTTATTTTTAAATGCATGGACAGTTTTTTACTTACCCATCATACGTAGTATAGGGTAAGTCTTGTAATCGTTTTGAAAATCGAAAATTTTTTTTGACGGATTTACACGTTTCAGACATTGGAGATTCCAAAAAACATATTTTTAGAAAAAAAAATTTGCCGTCCGTCTGTGTGTCTGTGTGTGTGTCTGTGTGTCTGTAAACGCTCTATCTCCCGAACAAATTGAGATAGAGACTTGCAATTTGGTATATACTTACTATGTAATAATGGGAAGAAGCCTATTTCATTTCAATAACCTCGATTAACCGGAACATTTTTTTTCGGACTCTCGAAATATTCGTTCTGATGAAAGGTATATAAAAATTTTCGAAATTGTTTATTTTAAGTAGTAAATATAAAAAACAATAAAAAAACATAAATTTTGCATAAAACATGAAGTCGATCGGATAATGAGTTGCCGAGATATTTGTAATCCTATTTTCCACACTCTTCGATTTTTCATGACCCTGTATTTCATCCAAATTTCACTTCAAAGATGTATTTTAATTGGAAATTTGACGCTTAATCAGATGCAATAAACCGCTAGTTAATAGGAGTATTATTTTTGGAGTTATAAGGAAAAACCTCTTTCAAGCAATTCAGTAATCGAGCCTTTTTATGACGTCATCAAGCCACGATTTTATTTGAATTGCAATGCATTTTATAAGTAGTTTACACATTTTTATTTTAATATTTTACATTATACATATACATGATGGGTAAGTATTACGGTGGCCCCCAACGACTAGTTCCAATTATAAACACAAAAATACAAGATTTAAAAAAAAAAAAAAATGTTTAAAGTACGATATATTTTGAAGTACTATTATGATTGAAATACTATTAATGCTAACATAAAAATTTTAATTTGACAAATAATTAAAACAGCAGCGTGTTGTAATTTTATGTAACGTATTTTAATTTATTTCACGGTGAAAAATAGTAGTTTATTAATGCAACTAATAGTAAAGAAATTTTAAAGCAAGTAAATATTTGTGATCTGTAGGAAAACCAATTGCCTATTTTTGTTTAATTAATTAATTATTTATCAAGACTTTACTTTTCAATAAATATGTAAGTATGCAAAATTTCACAGTTTAAATTGTATCTATATAATTAAACTGTATTATAAAAACATATTAAACAACAAAAAAGAATTTGAATTGCTAAAAACAATTATTATGTAGACCGTTATTCAAATTAGGAAATAAAGAATCCGAGATTTAAAAAAAATCATATTAAATATATAGAAGGATATTTTTAATAAGTCATGGAATTTTTTAAAATGTTTGGATAATGAAACAAAATTAAAATTATATATTATAGATTTACATCACATATTTTAATTTATTTATGTCATTGTGATAAATAGCAGATTATTCATTTAAATAACTGCAAATAATTTACAATAACAGCAAAAAAAATTACCATAACAGAGAAAAAAATTCTGGTCTATAGAAATATATATATAAATTGCCTTTTACTTAAAAAAAAAAAAAAAACTTTCCATTAAATATTTAAACATGCGGAATTGCATAGTTAAAACTGTATTTATATGATAAAAATAATTTAATTTCTATTTTTCGTAAATTTCAATGTCGGTGTTGTTTTTTACGGCCGATTATCTACTTTAGGGATATAGCCCGAGGGGGATGCCCTCCGTGTGGGGATCTTTCTAAGGGAACCTAACCCGTATTTACATAAGGTTACTCAAGGTTCGAAGAACACCACAGAAAACCCCGAACGATTAGGCTGACGGGCGGAATTGGATTCGAACCCAGCACCTCCCGTCTATCAGCTTTGAGAGTAGAACCCCTCAGCCGCTGGTGGGGCGTAAATTTCAACGATTATACATATTTTTTCAAGTGTAGTTCAAAGGTAAAATTTTCGCTGCGAAAAACGAGTCTAGATGCGGATTCAAACTCAAACACAGAAATCTCGAACCCAGCGCTCTACCGACTATAGGCTACGAAGCCGCCTGCCAAATGAAGAAATTTGTCCGATTATAAACTGTGCTGTAAACTTTGAGACCTTTTTTTCTCAAAACCCCCTGGGTATTGTGTTTTATAGCTTTCATATTTATATTACTAATTATACTCTATCGATACACAAACGTTCACAGCATTCTCAGACGCCGACCTCGAAACCTCTCCTTGTTAGATATCGAAAAACTGCAGAATGTAAATGCCGTAGACGTATGCGTGCTACAAATGTAACATGCGAAAACGCAATATTTAACCCTTTATATCCTGAATTAATTTTCTAGCTACTTTTTAGATGCTCAGAATCCTCGATTATTCCCACCAGTTATTTTTTTTTGTAAAGTTTTCCTTATCTAATCATAGCATTTTTGCGATTCAATTAGGTGAAAATTTCTCATTTGAAAAACCGGTGGTAACAGATTAAAAATTCTGTAAAAGACGCTTGTCGCGAAGGAGTTAAAGGGGTACTTATAAATACTGTCAGGATAAAAAGGGTTAAAGCAGGTGACACAACTTGTGACACAATTTTCTTTCTTCTAATTCTATTTGTAAGATACAATAGCAACTATCGTAGTGCTAGTACTGTACTTCTTGGTTTGGAAAAAAAAGGAAACCTATCAAAATGCAGTTGGCAGTAACCTTTTAAGACACTTTTTTAAATTTTAACCCTTGCATATATATTAGAGAAAAACATATTTAATGATGATAAAACTTTATGGAACACATCATATGTTTTTTAGATTTTGAACCTACATCATGTTAAGCAAATTCAAAATCTTTAAAGACTTAATATTCAAAGTAGAACATTTCATACATCTATTTTATACATTCATTTTATATCTATAGATTACTTCTTAATACCTTTGCATAATTTAGCGCCTGAACACTCCAGAGTGGAAATCCTTTTATTCAATTTTTCACTTACCCTTAATGATCTGCCTTTTGATAATTAAATGCGTTTCAAAATAAATTTGCAATTCGGAATTCCGGAATATCCATTTCGAGTGAGCAATGATCTGCATCGGGTCTATTTATCTTCCTTCTGGGTATTTTCCAAAGCGAAACGAAATTTCCTAGAAATGTTTTAGGAGACGCTGAAAAGCACGGTGCAAATAAATAGTTTGCTGCGACCGAGTGGTAAGTGAAATGAATGGATGTGAGCGATTACATTGGAAACAAGCCTCATAAGTTATTGAAAAATACTAGGTAGGAGGTTATGTTGATTTTTCATATAAATGGTGATTATATCTAAGTGAAATAAAATATTCAATGATGAAAGTAATGAGATATATGTACGTACGTTTCAAAGAAATTAATTTTTTTCATTCGAACTATCATACGGATGCGATATAAATATCATTAACTCCTCTGAATATTTGGCCCCACCAGTGGCTGAGAGGTTTTGCTCCCAAAGCTGGTAGACGGGAGGTGCTGGGTTCAAACCCCCTGTCGCGCTCATCGCCCTAACTGTTCGGAGTTTTCCGTGCTTTTCTTCGAACCTTGCGTTAATACGGGTTAGGATACCTTAGAAAGACCCACCACGGAGGGCATCAATTAATCAACCAACCAACCTCAAAATATTTGAATTTATAGATTTGTTTCATTAAATTAATTGTTTCTGCAGATGTTTTCCTCAAACGATGGGGCCACTCTGCGTATCATCTAAAGCACTGTTACTCACTAAAATTTCCATAAGAGTCAAAATCTGGTAGAAAAGTGAGCTCGAGGGCCGCATTTGTGCAGTCATCTATGTTATATATAATAATGACCTACTCTTATATACTTATTATTAATACGTAAATATTAATTTTAAGCGGTGTTAACAGTGTAGTATTAATTGCGTCATGGATAATGTCCGTTATCTACCAGGAAAGGTTCTGAAAGTGACATAAAACGCTATAAACCTGACTTGCAATGTTTTACTCCAGTATTGGGGCCATTAATTGGAAGCAAAATTATAGAAGCCTCCATTTCTTATTTTTATTGCATCAGATTTTGAAAACAATCACGAGGTCTTTAATTATCCGAGCCTCGCTTAACCGAGTTTCTTCTTAAACCGAGTTACCGGAAAAAACAAAAAAAACTCCTCTCAGCCCGACACGAGCTCGGGCTCGATTTTCATACAAGTCTTCGGGTTTGGGCTCAAGGTTTTTATTTTGTTTTTTCACAAGTTTTTTTTTTTTATTGCTATTTCATAAACAAGAATGTAAGTTAATGTAACAAGAATGTAAGTTAAGAATGTAACAAGAAGTTTGTTAAAGTTTTCACAATCTTTTAAAAATCTCTTTGAAAAAGAATCGAATTGTTATGGATCGAATATAATGAGAAATATTCTATTTGATTCCGAAGCCTTTGCATGGTTAGTATTACTAACATAAAGATGTCGTTTGATATCCTCTGACTATACTAGCTTTCTGTCTGAAGCCCTTTTCCAAACTTACTGTTAAACAGAATTCATGGCCTTTTGCTATAGTGGTACAGTGATATTTTAAAAGAATGAGAATTGTGATTTTTGCTGTTTTCTGCCAGTGGTTGGGTATAAATAACAAATTTGCTATTTTAAACAGACTTTCAGGGTGTGAATGAAGCTTTCTGTTAAACTTTATGTCTAAATGACTCACTACTTGTACTAAATGGATGAGAATAAGAGGTATATAACGACTGTTAGACATTACCTCCTTCAAAGTAAGAACTGAAAGCAAGTTTCCAGATGTGCGCACTTAAAACATTTTTAAAAGGTTATAAATCTCTATCGCATCCTATGATCTGATTGTATAGAGACATTTATTACATTGTGCATTTGTAGCACTTGAAACCAGGCCACGACTCTCAAGAACACTTGAAATTCCGTCACTATATATATGGGAACTTTGAGGCCTTTAGAAGAGATTCGATTTTTGTATCTGCTGAGAGCAGTTGGCTCTCTAGCCAGAGAGAATATCTTACGGCACGATGTTGCCGCTAAAGTGAATTTTTGCCCTGGACAAGCCGGGCCATCCTGATAAAAACTTTCCAAATGAGCTGAAATTAACTGTATGCCACTTTATGTATAATTTCCGTGTGCTGTGAAGTACTCGCTAAAAATTAATGTTGTGCCTAACAAGTCTTTTAATCATAAATGTCACATGGCACCTCCAAATCACGAAATGTTGTCACAGGAGGGTGTTTAGAATTAATAGTTATTTCTATTTAAGAAGAGATTTTTAAATGAGAAAATCAATCTTAAAACAAATTTAAAATGCTATTAACAATTTTCTACTGCGTACTTTCGGTATCGAGCTCGAGCTCTGATGACACAAATGTTTTCGGGCTCGGATTTCAAATCGTCGGCTAAAAAGTATCCTAAACTCCTCTCTAGGTCTCTAGTAACAATGCAGCAGAGAAATGTTTATCACCCGAAACGGAAAAATATTATAGACTTCTTCAAATGGACAATTTCATTCCCGATTTTTATAAAAGCATTGGATGTATCATAAAAATTTATAAATTGTGTGTAAATGTATATATCATCTCCTTAGTTAGTGACGAATTATGTAAATCCGATTTATCAGAGTTTTTTGCTTATCCGAGGTGAGCGTGGTCACATATTAAAATTCGTAAAACTTTGAGACGGTGATAGAAATAACCTAATTGAAACCTTAATCACATTCATAATATATTTGAATTTTTAATGAATGTTTAAGGAAATCTTCGTTGAACCTAATACTTTTTGATTTTTTAAGATTTTCCTTTAAGTTTTTATTGGATGCTCTTGTGTCATTTTTTTTTTTACTAATGAAAAAATATCTGCAAACGATAGTGAACAATTTGATTTTACCACCTACAATGTGCATTTGTCATTAGATTTTCTGTGTTTTGTAAGAAAAAATATCTTTCAAGAAATTTCCCCCAATATTAATTAGAGACTTCAGTTAATATACTGTATACGAATCTGTTTCACTGGCATCCTAATTTAATGTAATAATTTAATATGATAATAGATAATAGTTTAATTAATTAAGAAAGTTAAACTACAACTTATTGCAATTGTAATCAACCAGATGTTATCAGTGAAAGTAACGGACCATAATAAAAACTAAATGTTGCGCACTACAATCATTCATACGCTTTATTTTTATTTCTTCTCCAATACCATTATCTGTACTTTTTCAGAGCATTGCTTTATTGAGCGTCTTTTAATTGCAAATTATTTAAACAGTTTATCTTGAAAAATATATTGCTGAATATATTTTGTGTTTCTCAACAATTTTACTCTCATACGGTATTTTTCAAATGGAATTTTCCACGAAATTCTCTTATCGGACGTCAAATAATTCAAATTCAGAATTTTAAAAAACAAAATTGACAGGCTTCAAAAACCTCAATTCTATTTTTCTTTTCCCTTTTTTGCATTGTAAAAATCAGTAAACGTCGAAATAGCATTTATGAAAAGAGCCCAATCGTCTTTTTTTTTTTCCCAATGCATCCTTTTAAACGACGTTTTCCCCACTCGCCCCGATATTTCAGGAGAAAAGTCAATACTAACGATGCTTGTGAGAAAGAAGGCCCAGGAGCAAAGAAGGATTCCGTTGCCATAGTAACGGAATACGGTCGTTACGGAATGCTTCCCTAAAATTTTCTTTTTTCCCTAACTATTTTTTATTCCTTTCCCTATATATTTTTTTACAATAGAGTAGAAATGTGTGGTTTCTGTGACTGGTTTCAGTTAGTTAGCAGACAGCAGCAGAAAACGAAATTATTTTAAAATGTCCATAGTTTTTGAGTTGCCAAAAAGCTTCGACCTGTTCCACAACTCCTTTTTAACACTTTCCAACATAGTTGAAAAATGTTTAGGAATTCGGTTTGTCTGTCTGTCTGTGCTCTAACTCACGTAAATACAGGGTGATTCATAAAAGATGGGCAGAACTTTAAGGGGTTATAGTACACTTAAAGACAAATAATATTAAATAGGAGACTAAGGGTCCCAGACGTATTCCCAAGGAGATAGGGGGCATTAAAGTTTAGGGTCCGAAATTTCAAATGATTATAAAACATGGAAAAATTGGTCGATTCGTTTGCGGTTTTTGCAAAAAAATTTCTTTATGCCAGTATTTTCTTGAAATAAAATTTTAAAGTTCAATTTCAAAAAATGCCGATAGGGGGCGCTTTAGACTTTGGAGTAACAAGCAAATATTTTTTAACGTTATTTTTTGTATTTCTTTAAATGATTTCGAAAGCTTAGACTTAAACTTAAATTTTGATCTAAAAATCTGAGTCCTAACGAGTAGTTAAGTAGCGTAAACTGAAATTTGAAATTTGAAACCCTTCTCCCCCCAGAACAAAAATCAGTTATTCCCGATCTTTGTGTCGTAGATTAGGCTCTAACTACTGCCGCGTTTTGCTAAAATTATTCTTTATGTCAGTATTTTCTTGAAAATAAATTTTAAAGAAAATTTTCAAAAAATTCCGATAGAGGGCGCTTTAGACTTTGGAGTAACGAACAACTATTTTATACCGTTATTTTTTGTGTCTCATTAAATGCTTTCTAAAGCTTAGACTTAAATTTTCAGCCCAAAATCTGAATCGTTAGACGTGGTTAAGTTTCTGGGGAGAGGGGTTTGAAATTTCTACTCCTGAGCACAGTTCAGTTTACCATGTCCACACATTGTGTGCTGTGATACGAGGTAAAAAGACACAAATTAGGATTATGTTACCAAAGCATATTTATTAACATGTAATCACAATAAATGTTCAAAATTGTGACCACCAGAGGTTATGCACGCAGAACAACGGCGACGAATGGAACGGCGAACATTCGCGAAAACATCAGGCTTTTCGAGCACTTCCCCTACAGCGGCGGAAAGTCTGGCGACCAGTTCCTCGGGGGATTCAATGGGTGTCTCATACATAAGAGCCTTCAATCGTCCCCAAAAAAAGAAATCGAGGGGTGAAAGATCTGGCGAGCGAGCAGGCCAAGCAACAGGACCACCTCGACCAATCCATCTGTTCGGAAATGTGATGTCCAGATAGTTGCGGACGTCTCGTACGTAATGGGCTGGCGCTCCATCGTGCTGGAACCACATGACCCGCCGGATGCGTGGAGGAACAACGTTTAACAGGTCTGGCAGCACATGTTGCAGAAATGTGAGGTATGTTTTACCGTTGAGGCGTTCAGGAAGAAGGTACGGTCCGATTAGGTGGTCTCCGAGGATTCCTGCCCAAACATTGATGGAAAAGCGTCTCTGATGAGCATGTGGATACGTAGCATGTGGATTGACATCCGCCCATACATGTGCATTGTGTGTGTTAAATGTACCTTCACGTGTGAAGGTACATTCATCGGTGAAAAGCACAGTTCGTCCAAAATGTGGATTTAGCGCGTTCTGCTGCAGAAACCAGCGGGCGAATTCAATACGATTTGGATAATCCCCTGGAGACAGTTTCTGGACTCGTTGCACATGAAACGGGAGCAAATGTTCATCCTTCAGTACCCTCCAAGTCGTGGACTGTGAGGTATCCACCTGGCTAGCCACTGTTCGTGTACTTGTACTTGGCTGCGCCGCTACTACATCCAGAATGGCTTCTGCAACAACTACTGATTCGTCCTTTTTTGCACGACCTGCATTCGACCGGGAAGCGAGAAATGATCCCGTCTGACACAACTGTCTGTGCAAGCGCTCGAAAGTTTTGCGGTTAGGCAACCGCCTGTTAGGAAATCGCTTTCCGTACATTCGTTGTGCCTCTGCACCATTTCCATCTGCCGCTCCGTAAATTAAATGCATCTCAGCCTTTTCCTTATTCGTGAAGGGCACCATCTTCCGATTCATTACTACAGCGACTTACACTTGACTCACCGTTCAGTGGTTTTTATGCCTGAATCGTGTCGAAATTTTGCATACGTGTTCTTCTTCTTCCCCATTTGACATTTCCATACTTTCTGTTTCCTTCTTCACCCGGTGACTAGCGTCAGGAATGGAGCTTTAACGTTTGCATGAGCGACGTTTCCAACTGTGCCAGTGCCTTTATGAGTGAATTCCGACTATGCAGTCCTTGACGAAAGTTGTATTTTTGCCTCGTATCACAGCACAGAATCGTTGGGCATGGTTAAGTAGTGCAAACTGAACTATGTTCAGAAGTTGAAATTTGAACCCCCTCCCCTCGCTACTGAACCACGCTCAGCGGTTCAGATTTTGAGCTGAAAATTTAAGTTTAAGTCTAAGCTTTAGAAAGCATTTAATGAGACACAAAAAATAACGGTATAAAATAGTTGTTCGTTACTCCAAAGTCTAAAGCGCCCTCTATCGGAATTTTTTGAAAATTTTCTTTAAAATTTATTTTCAAGAAAATACTGACATAAAGAATAATTTTAGCAAAACGCGGCAGTAGTTAGAGCCTAATCTACGACACAAAGATCGGGAATAACTGATTTTTGTTCTGGGGGGAGAAGGGTTTCAAATTTCAAATTTCAGTTTACGCTACTTAACTACTCGTTAGGACTCAGATTTTTAGATCAAAATTTAAGTTTAAGTCTAAGCTTTCGAAATCATTTAAAGAAATACAAAAAATAACGTTAAAAAATAGTTGTTTGTTACTCCAAAGTCTAAAGCGCCCCCTATCGGCATTTTTTGAAATTGAACTTTAAAATTTTATTTCAAGAAAATACTGGCATAAAGAAAATTTTTTGCAAAAACCGCAAACGAATCGACCAATTTTTCCATGTTTTATAATCATTTGAAATTTCGGACCCTAAACTTTAATGCCCCCTATCTCCTTGGGAATACGTCTGGGACCCTTAGTCTCCTATTTAATATTATTTGTCTTTAAGTGTACTATAACCCCTTAAAGTTCTGCCCATCTTTTATGAATCACCCTGTATACTCTAATTGCCATGCAAATGATATATGTTGTTGAAATTTACTATGGCATGTTTTGTATTGAAAATGAAGTGTGTGACATTTATAGTTCTTGTTACAGGGACACTCAAAAGAATTTCGTTACATTCCGGTCTATGCGTAAAAATCATTTGCGGTATATTTAAATAACTTTGCCCTATTTCAAACTCATTGAAAGTGATTTACCTCACTGATGTGCAGTACAAGGTAGCTACGTTACAATATGGTGTGCATAGTCATTTACACACATTCGTTGTACACACAAATGAATTCGGTTACAGTACTGTCTATGAACAATAATTGCTAGAAGTGTGTTTTAAGTTGTGATACACGCTTTTAAATTTAACTAATTTTTTTGCACTTTACTTGGTATCTATAAATTCTATAGAAAGATGATATACAGGGTTGCAGAAAACATCTCGAGTACATTTCCGCTCATTAGCGAAAATTGCTGAAGGGAAATTTTTAACTACGTTATGCGTTTCCTAACTGAATTAAATTTTTGCATACTATATTATAGTATGTATACAAATATATAGATCATTTAAGAAGCTGTACAATAAAAAAATAGGATACATTTCCAACTATAGATTCTAATTGTTCAGTATTCTAGAGGCTTTGGAAAGTATAATCTACGCTTGCCTTGGCGCATATATATATATATATATATATATATATATATATATATATATATATATATATATATATATATATATATATATATATATATATATATTATGGGGGAGCAATGGGCAAACTTTGAAACTCACACTTTTTTCTCATCAATAATATCATACTGTAAACATGAAATCAAACCGATCAAGATAAAGCGTGGCCCAGTTCTGGTATTTATTCGATGTTCTTTTCCTATATTTAAAAGAAAAATGAAACCTTTTCGATGCTTTAGACCAGTAGTCGCCAACCAATTATTCGTGGACAACCAGTGGTCTGCGCGAGTATTTTAGTGGTCCTGTTTAAAATCTGAACATAATTTGCATTAAAATATAGATAAAAATGCTTAAGTGATACAAACAGAACACAAAAAGGCTTATAAAAACCTTTTAATATAAAGTTCGACATATGTTTCAAAGCTCAAACGGCGCCATTATCAAGATCTACAGCTATAAACAAACTATTCTCGCAAATTTTTGAAAATAAGCTTGAAAAAAATAAGTCACAAGATCATCTATGTAATAAAAGCAGGTGCTTAAAATAGTCAACTGTAAACGTGAAAATTAATATTTCCTTATTGCTTTTTTAAAATTGAAAAATACCTCGTGCAAATTTTAGGTAATTCAAATGAGGCTGATTCATTGCAAATGTTCTCGTTACGCATATAGATTTCAATTGATTCACGGATAATAGATGGGAAATAAATTCTTGATGGATAAATTATTTTACAATTTAAAAATCAATTTTTAAAGTCTCGGTTCTATGTAGTCTTGCCAATGCTGTAGTACTTTTGTCATATTTGCTATCTGCAATATGCTTTTTTAATCTTGTTTTAAATTTTCTAGTTGTCATTCTTATATAACATTGCAATGTTCCATCTGCTTTGGTGAAAGGGATTTCATAACTTACGTCCCTTACTTGGACGTGCTGTTAATCAAAACCCGAAATGGCATAGAACGTACTGTGTGTAGAAAACCAATAGCAAATCAATCCATTATACCACATAATGTCTAGCACCTTTTTCATACTGAGTTTCTGCATTTAGGCATTTTATAAAGAGAGTCTTTACAGTCTGTACTCCAGATTAGTTAACCAATGAAATAAATAAAACACATGAAATAGCAAGAGACAACGAATATAAAGAAAGCACTGTTAATAAAGTAATTACGAGCATGGAGAAGAAAAATTTCAATAAACAGAACTCAAAGTTATCTACTTTACAATATTTCCTTGGGTTCTTTGAAAGATTAATAAATAAACTTAGCAAATTCAACATATGCCTTATTGCAAAACCACCCATACAATTAAACAAGAACGAAAAATCATGTGTCAAGCATAGATTATGAAACACTTTCCAACACAGACAGAAAACTGTAACGAAACTTCACCGTTAAATAAGATGAAAGGAGATATGTAAGTAAACAGTTTAGAAAACATATAACACATTGAAAAGTACCGAAATTACCTTCCAGCGTCAAAAAAGTAGTCGAATTATTTTGTTCAGCCCTGTATATGATCAATAGATGTGGATATATAGTATGATAAAATTTAGTTCAGTTAGAATATTCACATTTAGCAATTTTCGCCAATCGATGAAAATGCACTCGAAATCTTTTGTACAGCCCAGTATATTATCTGAAGACTTGTACATACCACATATTAACCTAAAATGCAACTTAAAACTCACTCGCAGCAATTACCAACCGTAAACGACAATGTATCTTTTTCTTTGCGTAGCCCTGTATATGAATTTATTTATATTCCACAAACTTCTATTAGTCTACTAATATAGTTCAGCAGGAAAATGCGTAAACACAATTAAAAAGTACCCTTAAGCAATTCACTCCCATAGTCTGTAATACTTACGAATTCCCTTGTGTAGCCATGTATATGATCAACCGAGTGTATAAACACACACGTTCTATGAAAAAATGTAGCTACACCCAGAAAAAAAGTTTTCTTGAATCAAAAAAAATTTGGTTGACCCAACAAAACTTTTTGTTTAAATATAGGTCAATGGAAATTTTGTTTGAATCAACAAATATTTTTTTTTTTTTTTTTTTTTTTTTCAATTCCAAAAAAAAATTTTGTATCGTCAGCAAAAAATGTTTTGTTAATTCAAGTAAAATGGTTCAATTTTGCTTGAATTTTGCTAAAACAACCAAAATGTACTCAACAAAACATGTTTTGTAGTTTTAATCAATTCCTTTTTCTGGGTGTAAACTTAAAGCGCAAACCAAAGTTGAAAACGCACTTATCACACATAGACTGTAAATATCGCATATGTACGGTAACTAATATTTTTTGTGTGTCCCTGTAAATAAACGCAATGCACACAAGATAGCAATTTATAGTACACCTCAGTAATGCATATAATTTTCGTTATGTTTGAAATAGTGAAATATCACTAAATTACACTGCAAACGATTTTTCTCCATAGAACGATGTGTGACAGAATCCTTTTGTTTGACCCTGTAAATGAATAATAAACGCTTTGCACCCCATATTCTACAAAAAACATGTTTTAATGCGCTTCATAATTATATATCAATTTCATTATGTTTTACATGACGTAGCGTCATCAAAATGCACTTGAAACGATTATTTCCCATTGACTGTAATGTAACAGAATACTTTTGACTGTCCCTGTAAAAAAACTATAAGTGCTACACACTTCAGTTGAAATAGGGAACATACTATAGTAAACGACAATAACATATAAAAATTGCAGGGCAATCCGAGCATATTTACGGGAGTTAGAGCACGGCCAGGCAAACCAAAGTCATAAACACTTTTCAACTGGGTTGGAAAGTGTTAAAAAGTGTAGTTTGTAAGAAAATAGACCCAATAGAGCCATATCAACTATCAGGTGTTTATGAAATCATCAGAGCAGATGTTCACCCGTTCAACAACTTTTTTGTACAAACATTTTTTTTTTTTTTCACAACAATTAAAACTCAGTATAGACCTCGGCTTGAAATATAAACTGCTCTTGTCCTTCAATATTGTCATTGGGACCACAAATCCATAAATTAATTTCAAACAACGCAATGCACACAAGCGCAAACAAGTAGCTAAAAATATCATACGTGTGATGCTTAAATAAGCTTTCATTATTTTTATTAAATCAAACAACCTTTAAAGATTTTTGTTATAATTAAGTAAGCATTTACGATTTTTTTTAATTTAAAATTTTCTTGCATTAGACAGGTTTACTGGAACATCCATTTAACATTAATTAAATTGAAGTTGTCTGATAATTTTTGTACAGATGTATTTATAGAGGTTTTTTTTTTCGAAAATAAAAACTTACTAATGGTCCGTAGGATTTAAATTATGAATTTAACACATGGGCTGATAAGTTCCCGGTCTGGCACACAGATGGCGTTGCAATCGCCAAACCGATGCCTTTTTAGTAAATACTAACCTTTAAAAAGTAGCAGAAAAAAAATGTCATGAGGATTCGCCGTGTGGATAAAACGTTAGAGTGGTTTTAGTTGAACGACTTTGTTGATAAACAAAAAAATGGATAAACAAGAATTTCAAGAATTGTTATTTGATGGGAAAAAGCACCGTTCAAACAAAAGCTTGGCTTGATAAGCGTTATCCGGACACTGCACCAGGTAAATCAACCATTATTGACTGGTTTGCTTATGCTGAAGTTATTTTTCCAGGTATAGAAAAGGCCGTGTAATTTCGGTATAAGTAGTTTTTGTAGAGTACTTTGCGAAGTTTGTTTAAAAATGCAAAAACTTACATTCGTTTCCTGGAGAAGCTAATATATATAACAAATTATAACAGATGACAAGTCTCAGAAGCAAAAGCAAATATGTTTATTAGGATTTGAAGCATCAGAGCTGTTGATATAGAGATGGGATGGCCCGAAACTTGCTTCTTTACAAGAGAGAGATTACATACAAAGTGAAGTGCCAAAGCATTCTTTTTTATCGCCAACAGTATTTTTATTGAGCCGTGGTGAAATTTAAAAAAAAAGCCAAATGAATTAACCGTTATGAATTAGCAATATAATTTTTCAAACAAATACAGCGCTGCAATTTGGCAAACATTATCCGAAGCTTAGAGATGAAATAAATTGTGGTAAACCTATACAAAGCAGTCATTTAGCTATGAAATAATAATTGTATTTTATCAAAATGCACATAAACAATTCAATTGATTGAATTCTGACATATATTATCACCATGAATCTGTAATATTTGATTCACAAAGAAATTGCGTAAACTCAAAATAAAAGAGGATGAAATTTTATTTATGCATTAAAAAGGTGCCCTGACAGATTTATGAACCCTTATATTATTATCTTGGTGTAAATACTGTATTATAATTAAAAGTAAGAGTTGCATAACTAAAAGGAAATAGTGACCGTTAAGTAGAAAAACAGATAAATAACAAAATCATTAATTTGAGTTATATATCGGCTTTTGACAGTTAACAATCAGGGATGAATTGCAGAAGTTACGAAGATTTAAAACAGTCATTAAAGAATTAAGAATATTGCGATGCAATACATCATTTGAAATTAAGATAGAAATGAAAGTGCAAAGATTGACTTTTAATATTATTGTTTTTTAGCATTGAATATATCATGAGTTATGATGAAAAGAACCTAGGAAATAGAAACACGGTTTATTTATAATATAAGGTAAAATTGCTTTGCTTAAAGATTAAATTAGAAAGATGATTTTTTTTTTATGAAATAAAGAGGGGGTATATAATTTAAGATTACTTTAACATAAAAATATATGATTTCTATCATATATTTACACCCCCACAATGCAAAAAAAAAAATGTTTCACCAGGACTCAATATGTTAATTAGCACAAACAAAATACACACAAACATATATAGCTATTATCGAAACAATATAGGGTCAATACATATATGTTATTAATAGAATACATGAGCTCAAAATGTAGAATATATATGTATATAACTGATTAGAATTGCAATAATGTTCATAAGTTCTTATATATGCACATGATTTACTACAAAGTATTCTTGTAACTTTCAAAGTTCTTTTATTTGTCGACAATAAGTAGTAGTAAGTCTTTTATTTAATTTGAAGTAGTCGACCATATTGACAATATTAATCGAGAGCTCTAAATCTTTTATTTTCAAAATGTCTTAATGGTGCACCATATTGTCACAACTGCATGTTGTAGCAGTAACTTATTGAGCTGGAAGAATTTTTTTTTTTTTTATATATATAAACATAAAAACTTTGTTTATATAATGCACAAACTGATATACACAAAACATTTATATCACTATGCATATTTCACAAGTAAAATTATATGCACAAAAATATAAATAAAAATATTTAAAATTGTAGGTTTCGTGCATTCGCACAGGAGAGATAGAAAATTGATGCAGGTCAGGCATCGAGAAAAATATATATATCTCACCTTAAACTTGTAAAATAAATACAAGGAACTGACCTTAGCTTACGGCTTTGGTCCTGGCGGGACAGGGCATATTTAGGGAAGGGGAATTTACTTTGGCAAATCCCCCCCCGCTCCTCTCATACAGAGCATTACTGATATATTCGGAGCCGATTCGATTTCATACAAAATGTAATTGATAATATTAAAAAAATTGGATATACCAATTTCAAAGGTGCTCTCAATACAATGAAATGAAGACCCCGCATGGGTTTAAAATTTTGAACGGGTCGCATTTCGCAGGGGACAAATGAAAACAATAAAAAAATAATAAAATAAATCAAAGTTTGTTTTATAAAAGTATATTAGTATTAAAAGACATAATTCTAGAGTATTGAGAGCGAAATGTGTCATAATTAGGAAATATTTGAATGTATATTTCACAAACCATATTAATTCCATATAGATGTTAACTGTTTGAATACAATCTATTAACTAATATACTGCAAGCAAATTTACAACAAAAAGAAGGATGGTATTACTAACATTATAAACTTTAAAGTAAAAAGTGACATCATATTTAAATTTGGATAAATGAAATCTAACAAATTAATGGGGAAAACGTAATTATCAACAATTCAGCATGAAGCATTCCCGCATATAAAAATATAGAAAGAAACAGAATATGAGAGAAAAAAAAGAGATTGAATATGCAGAAATACCACCTACCAAATATACATGGCTGCAAACTGCATGCATCCAGAGAAACCACGTTTGATAAAAACATCATAAAATTATCTTCTAGGACGTAAATTATATGGATGTGTTTGGTTAAGAATGTAATTATTGTTGTAAGAATTATAAGTATTATTATAGCTTAAATCAAACAAATGAGCATTACGGGGTGGAGCAAGCAGTAATCTGTCGATGTGAACTCTAAATATGGAATCATTATAATGTGAATGAAAATGTTTGATAGAAAATGACACAGGTGAATGTTTCTTTACAACAATATAAGGTCCTGTGTATTTTGGTCTAAATCTATCTACTGATTTCAAATATACGATATCTTTTTCACATATGGGTCTTAATTTTGCAGTTCTCTGGTGATATTGATTTATTTTCATCTGAGATGATTTTATGCTGTTATACGCCTTTTTATAAATACCCTTTAAACCATCTAAAAGTTTATATACCTCAACACTTTGATTAAGGAAAGGTTGGTTAGCATTAGAATCATACGTGTCAAAAATTAATGGAAGTTCACGACCGAAGTGTAACAGATTTGGCGAAAAAGAAGTTGAAGAATGTTTTGAACCATTATATAAATTCTTGTGAATAGCTATGGCATTTTCAAAGGTGTGACCTTCTTGTATTAAGGTGGTGATAGAATATTTAATAGACGTATTAATTCTCTCCGAAATCGAGTTACTAGCTGGGTGTGCGACTGAACGGTGGCTGATTTTAATACCTAATGTGTCATTAAAAATCTCATATACATAAGATCTGTACTGTGGTCCGAGATCCGACAATATGACAGCAGGTCGACCAAAGGTAGTCATATAAGAAAAAAGACATTTAACAATTTTAGGAGCAGTAGTGTTGTAAAGAGGATACAATTCTACATGGCGTGAAAAATGATCGATTACGGTTAAAATAGACTGTTGATTTTTGAAAGAACCTACCAGAAGCGCTGTATTTGTTTGAAAAATTATATTGCTAATTCATAACGGTTAATTAATTTGCTTTTTTTTTTATTTCACCACGGCTCAATAAAAATACTGTTGGCGATAAGAAAGAATGCTTTGGCACTTTTCACTTTGTATGTAATCTCTCTCTTGTAAAGAAGCAAGTTTTGGGCCATCCCATCTCTATATCAACAGCTCTGATGCTTCAAATCCTAATAAACATATTTGCTTCTGAGACTTGTCATCTGTTATAATTTGTTATATATATTAGCTTCTCCAGGAAACGAATGTAAGTTTTTGCATTTTTAAACAAACTTCGCAAAGTACTCTACAAAAATTACTTATACCGAAATTACACGGCCTTTTCTATACCTGGAAAAATAACTTCAGCATATAATGGTGCTGTGACCAGGATTTATGAACCCTTATATTATTATCTTGGTGTAAATACTGTATTATAATTAAAAGTAAGAGTTGCATAACTAAAATGAAATAGTGACCGTTAAGTAGAAAAACAGATAAATAACAAAATCATTAATTTGAGTTAAATATCGGCTTTTGACAGTTAACAATCAGAGATGAATTGCAGAAGTTACGAAGATGTAAAACAGTCATTAAAGAATTAAGAATATTGCGATGCAATACATCATTTGAAATTAAGATAGAAATGAAAGTGCAAAGATTGACTTTTAATATTATTGTTTTTTAGCATTGAATTATGATGAAAAGAACCTAGGAAATAGAAAATGGTTTATTTATAATATAAGGTAAAATTGTTTTGCTTAAAGATTAAATTAGAAAGATGATTTTTTTTTATGAAATAAAGAGGGGGTATATAATTTAAGATTACTTTAACATAAAAATATATGATTTGTATCATATTGCTAAATTTAAACGTGGCCGTATGGACACCAGTGATGCACCCCGCAAAAGAGGTGGTTACTCCGGAAAACATAAAAAAAGTCCACAAAATCGTTTTGGGGAACTGTAAAGTGAAGTTGCAGGAGATAGCTCAGACTCCAAGGAACGGGTAGGTTTTTTTTAATGAACATTTGTCTATGGAAAAAAACAGTTGTCAAAGTGGGTGCCGCGCGTGTTGACTTTTGACCAAAAACAACATCGATTCGATGATTCTGAGCACTGTTTGGAGCTTTTTCGTTATAAAATTATGTTATTTTTTATTAAATTATTATTATTATTATTATTTATTAAATTATTATTATTATTAAATTATTATTATTATTATTATTAAATTATTATTATTATTATTATTAAATTATTATTATTATTATTATTAAATTATTATTATTATTATTATTATTAAATTATTATTATTATTATTATTAAATTATTATTATTAAAGTTATGTTATTTATTAAAGTAATAAAGTTATGTTAAAAAGTTGTGTTTTCTTTATTAGACCGGGAACTTATCAACCCATGTGTTAATGGTCCGTGAGGTCCAAAAGTCTTGCAACCACTGCCTTAGAATACACTGTTAACACTGAATTCTCATATTATTGAGACAATTGCTTATTTGGAAGCTCACCATTGCACCCTGAATAGCTACGTGGCAAGATTATTTAAGTTTGAAAAATACTTGTTCTTATTTTTGAGATACATCTTTTCTAAAGTGATTCAACGTGTACTCATTTTTGATACTTCTTAATCTCAACATGTGCTCTTTTTTTTATACATCATCTTCGGAAAATTGATTCAACATATTTTCAGTTTTGATAAACGCGCGATAAGTATTTTTGATATATGTATTATTTTGATGAAAAAAATCACTTGTGTCGGCTCGTATTTTAATCTGACTTTGCATTAGTAAATGACTAATCATAAAATTTTGCAATGATATCACTCTTGTTTAATTCGAGATTTTTTTTTTTTTAAATAAACCTATTATGAAAATCTTGACAGAAGAGCTATTTGGTAATCTGACATTTCAAGAAACAAACTTGGAACTATCTACAGAAGGTCGTTCGTACTTTTTGGAATCGATTTCCACAATTAATTTTTGAACGTATATGACATATTCTGAGCAACAATTTTACTCTACTGTATAGTCCTGACTCTTGATTATAACTCTGGATCGAAATTTCTATCATAGTCGATTTTTCCTTTAGTACAATCATATCAATTTTCTCTCGCATCTCTTGGAAAACTTTCCAAAGTCTTTTGAACGTTCGCGAATCCATTTAAACAAGCCAAATGCAGAAAAAGTCCATTGAGGAGGAGGATGGTGTTCATCAGATGATTTTACGTGTATTACTTCAGTTGGGACACAATTTATTTCCGTTTGGGATTCTTTCTTTGCTAAACATGCATCAATTGAGTGATGGAAAATTAGGTGGGAGGACTTTGTTCATATTAAACTCTAATGTATTCTTCATATAAAGCTGAAATTTCTTCTTCAAAAATGGGTTCTAAAATATTTTACTGATAATAAAGCTTTACTGCTTTTACTTCTAAATGCTTTATTACATTTTTTACCTTTAATTTAATTTTATAACAACATCCAACAGTAATCATGAATCTTTTTAGAAACTTTTCCTTACGGTTACAAACCCATTTCTTTTCTTTTTTAGGGTTTCGTTCATCTCACGAAACCCTATTACCCCCACTCCGTTGTCTGTCCGTCACAGAGCCATTCTCAAAAAGTATGTAACTTACTGAGTTGAAACTTAGTGTATAAATCTGAATAGCAGCTGTGAAGAGCTCAAAGTATTAAAATTTGAAAAATTCGTATTATTTTAATAAATAGAGATAAAAATCCAAAATTCTAACAGCCTTTTCCTATTAAATTGAAACATTTTTCGTTATAGCAGATGCCAAAGATTTAAAATCCACAATGAAATTCTTTCTACAATAATTAATTTTCTATCAGACGATTTTCACGTGAAAAATGAAAATGAAATAAAAAGTTTCACCAATTGAAAAAAAGATAAATATGAAATAAAATTGATTCACGTCATAGTCGTAATAAAACGGAAAATGTCTAAGATTTCTCAATAATACAAGGAATATGAGTATGTGTAAGTGGACAAAGTAGATTAATATCACGTCATTAGAGAATTAAAAAGAAAATCTGACGTCATGTAGGAAGTTTAACTAATTTTCAAATGTTTGAGAATAATACAAAGCGAGTAAATATATGAGTTTGAGAAACATATTGAATCGTGATAAAAATCCGATTATGGAAATATTCACATATTTTAACATTTTGAAGGAGTACAATTTGTTTAATTTTGAAATTATTTTTTTAAATATTGCATTTAGTCCGCATGACGGATATTATTATGACAGAATATAATAGCGGGCTTGGACCGCTATCCGGCTGGTTTAGATATTCGAAAAAAGGAAAAAATAGACCGGTAAATTTTTACTTTATAAAAAACATGACTTTTTTTTTTTTTGGTGTTGTTGCTAAATGAAATTTGTTTGAATTTATTAAAGAAAGGATAAAGTGTTTTGAAAGGAATATTAAACGAAACCCTTTGAGCGATCTTCGATCACACTTACCCACTTGTTTTTTTAACCTGTTAACCGGGGAATAAACTTTTGTTCAACTTGTTTCACAATGGGGACTTTTTTCTTCATAGAGATAAGTAATATCATCAGGGTCTGATTACCAACGGCGCACAATTCCGCCAGTAAAAAAAAAAAAACAATTTTTTTTTCTTTATTCATGGCAGTAATTTTACATGAATGAATTGGGCGTTTTAATAAGACGAAAATTTCTATTAAATTTTACTGGTGGAAAGTGTTCAAAATTTTACGGCAAATTTTCATGTTGAGAAATGTCGTCATGCCCATTGCAGTACTAGTTCGTGTATGACGAAATATTTCGTCATACCCAGTTAACAAGTTAATTGATAAAAATTGCTCTTTTTTTATACACACTTACTTAAATAAAGCCATGCTTCACCAGTGTTACAAAAAATTTTTATGTATCACCACTTATGTGTTTGCTAAAGCGAACGTTATAAAGCGCTGTCCACAACGCATTGGAAGACTTTGGAAAGTTTTCCAAGAGGTGTGGGAGAAAATTGATATGATTGTACCAAGAGAAAATTCGACTATGATGGAAATTTCGATCCAGAGTTATAATCAAGAGCTATACAGTCGAGTAAAATTGTCGCAAAGAATATGACATATACAGGATGGTTATAATACAAGTATCTCTATTTGGAGCTATCTGTAGCTTGAAGGAATAACCGGAATGAAACCAAAATCAGTACACTTACTATTCGAAAAGGGGGAAGACGAATGGAACAATAAAAAAAATAGTTACAATAATTGCCAACACATGGCGCTACGGGGTCTGTTGGTGCAAACACTATTGTGTACCGTGGAGGTGTCGCAAACTTCAATGACTTAAAAGATTGCATATCACAAGATGTGGGAAACATCACTTCTGATGCGTTACATTTCACAGTTGAGCACGTCGTGCACCGTCTGGATTGTGCCCCCCTGCACAATGGCCATGTGGAACCTGAACTTGATCAGCAACGCCATTCGAAAGCGTAACCACATTCACTGTGACACTTTCCAATAAATTAGGTTTGTCATCCGGTTTTACCCCTTAATTTTTGCTCTGGTATTACACATTACATTTCACACTCAAAAATGCCATCTGTCGGCAATTATTGCAATTATTTTTTTTTATTGTTCCATTCTTCTTCCCCCTGTTTGAATAGTAACTATGCCGATTTTGGTTTCATTTGGGTTATTCCATCAATCTACAGACAGCTCCAAATAGAGATACATATATTATAACCAACCCGGTATGTTCAGAAATTAATTGTGAAAATCGTTTCCATAAAGTCCGAACGACTTTCTGTATTTCTGTAACTGCCAACCTTCTGTTTGTTTTTCAATTCAAACAAACACATTTTGAACCAGAAATTATGCTTGATCTTTCAGTGGCGCGCTTAAATCTGTTGCATGAACGGGCACGCGACGTGTTTTTTTGGACACGGTAGTTACGCCATTGAAAATGCAGGATATTTCATAACAGTAGTAAGATATGTTAGAACAGAAAATATACATGTCAAGAGTAAAAACTGGATTTTAATTTCAAAAACATTTGTGAGAACAAAATGTCGGGAAAATGTCATATGTCACAAAACAGGGGCACCGTGGTACACAGTACATAGAAACTAGAAACAAGAAGCCTTTTGTTAAAGAAATTTTCTGGTTCAACATATGTTTATTTGAATTAAAAAAAGAAAGATTGGCAGCCATGTATTTCCAATGCCTTATCGATATTTTAGAGATACAGATTATGCATGTTTATTAAACCTTTAAATCCCACCAAATCATTTGATAAGCCAAAACATTTTCTATTCAAGCTATTACCTTACTAAATGAATTAATTTCTTTAAGATTTTAAAAAATTCGGACAATATTTAACAGTTTTTTTTAATGTAACTTAGCGTTTTTTGCGTATTTTTATTTACATTTTCGAGGTTTATAAATTTCAATAAATTTATTCCAAAACGAATTCTTCTTAAAGAAAGGTTTCATTTTATAAATGTCATGCCATAAATAACACACATTCTTTTGATTTAGACATAAATATTTCAGATTAATAATTTAATAATTTCCTTTAAAAAAAGAAAAACGAGAGAACGTTACAATAAAAAAGTATCAAGAGTAGAATATTATAAGTAGAGCGTTCTGAACTAATAAATTTTAGCTAAAAATAAAGAATAAAATTGTGAGATCGACACTTAAAAGTACATGATATAGAGACAAACATATCAATTTCTAGTCTATAAAAGTATACTATGCCGAAAACATATGAAGACATATACGAGGGAAAGTCATTAAGTAAGTCACAAAAGACAAGTAAATAATAACTTATAATGATATTCACATCAAAACTATTTTTATTTCTCAACATATTCTCCACCAATATTTATGCACTTACATCACCGTTTTATCAGTGCCCCAACACCAGCTGCATACAATTCTTTGGGTTGCTGTCTCAGCCACATTAGGACTTCAAGTGGAACACAGGAGACAATTAAAATGTTTGGTTGGCAACTTTTTCAACATCCATCATACAGCTTCGACTTAGCTCCAAGCTATTTTCATCTGTTTAGTCCACTAAAAAACCATCTTGGAAGCAAGATGATGTTTACAGGTGCTGAAAATGTTCAACTTGAAGTCCTAATGTGGCTGAGACAGCAACCCAAAGAATGTTATGCAGATGGTGTTGGGGCACTGATAAAACGGTGATATAAGTGCATAAATATTGGTGGAGAATATGTTGAGAAAGTGAATATCATTGCAAGTTATTATTTAATTATATTTTGTGACTTACTTAATGACTTTCCCTCGTATTTTCGAGTAAAGACTATATTATATATATTTTTTATGAGATCTCCATTATATGTTGAGTCAATATATATCTTTATGTTCATATATAGGGTATCCCCTCTTACTGTTGTCCAATAGCCAATTCTTAAACCATTAATTTTAGAGGCATACTTTATATTGCAAAAATGTTTAAAATCTTATTCTTCGTCATATCAAAAGCCATTTACGTCATAAATAGCAAATTTTTGTAAAATTTACGGTACCTTTTCTCCATGCTCTAAGAAGTAAAACAATAAAAGTATTATTTTTGTATAACCAAAAATAATGATACTTTCAATTTTATGGATATTCAGCGTTTTCTCGTTCTAATTAAATCTACATTATTCCAATTTAGAGCTTTTATATTTATGTGAGCCTTCCATAATAATCCAGACAAGAAATTCTTAAAAATGTAAGGAAAATAAGAAATTAATTTCACATCTTGGAGCAGCGACACACATAAGCCGTACGTTAAATGGGAAAAAACTTCCGATATATCAAAAATATATATATATCCATACTTTTAAGTCCGATATTTTTGTGCAAGCAATGAAAAAACAATTTATTATGTTTTTTCTTAAAAATAAAAAAATAAAAACATCAATACCTTGGTTATCACTGCTATGATCTTTAGATAAAAGGATATTGCATTCAATGTAGAACGTCGTAATAAACTAATGAAGAGATTATAGCATGAAGAATAAAATGATAAAATGAACTGAATTATTATCGCTTTTTCTTTAAAAAAAAATAATCCTTTTTTTTTTTTTTTCAGTAAGGATTTAAATTTACATAAGAAGCATTTTAAATCATTTTCCAAAAATCGTTTTTTTACTTTCAGATAATTTAAGGTGACACGGAAAATAATTAAAAGAAAACGTTTATCTAGAAACAGTATCATCAAGCAACTCATTAAATACTTTTTGTTGTAAAATATTTTTAAATGTTTTTTTCATAACTTGTTTTAAATTAAACATTAATTAATAATTTGAGAAGGGATAAAAACACATCCCTAATTAAAAGGTGATTAATACTTTTTAAGTAGAAATTAGAATTACAAGTGATTAATTTCAAATTATGATTGCTATTTCATATCTGTATAGTTTTTATTTATTGCTCTTATTGTGATGCTTGTATTTCAAGATCTATAATTACTGCAGATTTTTATAGCGATGCACTATATTTTAGTAGTCGGAAAAATCATTATCATAAAATGATTCTCATTCAAATTTGATTCGTTTATTCTTTGTCTGATTTTACAAAATTACGAAAGAGACAATATGTTTCAAATATTTGTTTCAATATAATATATTTTGGATAACATGTACCGTGTTTCTACTAAAATAAGACCTATGGCCTTACATTATTTTTGGATATACAAAAGACGCATTAGGGCTTATTTTCAGGGGAAGCTTTATATGCTTCATGCACAGCAGTTCACATTTATTCATTTACAGCAATCTATATTTACTCATATAATCATGTAAAAGAATCTGCACTTATTGGTACATCTATGCATTGTAAATGAAATCCGTGAATTGAATGAATTTTTTCGTTGATTCTATTTCGTTAAAATACGAAATTTTCTGCTTTGTGTTGCCCATTCCCCCCCCCCCCCTCCAAAAAAAAAAACAGAAAATTACTTAATCTAACGTAAAAAATACCTGAAATACTCCAAATCTAAAGCAGCAATTTCGTCAAATCACAGGGGTGTTCCGACAACTGTACTGCTTAGTACTTTTTCTTATTAGAAACGGAATTTTTAAGTATGTTCCTTCCACCTTAAAACATAGGAACATAGTTTTTCGGATGCTATCAATTCTCAATTAACCATTTTCAGCTGCGTAACTGAATTGTAGGTAGCTTTCAGTACAAAAAGCAACCTATTGCAGCCGTTCGGGGGAATGCAATTCCGAAAAAAATTTGGTACATTTTCACTGATCATGACCCCCAGACCGTAAAACCACCCCCGTTCAAATGTTGATTTATATATATATATATATAACCATTAAATAAACATTACCGATATGTGTGGATACATCCAGGCTGAAGATTATATCTACACGTGTTTTTTTCATATCCAATTCTATTTTAAATCTCTTGTTATCCAATTTTCCATTATATTTAGTTCACATTTCATTTCTTAATCCATTTGTATTCACTTGATATCAACTCCAAATTATTAACATTTTATGGTTTATTATTTATTTATTTATTTTATTTTATTTTATTTTTTTCTCTCTATCTCTCTTTTTAAATATTCTTCATATTTTCAGTATTTTTGGCCAATTACCATTAAAGCACAAGCCATGGCAAAATTATTATTGCACTTGTTAATTTATTAACTATGTGGTATTCTGTCTACACATTATTATTAATTATCTCTTTGGAGATTTAATTAGAATGTTACAAGAACTTGATATGTTTTTTGAAATTCAAAGATATTATATATATATATATATCTGACATTTGTCATGCATGCTGTAACTCTCTTATTTATGAATTCAGTATGTGTATAGGACTTACCAAGGTCTCGACCGAATCGTTGGCCAGCTTCATCCGCCATCTTGTTTCAAAATGGCTGCCAGTTAAAAAAAATTTATTTTTTAAAAATTCAAACAGATGTACAAAAAAATTATAAATTGAAAAAATTGTTTCCGTTAAGTATTAGAAGGTGATACAAGATTCTGGAACATTTCTTGTTCTGGCTATATCTTAAAAAATGGCTGAGATACGGCAGTTTGAAATTCAAGGGTGGCTGAGATTTTGAAGCAATCTGATATTTGTTATGCTGTAACTCTCGTATTTATGAACCGATATGAATGTGACTGATCATGTGTACAGAACATACCAAGGTCTCGACCGAGCTTGTTGGCCAGCTTCATGAGCCATATTGTTTCAAAATAGAAGCCAGTTAAATTTTTAAATTTTTTAAAAAAATTCAAAAAGGTGTATAAAAATTATAAATTGAAAAAGTTGTTTCCGTAAAGTGTTAGATCGTGATTTCGGAGAATTTTTTGTTTTGGGAACATTTCTTGTTTTGGCTTTATCTTAAAAAATGGCTGAGATATGGCAGTTTGAAATTCTAGGGTGGCTGACATTTTGAAACAATCTGATTTTTGTTATGCTGTAAAACTTTCATGCTGAAATTCAAATTCAAATTCAGTATTAACTAAAACCGGGATTGAATCTTCTATAATTGGATTCCAAGCATTTCAGCTTCGGGCGTTTGAGTAAAATGAATTGAATTTTTAAAATCATGGACTATGAAAGCTACCCTTTTCTCCCGGTACAGGCCGAAAGAACTTTTTAGATTCAAAAGTAACAGAATAATATTATTTTAATGTTAATGTTAATTCTGTTAATATATCATGTTTATCATGTTAAACATGTTTGTTGAACATAAAAATGTTTACTTGATAATTCATAGAATACGAAAAATCTATATTCCAGGTTGAGAAAACTGATTGATACACTATAAAAACTATCCGGAAACGCATCTGAAAATCAGAGGCAGCAAAAGAAACTTAGTTTATATAAATGCTTCTTTAAATTCCGAAAATCAGTGTCAGTAAAAGAAACGTATATAAATACTTCTTTAAATTCCGAAAATCAGTTTTTGAGATTTCTAAAGATAAAGAACGCTTTTCGGAATCGATGGTAACGCCGAAGTAATCCAATGCAAAAAAAAAAAGTCGTTTAAAAATATTGAAATGCAAACGAGATATTGTAAAATAACTGTCCCATACGATTAACATTAGCGAGCTGATGTTTTCGAGTGAGTCAACGGGAGCATTAATTAAGAAGACCTGCCAGTTTGATGTGTTTGTGAATAAAAATGAATTAAAAAATGTGTCAGAAAGTAGCCAGTTTGGATTTGAGGACAGCCTTAAACAGAAATTCGTATTCGGTATTTAGACTTTTCGCTATGTTATTTTTATTCCAAGTCACGGTTCCAAGGAAATTTTCGTTAAATCAAGAATTTTGCAAAATAGAAATTCAACTGTACATGTAAAAATGAAAGTTTCTTTCAAAATTAGATAATATTTCTGAAAAAAGTAATGACATTTTAATCTGAACGCTTATTTTCCCAACAAGGATTGTATCATATAGATTTAAAAACTACTAATAATATCTGAAGGTTTGTAAAGAGATTTAAATATTGATGTGACCTACCACTTTTCTCAAGAAACCGCTATTTATCAAATAATTATGTAGTGCAAACATCAGTACCACTTAATTTCTAACAAAAAAGTACCGGAGCTCTAATAATCTGTAGTAATAACAACAGTAGTGTATCCCCCCCCCCTCCCGTCATTTCCACCTGCATATATATATTTCATACATTATTTTCAAAATTTAAAGTAATTTCGTCTGCAGCAATAGAAAAATTTTAATATATTTTGACTTATATCTGCATGCATTTATATATAATAAAATCTAATAAATGAACAGAGAAAAAATATTAAAATCAAGAGTGAGGAATTTTCAGAAAATCCTACTCGCCGAGAATTCCTTCGTATAAACTAGCAAAACACAACACACAGCTCTGTTCCGGTGGGTTTTGGAGCGCAGTATATTTATGAGCGCCGGTGAATTCCGACGAATATTTAAATATTCACTAAAATAATAGATGTACCGGAGCTGAACTCCGGTGAGCTCCGGCGCAAATGAAGCACTGGCAAATAGGGAAGAGTACACTGAATAAAATTTCAAATGTACTTTAGAAAATTATACAAGATAATTCATTCTTTATTCAAGTTGTGAATCATAAAGAAATATACATGTCTAAATATTTACAGTGTAAACTATCCAATAAATCACTTTTGGAGTTAAAAAAAAAGGTATTTTTGTCTTATCTAAACTAGCAATCGACGTATGTTTTCCGGACATTATCCTGGAATGATGTATTGAATTTATCTTTTACCGCCCTGTTCATAATCCATCTTGTAAATCATTCATCACGTCTTATGCAATTTTCACAGGATGTTATTTTTTTCAACAAAAACTTTATTATTTCAGAGTTTCTAGAAGAGAAAAAAAAATGATGTACAAATTAGTGCAACCAATCTTTGATGATCTCATATTGAAAATATAGTGAAACATCATTTTTACCATAATGAACAGAGGAAAGTATATTCAACTAGGTAAATTATTAAAGATATACAAATATTATAATACAGACATACATACAATAAATACAATAATCCAACATGGAGTGAAAAATTAGCCAGAGTCAGGAATCGAACATGGGTCCACAGCGTTCCGGGCTGTCGCTCTAACCACTGAGCCACTCCGGCCAATTCCTGAGTCTGCAATTTCTCACTAATAAACCATGTTGGGCAGAAAGTCACCAGCCATCTAACAGATAGCCTTGATGACAGGACAACGGTATTAGATTTTTTACTAATCCACCGATCTACGAATATACATGTTCCAGAAGTAAATTATATTCAATATATGGAGCAAGGCCCCCTTATCATAGTATCAGACCTCACAATCAGCAAGTTTCCTTTGACCGCATGGTTGTCCTGCTACTAGCGCAATCAATCGTCAGTAATAGGCATGATCTCTATGGTAATAGGAGTATTTACGACACGAAATAACACGAAATTTTTTCACAGCTCCATTTGCTCTATGCATTTTCTTATGAACTAGTATCGGTAGTATCCACCAGACGGCGATACTTTCCGGAGAAAGTCAATTAATAAGTTGGCAATTACCACGGACATTTTCTCTCATAGACTTTCTCCTGATTGTCAAGTCTGATCTATGATAAGGGAGTCTTGGTTTGGAGTATCATAGTTGAGATTTTTTTCCAACAGAGCGAAAATATGCCGGGACCAGAGCGTTGGTACGGCAAACCAAAGTACCCAGGTTCGAGTCCTGGTCCCGGCATATTTTCGCTCTGTTGGAAAAAATTTCAACTATGATACTCCAAACATTGAACATCACTTTTACCTTTTTGTTGCAACAAAAGTAATAAAACGAGATTGTAAACATAGAGTGCTGTAAAGTGTCGGAAGATGAAAATAATGTCAGAAAAACAGAAAAATCTGTATAATTTCATAGAAATGTATCTTAGATTATAAAATTGTCTATGATTTGAGTGGAGATGACAAATGGAAAAGAAAATTATGTGAACAAAATAAACGGAGAACATATTTATTGACTTTATTATTATTAATATTCTGATAATAATCTCAAGCTCAAAATATAGCACCACCTTATTTTTATTGTTTGTAGGAGCAAAAGAAATAAAACGAGATTGCGAACCTACATTGTTTGAAAATGAAGCACTGAAATTTAAATATGTGTATTTTATTATAAATTGCCTGAAAAAGCAAATTTTTGAGACTGAGAAACGAGGTTCTTACCTATTAATAATTGATTTATGCATCGTCATTTTTTAAGGTCTTTATTATTATTATTATTATTATTATTATTATTATTATTATTATTACTGTTGTTGTTGTCGTTGTTATTACTAAAGTGTATTGAAAGGTGAAACATAATTTTCCTTTAACATCATTTCTACATACAGTCCTTCTTTCAAAAATAGAAAATATTTTGATTGCACAGACAATTGCACAAATTTTCTATAATTTTAGTAAAAAAGACAAATCAAAAAGAAAATTATATGATTATAATAAACGGAAAAATATTTTTTGACTTTATTATTATTATTATTATTATTATTATTATTATTATTATTATTATTAAAGTGTATTGAAAGGTGAAACGTAATTTTCCTTTAACATCATTTCTACATATAGCTCCATTCCAGAAATAGAAGATATTAAGGGTGTTCTCAATACGCTCCCCACCGCGTTCCTCTCGGATGAAGAAGGCGAACATTTTGTATGTAACATAGTCACTCGTTGTCGTTATATTTTGTCGTACATACCGATATAGCGCTCATTTTTGGAAAATTATTTCGATTGGAATAAGTGTAATTATTGTTAGTTTAATTTTGGGCGGCAAATTTAAAACATTCTCTTGTTTATTATCAACTTTTATTATTTTGAAATGCCTCGGTTGTATCGCGCCTTTTTCATGTCTCCCGGTATGCGCGATATAACGAGAGGCTACTAGTTATAAAATAGATTGAAGATTTGTAAATGCCATTAAATAACTTGGTAATAAGCCGTAATACCAGTATTTTCTTTTTTTGGAGATACATTTTATGCGCATTTAATTATTTAAGGGAAATATTTTACTTAATATTTAACACCAGTAATTGTTTAGAGAATATTTTATTGTAATTCTCCGACCCTAGCTATAGAAAAAGATCGCGTTATTGAACATTGATTGGAGATATTACCTGATTTTCTTTCTGTTGTTTTTCTTTTTCTTTTTTTATTAACATACATTTAATTTAAGCTTCTTAATAATAAATATATAAATTTTGACGTTTATTTTTCATTTTTATATGTACTGTTTCTACTAGCAATAGTAATAAAAAAATGTATGGATATCATTGAAAGATGCTCTATTGGCCTTTCCTCCTTAATATCGACTGTTTTGAACAATTAACCACTTTATCATTTTACTTTTTTCACTTAAAAAAAAATGTAATTACTATATTTATTATTTTTTTTTGTTTTTTTTTTTAATTTCATTATATTTTTAATTTGTAACCCTATCCTAAACGCTTTTCTATCTTTAAGCTAAACGCTTTTCTATCTTTTCCATCATAATTATACCCACTCTTATGTAGTTTAGACTGCATTTAAAGTTCTTCTGTCTTACGGCTCCCAAGTTTTAAGCTCCTCCCAGACAGAGTGCAAACCTGGCGTCAACTAGGAAGTCCAAGAAATGCCTAAACTATTCACCTGTTAAATTTATGTATCTGCATAGTAAAAGACCTATTTTAAACATTATCAAGAAACAACTGATTTTAAAAGCAGTTGAAATATGTAAAAGCAGAGCATTCGCTTTTACATAGTAAATCACTGATGGTTATCTTCCAGCAATATCAAAACAAGTATAAAGTAAATCTCTCAACTTTAACATTAGTCGCAAGAAATACGCGCCCTTTTCTTGTAGCAGTTCATTTGCAAACTAATCCATGTTTTGTATAATACCGTAAGACTTTGTGACACGTTTTGGGTTTTATCTCACACCAGCCGTCCTGTTTTATAGGTAACCCAAAACTGACTATTGCTCAACACTGGTATATAATTTTTCAACATAACGACGTTATTGCGTCAATCTAAATCTTTAATATCAACTGAGAAATTTAGGTTTAAAGATGTCACAGTAACAGGTGTGTTTTCACCTTGAAATGTAAAAGAAAAAGTTACTTTCACAAAGTTACCTAATAAAACGTTTATTAAAGTTTTTTAAAATATATTTAAAATTTTTTGTTTGTACGTTTTTGATCGCAAACAGCCCTTGGTTGCCAACTGGCGTTGGTGGATCGATGGTGAATAAAACCTCGTTCCTTTTATTCAAAATTTCGTTCGGCCTCGATGATTGCCTTTGGACCGCCTTTCCTTTTCAGAATAGGAAGCATAAATGATATAAATCAGTCCTCAAAAACTTGGTGATTGAACTATCCTGATTTTGTTTGATTGTATCTTGATCCCCTACTGTCCATTCTCGGTCCAAGTGGACGAAATTTTTAGGATCTGCAGTTAAATTGGTGCTAGTTCCCCGTAGCACTTTCGCATACCATGATTAAAGTATAAGCATTAGACTAGTTTTGAATCGGTTCAGGTTATTTTGCTCCTCTTCGAGTGATCACACATTTACTTCCAGAGTCGTCCACCAAATTCTTCTCGTCGTAATTCCATTGGTTCTCGGGCAAGACACCCATCAAATTCTTTTCCAAGTTAGCAAAGTACATGTGAATTACTTCATGATCGGTCTTAGCCCAACCGCAGTTGATATTTTTGGACGTTCGTTGAGAGAGAATTGCTTTGTGACAGTGTCCGTGTGTCACAAAGTAACCCCATCAAGTGTCTATATTTTGCTTATGTTACCATATCTCACATAAATATCACTTGACAAAGCTTATATTAATCCATAGTCTAACTGATATATTAACAACAAAGAATATTTACCTGTGTTAGCTGATTCTCATAGGCATTAGGCTTCAGCACACAACGTGTCCGAATTCCGAGACAACAACGCAGAATGAGGTTTGAACGATACACCAGCCAGAGAGAACAAGCGAGGTGTTGGAGCTTTGGACAATCGTCGATAGGTGGCACGGCACACCGTATTATAAGGTAGCTCTAGTTTTTGCTTTTCTGCAATCGCGAGCAGGGCGGGAGATTCGAAGTACGAATACTAACCCATATGTCACAAAATAACCCCTATAGTCTTACGGTAGGTGGTGATCTGAAGGTAGAGGAAAAACTTTCGAAATCGTGGTTAACCACGAAACTACACTGAATTTTCATAACCATTTCCGTTTATGAATTAAAAAAAAAAGTATAAATAATAAATATAACGAAAAAAAAATTTCATTAAAAAAAATACCACTTGTAGATTATTTCTAAAATAAATAAATAAAAATATAAAGACCTGTAGTTGAAGGATAGTTTTGATAACAAGGATAGGGTTATATATTGTTTTAAAAATATATAACATTTTAAAGTTAACAAAAAAGGTATATTGAAATATTTATGTCAACTGATACTCTTTTCACAAGATATAATAATTTTTCATCGCTTAATAAAATTATAAAATCCTAGAAAAAAAAAAAAAAAAAGCAACGAGCACTTTTATAAAACTTCAGAGATGCTTTAATAAATTATACATGATGCACCATTCTTTGCTCAAGCCGTCAGTCAAAAAGAAAAATGCATACCTAAATATTTATCTAATACAATATCCGATAATTCATTTTTTCGATGAAAAAAGTGTTTTCGTTGACTTATCTAAAAGTAGCAATCGACGTCTGTTTTCCGGGCATTATCCCGGGATGATGCATAGAATTTATCTTTTACCGCGCTGTTGATAATCCATCTTGAAAATCGTCCATCATCTTTCATTCTCCGTAATTTTCCCCAGATGCCGTATCTTCTAACAGCGAATTTATTATTACTGAATTTCTGTAGGAGAAAAAAGTATAATTTACTGTTTTGGCGGATAAATTAATATATATATATATATATATATATATTGTATTGAACGCATATCAAAAATACAGTAGAACAGTGATTCCCAAATTCTGATGAGTCACTACCCACCAGCAGAGACAAACTAATGCAGGGGCATGCGGGGCAGCTCATTTTAAAGACCCCCCTCCCCCAAATCGCTTAGTCAGAATTTTTGTTAAAAGCGTGCCAAATGGTTAAAATTGACCAAAAGTGACCAAAATTCTTATATTTCAAAGATTTACAAAAGGAGTGTGCCCTTTGTAATCAGTCCTTCATCCCTTTTTGCTTCCCGCACCCCATGCACCCCCCCCCCCACCCTTTTACCGAAAAAAAAAAAAGGAATGAACTACATCATCAGAAGACTAATGTTATAAAATTTTATACAAAAAGAACTTTAGTTTCATGAAAAATGCAGTAACAACATAACAAGTGTTGAAATGTGTTGCTATTAGTATAAATGCATGCCTGCACTCGCCTTTCCATATTATGGAATGGAGTCCCCCAAATGCATGTTGATGCAATAGAAACATTAAAGTTTATAATGTGACAGAAATTTTTAAGACATTATGATAAATAACCAAGAGTAACTGAAAGGCCTGCATTTACACTTCAAAGGCTCACATGAGCCCTTATATTCCTAAATTACAACAACAACAACAACAACAACAACAAAAAAGTGTATAATCCCTTACAGTTGTGACCATCTTTCTTTTGATATCCTGTATCCAGATGTGAATATTATGCGAGTAGTACTTGGTTCGAAATTTATGTATACATACAATAGATATGAAGTTTAGCACTATAGTCACTTCAGCATAGTTCACTAATAATTTCTATAGATAAATAGAAAAGGTCACCCAAGAATGATGATGACACCATCAGGCCCAAGATAGTCTTAGCGGGGCCCTGCCTAAAAGTGGGTCGCATGCGATGTTCCGGTGGGTCGCGGGGTCGCGGAATGATCGATCTGTTCTTCAGAAATGTAATATTAATTTCATCTGCTGCAAAAATACAACAAACACAATATGTTATGTTATATTTTTAAAATAACAAATTCCTGACGGCTTGGCCTACAGACACAGGTAGATTTCGAAGACGAAGACCGTGGAGCGCCTGTTTATTGGGAATTGCAGAAGAAGGATCTTTTTGCTATGATGCGGCAGATGGGACCGCCCACTTCGAAATCTACCTATGCCTGCAGGCGGAGCCGGCATGGATTTTTTTGTTTTTAATTTTTTTTTTCTGTAAGCGTTGGTCTTATAAAAAACTTGTCAATATAAAAGTTGTAGATAATATTACGAAGATTTATAATAAATTTAAGAGGGTTTGATATCTTGTGAATTGACGAAGTTATGAATATTTTTCTTCTTAAACAACTTGTTTTTTCCAACTATTGAGGACATTTTTAATGATATAAAAAGTCTGTCGTACTTAAATTTTTGGCCCTTTTCCTAGAAGTAATAATAACTTTAAACGGATTCGACATGTATCATAATTAAGAAGTTATGGGGTTTATTCTGTTTTCACCCCCCCCCCTTGGTTCGTAACGAACTTGACCGAGACTTTATGTATCAGTTTGGAAGAGATTTGTGCAGAATTATGGAAGTTATCGTGTCCATAAAAAGTGATATAGATAGATAGATAGATAGATAAAGTTTTGAACTGGAGATGGTTTTGGGTTCTAGAAGTCATGATCGGTGTAGATCTGCAAAAATTTTTCAGAAATTCCAACTTAGGGGAGAATGTAATAGGTAGTATTTCGTACGAAATCTACCTAAAATTAGAAACCAGATTAACCTTTGTTTGCAAAGGAAAACCGTAGCAAATTTGTATTTTAGAATTTTACCTGTTTATTATTCAATATTTTACTAATTTCTGACTCAACTGGAGCACCGAATGTTTGAACAGAATTTCACCATCTTATGGTTGTACACTGTAAAAAAGACGTTTCTTAATCTATGAAAATGTAATATAACTACGAACCCGAAAAGCATTCTTTATCTTTAGAAATATCAGAAACCAATATATTTTTTATATTTAAAGAATCATTTATAAAAACAGCGTCTCTTTTGCTGCCACCGCCACAGATTTTCGGTAACGTTTGTGAGTAGTTTTTATTGTGTATTAATTAATTTTCTGAAACCGAAAAATCGGATTTTAGGATGCTGTTTATTTTCAATTAACCTTTTTCAACAGCGTAATTGAATTTATACATGCAAAGAGCGACAAAATAATACTAATTTTAATGTAATTTTTAATGCTGTTAAGTTATCATGTTTGCCTGTAAAACAAGTTTACTGAACTCGGAACCGTTTACTTGAGAATTGATAGCATCCAAAAAACTTTGATAAAATTGATTTATACACCATAAAAACTGTTCGGAAACATTTCCGAAATAGATGGCATGAAAATAAACTTTATTTTTATAAATGCTTCTTGAAATCTCGAAAATATATTAGTTTCTGAGGTTTCTAAAGATAAAGAGCGCTTTTCGGAATCGTTAGCAACTCGGAAGACGTTATTGTACGTTTTTGTTTGTGGTTTATATTATATTTTCGTAGATTAAGAAACACTTGTCTTTTGTTACAGTGTAGCTATTGCAGTGGCGCCAACTTATATGGGCTCGTGGGGTCCGAGCCCACCCAATAATTTTCAAACCCAGCAAGCCCAATTTCCATCGCTTTATTTCGTTATTTATCTTATTATTATTTCATTATTTATTTTTCTCTCTAAATCAGAATTTATTTTATCATTTATCAATGACTGTAAATCAATGACCAATCTGCTTTAATAGCCCGACTGACACCCATAAATCACTTAAAGATTTTTCTCGATGTTTTTAGCTTTTTGCCCTTTCCATTTGTAGTCATATTCATGGTATAGTGATATTATAGTAAATGATATTATAATTAATTGCTGTAGAAATAATTTTACTATGGGTTTTGAATTTTTGGCAACTACTACAACTAAAAATGGTTACATTTTACAAGAAATGACTGTTAGATTTTTGTTTTTTAATAAATTAAAATTTAACTATAATTTATTTCGATTCCGGATGACTTGCTTCCGGATGAGTTGCTTCGTCCGTATTTTAATACTCCTGTATGTAAAATTTCACAAATCTCGCTTCTAAACTGTGGATTTATATAGAAAGACAGACTGACAAACAAATAGTAGAATGACCGGACTCTTTATAAGTAAGAGCTCGTGAAAATATAATTTAATAAAATAACAATTTTATTAAAACATGATAACTTGACTTAGTGTTATTATCTTTATCTGTCAACTATTCAAAGAAAATAAAAACTGACTGTGCCATTTCATCAAAATATTTTTGAGCCCACCCAATATTTTTCAAAAGTTGCGCCATTGAGCTACTGCAACATTAAATATTTTTTGAAAACAATCACCAAATATTTAATAATGCATACAATAAATGAACTAATAATTCATTTTCTCCCCCCTGCTATTTAATTTTTAATTCCAACTCACCACTTGTCTATGTTTTATCGTTAATTTTTTTTCTGTATGTTTGCCATTCGCTCCCAATTATAACTTCTCTTTTTCTTAATATAACTGCTTAACTATCATAGAAATTAGAAATCCCTTTTGACATTTCAAAGAAGTGGTAGTAATGTAATTGGCGGACAGAACAACATGAGAAGAATTTGAAGTAAGTGACAATTCAGTTACCACACTCCAACAGAGAGAAAAAAAACCCCCTTATTTTCTGTTTTTTACCAACATTTTAGTGATTAGCAAAAATCTCTGAACGCTTTTGCCGTTAGTTGTTTGCTGAGTTAGTAGAAATTTCTTGAGCATACTGTTTTTTTTTTCTTTGAAATGAATAAGGAATAAAATTAGTCGGATGTAACAATCCTAAAACTTTCTTCAATCTCATACATGTTAATGCTTCAAAAGGCGTAATTTTTTTAATTAAGCATTTTAGTAACAAAAAAAGAATAGTTTACAGATCTGTTATTTATTTTTTCTTTATTCACTTTCAAGTTTTCTGTCAATAAATATTTCAAAATCATGAGAGGCGTGGGGAGAGAAAAAAAATTTCGTAATGAAAAGTCTAATCAACGTATGATATATGTATATAAAAGAACGTGGAAAGTTTTCCTTATTAAAAATATGGAAATTAAACGTAGATTGGACAATTGGGTGATTCAGTATGATTTTTTTTTTTCAACAGCTACCACGCCCAACTCGAAAATCTAAGAAAACTCGCTATCACAGCGTCAGTTTCAGGCCGATTTTCTCCAAAATGTTTACAAACCTCGGCGTGTTGCATTACAACGGAATATAAAATTTCGTCGAGAAATATTATTAAATTCTTCACTTAAAATCGAGAAAATCGCAAAAAAATAGTTGTCACAGCCCCCGATCTGGGGGGGGGGGATATCCCCGTTTTCAACTAGGAACTGACGCCTATAGTCAAAAACGTATATATGAAATTTGGTTCAATTCTATGCATAACTTCGTACACTTTCCGATGATATAATAAGGAAAATGGCACAAAAGTTGCTATCACAGTGCCCCTTTCCGAATTTCAACTGCGAATATCCCGAATTTCAACTGCGACCTGACGGCCACAACCAAAAACAATGATATGAAGTTTGGTTCAATTCCATGCATAACTTCACACAAAGAGGATACACAGACTGACAGACATTTTGTAAAAACGTGTTTTTCGGGATCTCTGACTCCTAACACGTGTAAATCCGTAGAAAACCGGAAGTCGAAAAAAATTTCGATTAGAAAACTTTCTTCTATTACGGACAGAAGAAAGTAAAAAAACATTTCTTGGAAGCTGTTTTGCCAAATTTCAAAAACTTGCTGTTAAGATGTAATAATAAATATGTGATGATAGAATTTTAATGAAATAAGAAAAAAAAAAAGCTAAAAGGGATTTACAGTAGGGTTCGGGGGTAAAACAGGGTAACTGGCATTTTTGAATTTTTACTGTTTTTCAAGTAAAATTGTTTAAAAGGCTACTTCACTCAGAGGTAAACAACCGCTCGCTAAAGTTAATCCTATGGAGGAAATATTTTAAGATATCTCGTTCGCATTTTAATATTTTTAAAGGATTTTTTTTGCATTGGATAGCTGAGGTCAATCTCTATGCACGCTCCTTTCTACTTATTCGATTTTTGTTGCAGTTTTTTTTATTGAGGATACTTTCGCTTTCGAAACCGGTTCCGAAAGTGAAAGTATCTTAATAAAAAAACTTGTAATCGAAATAAAAAAAAGTACAAAGGAGAGTGCATAGAGATTGACCTCAGCTATCCAATGCCAGAAAAAAAATCATTTAAAAATATTGAAATGCGAACGAGATATCTTAAAATATTTCTTCCATAGGATTAACATTAGCGAGCGGGTGTTTTCGTCTGAGTGAAGTAGTCTCTTAACTGCATCCTGACAATTATTTAAAAGTACATATTTTTCACTCAATATATGCCATAATAATCGAAGATAAATTTAGATATGAATTTTAATAACGAAGACTCTTTGCATATAAATCCAATAAAATAAAATCTCCAACAAATGTTGCACATCATGTTGCGACATAAAATGTTGCACATCATGTTGCGACAAAAAATGTTGCACATCATGTTGCGACCAAAAATGCTGCGCATCATGTTGCGACCAAAAAATTTTGCACATCAACTGAAGTTAACTGAAACTCCAATCACAGCGTATCAGCTGTTCTAGAGGAAGCAATCACAATAAATGTGCTTGTAGTTTTCTTTAGAAAACTTGAATCTTGAATATCTTGAAACTTTCATTTTGTTAATCACCTTGTTTTACATCCGAACCCGTGGGAACTAAACACTGGGGTTCACACGTTATATTGACCAACTGTCTGGGACATATGTTATGTCTCACACCACGGCGCCCATGGTAAAAAAAAACAAAAGTTGGTTACTGAATAGATGTAGACCAAGATCCCTTAGGGATTGAGGTGCCACAGAGTTTTGTTTAGTTTATCATCCAAGGGTAGGAAATTTTTTAAAAACATTTTTGCTTTACTTATAATTAGAGTGCCTCTATAAGAAAGTGCCGACATACGCATAGGGCGCATGCTCAGACTGAAATTTTTGCTCATACTATAGCAACCAACATTCGAGAACTTGGCGAAATTCAATAAGATGAGTAATGCAAGTCAACAGACATTAGCTTAGCAATAATGGCAGTCTTGCCAAGATATTTGGTGATTCCAAAATCGTCTCGACCTGTCAAATTTTATTGCCCGTATTTTGATACTCTCTTATAGATGCACCCTGACTGTAATTTCTTATTTTTATGAATTTATTCTCAGTTTTATAAGAAAAATCTCCTAATTTCTCACTTTCTATACTGCAAAAAAAAAAGAGTGTTGATTTTACAGTATAATTGATTTTACAGTATAATAATGAATACAGAGTTTCCCCTAGACAGTTTCAGAAGGGTGCTGCACCCTGCCTGCCCTTTGGTTTACAAAATATCACCCTTCTTGCCTCTCATAAAAATAATTAGCACCCTTCTTGTCCTTAAGTAAAAAAGGTGTCTTTTCTTTCCTTTTTGCATTAAAAAAATTACTTTCATAGTAAAAATTGACTCAATGCTGTTTTGAAAAGAGAGCCCTGACTTTCAAATATTAAAAGGGGCTTTAAATATCAAACGAATGCCTTCAACAATTAAAAAAAGTGCCCTTAAGAATCTGAAAAGTGCCCTCAAGAATCCAAAAAGTCCCCTTAAGAATAAAAAAGTGCCCTTTTCTCACCATTAGCACCCTGCCCTTTTTTAAACCTGGGGGAAACTCTGATGAATATACAGTATAATACGCTGCCGCGGCGGCGTGTTACTGCTTATTTACTGTTTATTACTGTTAATTTTACGGTATAATACTGGCAGCTGGGATGCCAGTATTGTACTGTGAAATCAACACTTTTTTTTTTTTTTTTTTTTTTTTTTTTTTTTGCAGTGTATCCACTATTTTAGTTTTTTTTTTAATTCCCAGAACTATTGTGAAAACAATAGTTTGTCACAAAATGATTTACTATATATTTACTTTTCTTTCACACCACCACCGATTTTTTCGAACTTTTCTACGATGATCAAAAACTAACTACAAAACAATTTACGAGAAAACAAAATAAATCCAAAAGCCATCGCATCCTATCTAGTTTAAGTCATTTCGGCCGTGATTCCCTCAAGACTTTAGCGAATTCCTTCTTTGTCGCTGGGGTTAATTAGATTTTGGCGAAGAAACTCTGATGGCAGCATTTTCTTTGCATGTGCAGCTAACATCTAATGCTGATGATTAGAAGTTGTTCTGTTTTATTGCTAATGATGCTGTGGATTGCGTTGTTTTCATTACCCGAATGGATTCTGGATTTTAGAAATTAGCCAGTTTGATTTAATGGTCTTTTGTGAAACATCTGTATTTAAAAAATATATATATATATAAATCGGACATTGCAAAACAAAACAGAAAATTATAGAGTACATATAATCATTTGGTGCATAAAAAATAATAAACTGTAGATTTATGATTTATGTACATCTATATGATGCACTGTAGATTGGTTAATGATTTTATCCATTTCTAATTTACTTTTGTAATTTTTCTATTCCATATCATGTTAATTTGTAAAGTAGCTAGTTGATGCCAATTAAAACATTATAATGTTTTAAAATATATACAACTCTTAATAATTAATAATTTTTATTCTTACATTCAAATAAAAAATAACTTAATTAAATATCCTGGGAATTACAATAATATTTTATTGTATTGTTATTTCCAAGTTTCTTACTTAGTTATCAATTTCTATTTGTTTTTTCTTTGCTTACAATTGTGTGTGTTTATATTTCAGAAAAACTTTTCACTTCCCATACACCTTTTTTCTTTAGTGGTGTATTGTTATCCAAACTTTTCCTTTAAAAAAAAAAAAAAAAAAGTTTGCATTATATATATATATATTTTTTCATATAGAAACCCTTTTCGCCTTACACTCTCTACAATGATAAAAAATTTCTAGAAAACAAGAACACAAAATAAATTCCAAAAGACATTGAATCATCCCTAGTTTAAATCTAATGATTTTAACTAGATTCTTAGGCCGTGATTTTCTCAAGACCTCAAACAATTCCTTCTTTGTAGCTCGGCTTAATTAGATTTTGGCAGCATTTTCTTTGCATGTGCAACCAATGCTGATGATTAGAAGTTGTTCTCTTTTACGGCTAATGATGTTGTGGATTGTGCTGATTTCATTGGATTCTGGATTTTAGAAATTGGTCAGTTTGATTTGGCCTTTGTAAGGCATCTAAGACACTTTTTCTTCTTGAAATATATTGGGAAGTCAAAACAAAAATAAGATTTATAAGCATTTGTCTATATAATCTAATGATTGTATGTAATGCTTATAAAGCTGTTCGGATATCATTGATTTTTGATTTAGAGCATTTTAACTTGGGAAATAAACTTTTTCTTTTTATATAGAATTAAAATAAATAATTATTTAATTAATAAAATCAATCAAATCATGTTTCTAGGTTTACACAAAGACTTCACAAAACACACACACACACACACACTAATATAGAAACATCACAAAAAAGTGAAAAGTTGTTCTCTTTTACGGCTAATGATGTTCTGAATAGTGCTGTTTTCATTACTCAAAATGTATTCAGCATTTCAGAAAATGATCAGTTTGAATTAATAGTATTTTGTGAAACATCTGCGACTGTTTTGTAAAATTAGCAGTGGACCCGTGCGTGGCTTTCGCACTGCAGTCTTTGAGATTATATTTTGATACGCATCTTCATTAATTTTTTTAATTAATTACAATTTTGAATCAACCAACGTGTTTTAACGAAATGTGTGTGTTTGTACTATGTCAAAAGAAAAAAATTTCGTATAATACCTCATTCATCATCGTGTGTTCATCATTGGTATATGCATAAAAAAGGGATGTTGACATCAGAAATAGTATATACGATATTGCATATTGCAAAACAAAACAAATAGTTATACGGTATATATATAAACATTTGATGCATAAAGTGTAATGATCTGCTAGTGAGGCTAAAAATGTTGCTCTGATATCATTGATTGGAACATTTCTAACTTGGAATATATTTTTTTTTTTCAAGATTACAGGAACTAGTAAATCTGCAGATCTGGAGCCTCAACGTCAGCTCTAAAAGTCCTTGTTTATAAATCTCACTTTTCATATTATTTAGCATCTTAGAATCGGCATTTTTTTTTATATTACATACATATTTATAGGTTTATACCATACTTCGGGGTTTTAGAAATTAGAAGCGTTAAATTAAACACGGCTTACGGAATGATATTCTGAAATTCTTATGAACTTTTTAGATAAAAAAATAAACTTGCATCAAAATACATTCTCATTTATGTCAGTAGAATATTAAAATCTCCCGAAAATAATTTATTTTGCTAATAAAATATTGCAGTAAGTGAAAGCTACTTGAATTTTATTATTTTGATATTCTTTGAAATATGGTTGCTAAGCAACTAATAAATTAAAGAACAAAGTAAAAAGCAATTCATTTTAAAATTTGTAAAAAATATGAAAATAAATTGTTTTATATTTCCCGAACAGATGCAAAAAATGTTCCAATAATTTAAACAATTAATTTCTAAATTCTAATAAATGTATCGGCAAATTTTTAAAGCTATTGAATATATTTAAAACCTTCATATAAAAAAAAATAGCAGCAGTAATTTTACGTTTAAATCCATTATTCAAATATATGATTTTCATTTCAGTTAAAAATGAAGTTTGAAAATCGTCTGCATTCCCATAGGAAAGCATTGTTACCTAAAACGAAATGTTCTATATTTTTCGATAGAATGAACCAAATGTTACTGAAAACTATACAGCTAATTCCGGATACCTCACCAACATACTCACCAAAAATCAACCTAATCGGGTGCTTTTTGCGGCAGTTATCGCGGAACAGACAGACAGACAAACAGACGGAAACCAAAAACTTTTCGCGTCTCCACAGTGAGCCCCAACTGACGTTTCGGCAATTAATAAAATGTTTAGTAAAATTAATAAAATCGTGTTTTCAGAGTTAAACAAAACCTTCAAAATACACACCCACTAATATATAGAAACTTCAGAAAGAATGATGATGATGTTCTCTTTTACGTTTAATGATGTTGTGAATTGTGTTATTTTCATTACTCCTATAGATTTTTAAAATTGGTCAGTTTCAATTAATGGTAGGGATACTTGAAAGGCACCTGAGACTTCTTTTTCCAATTATATTGGAAATTACAAAATAAAACAAAGAGTTATAGGCTATATACAAACGTTTGTGCTTAAAATAGACACAAAGTTTGTTTGCAACTCTAATAAAATTGTTCTATTATCATTTATTGGAGCATTTCTTACTTAGGATATATTTATTTTCATGTATTATATTAACATATTAATAAATTGTTTAATAATATCGATCAAATTATGTTTCCAGAACTATACAGAGACTTTTCAATTACTAATACATAGCTATTTTATAAAAAGATATATGGGAAGCAGTGGAGTAAAAACATAACATTACACGAATAACATCTACATAAACCTTAATATTTATTCTTCTTAATGAGTTTTGTTTTTTGTAAACCTGATACATAATACATGATTATGATTTTTTTTTTCGACGTCTTAAATACATTCTACCATAATTAAAAAGTATTTATCACTTCAGTTTTTCTTCTTTTATTTTTCGTATCTGCATGTTTGAACTCTAACTTACGTAAATATGTGTAAAAAACCACTACATTTATACATGTTATGGAGATTTACTACAACATGTACCTATTGAAAATGACATAGGTAACATTTATTTACAATAATTCTTTTATAGGTCTGAACAAAATAATTATGATTCATTACCTTCGGTGGGCAATAATTGTTTGAAGTACATTTTAATGATATTATACTAAGTCAAACATAACCAAACTGATGTATGTTTATGAGTTACAGTACAATGCAATCAGTACAAAAAAAAAAAGGTTTGCGAACACTTTTTTACGCACGCTTTTACTGAAGAACACTGAAAAAAAATTAGATGCATTACCGTCTTTAAGCCCTAATTTTTTTTAAATGTTTTCTCGTCCGGTATATCATAGCTGTTCCATAAATATATTTTCACATGAGGCAGAAGGATACCCCCCCCCCCCCCCCACTTATATAGTAATTGGGATTCTGCGACTACATGACAATTTTGTTATAATTCAATCAACATACAAAAAAATATTATAATAGGAATATAACATAAACACATCACACGCTAAACAATTTTTAATAATCATTTAAAAAATATAGAGAAAATATAAAGTAACATAAAGAATGCATTGTTTAATTACTTGATTACAACACCTGTTACGTGTTAAAACAAATCTCTAGAAGCTACAGTAACCAACTGTAAGATTCGAAATGAAGATTGATATTTAAAACGTAATATTACTGATAAAAGGTTTACGGGATTTAGATTGCATATGATTTGATTATTCCCAATCTTTTGCAACTGATCGCCCCAAACTTTTCACAGGTGAATGGAAATTGCACACGGTTCATTATCCAGACGTGGTTGCATTGCTTCGTTGTGTATATTTTGATTTCAACCCGAAAAACTTCCATGTTCCCTTAAATTGCGGTAAAAAGCATTATCATGTTGTTCAGAATATTTCCTATTTAAAATCACAACTATAACATTAGATTACGCTGCAATAAATAAATAAATAAAATAAAAACTAAAATAAAATAAAATAAAATAAAATAAAATAAATAATAATATAAAAATTGTATATATATATATATATATATATATATATATATATATATATATATATATATATATATATATATATATATATATATATACAACCATAAATGAAACATTACCATAACACCAACTTAAACTATGAAATAATGATTAAGTATGTAATAATTAGTTGTCAATGAAAGTATTCCCCAATACACTGAATATGGATATCAAAAACTTATTTAAAAAAATAAGAAATTAAATTAAAAATTGAATAAATGGAATTGAATGAATGAAATGAAATTTGTGGAATTTAGACAGAATTTTCAAGTCCCAAATGCCTAAATACCACAAATAAAATGAAATGAGTGGTTTCATCATCATATTAGCCATAACATTGCTAAAGAATATGATTTTGAGACTACCTACTCATAAACATTGAATCAAACCTGTGAAAAAATAAAAAATAAATACAATATTAAAAAGGAAAGAAGCCATACCTATAATATACAAATAAAACATGAAATAGAGTCAGAAAGACTATAATCCATTTGGATTAAAATAGATACCTGTGCACCACATGAACCACACATGAACACAACCAAAACGAGAGAATGAATTGCAAAAAATCATTACATGTTGCCAAATTTAGAATTAGAAAATGATTTACTATGTTGCCAGAAAAGATTTTAGAATAATATGAATATTATTGTAAAGCAACAGAAACATTGGTGCTCCCATCTATAATGATAAAAAGTAAATATACGCTGAATAAAAAGAGTATTGGATGAAAATTAATTTTTAAAATTTAAACCATATACTATCTAAAGGTGATAGCAATTAGTTAAATAATAAATAGATTAAATTAATTAATAAATAGAATATCCAATTACATTAAAGTAATTGATAGTTACTTAAATGTTATTTAATTGATAGTTACATTAAAGTAGTGGATGTATTAATGAATAATTCTATGTTAAAAATAAGATGTACGATGGAAAAATTAATAATTAAAGCAACATAAAAATATATGTACCATGAAATGACATAGCAACTATTAAATAGCTGTGCCAAAAATGCAACATCACAAAAATTAAATTAAAATATAATGCTAAATTTTGAATTAAGATACAAAGGATTTAAAATTAATATTAATTAAATATTGAAATTAATTAGTAACATATAATGACTCTTCATACAAAGTTAAAAAATTATATACACTTAATATAAGTGGTAAGGGTAGAACGTTTAATAAAAATTAAAACACATATTATATTAACACTTTAGAAAAGTATACATTATATTAGAAGTTAATATGATATTGTCCACCGTAGGCATTAATCCAAATGCATTAGATCAAAAATATTCTTAATATTAATGTATATAAATTCATTTAAATTAATTAAATAATGAATATGTAAATATAACTAAATTAATATACATATAAAACTATCACATCACAGTCCATTATAAAATGTGTAAAATCAAACGTTTGTGTAAATCAAAATGCCCCATTATATATATATATATATATATATATATATATATATATATATATATATATATATATATATATATATATAAAACTTTAAGTAAAATTTAACCATTGAAACATAAGAAACTGACCACATACACTGAAATCCCGATACCAAACAGCCCTGTCAATTTACAAATTAAAATTGTAGTCCTAATAAAAGTAACATTATTAATTCAAATTAAGAAGAAGAAAAAAAAATTAAATAAATAGAAAATATGGAATGAAATATAAACCACACGAGTATATACACAAATAAAAGCTTATAAAGTAATTTACTTTTTCAAGGGCAAGAAAATCACATTTATAAGCAAAGAACGATTGTTTTCTGTATATGACACCAGCATTTGCTAAATATAGTGCCATATCTTGCCCGAACAATCGCTGAAACAATATTGAATAACAAGACCTTTACAATGGAATATTATAAATTATACATACAATTTGAAAATGAGTGTGAAAAAGAATTAAAAAAAATTAAAATATATATATATTACTTATATTAATAATATCCCAAGATATTTAGTATATTGTGAGCACATGTACAAAGTTGTATCCAAAAGAAGTGGTTAAATTCACAGTTAAATAGAGAATCCTTCAGATCATAAATTGTAACCTACAGTTACAGTTATTTTTATTTAACTAAATAGATTACAACATTTTAAAAAATGTAGAAAAAAAAATTATGATATACATATAAATAAAAACCATTAATTATTTTATTTTAATTTTAATTTAATAAATTAAAATATATAATATTACTTGATAATTTGAAAGTATTTCATAGATATTATTACCTCCATACTAAATTTCCAAGTTTTAATATTTTAAATAAGCTATACTACTGCTATCTATTGTAAAAATATTAGACTATTTTAGCATACTATCAAATACATTGCTGCTGACATCTGGTGTACAGATATTCTACTAAAACTTTAATATTGTATGTATAACTACTTATATGCAGCTGTAATGTAGTGTAAATATATTAATTTTACTAGTTAATATTAATGATATATATAGAGAATAAGAGTTACTAGTATAATATAATTTATATTTTAACTAACCCATTTAAAATATATCTTAATTTAACCCAAACATTAATGTAGAATCCATATGATGCTTTCATTTTATAAATTAGTATTATACTTAGAAATAACATAGATTATTCAATATGGTAATGCACTTATTATAATTTAAATCCAGCTATTTAAATAATATCTACCATGAAAAAAATATATAAAAAACATAAATATTAATTAAATTAAATGATCTAATAATAAAATAAAATAAATAATATAAAACTAAGAGATATGTTTATTAGTGTACTATATTTAATAAATATTTAATATTTACTAAAATTAAATATGTTTAACATATTAATATTATATTGTATTGATTAACCCATTGTAACATCCTTGATAATTTTAACTTTTGTTACAACCCCAATAATATTAACTCCATATAATCATAACAACAATTATAGAATTTGCCCACATGTAATTTTTAATTTATGAATGACTTTTATCTAAGATGATCCTATGCAGCACATGCTCTTAATATGAGTTATAATTTAGCGAAATATATCAACAGTCAAAAGTTGAAAATTAACGTTAAATTTTAAAATATGAATGACATTAAACTAGGATAATCCTATGCAGCAACGCACACAATAGGATTCATAGTTTAGCCAAATATATCAACAATCAAAAGTTGATTATCATTTTTATCAAGGAGATTTTAACAAAAAAAAAAAAAAAAATACAGACATTTAACCCAAATTAAATCTATATTTATATGTGTAAAATTGATTTAACTAAATAGTAAGGATATCCATAAACTTGTGCAATTTGAAGGATATGTTTTAAATTTTGATTTTTAAAGTTATTTGAACAAAGATTATTAATTCTATGTGCGAAATTTAGTAAAATATTTACAAATACTGATTTATGTATACATGACAAATAGTTAGTAAATAAGTTAACCTTAAAAGTAAAATCATTTCGCTTGTCATAAATGTCAAACAAAAGTTTATTATCTTTAAGAATTATCTTAAGATCAAGAAAATTAATTTCATTATTTGCCATAACATTGAAACTATAAGTTAAATTTTTATGATATTTTATAGGTAATAAATAATTTGAATTACTATTAAAATAGAAGACAATAATGTCATCTATATAACGGTATATTTTACAATTAGCAATATTAGAGTTACGTTCATAATAATATAAATACAATTCTGCAAGAATTGAAGAAACAATGCCACCTTGAGGGAGTCCACAGCTTTGTATATATATAGTATCATTAAAAACAATATAATTATAATGGAGAATAAATTTAGTTAATGTTTTAAAGTAATTTAACGAAATTTTATTTTTTAATTTAATAGAATCCTTGTATTCCTTATATAATAAATTTACTATCTTGAACATATCGTTAATATCAATGTTATTAAATAAGTCATTAAAATCAAACGTCTTCATGTATTTTATGTTATTTAAATTTTTAATATTATTGACAAGTTGAAAACTATTTTTTATGCTATACAAATTATCTTTTTGTTTTGTAAGTTCAAACAATTTAGTGAGAATACTTAATAAAAATTTGCTTGCATTATTGTTATAAGTATTACAACCGATTGTTACAGTTCTAAATTTTAAAGGAGTTTTGTGGAATTTAGGTATAACAACTATGTATGGATAATTAAAGTTATAGTTTTTAATTTTTAGTAATTTATAAAATTGAAATATATGTCGATTATTAATGATTTTATCTAGATTAGTTATTTTAAAGTTTAAATTTGTATTTATAGCTTTAGTTATTAACTGCGAATAATAATATTTGCAGATGAAAGCATAATTGTTTGGTGATTTATCAACATATGTAATAATAAATTTGTTTTGTAAATTCGTTATTTCACTATTTAGTTGTTTAAAATTAAAATTATATATGTCCAAATTCCTATGAAGTTCAGCATTTAAATTACTTAAAACATTTAATTTCCATTCATTAAAAAATTCAAGAGGTTTATTATAATCTATTGATATTTTATAAATAAAAAGGTCAAGATCCAGATTAAATTGTTTTAAAATAGAAAAAATTGTATAACATGAAGGTAATCGAAATTTAGTCCCATTAGTCATAAGATTACGCAAGTAATCATTCTCTACAATATTAATATCCCCTGTAATAATGTGACCATGTACCTTATCTACATAATTGCTATAATTAGGATTATTACATAAGCAAGGAGGTTTATCATTTGATGTTAGAAATTTTGCAAATTTATTGTAATTGAAAATCCTACGTCCTAATGTAACGTTGTATTTGTATGATTTATGTATTGTAAAATTTTTTATGGGGAATTTGTTCTCAATGTTATTAATTACATTGTGTATATTTATTTTATTAAGTACAATATTGGAAAAAGTAATTATAAGTAGAGTGTTGTTAGTTTTTTTGTAAGTGTTTTTTGAAATTTTTACATTAAGTTGATTAATTCTAAATAATAAAAGATCAAAATAAACATCACTAAAATGTGGCGATAGATTTAATGATAAAAAAACTTTATAATACTTGTTAAGATTTTTCTTTTTGATCGAAAAAATATTTTTCCTAATATCAAGCCATTTGTAGGAATTATTGAATTCATATTCCAAATTAGATAATTGCCGTTCAATATCATTACTAGAGATATACTGTGAACTATTACAATTTTTACCCCTTTTTGTACGTGTAGTTTTTGTATTTGCTGTATGATTTAATATAGCATAAGTGCTACTGTAATGTTCATGTTTAGTAGTATTAGTATAAACAAGGTTTGTACGATTAAATAATTTAGAATTAAGACCATAAGGATATAATGAGTTACGAGATTTGATAAAAATTGATTCATAAAGTAGTCTATCAGTGAAATTTTTGTGCATACTTAAGATTTTTATTGTAATATCTTTAAAGTCATGTTGTCTAAAGTGCATGTGCTCAACATTTATAGAATTATTTTTAATAATATCCTGTCTATGTTGATTGATTCTGTAGTGCAATGGATTACATGATTGACCAATATATTCCATCTTACAAATATTGCAGTTTATCGAATAAATAATGTTGTAAGCTTTACAGAAAAATACATTAATTTTAGCGTTAGAACTATTTACAGTTTGTAATGGATCTGCATGTGGGCATGTTAAGCAACGTGGTGACGAACATTTTTTGAATTTGAGTTTCACTTTGGGACAATAAGACAGGTAACTGTTTGACGATCCAAAGAAATCCCTGTCAATTTCCAAGTACCGAGCATTAGACCTAATATAATTATTATCGCCTAAATTGCCAGTCGCTAAATCTTTTTTATTATTACTGACCATATTGAGATTTTTATATCATAAATAAAATTTGACAATGTTTAAATATACATAATATAAAATTGTATAAAAATATATATATTAACCATGCGTTTTTTCCATACAACTCCGCCACACACCTGCTCAATCCAACATCTACCCTATATACATACACTGGTGTCCAGAAATTAAGGGGCAGTGACCAATTTCAGAAAGTACTCAAAAAGTTACAGCAATAATTGAAAAATTGAGGAGGAAATCCCATATAATCCTATGGGATGTTCTCCTCAATTTTTCAATCATTGCTGTAACTTTTTGAGTTTTCGCGATATTTCACTGGTTTTTTTATATGTGTTGCCCTATAGTATTGACTATCAAATCATGACAAAAAAAAATTCTTTGGTGTAGTTCGCGCATGTGCAGTTAAAATTTATTTCATAAAAATACCCATATCTCATCAAATATTCTATATATTAATATTTTAATCACAGTATACTATTTCTACGATTTTTTGTCAAGTTTTTTGGAAAACGGTGTTAAATTCGGCCGAAAACTCTGCATGCTATAAAAAAAAGCCTTTTGAATTTTTCACAGAAACGTTAATATCTTCACGAATATACGTGCTATGCTTACACAAATGCACACAAATGTTGAACAGGACCTACATAGTCATTTGCTACAGTGATAGATCATTTTTAGCATTTTCTGTTACTTGGGTAATCGAAAATATTATTTTATTATTAAAATTATTATTGCCCCCCCCTCTAATTGTCCTCGCAACAAAATCTTCACTGAAAAACATGAAGTCAAACATGTTCTTTACATCCTCAAAGTTCAAGGGCATTTCGGACATTTCCTCACGAGTTTCAGTAAGATATTCGACGAAACGTCTGAAATTGGTCACTGCCCCTTAATTTCTGGACACCAGTACATATATAATTTATAATTTCGTATATTCTTATGTATTCTCATTTTTGAAACAATTATTTTTAAAGCTTTATGCAATACAAATACAAAATATTTTAACGATAATAAAATAGTATATAATGGGTTAAACAATGGAACAGGCAAGAATAGTTAGAAAATGTTTCTGTCTGAACCCCATGATTTTCCTTTCTTGTTGTTAAAGAAAATTGTTTGTTTACTTTTAGATATATCCATATATATATAAAAGCATATCAACAGTGATTTTCCCATTCCTCAGGTATGTTTCTGACAATATATCCCGTCATAAATGATTTATTTTATTACAGAGTCTTTTTTAGCCCTTTTTATGCCAACATATCTCATAAAACGCTGTAATCAGGGCTTTTGACAGGATGCTGCAACTTATCTCAATTCTTTTATTGCATTTTTTTACGATCTTACACTGTGATTTTAAGTTCGCTAAGGAAATTCCACCTTGAAGCAAATTCGGTATTTATAATGCATAGGAATAAAGTGTTATGTATGCATAAAAAGGAATAAAACTCGAAGAAAAGCATGCATATATTTTGCCATCTTCGGATATTCGCCAATGCATCCTTCCCTCGCCCAGTGTCGTTCTCAATTCATCCCCCTTGGGGTTACCTATTCACTTCTAGGTAATCCCTTCCTTCCATGATGCGGAACGGATATTGGTCCAAAGATGCGGATGCATTCCGCGGTTACTCTCCTCTACCAAAGAGAAAAAGCCTTTTCCCCTCGGTTGAAGTTTTACCTGAGTATCCGCATTATTTTATTTAATGGTATTACTTTGGGAATTACATTAGACGGTTTCTTTCATCACGTACCATTCTTTGATAATGAATTCTTCTAATTTTGTTTCAAAGGTGGACTGAAATATTTTCTATAGTTCAAAAACATTAAATTGACGCTCTTGTTTATACACATATTGCACGCTACCTAATAAATAAATCACTAGAATTTTTTTTTTATGATAAGGTAGCAAAGATCATGAAGATCACTTTGGCATATGTCGAAATTTGTTTCGTAAAAAATATTTTTGAAAAAGTTATTTAGATGATAAAGTGTTTTTGCATGAGAAAAAAAAAAAAAAGAAAAGAAAAGAAAAGAAAAGAAAAAAGAAAACCACACGTTTACTTACCTTGAAATCTTCTAAAAATATCCAAAACAGAATGCTCGACCTAGTGAATTAATTTGTTTATTTTTTTTAAATTATCTTTTTTTTTTTTTTTTTTTTTTTTTTTTTTTTTTTTTTGTATTTTGAATTTAAAGGTATTATATATATATATAATGAAAACACATGTGAAAAACAAATGATGAGATATTATAAAAATGAATGGAAAGGATGTTGCAAGAATTAAACTTAATAAAATGAAAAATCAATATATATATATATATATATATATGAAATACCATTTTTAAATAATTTCATTTCATATCAATTTAAAACATGTTTAAAACATGTATAATTGCAAAAATTAAACAACTTAATTAATTCACTATATGGAATATTGTGATTTGGATGCTTTTGGAAGATTTCAAAATAAGTAAACGTGTAGTTGTCTTGAAAAATGTATATTGGTCGAAGGATGCGGATGCATTCTGCGGTTACTCTCCTCTACCAAAGAGAAAAAGCCTTTTCCCCTCAATTGAAGTTTTACATGAGTATCCGCATTATTTTATTTAATGGCATTACTTTGTGAATCACGTATCATTCTTTGATAATGAATGCTTGTAATTTTGTTTTTAAGGTGGACTGAAATTTTTTCTATAGTTCAAAAACATTAAAATGGAGCTGTTGTTTATACCCATATTGCACACTACCTAATAAATAAATCATTAGATTTTTTTTTTTAATGATAAGGTAGCAAATATGATGAAGATCATTTTGGAATAAATAAAGATTTTTTTGTATAAAAAATACCTTTTTAAAGGTCATTTACATGACAGAGTACTTATATGAAGTTTCACCTGAGTATCCGCATTATTTTATTTAATGGTATTAGCTTTGAGAATTACATTAGACGGTTTCTTTCATCACGTACCGTTATTTGATAATGAATTATTCTAATTTTGTTTTTAAGGTGGACTGAAATCTTTCCGTTAGTTCAAAAACATTAAATTGTCGCTGTTGTTTATACCCATATTGCACACTACCTATTAAATAAATCATTAGAATTTTTTTTATGATAAGGTAGAAAAGATCATGAAGATCATTTTGGCATATGTTGAAATTTATTCTGTAAAAAATATTTTTGAAAAAGTTATTTAGATGATAGAGTGTTTTTGTACGAGACAAAAAATATAAAGAAAACAACACGTTTACCTTGAAATTTCCCAAAAACACCCAAAACAGAATGCTCGACATAGTGAATTAATTTGTTTATTTTTTGAAATTATCTTTTTTTTTTTTTGTATTTTTTGTATTCTGAATTTAAAGATATTATACATACATACATATATATATATATATATATATATATATATATATATATATATATAATGAAAACACATTTTAAAAACAAAGGATGAGATATTATAAAAATCAACGGAAAGGATGATGCAAGAATTAACTTAATAATATATATATATATATATATATATATATATGAAATACCATTTTTAAATAATTGCATTCCATATCAATTTAAAACGTGTATAATAGCGAAAATTAAACAAATCAATTAATTCACTAAATGAAAAATTGTGTTTTGGATGTTTTTGGAAAATTTCAAAATAAGTGAACGTGTAGCTGTCTTGAAAAATGAATGGTCGTATGATACGGATGCATTCTACGGTTACTTTCCTCTACCAAAGCGAAAAAGCTTTTCCCCTCAATTGAAGTTTTACCTGAGTATCCACATCTTTTTATTTAATGGTATTACTTTGTGAATTACATTATACGGTTTCTTTCATCACGTACCATTCTTTGATAATGAATTCTTCTAATTTTGTTTTTAAGGTGGACTGAAATATTTTTTATAATATTCAAATTTTAATTGCTTAATAGGCGTAAAGCCAACATAGTGAAAAACTACTCAAGCCGGGACTCGAACCCGGGTCATCAGATTAGCGCACTGACGTTCTACCAACTGAACCACTTGGGAACGATACTCAGCCTGGAACTTTTTCACCATAACTTGTTGGCAAGGCTACAAACGCAGCACAAGATGGAATATTTTCCGTGAGCCACCAACCCTGGGGCAAACACGAAATTGTCGATACTGGATTTTCTTTGATTTCGTGTTTGCCCCAGGGTTGGTGGCTCACGGAAAATATTCCATCTTGTGCTGCGTTTGTAGCCTTGCCAAAAAGTTATGGTGAAAAAGTTCCAGGCTGAGCATCGTTCCCAAGTGGTTCAGTTGGTAGAACGTCAGTGCGCTAATCTGATGACCCGGGTTCGAGTCCCGGCTTGAGTTGTTTTTCAATATGTTGGCTATACGCCTATTAAGCAATTAAAATTTGAATATTATGAATGCAAGGCGTGAGAAATTTTCGCTGGAAAAATTTCCAAGTATTAAATATGAATTTATATTTTCTATAGTTCAAAAACATTAAAATGGCGCTGTTGTTTATACCCATATTGCGCACTACCTAATAAATAAATCATTAGATTTTTTTTTATGATAAGGTAGCAAATATGACGAAGATCATTTTGGAATAAATCAAAATTTATTGCATAAAAAATACTTTTTTAAGGATTATTTAAATGATAGAGAATTTATTCGGGAGAAAAAAGTAATAACGCTCACTTAGGTACATTTTTCAATAAAACTTCAAGTTCATTTACCCTGAGATCTTCCAAAAACATCCAAAACACAACGCACGACACAGTGAATTAATTATTATTTTTATTTTTTGCAATAATATAAATGTTAAATTTATATGAAATGTCATTTCTAAGTAATTGCATTTCATATATAAAAAAAAATGTAATTGCAAAGGGCTGGGTTGGGTTGATTATTGACGGCCAATTAACTACACTAGGGATATAGGCCCGGGGGGAGTGCCCTTCGTGGGGGTCTTTCTAAGTTAATCCGTAAGTTAATCCGTAAGTTGCGTTAATCCGTATTAACGCATGGATAAATCCACGGCTCGAAGAAAACCACGAAAACTCCGAACGATTAGGCCGACGGGCGCGATTGGGATCGAACCCAGCACCTCCCGTCTACCAGCTTCGAGAGCACAACCTCTCAGCCACTGGTGGGGCTGTAATTGCAAAGAATAAACAAATTAATTAATTCAGTATGTGAGGCATTGTTTTTTTTTATGCTTTCGGACGATTTCAAGGTAAGTGAGCTTGTAGTTTTGAAAAGTATACCAAAGTGAGCATTAATATTTATTATGCAAAAAATATATCATTAAAATGCCCTTAAAACAGTTTTTTTAATTTTTTTTTATTTATTTCAAAATTACCTTTATGATCTTTTCTAAATATCGTAAAAAACTTATAATGATATATTTATTTAGAAGTGTGCAATATGGGTATAAACAACAACGACATTTCATGTTTTTGAATTCTCGAAAAATACCCAATCCCCTTAATATGTTAATTTAAAGATAGATTATTATGAAAGAGAATTTTACCCGAGAAAAAACAAGGTATTGAAAATTGTAGATATAACATAAATTTAGATATAGATGGAAAAGATGAAATGATATGCATTGAAAAGATGATAATTGTACTGTAGATTGTTTGAATTTATCTTAAATAAATTTTTAAATTAACTTAAATGTCAAATCGTAAATAAATCAAATAAATGATCCAATGAATAAATATAAGATAACGGTTATATGATAAAATATGGTTGAATGTATGACAAAATATGATTGAACAGATGTGGAAAAATTGAATAAATGTGAAACAATCTCAAATAAATTTTGAAATTGATTCAAATGTCAAATAGTAGAAAAAATGTTTAAACACATCTCCATTCGTTGCTTCAATTCATTCCCATTCATTTATTGAATTCATTCATTGCATTATGTAGCTTGTTTAAATTCATCTTTTCAATTGATGATTGAGAAGATAAATTAATGAGGTAAGATGGAAAAGATGAATTGATGATTGACTGTGAAGATGTGTAAATTGATATCTATGTCGATTATATCTGAGTTCGGTTTCTTTTTTCGGAGCCCGTGATCGAAAAAATTTGCTCCATCAGAGTCCGGGCCCGATACCATATGTGCAGAGTAGAAAATTGTTAATAACATTTTAAAATTGTTTCAAAGTTATTTTTTCATTTAAAAATATCTTCTTACATAAAAAAAAGTATTTGTCCTAAATACACACTCATGACGACGTTTCGTGATAATCATATTCCTGAAAATCTGTTTAAAATAGCAAATTTGTTGTTCATACTCAACCATTGACGGAAATCAACAAAAGTCACAATTATTATTCTTTTATTAAAATATCATTGTGCAATATGGTAGAAAGACAGGAATTCTGTTTTCTAGAAATTCTAGAAAAGGAGTGCAAATAGAAAGCGTGGATAGACAAGGGATATCCCACGACTTCTATATGTTACTATAACACGCACCATGCAGAGGCTGTAGAATCCAATAGCATAGTTCCCCTTATATCCCCTCAATAACAATTCAATTATCTTTCAAACTGATTTTCAAAAGACCGTAAAACACTTAAGAATCTTAGAATACATTCTTGTTTCTCAAATAGCAAGTTCTCTTTTCCTTTTTTCACTTAGTGAATAAATAAAACTTTTGCTTTGAGCCCGAGCCCGAAGACCGTTATAAAAATCAAGCCCGAGCCCGTTTCGGTCCCGGGCTAAGTCCATCTCATTTCCAATTTAGACTCAAAGTATTGAAGACATGTAAATTGAAAAGTGGTATCAAAATTGTAGAAATTACTGGGTAATCTCTTCCTTCCATGATGCAAAACTAATGTTGGTCGTAGGATGCTGATGCATTCCGTGGCTACTTTCCTCTTACAGAGAGAAAAATACTTTCCTTCTACAACAGAAAAATCCTTTCCATTTACACAGAGAAAAATCCTTTCCTGTCTCAATTGAAATTTGTACCTAAGTATCCGCATTTTTTTATGTAGTGGTACTACTTTGTGAATTACATATTAGTCCCTTTCTTTCAGCACGTAAACATTCTTTGACATTTTTTTAAAGTTATTTTTTTCAGCATATATCATCATTTGATACTCATTTCTTCTCATTTTGTTTTTTAATGGTTTTATTTTAAGATAGATGTATGAGAATCTTAAGCAAGGAAAAAAAATGTGATATTGAAAATTGTAGATGCATTAGAAATGTCGATGAAGATTGAAAAGATAAGTTGAAATGTATCGAAAAGATGAAATGATGATTGGTAATGTAGATTGTTTGAATTCATCTTAAGGCTGTTCTCAAATCCGAAGGGGCTACTTTCAGACACATTTTTTAATTCATTTTTGTTCGAAAATGCATGCAATGAGCAAGTCTGGTTATTTAGAAAATTTGTAATCGAAAAGCGTTTTCTATTTTTTTGGTAAAAGTAGATCTTTCAGAAAACACTGTCAAAGTCGGCGTTTTTAACTGATTTTCCAATGGTTCAGTGTCAGAAAGGAGAAAAAAAGGTTGTCACGTGACACGAATTACTTATAACTCGATAAGTAATTTATTTATCAAAAATTAGAAAACTCACTTCGATTCTAAATCGCTTCAATATTCAGGTCTGCTAATTTTACGCCATTGCGTTTAAAAATGGGTCAGGAATTGTGTCAGAAAGTTTTGCGTTGTTCAACCGATCATTTGAGAACCACCTTAAATAGATTTTGAAATTGACTCAAGTGCAAATTATAGAGGAATTGAATAGATGTAGATATTTAACTTAAATGAATAAATGTAGATAATGGCTATATGATAAAGTATTATAGAATAGAAGTTGAGTAATGAAATAAATGTGAAACAATCTCGAATGAATTTCGAAATTGACTGAAATATCAAATTTTAGATATATTGTTCAAATTTATCTCTATTCATTGTTTGAATTCATCTCTATTCATTGTTTGAACTAATTCATTATTCATTCATTACATTCATTCATTGTAGCTTGTTTAAAAAGATAAATTAATGATGTCGATTGAAAAGATGAATTCAACCGAGATGTACACTGAAAATATTGAAGAGATGTGAATTGAGAAGTTGTATTAAAATTCTAGAAATTTGCGAGATAATTCCTTCCTTGCATGATGCAAAACGTATATTTGTCGAAAGATGTGGAGGCATTCAGACGTTATTTTCTCTACCAAAGAGAAAAATCTTTTTCCTCCCAATTTACCCGAAGTTTTACCCGAGTTATCCGCATTTTTTTTTATTTATTTAGTGATATTACTTTGTGAATTGCATTAGTCTGTTTCTTTCAGCACGTATCATTCTTTGATATTGAATTGTTTTAATTTCATTTTTTAATATTTTTATATTAAGAATTATTATTATCTTTTAGAATGTTACGGGATGAAAAAAAATCTATGGAAAATTCTAGAAATATGGTATCGAAATTATAGACATTGCAGAAATGTAGATGTGTATTAAAAAAAGAAAATGTTGATAGAAAAGACGAACTTATGATGTAGATTGTTTGAATTAATCTGAAACAAATTTTGGCATTGCCTCAAATGCCAAATTGTGAAGAAATTATTAGAAATTTTCTCGAAATAATCTCCGTTAATTGTTTGAATTCATTCATCGAGGATGTAGTTTATTCGAAATTATCTGTTCAATTAAAAATATGAATTGATGACGTAGATTGAAATATTGATTTATTGATTGAAAAGATGAATTGAAACGAAATGTACAGGGTGATTATAATTATAGCTCAACTTTCAAAAAGCTGTAAATAAGAACCGCTGGTCAGAATGAAAACAAAAATGCTCATTGACAAACATAGGATGTAGTCTTACTGCATGTGTGTGCGTTCGGGGAAGGGGGGGGGGACAACCCAGCTAGAAGATTTTGAATTTAATGCTTATTACGGGTAAATTGGGAGGAAAAAGATTTTTTTCTTTGGTAAAGGAAAATAATGTTTAAGTACAAATCATCGCCGCAACCATCGGAGCTTTCAAAATACTCCCTTGAGAAAAATACCTGATTTCAACACTGAAAATATTAAAGAAGTATTGAAATTTCTAAATTATTTAACGTATTTATTTTTTACTTATTCTCATATTAAATGCGGGAAAAAAATGGATCCATATAACATATTGTACTTGAAAATTGAAATGAGTTAAATGAAATTTTCACAAACAAAATTGTTAAGAAAATATTACAATTTATAAATTATTTAACATATTCAGTTTTTATGCATTTCTTCATCAATCCCTTTTATATATAATTCTCTTATCAATAAGAAAATCTATATAAATATAGGTTATAAAATTCATACATTGATATTTTTTCTTGAAAACAAAACGATAAAATATTATTTCGTTTTCTAAATTACTTAAGTCTCTTTTTTACTCTCTTATGAATTGTAAATACATATAGATATATATATATTATAAATTTGAGATGTATTAAATTTTTAAAACAGAAAACTCTAATATTCAGTTTTAATAATATGATAATCAATAGTATTTTACTTGTTGCATACAATGCTACAGCTGCAATTCCAACTCAGATGTCTACATCTAAACAATGTTCTTGGTCAGTATATTTCTGCGTTATTAAAGATAAACTATTTATCAGGAGAAATTACTTAGCCAAAGGTGATAAACTGCCTAATATGGAGCTTCTCACAGAGTTGTAACCCATCGGGAATACGAGTTGGGGTAATATTGAGAATGGGGTTCTATTGTTAGGGGTGACCCGCGCCAGGCGAAACCCAACCTTTTATATAGTTGTATTACTTTGCGAATTGCATTAGCTTGTTTCTTTCAGTACTTATCATCCTTTAACGTTTGATTCTTATAATTCTGCTTTTTTTTTAATGCTTTTATTAAAAGGTAAATAATTATCTAAGAGAATTTATCCATAGGAAAAAACTCTATGGAAATTATTTGCAGAAATCGGGTATGGAAATTATAACTGATGGTGTAGAAATATAGATGTAAATTGAAAAGATGAATTTGGTGAGATTTTTTGAGAGTGCCATTAGTTTGTTTATATTCAGCACGTATAATCTTTTTATATTGAATGCTTATAATTTTGCTTTTAATACTTTTGAGATATTTATTATATATGAGATTTTTAAAAAAATATGTAAATATAGGTTTTAAAAGCTTCTTTTTCTTACATTAACATTTCTTTTTTACATCTTTTTTTTTTTTTTTTTTTAATATTATTATGTGTAGTTGGTCAGAAACTATACGTATGAGTAATTTTCATACTTTTTTGTGTTTAAGGGAGCACGCATAAAAATAAGGACTGATCTTACTTTTCAAAGGATAAATAATTTATAAGCAAAGCTGTTTATTTGAAATTCCCCACTTTAAAAAGCTTTATAAAAATATTTATGAAAAAAAAAGTTCAAAATTAGAAAATATTTAAATGAATTGAAATTTTTTTCTGAAGGGTTTGCCTTTAGTTTCTTTTTTAAAACTTTCCAACAAAGTTGAAAAATGTTTATGAAGAGTTTGTCTTTAGTTTCTTTTTTAAAACTTTCCAACAAAGTTAAAAAATGTTTATGAATTCGGTTTGTCTGTCTGTCCGTCCGTACTCTAACTCGCGCAAATACACACGGATTGCCATGCAATTCATATATGTTATTCAGGTTTACTATAGCATGTTCGGTATTGAAAATGAAGAGTGTAGCATTTATTGTTCATTTACAGAGACACACAAAAAAATTCGATACAGTACTGTCTATATGAGCAATAATTGCTGGAAGCGCGTTTTCAGTTGTGGCATGCGTTTACAAATTTAACTACCTTTTTTTTACATAATGCTTTGTATGTATAAATACTATAAATCATATACAGGGCTGCACAAAAGATGTCGAGTACATTATCGTTCATTGACCGAAATCGCCGAATGGAAATTTTCAACTGTGTTGTGCTTTTCCCAACTAAACTAAATTTTGGCATACTATGTAGCATATACAAATTTATTGATCATATATAGGGCTGCACAAAAGAAATAGGATATTTTTTCTATTATTAATGGTAACTATTGAAACTGGGTTTTCAAATATGTTATGCGTTTTCCAAATTGTTTACTTACACAGTAAATTGTATTTTCAGAATTTGTATTTTCGGAATTTTGTAATTTCAGAATACGTATTTCAGTATTACATAGTATAATTATTGCTTTGTATCACAAAATATTATTTAATATTGCTCAGTATAATTAGTAAATTGTTTTCTCAGTTATTATATCATCAAAATTTGAATTTTTGGAATTTGTGTTTCAGTACTACTTCTCTAATCTCATGGTGGTATTTGATTTGTGTTTATTCTTTGATTATTTCATTTGTCATTATCGTGTTAATTAATTGTTTATCTTTCAATAAGTGAGCTATTAGTATTGCTTTGTATTTATTGTCTTCTATCAACTTTAATAATTACCTTGTAAGGCTTTTCCGCAGAGTAAACAAACCTGCTGGGCGGGGCTAGTTGAGCTTAAGCCGAAAGGTAGGCCTCCCCGAATGATTTGACTTTGTTTACTTACACACCTTACTAAACAGCAAAGTTTTGTTACAGTATTTTGAATGTGTTAGAAAGTGTTTCATAATCTATACTTAACGCATGATTTATCATTCTTGTTTAAATACAAAGTAACCGCTGTCAGATAACTGTTAAAGTTTTGTTATGAAAAAAAAAAAGAAAAAGAAAAGAAACAGAAAAAGAAAGAAAGAAAGAAACCACCGATCTTTATCTTACTGTTAAGTTTGCAACCTTTTATAGAAGCTATGAATTAGGACTTTTTTTTAAATGCTAATTAAAAAAACATTGAAAATTTACCTCATCGACAGATTTTATTTTGCGCATCACAGTTGGGGAAGGGGAGGATATATATATATATTAAAATAAAAAGTGATTTTTTTTAAATTATCTTAGTTACATTAGAAGGGTAAATGTCTGTCAATAAAGCATTAAAAATATTTTTTTAAACAGATTTCGCAGTAACTATTGTAATATGGTTCAATTGGAAAAGGGACAAGAAAGTGAAATCAAGTGTCAAGTATAGATTATGAAACACTTTCCTACACATTCAGAATAGATGAAAATGCTTAAATAATACAAACAGGACACAAAAAAGGCTTATAAAAACCTTTTAATATAAAGATCGACAAATGTTTCAACGCTCAAACGGCGCCATTATCAAGAACAACATCGATAAACAAACTATTCTCGCAAATTTTTGAAAATAAACTTGAAAAACATAAATCACTAGATCATATATGTAATAAAAGCAGGTGCTTGAAATAGTCAACTGTAAAACGTGAAAATTAATACTTCTTTATTGCTTTTTTAAAACTGAAAATAGCTCGTGCCAAATTTTAGATAAATCAAATGAGGCTGATTCGTTGCAAATGTTCTCGTTACGCATATAGATTTCTATTGATTCACGGATAATAGATGGGAAATAAATTATTGATGGATAAATTATTTTATTATTATAAAATCAGTTTTTAAAGTCTCGGTTTTATGTAGTCTTGCCAATGCTGTTGTACTTCTGTCATATTGGTATCTGTCATATGCTCTTTTAATCTTGCTTTAAACTTTCTAGTGGTCATTCCTATATAATATTGTAATGTTCCATCTGCTCTGGTGAACGGTATTTCATAAACACCTGATAGTTGGTATAGCTCTATTGGGTCTATTTTCTTACAATGGGTATATTTTCTTACAATTTCTTCTTGGGTCTATTTTCTTTCTCCATGTCCTTTTTAATTTTATGGATGGTTTTGCAATAAGGCATACATTGAATTTGCTAAGTTTATATTTGAATCTTTCAAAGAACCAGGGAAATATGGTAAAGGAGATAATTTTGAATTTTGTTTATTGAAGTTTTTCTTCTTCTTCTTCCTCCATGCTCATAATTACTTTATTAATAGTGCTTTTTTTTATATCCGTTGTCTTTTTCTATTTCATGTATTTTATTTATTTCATTGGTTAACTGATCTAGAGTACAGATTGTAAAGGGAAAGACTATATGTCAACGTATGTTATATAAACGTGTCGATCTTTATATTACAAGGTTTTTATAAGCCTTTCTTGTGTTCTGTTTGTATCACTTAAGCATTTTTATCTATATGTTAAAAACTTCGCAGTCTAATAAGTGAAAGATGCTGTTTGGAAACACATTTGAAAACACAATTTCAGCAATTGCCATCTATAGTGGCAAAATTTTCCGAATTATCACAATTAAAAATTCACCTTCAGCAATTTCCGTCAACAAGCAAAAATGCATTCGAGTTCTTTCGTGCAGTCCTGTACATGATCTATAGTATTCATACACACGAAGTTACATGAGAAAAAATAGTTAAAAACGCAAACCGAAGTTTCAAACGCACTTCCTGAAATTATCGCTCGAATTTTTTTCCGTGTCCTTGTAAAGGAACCATAAATGCAATGCACACCATTACTTTTCAGTCATCAGTTTATAGTGCCCCCACTTATGCATATAAATTTCATTATGTTTGAAGTAGTGTAACACCATTAAAATACACTGTAAACGATTTTCCCGCGTCGACCATTATGTGACGGAAACTCTTTTGCGTGACCCTATAAATGAATAATAAATGCTTTGCACTCCATATCCATATTCTAGAGAAAGCATGTTTTAGTACACTTCAGACATGCATAATACTTTCATTGTGTTTGATATGGTGTAGCATCATTAAAATGCACTTGAAACGATTTTTCCCCATTGACCGTAATGTAACGGAATACTTTTGACTGTCCCTGTAAAGGAACTATAAATGTTGAACACTTCATTTAAAATTGAGATCGTGCTATAGTAGACGTCAATAACATAAACAAAATTACAGGACGATCCGAGTATATTTACAAGAATTAGAGCACGGACAGACAAACAGAAGTCCTAAATACGTTTCAAGTATGTTGGAAAGCGTTAAAAATGGGGTGTTCATCTTAGGTAATATTATTTAGTTTTTGGATGACGTATTTTTTTTTTTAATTCTGATTTTTGATGTTCAAAGAAACTAGTCGTTGGGGGCCACCGTAATACTTACCCATCATGGATATGCATAATTTAAAATATTAAAATAAAAATGTGTAAACTACTTATAAAATGCATTGCAATTCAAATAAAATCGTGGCTTGATGACGTCACAAACTTTAAAGGCTCGATTACTGAATTGCTTGAAAGAGGTTTTTCCTTATAACTCCAAAAATAATAATCCTATTAACTAGCGGTTTATTGCATCTGATTAAGCGTCAAATTTCCAATTAAAATATATCTTTGAAGTGAAATTTGGATGAAATACAGGGTCATGAAAAATCGAAAAGTGTGGAAAATAGGATTCCAAATATCTAGGCAACTAATTATCCGATCGACTTCATGCTTTATTCAAAATTTATGTTTTTTTATTGTCTTTTATATTCATTTCTTAAAATAAACAATTTCGAAAATTTTTATATACCTTTCATCAGAACGAATATTTCGAGAGTCCGAAAAAAATTGTTCCGGTTAATCGAGGTTATTGAAATGAAATAGGCTTCTTCCCATTATTACATACTAAGTACATACCAAATTGCAAGTCTCTATCTCAATTTTTTCGGGAGATAGAGCGTTTACAGACACACAGACACACACACAGACACACAGACGGACGGCAAATTTTTTTTTCTAAAAATATGTTTTTCGGAATCTCCAGTGTCTGAAACGTGTAAATCCGTCAAAAAAAAATTTTCGGTTTTCAAAACGATTACAAGACTTACCCTATACTACGTATGATGGGTAAGTAAAAATGAATGATTTTTTATGAAAAAAAAAATTGCTTTTACTTTCTCGATAAGAAAATATACGTTGACATAAAACTCTTTCTTTAAGAGGCTGCATGTTGTTATATTAAAAGTTAAAAAATAAAATAAAATAAAATAAAATAAAATAAAAACCTAAAATTAATTTATATAATAATATTTGGTACATCGTAGTTACCGATTTGAAAAATAGTGTTTTGAGAAAACGCATTTAAAGTTTGGTGGTACAATAGTGTTTGAAAGACTGTAATTCCATAGCTCCGTTAATTCTTATAGAATCGCCTTGAAAAGTTTTTTATATTTTTATAATTTATTTGAAATTTTTCCGAAAAAAAATATTACTGAAAAGAGTAAAATTAAAATATAAAGCAATTTTTTGAAAATCCTACAATAACAAAACAGCAGAAAGGTTTAATGAGAATTCAACATTCTGCACCACTATGTCTCCACGATGCTTTCGGTTTATTATTTCGTCTCAAACTCTCTTTTGCTTTTTTCCCCATTTAAAAACTTCAATGCCTTTTTTTTTTTTTATTAAAAAAAAAAATATATTTTTTTTTTCTAAATGAAGGTAATTGTCACAATTAAATGTGTCGCTGAAAAATATTTCAAAGGTTTGTCCGTTATTCTTCATTACTTGATTATAAAAATATTCATATGTATTTTCTGGTAGCATCTTTAAATATATTTTGTAACATCTTAAAATAAACTAATTAAAAGACTTCCTTTGAAATATTTTAAAACTTTTTTGTCTATGAAAAAAAGTTCTATTCAAATTAAACTAATTACTTGAGTTTCTTATATATTTTTTCCATTCAAAATATAAACCATGCATTTAAAATAAGCTAATTAAATGCGATTATTTGGAATATTTAAAATTTTTTGAACTTCCAAGCGATATGCGTAATAAAAACGAAACCTGCTCGAGTTTCTTTCAAATTTGTAAAATATTTTTAAGATTATAACAATGAATTTAAATTAAACTAATGAAATGAATTTCTTGGAAATGTTTAGCAACCTTTTCATCTTAAATTTAATGGAAACATGTCCAGTTTAATCGAGGATTTTATAAATATTTTTTAATATAAAGTTTAAATTAGTATTTTATTATATATTTATAATACTTTTAGTTTATTAAATATACTAGGGCATCCAACCAGGGTTTCCCGGCATAGAGAATATATGTGAATACCATTTATTTAGTTTTTTATTGAAAACTCTAATAGATATTTTTACATTTAATAATTTTTTTAGATTGCCCCAAAGAGCATTTGGTTTAATCCTATTTCAAGGCACCATTTGGCGCTTTTTAAAAATGATGCCACATTGGCGATTTCTAAATTGTTTACTTACATTTATCATATTGTAACCCACAATAAGAAAGTGGTAAAATGTTGCCATTCTTAATTTTTAAATAGTTATACATAGGAAAAGTCATAGATTTAGTGATAAAAACGTAACTGAAAAATAGATTGCATTTATACGAGAGTAACAATGTAACGAATGTAAAATTTTATTCGTTCAAAACAATTTGGACAAAAGAATGATAATTTAAATACAGAATTATTAAATTAAACCATACACAGTTGATTTTTCTTAGATACTGCATTTATGAGGGAAATAAAATGTTTTATTTGACAAATTAAATAAGATACATATGAAAAAGATAATATGAGCAGTAAAAAACAACGTTTTTATACACATTTCATCGATATTACATAAAAGTTAGCGATTAATGTGAAGTTGGAAAAACGAAAATACACGAAATTCGTTAATGCCGCGATCATTGTACCGCACGTATGATCGCTTCGCGAACACGAAACCGAAAAAAAAACATCACTGGATACAGCAACCTCATCGTATCGGAATCCCCAGAAATACAAGAAATTTGTTAATGCCGCGATCACTGTACCGCACGTATGATCGCTTCGCGAACATGAAACCGAAAAAAAAAACATCACTGGATACAGCAACCTCGTCGTATCGGAATCCCCAAAAATACACGAAATTCGTTAATGCCGCGATCACTGTATCGCACGTATGATCGCTTCGCGAACATGGAACCGAAAAAAACATCACTAGATACAGCAACCTCGTCGCATCGGAATCCCCAAAAATACACGAAATTCGTTAATGCCGCGATCACCGTACCGCACGTATGATCGCTTCGCGAACATGAAACCGAAAAAAAAAACATCACTGGATACAGCAACCTCGTCGCATCGGAATCTCAAAAAATACACGAAATTCGTTAAAGCCGCGACCACTGTACCGCACGTATGATCGCTTCACGAACATGAAACCGAAAAAAAAACATCACTGGATACAGCAACCTTGTCGTATCGGAATCCCGAAAAATACACAAAATTCGTTAATGCCGAGATCACTGTACCGCACGTATGATCGCTTCGCGAACATGAAACCGAAAAAAGACATCTCTGGATGCAGCAACCTCGTTGTATAGCGATCGCAAAAAATACACAAAATTTGTAAATGCCGCTATCATTGTACCGCACGTATGATCGCTTGGCGAACATGAAACCGAAAAAAAAACATCACTGGATACATCAACCTTGTCGTATCGGAATCCCCAAAAATACACGAAATTCGTTAATGCCGCGATCACTGTATCGCACGTATGATCGCTTCGCGAACATGGAACCGAAAAAAACATCACTAGATACAGCAACCTCGTCGCATCGGAATCCCCAAAAATACACGAAATTCGTTAATGCCACGATCACTGTACCGCACGTATGATCGCTTCGCGAACATGAAACCGAAAAAAGACATCTCTGGATGCAGCAACCTCGTTGTATAGCGATCACAAAAATTACACAAAATTTGTAAATGCCGCGATCACTGTACCGCACGTATGATCGCTTCGCGAACATGAAACCGAAAAAAAAACATCACTGGATACAGCAACCTCGTCGTATCGGAATCCCGAAAAATACACGAAATTCGTTAATGCCGCGATCACTGTATCGCACGTATGATCGCTTCGCGAACATGTAACCGAAAAAAACATCACTGGATACAGCAACCTCGTCGTATCGGAATCCCCAAAAATACACGAAATTCGTTAATGCCGTGATCACTGTACCGCACGTATGATCGCTTCGCGAACATGAAACCGAAAAAAAAAACATCACTGGATACAGCAACCTCGTCGCATCGGAATCCCAAAAAATACACGAAATTCGTTAAAGCCGCGATCACTGTACCGCACGTATGATCGCTTCGCGAACATGAAACCGAAAAAAACATCACTGGATACAGCAACCTTGTCGTATCGGAATCCCGAAAAATACACAAAATTCGTTAATGCCGAGAGCACTGTATCGCACGTATGATCGCTTCGCGAACATGAAACCGAAAAAAAAAACATCACTGGATACAGCAACCTTGTCGTATCGGAATTCCCAAAAATACACGAAATTCGTTAATGCCGCGATCACTGTATCGCACGTATGATCGCTTCGCGAACATGAAACCGAAAAAAAAACATCACTGGAAACAGCAACCTCGTCGCATCGGAATCCCAAAAAATACACGAAATTCGTTAAAGCCGCGATCACTGTACCGCACGTATGATCGCTTCGCGAACATGGAACCGAAAAAAACATCACTGGATACAGCAACCTCGTCGTATCGGAATTCCCAAAAATACACGAAATTCGTTAATGCCGCGATCACTGTACCGCACGTATGATCGCTTCGCGAACATGAAACCGAAAAAAAAAACATCACTGGATACAGCAACCTCGTCGCATCGGAATCCCAAAAAATACACGAAATTCGTTAAAGCCGCGATCACTGTACCGCACGTATGATCGCTTCGCGAACATGAAACCGAAAAAAACATCACTGGATACAGCAACCTTGTCGTATCGGAATCCCGAAAAATACACAAAATTCGTTATTGCCGAGAGCACTGTACCGCACGTATGATCGCTTCGCGAACATGAAACCGAAAAAAGACATCTCTGTTTGCAGCAACCTCGTTGTATAGCTATCACAAAAAATACACAAAATTTGTAAATGCGGCGATCACTATATCGCATGTATGATCGCTTCGTGAACATGAGACTTCCATAAAAACTGCAGTCAATTAATTTTATACTGTTCTAAAGTAACAAGAGTAACCACTCACAAACATAAAAAAAGAAGAAAAAATCAAGCTTTAAATAAACAAGCAGATTATGAAATTTTTTCAATGCTTTTTTTCTTTTAATATCATGACATATCCATTTAATGACGTAAGTGTTATTTAATTATATTAAAAAAATGTTTTAAATAAATAATAAATCATTAAATATCATTAAAATACAAATAAACATTGAATAAAGAATCACTTGATGACGTAACAAATACGTCATACGTAATAAACGCGTCATCACAAAAAATATCATAGCTCAGCCTTTCCAACAATAAAAGAGCTACATCTGGCTGACTATCGACGATTTGGCAAGATTTCGCCAAATGGTGCCCTCAAATAAGAACCAACCGAGCATTTTTATATGAAATATGTCAATTATATATTCAAATAAAATTTTGAAATTTATTAAAAGCGGTAATTTCGTATTGGTCTCGTGCCAGTAGTTAATAGCTGAAGAAATCGCTAAAAATTTTGTTATCGACAGCAGCTTTTTTTATTCTGATAATTTCAACGGTTTTAAGCGCTTTTTTCAATTACATGACTATCTGTTTAATTTAACTTTGTTTTATTTATACTATTTTATTTATTGTTTAATGAAATTTTAATTTCGTTATAGAATATTAGCTGGAAACAAATGCTGAACTTTTTATATTGTTTAAGGTGCAAACGGATTAATATTTTGTAATCGTCTGCAAGCGATAGAGATAGATTTTTTAAAAATCATGCTTTTCAATTTTTAATTTAAATGCTATAATAAATGAGTAAATTGCGATACAGTTATCAAACAAATTGCATTTGAAAGTATATTTTCCCCCTATATAACGGAGTAAAAATTGAAAATGCACGATGTTTAGAAATTAAAAAAATTGCAGTAACAAAAATAGCAAAACCGAAATTTCGTCGGCAAGTGTTGCTATTCGCAAAATGACGTCAGCGTTACGCACGGACACGTTTGTCCTTTATAATATAGATAGATAGGTAATTCCTTGATAGAAAAAATAAAGAAAAAAATATATTTTTTTTATTGTTTTTAGCGAATTTAAATTTTAAACAAGAAATTCACAAACGAAGGCATCCAAATATATTTCGGAAAAAGTAGGGTAAGACTGAATACATCCTTATTAATTGCTTTTTGAAGTTAGAATTCTCAGCAGAATTTAATGTAACTTTGTGTACGTACTTATACTTATTCTACAATATCATTTCAAATGTATGATTAGTTCATCACATTAACAACATGGATGTGATAATTTTACAGGAAATTAAAAAGTTTAAACGAAGGAACAATATATACATTTTAACAACTTTAACTAAGGAAGTAAAATAATAATATTTCAATTATAAGTCTAAAGATTTAATATTTAAAGGATGAATATTTTCATGGTAATTTGAGAAATTTCAGAAAATAAGTTCACTTTTTTTTTATCAACTTTATACAAACCATGTGTACAACCTTTTTTGTCAAACATTGTTTATTGGTTTTCAATTATTTTTTCCAACTTCCTTTCTTATCACACGTAAGATATCCGGTTTTACCCCAAGAGAATGCGGATCGAGAAAACAAATTCCAAAAATGCCCTTTTAAATGCTTGCTAGCAACAGTTCCATTCTGAGAAATAAATCCTTATTAAATATGCTATACATAACAATATATACAGTTTTAGTAACTTCAAATGGGCTCAAATTACAAAGTTTTGAAAACTAGAAAAAATTAAACAAGAGCGAAAAACCATGCGTCAAGCATAGGCTATGAAATACTTTTCAAGATTTCCGGAATACTTTAAAAAAATTCACTGTCTGAAAAGGCGGAAAGATGATGTCTAAGTAAACAATTTGGAAAACGAATAACATATTTTGAAAACCCAGTTTCAGCAATTACCATCAATAGTCGGAAAAATATCTGAATTCTGTTGTGCAACCTTGTATATGGTCTATAGATTTGTATACATACTATATAGTATGCTAAAATTTAGTTCAGTTTGGAAACGCATAGCACAGTTGAAAATTCCCCTTCAGCAATTTCCTTCAATAAACGGAAATGTACTCGACATCTTTTGTGTTGCCCTGTAAATATCTATAGAGTTTATACACACCAGGTAATAGGCAAAAAAATTAGTTAAACTTAAAAATGCGTACCACAACTGAAAACGGACTTCCAGCTATTATTGTTAATAAATAGTACTGTAACTGAATTATTTTGTGTGTCTCTGTAACTAATGCTATGAGCACTATTTTCTATAGTAAGCCGTTTCAATGATAAATATCAATTTTAATATGTTTGAAATAATATAACATAATTAAAATACTCTACAAACGATTTTCCTCCATAGACCATAATGTAACGGAATTCTTTTGAGTGTCCCTGTAAACGAACTGTAAATACTACATACTTCATTTTCAATACCGAACATGCCAGAGTAAACTTCAATAACATATATCAATTGCATGACAATACGATTCTACTTACGCGAATTACAGAACGGACAGACAGTCAGACAGACTGACGGTAAATAGACGACAGACACAGACAAACCGAATTCATAAAAACTTTTCAACTATGTTGGAAAGTATTAAAAAATGATAAAATAACTTTTTAAACAGAAAAACTACATGCCGTATTTATTCAAATTTAAGAAGCCCTTTCAAGGTTCGATCCAGGCAAAATTTGGGGCCTATTTAGGGCCCCTTCACATAAATCTATTTAATAAAACGAGCTCTTTCACAAAAATCAACTTGGAAAAATTATCCTTCACAAAAATCAATTTGGTAAAATGATCCTTCACAAAAATCAATTTGGTAAAATGACCTCCTTCACAAAATTCTTTATAACAAAACAGGCTCCTTCACAGAATTCCTTTTACTAAAATAGGCCCTTTTACAAAATTATATTCCATAAAAACTTCCCATTTATTAATTATCTATTATTTTGTGATGTTTTAAAATGTGTAATTTGTAAACAAACTAGTTCACCAGAGAAGAAAACTTCAGCAAAAGGATTTAAAAAAGTTTTTGTTTATAAAGGCTTGATTCGAATTCGAGTAACTGAATTTCAACTTTCGTTACAAAATGTTATTTTTCACAAAAATATAATACATTTCACAAAAATAAACTTACTTTTCACAAAATGGGCCCCAAGAAAAGAAAAACCTGCATCCACTCTTGGCTTTTTTTTTTTCTCTAAAATAGAACCCATTTAACTGATTGCGTCTTACAAAGACAACTCGCAATATAAAACCACATGTTTGTAAAATATAATTCTGAAGCTGAAAAATATTAGAAATGTGGTCATTTTATGGAAAAATATTATGTAAATATGTTATCATTTGATCGTCTGTTATTTTGGGTTTCCTTAAAATTTTCTGACCAGTCCTTGGGCCCATAGGACCGCCCATTAAACAGTCTCTGTAAGCAAATGAATAAAAAAACCTGGAGAATAAATAAAATCAGAATTGTCAATCAGAGTACTGTATTTCGTAAACTTTATAATTTTTTCTGGCTATGATGTCATACACTCACGCACAGTTTTCCCCTTTTATAATAGATTATAAAAAAGAAAAAAGTCGCCAAATTTAGGGGATTTTTTCCTTTAATGGCAACCTAGCTATTGTATTAATTTATTGGTTTGGCGCAGGCTTGAAACTCGCGCCAACCAAAAAGTCGCCAAACATTGGTGCGTGAGTGTTACACATCTCTTCCTTTTTTCTTTCTTTAAAATTTTCTTGTGTGTTTACGAGTTTTAAACCAGACTATTTCCATGTATCAATGGTTTCTTTCCGTGATCGGGGTGTGTTTATTATAAGAAACAAAGCGCTTTTCCGACGAGTAAAAGCAAAAATGATCCTTGTCGCTAAAAAAAAAAAAAAAAAAAAAAAAAAAAAAAAAAAAAAATTAAAATCTAGAAAGAAGTAATGCATGATAAATATAAATATAGAAAGAAGAAAATAAATCAAATAATAATCAAATTATTAATTAAAATTAAATAAATTAAAAATAAAAATAAAAGTAGGGATTCAGTAAGAAGCTAAAATAATTTTACAAATGATAGTAAAAAAAAAAAAAAAAAAAAAGAAGACGACAAGTTTCTCAACAGATTCTTACAAAATGTGTCTGTAAGCCGAGAAAAACTCTCTAATTCATACTAAAAATAGAGATTAAAAATTTTCATTTTCTGTATAATACATACCAAAAGTCACCTTTACCACTTATTTTTTATTTGAAAACACGCTTTTGTGGACATACCCAAAAAGAAACAAAACAAAAAAAAGTAGGTGTACTCGCATTATGAATGCGTATATCTGCAAAATAATGTAATAACCCTGAAAAGAAATGAAGAAAGAAGAAAGATATCAAAACTGATATCCGCTAAAGGAAGACAAATATTTTAAAAATTAAAAGTTCCTATATATTTTTAGACAGAAATCAATATTATGACTGGCTTGATTCCAAGTTGAAGTTGCAGTGATACAATTTATATAAAGAGAAAGAATAACATTATATTCTCAGAATAATTGCATCATTATAACAAAACGTTTTAAATGTATGTTTGGGGTTTAAAAAAATCTAAATAATAAGAAATTGTACATGTTTGTTTATAATGCATTAATAAGAAAAAATAACAATAACTATATGAGCCATTCTAGCATTGAACGTATATTTGTAGGTCTAAATTTTCTTAAATTTCTTTTTCAAATTAAAGGCAGAAATATGTTCTTGTTATTGCTTTGGACTTATCTATCATGCCAGTAATTTCCCAGATCGTGAAAAATATTTTATTAAAATATTGGATTTCTTCGTTGCGTAGATGTTTCGTTTGTACACTGTTTGAAAAAATAGTTTCTTAATCCAGGAAATTATAATAAAACCACGAACTCAATAACCTCTTTCGGCTTACCCACGATCCCAAAAAGCGTTCTTTATCTTTTGAAACCCTAGAAAGCATTATTAAGAACAAAGTTCTTTTGCTGCCAATGATTTTCGAAAACGTTTCCGAGTAATTTTTATAGTATACTAATCAGTTTTCCTAACCCGGTTTTTCGGGGTTTTTTTAACCAGGTTTTTCGAATTCTATCTGTTCTCAAGTAAACATTTTCACGTTCAACAAACATATTATTTGCAGGCATACATGATAAGTTAACAACATTTACATTAACATTTAAATTAATATTGTTTTGTTACTTCTGCATGAATAAATTCAGTTACGCAGCTGTAAACATTTATTGAAAATGGATAACATTCTAAAAACAGATATCCCGGTTTAAGAAAACTGATTAATACACTATAAAAACTACTCGGAAACGTTTCCTAAAATCAGTGGCAGCAAAAGAAACTTTGTTTTTGTAGATGCTTCTTTAAAACCTGAAAATATACTGGTTTTTGAAGTTTCTAAAGATAAAGATTGTTTTTCGGAATCATAGGTAACTCAGAAGAGGTTATATTTTCCTATTGGTGATTTTAACAAGTTTCCGTAGATTAAACATTTGTATTTTTATTTCATGTTATTATTATTTTTTTTTTTACAGTGTAACTATAATGTCTACAGACATGGATTTTTTTTTTTTTTCACAAATTATTTGTAACACACTGAGCTAGTTCAGAGTTCGAAACGCGGGGTACCCGCATAATTGGCGAATGACGTAATATGTGTTTCTCAGGATAACGTTGGGTTAAAACAACAGAGAACGCTTCTGTATAAAGTTGTGGGCATGTCTACAAACAAACGCTTCCGTCAACCAATCTACCACTACGTTTTTATCATACAGATCATTGCAGGGATCGTCCTGGCGACGTTGGCCAATTATATCACAAACCTGTAAAATGTAGACCAATCAAATGGTCAGAACTGAAGTATACAGTAGGAGTCATAAAGAAGGAAAGATAACAGTTGCAGTTAACTATAAAGCGAACAAACAAACCAGGTTTCCCAACCACGTGATCTCTTTACTCAACTAAATTCTGTAGGTAATGATGATTACCAGAAGTCTGGGTAATTTCAGGCTCTGAACGCTACGAGTAACCCGCAAAAAGTCGTGTGATATCGGTTTCTGAACGTTTCGGGTTACTCATGTGTTACCCTACGTAACTCAGGTTGCAGTCCGTGAACGCGCCCACTAAAAATTCATCTGAATTGAACGATTCTGCTTAACTAAGTTTTCTGCCATTAATATTGCATGTTGTTTTGCTCAACTTTTCTATTTCATAGTTATATATATTTTTAAATGCATATATTTTACATAGATAACACTTGCAACACGTTTAAAATGACTTACAAGCCTCTCTCTCTCACAGTAAAGTTTTTTTGCTGCCATCTGTTGACATTAGTTAGAAGCTATTAATTTTCACCCGATGCACATGACGCAATTTCGTGTGATTGCAGTTATATTTATCAAATAAAAATTTTAAATAAACAAGATTACCCTACGTGATCAAAACCTGAGATTAATTTTGCAAAGCACTGAAATAAAACTAATGGAAAACAAAGTTTTAAATCATCTTTACAGACTCAGTAAGTGGCACAAACTAGAGCGGTGACAGTCTTCGGACATGTTTTATCAGGCTATGTGGACGCATTATTCATATGGAAAAAATATTTTTTTTATTACAGAATTATTTACATTTTACATTTATTTACATTGTTCGATTACACCGCACCACATTTCCATTAGAAGATTTTTTTTTCAATCGTAATTATTTTTTTCAATAAGTATTCCGCGATATCTTTTTGTACGTGTCAAGAAAATGGCTCCTATAATAACAGCATATCAATGAGTAACATATCATTGAAAATTTTTAAATCTATCTATCTAATAGACGTGTGTCCCCCTATATTTCACTTTGCAGCCACAACTACCCAGCGCAGACCGCCTAGCTCGAGTCTCCCATCGTGCATTATGGTGGTTGCATGTCGGTAGCTGTGGGGGTGTGGGAGATATGATAGTTGAAAGTGGTCGACCTAAAGCATTTTCATATATATGTGTGTGTTCCTATATTTCACTTTGCAGTCACAGCTACCTAACGCAAACCACTGGTGTTTATGTGTGATAAGTAGCCTTGAGTCTGCTATCGTACACTGTGGTGGTTGCATGTTGGTAGCTGTGGGGGTGTGGGAGATATGATAGTTGAAAATGGTCGACTTAAAGCATTTTCATATAGATGTGTGTCACTTTGCAGCCACAACTACCTAACGCAGACCACTGGTGTTTATGTGTGATAATAGCTTTGAGTCTGCTATCGTTCTCTGTGGTGGTTGCATGTCGGTAGCTGTGAGGGTGTGGGAGATATGATGGTTGAAAGTGGTCGAACTAGGGCATTTTCACATTTCGACCAAAATGTCCTAAAAAATGTGTGGAAAGGGGTTAAGAGTGGTCGTTGTGAGCATTTTCATATAGATGTGTGTGTCCCTATATTTCACTTTGCAGCCACAACTACCTAACGCAGACCACAGGTGTTTATGTGTGATAGTAGCCTTGAGTCTGCTATCGTACACTGTGGTGGTTACATGTTGGTAGCTGGGGGGGTGTGGGATACATGGTGGTTGAAAGTGGTCGAACTAGGGCATTTTCACATTTCGACCAAAATGTTCTAAAAAATGTGTGGAATCTAAAAAAAAATGTTTGAAAACGGGAATTGGTTCATTCAACTTAACATGAACTAATTAAGATATAGATAACTAAGTAAGATTATTTCGCTCCCCCTAGCGGTGGAAATTGAAACTAAACGATATTGCTGTGCGTGCGTAGCACACCTGCTATACAATGCAGTAGGCAGAGGGGAGTGCCGCAGTTTCGTTCAGAAAGAGGTTTGTTTAGAACAGAATGCGCGCCGAAAATGACCAAAAAAATGCGCCGAATATTTTTATCGAAACAGCAAAAGAAAGTTGCTGCTTTTCGGGCAATGCCGGACGAATCATCTAGTTTTCAATAAATTTCATTAAATGATTTTTTAAACATAATTCAAAACAAGTAAACTAAAAAGAGAATGATGCAAAATAGCTCTCAATCTTTTTTTTTTTTTTTTTTTTTTTTTTATATAATCAGATATACATTAGAGGTGAGTTCGGGCTCTTTTTTCGAAGCCCGAGACGAACGACTTTAATTCCGAGCCGGAAATTTCTTTATTATCAGAGCCCAAGCCCACCCGAACCCTATACCAAAAGTACGCAGTGCAGGATTGTTAATAATATTTTTAAATTGCTTCAAGATTATTTTTTTTATTTAAAAATATCCTCTTACACAGTAATAACTATGAATCATAAATACTCCCTCATGACAACGTTCCGCGATTTTTACGTTCCTGGATTTATTTTTTTATTTTTTATTTTTTTTTTGTAAATAGGAAGTTTATTGTTTATACCCAACTACTGGCAGTAATCTAAAAAAGTCACATTTGTTATTTTCTTAAAATATCTTTGTACAGGTATGGCAGAATGACAGGAATTCTGTTTTCCAGAAATTCTGGGAAAGGACTGCAAACAGAAAGCATGAATAGACAAGGGATATCCCACGGCTTCTTTATGTTAATAAAACTGACCGTGGAAAGGCTTCAGAATCAGATAGAATGTTTCTCCTTATATCCCATCAATAACAATTCAATTCAATTTCAAACTGATTCTTAAATGATTGTAAAACACTTTAAGACCATTCTCTACTAAACTACATTCTTGTTTTTTAAAGGGCAAGTTTTTTTTTCCTTTTTTTTCAGTTTGGGAACAAATACTTCGAACAATTCACTTTGCGCCCGAGCCCGTTTCGGGCCTGAGCCTGGACTCGGGATACTGGGGTCGTTCTGAGCCCGTCTCATCTGTAACATAAATATATTGAACCAGAATATATTGTCTATATAGTTGTGACAGTTATATCTTTTCCTTCAGTAAATGAAATTTCTGGTTAAAATATTCTTATTTGACTTGCAAAAAAATAAATAAAAACTAGGAAAATTTGGAGCTATGGTACAGTACGAAGCTTCTTTTTCTTTTTTCATATTTTTTAACACAGTCATAATTTCTAGGCCCAGTTCTCTTTCTTCAGCGATATTTTTCAAAAGTATTAAAAAAAAAAAAAAGTACGAAACAATAATGATAGCAGTTGTAGAACTTATTGGCTACTTTTCCCTCTTAATGCGAAGCGGCTTAAAGTGTTATAACAAAAAAATGGGCACATTTATCTTTCTTTTTTCATGGTTTTGTTTCTTTCCTTAATTTTAGAAAAAACGTGATTTATCATTTTATGGATGAAATATGTAATCAAAGAAGACAATAATTGATTTAATAATTAAAACTAGCTTTGTTATATGGGAAGTTTTTTATAGATGGCAGATAAGTTTAAAAAGTTAAAATACTCAGAATAAAGATAGTAATAATAATTAAAAAAATAAAATAAAATAAAACATAACTCAGAATTAGACCAGATTCTATTTTTCTAAGTCAAATTCTATTTTTCAGAACTTATGAATTAAAAAATAAATTACGAATTCGCAGAAGTTGATTATAAACGGCTGAAATTTTCTTTTTCGTATAACCATTAAAATAAATCTAACACATTGGTCGGGAATAGCGCACTATAGTTGGAGGAACTACAGTACTCGCTACTTTTTCATATACGAGGTAGAGTCAAAAAGTTCCCGGAATAGGTCAATTACAAATTATCAAAAAAATAGAACAATCATTTTACCTTATTGGCCTTCAAAGTACTTTCAGCCTGCATCCACACACTTCTTCCAGCGCTCATATAACTGTTCAAAACATCCCTTGAATCCATTGTTTGAGACGTCCTTCAGTAGCGTCGTTTTGATCACCTCATCTGAATCCATAAAATCCCTTCAATTTCATTTTCAGCCGTGGAAACTGGTAAAAATCCGCTGGTGCTAGGTCGGGGAAATAAGGAGGTTGTTCCAGAGTGGTAACATTATGTCTGGCAAGGTAATTTTTCACAGAGCACGATGTAATCAGAGCACGATGTGGTAGAGCATTGTCGTGCAAAAGAAACCAATCGTTTGTTGCCCATTTTTCAGGTCGTTTTCGTCTGATTGCATCTCGTAGTCACTTAAGGATCTCCAGGTAAAGTTCTTTATTGACAGTTTGGTCTTCAGGAATAAATTCGTAGTGAATGACGCCCTCGTAATCGAAAAACATTTTCATCTGATGTGGAAGAGGAGGGGCGCACAGTCCGAGGGTCATCTTCGATGTTTGTGCAACCTTCACAAAAACGCTTATACCACTCATACACGGCCGTTTTTTTCATGGCATCGTTTCCGTATGCTTTCTTCAGCATCTCGATCGTCTCAGAAGGCGATTTCTCAAGCATAACGCAGAATTTGATGTTTGCACGCTGCTCTAAGGATGACATTTCAAAATCCACAAATGAAAAATTCGCTTTGTCAGAAATGATCCGCAGCTAACGGCGACAGTACCGGAAATGAATTCTAGATGCCTGTGTGTTTTGTGTGTTTTCCTTATCAGTGCTGCCAACCTCCAAAAAAAGATATTTCCCCTCCAACGAACACCTGCGTGAATGTAGGCGACCATTCCGGGAATTTATTGACTCTACTTCGTATTAGGGTGTATCAAAAGAATTTTCGTTTTTTGAATGCTTTTATATCAAAGCATGTAGCTGTCACTTTTAAACCCTCTATTGTTGAACATAAAATGTTATTTAAGAGACCCTCTACATTCTATAATCATACAGACTTATTTCTTTCCTTTTTAAGTCATATAAAGAGTGACAGAAATGTTGAGATTTTTTACATCTTAAGGCATTATTTTAAACTAGACCTTAAAACCAATAAAGCTGCCCGCAAAACTCGTGCAGTTGGAGGCCAGGAAAAGAGTAGCGTCTGGACAGTTTAAAACAAATTCAAACGTTTTAATTAAGGGGACATCTGCCTTCAAATTAAACCCAGAAGTGACAGGCCATTAATTATGAATTTTGACCAGTTGGCGAAGAAATTAGAGGATACTCCACCCACTGACATCTGAAAACTGGAGGGAAAACTTATTTTCTTACATTTATCGATGATTATTCGAGATATGCAATAATATATTTATTATCGGAAAAAAGTGAAGTAGTCAATAAATTAAAGGAATTTATATAGGGATGGTAAATAATCAATTCGGCCGAAAAAAAAAAAAATTAGATCGTATAATGGAGGTGAATACATAAGCGATAAAATAGAGAAATACTTAAAAGGACACTGGATAATACACCAGCACAATACCGCATAGTCCGAATCCGAACGGGTCAGCTGAGAGGGAAAATAAAAGCTTAGTAGACATGAAAAGAAGCATATTCTCAGAAGCAAATTTAAATTAAAAAAAATTGTAATACACAATGCCACATAACGCCTCTATAATACCCATTTAAAATACACATTGCTACATAACTCCAAAACAGACTGCCTACAAGAGCGAATAACAAAACACCTTACGAGTTATAGAAAAAAGTCAAACCCAATCTTTATAATTTAAGAGTTTTCGACTGCAGAGCATTTGTTTACATTAATAAATCACATCGCGGAAAATTAGACGACAGAGCACAAGAAGGCATTTTTTTCGGAGATTATATACAATCCAAAGGATTATCGCATGCATACAAAATACAAAAAAATAATAATCGCAAGAATGGTCAAATTTCTGAAGAATGACATAAAACACTCAGACAATATCAATGAGGAAAATTCAAATGTGGACGAAATCTCCACTGACAGTACAAAACAAATAGAAAAGCAGAAAAATAACCTCGAAATCGAGATTAATGATAATCAAGAACCATCAAGCGAATCCAAACAATCATCGGTAGAACCGAGAAGATCCAATAGATCAAACAGAGGAGTACCACACATAGGTTCGTCTGTTTAGTTAAAAATGCACAAATAACTGAACCAGAGAATTGAACGCAATAACACAAATAAATAATCCCCACGAAAAGCAAAATTTGTTTAAAGCCATAGAAGATGAAATTAATTGCCTAATAAAAAACAACACATGATAATTAGTCGACCCTCGCCAGACAAACAAGCCATAGATTTCAAATGGATATTTAAAATTAAACGCAACAATCTAGGAAATATACAAAGTTACAAAGCTCGCCTTGTAGCTCAAGGTTACAGTCAGAAATACGGAGTAGATTACGATGAGACATTTGCACCAGTAGTCTCTCACACTACTATATGGAAATTTCTAACAGCAGCATTACATCACAATCGAAAAGTAAAATATATTGACATCAATACTGCGTTTCTACATGATGGCAACCTACAGGAGATATTGTACATGAAATGTTTTCCTGAATGGTACATTTCACCGAATCAATAAAATAAAATATGTAAATTACAAAAAGCAATTTACGGATTGAAACAAGCCGCTAGAGCGTGGCACACAAACATATCTGAAAGTCTTATATAAATTCAAAGTTCGTACAAAGTACATCTGATTCATGTCTCTTCATACGCAAAAATAAAGAAAATCCAATATATAATATATATCACAGTATATGTCGACGATATTTTAATCGCAGGAAAAGCGAAGAACTGAGAGAAACGATAAACAATCTTAGGAAGAAATATGAACTAAAAGATTTAGGAGAAGTTAGCAATTACCTCGGAATAAATATAAATAAAAGTGAAGAAAGTTTCCACTTAAATCAGACATTAAAAATCGAAGAAATAATGAAAAAATTTAATCTTCAAAATACTAAGCATTTATATCATGTCTATGGTAGCAGGTTGCAACTGATTTGATGATAATGGCAACTTATTACCTAACAATACTAAATATATATAAACATTAGGTACGTTGTTACATATTTCAACTTTAAACCAGGCCAGATATTTCAGCCGCAGTGAATATATTATTAAGTCGCAGGAATGAAACACTGCGAGAAAGATTGGAAAGCTGTCAAAAGGATAATCACACATTTAAACACTACTAAAAATCTGAATTTAACTTTAAATTGGAAAAATAAACCTATTCGTGAAGTTTAGGCGGATGCTGACTGGGCAGGTGACATACAAACTAGAAGATCTACAACTGGAAACGTATTTATGTTCGGAAAATGCCCTATACATTACATAACAAAAAGGCAAAGCTGCATAACACTTTCTTCGGCAGAAGCAGAATATGTCTCATCAAGCAACGCAGCACAGGAAATATTCTGGATTACAAAGCTTTTAGAAGATCTAAACCTACCTCAAGAACAACCAATTTCTATATTCGAAAATAATCAACTCTGTATCAAAATGGCAGAACGTGACAGATACACTCGTAGAAGCAAACATATCGATATTTGATGCCATGCAATTAAACAACTTAAAGAGGAAGGTATAATAGACTTGAAATATCACCCAACGGAGATCATGACAGCGGACGCATTCACAAAACCGAATCTCAAATAACCTGAATTCGAAAAACATCGTACAAACTTGAATGTACTACCTTATCCCGCACATTTGATTACGGGGGAATCTCGGAAAAAACACGGAAATAATCTCATTTAGTGAAATAAACTCAAAAACATTCACTGTAAAAGATTTTGGTCAGAAATTACGGTACATATACTGGCAACTTTGTGACCAGTATATATACCGTAATTTAACTGAACGGTATTTTTACCGTAAAATATTTAAATTATATGTACCGGCTGCACTCTCCCTTCTCCTCAGGCCTGCACGCATTACGTAACAAAATCAAAAGCATCACTTCAAGGGTTGACGTACACCGAGGCGGGGCTATCAGCTTTTTTCTTACTGAAAAATAATTATTTTACGTTATAAATAGCGATTTTTTACTGAAAAACAATCATTTTAAGGTATAAATACCGTTTATAATCGAAATGGCATATATACGGTTTTTTTACGCTTAATATACCTTAGAAGTACGGTACTCATTCTGTAAATAGTGAAACCGGTACAAGTACCGTTAATTTACGGTAAATCTACTGAAATTTTACGAAATTTTTTTTACAATGTTATTTTCATTATAGAAGAGAAAGAGAATTTCGTATAATCGTCATAGTGTTTCATGGGAAAAACGTCAGTGAAAACCCAAGGGAGAAACCTATTGCAACCTTGTGTAACTCTTGACATCACGGGACTTTCTTATGACATTGAGCCAATGAACTTTCTTCTTTCTCTCTCTAAAAGATTTATAAAAGCTATTTTACTCACTTCTGTTAAAAAAAAATGTAATCTAGAAAGAAGAGCTATAGATACAAAACTATCTGTAAATTGTAATATGACAACTTAAACGTAATATAAAGTATTTAATCTAGACAAATGGTGAGGTGCTATATTAAAGTTAATTTCATCATTATACTAATAGAAAGAACATAAGTTTACTTGTCAGAAATCAAATGGATAAAACACGGACCAGTGAAATATGCATGATTTTGATTAATTCAGAGATGTAAGCTTCATCAAAATTCAGAAGAACTCGAATGAAGTTATCAACAGGTAAGATGCTTACTTACTTACCTATACTAAAATGTTCTACTCTCATTGATTTGAAAAAAAAAATTAATATTTAAATCTTTAACAAACTGCGTGACCGACGTCAGTTTATAGTCACAAAATTAACAGGTTTGTAGATTATTAACTTATTTAAGCGATACTAAAACAAACAAACAAAAAAATTCTCCGCTCAGTAACGCGAAACTTTCTGACACACTTAGTGACTCGTTTTTAAACTTAAAGTATGATTATTAAAGTGATTTGTGAACGAACAGTTTTTTCATTTTTCGATAACTGAATTACATCTCGAGTAATAAGCTATTGTTATTTCAGGACGACACTTTCTTTTCCTTTCTTGCGCTGTCGCGTGCGGAAACTCCGTTCAAAACAGTCGCTTAGTCAGCCTTTTCTTAAAATACTTCTGCCTTTACTATAAAGGAAAAAAAAACAGTTCGATTACATAGCTTTTTAATAAGAGCACCTGCCAATTTGATACGTGCGCGAGCAAAAATAAATTAAAAATTTTGTCAAAAAGTAGCCATTTAGAATTTGAGAACAGACTTAAAACATTACCTTTTTTATTATGTGAAAATATGTTAATGATAGTTAAACTGATGTTTTAAGAAAATAGTAATTTTAGGTCTACTACATATTACTAGCCCCTTAAGATATCGATTATTATTATTATTATTATTATTATTATTATTATTATTATTTAATGTCATTATATGTGTGTGAAAATAAATGTTAATGCATTATTCTAGCTTCGAATTTGAAGAGGATTAAAACAAACAAATTACAGTCTCCATCTATTTGTTCGTACTACAAAATTTCACTTGATAATACACTTTTTCCCCCTCTTGTACATAAATATGCTTCATATATATTTTAACTTGAGTTCATTTCATTACTTAAACTTAAAAACGTATTGTTGGGAGATAAATTCAATGTACTGATTTAAAAATCCTGTAAATTTTTCTCATCATAAATTTTCTTCTTAAATCCTTACATCTGCGATCAATTTTCTTTCACCTTCACCGATATATTTCAAACATATTAAGGAATCGATAAAAATGTAGAACAATACTAATAATAACGCTTCTGTATAAAATTGTTGGCTATTTTTCCTTAATACGGGATATCTGTTAATATATAGGGTGCTCATAAAGCTTTTCCCTGATTACAAAAAAATATTACGAAATAACCATTGAGTAATACTGTACAATTTTTATTGTGGAAAAATCATGTTCTTAAGGCGGTTCTCAAATCCAAACTGGCTACTTTATGACGCATTTTTTAATTCCTTTTTGATCGGAAAGGCATGAAATGGGCAGGTGCTGTTATTCAGAAACTATGTAATCGAAACACGTTTTCCATTTTTTGGTAAAGGCAGAAGATTTTTCAGAAAACACTGTCAAAGTCGGCTTTTTGAACCGAATTCCCTATGCTTCAGCGCGCGATAAGAGGGAAACGTATTGAAACGTGACACGAATCGCTTATAATAACTCGGTAAGTAACATTGAAAATGAAAAACTCATTTCGATTCGAAATCCCTTCCATATTCGGGGCCTGCCAATTTTATGCCTTTGAATTTAAAAATGAGTCAGAAAATATGTCAGAAAGTTTCGTCTTGTTGAGCAAATCATTTGAGAATCACTTTAAGTTTTTTTTAGTTCAGTCTCTACCGTCGTTGGTGAGTTCCTTGATGACAAATTTCCTGGAAGATGGATCGAACGGGATGGATTAAGTCATCTAGAATTTTTTTTTTTTTTTTTTTTTTTTTTTTTTTTGGGTGGGGGTACATAAAGGACAGAGTGTTTCCAACACCAGTAAAATATATTGAAACACTCAAGGTCAGGATTACAGATTCTGTGTCTAGTGTGACAGCCCAAATGTTGGGCAATACGTGACGGAAAATGGAACACCGCCTTTACATTCTTCGAGCTACCAAGGGTGCTCATATCGAAATTTACTGAAGTAAGTACTTGTATTTAAAACTTCATAAATGCCTTTACAATATACTAATACAAGCATATGCCTAATTATATTAGTTTTTCTGCAAAAAATTATTGTAATCAGGGAAAAACTTTTTTACCACCCTCATTTTTGAAAAATAAACATTTTTTTTTCTTTTTTCTTTTTAAAATCTTTTATTTTTGGGCTGTACGATGGATATAATTTATTACGCAATGGATGAAATATATATTCGACAAGGATTAATTGATTTAATAGTTAGAATAAACTTTATATTACAATTAATAATATAACTTTTTTTTGCATAAATATACTTTATAAACCTTTTAATTTGAGTTCATTTTATATCCCAAAGTTAAACAGGTATAATTTTGAAATACACTTACTTCAGTGATTTACAACAGCCTATAAAGTTTTCTCTTCCTAAACATTTTAACAAAGTTCTTATTTCTAAAATCAATCCCCTTTCTTCTTCAGCGATATTTTTTGTGTCCTATTGATATCAATAAAAACGTACAACAACAACCTCAATAATAATGCTTCTGTAGAAATTATTCGCAACTTTCCTTTAATACGAGCAAGCTGTTTTTTTGTTAAATTAGAAAAAAAACAAAATAGCGTTTATATCCTATTTCCTTTTTTAAATATTTTATTTTTGGACTGTTCGATGGATATAATTTATTACGTAATGAATGAACAATATATTCAACAAGGAAATTAACTGATTTAATAGTTAGGATAAACTTTATATTACAACTGATAATATAGCTTTCTTTTTGCATAAATATACTTTATAAACCTTTTAATTTGAGTTCATTTGATACCCAACAATTAAAAACGCATTTTTTTTTACATAAACTTACTTTACTGATTTACTAACATCCTACATGTTTTAGGATGCTGTAAATCGCTGAAGTAAGTTTATGTAAAAATAATACGAGATACCGGTATGATAAGTTTTCTTTTCTCAAACATTTTAACAAAGTTCTTACTTCTAAAATCAATCCTCTTTCTTCTTCAACGATATTTTGGTGTCATATTTAGATATCAATAAGAACAAGAAACGCCAACATTAATAATAATGCTTCTGTAGAAATTTTTGGCTATTTTTCCTTAATACGAACTGGCTGTTAATATATGATGGTAGAAAAATAAACATTTTCCCTTTTTATTTTCTAAATCTTTTATTTTTGGATTGTACAATGGATATAATTTGTTACGTAATGGATAAACTATATAATCGACACGGAAATTGATTCATCGAATAGTTAAGATAAACGTTGTTACAGTTAATAATACTTTTTTTTTGCATAAATATACTTTATAAACCTCTTAACATGAGTTCATTTCATACCCCAAAATTAAAACTTACTCTTTTGACATAAACTTACTTCAGTTATTTACAACATCCTATAAAATTTTCTCTTCTCAAACATTTTAACGAAGTTCTTAATTCTAAAATAAATCCTTTTTCTTCTTGAGCGATATTTTTGTGTCCTATTAAGATATCAATAAGAATGTGAAACAACAATGTTAATAATAATGCTTCTGTAGAAATTATTGGCATTTTTCCCTTGATAAGAGTTGACTGCTAATATATTAAGGTAGAAAAATGAACATTTTTTTTTTTCATTTCATTTTTAAAATCTTTTATTTTTGAACTATACTATGGACGCATTTTGTCACTCAATGGATGAGTCATATAATAAACAAGGATATTAATTTATTTAATAGTAAACTTTATTACACGTGAAGCTTTTATAGGAAAATAATATTATACAATTTTCTTCTGAAAAAAAAAATATAATAATAGGATAAAAATTAAAATAAAACAAATACAAGCTTCTTCAAGTAAATTCCAAACACTGCTAATTTATTTTTATTCTCTTTTAGTTAAATTAACTTGGTTTTTATATGTAAATAAGGAATTTTGTAATCGATTTTTCACTCACTTCCTAAAGAGCTAGAATTATAAAAAAATATGTTAACAGTTGTGTTTCCGTTGACAATACAAAATTTTAATATTTTTTGAACTTAAATATAAATTAACAAATTAATTTTAATGCATTTTTACTTCAGCTGGCCGCAGGTGATAAATCGCCGAATATTCTCGATGGTTTACAACTGTATACGAGTTACATAAACAATGCACCAACTGGCGGTGAAACTACGACAAAGAAATACTTTAAACACTATAAAGTAGAAAATAAAAATAAAAAATAAAGAGTAATAATGTTTTTAAAATATTATTTTATCAATTAATAGTTTAATATTAATTAAATTATCATTATACGTTTAGAAAGCAATTTAGAAATACTGAATAGATAATTTAAATAATGCTTTTTTTTCTTTTCTGTTATTATATTTAAAAAAGATATATATATATAATTGATAAAAAAATATAAATGGATAAAAATTTTAATTTTTCTAATATATTCACTAGTTATAGCTTTCAATCAAGAGTAAATCAAAGCAGTGAATATTAAATAATCGGGCCATTCCAAATGAACGTACTGTAAACGGCAACTACTTGGAACTATACGTGATTTGCAGTCATGAAAAACATTAAATTCTTATAAAAGAGTGTTTTAAAAAAAGAAAATTATTTCTACCATTTTCTTTTTAGATTTGTGTAACAACTAAATTAAATCTTAACTAAGCAATTTATAATCAATGACTTATAAATTTTTTAATTTGTATTAATTTTACTTTTACAAAAATACGATTTATAGTTTAAAACAATCCTTACACAGATTCCTCCTGCTTCAATTTTTAACCACGCCTTCAATTTTGTTTTGAGATCGATTCTCTGTCCTCTACAGTGATAGTTTTCAGTAGTATTAAAGTATCATTAAGAAAGTGAAACAATAAGAACATACTTTCCCGAACTTATTCGCTACTTTCCTCTTTTAATGTAAGGCGGCTTAAAGCGTTAGAGCAGACAAATGAGTATATATTTTTTCTCCTCTTTTAAAAATCCTTTTTTTCTCCTAACGGCATCATTTATGTAATTTATTACTTTAATAGATGAAATATATAATCAACAAGGAGACTAAAGGGATTTAATAGCTAGAAAAAGAGCTTTTTCCTTTATACGAAAAGTTTCGATACGAGAAACTACTTTATTCCATTCAGATATAGAGAGGGGGAAAAAAAAACCTTCAGTGGTTTCAAGATTATTATTTTCTTATCCATCAGTTTTGATAAATTCAAAATTTTAAAGCACCCAAATACACTGTTAAAAATTTGCAGCAAACTGTCCAGTCATTTGACCGTTTTTTATAGAAAATGGTTACATAACCGTAATTTAGCTCTATTATGACCATAATATGGGCAATAATATGGTCAGAATAGAATTAAATTACGTTTATATAACCGTTTTCTATAAAAACGGTCAAATGACAGGAGAGTTTGCTGCAAATTTTTAACAGTGTACATAAATAACAGGTGCGCCATAAATTCGTTAAAAATTTAAAAATTTATTATAAAGAAACAAATTATTCTGAAAAATTGCGGTTTGTACGAATGGAATTAGAGGGACATCGGATTTTTTTTAATAACAAAAAAAAGTTGTGGCTCAAACAATCAACCGATAGATGGCGCTGGCAGGCATAATATGAAGCAAATTTGTACAATTCAAGCTGTAGATAAAATACCTCGATGCACATAAATTCTTCTTTCGGTGCCAGCAGTATATTCTATTGTTACCAGATCAAGCGTTATTGGTTAAGCTCTTTTACAAGAATGGGAAATCAGCAGCCGACACATTCAGCAAACGGAAAATTCCCCACGAGAAAAGGACTCAAGACTGCCCGCTTCGTGCGCTGGGATACCGAAGCTTGTCAGATGTTTCGAAAAAACGGGTCTTCGCACCCGGTATATAACAGTTAATGAATTAAATTATTTATTAATTCGCAATTAATGAAGCATATCACCAAGATACATTAAATATTTAGTTGTTACCACCCACATAGCGATAAATATAGAATGTCTATGAGAGGGAATGTGTTCGGGCGTTCTGCCACAAAATACATAAAAAATTGTGTATGAATATAAATATCCTTTTTTCTAAGACACATAGAAACTTCCTTTTTGAAATTGATCAAGTACGTATTAATTGCCAGATCTGCGAAGAAAATCGAAACGGCTGGCTTCTATGCTGGCCAAAGCATATGCCCATTATTCGATAATACATGTAAAACATGTATTATCGGCTTATTATAACTCAACAGCTGTATTATAACTCAACAGCTTTGTGTCTGATGAGAAAGAATTCCTCATATGTTCTAAAATACGTATGTAGGACGTAGACATTTTTATGAAATTATCTTATCAATCAGCATTTATAAATTTTTGAATTTCGACTAATTACATAAAATTTACTTTAGATGAAATAAAAGAAGCAAGCGAATACTCGAGCTGTTTCGCTGTCAAATATTATTATAAATTCACCAGATTCTGATTTTAGATCAATAAAAGCCTGTTCTTTTCTTTTCTCCTGTTGATTTTTTCCCCGTCATTGTTATACGTTTTAAAACTTTCCAAAATATGTTTTCAGGCTTGTGACGTCGTAAGAATAACATGCAGGATGGCGTTAATATTCTTTTAAACTTTTTTATTCAACAATCACAGGCAAACAACGGACATAAATTTGGATTAATAATTTTACAGAAAAATTTTAACTAAAGACTAAAAATAGTCTGTCAGCAATGTTAGAACTACTTGTGGATTGTTTTAACTTGTGGGATTCTTAGTACCACTGCATGTACTCGCTTTAATTTGTCTATAATTAGACGACCATCTAGAGACTTATCTCTGGTGTAAATATTTTGTCCTTTCAACCGGACAATCCTTCCCTCAGACCAGCAGACTAGAAGACTGCTCACAGGAACTTCAAAATTTGGAATCCCTATAGAGGCCCCATGTCCAGTGTATTTATACACGGGCGCATTCTAAAAGGCTTGAAGTAGCTCTTATGGCCCTGTCGAATATACTGTCAAAATCCTGATAATTCAGTATATTTACGACTACTGTAAAGTCAGTTCAAGAAGATTCAAGTAGGATGAATAATTATTTGGAAAGAGTATAACAAATTTTATGGGATTTTGGCGTTCTTAGATTGAGGGAGAAATTAGGGGTTCTTTGGATGACCTGTTTTCCGGCAGTGAGGAATATATTTGTATATTTCTTAGTTTTATGCCATTCAAAGCCACCCTGCTCCGTGTTGCGTGTGGGTTCTCCACAGGCAGGGCAGATGTTTGAACATTGTATTTTTTATGTACTTTAATAAATGAATCCTTTGAGGGACATTATGCTCAACGGACTTGGTTTCCTCGTCTGAGCTGTCTCTCTTAGGCTATCAAATCAATTGGTTTGAGCGATAACTGGCTTCATATTGAAAACACATGACAAGCACCACTGGGTTCTGTAGTGCTTCCATCTGCCGAGAAAGAATGAACTAACAGGACTCAATGGAGATCGGAATCCCCCCCCCCCACAACACACACACACACACACACACACACACACACACACACACACACACACACACACACATATATATATATATATATATATATATATATATATATATATATAAAGTTATATAAAGAATGAGAAAGGAACTGATAAATCATTGTAGCAAAATATTACATTAAAACGGTATAAAGGGTGAAATAAATTGTGACAACAAGAATAAACCCATGAAATCGAAGAACATATTTTTTCAACCAAAATAATTTAGAAAAAAACATTACAAGGAATATTACAAGCAACATAATTTAGCATAAATGTAATATATTTTTAATTGGGATATTATTAAACAAAACAAAGCATAGAAATTAATATTTAGGAAAGAAAAATAACAAAAATATTAGTTATTGCTATATACACGCCTATACAATGTCTTATCCTTTGAAACTATTTTTTACAAGCTTTATCTATGTTTTCTTATTCTTCAGTGTTTTGTAAAAAAATATAATGTATTAAAGTGAATAAAAAGGATAAGTACACATTGCCCACTTACATCTACTATTTGCACAGCTGTACTTCTTTGATTTGACCAGAGAATAGTTTTTTTTTTCTCTTTTAAACTGAATTTAGAAAATAAATAAAACAAACCAAAATAAACATTATTGATTATCTTGAAAGGTTTTTTTTTTTCATGTTTTCGCCAGTCAAATAAAATAAAAGAAGTTAAAAAAAAATGTGGGTGCAAGTTTAATTAAAATTGACTCTCGGCATTTTTTTTCAGTTTAATTAACAAACTTAATTACAGGAATCTATCAAAGCGATACAAAGTTATAAATTGTTTCAAAATTAAAACTTTCTTTAAAAGTTTGAGTAAAGTTTGACGAAGAAATGAGGAAATTTCGAAAAAACAAATTGAATAAGGAAAAGAAAGATACTTCCTTTTCATTATTAAGAAAAAAAAAATCAAATGATATGTAAAATATTAATAAGATTGATAGTATCAATTGAATTATTAAACATTTGAGGGGGGGGGGGATATTAATGTAAACCATTATTGTTTTATGACACCTCTACTGATTTGTTAAAATGAAAATTCTAGAAAGCATCTTTATAACACTTCGAAACATAGTTAAAAAGTGTTTATGAATTCTGTTTATCTGACTGCCTGTTTGTGCTCTAACTCGCTTAAATGTACTCGGATTACCGTGTAATTGATATGTTATTGAGGTTTACCATGGCATGTTATGTAAGTTACCAGGAATGTTATGTTTTACCAGGAATTTTATGTAAGCCATGAGGTTCTATGGTAAGCTAGGTTAGGTAAGCTATGAGGTTACCAGGAATGTTATGGTTTAAAAGGAATTTTATGTAAGCCATGAGGTTCATAGGTAAGCTATGAGGTTTAGCAGGAATGTTATGTAAGCCATTACTGTTTTATGACATCTCTACTACTTTGTTAAAATGAAGATTCTAGAAGGCATCCTTTTAACACTTTGCAACATAGTTGAAAAGTGTTTATGAATTATGTTTATCTGACTGCCTGTTTGTGCTCTAACTCGCATAAATATACTCGGATTGCCGTGTAATTGATATAATATGTTATTGAGGTTTACCATGGCATGTTATGTAAGTTACCAGGAATGTTATGGTTTATCAGGAATTTTATGTAAACCATGAGGTTCTATGGTAAGCTATGAGGTTCATAGGTAAGCTATGAGGTTACCAGGAATGTTATGGTTTACCAGGAATTCTATGTAAGCCATGAGGTTTTAAGGTAAACCATGAGGTTCATAGGTAAGCTATGTAAGCCATTATTGTTTTATGACACCTCTACTACTTTTTTAAAATGAAGATTCTATTGAATAAAATAAAACACATTAAAGAATTAACTATTCAGGCAAATTTAGAAAAAAGTAATAAAAAAACTGGTAATAACAGTTTTTTTTCGTAGAATTATAGGAATAGCGTCCCTGGAACATCAATACCTGAGTCTAATACTGTGAATTAGGTAATGCTACAAACATTTTTTTTTAACATGGGAAAGGTTTTGTGCAATTCACAAATTAATACTATCTTTCATTATCTGTCTTTGAGGCCCTTATTGTCTAATTTTCTAATTTTTATTTTCTGAATAATTTTTAATTTTTTTTAATATTTGCATGAATACATTCAAATGTAGCAAAGATGAAAGAAGATTCAGGTAACTGCAATCATTTAAAAAAAACGCCAGTATCTTTTAGCTTTTAGAAATTCAAAATCTAGTCCTACAATAACAGAAAAACTCAAAAAGAGTTTAAAGTAGAATGTCACAATTCACCTTTTTGTTCAAATAGATAGAATATTTATTAAAATTACTAGAAAGGGGCATAAAATTTATTTAAAACCATATGTAAAATATGTTATATACATACTTTAACCCCGAGATCTTTCGATCACGAAAGTTATCATTTTCAAAGGTTTCTTCGTTAACAGAAGTCTAAGTCTTTAAGTGAAGTTTTCAGTTAATGTATCTCCTTGAAAAGGACCACGTTCGTGATCCAAAGATTTCGGGAATAAAGTATGTATATAACATCTTTTATATATAGTTTTAAATAAATTTTATGCACCTTTTTAGTAATTTAAATGGGTATTTTATCTAGTCCTAGAATTTTAATAATTTGAAACATCAATACATTCATTAAAAAATCTAACAACAATTTATATATTTTACCATGTGTATTTCATTGAATAGTGATTAGGCTGTCTCTATATACAATGAGTTTTCATGTATATTTGGTCATTTTAAAAATAAATCCATAATCCTTAGTTGCAGCTCCATTGTATTGCTCCATTGCTCCAAGAATATTAGTAATTTATATAACAGCTAGTGAGTAATTTATTTAATGTCTAGAAACCATTATACTTTAACCAAAATAAATAAATGAAGGAATTGAAAAAAATTGCTTATGAACAATTGAAAATTCATGCTTTCATTCACTTTTTTTCCCTTGCAAAAAAAAAAAAAAAAAAAAAAAAAAAAAAAATTAATTTTAAAATATTTTAAAATTATAGAAGAATAATTTATAAATTTTATATATAAAATTTGCTTTAAGAAATGTAATTCTTCACTCTATATAATGACTGAGTATGTATCCATTTTCTAAGTTTATCGTAAAATGCATTGTTATTCTTTCAGTTCCATTATAAATAATAATGATGACAGTAATTTATATAATAGTTATTTTGAATAATTTATTTAATGCAGGGAAATCTTGCATCTGTAGAATAGATTCGATTTCCCGAATTTCTTTTTTGAAATAGATAAATGGATGCATAAAAAAATGTAATTTTGACAGCACTTTATAACGAAGCATTGGAAAATATATACTTTCATTCCAGATTGCTTCAAGCTTCTCTTTACTTGTGATCTGGGGATGAAATCGTATTATTATTGCGAATAAAAGCAATCCCATTATCGTTCAATGAATTAAAAAACAAAACAAAAAAAAAAAAAAAAACTGATAAATTGGAGAATTCGAAAAAGAATGTCTGTAACCTTGCCAGTTGAAATTCTTATTATAATCGCAATATATTTGAAAATGAGAAAGTATTTATTCGAAAATAAATATAAATAAATAAATAAACAAATAAAAATGAGAATCATCAATTTCAGGTACATTTTATCCTTCATATGAAATTTTGTACTTAAGATAAGAATATTTTTAATTAAACTGTGTAAAAAGAAAATTAGAATATTTTGTATAATTTGAATTAACTTCTTAACTCCTTTCTTCAAATAATGTTAGTCAAATGAGGTTTAGTTTGTTGACTCCTCGTTTTATTTTTATTAGTTAAATCACACTTCTGAATTAAAAAAATATATTTGCTACTTTGATAATGTCATTTTCCCTAATCAAGTAATATTTATTTAACTAGAAGATCATGCATCTCATTCATAATTTGTTCATTTCTTTTTACTCAAATATCAGTTTTTTTTTTACTATGTACGCTTGTTTGTACGATATTTTATTATTTACTCCATGGTTTCAGCAATAGAGTCACCTAGTTCAATTTTCATTTAAAAAATAAAAAGATTATAGTGTTTTGGAATTTTGGACATATTCCTCTTAAAATTTTGTGTGTGCGTGCGTGTTACAATTCATTATGTGATATTACATTTTTAAATATGTACTATACTTTAAATATATACTATATGCATACTATATATTCAATCAATAGCCGCCATATATATAGTTCATTCAAAACTTTTTTGTTTTCTATTAAAAAACAAAACAAATAAGAGCACGGGCCGAAATTTCCAGCCCCGGGCTCGGCCTGGTATAAAAGTTACAAGTTCGTCCCAAGCCCGGCCCAGTCGGTACAAAAAAATTTATTGATCTAGCTCGACCTGATTTAAATGAAAAAAATCGGTCTGAGCCCGGTCCGGACAAGCATAAAAGCAAATAGTTCGGCCCAATCCCGGCCCGACTGAATATCTACAAAACATGGCGATATTTCTGAAACAACATTATCCTAAAATTAAAATTATTCAAAAAACACACGTACTTATGCACAGATTTAATTTTCAGGTTATGGCCGAAATGCATGTGATGTAAAATATCAACAACATTGAGGACTAGACAATTACGTACATAAACACTGATTTAAAAAAACGACTTAAACAATTACATTCAAATGAAGATTCAGTAGGGAATAAAAATGCTTTATAAACAGGTTTCATTCTTAGAAAGTTCATCGTCTGCTGTATATGTATTATATTCTTTTTCCCCGGATCAAGACATTTTCCCATTTAAGAGCGGGTTCCGTCATAGACAGGTTCTATTTCACACGTTTTACTGTCCTTTAATTTTTTTCCCTAGAGATGTATGTACTATTTAAAAAAGAAAAGAATTTCAATTGTAGAATAATGGCCATTTAAAAATCTATGCATTTTTTACAAAAATTGTTATGCCGGACCCCATTTTACTGATTTTTGCACGGACCTGAAAATCTAGGCCCGAGTAGACTTCTACGAAGAATGGAGTCCGGCCCAACTTGGCTCAGAGAAAAAAAGTCTGGACCGGCCCACCCCAGTCTGGAGAAAAAAATTAGGCCCGGCACTAATCTCGTGAATGGAAAATGGCCCGGGCTTCAGGCCAGACCAAGGCCCATGCAGACTTCTAAAACAAATGATAGGATAACTTTTTTTCACGGAAAAATAGTCTGTACTAGTGGGTGTCCTAAAAGTTTTTAAAACTCAATAATAAGTAAACGACGACAACTATTGAAGTTATTCTAGCAGAAGATTAAGGTGTGAAGTAGGAAAGTTCTTTACTAAGCTTATTTGTTTTAGTTCCAAATATCCCCGATAGGTGGCGCTACCGTTAGATGACTCGGGTTGGGTTGGGTTGATTATTGACGGCCAATTATCTGCACTTGGGATATAGACCCGGGGGGAGTACCCTTCGTGGGGGTCTTTCTAAGGGAACCTAACCCGTATTTACGCATGGATAAATCCACTGCTCGAAGAAAACCACGAAAACTCCGAAAAATTAGGCCGACGGGCGCGATTGGGATCGAACCCAGCACCTCCCGTCTACCAGCTTCGAGAGCAGAACCTCTCAGCCACTGGTGGGGCCGTTAGATGACTCGATAAATGACTGTGTCAAGCTGTAATACTACTAAAAATAACCTATTTCAAAACGCAAACCATTTTTCTTTTTAGCCTCTCAGCATCTAAAAAGAATAATGGTTGAAAGCTGAATGAACTTCGATCCATTTTTATATGTTAGTTATATTCTAAATATTATTAGACCTAATAGCATTCTATCTAATAGCATTATAGCATTCTAAAAGTTTGATATAATGTATCGTCATCTATTGGTGATAGGTGGAACTAAAACAAGGAAGCTCATTAATGAAATTTCCAACTTCACACATTAATATCTCGCAAAAATAAAGTCGATAGCTATCACCGTATACTTGTTATATATTATATAAAAATCTAACTGTCTGCTTGTATTTCACAAGTACTCCTTCTAGAATATGGAGCACAGCTGGATGAAATTAACACCCAGTTATTCGAATGGATCCGAGCATGTCATATCAGCTCTCAGAATTTTAAAATTTGAATTAGTTTCCAAGATATTAGTAATTTTGTAACTTTTAACGAAATTTCTCTAAAAATTATTACTAAATTACTCCTTTTGTTGTTGTTGTTGTTGTTATTTTCAGAAAAGAAAAAGGTAAATAATGGGATATTGTCGGCTATGCGAAGTTGTAAACAGATATCTTTATTTTTGTTTTGTTTGAATAAATCGATTGAAAGATTTTTAGTTTACATTCTGTTTTTTAAAAATGTAAAGTAAAGAATGTTCGTGTGACTTAGTTCCACATGTACTAAAATTATTATCAAAACGTGAAAGTTTTCAACATTATTGGTCCGTATGAAATAATATTTTCAGAATTTGTTTCAAGTGTAAATGTTTGAACTACGACAGAACATAATTTTTTGCGCATGAAGTTAAAAAATTATGTAAATATGATAAGATTAAAAGTTTTTGTCCAAACCATAGCACAATACAGAACTTGGTTAAAGAAAGTAAACAAACATTGGCTTAGCAATAACAGAAACTCTTAAATTTTTATCCAAAATTCTCTCTCGATTAATGTAATTTTATTGCCTTATCTTCGCCATTTCTTACAAAGACATTCTGCTATAATTGCATCAAAGTTATGTAACTTGGAAAAAGTAAATTTCGTTATTTTCAGTTCATACATGAATCAGTAAACATTATTTCTTGCTTTTAATAAGAAATTTAATAATGTTTTTATAAATAATTTCTAAATGTAAAATCAAAATAGATTTCTCGGCCCATACCGGAAAAAAAATGCAGCACATCGGGTTGCTATTCCAGCTGGTTTGATTTTTAAATGCTAAGTCCATTTTAGTATCTACCTGTATTGGAAAACATTAAAATTTCGTAGCGATTGCATTAGTTCTCTACAATTTTGAAAATATATTCGAATTTTTTATGCACCCTTCCTTAAAAAAAAAAAAAAAAATCTTTTTTTTAAAAGAAAAATTAGCGCTATGCGGTCAGCTCTTTCACCAGATTTCGGCTCACTGCGATCGTCATGGAAAAGGAGCTGTTGATTTTAAATACAAAATCTTCTTAAAATATACTTTTGAGCAGTTAACTTCCAAACTTAAAGAAAAGGAAAATCAATTACAAGAAGTTTGTCAATCTCCAATTGGAAGCATTAGAATAGAAGATGCAGCTCTCAAAACAGAACTTCAATCAACTAAATTAAAACTTAAAAAACTCGCAGAAGGTAACATGCAAAACGAAAATAAAATAAAACAACTTAAAGAAACCAATGAAAATCTCGAGAAAGAAATCCATCAAATTAAAGAAAAATTCGATAAAAAATTAACCATAAGTGAGGAAGAATAACGAACATGAAGGAAAAAGATTTTACAGAATTAAGCAACTCAACACTGCATTAACCGAAAAATTTACACTTCTGCAGTCAGAAAAAGAAAAGGATGTTTAATCCCCCAAACATAAACTTAAAAATTTAACAGATGGAAAAAGAAAAAGAGAAATCCCTAAAGGACCTTAAGGATACAAATAAAAATTTCAAGTCGACTCAAATTGTTCATGAATTAGAAGTCCAATCGCTCAAGCAAACACTTATAGATCTGGAAAATTCTCAATAAACTCAGAAATTTATATACCCAAAATTCCCATCTTTACAACAAGAACTATTCTTAAGTGAAAAAGAAATTAATAAAATGAATCAAAAGTATGATACTATTCTTGAAGAAAATAAACTTTTACAGACGGAACTAGCTGAGCTATAATCAGTTCTGGAAGCCCAGAAGACAAAGATATAAACTAATGTCGATTTCAAAAAAGAATCACAGTAAACCTATTAAATAAAAAAATCACTAAATAAATAAAAAAAATCATCAAACTAAAAATCACTTTAAAACCTATTAAATGAAAATAACAAAAAAAGATACAAAGATGGTGGAAATTACTGAATCATACAACAAATTTAAAGAAAAATACAAGCAAGCACAATCTAAGTTCAATTTAGAAATACAATCCCTTAATCGAAAGACTAGTCAACTTTTGAAGGAAAATTTTTCACTTAAAAAAAGATCTCAAGTTATACAGGTAGAACTACTTTTAGTGCAGGAACAACATTAACAACTTCAGTTAACACTCATTGAGGTTGAGGTCCCGTTAATGGCATTACATTCCTTATTGGATAAGAAATTAGCCCACATGATAAATGCAATAGAAGAAAAATTATGCTCAATGGAAGAGTTACAGGATCAATCACAACAAGAGGAAAAAACTTCAGTCAACTCCAAATACAATAACACAATCATAGTCAGTTCTCGAGCTAACCAAATGTTTAGCAAGAACATTTATAAGCTTATCACGCCTCAAAATATAGAGTCTTTAGCGATAATCAGCGACATAAAAATTTTAAGATCTAGAACTGAAGTATTATGTCGAAGTGAAAGTGATGCGAATATCCTCATTCAAGACCTAAAACAAAATAACTTTTATAATGATAAACTCTCTTTCACTAAAAAGACAATAACGCTTCAAAAGGCAATCTTTCTAAATACTCCAAAATACGTGAAAGCTGATAACATTACTGTCACAATAGTCATGTTGTATCACCACAAAGATGATAAATTTATAGTCTTTCGTAAAAGATCTTCAAACAACCCACATACAATAACTGGACCTTGCTGCTGTCCCCTATTTTTATGAAAACGATTATAACAGATGATGGTGTTTTTGTTGGACTGAAACGATGTTATTGCAAATACATACATAGCTATTTTCGAAATATTAAAACTACCCGTTTCAATACTTTCGTCTTTTTTAAAGCAAAAGAAAGCAATACTTATACGTGAAAAACAGTCCTTTTAAAAAACATAACGAATATCTTTATTATCTCACTTCCGTGCCGACAAAACATTCTACAAAACCATTTTCGACAACAACATTTTTCCACACAGCTTAGAAAGATACAGCTACAAAAACAAAAACATGTTTCTCACACAGCTTAGAAATTTACATCTATGAAAACATCGCCTGGTAGTAGGAGCCAAGAATACATGTAATTCATTTCGATTCGCGACAGATGTAGATTCCATTCTTTTCCTCCGTATTAAGATGTTTTAAATGTCAACAGCTTGGTCATTAGGAAAAACGTTGCATGAATAATCCAATCTGTGTTTTATGTGGAAGTGATCACTCTCCCGGTGAATGTTCTCAAATTCGTTCTTGTGTTAATTACAAATCATACAATAGTAGTCAAAATACTGAATTTCAAATAGATCATAAATCTTCAGATTCCACTTGCGCAGTCTACAAACTGTAGTATGATAAAGAAAGAGCAAGGCTCGATTCTCTTTACCCAATAAATCTCAAGTCTACACCTTATCCAATAAATCCTACTCTTCATATTCAAATGTATCCGTCAATATTTACCAATAGTTCATTTCCTCCTACAAACTTCAACTCATCAATATATTCTATACCGCAGCAATCTGCCCCAATTATGATCAACAAGCTTCATCGTCTAATGATTACATCTACAGTTCCCACCCCCAGGACCTTTCATGACCCAAAGTGGGTTTTAGACCTGCCTATTACTGTAACTGTACATATTTTTATATAAAAATATGTATCACTTTTCATCGTCTTTTTCTTTTCTTTTTTTGTTATCAATATGTACAGTGGTGGCCAAAAGTGTGGACATTTTTTGAAAGTTTCATGTTTTTCAACTTTGTGTGCTTGTAAAATATATTAATTTTCACTTAAATACAAACATTTATGCATCAAATTGAAGGTAATTTAATGTAAAATTTAATAATAAAAACAGTATTACAATATCTGTATTATAAAAAAAGTTATGCAACTAATAGTAAGATCTATCTTAGATTTGCATTTTTTTAAAGTGATACTTACACAATCAATACTTAGTAGGATAACCCTTATTTTTTAAGACAGCTTCACAGCGTCTTTTCATCGAGTGAACGAGTGTTTGGAGTTCATCTTTCGTAATCACATGGTGCCAAGAATCAATTATAGCTTCAATAAGTTGTCTTTTATTGGATGGACGTTTTTTTCGTACAAGAATTTTCAAACGTCGCCACAAATTTTCAATTGGATTGAGATCAGGGCTGTTTCCTGGCCATGGTAATATATCTATGCCTTTAATTTGAAACCATGCTTTGCAGACTTTTGCTGTGTGGCATGGAGCTGAATCCTGCTGAAAAATAAATGGTGCGTTGCTGGGGAATAGATCGCTGATGGAAGGTATCAATTTTGATTCCAGGACAGTTTCGATGTATTTTTTGGCATTCAGGATGCCATCAATCACTTGAATTCGTCCCACACCATCTGCAGACATACATGCCCAAATCATGACATTTGTTGCGTTTTTTGTAGTTGCTTCAATGCAATCAGGATGAAGTGCGTCTCCTACTCTACGTCTCACGTATTTTCTACCATCACTACCAAAGAGCGATATTTTACTCTCATCGCTCCAGATTACTTGCTTTCATTGATTTTCTGACCATTTAATGTGTTCTTTTGCCCACTTAACTCGTTTTTCGCAAATATTTCGGTTAATGCAGTGTTGAGTTGCTTAATTCTGTGAAATCTTTTTCCTTCATGTTCGTTATTCTTCCTCACTTATGGTTAATTTTTTATCGAATTTTTCTTTAATTTGATGGATTTCTTTCTCGAGATTTTCATTGGTTTCTTTAAGTTGTTTTATTTTATTTTCGTTTTGCATGTTACCTTCTGCGAGTTTTTTAAGTTTTAATTTAGTTGATTGAAGTTCTGTTTTGAAAGCTGCATCTTCTATTCTAATGGTTCCAATTGGAGATTGACAAACTTCTTGTAATTGATTTTCCTTTTCTTTAAGTTTGGAAGTTAACTGCTCAAAAGTATATTTTAAGAAGATTTTGTATTTAAAATCAGCAGCTCCTTTTCCATGACGATCGCAGTGAGCCGAAATCTGGTGAAGGAGCTGACCGCATAGCGGCATTTTTCTTTAAAAAAAAAGATTTTTTTTTTTAAGGAAAGAATGCATAAAAAATTCGAATATATTTTCAAAATTGTAGAGAACTAATGAAATCGCTACGAAATTTTAATGTTTTCCAATACAGGTAGATACTAAAATGGACTTAGCATTGATTTAAATATGGTTTTTTCCTTGGAATTCTAGCTTGTAGTTCAAATCCTGATAACCTTCTTCTTATTGTTCTTGAACTTACTGCAATACCCGCTGCATTCATTTCACATCTAATGGCATCTAATGAAATTTTTCTATCTTGAAGGCATAGCCGTTTAATTTTTCTATCGGCAGTACCACTTGTGCATTTTGTTCGGCTTGATTTGACCTTATTTTCCACTGATTTCGTTTTTTCATAACGTAAACAGAACTTTCGTGCACACCAGAACAAGTCACTGAACCACCAACTTGTCTTGCAATTTCAGCATAAGAGAGGCCATTTTCTCTCAATATGACAATTCGGCTTCTTTTTGTAGATGTCCAATTAGTTCTTCTTGTTGATGACATTGTTTAAAATTAGTTTAATTAAAAAAAAGGACTTTAAATATTCAAAAACATCAATACTCTATTTAATTGTACTAGTATGCATCATTCCGCAAAATATTTCCACAACAATAACTCTTTTACCATCCAAATAACCTAAACTATAATTACAGACATTTGATTGGTCCTCAGAACAGTGTTTGTGATTGGCTAGTACGCTTTTATTACAAAACACGTCCTTATTCAAAACGATTTGTGTTTGTTTGTTCTACTAAAATGAGCATAACATTTTTTGTAATACAGATATTGTAATACTGTTTTTATTATTAAATTCTACATTAAATTACCTTCAATTTGATATATAAACGTTTGTATTTAAGTGAAAATTAATATATTCTACAAGCACACAAATTTGAAAAACATGAAACTTTCAAAAAATGTCCAAACTTTTGGCCACCACTGTATGTGCACACAAAGAAAGGTCACTGTATCACAATTTGTATAGATTATGTGTATTCTCTTCATCTAGTATAAAATTTCATAGATCTACTCATCGAATCGAGATCTCCATTACATCGTATTTTCATCTGGTGATATCTTATGCATCTCATTTTTATTTCCTAATTGTGCTTAAAATCATCATATTTATCATTGTGTTCTTCTTTGTATTATTCAATTTACAAATATTGTTTTCATTTTATACATCACCACCCCGCCCTCTGTCGCGCTTTCCGGCGGGCTCAGCTTCGGCTGAATTATTATTTTCTTTTATATACCTCAATAAAGAGGACTGGGAAGGACATCTATGTTCTATATACTTGGTTTCCTAGTCTGAGCAGTCCCGGGCAGTAAAAGTAAAAACCGTTTCTCCTTAGGACCCAACAATTGTAGGGCTTTAAGCGGGGGTGGCGGTTCAAACGAATTACATTATCTATTGCATTAAATTGATTGTACAGTTACAGTACTGTTTTTTAACAATAATTGTTGGAAGTACGTTTTCAGTTGTGGTACGCGTTTTTTAAATTAAACTAATTTGTTGCATATTACTTGGTGTATATAAATTCTATAGATCATATACAGGACTGCTTAAAAAAATTCGAATACATTTTAATGTTATAGGTTGCCATACTTTTTATGCGATAGTTTATTAATATTTCTTAGCACTACTTTCTTATCTCTTTGGCCGGGACTTTAGGGCTGTTCTCAAGTCTAAACTGGGTACAATCTGACACATTGTTTAGTTCATTTTTTTCGCAAACGTATCAAATTGGCAGGTGTTCTTATTAAGAAACTATGTAATCGAACTGTTTTTCCAATTTTTTGGTAAAAACAGAAGATCTTTTAGAAAATGCTCTCAAATTTGGCGTTTCGAACCGAATTTCCGGAATGGAAAAAACTGTCATCCGGAAACAACAACCACTTATAACTCAAGATGTAATTCCTTTATCAGAAAAAAAAACTGTCATTACAAATCAATAATCATGCCTGCAAGTATCGTGCTTTTATGTTTAAAAATGAGTCATAAAATTCCGCGTTGTTGAGCGTGAAAAAATAGTTTCTTGAGTTTGATAGTTTCCACCTTGATAAAGTGACATTATGTACAGTTTAAGCGAGTGACGGTTTAACAAGGTTTTTATCATGTATTGTATATTACTGAAAATTATCTTTTAAGAAAATATTATACTACATTTGAAGGTATTTTCAGTATTTCTACTTTAGAACAAGGCTAGATTGCAAACAACCAATAAATAAATATGATGAAAACACTGATGATAAAATAGAAGAAAAAAATCGGATGAAAAAAAGAGGAAAGAGAGAAAGTTTTCAGCTGTGTTCTATAAATACTCCTTGGGTGAATTGTAATCTTGGGACCTGTTAAAAGTAAAATCGATTTCGTACTTTTTTTTTCCTTATTCCTTTCTAGGACAAAAATAAAAGAAAATGTGATCTGAATACCACTTTAAGTATTGCGATGAAAGTAATGGATTTTCCTTAGAAATGCATTTTCTCCAGAATATTTTTAAATGCTGTTTTTTTTTTTTTTTTTTTTTTTTTTTTTTTTAACCTGTTTTTATCGGCAATTCCATTAAAGGATGAAGATTCTAAAAATTATTTTCAGAAAATGTAGAAAAAATATTTAAAAATAACTTTCTAATGATCACGGTGTTTCCCTGAAATCATAATATTTGTACATTCTTTTATTTAACTTAACTTGGTTCATGTAAAGAAAGGATTTTTTATTCACTTTCTGATATGCTAGAATTATAAAACTTATGTACAAAGGTGTATTTTCTATGGCAATACAATCTTAATTAAATTATGATTCTACAATAGAAAAACAATTTAGAAATCCTGAATAAATACTTTAAATCAAGACCTCCCCCCCCCCCCTTATCATAATAACTGCAATGCCTTAAATAATGCTTTTTTTCTTTCCTATTGCCATACTTTAATAAAGAAACTGAGAAAAATGACAGTATTTTTAATAAATTCACTAGTTCACGCTTTCTACAGAGCGGAAATCAATTTTCGATAATCCGGAAACACGCCAAATTAACGTATTGTAACGGAATTTTTTTTGGAATAACGTGAATTGCAGTCAGGAAATTAGGCGTGATTTTCATAAAATTTTCATAAGGTTTTTTTTTTTTTTAACTTCCTTAACTTTTATTCTTATTTAAAGCTGTTAATTCAAAATATTGACAGTCTCGTAAAAGTTTTACAACTTGTTAATTATTCAAGACATGATATCACACCTAAGTAGGGGAATTCAAACACTTTACTCGAGGATGTTTCTGAAAATTACAGGCAAGCAAATAACGCATCTTTATCATTTCAAAAACGTTTTCGTAAATCAAATCTATTGGTTTCTGTCGGTCTAACTCGCGTAAATATATTTGAATTGTCAGGCATATATGTTATTGATGTTTACTATGGCATGTTCAGTATTGAAAATAAAGTATGTGGGAAAAAAAAAAACTTTGAGAAAAACATATTGAAAAGTTTTGGAAAGGTATTTGTTAGAACTGTAACGTAGTTTTATTTCCTTAGCTCTGAGTAAGACGACGTTGGAAATGGAAAGAAGTGTAGCAGTTTTTAGACTATTTTTTAAGGCTTTACACCAGTAACCCCCCCCCCCCCCCTCTTAAGTACAAGATTATATAGTAATAGAGATAGGGATAAAACAAAAATATAAAACAATTTGAAAATGCTTTCTTTTTTTTTTTTTTTTTAGCATTTTGACCGAAAATTTTCATCATCATTAACTTATCAGAATTAATAAATTCTTTCAATATCATGAAAATATTACAAATACTTGAAACGAAAATTCCCCGAATGAAGTTAAAATCAGCCTTTAAATTAAAGAGCAGCGTTGCATAAACAAATCAAGTAGCGATAAGCATTCATTCCCCCACGCAAGATTTTTCTTTAAACTTCAAACTTCAATTTTACATTTAAATCTTTAATTACTATCAAAGTTTTCGCCACTAGACAATTAAAGTCATCAGTTGAATTTAACATGTTTTCCTAAAATCCCAAGATAGCAGAAAACAAAGAGAATCGGAAAATGAAAAAGACTTTAAATGGCTTTACTTTTAAAATGGCTTCCGTAATTTCATCTTCAAGAGCGGGAGTTGGATGAATTTAAAGAACATAAGTCATAATTAACCGATTCTTTATTTATAGAAGTGATAGAATAATTACAGAGGAATTCGACGAACTTTAATTTAATACTCATTGAGATGTATTTTCGAAAATAGACTCAAAGTTGTAAAATTTAAGTGCTGTTCTTCTGGCAACAAACTTGTAATTTACCAAAAGTATTAATAGGAATTCAACTGCTTACAAACGTCATTGAGAGAGTATAATTTTATTATTTTTATGCAATGCTTATTAAATCATGTATATAGAATATTATGAATTAAGCATACATTTTAATTTGATTTGCGAATTTCTTAATGCTGATTCTTGAATTATTTACACCCAAATTAAAAATTGAAGAACTTTTAAAAGTACTTTGTGTAAAAATAGAAAGATAGAAATGAAAAGAAAAAGGTAGGGGAAGGTGGTCTAACATGATCCTAACGGGCAAAACGATCCACATATGTTTTGTTCCAGACAGGTCGCGCTATCTACAGGGTAACACATAAACTAGTTGTCATAAGTGAAGACGAAGCAATGGCGGTATTCAAACGATCGCAGTATTACGCGTCTGAATAGAATTCTTTAAAAAATTGGGTTCTATAACATTTGTTATAAGGTAAGCACTAACTTTCATACTTATTTAGATATACAGTCTTTCATGTACATAAATATAACTTGGTTTACTTAATGGAGTATGTTTTAAGATATGAATTACACTTATGTATTGTCATAATTACTTCTATATCCTTTATTTTGCCGATAAAAAAACAATTTACAGTTATTTTTAAATGAAGGATCACTTTGCCCTTTGATGAGGGTAAAATGATCCTTTGGACACTTTTTAAAAAATCTATTTTTTTTTTCATTACTCAATTTGGGTTTAAAATATTATATACTAGCAAAGGGCTAAAGTTTTATTTAAGCAGTTATGTTATTTTACACATTTTTTTTCCTTAAGGGGATCATTTTAGGCCACCCTCCCCTATATCATTTCAAAGTTCAGTTTATTAATTACAACAAGTACTTAAAAATATAAAGCTGAGTTTCATATGATTATAATTCAATTCATTTAACATACTGAACACTAGTTGGCGCATTGTTGAAAGTGATTTGTCACAACAGAGTACTTTTTACAACACCCTTTTATACTTACCTACATTCGACGTAAACCACAGACAACATCATTTGCATTTGTTGCACAGTAGATGATCCTGAATTGTAATTTTTAATGTGTTTTCGGCAATAAACCAAGTGTTCTTGAGCAGCTTGATACCCCCCAAAAAATTTTTAATGTTAATTACTTCAATGAAAGGTATTTTGGAATTTTATGACAAAAAAAAAAAATAAAGAAAATATTTAAATAATGGAAAAGAGACTAAATGAACCAGTAAAAAATAAATAAATAAATAACAAATAAAAATAAAAATAAGCGAAATGTTTCAAAGAAAAATTAAAATTGTTGTCTAAATCTTTAGAGACCTTAACATGCCAGATGCAATCTCCGAATGTATTAAAAGTTATCAACTGAATGCGCAGTTTTTTTAGCCACACACAGGGTGGCTTATTCTTTCAATCTCTATCATTTTTCATGTTTATGAAAAGTCACAGCAATCCATCGTTGCCACAGATTAATCTCGGAAAATGAAACATTTGAGGTTACTTAAAAAATTAATAACTCGAAAAGTATTTGTCACAAAATTGTTTTACAAACTGCGTTAGAATGGTAAAAAATTGTATTTTTCTTGATATAAATTTCAAATCTAATGATTATGCCGTTTTTCAAATATTAGATTTCAAAAATTACAAAACTTCACAATGGAGTACCGTAGCGAAACTTTTACGCGTAAAAAGATAATGATAAAGGCATTGTGGCTCGACTTATCGCGTATACTGGCCATAGCATGAGTAACGAATTATAGTAAACTTATTATTCTGTTAAAATATAAAAGTGAATTATGTATATACATTTTTAAAAAATAAAGAAAAACATTGTATCACAAACATCAACAAAATTTTTTCTTCTATTTATTCCCTTATTCCAAAGATATCGTTTTATCGTCTGCTGCCATAGCAACATGAATTAAATTTCATTAAAAAAAAAAATTGCTCAGTGGTAGAAAAATATTTTTCTAAATGGAATGGTTATTGAACAACTCAACACTTTAACAGGGGAATTTTTATTTGTTATTTAAATATTTTAAAATTGTTTGTTGTCATTGCGTTTTCATTCTGAGTTACAGCTAGTTTATTTATTTTTAAGTAAAAGCCGTGTGTGGCAATCTATATTCGGCCTTATAGCAGAATTTTCCCCTCTTGTTTTTTCAATGCGCTATTTCAAAATTTTCTTACCTTATCTGTTTTATGTACTCAAATTTACAAATCTTTCCCTGAATTAAAAGTAGTTAAACATTAATGATAATCATGAATGAGTCATGGAAAATTTAATGGTTTGTCTATTAATTTAATTGAAAACGATATTCTTTATTCATACGTTACTAACGTATTAAATTAGGGATTCTCAAAAATAAATGCCTCTTATTCACAAAAATAAAATTATCTGTAAGTTTTGTTATTATGAGAATTATTTTTTGTGAAGGTTATAACTGCATTAGTTTTTTATACATACTAGGGCATCCAACCCGGGCTTTCCGGGATTATACGTGAAAACCATTTTTTTTTTTTTTTTTTTTTTTTTGGAAGTTGAAAACTCTAATAGATTTTGACATGTAATAATTTTTTAGATTGGCCCCAAAAACACCAAAGAGCATTTTTATGTAAAATATGTTAATTATATATTCAAATAAAATTTAGAAATTTATTAAAAGCAGTAATTTCATGTTCGTCTCGTGCCAGAAGTTAATAGCAAGAAATCGATAAAAATTTCGTTATCTACAGCAGTTTTTTCTATTCTGAAAATTTCGGTGGTTTTAAGAAACTATCTAATTTAAATTACATGTCTGTTAAATTTGTGTTACTATTTTATTTATTGCTTAATGAAGTTTTAATTTCGTTATGAAATAAAAGCTGGAAACAAATGCTGAACTTTTTATATTGTTTAAGGTGCAAACGGAAAACGGGTTATTATTTTGTAATCGTCTGCAAGCGATCGAGGTAGATTTTTTTTTTTTTTAAATCATGCTCTAAAATTTAATTTAAATGCTATAAATGAATCAAATGCGATACAGTTTTCAAACAAATTGCATTTGTAAGTAGATTTTTTCTCCTATATAACGGTGTAAAAATTAAAAATCTGTGATGTTTAGAAATTTAAAAAATCGCATTAGCAAAAATCGCAAAACCGAAATTTCATCGTAAAGTGTTGCCAATCGCAAAATGACGTTAGCGTTACGCAAGGACACGTTTGACCTTTATAATATAGATATACATAGAGTTAGATATATGTGAGATAAATTCTTAATCTCTCTCTTGATTGATTGATCAAACTGTTTAGTCTTTTGATTCTTACTGAAATTATTCATGGCTTTCTTCAGGTATTACCTCACTATAATTCGGATCGAATTAAATTTGTAAAATTTTTATTAAATAGTATTTTGTGTGTTCGCTAACACTAAACGTACCGAGAATTTTACTCAAGTTTTATAAAAAAATATTTCAAAGCATAAATTTTATTTAAAACTAATTAACTTATTTTCTGCGTGATTTGTATTGCACAAAGGGCATTCCATAAAAACCTAGAGTTCTTTTTTTACGTAGTGGCAACACCGCGAAACTAAAAAATAAAACTGCAGGCGATATTTTCAAACTGTTAACTGTACGTTTATAAATATTCTAAACGAAGCAGACGATTTTATTTTCCTAGTTTCGTGTTCGTTTAAAGAACTGTTTTTATTTGCCCTACAGAAATGGAAGTGAGTGATTCAGAGTTAAAAAATGAAATGCGTTGTACCATAAAATTTTGCTATCGGTTGGTCAAAACAGCTCCAGAAACAGTTATGTTAATGAAAAAAGCTTACAAAGACAAATGTTTTGGTCAGTCTACGATTTTCAGACTGCATGGTGATTTAAAAAAAGGACGTTTGTCTGCAGAACTGTCTCCTAAGCCTGGCCGACCAGAAAGTGTTGTGAATGATCGAAATGTTGACACTGTGTATGCAATCTTGCAAGAAAATCGGCGAGTGACATGTGAGGAGATAGCGGCATCAACTAACATTTAGAAAACATTGGCATTTTGCATTCTACGCAACAATTTACAGCTTCGCCATGTTTGTTCCAGATGGGTCCCTCATAACCTTACTAAAGAACAAATGCAAACACGAATTCACCAATGTTGTGAGTGGAAACAGATGCTTCAAAATACAGATCTCGCACCATGCGATTTCTGGCTGTTTCGGACACTGAGGGAGAAGCTCCGTGGCAGAAAATTAAAACAGATTCTGAAGTTATTTCAGCAGCGCAGGGTTCTTTGAAGCTGCTTCCAGAAAAAGGCTTCTCTACCCTGTTTTGAAAATAGGGTTGAACGATGGGACCGTAGCATATCATCAGAGTGAAGATATTTTGAAAAATAATGATGTATTTTTTGCTGTAATTGCATTTCTTGATTTTTTATGATTTTACTCTTTTTTTTTTTTGGAACGCCTTTTGTATTTAGTTTATGAAGAAATTTCTGGTTCGGATTCGAAGTGTGCTCATTTTGTACCAGTCAAGTGACTGGTTGTTCGAATGTTTGGTGTTAATGATAAGTTTCTCTATAACTACAGGTTTTCTTTCTCTGGAATGGTATTAAATCACAATTAAAGCATTATCTCTGAGGAAGGTTATAATTTTATAACATTTTTTATACTTAAAAGTAAATTTTTAACTCTTTAAATGATTATAAACTGTCCAAAATATTACTAATACTGTCAGGTTCTCTCACAGCTGCAAGAGTTGAAAGCTATTCTTAAGGGATTAGCATATTGTATGTATGGTATATGTATCTATTGTGTACCGTTAAAGGCGTCCTTTAGAAAATCTTAATCCGAAGGGCGGCGAGTTGAACAGAATGAAAGAAGTATTTCCATTGCAATGTGGTCTTTCATATATGGGAAAGCTATTGCACCCTTTTGTTTAGGAAGACAGATCCGTCAAGAGGGAGGAAGGGTTGTCAAGGACCCTTGAAAACAGAGGAGAAACCCCGTAGAAAGGAGGGTGCTCTGCAGTTTACAAGAGAGAGAAAGTGAGTTCTAACGTAGGAAGCGAAGGTGTAAGGTCGTTAAGAGTTGGAGCTCTGAGACCGGTGTTGAGTTCGAACGTGGTAGTGAAGGTAGAAGGTCATTGAGAGTTGACGATCTGAGCCACGTGTGTTTAACGGTATCTCTCGAAAGAAAGAGAGAGCGGGTGTGAGATGAATAGAAATCTCAGTGCGGAATGAATTGACGTAGTCTAACGGTACACGTAAAGCGTTTCTATAATTATTTTGATTTAATATTAAACCGGATACTTTACCTCCGAGTTTAAGTGTAAATATTGTTAATAAAGTGTTTGTTTAAGTGTAAAAGAAAGAGTTAGGTTTTTCTTGAATATACATCACGTATTGTGTCCGATATCACGTATTCATATCGGTGGTGGCAGCATATCAAAAGACCGGATTATATTTCGAAGTTGTGTGGACGGAGAAGTGGAATCCGACAATGTTGGCAGTGACGGGATCTGAATCACCGAAGACCAGTGCCAGTTAACCGTGTTACAGAGAGTTTGTGCCGGATCGCCCAGCGGAAGTGTTCGTGCCCTATCGTTGTAGACTAGTGCCAGATAGCCGTGTTACAGAGAGTTTGTGCCGGATCGCCCAGCGGAAGTGTTTGTGCCCTATCGTCGTAGACCACCAGTGCCAGTTAGCCGTGTTACAGTCAGTTTATGCCGGATCGTCTAGCGGAAGTGTGTGTGCCCTATCATCGTAGACCAGTGCCAGCTAGCCTTGTTACAGAGTGCCTTGCCGGATCGCCCAGTGGAAGTGTTGGTGCTGGGTGTAGTGTTAGTTCCAGTGTTTGTGTACACAGTGATCCAAATTACAGTGATTGTTGCCCGAGAGTGCAAGATTTACCCTGTGGAAAAGTGAGCAGAGAATTGCCCCAGCGAATGAAGTACGAGGTAAGGTGTTTTGATCATTTTACTCTACTGACATTCTCGAACCTATTTTTTTTATTTTATTGTGTATAATTGATGGTAATTTGGGTTAATGTTGTGGTTAATTTATAATAATTTATGTGCAATATAATAATTGGTCTAAATCAAATGAGATATTAACAACCATTTTACACTATTGTTTTAAGAAAAGGATCTTATATTAATTACTAGAAGTGATTTTCTAATTGTTTTAAACGGATAAGATTAATGATTAAAATTAATGCATTGTGTTAATAGTTGGAAGGAATAATTGAAATTTCTTAAATTTAAATTATTATTAAAATAATATTTAAATTAAGTGATATTGTTTGCTTTAAGTTTGAAATATTGATAGTAAATGAGGAAGGCAAATTTGTGTAGAATTTAAATTAAATTGAAATAACCCTCAAGGAAGAACTGAAGGCCCAGAAAAAAAAAAGTGCTGTGATTTACTTTTTAATGTGAGAACTAATTTTGAAATTGAAATATTTTATTGAGATTAAATTTAGGAATTTATGTGTATTTCATGCAAATTTTTGTTAGATGGATATTTTTATGTAGTGATTGGCATCAGTGTTTTATTCAAATTGCAACGTATCAGTATTATTGTGTAAATTGTATTTTATTATTTAATGGTATAAATTTAAAATCTGTATTGCATAATAGTCAAATTGAGATTATTGTTACTGTGTTATTGGAAGCAAATTGTGGGGTATCATTGTTTAAGGAAATTTATTATTGTATTATTACTTATTTGAAATATGTTAAATAGTATAATATGTGGAGGTAACTTATGAGGGTAGGATTTGAGGAAGTATTAATTTGATATTGCGATTAAGTATTGTTGTAGGGTGGTAATAATTATCGGTAGAAGGTATGTCTTTCTTACTAAAATTAAAAAGGGTGGATCTTCAGGCGATATGTGGAGAGTTAGGAATTGAGGTCTCGGAAGATGATACCAGGTTTAAGCTTAAGAAAAAGATAGTGGAGAGCGACGAATATGAAGAGGGGGCCGTTATGGAATTATCTAGCACTATTGTTACAGAACGGTTAGAACAGGAAGCGTTAGTAGTAGAACGGGAAAAGTTAGAAAGGGAGGAAAAGTTACAACGAGAAAAGTTAGAAAGGGAGTTAGACCGTGAGAAGTTAGATAGAGAAGAAAGGGCTGAAAAATTGAGATTGGAACATGAGTTAGAGTTGGAAAGGATAAAGATTCAAAGTTCGGCTAATAACGCTAATGGGACTAGAGAATCTAATCATGAGAGTAGCCTAGAGAAATTGATTAAAAGTGTTAAAACTTTGTCTATCAAAGTTCCAGAAGGGACTGAGGGATGGAATCTGTTTTTTAGCAGTTTAGAACGAGCATTCCAAACAAAAAATGTACCGGAAACCCAACAGGCCGAAATTTTACTAAATATGGTAGGGGATAAGGCCGATAACTTGCTAATATACACTACTAGGGAACAAATTGAGAGTTATGAGAAATTAAAGGAATTAGTTCTAAGGGAACACGAACCGACACCGAAGGCGTGTTTGGAAAATTTCAAGAAGGCTAGAAGGAATCAAAATGAAACTCATGTATTATTTGTGTCACGTTTAATAGCAACGTGGGAAAATTACTGTAAGATTAGAGGTGCAGATACGTATGAGAAGGTTAATCAGTTAATTGTCACGGATAATTTGTTAACTACGTTAGATGAGGAAACCGCGACGCATGTTGGATTAACTCAGCACAGTAATTGGTTAGAAGTTTCTAAAATTGCTAAGGAATGTGATAATTTCTTTGATGCTAAACAAAAATCTTATGCGGTAACTTATAAGGGTTATAAAGGTAAAGAAAGGTATGTGAATAATGAAGATTCTAGAAGGGCAAAAGATGAGGGATTTAGTAGTAATTGGAGACAAAATGGGAATAATGAAGTTAGTCCATTTTGGGTAGAAAACCGGAATATAAGAAACCTAATGATACGACGCCTATCTGTTTCAAGTGTTCTCAACGAGGACATGTTCAGCGATTTTGTACAAAAGGAAATAATGAGGGAAGTAATCAAATTAATAACCGACAAGAACCAAGGGCTAGTATCAATAATGTCTCAGTGCGAGGAATTAAAGAATTACCAAGGGGAGCGAGTATGGCAAGAATCGGAGCAAGAGGGAATTGGAGAGCTAAAGTTATTTGAGAGAAGTTAAATAATCTCGAGAAAGTGGAAGTTAGTGTAAATGGGAAGATAACAAAAGGATTGGTGGATTCTGGTTGCCAAATTAGCGTCGTTCATAAAGATTTAGTACCAGCAGAAAAATTAAGAGGGGCTGGTAGCATCTATTTACAAGGGATATTTGGTAAGGCAGTTAAATCGCCGTTAATTCAATTACCTTTAGCTATTCCAAAACGCAGTCAAACTAATGTAATTCATCAGGATGTACTTTGCGCGATAATTGATAATAGTAAGGAACAGGTAATTTTACATCCTGACGTGGCTGATGAATTGTCAGGGTTAAACAACGAGAAATCATTAAGAGAATCGGTAGAAAGGGAATGTAAGGAAGATAGTAGGAATAAAGTGAAAGAAGGGGAAAGGATTAGAAATGGTAATAATAATCGTTATGTCGTAAAAACGAGATCGGTAAATTTACAAAGTCATGAGAAGGAAAAAGCCGAGGTAGAGAAAAGTAAGATTAATCAAGTTACGGAAAGTAGTCTAAATGTATTTCAGGAATCCCAAATGAGTTGTAACGATTTAGAGAAAGCTTGGGAATTGGCTGAAAATGAGAAAGGGTCTTACTATGTTGTAAATGGGTTATTGTATCATAAAGAGAAATTAGTAGATGAAACTGTAGCTCAATTAGTATTACCTAAAATTAGAAGGGAGGAAATTCTAAAACTAGCGCATACCTCCTTATATGGAGAACATCAGACGGTTAAGAAAACGTTAGAAAGAATCAAGCATTCATTTTATTGGGAAAATATGGCGAAGGAAGCTAAAATATATTGCGAATCATGTGTAGAATGTCGATTAACGAGGGAAATGAATGTGAGTAATAAGGAGAAAGAGGAAATATGTCGACCTGCAGTTATAGTTGAGTTAGGGGACGGGAGTAAGAAACTGGTGTATCAAGATGAAATGAGAGCATTTATGGCTAAAAATAAAGTAGTCGATATTGTCTTGGATAGTGACGGGGAGTTTGAAGACTGTAGGAAAAATCTGTTGTTAGACAGAGAACAACCGGAAAATAAAAGACAGGAAGGGATTTGAGATAAAAGGGTTAACAAATATTCAAGTTGGGGACATAAAATCAATCTTAAGGAAAAATAAGGAATTATTTATGGGTCCTATCCAACTGGTAGAAATGGAGAAAAATCGGATTGGTCGTAAACCGGAGAGGGGTAAGATAAGACAGAAATTGTACAATGTCTTTATTACGTACAAAGAGGACTTGGACAGGCAAGTGCCTGATTGGTTAGAGGAAGATTTAATTGGGACATCAGAGGCAGAAGTTAGCCATTCAAGCGGGTGCATTGCGGAAAGGGATGTACCAATTAAGTTAACGAGGAAGCACTGGAAGGAAAAAGTTCCGCCTCCAGCAATCTCACCCTGAGGACTGACATTGAAATGACATAATACTAGTGTAACTGTTTTTTTTTTTTTGTGTGTATTTATAATTGTATTTGCATCATGTGTTTATAACAGTGTATTAGCATATTGTGTATTTTTTTTCTGTAGTTATCGCATTAGTATATGGTTCATTAGAGATGTCAGTAGTTAAATTTTCAGACACCTTGAAATATTTATGTAATCGTAGTAATGAAGAAATCTATCAAGGAACTGTTGAACTCTTCTCAGACATTACATAGTTTGAGGAAAATTAGCCCCTAAAAGGCATATTTTCCGCTAAGGTGGGGGTGTCAGGTTCTCTCACAGCTGCAAGAGTTGAAAGCTATTCTTAAGGGATTAGCATATTGTATGTATGGTATATGTATCTATTGTGTACCGTTAAAGGCGTCCTTTAGAAAATCTTAATCCGAAGGGTGGCGAGTTGAACAGAATGAAAGAAGTATTTCCATTGCAATGTGGTCTTTCATATATGGGAAAGCTATTGCACCCTTTTGTTTAGGAAGACAGATCCGTCAAGAGGGAGGAAGGGTTGTCAAGGACCCTTGGAAACAGAGGAGAAACACCGTAGAAAGGAGGGTGCTCTGCAGTTTACAAGAGAGAGAAAGTGAGTTCTAACGTAGGAAGCGAAGGTGTAAGGTCGTTCAGAGTTGGAGCTCTGAGACCGGTGTTGAGTTCGAACGTGGTAGTGAAGGTAGAAGGTCATTGAGAGTTGACGATCTGAGCCACGTGTGTTTAACGGTATCTCTCGAAAGAAAGAGAGAGCGGGTGTGAGATGAATAGAAATCTCAGTGCGGAATGAATTGACGTAGTCTAACGGTACACGTAAAGCGTTTCTATAATTATTTTGATTTAATATTAAACCGGATACTTTACCTCCGAGTTTAAATGTACATATTGTTAATAAAGTGTTTGTTTAAGTGTAATAGAAAGAGTTAGGTTTTTCTTGAATATACATCACGTATTGTGTCCGATATCACGTATTCATATCGGTGGTGGCAGCATATCAAAAGACCGGATTATATTTCGAAGTTGTGTGGACGGAGAAGTGGAATCCGACAAATACCATGCTAAAAAAAAATCTTTTCTAAAAACAATTTTTGTAATAACTGCATCCATTGTTTCAATAATAGATAAAATTAATAATTTTAAAAAATGTCAATAGTTTTGTTTGAATTGTATTATACAGTATTTTAATGCTCTTTTTTTCTTTTTTTTTCTCAAACTCAAAATTGATGATTTTAATTAATTGAAGAAAACTTCTTTAAGCTGCACAATGTTTTGAGCTAATACTGAACATGGGATGACGTCACAATGTGCAATAACTTGTGTAACAAATATTTTTCATGATGTAAATACGGACATTTTTTATGAGATTATTGGTCATCTATTAATTACGCCACACTTTCAGAGAGAAGGGGGAGAGGGGAGGGTGAGAGATCTACAAAGTGTGACACAGTGCGACAGTGTGAGCGAAGGGTTGCCACATTGTGATATCACATCCAAAATATGAAAATAATTAGGTATGTATTATTTGCAAGCAGTATAATAGAGTTAATTTTAAAATATGTTATTTTTTTCGGGTAATAATAGGTATGCTAGGAAATCCAACCCAGCATGTTCTGTAATCCGGAATTACAGAACGTAGTTGAAAATCTTTTTTTTTTTTTTTTTTTTTTTGAAAACTCTAACAATTTTTTTTCATCTAATATGTTTTTTCAGATTGCCCAATAGCCATACCAAAAAGCGTTTTTATATGGAAAATATATAGAAATTTATTAAAAGCAATAATTTTGCCTTAGCCGCGTGCCAGAGCCAAGCAGAGAGTTAGAAGAAGAAATCGCCAAAGATTTCTCTACTTACATTAGCCTTTTTTGATTCTGATTATTTTAATGTTTAAGCCTGTTCTCAAATCCAAACTGGCATTACTTTATGACATATTTTTTAGTTGCGTTTGCAATTATATAAATACGTAGCACCTATAGTCGTCGTCTGGTCCGTCCGTCCGCATATAACAGAGCAAAAACTACCCAACCGAATGGTTTGAAATTTAATATACATTATCGTTGCAGAACTTTGTCGAGTCATTTCAAATTTTATGAAAATTGAATCAAAACATAAAAAAATATTAATAAAAATTTTCTTTATTTTATTAAATCCTATCGTACGTAATATATATATAATAAAAGCGCAAGTCATGTAACTGAGGAAAACAAATACGAGCAAACCACTTCTTTTTTCATATGCCAGGCGGCCATTTTTATTCAAAACTACTTTTTTCGAGTAAAAGTTACATTTTTAGGAAGATCGTTCAAAAAAAATTGTTTGCTTGAGAGATAAATTACATTAAAAAATGTATAGATTCTGAGATAACTTCAGTGGAAATTAGGCTAACAGCCGAATATATCAATTCATTAGAGTAAATAAACACAGAAGATTCGTTCATTATGAGTCATAAAAATATTAAACAATGGAGGTAATCATTCAGAAAGCAAGATCTCCATGGTGAATGTTACAGCGCTGTCTGGTGTAGAAAAAAAAATCGCATTTGTAAACGTGGCATACGTAATAAGAAAAATAAAAAAAGGCATGCTGATTTCGCTCATAGCAGAAGATATAATTCATTTCACTGAAATATTAAGGATGATTTTTTATCATTGAGAAACCAGTTATAAAACGAACGCACCTCATTTGTCACATTTAACGTACAATTTCCAGCTTGTTTAATTAATTTTTGTTCGGAAACACATGAAATTGATAGGTGTTCTTATTCAGAAACTTTAATCGAAAGACGTTTTCCATTTATTGGTAGATGCAGAAGATCTCTCAGCAAATACTGTCAAAATGGACGTTTTGAACCGAATTTCCGATGCCGCAGCAAAAGAAAGGTGAAAAAAGTGTCGTCGCGTGACACGAATCGCTTATAACTTTATAAGTAACTTATTTATTAAAAAAAAAATAGAAAAATTATCTTGATTCCAAATCGCTTCAATCGTCAGGCCTGCCAATTTTATGCATGCCTTTGCGTTTAAAAATGAATCAGAAAATTTCGCGATGTTGAGAACCACCTTAAGCGCACATTTCTATTACATATCTGTTAAACTTGTGTTTTATTTTATTTATATACTTATTGAGGAAGTTTTAATTTATGGAATATTAGCCGGAAAGAGATGCTGAGCTTTATATATATATATATATATATATATATATATATATTAAATCTGGAAACGGATCTTTCGTAATCGGGCTGCAAGAGATAGAGATAGATTTAAAAAAATTATTCTTGAAAATCATAAAAATCCAGTAAATTGAAATACAGTTTCCAGACAAATTGCATTTGAAAATACATTTTTTTTTTCTCTGTTCGACGATGTAAAATTGAAACTGTGGTTGGAAGTTAATACATTTGCAAAACATTCGAAATTGATTGACCAGGCTGCCACCGTCTGTATGACAACGTCACTCACGGACATGATTTTGCCTTATAACAAAGATTTTCTCTTTTTCTTTGAAATGCAGCAGCTTGAAGTAAATGCACACAATACCTTCACTGTTTTACAGTAGGTATATTAGTAAATAATCCATTGTATATAACTTTTTTACTTTGCATAAAATGCTTTTTAAAATAACAATTGCAAAAAAAAAATGTGACATTACAACGGGGGGGGGGGGGGAGGGATTACCACTATAGAGTGGCGACCTGTGACATAGGGGGAAGGAAGGGGTAAAACAATCTCAAAACTTGCGTGACGTCATTAATGGATGACCTCTTGCATTGGTCACAAGAGGAAAATGAACAGAAATGGTTGAGAATTAACATGATATAATATATATGAAAAATCAGGGATTTACAGATTTGATAAAATCTGGTTGCCAGCAGAAAATTCTAGTCGCTAGTAAAAAAATATTTACGTTTTTCTGTTTATTTCGAAACTTTCCTACATCTATAATGAGACGTCTTATGAGATATAAGAGAAAAAATGCCATTTGTGCTCATTTTTTAAGTAAATTTTTGTACAAAAAATAAAATAAATAAAACCGCCGGATTAAATAACTTGGTCACCAGGTAATAATAATAATAATTTAAAAAAAAAAAAACTTGGTCGCCAGTGATTTGTCAAGCCCTGTGTACAACGATTGTAAAATGTAACTTTTATCTCAAAGCAAACCATACAATCTTTTGTCCACACTACAAAAAAAAAATATATAAATAAATAAAAATAATATATATATATATATATATATATGTATGCATGTACGTATACTCCCATCATATGTATACACACAGACAAATTTTATAACCTTTTGTTTGGGAAGTTGGTTAAAAAACTAAATCAAAACATCTTTTAAATCACAGTCAGTAAAAAAAAAAGATTCTGGAATTTCATCACAGTCATAGTTGTTTGGTACATTATCAACAGTCAGAATATATGATATTTACAAAACTGCAAGATTATTTGGTTATTTCTCTTTCAAAAGAATTCTAAAAGAAGCTATATTTTTAGCCTTAGGAATAAAAGAAATTGGGACTGGTACCTGAAAGTCCATTTTATAATGTTATAATATCTTTGCTATTATTACTTACCCACCATACGTAGTATAGGGTAAGTCTTGTAATCGTTTTGAAAATCGAAAAAAAAAATTGACTGTTTACACGTTTCAGACACTGGAGATTCCGAAAAACATTTATAGAAAAAATAAATTTTTGCCGTCCGTCTGTCTCTGTGTGTGTCTGTAAACGCTCTATCTCCCGAACAAATTGAGATAGAGACTTGAAATTTGGTATGTACTTAGTATGTAATAATGAGAAGAAGCTTATTGAATTTCAGTAACCTCGATTAGCCGTGACTATTTTATCCGGACTCTCGAAATATTCGTTCTGATAAAAGGTATATAAAAAATTTCGAAATTGTTCATTTTAAGGAGGGAATATAAAAGACAATGAAAAAACATAACTTTTGCATAAAGATTGAAGTCAATCGAATAATTTGTTGCCGAGATATTTGTAATCCTATTTTCCACACTCTTCGATTTTTCATGACCTTGTATTTCATTCAAATTTCAATCCAAAGATATATTTTAATTGGAAATGAGACGATTAATCCGACGCAGTAAACCGTTAGTTAATATGATAATCAATTTTGGAGTTCTAAGATGTTTCTTTTACGCAATTCAGTAATAGAGCATTTAAAGCGAGGTTAACGAAAAAGACAGGCTACCGCGGTATATTCCACTTATCTTTTTTTCAGACCTCTAGAATGACGTGAGGCTCTTTTCGTACACCTGCATTGGTGCATTCGAGCATCACGTGACTCCCGCGGTCTGTAAAAAAAGATACGACTAAAGCACCGCTGTAGCCTTTCTTTTTCGTTAACCTCGATTTAAAGTTTATGACGTCATGAAGCCACGATTTTATTCAAATTGCAATTCATTTTATAAACAGTTTACACATGTTTTAATTTCATATTTTATATTATGCATATCCATGATGGGTAAGTATTACGGTGGCCCCTAACGACTAGTTTGAAATTCGTAGACGATAAATATTTTACTTAATTAATTTACTTTCAAATCCCCCAATCCAATGTTAAACCTATAATGCATGGAATGCATTCGTATTTTTAAAATTTCTCATCAGCAAATCAAATATTTTTAATTTTTTTTTGTTACATACTCTTCTTAAGGATTTTTTCTTTCATTTCTAGTTGACAAAATATTCCCAAAATCATATGTATTATTTCTGTTGTCAACATCGCTTTTCTAATGCATTTACAAAACGCACAACAATGAATGATGTATCATTCGAAAGGTTTTTGAATCGGCTTCTGACATATTACACTCGCATTTCGTTAAAACACGTTTTTTGATTAAAAATTGCAGCTAATTAAAAATTAAACCAGCATTGCTTTCATAAATGATATGGTATTTCTCAAATCAATGTTACCACAAAAATGAAATACCGCATTATATCACGCTGAGCAATGATTATATATATATATAAATAAATAGTAGAAAAAAAAAGATAAACTGCGATGTCTCCGCACGGGTTTATTTTTTTTATTTATGATTAAAAACCAAAATTGAAATTAAAATGTTTAGAAGAAATAGACACCATCGATCGCAAACAGTGGCATTTCACGTGTAGCCTAAAAGGTATGCTTACTTATATTAGATTAAAGTGTATTTCAGTTTATGTATTCAATTTATTTTTCCCGTAGCAGTTGAAGTCATCCTCTAATGCAGTTAAAATACGATTGTTATTTTTTTTCTCGCGCGTGCCTTTTGCTATCTTCGATCAGTTTTTACTGTAACTTTGATGGATTAAATGAGATGATACTCTGGCTTGATTAATGTTGTTTCCAGATATTTTTAACCTTAGTTTTTCTTAGAAGTTTAAAACTGGATCTAAAAAATATTACATATTGCTAACAAAAATATTAGACTGCAGTGCGAAATCCTCGCACGGGTCCACTGGTATATACTTTTTACTTGAAGTGTCAAATCTTGCTCATAACTGGTCAGCTTCTCTAAATTGTTAACGCATAAAATGCAAAATTAAGTATATATTTTAGAAACAATTTCTCAACTAAAAAATAAAGAGACATCCTCTAAGTAAAATGTACCAAAAAAAGTTAAAAATAATAATTTTCTGGTGAGAAATTTTAAAAATACGCCCACAAGTTTGACATTGGAAAGGGAAATTGGAGATCTGACTGACCACCCTTAATACCTATATAATGAAACGAATTAAACAAAACAAAATCCATAAGAGAGGAAAAAAAGGAACAAAGTATTTATTTTTTTTATTGACAGGATAACTTTTATTTGGAAAAGTCAGAAAAAAGGAAGACAATCTCTAAACGTGCAGGCTCTGAAGCCAATGTATACTAGCTTCAGGTTGTTTTTCGTTTAACTAATCGATTTTTTTTTTCATGTGTTCTTTATTTAACTTTTACTTATTTGTCTTTAATTTTGTGTCTTGACTTCTTCTTCTGAGAGAATATTTAGCTGAGTTACATCCATAAAATTCTTTTCCTTTGCTATGTAGCACTGAAATTTTATTGATTTAGGCTGTGCTCTTCTTACTCTTCTCATCATTCTTTTTTTTCTTTATTTCTTTTTTCTTTTTGTTTTCTTTTTGTTTTGTTTTGTTTTGTTTTACAAAAGATTATTTGTGAAAGTGTATATTTTGACAGATTTTCATCTTCAAAATATTGCGAATTGCATAATTTGTCAAGAAAATTATTCTTAAAACAGAAAATAGAGAAATATGATCCAGATCTATGCTAAAATAAATGTAATGTAATCAGTACACTGAAAAAAAAAAAAAAAAAGAAAAAAAAATTGTTGATTTTACAGTATAATACTGGCATCCCAGCTGCCAGTATTTTACCGTAAAATTAACAGTAATAAAGAGTAATACGCTGCGCGGTAGCGTATTATTGCTCATTTTACTCTTTATTTCTGTTAATTTTACGGTATAATACTGACAGCTGGGATGCTAGTATTATACTGTAAAATCAACACTTTTTTTTTAGCAGTGTATCGTTTAGGTAAAGTTTTGACCAAGTGGCTCTCACAGTTATATACAGGTTAGTAATATAATTAATTAGTAATATACAGGATGATCTGGACAGGATTTAACTTACAGATTATTTTTCCGTGATTTCGGATTAGCTCAAATAAACGTGCGTTCATCAAATTATTAGTTTTTGTAGGGTTTCTGGTGACAAAGAGTACCATGCTTTCTCAATAGCCTCTTGGAGTTCTTCAATAGAGTCATACTGCTTTCCATTGCCATAAACCTGGCGGGGTAAAATACTCCAGACATTCTCAATCGGGTTTAAGTCTGGACTTAAAGCTGGCCAGTCAAGAACTTTAACATTTTTCTGAGAAAGCCAAAGTTTTGTAGAACGTGATACGTGGATTGAGGCATTGTCTTGTTGAAAAGTCCATTGAGGACCCCCCAAAATGTCACCGAATGGAAGAAAATGTTGGTTTAGCATCTCTTGATACTTTCTTTAATCTTGTCTTCCTTTTTGAAAAGCCAGAAAGGTCTGGCCATTGAATTCAAATGACCCCAAACCATAACAGATTTACCGCCTTGCTACCTGCTGAAAAATACCCTTGGTTCCTTCGTTAAATCATGCCGATACGCGTTAAAACTATCAGGACCATCTAAGTTCCAATTTTTCTCTTCGCTGAATAAAACAGTAAGCCATTTGTTCCCGTAGGACGTGTGTTTTTTAGGCCAGTTCATTCTTGCCTGTTTGTGATGTAATTTGAGAGACGGTTTGCGAGCCATTTTCTTTAGTATGATGTAATCACACTCTTTAAAACGTCTATGAACAGTGTCTTTAGACACCTGTACACTGAGATTATTTTTAATTTGCCAGATGGACATATTTTGTCTAGATACCAATCTCCGTATTCTCCGATCAGTCTGAACAGTCGTCATACGTTGTTGTCCACATCTTGGTTTCCGCTTAAAATTATCATTTCTAGAGAGTACTTGATATATAACTTGCTTTGATCGATTTAAAACTTTTTCAATTTCAGAAACATTTTTATTTTGCGATTTCAATTTAAAAACTTTCAAAATCTCACATTTTGTGAATTCTTCACCCTTCGGCATTTTTAAAACAGGAGTAAATAATTTCTCCACTTTTAATACTTTTATAAAAGTGCAATATGATGTCATACAACATCATTACACATGGCCAATCGCGTGTTTCTAATAAAATTTGCATAAAGTGCTTAAACTTTTGAGACAGCGTTTCTTCAATAAACAGAAAAAATAAATAAAAATAAATATATTTTTTATTTTAACCACCCAAAATTGCTTATTTTATTTTATTTTGATTAAATGTCGAGTATTTACTGTAAATTAACATAAAATATTTTCTTTTTCAATTATTTTAAACGAGATTTGCAGAGTGCTTAAACTTTTGAGGCAGACTATATATACTGTAAAATCAACAATTTTATTTTGCAGTGTACCTGTGCTTTCAATTCACTATTGTCAGCTGAAATAGACCATCCACGTCTCGACTCATTCTTAAAATTGAAATTTCTTCTTTGGAGCCTTTTAAACTATCACTGAATTCGACATTCATGGGTAATGACTTGTCTTGACATACTAAACAAATCTTTCGATTTGCTTTGGTTCTGCAGTACGATGATTATATGCTGCCAAAGGCACTGCCCTAACTGTATGTTCGTTTGGATATATTTTCATTTAAAAATATAAAATCACACATATTCGAGGATGTACGCTACCGAGTACAGTGAGGCTCCTAATATTCGAATCGTTTGGAAAGATTTTCGTTTAAATATATTAAATCATTCAACACCGATTTTAGGTAGATTTAAGGTTATGACGGACCCGTGCAACGCAGGACGAGTCAGCTAGTATATAATATATCTTAAGAGAAAGGAAAATGGGGTTATCGCGAGATCATTATTGTGCTTTGATTTTCTATAATTTTAAAGCGAGGCTAAATCAAGAAGAATTCCTTCAACGTCTACAATTAGCATACGGAATTGAATCTCCATCTTGGGAAACTGTTATTCAGATAATTTACAGAGTTTCGTAGACGTCGAAATTCTCTCCTGGATGAAGAACAAAAAAACAGACTTTTGTCTGCAGTAGTCCCAAAAACCGTGTCAGACGCACGGAAGATGTTAATCGATGAATAATCGCTGTACCTACCAAATGGTGCAGAAGAAACTTTACGTTGGTTCCGCAGTTGTACATAAACATATTCATTAACAACTTCATATGAAAAAAAAAGCCTGTCGTTCAGTCCCCTATAATTTAGCAGAACACCAAAAAGCGAAGCGTGTCAGTATCAGTAAAGATACATTAGAATTACTTAATGATAGTGGGAATCGCATTATTTCTATAATAAAAACTGGTGATGAAACGTACGTACCGTTTTCTTTTATGTTCCAACATGTCAACAACTCATGTTTTACCTTGATAATGCATTTTCTCAAAGCAAGATTGACAGTCGAATTTGTGGAACAAAAATGTAGGAAAGGGATAGCACATCCACCCTATTCTCTTGACTTATTTAAGTGTGACTTTTGACTATAATTTAATGTAAAAAAAAATAAATAATAAAATAAATAAATAAGTGGGCGTCGTTTTCACTCGCAAGATGAGATTGTTGAAGCTACAAAAGAAAACTTTTCATAGATTCTAATAAATGGATGACTTGAATCATTTAGACTTTGAAAAAAATAATTAATGAAAAAATAATTAATGTTGGAGGAAACCACGTTTCAACATATGGTAAGTTTAACTTATACCAATTAGTCGTATTTCAAAAATTTCTGTGTAAATTTCAGTGTAACTCTCGTATATCCATGATGATTAAAATCAAAAAGCTTGATGTGATGAATACACACATTATACTGTTTTATCATTTACTCTAACAACAACAAAAAAAATAAATGTTTATTTAATGGAATTCAGATTAAAATGCATGGTATTACGATTACAACATTTAATAAAAATAACGATTTCAGAGTCAGGTTTCATAAAAATTGTAGCAGTCCAATTTCATTTAAAAGCGAAAATCCTTTTTATTTTTATATAATCTTTTCTAGATTTGTAACAAATAGATTATAAACATTTTTCTTCTTCAAGTATAGTAAATTAAATAAAATGAAAAATAACAAAGATAAAAGATCGAAATACTTCTTTACTGACAGCACGATGGAGGCAAAAAGAAGAGAAGAAATCTCTAAATGTGATTGCTCGAGTTTCAAGCTCTACGCTTAATTGATTTTTCTCTGTATTGTTTGCTAACTCACTTTTAACCCCAAAGTTTATATTTATTTTTCTAAATGAATATTTTGGAGAATTGAAGTAAAGTAGGTTATTTTTATGGTTTAATTAACCATATTTTTAAGAAATTGGTTCAGTCGACTTTTGCTTTTTAAAGAGGCGACAACAGTTGCGAAATCATAGATAAAAACTATATATTAAATTAATTTCAAAATTAAAATTAATTTTCGAAAAAACATATGAATTTTAACTTATGAATTTTTTTTAAAACAGAAATCGATTTTCAGAAGCTTCAAATATGCGAATCCCAAATTACAGCTCATTTCGACACGTAATTTTTGAGTTATGCTTAAATAACTCGCATTGCATAAATTACTCACATTGCATAAATTACTTGCATTGCAAACTGTTTTGCAACGATAAAAAATGAATTTAACATTAGAAGTTCCAAACTTTAAACCTTCATAATGCCTAAACCATCTAAACTACTCAATGCTGTCTGTAGTCAAAACTATTCCTCAGAAAAATGTGAAATTTGCGATGGTCTAAATTAAGGGATGCGAAAGACTCTTAGCAATAAATAAGTAAATAAATATGAATAAAAATAAAAAATAAAAAATAAAAAAATGTCCCCAGGGGGCGTATTATTTCTTTTTTCAATAATTTAACAAAATACAAGAAGATATACACTGCAAAATTGGTTTATCAAGACAAATTCTCTTCAAGGTGTTGACCATTATTGTCAAGTACCGTTTGAAATCGTAAAATAGCATATTAAACAGTCACACGAAGCAAATTCTTGGAAATGTTGAAGGCGTAACGGGAAAAACTATCCTTGAGTTCTGGCAATGTTTTTGCATTGTCACAATCGATCAACTGTTTTAAGAATTGACATCTCATACAAATAGCAACCTTTTTTTTTTATCAGTAACCCTTTTTTGAAGAAAACATGTCCCTTCCCCCCCAGCACCTGCTGGTGGGAGAATATTATGCCAAACAGGTTTTTTTCCCGCCAAACTGTCACTGGAATTCCACCGTCTGTTTCTTTTATTACGAGAACGGAAACAGAAAGTTGCCAAGAAAGGGATTACCACCAGAAATCGTCACCCTTTCGCCGTTTTTTGGCGATGAAAGGTGAAAGATGTTTTCTTCAATTCTCTCGGTAGAAAAAAAGGGAGCCGGTGTCCATTTATATTAGAAGTCAACTGTTTCAAGTTGCCCCACAGCCTAATATCACAGGGATTCAGGTCTGGGATTTTGCAGGCTACGCATGACAAAATTGACGAGTGATGACAAGATCTTCTGTAAAACGCCTCCGAAGTACATTTTTAACACAAGTGCCAATGTATGAGGAAGCTTCATCGTACATGAAAATTGCTCTGCCAAGGCACTGACACGCTTCCGGTGGTTTTCAACGTGTTACTGTCTGAATTAAACTTTAACTTACTATGCGTCGTGTATAAAAATCTTAAGGTAATTATACAGGGCTGTATAAAATTATTCAAATATTTTTACATCTGTTGGTGGAAACTGCTGAAGGTGAATTTTCAACTATGTTATGTGTTTTTTGCTAAACTAAATTGTATTATACTATATAGAGTACCAGAGTAATTAATACTATATAGAGTATATAAAAAATCTATAGATTATATACAGGGCTCCACAAAAGAAGTACTTTTCTGAGTATGGACGGTTATTGCTGAAATCTGGTTTTTAAATGTGTTATGCGTTTTCTAAAATGTTTACTTAAGTATCTTATTTATTAAACAGAGAAGGTTTGTTAAAGTATTATGGAAGTTTTGGAAAGTGTTTCATAATTTATGTTTGATTCAGGATTTTTCTTTCTTGTTTATTTTATTGAAAAAGTTTACGAATATTCGGTACATACATCATTAATTTCTAAAATATATTATAAGTATTTTCTACCTTAGTCGTGCATTAACTCATATTTATATTACAAAGTATTCGCAAATATTTTTCGAAACTCATCTATTTTTTAATCCGATTCCCCAGATTTTGAAAAGACTAAAATATTCAAACGTCTTAGTTTGTTGAAAGGACCCATTCTTTTTATTTGTGTTTCTCCCGTGTTTATCGAGAATATTCCTTTAACATTTGTATGTTCACCTAGCAAAACAAACAGTTCATATTTTATTTAAAAACGATAGAGAAAAAAAATTCAACGAGAAATTCTTTCCACAAGCATCAAAAGTGTCTGATGGAATCCTCGAAAAGAAGGTAAAAGTCTTTAATATGTAGTGTTGCAGATATTGAACATTAAGTTTATGGTATTTATTTAGTTTCTTAAATACGCATGTTTTGATACGTTAGCTGTTTTATTGGTTTGTTATACATCAATGATCTTACGAAACGTCAGGTTTGAATAAAAAATTGCATTGCATTCATAGTTAATAGAGCTTCTATAAAAAGCCATTCTTCTATATTTTATATCACAATGAAAAAAAAATGTTGATTTTATTGTATAATACTGTTACCCCAGCTGCTAGTATTATACCGTAAAATCAATAATTACTTTTTGCAGTGCAATAATACAGTCAAATTGGTTGTAGCAAGATCGTATGTAACGAGAGCTTGGTTTTAAATAGTGAACAAGTGGTTGGTTGGTCCAATATAAAAATACAATGCATTGCAAAAAACTTGGTTATTACGAGTAAACCTCGGATATAACGAGTAAAAAAATCTGCAGATCCCCATAAAACAAATAATTTCTTTTTATCCTAATCTATTTAAAGAAAATATACAATTTCTTAATGCAACCCCAGATGAATGTCAAACAATATCCCACCCCAAACAGATAGCACATAGAAATTGGTGTATTTTTCTGGCTATGGGCTGTAATTTCAGAAATCTGGTTTTCAAATGTTTTTTACGTTTTCTAAAATGTTTACTTAGGTATCTTATTTACCTTATTAAACAGCGAAGGTTTGTTAAAGTGTTCTGGAAGTGTTGGAAAGTGTTTCAAAATCTGTGCTTCATGCATGATTTTACTTTCTTATTTTATATTGCTGTGGCTTTTTGACCCACCTTTTTACTAGACTCCCGCTAACTCATCATCAGCTAAACTAGTGCTTAACTTTTTCTTTTTATCATTTTTTAGTCAAAATTTAAATTTTTTATACTCTATTTTCTTAAATTAACCACTCTATCTAAAACGTCTCTTATTATTCTGAAGTATTTCAGGTGTGAGGAGCCTAATGTCTTCGACCAATTGGAAATTAACTGCCCTTCTTTCATTGATTTCTCTTCCTACAGTAGCTATTGACTATAATTTTCCTTTTTTTTTTTTTTTTTTCTAATGGCTCAATATACTGGAAAAACTCATCATTTATAGACTGGAGGTAAAGTTATCTTCAGCTGAGAAGCCCCTTAAGGCTTCTCACACTGTTTAGAACTATTATATAAAATAAAACATTCTAGACAGAATTCGGAATTTCTGATTAAAAATCCACCAGATTTGGCAACATTGCTGACAACCACTGCTGATAAGTTATCAGCATTTATATATAAAAATCTACTTATAATTAGTCAAATCGATTATATGATTAGTCAATCTTTTATTTACAAAATTATGTTCTTTCACATCAATAACCTTCTTAAATTATTAAATTGATTCACATACGCAATAACTGGAATTGCCCGTTGTCCAAAAACACTAAAAATGCCGCCCACCTATATAAAGAGTTAATTAAACTTTGATACATTACGTTATTACCATACAGAATATATGAGTAAGGCTTGAACTCGTTTATTTCGAAAACTCGGTTTTAACGAGCAATGTCACTGGTACCGTCATCCTCGTTATAACTAAGTTCGGTTCTACCTTCTATAACTATTTCTGAAAAAGATAATTTTTAAAGGCAACTTTGGAGAATATTTTCTACTAAAACAAAAAATATATTTTTCATTAAAAAAAATTGCCTGTCATGTGATATAATAATTGATTTTTCTTCTATAGAATGTTGGATAACTAAGAAAAGCAACAAAATAATACTTCAAAAATTTCCTCTTTTCTCCATGATAAAGAATACAAAAGTAAAAAGCAAACTGGATGTTGAACATGCTCTTTAAAACCCATGATTCAGAATTGCAGCTCGATATTGAAAAATGTTAAATCATTTTAAGTATTTCTTAGTGTAATATTATAGTACTAAAAATATCGATAAAACGTGAGTGTTATTGGATTGAGTCAAATGGGGTACTTGTCTTCCTTCTTGTTTATGGGCAAAACTAATTTTTAAATGCATTTTAAAATTTGTAAAGTTTGCAAAATCATGAAAGAAACATAAAAATTTAACGAAACGTAAAGTAAATGCAAAGCAAGGTATGGTATGCAAATGATTAGAATTTCAGAGTAATACGCATGCCTGAGTTCAACAGCTTCCTGTGGAGTGCCGTGCTAGTGATATAAAAAGATTAATTTTTAAAGTAGTGTATCGTTGTAAGCCAGAAGAAAAAGTTTCATGAAATATTACTATGGCTCGTTTCCACGTGAGCCAGTGAAAGTGTTTTAATAGTCGCTAATGGTCGATCTGGTTGAAGAAGAATTTTTTTTATGGTGAAATTGCAGCTCGAAAGAAATACAAGTGTGGGACCAGTGAATTAAACAGTATCGGCTGAGTAGCAAATACGACAATGGATCACGAAATTTTCAAACACATAGAATGTAGATACGCCATCCGTTTGACAGTGATAGACCGTACAGCTTCATCTCAACATTTGGCACAACGTTGGATCAACGATACAAGTCTGCTTCCGCAAATCTTCTGTGTCTGCTGTGCCACAGATTGCACAAACGCAGATTTTTTCAATCACAGTGCAAAACCATTGGAGTATCATAGGATTCGATAGACTCATCAACACAGACGATGTGCCTATAGGCAAAAAATCGTTTTGTCGAATGAATTTAATTTAATTTTAGATTATAATGATGGTCAAATATGTATTAGACGTTGATATAGAGTTGAATGCCATCTTCCAGAGTGCATCATCAAGCACTTGCAGTCGAATGTTAAGTAATACGGCCCTAGGCAGTATTGGCTATCACAGGAAATCTCGTTCGGTCGGAATTTCGAATATTCTCAAGAGCAACCGCTACATCGTGAATACTGTAGAGGCCCAAGTCGAACCCCTTCGTCATACCTTTCTTCGAGCTGTATTCCAACACGATAATGCTCGTCACCATGTTGCTAGTACGTTTTATCAGCACGCACACAGGACGGTTTTTCACCACATATTCAACCTGTATATTTACGAGATATATCATCCACTGAACATGCTTAGGATTTCGTTAGTCGGTAGTTCACTCATGACGCCTCTCCTGCGTGGAATAAGTGGGTTGGGATAAAGACAGTTTGATTTCCCTATGTTCACATTCTGGTGATTAATAAGACCAAAACCTTATTTTCACGCGTAGCGGATTTACTTGTCGCACAAAGATAATAAAGGGTCATAAAATAAATCAGTGATAAACAATAACATTCTTCACACTTTAAATACTAATCAAATCTAAAACTATTTTAGATAAAATATTCACTTCGAAAAGGGTTCTTCTTAAAGTCAGTTTAATATCTAAGAATATATTCAAAATTTAATATTATTTTTCGCATGAATACGAAGAACACATTAACGGGCCAATACTTTGAACAGTACACTTAAATAAATATTCCTAACAGACATATTAAAGCGTAATAATTAAAATTCGCTATTTATTTTTTGAAAACATTAATCAAACGACAAACAATGTAATTTTCGAATCAAATGCTTTCAAAATATAAGTCTGATATTTTCACGCTAAACTTAAATCAGCATGAGTACTTTTACTTCGAAAATCACAAGTAGTTTGTAAAGATTAAAAATGGTATTTTATCTTATCATAATGAAATTCGATTAAGAATGATTATAAAAGAAGAAAAATAAATATTATTCTCAAATAGCATTATGGTAATTGAAAGTGTTAGAAATAGAGATAAAGCATATTCAGGCGCTCACAATGAGTTCCAGTTTAAACTTTTTAACACTTTCCAACCTATTTAAAAAGTGTTTATGACTTCGGTTTGTCTGGCCGTCTAGCCATTCGTCCTTGCTTTAACTCCCGTAAATATATTCGGATTGCCCTGAAATGTTTATCTGTTATTGATGTTTACTGTAGCATGTTTCCTATTGAAAACAAAGTGTGTAGCATTTATAGTTTATTTACAGGGACAGTCAAAAGTGTTCTGTCTGTTACATTACAGTCAAAGGGAAAAGAATTGTTTCAAGTGTATTTTGATGATTTTACGCCATTGGAAACATGATGAAATTGATACACAATTATGAAGCGCATTAAAACATACTTTTTGTAAAATATGGGGTGCAAAGAACTTGTTATTCATTTACAGGATCACACAAAAGAATTCTGTTACACAACGTTTGACGGGCGAAAATCGTGTGCAGTGTAATTTAATGATGTTTCACTATTTCAGATATAATGTTTATATGCATTACTGAGGTGTTATGTAAATTGCTTACTGAAAAGTATGGTGTGCATTGCATTTATCGTTCATTTACAGTTATAGATAGATAGATAGATATATAAAGTTTTGAACTGGGGGTGGTTTTGGGTTCTGGGTGTCATGATCGGCGTACATCTGCAAAATTTTTTCAAAAATTCCAACTTAGGGGAGAATGTAATAGGTGGTATTTCTTACGAAATCTACCTAAAAACAGAGACCTGCAATGATCTTATGCATGCGATAATAGACAATAATTGGTGCTATCTGTTACATTTTGAAAAAAACCCGGGAAAGTTAGAATGACATCAAGAGGCGAAGATGAAGATCAGAAAAACTGAGGATGCCCAAGACGATGGGCGAAAATATATTTTTTAAAGGGCTGACTTCTTCTGTTTGGAGGAAAGTAACGTATGTCTTTGTAGATAACATCTACATTGGCTTTATATATGTGAAATTTGTTGTTAATTTCTGTGAATGGTAGTGTAGTGTGAAAATATATGTATTATGTATATAGTTGACATTATGGAAAATAACTTAAAAAAACAATTGTAGATTTGTATCAGGAACTACACTTAAACACAGATTTACATATATAAATAGATAACTTCTAAAGCTTCTTGATGAAAAAAACTAAAGCAAAAATCTAAAAATAACTTTAAGAGTAATATAATGAAAGATGGGTGTTTTTGATACAAACGAAACAATGACGAATTCTATAAAATATTCCCCACATTTTAATTTTTTTCGAAAAAAAAGTGCATTTTAGCAATTTTATCGGTGACAATACCTTTTTTAATTTCCAATGCTGGTGATGCACATTTTATCAGACATTGTGCAATAACGCGTTGAAATTTCATTGAAGTTGAATAACGGTTAAAAAGAGTTATAAAATAAATTGAGGATAAACTAAAACAGTTTTCCTATTTTTATATCGAATAATAATGATAAAAAATAACAATTCAGGTGAAATATTGAATTACAAAATGTCTTTTCATAAAGTCAGTTAAAAATATAAGAATATGTTGAAAATTTAAGATTATTTTTCGCATCGATACTGAAGAACACATTAATATGCTACCAATACTTTGAATAGCACATTTAAGATAAATATGCTTAGCAGATGCATAAAGAGAAATGATTAAAAATGTCTCGCATTTTCACAAAACGTTAATCTAACGATAAACAATATAATTTTTGAATCAAATATGTCTGATATTTTGACGCTAGATTCAAATCAGCATATTTACCTCGAGAAGAATAAGTAGTTTGAAGGATTGAAAATAGCATCTTATCAGAATGAAATTCGACTAAGAATGATGATAAAAAAGGAAAAATAAATGTTCTTCTCAAATAGCATTTGAATAAATGAAGGCGTCAGAAGCAGAGATAAAGAATTTTCAGGCGTTCTCAATGAGTATCAATTTCAATTGTTTTGAAACTTCTTTTCTAAAATATGATCGAAATTTATGAAAGGAATTTCCATAAATCAACAAATGTTTTGAAGTCTACTTATATAGGTTGTCAAATTCAATAAGCAAGATTTTAACGCCAACCTTCAAAGATTTTCTGGAGGGATATATTTTTGTGTCAATTTCAATAAATTTCATAAAATATTATCACTTGTTGTTGATGAATGAAAAGTTCTGAAGCAAAAGCTAAAAATAACTCGCAGAAGAATTGTAAATGCAAACAATATATATATATATATATAGATAGATAGATAGATAGATAGATAGATAGATCAAATAACAAAAAATAGTGCCTTATAAGCAGATTTAATTTACGCCCCAGAGTGGCCAAGCTTAAAATAATAATAAATAAATTTTATTTTCAATAATAAGTACATTTAAATAGGTTATCTGCACTACACAATGTAATTTATAAGAATAACACATCTACACATTTACCTCTATTTATTCATCTACACATCATTTACATTCACATCTATCATCTACTCATTTACAGCATCTACTTCTATTGAACTTCGCAGGTAGCAGGGCCGGCTTTAGGAGGTGCGGGGTCTGATTAAAGAAAAAAACATCGGTGAGCCCCAGGTCCAAGGTGGGCAGAATTGCTTTTTTTTTGGATAGTAATCTTCATTTTACTTAAATGAAGAATTCGGTGAAGCTTGCTATTCGGAAATAGCGACGTTCAAAATAAGGGCTGTATACACTCTGACGTTATCAGCCATCAAACACAAAGGTCTGCAGATATATAAAAAATACCATCATTGACTATATGTCTCTGCGATAGAATGGAAAGCAATCAAAATGTGCACTTAAAAATAAGTGCACGCTAACAGACCAAACGGATATAAGCTACTTAAAAAACGTGTTATAAAGTAGCCAGTTTACATTTGAGAACAGCCTTTAGGTATACTTCAGGATTATTCTAAACTAGCCGCCACTGGCGACCAGTTTGGTCTCCCTTAAATGTATGTTAAACATTGCAACACGTTACATTTATTCATAATTTAATTTTCCCCTAATCCTTCGCCAAATCGGAAGATTCTAATAGACAAATCATGAACTTTTGCGATCATGGTAGCATTTCGCATATTTTTTGGGCACAAATGTCACATACGCACGTTGGCGCGATTCCCCCCCCCCTCCCCCGCCAATTTGGCGAAAACTTTGTTATGGAAATTGTTGTTTATTTACTTTTATTTTTTATTTTAATTCTATAAATTATTTTTGATATGTATATCAATATTTATTTACAACAAACTATCATTTATTTATTTTTATTCTTTTTTTTAATTATGAGTATTTTTGTTAGCCGGGAGCAGATGATAATTCGCCAAATATCGTTCCCATCACCGTCATTCATACTACAATTAATTTAATTTTAAATTATAAACCTGTCACTCATTTCATTTAAAATACTTAACTTTAATCTAAAATTCTTATATTACATAAATTTAAAATACTTCACACTTTTCATTTAAAAGAGAAAATAAATAAATAAATAAGAAATAATATCATAAATCAAAACATTTGATTTCAAAATCAAAGTATCATTTCTAATTTGTACACGCGATAAATAAAAGCTGTATTAGCGATTTTAAAAATGCTAAAAATCTGATTCATTAAATATTATTACATGAGTTCAATTTACGTCAAGAAAAGGTCCGAAAGTTGAGTTGTATAGCACATAATTATGGTAAACTTTGATTGTCTCACTGGTGCGAATTATTTTTTTGACGCGAGGCAGCGGTCCAAAAATTCATTCGCGGAGAACTTGCTTTGCGAATGATTACCTCCATGATTTAATATTTTAAATGTTCACGACGAATCAATCTTTTTTTTGTTTACTTTTATTGTTACGGTTGGTTTCAACAAATTTTTTTTTTTAATCTACATTAATTATTTAAATCACTTTCTCAACATTTATTTAAAAGCACTCTTTTTTTCTGTTTCTAATAAAAATTTAAATAAATAAAAGTAATTGTAATAATTATAATAAAATCAGTTTTTATTTTTTCTTCTTTCTTTTTCTTTTTGCAAAGTAATTTCAACGTTTATAGTCTAACGTAGCTTCCTGTTTTTCAAATACGAAAAGCAGACAGCAAGGGAGGGATGTTTTGTCAGTAGACTGCACAGGTGGAAAATTTGGAGTCATCTAGTCTGACTTTGATATAAGAATGACCGACCGCCCTGTATAAGAATTACGTTATCTTATGAGTGTACTATACACGCAATTAGGCTTTGTAAGTTTACGTCAGGCTTCAATTGGCTCTGCTATCAGGCGGATAGCTGGCGCCCATGTAAACAGAGGCTAACAGGACCCCCCTTCAGCACACGCCATGGGGGTGATGCATGGTTTCCTTCCCCCATGAAGCGGCCGGCAGAGTGGAGCGGCAAGCTGTAGTCTTCACGATGAGTCCATTTTTCCTTTTGTTTCCATTCCCGTACCCCTGGCAGAGTGGATCGGTCCCGTTTTTCAAGCAGCGCGGGAGAATGAATGTTTACGACACTTGTTGCTTGGCCAAGAGACCTGTCGTTTGACTCGTAAAAAAAATTCGACTTATTACGGGGCTCGAAGATTGGCCTGTGGGCTGGATCGCGAAGTTGTTGAAGGCGGACAGGTTTCTGGAAGATTTTTTTTTTGAGAGTGGGGCATTGATGGCCCTACATTAACCATCCTAAATCATGATGTTATGATGAAAAGAGGCTATAAGGGCATTTTCGAATTGCGGATCTATAACTGTTAACGAGAAATTAAGAAGAAGATATGTGTAGCCTATTTTTTTTTTTGGCGTAGTGGCGCTCCAAGATTATGACTTCTTAACCATCAGAAGTGATCATAGATATTGAACTAAACCGGTCGTTAGAAGTCGTAGTGTTCTGAGTTACGGTGATGGCTATCTTCGAATAAAACACATGCTTCAGGAAGGTGAAATTACTGACTCCGACGGTGAAGTTCTGGACCGTAGAACGATTTTCCCCTCCGGACTAGATGATGGACCTAGTAGTTGATGGCAAGTGATGCAGTGAGATGAGAGGATTGATGAATGTTAGCTTGAAACCACGTCTGAATTTTTCCCCAGCCTGAATACTCCTGCTTAAGTGCTTCATCAGATTTTGAAAAAGGAGGAAATGCTCCTAAGTGCCCATTGACTAAAATTGTAGAACTCTCTACCTGTTGTAAGTACTATTTGCATAGTTTTTCTTTTTATTTATTTGTACCTCTTTTTTTAAAAAAAAAAAAAAAATATGTTTGCTATACCAGAGTTTAAAAGTGAAATGAATATCTTTGGATAATTTCAATAAGAATAAACATTATGAACAGAAATAGTCTGTAGGTTAATATATAATGTTTGTATGTTTGAACGACCATTAAATGGTAATATGATGGTAATTTTAAAAATATGATGTGTAATTTAAAAGTAACCAGTGAGTGGTTTCAACTTAAAAGATCAGCTGTTATATTGTTTTATTAAGATTATTTTTGATAACTTAGTTGCTTCATTATTTTAAATGTTCAAATAAATTGTGTTTTTTTTTTGTTTATTATCAAAGATGGTATGTTTTTCTTTGTATAAATCTCTAAATAATTAATTTTTTATATTCACAGTAGACCTATAAGAATGGCCTAACCTTTCTGTGATTAATTAAAAAAAAAAAAGGGAGAGAAAATTCAACTTTATTAAATTAGGACTTTAAAATTTCTTAAGTTTAAATTCATAACTGACTGTTTTAATGAACATAAATTGAAGTTCACTCAATGTTATACAATCGTATTTTTGATCTTGATTTAAGGATGGATAGATTAATAAGTGAAACAGTAATATTAAATTTAATTTCATAAAATGTTAAATTAAGCTTTAACTCTCCTCTTTCAGAAAAATTGTTTTTCTAAAATATACACCAAAATTGTTTTATTTTAAAAAGTAAAAAAAAAAAAAAAAAAAAAAAAAAAAAATATATCCAGTCATTATACACCACTATACGATTCTTGGTTAACCGATCGGATCTTGTTCAGAATCTCTATGGTTGTTCTAAAATTATAGTACATCATCATATCCCTATTCTATTAACGGATTTAACTCTTTCCCCTTTTGGTCCTCATATTGGAGGAATTTCAGGTTGTCTGCATTTTTCCAAATTATATGATGATTACACTTTTGTTAATTTAATGTGTATGGAGATTTGAGCTTGATCGGGTTGGAGTGGAGTTGGGTGTTCTTTATGCAATCCAGTATGCTACTTGATTTAGAAATCTGTTGCCCCTTACTACATTTAATATTGTCTTAAAATGATGAGTTCAAAATTATCATTGTTGTATTAACCTATTCGGATTCTTAAGTTTTGATATTTTGATTAGTTTAATATAATTTGCTACCTTTTCCATGGCAACAGATTTCAGTGGAGCTAATCAGGGTATGCTTATTTTTTCTAAATATTTAATTGTCAAGTGAAGATTGAGTAATAAATGAGCTTTTTAAGTTTAAGTAAGTTGTGTTTTAGAAAGAACCCCAAAACACCACAACAAATGGAGCCGTAACAATTCGGTCTCTGGGTTATTGATTTTTTTTTACTTGTATGTATTTATGTATCAAAGAGCAACTGGGTGTTTTTGCAATTAAAATTTTATTTATATGTTCAAGTGTAAAAAGAGGTCTAGGCTCTCTCTCTGTGCTAGTAAGCTACAATTCCCAGTCAAAATTATGTCTTGTGAGCATAACCTTTTCTTATTTACAAAAAGCATAGTCCTGTACTTAAGTTTTATGTGTATGTAGGTTTCCTTTTTTCTTTTCCTCTCTTTTTCTCTTGTTTAAGCTGCCCCCCCATTTTCCCTTTTTTGTGGTTGTTTGTTTATCAATTTTCTAACCCTAACCATGGCTGATAAGCATTCAGAGGCTATTGCCACTATTCAGCGGAAAAATGCACTAGTGGACAATTTGTCAAACATTCCCCCATTCAATGGAGAGGCCAGCTCAGTCTGCTTCTCAGATTTTTCTGAGAAATTTGAGAGTTTTGCCAAATTATTCGACTGGAATGAGGAGGAGAAAAAATTCGTTTTGTTAGCTAGATTATCAGGAGCTGCTTCTAGGCGAATAAAAATTCACAAAGCAAAAACATCTGATGAGCTATTAAAAATCTTAAAAGAGAGTTATACTTCACAGGCCACACCAGATGTTGCCCTCAGTCATTTTTTAAATTTTAAACAGCCACCCAATATGAGTGTTCAGGAGTTTTATGACAAGGCATATGATATGTCATTAAGAGCCCTTGTAATTGAAGGTATCCAGGGTGAAGTAGTCGATAAAAGCCGAACGGCTCTACTACACTCCATGCTGTTGAGCAATCTTACACCAGAAGTGCGAAAGGGGGTAATTGCGAGAAATCCACAATCCCCAGAAGAGGTCCTCAAAATTGCGCTTCTTGAGGATAAGGCTTATAGGAGCATTAACCCTTTCTACAACCACCGCGAGGAAATTCTCAACCCTAATTTGACCCAAAACCTACCCTGTGCTGCTGTTTTTCAGCAAGATAGATCACAAAAGAAGGAGATAGACCAACTAAAATCTCAAATTGATGTTTTAGCAGCTAAGATAGACAGTTTAGTTGATCTTAGGGCTAGGGATATGCAGGAAAATAACCAGGAAGTAAGACCCGTAACCTGCTATAGGTGTTCCGTACAAGGCCACTATGCCAGAGATTGTCCACTAAATTTTGTCGATTATAATTTTAGAAGGGGAGGTGGTCAAAATTTCAGGAGCCGTGGGCAAAATTATAGAAACAGAGGTGAAAATCCTAGAGGGAACCACAATCAGCGAGGCGGATATAGGGGAAGAAGAGGTGGTTATTACCAAAACAATAGGAGCACAGCTGCGAACAGAAATGAAGTGCAGACGGTAAATAACACCCCAGTAGCTAACAGTGAAAGTGAGGCTTTAAACTATTAGTGGCCGGAGCAGATGTGGTCAACTCGATCCCCCACAGGCCCCTGGACCCCCCAACTGTGTATAGTATGTTTCAGCCCCAATCATATACATTACCAACTGCAAGAATTTACATAAATAAAGTTTGCCTAAATGCATTATGTGACACGGGTTCTGCAATTAATCTCCTGAGTGGTACTGATTGTAACTGTTTAGAGAATTTTGAAATGGAGAATTGCAATATCCCCATTATGACTGTCACCGGTGAGAAAGTTCACCTAAATAAGAAAGTATTTTTAAAATTTGTTTTTGATAATGTTCAATGTCAAGCTGAATTCTATGTAGTGGAAGGTAAATTAGCAGAGGAATTTAATATGATTTTGGGAATGCCATTTTTGAAAGAGTACCGGGCAAGTATAAATTGTGATACAAATGCTGTCGCTCTTAAAGTGCCAGTTTCAGGCCAATGTAAACAAAGCGTAGAAACCCCAAGTAATACTTCAGGGTGTAATACTTGTCTTGCTACTAATTCTGTAAATATTTCTAACTCTGTATATAGTGTAAATTCTAATAATAATTGTATAAATAATGATTGTGTTAAAAATAATTCTGTAAATATAAAATGTGTCAACAAAGTAGGGGAGAATTCAAAAAGTAGTAATGCCAATAGCCCTCCTGAAAATTGTGCATGTGAGAAAGTTCATGACTCAGTTAATATTGAAAATGGGAATCATAGTAGTGAAAATATGGTAGTTCAGGACCCGCAGTTGAGTAATATGGGAAAAGATGTTGAGATAGTCATTCAAACTGAGTCAGATAAGGAAGTTGAAAGTGTTGCGCAGAACTTTTGCATGCAAACAACATCAGGCGGTAGCTCTGAGGGTAATAACACTGAAAATTTTTCAAGTATTCAAAGTGTCGACAACATTCTTTCAGCAGCGAGTCAGGTAACTCAGGGTAATTTAGCTGAAGAGACTACTGAAATTTGTAATATTGATGAAAGTGAAGATTTGGTAAGTATAGAGGATAAGGTACCTGAAGTCGAGGAGGAGAGCAATGAAGATAGCAGTAGTGATAAAACCAATAAAAATAAAAATATAAGTTTCGCTGTGTTATGTAGCAAAATTTCAATTCCCCCGCAGTCAAAAATGTTAGCCCAGGTTAAAAGTTATAAGGAAAATTTTATTAAGGAAAATGATATTGTTATGTTAGAACCTTTGGCGAAAAATTTAAATCAAGGTCTCCTTACCTCCAGAGCCATTTGCACTAAGGAACATGGCCTATATATCTCATTTGCAAATTTTTCAGACAATAGTATTCATTTAAATAAAGGAACCTTTGTTGCCAAAATTCAAAAATGTGTAGACCAGTCAAATATACCCGTAACTGATAATAAATTAACCTATAATATAAATTTGGCCCCTCCAATTGGTGACTTTGATCACGCTGATCTCACTTGGAGCTCTGAAATTAATTTAGATCATTTAGAACCCCCATTAAAACTTAAAATGCAAAATTTTCTAGACAAAAACAAAGATGTATTTGCAGCATCGGTCTTAGATTTACCCGGCTGTGATACAATCCCGCATGAAATTAACTTAACTTCAAATAAACCAGTTAAAGGCAAAGCTTATAGAGTCCCCTACAAATTACGTCAAGAAATGGAAGACCAACTTAATACTTTGTTACAGGCGGACATAATTTCCCCTTCCATGTCTGAATTTGCTTCTCCGGTTATTCTGGTTCGGAAATCAGACGGTTCGTATCGACTTGCTGTTGACTACAGAAGATTAAATAAAAATCTTGTTAAAGATGCTTACCCAATACCTAACATTACCGACTCTGTTGATGCTTTAAGTGGGGCTAAATTTTTTTCAACGCTAGATTTAACTAGTGGGTTTTTTCAACAGGTTATTCGCCCAGAGGATAGGCATAAAACTGCTATAATCACCCACAAAGGACTTTTTGAGTGGACCCGTAACTGTTTTGGGCTCTCAAATTCAGGTAACAGTTTCCAAAGACTTATGAATGCTATTTTCGGTGATTTAGGCAATCTTGGAATTCTTGTTTATATCGACGACATTGTAATTGCCTCCAGTGATGTTAATTCTCATTTTGAGAAGCTTAGCATGGTCTTTGAAAGGTTAAGACTGCATAAACTTAAACTTAAGCCCAGTAAATGCACTTTCCTTTCGAATAAAATACAATATCTAGGTTTTGAGATTTGTAGTGGCCAAGTATCACCTATCAATAAAAATATTGCCGTAATAGAAAATTTTAAACCTCCAACTACCCGAAAGGCTGTTAGGTCATTTATTGGAACTCTATCTTTCTATAGGAGATTTATACCAGATTTTACTAAGAGAGCTAAAAATCTAATCAACTTAACGAAAGAGACAGGAAAATTTTGTGGAATGAAGATGCACAGAAAGAATTTGAAGACCTTAAAATGGCTCTTATTTCAAAACCATGTCTTGCACTCCCTGATTTTGAGAAAGAATTCCATTTATATACTGATGCCAGTGGCGAAGCATTAGGGGCAGTGTTATCACAATTAGAAGAAAATAACATGCTCCATCCTGTTGCCTTTGCCAGCAGAAAATTGAAAGATGCTGAGACCCGCTACTCCACCACTGAAAGGGAATTACTAGCTTTAGTTTGGGCTACTGCCCACTTCAAATGTTACATTGCTAATACCCATTTTTTCATCTATACAGACCATGCGCCTCTAACATTTATGTTAAAAATTCACGACCCTACATCTCGCATGGCTAAATGGATCTGCACTCTCTCAGACTTTAATTTTACAATCAAGTTTGTTAAAGGTAAGTGTAACAGTGTCGCAGATTTCCTTTCGAGGTATGTCAACAATGATAACTCCAATGATACTGTTAATTGTAATTTTTGTATACAAGTCGAAAAGGAAGTTACTTTTATGCCTCATTCTAATCTACTTGAAAAAATTGGTGAATTACAAAAATCAGACAAGAAATGCTGCGAGATTGCAAGAAAACTAGACCTAGGTGTAGAAATTGCTCCTAAATACATGAAAATTTTTTTAGAGATGACATTTTAGTTTGTGAGGATACAAGGGAGTCAGCTATTTTGAATAAATCTGTAAAGTTAGTCGTGCCAAAAGAATTGGTTACTCAAGTTTTTGCACTAACACATGAGTCCCTAGCGGCTTGTCATCAAGCCTTTCAAAAGACCATTGATCGCATTCGTGAGCACTTCTATTGGCCAGGAATGTCGTCAGATGTCAAGCATCTAGTGGAGTCATGTATTAGTTGCCAGCAGAAGAGAGCTTATAGAGCGAACCAGCTCGCCCCTCTGCAACGTATGCCGACCCCCCAGTTTCCCATGAACAAGGTTCATTTGGATCTCATTGGACCCTTACCGCAAACTTTTTCGGGAAATAAGTATATTGTCGCATATATAGATTCATTTACTAAGTGGCCAGAAGCATATGCGGTTAGTTCAACCACTTCAGATGTCATTGCGGACACTTTAGCTGATTTCATATCACGCTACGGTGCGCCCTGTTTTATTACGACGGACAACGAGAAGAATCTAATTTCAGATGCGATAGAGCACGTATATAAAATGTTTGGTATTAATCATATTAAGACCTCATATTATCACCCGGCTGGCAACTCGCAAGTGGAGAGACAGAATCGTACTCTTAAAAATGCACTTTGTCACATAGTCAACCAAAATCAATCTGACTGGGACACTAAACTCAAATTTGCACTACTAGCTATGCGTTCAGCTGTCCACTCTTCAACTAAACTTAGCCCAGCTGCAGTTATGTATGGCAGAAATATGAATCTACCATATAATCTCTTTTCTCAACCACCTTCTTTTAATTATAATGATGCACCCTCTTTTTGCGAACTCTTAATCCCAGCTCTTCAAAAAGTATACACTGAAGTACATAGTAATTTAATTAAAGTTTCTGAGCAGCAGGAAAAATACCGTGAAAAGACAGCTGTTGATAAAAATTTTAAAATAGGAGATCTTGTGTGGTTATTTACACCCACAGTCGCCCCTGGTAATACAAAAAAATTAAGCAAGCAAAATAATGGTCCTTTTACTATAATTGAGAAGCTAAATGAGGTTAATTTTAAAATAGCGCTAGTTGCTAATCCCAAAAATTGTCAGGTTGTCCATGTTGACAGGTTGTCTTCTTTCAAAGACAGACTCCCCATCTGGTCCAGTAAACCAAAACAAACAATTGGCCTGGGATCGACTGAAAACGTGACCATCGATTCACCACACCAACCGCGCGATTCTCCTCCTGTACGCAGGTGTAAGCGTAACCGATTCATTCCCTGGGCACCATATGATAGTAACCGCGCACCAGCAGTAGTGAACGTCAACAATAACGAAACTCCGGTAGCGCCGGAAGTGGAGGAAACAGACAGCGACGCGACTGAAATCATAAATCCCTCTCCCCCACCTCCCATTTCTCCGGAGATTGCAGCGGCAGAGAATAACGAGATGTGCGTAAATAAAAATTTAGCAACGGCAGAAGGCAGTGAAATGCGCGTAGGTAAAAATTCAGCCACGGCAGAAAGCAGTTCAACTGCTGAGCACAGCGATTCGCGCAGGTCTCGTTCATCGATTCGTCCAGCTGCTAAATCGAATAGAAGTAGTCGTTCAATATCGATTTCTAGAACCGACTATTCGCTACGGGATAGAAGAGACCGTCCGAGTTATAAATACTAACTACCTTTTTTCGTTATTCAAGCATTTTTATTCAATTTTACCTTGTTTATTTGTATTTATTTATAGTTTAGTTAATGTGTATGTATATTTAATTATTTTTTTTTGACATTTTTAAAACGGAACTTAGTTTTTCTAGCGTATTAAAGGTTTGTTTTGGTTGTGTGTTGATACTCTCATGTAGGCATTTTTAACCCTTTTTATGCCTATACTTAATAAAATTTTTTTAGGATGTTGTGTTTTGTATGCCCTTTTGCCGAGGTATATCTGTTTAGTTCAGTTTTTTTTAATGCATCAGTGTTTTGTATATAACTTTTTAAGTATGTGTTTACTTTAATTTCTACATTTTAACTAGATAGATTTATTATTTACTATACAGTTTGTGGTTTTATTTGAGCTTAAACTTTAAGGAGTGTGGGCCCTTTTTCTTTTTCTAGTACATACTGTCTCATGTACATGCCTGTATGTTGTTGTGTGTGGCTAAAAGTGCTAAAATTAACTATTTTATTTATTCTACTTCCTATTTTTGTGGAATGTGTGTTTTCCTTCCTGGTGATATATGTCACCACCCCTGTTTTTTATTTTATTTTGTGGAATGTTTTCCCTGTAGTGCCCAAAAGGCCCGAAACTGCTTTTTGCTATAAGTAGCACAGAGGCAGAGATACTCTTTCCCATGCACATTACTTGTACGTGCATTTGTAAAATCTACATAATATCCCGAATCATTAGACTGTGTTCGAAAACAAACATGTGTTCTCATATAAAATTGTTACAATTGTGTGCGTAATTCTCTAACATGGTCTGTGATACCATAGTTTGTGTCTTACAGATGTATATGTATATATTTTTTTTTGTGTGTCACCAGTTGCTCTTGTGTATTTTTGTATAATAGAATTAATATGTGTTTTACAAATTTCATTGACATTTACAGTGTTGTAACTATGATATTACTAGTACTTATTTACATTAATAGATAGTGTTGTAATATACTGTGATGCCAATTATTGAAGTTATGTATATAAGCAGTATAGTGACAATTAATCAGTGGGCACTTCTCTTCTTTTTCGGCTAATTTTTTTTTTTCAAAATTCAATTTATGTATTATTTACAGTTCTGTTGCCAGAAGTCTCAGGAAGGATGCAGTTATGCGTAGGAATGACAGTAGTAGGGAAGTGAGGTTTCACAATCAGGTGGAACATGTGTTCTTTTACAGGTGCAGAAAATATCTTGGTCATTTTAGTGGTAAAATCAGCCTTGTGGTCCCTCCTCTGGTAGTACTCTTTTATGGTCATGTTTCAGGTAATGGTTTCTACGGATGTGCGAGCTCTGGTTGTATATATCCGGAATATATTGTCAGGGTGGTATTTCAGCGGTGAACTCTCTGGATCCCGTCCCGGATCGATGTATGATCTGTGTTTGTGGGTCAGTTTTTTCAGTGTTGAGGTCCCAGCATGCCATGTGGTACCAAGTTACCTTTCAAAAAAATAATTTGTTTTCTCAAAAAAAATTTTTTTTTAATTAGCCGGGGGGAGCAATCTTGTTACGGTTGGTTTCAACAAATTTTTTTTTAATCTACATTAATTATTTAAATCACTTTCTCAACATTTATTTAAAAGCACTCTTTTTTTCTGTTTCTAATAAAAATTTAAATAAATAAAAGTAATTGTAATAATTATAATAAAATCAGTTTTTATTTTTTCTTCTTTCTTTTTCTTTTTGCAAAGTAATTTCAACGTTTATAGTCTAACGTAGCTTCCTGTTTTTCAAATACGAAAAGCAGACAGCAAGGGAGGGATGTTTTGTCAGTAGACTGCACAGGTGGAAAATTTGGAGTCATCTAGTCTGACTTTGATATAAGAATGACCGACCGCCCTGTATAAGAATTACGTTATCTTATGAGTGTACTATACACGCAATTAGGCTTTGTAAGTTTACGTCAGGCTTCAATTGGCTCTGCTATCAGGCGGATAGCTGGCGCCCATGTAAACAGAGGCTAACAGGACCCCCCTTCAGCACACGCCATGGGGGTGATGCATGGTTTCCTTCCCCCATGAAGCGGCCGGCAGAGTGGAGCGGCAAGCTGTAGTCTTCACGATGAGTCCATTTTTCCTTTTGTTTCCATTCCCGTACCCCTGGCAGAGTGGATCGGTCCCGTTTTTCAAGCAGCGCGGGAGAATGAATGTTTACGACACTTGTTGCTTGGCCAAGAGACCTGTCGTTTGACTCGTAAAAAAAATTCGACTTATTACGGGGCTCGAAGATTGGCCTGTGGGCTGGATCGCGAAGTTGTTGAAGGCGGACAGGTTTCTGGAAGATTTTTTTTTGAGAGTGGGGCATTGATGGCCCTACATTAACCATCCTAAATCATGATGTTATGATGAAAAGAGGCTATAAGGGCATTTTCGAATTGCGGATCTATAACTGTTAACGAGAAATTAAGAAGAAGATATGTGTAGCCTATTTTTTTTTTGGCGTAGTGGCGCTCCAAGATTATGACTTCTTAACCATCAGAAGTGATCATAGATATTGAACTAAACCGGTCGTTAGAAGTCGTAGTGTTCTGAGTTACGGTGATGGCTATCTTCGAATAAAACACATGCTTCAGGAAGGTGAAATTACTGACTCCGACGGTGAAGTTCTGGACCGTAGAACGATTTTCCCCTCCGGACTAGATGATGGACCTAGTAGTTGATGGCAAGTGATGCAGTGAGATGAGAGGATTGATGAATGTTAGCTTGAAACCACGTCTGAATTTTTCCCCAGCCTGAATACTCCTGCTTAAGTGCTTCATCAGATTTTGAAAAAGGAGGAAATGCTCCTAAGTGCCCATTGACTAAAATTGTAGAACTCTCTACCTGTTGTAAGTACTATTTGCATAGTTTTTCTTTTTATTTATTTGTACCTCTTTAAAAAAAAAAAAAAAAATATGTTTGCTATACCAGAGTTTAAAAGTGAAATGAATATCTTTGGATAATTTCAATAAGAATAAACATTATGAACAGAAATAGTCTGTAGGTTAATATATAATGTTTGTATGTTTGAACGACCATTAAATGGTAATATGATGGTAATTTTAAAAATATGATGTGTAATTTAAAAGTAACCAGTGAGTGGTTTCAACTTAAAAGATCAGCTGTTATATTGTTTTATTAAGATTATTTTTGATAACTTAGTTGCTTCATTATTTTAAATGTTCAAATAAATTGTTTTTTTTTTTTTGTTTATTATCAAAGATGGTATGTTTTTCTTTGTATAAATCTCTAAATAATTAATTTTTTATATTCACAGTAGACCTATAAGAATGGCCTAACCTTTCTGTGATTAATTAAAAAAAAAAAAAGGGAGAGAAAATTCAACTTTATTAAATTAGGACTTTAAAATTTCTTAAGTTTAAATTCATAACTGACTGTTTTAATGAACATAAATTGAAGTTCACTCAATGTTATACAATCGTATTTTTGATCTTGATTTAAGGATGGATAGATTAATAAGTGAAACAGTAATATTAAATTTAATTTCATAAAATGTTAAATTAAGCTTTAACTCTCCTCTTTCAGAAAAATTGTTTTTCTAAAATATACACCAAAATTGTTTTATTTTAAAAAGTAAAAAAAAAAAAAAAAAAAAAAAAAAAAAAAAAAAAAAAAAAAATCCAGTCATTATACACCACTATACGATTCTTGGTTAACCGATCGGATCTTGTTCAGAATCTCTATGGTTGTTCTAAAATTATAGTACATCATCATATCCCTATTCTATTAACGGATTTAACTCTTTCCCCTTTTGGTCCTCATATTGGAGGAATTTCAGGTTGTCTGCATTTTTCCAAATTATATGATGATTACACTTTTGTTAATTTAATGTGTATGGAGATTTGAGCTTGATCGGGTTGGAGTGGAGTTGGGTGTTCTTTATGCAATTCAGTATGCTACTTCATTTAGAAATCTGTTGCCCCTTACTACATTTAATATTGTCTTAAAATGATGAGTTCAAAATTATCATTGTTGTATTAACCTATTCGGATTCTTAAGTTTTGATATTTTGATTAGTTTAATATAATTTGCTACCTTTTCCATGGCAACAGATTTCAGTGGAGCTAATCAGGGTATGCTTATTTTTTCTAAATATTTAATTGTCAAGTGAAGATTGAGTAATAAATGAGCTTTTTAAGTTTAAGTAAGTTGTGTTTTAGAAAGAACCCCAAAACACCACAACATTATGAATAGAGAATTTGAACTGCGAATCTTTCGACTGAAGTTATTGCAGAATATATACATAATTGAACGCAAGTCATCTCTCAAATATTAATTTATTTTGAACGATCTTTCTTAAAATGTAACTTTTATGCAGTTTATTCGAAAAAATAATTTTGAATAAAAATGGCCGCTTGGCATATGAAAAAGCGATGTGGCATCCCGGAACTGTTGAGGACAGTCACATGACTTACAGTTTTATTATAGAGATGTCTGATTTCAAGATGTTTGATAATTCAGGATTATTGCAAGGGATATTAAAAACACCACATTTAAGGTCCATTTCAAAAACAGATTTAGTAGAAGGAAAAGAAAATTTAATAATAGGTTATAGGTTTTAAAATAACGTTAAAGTTCGAACTTTTATTTTTTTTGGCCGATTTATATGTTAATGGTGGGTAAAATGGGAGAACAAAGGTTTTTTCAGAAAGATTATTCTTGATGGCGGGCAGTGGTAGAAGTAGTATAAGAGTTAAGACATTTGTTCACAGGTTTTTGTATAATAATACGGTTGAAACCAGTATTTATAGCTACAGATTTCAAATAATATAATTCTTTAGAAAGTAATGATGGATTTATAACCATCCCAGATATCATTAACTGATTTCAAAACAGGAAGCAGTTCAAGGACATAAACATTTGAGCACGCAAATAAATACATTAAGTGACAATAAATCATTCTATAATGAACAGACTTTTCTATTTTAGACAAATCATCCTACTCAAGATAAACAATGATATTAATATGTGAAATATGTTCGCGAAATTAGTTTTAATATCAACCCACGCATGCTGCAGCTGTCTGACGTCATCAAAAGAACTCTGATTCAAAAACTATTTTTATTATTAAGCTTAGTTGCCCTTTTTATCTCAATAGAGAAAGATGTAATAATTTTAATCTGTTGCTGCAAAAGGCAGCTGTATGTAAAATATTAATTGAAAATGTTAAGCCAAAGTTTTAAAATATAATTCTCCATTACAAAAGTGATCAGTCTCAGGTGTGGACTCAATATAAATAATATAATTAATTAATCAACATTTCTGTTTTTAACACTGTAGCTCCGAAATAAATGGATTAACGCAGTTAAAAATGTGCACCAAGCTGAAGTAGTAGGAATACTGATGCTGAAGAAAGATAAAGGTAAGAAATTACCTATATTATTATATTAATTGTGTTTTCATGGCCAGAATGATATATATTTATTTATCTAAGTATTAGCGCGCGTAACCTACAGCGTAGAGCAGAGGCGGCTTTTTTGCCAACAGTCGATTATGAGACTGAGAAAGTGTCATATTTTAGTAGATAAATAATATTTGAAAAAAAAAAACTACTGGCCATACATGTGTGCACGTTAAAATGAAATTGAAAATTATTGAAAATATAGTTAGTTATTTGATGATGAAATAAATATTGTGCATTTTTTGTTGATATATATGAAATGTTAAACAATTGAAGAAAACTAGATATATATAAGAAGTTTTATATAAAATAATAAAAGAGCAATTCCTCTTTAAAAACAAAACTTAAATAACTAGTAAAATAGCCGCATCACGTGAGATACAGCTTGTAGAAAAACTTAACGCAAGTAATTACAATAATTGGAAATTTAAAACTGAAATGTTACTGATTAGAGAAGATTTATTCAACGTAATAACCGAAGATAGGCCCACGCCAGTCACAACTGACTGGGAAAAGAAAGACAGGAAGGCAAGAGCCATAATTAACCTATCAATTGACGATTCTCAAATTATTCATGTTAAGGGGCTTAACACATCTAGAGACACTTGGAACGCACTTAAAACCATACACGAACGGGCGAACCTCTCTAGTAAATTATTTTTGTTAAGAAAGCTCTATGGAGCCAAGCTCCAAGAAAACGGGAACTTAATCAAACATATAACATACATTTTAGAATTAATTGACAAACTTTCAGCGATCGGGGAAACAATTAGCGACTCACATCTTTCAGCTTTATTGCTGTGTTCGCTACCCCCTAGTTATAATACGTTAATTACTGCCCTTGAATCGCGAAATGAGGACGAGCTCACACCACAATTTATTAGAAGTAAATTAACAGATGAGTACAACAGAAGGGTTGAAAACACAGACCAGGGTGAAAATTCATCAAAAGCGTTTAAAACGCAGAAAAGATTTCCTAATGATAACTTTTAAAAAGATAAACAGTGCACGTATTGCAAATTGAAAAATCACACGTACAGAGAATGTTGGCATTTGAAAAATCGAAACAATCACCCAAATACACAAAAACAACAAACATACAAAAATAAATATTCCTCATCATCGTTGTGTTATCAACAATCGGATAACCAGATAGGAAACACTGACCGCGAATCAGTAAACACGAGAAATTATAGAACGGAAACAAAACCAGATAAAGGCAGCGACGCAGCCTTTCTAATAGACAAAGCAGGAAAACAAACCTGGATTATTGATTCTGGTTCATCTTCACATATCCTAAACAATAAAAATGAGTTTACTAAGTTAAATGACACAGAAAAAACAGCCGTCATAATTGCCAACGGAAAAACTCTAAACTCGTTAGGTACCGGAGAAACTACATTCACGACAAAAACATCCGATGGAGGCATAAATAAAATTACGTTAAAAGAAGTGTTATATGTACCGGAGCTAGAATCTAATTTAATTTCAGTTAGTAAAGCCACAAAGAATGGATATAAATTATTATTTGATAAAGATAAATGCACGCTGTCACGAAATGGGAAAATCTATTTGGAGGCAAAAATGAAAAATAACCTATACGAAGTTGAATTATTAGAAAATGCAGATAGGAATATAGTAAATATGGCACATGAATGCAAAAGTAAAGACTGCCTGGAACTTTGGCACAAACGCCTAGGGCATAGAAATTATAATTCCATAAAGGAAATGGTTAAAGACGACTTAGCCTATGGCATAAAATTAAATAATTGCAATCATGGAACAACATGCGAAACATGCATACAAACAAAAACAAGCGATGCTCCCTATCCCAAAACAGTGTATAGAAACAAAACAGGTAGAGTACTCGATCTAGTGCACACGGACGTATGCACAGCGATAGGAACCCCCACAATAGGTGGTAAAACAATGTTTGTAACTTTCATTGACGACTACTCTAGATTTACCGTAATATACTTATTAAAACATAAAGATGAAGTACAGGATAAACTAATCGACTATATAGCTATGGTTCGAAACCAGTTCGGGATATATCCGAAAGCAATAAGATCCGATAACGGGGGAGAATACATAAATAGAGGGATAGAGGATTACTTAAGAAAAAGGGGCATTAAACATCAATTAACAGTGCCGTATTGTCCGAGCCAGAATGGCATTGCAGAAAGGAAAATAGGTCGCTATTAGACATGACTAGAAGCCTACTGAAAGAAGCAGATCTGCCACAAAGATTTTGGGGAGAAGCAATTAACACCGCGAATCATTTACAAAATCGCTTACCAACAAGATCGACAAATAAAACCCCATTTGAGCTATGGTTTAATCGCAAACCGAGTTTACACTATTTACGAACATTCGGGTGCAAAGCCTACGTATATGTGAATAAACAACATCGAGGAAAATTGGACGACAGGGCTCAGGAAGGGATTTTTGTAGGATACGATAAAAACTCACAGGGATATCGCATATACACAAAACAAAATAAAATTGTAATTGGCAGAACAGTGAAGTTCATGGAAAATAGTAAAATTAAACTAAAAGAAAGCAAAGAGACAGAAAACTCATATGACGACAAAAATTACATTGAAACAGAGCTAAACAACACAACCGAAGAACCAACCGCGTCCAAACAACCGACCAATGAACCAAGAAGATCCGAAAGAATGAACAGGGGGTACCACCAAACAGATATGTCTGTTATGTAAAAAATAATGATACAATAGAACCTAGTAGTTGGCATGAAATACTGGAAATAAATAATCCCAGAGAAAAAGAAAATTGGCTTAAAGCCACACAAGCGGAAATAAATTCGTTGCGAAAACACAACACATGGGAATTAGTGGATCCTCCACCTAACAAAAAGGTTATAGGTTGCAAATGGACATTCAAAAGGAAATTAGACAGTCACGGAAACACTCAAAAGTACAAAGCACGTTTGGTAGCCAAAGGGTTTAGCCAAAAATACGGGGAAAACTATGACGAGACTTTCGCCCCAGTAGTGTCACAAACAACAGTGCGAACTTTTTTGGCAGCAGCCGCATATAAGAAGTTGAACGTGAGACACATAGACATAGACACAGCTTTTCTATACGGTGAGTTAGAAGATGAAGTCTACATGAAACAACCGGAGGGTTACATTGAGAAAAATAAAGAAAACAAAGTCTGCAAATTGAAAAAATCCATCTATGGACTTAAGCAGGCAGCGAGAACTTGGAATAAAAGAATAGAACAATCTTTAAAAAATTGAATTTCCAACAAAGCACAGCGTACTCATGTCTATACACACGAAAAGAAAACAGCATCACAACGTATATAATAGTTTACGTAGATGACTTATTAATAGGCGGTGAAAACGAATCAATTGAAACAATAATAAGAGCTTTAAAGCAAGAATATGAATTAAAAGACCTTGGGGAAGTATCCCACTATTTAGGCATGGAAATAAGAAAAACACAAAATGGATACAAAATAAATCAAAGGTTAAAAATAGAAGAACTCGCAAGAAAATTTAATTTAGAAAACGCAAAACCAATAAGCACTCCCATGGATGCCGGTTTTCACAAATTAGAGGACGACGAAAACTTAATGCCTAACAACACAAAATTCAGACAAGCAATAGGATCATTGTTATATATAGGAACCACTACACGTCCAGATATATCAGTCGCCGTTAACATCCTCAGCAGAAGATGTGAAACTCCACGTTTTAAAGATTGGAACGCTGCGAAACGCATAATTAGTTATCTAAACATCACAAAAAACCTGAACCTCACATTGAATACAAATCAAGAACCACAACTCATCGGTTTTTCTGACGCTGATTGAGCAGGAGACACAAAAACCAGAAGATCGACTACTGGAAACCTTTTCATGCTGGGAAATAGTCCGATACAATGGTACTCAAAAAGGCAAAATTGCATTGCCTACTCATCGGCAGAAGCTGAATTCGTTGCTGCAGCTAGTTCAGGACAGGAAATTGCATGGCTAATAAAACTATTAGCAGACCTGGACTTACAGCAAAATTTACCAGTAAAACTGTACGAAGACAACCAGAGCTGCATCAAAATGGTGGAGAACGAAAAATTCTCAAAGCGAACAAAACACATAGACGTTCGCTATCACGCGATAAAAGAGATAAAAGAAGACGGTATACTAGACCTTCGTTACTGCCCAACACAAGACATGACAGCAGACGCCCTGTCCAAGCCACTGGGCAAACCACAGTTTGTGAAACATCGAGAATCTATGTAACTATTACATGATGCATCTGAGATGGTTAAGGAAGGGTGATGGATTTATAACCATCCCAGATATCATTAATTGATTTCAAAACAGGAAGCAGTTCAAGGACATAAACATTTGAGCACGCAAATAAATACATTAAGTGACAATAAATCATTCTATAATGAACAGACTTTTCTATTTTAGACAAATCATCCTACTCAAGATAAACAATGATATTAATATGTGAAATATGTTCGCGAAATTAGTTTTAATATCAACCCACGCATGCTGCAGCTGTCTGACGTCATCAAAAGAACTCTGATTCAAAAACTATTTTTATTATTAAGCTTAGTTGCCCTTTTTATCTCAATAGAGAAAGATGTAATAATTTTAATCTGTTGCTGCAAAAGGCAGCTGTATGTAAAATATTAATTGAAAATGTTAAGCCAAAGTTTTAAAATATAATTCTCCATTACAAAAGTGATCAGTCTCAGGTGTGGACTCAATATAAATAATATAATTAATTAATCAACATTTCTGTTTTTAACACTGTAGCTCCGAAATAAATGGATTAACGCAGTCAAAAATGTGCACCAAGCTGAAGTAGTAGGAATACTGATGCTGAAGAAAGATAAAGGTAAGAAATTACCTATATTATTATATTAATTGTGTTTTCATGGCCAGAATGATATATATTTATTTATCTAAGTATTAGCGCGCGTAACCTACAGCGTAGAGCAGAGGCGGCTTTTTTGCCAACAAGTAAATCATCATAAGAATGAATATTGATTGCACGATCCATGTATGTGTGAAAGACTGCCATTGTTTGTTTAGTGGGAAGGTTTGACAAGGTATGTTAAGGCAATAAACACGACAAAACCTTTTCTGAAAACATAAGTTAAAAAATGGGATTCGAACCTCGTAATTAGGACATCAAGAAAAGAAGAAGGTATTTTACCCTTGTTGAGTTAACAACTCTCTGTTATTGCTCACCTGATGATGAGAGCTATCAATTAGTTGCTCAGGAAACTATAGTCGTGTGTTATTAATCCCCATATGGAGGAAAAAGAACATCTATATTTATCTACACTGACTTAACTTTGTATGAAATGTGATAACATTGAAGGGAGTGTTGAAAAAGTTCAATAATTCCGTATTCAGTCAATGACATTGTACGAGAGTAGTTTGATAAGTTCTCGGCCTGACATAGAGATGGAACAAGTATGACCAAATGACAATGATGTTTGTAAAGTATGATCCTTTAGATGACATGCTTCTCCGAGTTCCAGACGCGAGATTTTATTGGTTATTGCTTGGCGATAAAGTAAAGTAAACAAGTTTTGACATTTTCTAAAAATGGAAAAAAATTGAAGTTTGAGCTGTCATAAAATACTTCGTTTAAAAAGGACATACAAAATGAGCTACATTCAACCATAAAGGATTCTTGTCCTTTATATTCGACGATAAAAAAGTGGGCTGCTGAATTTAAACACGGCAGGAAATCACTTCACGATGATGAACGCTTAGGATGCCGCTACGACCGACGAAATCGTCTCAAAACTTCACAATGCCGTATTGAATGATCGCCGATTGAAGATACGCGAACTTGCTGACATTGCAAACATCTCGATAGACCGTGTTCACTACCTTTTACACGATGTTACGAGTATGAAAATGCCTTCCGCTCGGTGCGTGCGTTTGTTGAACGTCGACCAAAAACGCCAAAGAATAGATATTTCTCAAGAGTCGTCTGAAATGTATTGCGTTGCAAGTTGAAAATTAAAATAAAATACTGTCAAAAATCTTGTATTTTCTTTGTCAGGCCGAGAACTTTTCGAAGCACCCTCGCAGAGGGCTGCAATAAAGAAATCTCACGCAAGAGTGTGTCTTAAATGTGTGTATTAAGATGCAAGACTACATTGAAAAATAATAGGAAATTATGTCCAAAAATTTTGTGCTTTCACTGTTAGGTCAAGAACTTATCAAACCACCCTCGTATGTACTACTATTGTCCTTTCGATAACATACACATCAATTTCTAGTTAACGTAAAGATAAAACTGAGGTTTTTTTTTTTTTTTTTTTTTTTTTTTTTTGGTAAAATTAACTAAAGTGACACAATTCAAAAATACTATATTTCACAAAAAAGGCCATAAAAAAAAAAAAAAAAAGATTCGCATGTTTTTACTATAACAGAAAATTATAGCATTTAGCTCTACATGCAGCTATAAAAGCGTGTATAAAAACGTAAAAAGAATTTTTTGAAGTTGTGTCACTTTTCTTACGACTGAGCCATATATCCAATATAAAAATGTTAAATTTGCTTTTTTCGGTTTTTTAAGCATATCTCCTGAAATTATGGGAGGAATAAAACAAACATTCAACTCACAATTAGGATAAGAAAACTCATTAAAAACTAAAATAGTTATTAAATTACATATTGCACACTATCTTATTACCTTTAACTAATATCTGCATCGTTTTAGGGGATGCTATGATTTTTTATTAAATGTTCTTCCTAAATCTCATTTGCGACAAAATAAAATTATCTAAAAGAAACAATAATGCTTCATTCATTAGTTCATCCTGTAAAATTTTGCATTATCACAATAAAATAATAATAAAAATAAATAAGAGTAGGCATAAAGACAAATTAGTGAGGGTTGTTCTTGTAGCGGAAGGGGGGAAGTATTTCTACAACACACTTAAGAATAATCTAAATCGGTTATTCACATGTTCGAAATCCTCCTCGTTAGTTAAAGACAATTCACTTATAAACTCTACAACTCTTCTCAAATAGTTTTTTTTCAAGTACATTGGTAATGTGTGATACTATGCTTTTTGTTTAAATATTCTTCCTAAATCTGATTTGGGCCGAAATAAAATTGTCGAACAGAAACAACAATTTATTCATTATTGCATTCTACAGAATTTGCATTACCACCATAAAATAAAATAATAATAAAAATAAAATAAAAATCCTAAGAGCTAATGCATGAAGACGATTTACTGAGGATTATACTTGTGTGTGTGTGGGGAGGGGGGGGGGGTAGAGAAGGTAGCAACTCTACAACTCACTTAAAAATATTCCAAATCGGTTTTTCACATGTTCAGCATTCTTTTCGTTAGTTAAAGAACATTCACTTATAAACTGTTTACAACTCTTTTAAAATAGTTTTCTCAACTATTTTAAAATTCAGCTCCATTCTTCCGAAGCTTAAATAAACTTTCTTGACTTTTCAGTTTCCGGAAATTCTTTTCAACAAAGATTCAATTTATTTTTCCGTTCTGAACAAGTTATCTTAAAGAACATTAACAGATATTTTCACTTTACTTTTCATTTTTTTTAAACGATAAAACAAGTGAAATATACGCCGTCTTTTCGATACTTAATGTTTTTAAAGATATTCGTGTCTCTTGGTGTCTCTCGCACATCAAGTGTACTTCTAATCGAAAGAAGAAAACGAAGCAGCAGTGTCATTTAATCGTCGTTAAAAGTAGTTTATATCTTCTCCGAGTGACAGAATAGTGTTGATTTTTGAACTCGTGGGATATAAATGATGTTTAAATGATACTAATAGTTCCTGTGTGAAAATGCCTGAAAGGCCTTTTTTTTTTCAAACTTTAGTATTTTCTAGATAATAATCTCAATTTTAAAAAATAAGTAATGATGATAATTGAAGGGTTTGCTGTATTAAAAAAGGTAGTACTTGACTTACTTTATGAACTTTTGAAAAACTAAAAAAAAAAAAAACTTTGAAATTTAAATTTTACAGTTTAGACAAAAGTATTATTTTATGCATGATTTGCCCCCAATAATATTCCAAAAATATCTATTCTGAACGATTTACTTTTTAACGAAAAAGTAGACATCCCAAAAATGTCAAAAATGGAGCTGCCTCTTTTTTGCAGCAAAGACTTCAATTATCTTTTCTGGTGTTAAGGAATGAAGAAAGTTTTTTTTTTTTTTTTTTTTTTTTTTTCAAGTTGAAAAATCAATTCTTGATTTTAAAACTCGGATCATTTCTTTAAATCAATATTAAAACAAATCAAAATTTTTGCAATCATATTCACAAAAAGCACTAAACTTTCTATATAATTTGAGGAATCTTTTATTTTTTTTAATTATTAAATTTTAGGATACTTTATTATAAATATATAAATTGCATATTTTTTGATACTATATATTTTTTGATTATTTGATTACACTGTATAATTTGAGGAAACTTTTACTTTTTTTAATTATTAAATTTTAGGATACTTTTTCCCCTTTACCAAAAGGGCAGTATATAGTTACAATGTTCAAGTTACAATACGTAAAGTTTTTTTTTCTTTTTTTTGCGTAGCTCAAAAATTACTTGACAGAATAGAGCTGCTTTTTGGATACGCATATTTGACGCTTCTAGAAATCGATTTCTGTTAAAAAAAAATCATAAGTTACAATTCACATTTTATTTTTCGAAAAACAATTTCGAAATATGTACTTTTTCGAAATTGACTTAAAATAAAAATATGAACATATGACTTTAAAAAAGAAAAAAAAAAAAAAAAAAAAAGGTTGTAGGATCTTCAAATATGTGAATCTAAAATTATAGCTCCCTACCGCCAAGTACTTTTTGAGTTATGATTAAAAAAACTACCCGTATTGCAACTTGATTTGCAACGATTAAATATGAATTTAACGTTATGTGTTACAAATTTAAAGCTGTATAATTCCTAAACTCCTTGACCGAATAACTTTCCTTTGGTATCTGAAGGTAAAATTTATCGTAGAATACAAATATGGTGTCAAAAGTAGATGTTAGTATTGAAAAATTTTAAATTTTGTACCATTTCTACATATAAATGACACCCAAGCAAACTTTAGTATAGAATTTATTAGTAAACGTTATTACTAATCGATTGGTACCAGTCACATTTTTCATACAATAATTTACGGCAGAGTTAGTAGGGGGTGATCACTTTTTGTCTTAGTGCTGTATATATGCGTATTATGTGTGTGTGTGTGTGTGTCTGTGTATGAGAGAGAGCGAGAGAAAGACTTGGACTAAAATTTAATTATAAATAATTCCTGTTATTTACATTATTAAAATTGGAATTTTGCATTGGGGCAGTTTTACAAATAACACATTGTTTCTGTAAAATAGCTAATTACTTATTTATTACAAAAGTTTGAATTTTTTTGTAAATTATAGAATAACAAAAATGTAAAAGTAAGAAATCATTAACTATTTATTTATTTCGCAAGCTAAAATTATCGTAAAGAACCTTAATAGATTTTTTTCGCTTCATTTAAATTTTTTTTATGATTAAAACAAGTGAAATAAATATACGCTACCTTTTCGATACTTAATGTATTCTAATAAGATATTCGTGCCTTTGGTGGCTTTCGCATATCAAGTGCACTCTTGACAAAATAAAAAGAAACTGAGCAGCAATGTCATTTAATCGTCGTTAAAAGTAGTTTATATCTCCTCCAAGTGACAGATCATTCTAGCTTTTTGAACTCGCGGGAAATAAAAGATGTTAAAATGATACTAATAGTTACTCTTTGCTGTTGAATTGTGTTGAAACGCCTGCGAGGCTCTTTTTTTCATTTTTAGTAATTATTTTTATCGAGATAAATTATTTTTAAATAAATAATAAAGATAATGATCTTTTGTGTTATAAAATGAAGATAGTTGTTTTATTTAGTTGAGAAATTTATCCTTGATTTTGAAAAGGGGTTCCATTTTTAAAATCATTATTTAAAAAATCATCCACAGAAAAAAAAAACTCCTTTTTATGTAATTGGGGGTATTTTTACGTCTCCTTATCTCAAAATATAAAATGTTATCACGAATACTGTCGAAGCATTTATCGCGAAAAATATTTTATACAAGAAGTAATGTTTAAAATTTTTCAAATGTTTAACGTATTATTGCCATAAGATTAATTTTTAGGACGTAGATAAGAATTCGATAGGGAGGAAGGATTCCTTTTATTGAAGTTCTTACTCTGTCACCTATGCTTTTTCCAGTAGCACAAAATTTCTGGACCGATGTTGGATAATTGTGGATTCTCACGTTAGCCAACAGTAAGAAATGTCTGTCTTGCCGTACCATTGGCCAACGAACCATTTGCCAACAAATGTCCAACAGTGATGTACCAAATGTTAGCTGTTCAGATATCCATACAATTTGATGTGGACCGACGAAATGAATTTTTGTTGGCCAAATAACGCTCCAAATTAGAGGGGTCTCTGTTGGCTTATTGTTGGTATATCAACCCTACTATAACAAAGTTTAAGTTAGCCGCGATGAATCAAAAACCAGATGCAATAATACGTAAGTGTAGATTCTTTAGGAAATCTTGAAACTCCCATTTTGAAAGATTAAACTGAATCAGACATGTTACTGTTCTTTTATAAAATTTAATTTAAAAGGAAGATATATCTAGGATGCAACACAGAGAAAGATGTTTGGTGCGTTAATAATATCGTACTATAACCAAACTACATGTTTTCAAGGGGTTGGTTAGAGAAAGAATGACGGATATCATACACGCCACAAATTGTTCCTTTGACTTATTGGCGAATTTAATTTGGCGACAGTATTTAAATTATAAGATCTCCGTTAAGTATTAACATAAGGATACTTTTGAATTTATGAGGACAAATTTGATAAGTTAGCAGCACTGAAAGCATGTTAATAATACGTTACAAAATTTTTTGAAACTCAGCTATAAGCTACTAAAATACGACTAAATAAAAAGGACAGGCTACCGTTTTGCCATTATTACGATTCGGAAAAAAACATAATGGCATAATGAAGTATTAATCACAAATTGTAACAAACTCTAAAAGAGGAGCAACATTTCTGTAGTTGGAACATTTCTTTTACTTTTTATCTGATTATGTAGTTAGATCTCGCGCGACGACTAAAGATTAAAATTTGCATGAGAGCGTTTAACAATAGAAATAGCTTAAATTGTTTCTTTCATTTATTTAGAAGGAAAACACGTAGAATTTAAATAAAATTTCGAATAAAAGAATAAATTTATTTAAAAAATGAGGTTTTAAAAAAGGGAAAAGGAATAATTTAAAACATGTGTGATTTCACTTCACACCTAGCATTTCCCAACGGCAAATAATAAATTTATTTTATTTTATATTTTTACGACAAAACAAGTGAAACATACGCTGTCTTCCTGATACTTAATGTTTTCTAATAAGATATTCGAGCCTCTGATGACGTCTGCATATCAAGTGCACTTCTAATAGAAGGAAGAAAATGAGCAGCAGTATCATTTAATCGCTATTAAAAGTTCTAATTTATATCTTCTCAAAGTGACGATAGACTTTTGAAATTGTAAAAAATTAAATATGTAACACTAATAGTTGCTGTTCGCTGTTCAACTGTATTAAAATGTTTCCAAAACTTATTTTAATCGTAAAAATTTTCGACTTCCGTATTTTGATGGAGTTACATGTTGTAGGATTTCTTGAACCCGATTTGACTATTTTTGGAAAATGTCTATCTATTATTCAGTGTGTGACACACATTTTGTGGTCGCACTATCTCAAGAACTAATTCACGGATTTTAATCAAACTTCAAATTCAGTTAGACCTTAACATAAAATAGTACTTATTGTAGTTGGGTGTATGTCGCCCAATAGATGACGCTGTTATTCTGAATTTTTCACGATTTCTGTGATAGATATATCTCAAGAACTTATGTACGGAGTTAAATCAAGTTTCATATTCACTTAGACATTGACATAAATTGCTTCGGATTAGGTTTGACTGTATATCGAACAACAGGTGGCGCTGCTATGATGCGTTTTTCAAGATTTCTCCGATAGCTATATCTCAAGAACCAATGCACGGAATTTCATCAAACTTCATATTCTGTTAAATCTTCACATAAATAGGCCTGATACAATATTGACTTTGATAATTCATCAGGGGGCGCTGCTGTCCTATGCTTTGGGAAATATTCCTAATCGGGTCTACAACCAATTGTTGCAATTTAACGAGCGTGGTTTTCAGTATTATTAAATCTATTCTTGCAACTCTCATACACTTTTAGTCATATTGTTGCCAGAATAACTCATTTTTGACACCAACTTTTGGCTGTGGAAACGATTAAGCGAAATTATCTCTATGTATTTTATAATGATTATTACAGCTGTATCTTATTTTCTAATGCACAGAATGCACCAAATTTTAAATTTGAATTTAATGTTTTAAAATGTATAGGTTGATATAATTTTAAATTTTAATATACAACAGGAGGTGTTGTTGTTATGTTCTTCTTTTAATGCACTGATCACTGTAACTTCGTGTTCAATTTGAAGAAACTCATTCTGCTCTATATTCATAATCCTTGATGCTACTTTAAATCAATGTATTAGAGTGGCATTAGAAGAAAGTTTTGTGATGGCTGCAGCATAGCATACCAGTTTTTTTCTGGTTTTATAATTGAAACAAGAACGAAAAATCATGCGTCAAGCATAGATTACGAAACATTTTCAACACTTCCAACTAATGTAATAACTTTTCAACACTAATGTTACAAATCTTTACCATTTAATAAGGTGGAAGATGATATCTAAGTAAACAATTTGGAAAATGCATAACATATTTAAAAAGCCAATTTCAGGAATTACCAACAATAATCTGAAAAATATCCGAACCTTTTTGTGTGCCCTGTATATGATCTGTAGATTTGTACGTATACTCCATGGAATGCTAAATTATAGCTCAATTGTGAAACGTGTGGCACAGATTAAAATTCCCCTTATGGAATTTCCGTCAATAAACGGAAATGTACTCGAGATCTTTTGTGCTACCCTGTATATGATCTATACAATTTATACACACGAAGTAATAGACAGAAAAAGAGTCTAATTTAAAAACGCGTCCAGCAACTGAAAAAGCATTTCCAGCAATTTTTGTTAACAGACAGTACCGAATTTTTTGTGTGTCCCTGTAAATGAACGATAAATACTATACACATACAATATTCTATAGTAAGCCTCTTGTAGAGCACCTCAGTGATATATATCAGTTTCAATATGTTTGAAATTGTGTAACATCATTAAAATAAACCGAAAATGATTTTTCCACATATACCATAATATAACTAAATTCTTTTGAGTGTCCCTGCAAAAACTATAAGTGCTACGCACTTCATTTTCAATACCGAAAATGTCATAGTAAACCTCAATATCATATAGCAGTAGAGGAAAAGTGGGGGTCCTACTGCAGGTGGAGGGCGTAGGGCATGGTGCATGGTGCAGCACCTGCCCTCAGCCCTCCACCCGAAGTGCAACACCTGCCCAACTGCCGTCAACCCGAAGTGCAACACCTGCCCTCAGCCCTCCACTCGAACTGCAGCACCTGCCCACCGCTCGAAGTGCCCTCCACCACCTAAGATAAGGATTTCTACTATAAGATAAGGGGATTAATTAAGGATTAGTGTTAATTAATTTTAATTGCGAGACTTAGAAATATTTCGAAGCATTTTTTTTTTCCGCGTAGAAATATCTATTACAGTACAAGGTGAATTTTAACGAATTACAAAATTTAATTAATTTTAATTGGGGAACTTAGAAATTTTTCGAAGCAATTTTTTTTTTTTTTTCAACTAGAGTAGGGCTACTATATACATGTTAGAGTATATTTGAGGTGAATTTTAAATGTCAATAATGGTTTAATTAAAAATAATAATTAAAAAGGGTCATTCATTAATTTTAATTGTAGAACTTAAGAAATTTTTGCGATTTTTAGTTTTAAAAATTGCCAAAAAATAGAATTTTTAGTTTTAAAAGTCGCCAAAAGTAGAATTTTTAGAGTTAAAAGTCACCAAAAGTAGGATTTTCAGCTGAAAGTAATCTATGATATAAACTCTCAACTGAAATGAATTTTACCTTAAGGTGTGAGCTTTTGGCTAGAAGTGACCTAGAGTCAAAACTTCCTGGTCCCAGGAATCACCACGGGGAGGTAGATCACACAAACGATTCCCAAAAATATTTTTGGAAGATTTAAATATCTTCACGCACCCTGCACTCTCGTCTATCTCTTGTGAGTGTGAAACCTAAAATAGCTTTATCTAATATAAAGTCTAGAAAACCGAAGCAGTCTGATGCACTCAATGTGTTTAAAACAATGATGCTCTACCCTGATGAACGTGAAGAATGTGACTTAGAAGTGTTTCACAGACACTTACAATCTGAAATACAGGAACGTCTAATTAGTGAAATTTATGAAAAGGGTGCGATTAAATGGTACATGGTAGAAAAAATAGTACTTGAGCGTGTGGTTGTTAATGAAGAGATTGAAGAAATTCAATCGTATTTTCGATGGTCATGCTTCACCGAGCTCACCGAAGATACTATCTCACAACATATTGAAGAAGGATTTTCAAAGATAACTAAGTTCTTTGAAGAATTTGTACAAAGAGACTCTGGGTGGAAACTTAGAAAAATCCATCATTTGGAGCTCAAGATTGCTAAATATCATCCCCTTGCTGCGAGTTCCTACATTCCAATGTCTAAAAAACTGGATGATAAAAAAGCCAGAATTTTAACGTATATATAAAGTAGTAAATAAACAAGTATAAAAAATCATGCGTAGCGATATAGTTTATGAATCACTTTCCAACATTATCGAAATGCTATGTGAACAAAATATAATTTTACCAGCTAGTACATAGTTAATTAAAAATAGCGAACAGATCCCCTTTTTAATAAAAAGGCGCCCTTCGCAAAAATCCAATTATGCATAAGGACCCTTCCTAAAATCAGATAATTTACACTTTCGCCTTTTTTTTTTCAATTCAAGTTAGGCTAAAAGTACAGCTTGCGCATCGATAGGTTCGAAATACACGGACCCTTCGAAAGAAACTTTGAAAAGTTATAGATATTAAACCCTGCTCACAAAATAATGCGGCTATTCCTATTCCAGAACACTTCACAAAATAGTATAACCTTATTCGAATCTCAGATCCCTTCACAAAACAAATCCAATAGATTCAAGTTATATTAGGGCGACAGAAATACTTGACCCTTCACAAAAATCCAATTATGCATAAGGACCCTTCACAATATACCCTGTAAAAATATTATGATTCCACAGATATTTTAAGAAATAGACTACTATTCTCAAATGAATACGAATTCATGCAATGTAAAAAATAGGTTTTACACGAATGCATTTTTAGTATAACGTTCAAAATATAGATTTTTTTTTAAAGTACATATTTCACCAAATTTATCATACAAGTCTGTAAAATAGGGTAGAGCGTTTCATGAAAAATAATTGAATTTCGAGTGATTATGCTTTAAAATACATATTTATAACTGCAACTAAGATTTGAGTGTTACCCCCTCAACAGACGGATTGCTGAATCATAATGAGTCATATTATCAGATAAGCGAAGATCTTGCTTTGACACGGTGAATCACTCGCGATAAGAAATATCTGATGCTCGAGTTTCTGTCACATTTTGGGTAGGTAAATGAAGGAAATGAGCTATTTAAAACTGTAAATGTATGCGAATTATTTCATATATAGTTATTAATCTGTTAAGTTTTAAAAGGCTTCATTGAAAAATAAGAACTAAGAAATATCCCTTAAGAATTTTGAGGATAAGAGACGGATTTTAATGAATTTGATACTGGTTAGGGTAAAAAAAATACAGGGTCCCCTATAAGATATATGAATTTTAAATAATATAAAATTAAATTACATTCGTTTATGCTTTTTTGTATAGAAAATTATACTAAATTGGGTTTATACTATTATAACTTAAAAATTTCTTCTGAGGAATGAATAAAATAACTAAGCTTTGTTTTTATAAAATATATATTGTACTATTTAGTAAGTGCATTATTTAAAAAAATTTTGTTTTTAATATTGAAAAAATGTATCTTACCTAAATATTTAAACCATAATGTACTAGACTTCATCCAAACTCGAATGTATGCATGTCTTAAAAGAATTGAACGGTAACGTATATTCGCTTATCTCTTAAAACCACGGGATATTGTGACGTCATGGATAAGGCATAGGGTAGAATACAGAATGAATAAGTATTATAAGACTGAAAAATAAAATAATCATAAATCATAAATTTTGCATACTTCATACAAACACTTACAGTATGAGAAATGATTGATACTATTAACCATATGAGAAAATGAATCATTAGCTAATCTTATTAGTGTATGTCATATTTAACTAACAGGCTTGAACATGCGTGAATTTTGACTAGAATTATTCACTGAATGTAAAAAAAATATTTATATTTAGATCTAATATTTATATCATTTAACATTTTAAATTCCTATTAAAAGTATATACATTAGTATGCTTGTGAAAGGTCTATTTTTAAGACGAAACATTGTGTGAAATGTCCTGTTTTAGAGTTAAAAGTTTCGTGAAGGGGTCTGTTTGAAGGATCCTGTTTCGAAATGACTTAAAAACGCACAATTTTATTCCTAAATATTCAACTCTATTCGTTATATATGCTTCATTGAGTATTCAATCAAAAATATTAACTCAGAAATAAAATTAACAACACTAATTAAGAGGCAGCCTTAAGAATTTTTGGAATAAGAGATTGGTTTTAATTAAATAGGTTAATGAACCTAATTCGATACAAGTCTTACTAAAATAGAAATTACACTAAAAATACAGAGTCCCCTACAATATATGAATTATACTCCACTAAATTTAATAGCACCCTCCCCTATTTTCATAGAAATGGCTTCAATATAATTTAGGCTAACAATATACACTTCAAAAAATACATAGTGACCACAAGAAGGACAGGAATTCGATATGTACTACTACTTATGCAAAATATAATTTCTCTTATCGCATAAAATATATTAACAAGTCCTGTAAAAATATAATGACATGAACTATTAATACATGATTTAAAAACATATTGGTTATACAAAACATATATATATAAATATATATAAAAATTTACCGTTACCTAAAAATTTCAAGCATGATTTACTAGACTTAACCCAAATTCAACTAGATTCTTCACATGGTTCGATGACATCACTGATCGCGATAACATTTTAGATAAGCTTTACTGATAAGACCACATATCAAGTCATTTCTTCTAAAGCAAGTATACGAGTTGGTTCTGAGGTCTAGGTATGTAGTAGGTTAGTAGTAATATATTTTTAAAGTACTTTTTATTATGTGTTAAACGAAATGGTTATTTTTTTCTTTACGTAGGGCAGTCAAAATTAAAACATAAAATATTAAATTTAATCCTTAGTAATATAAAGACTTACACCTATAGAAACGCAGACATCCTTTTAGTTATAATCATGCAGACTTTAAGATATATCACATATGTTCTTTCTTTTATCATGGCATATAGGGATTTTTTTTAAATGTATGTCACGTGACTATCTAAAGCGAGATTGATACTTAAAACCATTAATATATGTGAATTCTTTCGTATAGCCCTGTATAGATGCTACTCACCATATATACATATATATATATATATATATATACTAAATCTGGTAAGTTTTAAAATGCATCATTGAATTTCAATGAAAAATAACAACTAACAAATGTTAATTAAGAGATATGCTAATGTTCGGACTTATAAAATTTTTGGGTGAACAGATCAGTTTTAATTAAATATGATAATGAATCTAATTCGATACAAGTCTTGTTAAAATAGAGATTATAGTGAAAATAGAGGATCCCCTATAATACACACTAATTATACTGCATTAATGCACTACCCCACTTATATTATCACAAAAATACCTTCGATAAAATTTAGACTATCAATACATACAAAATATATACAGAGTGTCCAGAAAAAGGGTAGGAATGACTGAAGAATTTTAACATAAATTAAAAAATAGAATCTACAGTAAGTAACTATAAATAAATATGAAGGAAAATCATGCGTCATGGTATACTTTATGAAACACTTTCCAAATGGGACTATCGTTATTACTTTAAAAAACTATTGAAATATGTGAATTAGATTAAATAATCCATACTGGAAATGTATTTTTAAAAAATTACAGACTTCGTTTCTTTCTTTTTTTTTTCACTTAGATATAATTATAAGGTTTCTTTTACAATAAAGACCTGATTCTTGTGGAGAGATTGAAAACTAGTATTTTATTGGATCGGCCTATATATGTTGGGTTTGCTATACTAGAGGTCTCTAAACTTTGCATGTATGATTTCCATTATAACTTTATAAAGAATACTTAACTATCCATATTCAAACACACAATATTTATAAGGATATAGAACAATATCGTGATTTCTTTAACTTCTCTAAGTATTCAAAACCACATCGTCTATACCGCACAAGTTTCGAACCCACAAACATATAATCAGACTTGTCATTTTATACCCAGGACGCTAACTATTGGGCTTAGTGAGCCCCTGCTTATTTTATAGTCAACATGCTAACTATTGGGCTTAGTGAGCCCCAGGCTAACTTATACCCACCACGCTAACTTTTGGGCTTAGTGAAGCCCCGCTTATTTTATACCCACCACGCTAAGTATTAGGCTGAGTGAGGCCCAGGCTATTTTATACCCACCACGCTAACTACTGGGCTGAGTGAGCCCCAGGCTATTTTCTACCCACCACGTTTACTGGGCTTAGTGTTCCCCCGCTTATTTTATACCTACCACGATAACCACAGGGCTAAGTGAGCCTGAGCTTATTATATAGTCAACACGCTAATTACTGGGATGATTAAGCCTCACGTATTTTATACCCATCACGCTAACTACTGGGCTGAGTAAGCCCCAGGTTATTTAGTCGCGTGAATATGATTTCCAAGGTATATGTCCTAACTTGATTTAGACCATTGCCTATGATAAGATAAAGCTGGGAAGTAAATTGGTAAACTATGTACATTTCCCTTGAATTGTATTTTCTTAAATATCTGCAGAAATCAGCATAGTTTATTAAAATTATATACATTCCCATTAGTTTATGAATCTACTAACTTATAATATCTATATGGTAACTTGGATTATTAGTATTCCCACTTAAAAATTTCTTTTGTAGATTTAATATGACAAACACTAACATGAGACTGACTAAACTTTTACCATTTTCGTTTCAACTTAGTTTTAGGAAATTTATCTACATAGCTTTGAATTTTACTGTTTAGTAAGTCTATTATTTCAAAGTATTATTTTTTAGTTCTAATATTCAAAACATATTCATATCGTTTTACATAGTAGGTATCAAATTAATTTAAAGTCATATTAAAAATATATATACAAATACTATTCTTACCTAACACGCCAGCTAGCTATGCACCCAACCGTCTCACACTAAGACTCTGAGATAAGTGAATGCTTGTTCAGGGTCTTATCAGCTAATATAATCACTGATAAGATTTGATCACGTGACATGTGACGTCACTGATTAAGTGATATCACGTGACCATGTGGTATCATTCAATACGTCACCAGTGACGTCAGAGATCACGTGACTAGGTCATAAAAGAACCAATTGCTAATTGCAATTAACAATTTAACTCTAATTGATTTCTATAATATATGTATAGATAAATTAATACATGATTTTTCTATTATTTCATAAAACATAGTACATGTACTATGTATTACGAAATAATATATAGATAAATAGGTAAGAATAGTATTTGTATATATATTTTTAATAGGACTTTAAATTAATTTGATACCTACTATGTAAAACGATATGAATATGTTTTGAATATTAGAACTAAAAAATAATACTTTGAAATAATAGACTTACTAAACAGTAAAATTTAAAGCTATGTAGATAAATTTCCTAAAACTAAGTTGAAATGAAAATGGTAAAAGTTTAGTCAGTCTCATGTTAGTGTTTATCATATTAAATCTACAAAAGAAATTTTTAAGTGGGAATACTAATAATCCAAGTTACCATATAGATATTATAAGTTAGTAGATTCATAAACTAATGGGAATGTATATAATTTTATGCTGATTTCTGCAGATATTTAAGAAAATACAATTCAAGGGAAATGTACATAGTTTACCAATTTACTTCCCAGCTTTATCTTATCATAGGCAATGGTCTAAATCAAGTTAGGACATATACCTTGGAAATCATATTCACGCGACTAAATAACCTGGGGCTTACTCAGCCTAGTAGTTAGCGTGATGGGTATAAAATACGTGAGGCTTAATCATCCCAGTAGTTAGCGTGTTGACTATATAATAAGCGCGGGCTCACTTAGCCCTGTGGTTATCGTGGTGGGTATAAAATAAGCGGGGGCTCACTTAGCCCTGTGGTTAGTATGGTGGCTATAAAATAAGCGGGGCTTCACTAAGCCCAAAAGTTAGCGTGGTGGGTATAAGTTAGCCTGGGGCTCACTAAGCCCAATAGTTAGCATGTTGACTATAAAATAAGCAGGGGCTCACTAAGCCCAATAGTTAGCGTCCTGGGTATAAAATGACAAGTCTGATTATATGTTTGTGGGTTCGAAACTTGTGCGGTATAGACGATGTGGTTTTGAATACTTAGAGAAGTTAAAGAAATCACGATATTGTTCTATATCCTTATAAATATTGTGTGTTTGAATATGGTAAGTTAAGTATTCTTTATAAAGTTATAATGGAAATCATACATGCAAAGTTTAGAGACCTCTAGTATAGCAAACCCAACATATATAGGCCGATTCAATAAAATACTAGTTTTCAATCTCTCCACAAGAATCAGGTCTTTATTGTAAAAGAAGCCTTATAATTATATCTAAGTGAAAAAAAAAGAAAGAAACGAAGTCTGTAATTTTTTAAAAATACATTTCCAGTATGGATTATTTAATCTAATTCACATATTTCAATAGTTTTTTAAAGTAATAACGATAGTCCCATTTGGAAAGTGTTTCATAAAGTATACCATGACGCATGATTTTTCCTTCATATTTATTTATAGTTACTTACTGTAGATTCTATTTTTTAATTTATGTTAAAATTCTTCAGTCATTCCTACCCTTTTTCTGGACACTCTGTATATATTTTGTATGTATTGATAGTCTAAATTTTATCGAAGGTATTTTTGTGATAATATAAGTGGGGTAGTGCATTAATGCAGTATAATTAGTGTGTATTATAGGGGATCCTCTATTTTCACTATAATCTCTATTTTAACAAGACTTGTATCGAATTAGATTCATTATCATATTTAATTAAAACTGATCTGTTCACCCAAAAATTTTATAAGTCCGAACATTAGCATATCTCTTAATTAATATTTGTTAGTTGTTATTTTTCATTGAAATTCAATGATGCATTTTAAAACTTACCAGATTTAGTATATATATATATATATATATATACATGTATATATGGTGAGTAGCATCTATACAGGGCTATGCGAAAGAATTCACATATATTAATGGTTTTAAGTATCAATCTCGCTTTAGATAGTCACGTGACATACATTTAAAAAAAAATCCCTATATGCCCTTGTCGCGAATCCAATTGAATTAAACGTATTCTTGGCTCCTACTAACAGGCGATGTTTGCATAAATGTATCTTTCTAAGCTGTGTGAGAAATATGTTTTTGTTTTTGTAGATGTAAATTTCTAAGCTGTGTGAGCAAGATGTTTTTTGTTTTTGTAACTGTATTTTTCCAAGCTGTGTGAAAAAATGTTGTTGTTGTAGAAATGGTTTTGTAGAATGTTTTGTCGGCACGGAAGTGAGATAATAAAAAGATATTCGTTATGTTTTTTAAAAGGAATGTTTTTCACGTATTAAAGTATTATTTTCTATTGTTTTAAAATGACGAAAGTATTAAAAAGGGTAGTTTTAAGCTATCGAAAGTCGCTATGTATGTATTTGCGACAATTTGGCGCCCGAACAGAAGGACATAGGAAGTAATATTTTTTAAGTGGAAAACTGTTAAAGTATGGATGCGTTAAAAATAAAAAGAACACCCCTTAGAAGCGCATTTACGAAGACTTTAAATGCTTTAAACGAAGCTATTAACCAGTCAAGCCCAGAAGTTAATCTAATAGAAGAGCTTTTAGATCAATTAGTAGACAAAGCATCAAGATTACGTTCCACAGATGACGAAATATTAAATTTTATGTTGGCGAATGGGTCTCCAGAAAAAGATTATGTAAAAGAGTTCGAGGCATGCGAGGAATACCATGAAAAATTAATAACAGTGAAGCAAAGTGTAAGACATTTTTTTGTTAAGCCTACCATCGAACATCAGCCTCTTTTATCTAATTCGATAGAAAACGAAAGAATGGGATCCCGCATCCTTAGATTACCTGAAATTAGTTTGCAGCCGTTTGATGGGGACTCAAGATCGTGGCTAACATTTTGGAATACCTTCAAGAAAATTCACGAAGACACTGTGTTAGACGATCACTCGAAGTTCGTATATCTGATGCAAGCAATTACTCCGAAATCGAAAGCGTCTCAAATTGTGAAAAGTTATCCTATATTGGCTGAAAATTATGCTAAAGTAATTCAACATCTTAAAGAAAGATTCGGAAGAGAAGACACTCTGATACAAATTTATGTTCGCGATCTGCTGCAGCTGGTATTATGTAATAATAATACATCGAAAAGAGAGTGTAATTTGTCGTCGTTATATGACAACCTAGAAACCAAACTCAGATCGTTGGAATCTCTTGGGGTCACAGAGGATAAATACGCTAGCATTTTATTCCCGTTGGTGGAATCGTGTTTACCTCATGCCGTTCTCCGAATTTGGGAACGGGATCGTGAGAAGTCTGATCAAGGTAAGAGTGAATTAAATTCTATACTTAATTTCTTAAAAAATGAAGTGTTGTCTGAAGAACGTATTTTATTGGCGCGTACTAGTTTTGGTTTTGATAAATCTAAGAATTTTACTAGATTTAAAAATGTTGAATATAATTCTGTGCCAACTGCTACTGATTTATTTGTAAGTGATAAATCTAAGGATAAACATTTAATTAAGAAATATGAGGAAACATGTATATTTTGTGACAAGTGTCACTTATCAGAAAAATGTTTTAAAGCTAATTCGCTTTCTTTTGAAGATAAACGAAGTATAATTTTGAAAAAGGGGGCTTGTTTTGTCTGTCTTAAGAAAAATCATATTTCACGTCACTGTAAATCGAAGATTAAATGTTTAAATTGTGGTAAAACGCATTTTGCTGTAATGTGTCAAAATGTTTGTAATGAAGAGAGTAATACGGCATTAGAAAGTCGTAAACATGAGTCAGGGAGTAGTGATACTGTTTTGACTACTCAAGGTTCCGACCCATCAGTGTTATTACAAACTTTGCATGTACGTGTAAAGCACGATGGCAAAGAAAAAATTGTACGGGGAGTCATAGATACGGGCTCAGAGCGTTCATATTTATCAGAAGATGTAATTAAGTATATGAATTATAAAAGTATTGATGAAGTTAAATTAATTCATAAATTATTTGGTGGTGTTGAAACAAGTGAGACAAACCACAACAAATATAGAATTCATTTAAGTAGTATTGATAATAGTTATAAATGTGATATGCATGTTTTAGATGTTCCTGTTATTTGTTCTAATATAAAAAAGGTGCCAAATGGACCTTGGTTAAAAAAATTAAATAAATATGGTATTAAGATTTCGGATGTTGAAAACAATGTATGTAAAACCGAAAACGAAATTAAATTGTTAATTGGTTCCGATGTGGCGGGAAAATTACTCACCGGAAATATTAAAGTTTTAAAAAGTGGTCCGGTTGCTGTAAAGACCCATTTGGGGTGGACTCTCATGGGGAAAATTCCAGGCATTAAATCTGAAACAAATGATTCTCTTATGGTTATTTCGTCTCTTTGGAACGAAAGTTCCGTTGCTGACTTATGGAAGCTAGATATTCTTGGTATAACTGATCCGGTTGAATCTAAAACTAAAAATGAAATTCATGAAGAAACTATGCAACATTTTAAAAGAAACATAAGAATAGATTCAGATGGGAGGTATGAAGTAGCATTGCCTTGGGTACTAGATAATGCCCGCTTACCTAGTAATAGAGAATTGGCCGAAAAACGGCTTGCTGCAACGAAGAAAAGGTTATCAAATTTGAATAAAACTGAAGTTTATAATGAAGTATTTGATACATGGTTAAATGCAGGAATAATTGAAAGGGTGGTCGATAATAAAAATCCAAAATACATTATTTGCCACACAGGCCTGTATTTAAAGAATCGAGTGAAACTACTAAAGTAAGGCCGGTTTTTGATGCTTCGGCTCATGTGAAAGGTTTTCCTTCATTAAATGATTGTCTAGATAAAGGATTAAATATGATTGAAATGATTCCGACAATATTGCATCGTTTTCGGAAATTTTCTGTTGGTGCAGTATCTGATATAGAAAAGGCATTCTTACAGATAGGTATTACAGAAAGTGATAGAGACTATCTACGGTTTTTATGGAAGGATAATATAATTTACAGACATAAACGTGTGGTTTTCGGAATCAATTGCAGCCCTTTTTTACTAGCGGCTACTCTGAAACACCATCTGGAAAGTACACCTGACAATTTTGTTTCTACAGCAGAAACTTTGAATGAATCTTTGTATGTAGATAATTGTGTTTGTAGTTTCAACACAACTGAAGAGTTAAACAAGTTCATAATTGAATCGAGAATGTTACTGTCCTCCGCGAAATTCAATTTAAGGGGATGGCTGTCAAATTATCCAATTCAAATTATGTCTGGAACTTCAACAGTTAACATAATACCAGTACTAGGCTTAAACTGGGATCTAGAAAACGATACCCTATCTTGCAAAATCGGCCCTATTGAGGAAGAGCAAATTATTCCTACAAAACGAGCTCTACTTTCATTGGCTCAGAAGGTTTTTGATCCTTTGGGATTTGCCTCACCCGTGACTTTGCTCCCTAAACTTATTCTACAAGAATGCTGGAAGTTGAAATTAAAGTGGGATGAATTAATTCCAGAGAATTTAGCTAAACAATTTTTGAAGTGGGTGCAAGGAATAAAATTAATTTCTGACATCAAACTTGAGCGCTGGATGAATCTACATAATTTTGAAAATGATGTAAGTCTTCACATATTTTGTGACGGAAGTAAACACGCATATGCTGCTTGTATTTTTCTGAGAGTAAAGAAGAAAAATGAAATTTTGGTGAGTTTTATACAAGCACGCGCAAGAGTAGCTCCTCTTAAGAACCGAACTATACCGCGGTTAGAGCTTTTATCATGCTGCATTGGAGCCAGGTTGGGTAGTAGTGTCATTGCTGATTTAAGAATTCCAAATTTGAAGATCTGTTATTGGTGTGATTCAACCACAGCTTTAAGCTGGATAAAGCGAGATGATAAATGGGGAACATTTGTCTGGAATCGTGTAGAAGAAATCAGATCTTTGTCACAGAAAGATCAGTGGCGACATATTTCAGGAAAATTTAATCCGGCTGATCTTCCTTCCAGAGGTTGTTCCATTGAACAGTTCTTGCAGATAAAATGGTGGGAGGGACCAGCCTGGCTGGCTGAGCCAGAATTTACTTGGCCTCAAAGTGTCGAATCACCAGATGAAGAAGTTATTAATACTGAGAAACGGAAAAGTGTCATTTCAGCATTAAACAAGAACACGAAACCTAATGATTGGTATTATCGACGATTTTCATCATACAAGAAAATAATAAGATTGATTGCATGGATTCTAAGATTCATAAGTAATTCAAGAAAACCGAATTTAAAAGAAGTATCTGATCTTACATGTTTAGAAATAGAACAAGCTGAAAGAAAATTAATGATTTTGATCCAGAAAGACAGCTTTGATGGAAAAAATAATGAGAAAATTCGTAGCCTAAGACCAATCCGTGATGAAGATGGTATCATCAGAGTAAAAACACAAGTCATCTATCGAGAAGATACTGTCAATTTTAAGTACCCAATTCTTTTGCCGTCTGACCATCCTGTAGTCCATCGATTGATCTCCTGGAAACACCAAGAGCTATTACATGCAGGAGTGGCTCTTTTGATGACATCTATACGAGAAGACTACTGGATCCTGAAAGCCAGGAAAACCATTCGAGCAGTAGTTCAGAAATGCGTGCGTTGTAAAATATTTAGTACACAGAAGACAGAGTCAGAACCTATTGCATTGCCAGCAGAAAGAGTTCAAGATGCGGCAGTATTCCAAATAACTGGAGTAGATTTAGCTGGGCCCTTATATTTGAAAAATGGAAAAAAGGTATGGATTGTGTTGTACACTTGTGCAGTGTACAGGGCCATACATTTAGAATTAGTGACGTCATTAGCAACAGATACCTTCCTCCAATCTTTTAGGCGCTTTATAGCGAGAAGAGGAAGACCGACGACCGTTTATTCTGATAATGGTAAAAATTTTGTCGGTGCAGATAGAGCTTTTTCAGACATCGATTGAGAACAGATCTCAGCTGCAGCAGCTGTACAAAAGATTCGTTGGAAATTCAATCCGCCTACTGCTGCTTGGTGGGGTGGTTGGTGGGAGAGGTTGATACAAATGGTGAAACGCATCTTGAGGAAAGTACTAGGTAGAGCCTCATTATCCTATGAAGAGCTTATCACAATTCTTTGTGACTGCGAACAAGTTGTAAATGCTAGACCACTCACGAATCGGCATCAGAAGATGTGGATGATCTAGCACCTTTAACACCATCAATGTTTCTTCAAGAAATAAGATCTTCAGATGTGATAGATTTTGATGCAATTGACGCACAAGAATTAAACAGAAGAGCAAAGTATAGACAACAAGTTCGAGAACATCTTAGAAGACGATTCCGTATTGAGTATTTAGGGCAGTTACGCCAACAAAATTCCCTGCAAAAGAATGCCAAGCAACTGACCGTTGGTGATGTCCTTCTCGTAGAGTCTGATAAGAAACGTACGTATTGGACTTTAGCTCGTGTGCAAGAACTAATTTCTGGAAAAGAGGGTCACCCGAGAGTTGCTCGGGTAAAAACTGAAAATGGTGAACTTTTAAGACCAATACAAAAACTGTATAATCTAGAGATTCCAAAAGAAAACTCTTTAGAACCAATATTACGAACAAGAAGTGGTAGAACAGTGACTGTTCCAAAACGTTTTCAGTCATAAGACTATTTTTTTGAACACTGAACTTTTCAAACTTTTTTCCTTATTTTTTAGTAGATCTCATTTCCTAGTGTTAATTTGAATTTGTAATAATATGTTTAATTTTTGTTTGAATTTTTGCAGAAATTTGTATAATTTGTCTTTGAAAATTAGGATTAAGAATATCTATACTTTGGCCATGTAATGTAAGTATAATGTTACACATATTTTGTTTTATTTTGAATTTTGTTGTGCATATTGTTGAGTTTTCCTGTTGAAAACTCAAGGTGGGAGATTGTCGCGAATCCAATTGAATTAAACGTATTCTTGGCTCCTACTAACAGGCGATGTTTGCATAAATGTATCTTTCTAAGCTGTGTGAGAAATATGTTTTTGTTTTTGTAGATGTAAATTTCTAAGCTGTGTGAGCAAGATGTTTTTTGTTTTTGTAACTGTATTTTTCCAAGCTGTGTGAAAAAATGTTGTTGTTGTAGAAATGGTTTTGTAGAATGTTTTGTCGGCACGGAAGTGAGATAATAAAAAGATATTCGTTATGTTTTTTAAAAGGAATGTTTTTCACGTATTAAAGTATTATTTTCTATTGTTTTAAAAATGACGAAAGTATTAAAACGGGTAGTTTTAAGCTATCGAAAGTCGCTATGTATGTATTTGCGACAGCCATGGTAAAAGAAAGAACATATGTGATATATACTAAAGTCTGCATGAATATAACTAAAAGGATGTCTGCGTTTCTATAGGTGTAAGTCTTTATATTACTAAGGATTAAATTTAATATTTTATGTTTTAATTTTGACTGCCCTACGTAAAGAAAAAAATAACCATTTCGTTTAACACATAATAAAAAGTACTTTAAAAATATATTACTACTAACCTACTACATACCTAGACCTCAGAACCAACTCGTATACTTGCTTTAGAAGAAATGACTTGATATGTGGTCTTATCAGTAAATCTTATCTAAAATGTTATCGCGATCAGTGATATCATCGAACCATGTGAAGAATCTAGTTGAATTTGGGTTAAGTCTAGTAAATCATGCTTGAAATTTTTAGGTAACGGTAAATTTTTATATATATTTATATATATATGTTTTGTATAACCAATATGTTTTTAAATCATGTATTAATAGTTCATGTCATTATATTTTTACAGGACTTGTTAATATATTTTATGCGATAAGAGAAATTATATTTTGCATAAGTAGTAGTACATATCGAATTCCTGTCCTTCTTGTGGTCACTATGTATTTTTTGAAGTGTATATTGTTAGCCTAAATTATATTGAAGCCATTTCTATGAAAATAGGGGAGGGTGCTATTAAATTTAGTGGAGTATAATTCATATATTGTAGGGGACTCTGTATTTTTAGTGTAATTTCTATTTTAGTAAGACTTGTATCGAATTAGGTTCATTAACCTATTTAATTAAAACCAATCTCTTATTCCAAAAATTCTTAAGGCTGCCTCTTAATTAGTATTGTTAATTTTATTTCTCAGTTATTATTTTTGATTGAATACTCAATGAAGCATATATAACGAATAGAGTTGAATATTTAGGAATAAAATTGTGCGTTCTTAAGTCATTTCGAAACAGGATCCTTCAAACAGACCCCTTCACGAAACTTTTAACCCTAAAACAGGACATTTCACACAATGTTTCGTCTTAAAAATAGACCTTTCACAAGCATACTAATGTATATACTTTTAATAGGAATTTAAAATGTTAAATGATATAAATATTAGATCTAAATATAAATAATTTTTTTTACGTTCAGTGAATAATTCTAGTCAAAATTCACGCATGTTCGAGCCTGTTAGTTAAATATGACATACACTAATAAGATTAGCTAATGATTCATTTTCTCATATGGTTAATAGTATCAATCATTTCTCATACTGTAAGTGTTTGTATGAAGTATGCAAAATTTATGATTTATGATTATTTTATTTTTCAGTCTTATAATACTTATTCATTCTGTATTCTACCCTATGCCTTATCCATGACGTCACAATATCCCGTGGTTTTAAGAGATAAGCGAATATACGTTACCGTTCAGTTCTTTTAAGACATGCATACATTCGAGTTTGGATGAAGTCTAGTACATTATAGTTTAAATATTTAGGTAAGATACATTTTTTCAATATTAAAAACAAAAATGTTTTAAATAATGCGCTTACTAAATAGTACAATATATATTTTATAAAAACAAAGCTTAGTTATTTTATTCATTCCTCAAAAGAAATTTTTAAGTTATAATAGTATAAACCCAATTTAGTATAATTTTCTATACAAAAAAGCATAAACGAATGTAATTTAATTTTATATTATTTAAAATTCATATATCTTATAGGGGACCCTGTATTTTTTTACCCTAACCTGTATCAAATTCATTAAAATCCGTCTCTTATCCTCAAAATTCTTAAGGGATATTTCTTAGTTCTTATTTTTCAATGAAACCTTTTAAAACTTGACAGATTAATAACTATATATGAAATAATTCGCATACATTTACAGTTTTAAATAGCTCATTTCCTTCATTTACCTACCCAAAATGTGACAGAAACTCGAGCATCAGATATTTCTTATCGCGAGTGATTCACCGTGTCAAAGCAAGATCTTCGCTTATCTGATAATATGACTCATTATGATTCAGCAATCCGTCTGTTGAGGGGGTAACACTCAAATCTTAGTTGCAGTTATAAATATGTATTTTAAAGCATAATCACTCGAAATTTAATTATTTTTCATGAAACGCTCTACCCTATTTTACAGACTTGTATGATAAATTTGGTGAAATATGTACTTTAAAAAAAAATCTATATTTTGAACGTTATACTAAAAATGCATTCGTGTAAAACCTATTTTTTACATTGCATGAATTCGTATTCATTTGAGAATAGTAGTCTATTTCTTAAAATATCTGTGGAATCATAATATTTTTACAGGGTATATTGTGAAGGGTCCTTATGCATAATTGGATTTTTGTGAAGGGTCAAGTATTTCTGTCGCCCTAATATAACTTGAATCTATTGGATTTGTTTTGTGAAGGGATCTGAGATTCGAATAAGGTTATACTATTTTGTGAAGTGTTCTGGAATAGGAATAGCCGCATTATTTTGTGAGCAGGGTTTAATATCTATAACTTTTCAAAGTTTCTTTCGAAGGGTCCGTGTATTTCGAACCTATCGATGCGCAAGCTGTACTTTTAGCCTAACTTGAATTGAAAAAAAAAAGGCGAAAGTGTAAATTATCTGATTTTAGGAAGGGTCCTTATGCATAATTGGATTTTTGCGAAGGGCGCCTTTTTATTAAAAAGGGGATCTGTTCGCTATTTTTAATTAACTATGTACTAGCTGGTAAAATTATATTTTGTTCACATAGCATTTCGATAATGTTGGAAAGTGATTCATAAACTATATCGCTACGCATGATTTTTTATACTTGTTTATTTACTACTTTATATATACGTTAAAATTCTGGCTTTTTTATCATCCAGTTTTTTAGACATTGGAATGTAGGAACTCGCAGCAAGGGGATGATATTTAGCAATCTTGAGCTCCAAATGATGGATTTTTCTAAGTTTCCACCCAGAGTCTCTTTGTACAAATTCTTCAAAGAACTTAGTTATCTTTGAAAATCCTTCTTCAATATGTTGTGAGATAGTATCTTCGGTGAGCTCGGTGAAGCATGACCATCGAAAATACGATTGAATTTCTTCAATCTCTTCATTAACAACCACACGCTCAAGTACTATTTTTTCTACCATGTACCATTTAATCGCACCCTTTTCATAAATTTCACTAATTAAACGTTCCTGTATTTCAGATTGTAAGTGTCTGTGAAACACTTCTAAGTCACATTCTTCACGTTCATCAGGGTAGAGCATCATTGTTTTAAACACATTGAGTGCATCAGACTGCTTCGGTTTTCTAGACTTTATATTAGATAAAGCTATTTTAGGTTTCACACTCACAAGAGATAGACGAGAGTGCAGGGTGCGTGAAGATATTTAAATCTTCCAAAAATATTTTTGGGAATCGTTTGTGTGATCTACCTCCCCGTGGTGATTCCTGGGACCAGGAAGTTTTGACTCTAGGTCACTTCTAGCCAAAAGCTCACACCTTAAGGTAAAATTCATTTCAGTTGAGAGTTTATATCATAGATTACTTTCAGCTGAAAATCCTACTTTTGGTGACTTTTAACTCTAAAAATTCTACTTTTGGCGACTTTTAAAACTAAAAATTCTATTTTTTGGCAATTTTTAAAACTAAAAATCGCAAAAATTTCTTAAGTTCTACAATTAAAATTAATGAATGACCCTTTTTAATTATTATTTTTAATTAAACCATTATTGACATTTAAAATTCACCTCAAATATACTCTAACATGTATATAGAATACCCTACTCTAATTGAAAAAAAAAATTGCTTCGAAAAATTTCTAAGTTCCCCAATTAAAATTAATTAAATTTTGTAATTCGTTAAAATTCACCTTGTACTGTAATAGATATTTCTACGCGGAAAAAAAAATGCTTCGAAAAATTTCTAAGTCTCGCAATTAAAATTAATTAACACTAATCCTTAATTAATCCCCTTATCTTATAGTAGAAATCCTTATCTTAGGTGGTGGAGGGCACTTCGAGCGGTGGGCAGGTGCTGCAGTTCGAGTGGAGGGCTGAGGGCAGGTGTTGCACTTCGGGTGGAGGGCAGTTGGGCAGGTGTTGCACTTCGGGTGGAGGGCTGAGGGCAGGTGCTGCACCATGCACCATGCCCTACGCCCTCCACCTGCAGTCGGACCCCCACTTTTCCTCTACTTATAGCAATTGCATGACAACCCGAATATATTTACGGGAGTTAGAGCATGGACATACAGACAAACCGAATTCATAAGCACTTTTCAACTATGTTGGAAAGTGTTAGAAAGTTGATTTATTTAATTGAAAGTTCCATCTTTGATTGTGAAAAAGAGGTACTTTTTAAATCAATATTATACAAATCAACTACACACACACACAAAAAGAAAAAAAACCGCTTTTTTTAAGTGTGTTATCTTTATTCAATTACTAATTCTTAGTTTTAAAAGCATACTTTCAACTGCAAAATGTTTCAAATATTGTTTTGAAACATACAAACAGCCATTTACATTAAAATAGCATTTTTAAAAGTTACGAAATTTACTTTTGTATACGACTCTGGTCCCTATAAGATATATTTACAAAAACTTTCTCCATGTTCTATAACAAGTAAAACAGTAAAAATTCCATTCTTCTACGATCCAAACTTACAAAGTTATTGTTACGGTTGGTTTCAACCAAAATTTTTTTTTAAAATCTACATTAATTACCTTAAATCACTCTCTCAACATTTATTTAAAAGTTTTCTTCTTGTTTCTGTTTTAAATAAATATATAAATAAAAGTAATTGTAATATTAATAATAAAAGCAGTTTTTTTTCCTCTTCTTTCCATTTCTTTTAAGCAAAGCAATTTCAACTTTCATAGTCTAACGTAGCTTCCTGTTTTCATATACGAAAAGTAGACAGCAAGGAGGGATGTTTGTCAGTTAAAGACCGCACAGGTGGAAAATTTGGAGTCATCTAGTCTGACTTTGATATAAGAATGACCGACCGCCCTGTATAAGAATTACGTTATCTTATGAGTGTACTATACACGCAATTAGGCTTTGTAAGTTTACGACAGGCTTCAATTGGCTCTGCTATCAGGCGGATAGCTGGCGCCCATGTAAACAGAGGCTCACAGGACCCCCCTTCAGCACACGCCATGGGGGTGAAGCATGGCTGCCTTCCCCCATGAAGCGGTTGGCAGAGTGGAGCGACAAGCTGTTGCTTTCAGGAAGAGTCCATTTTTCCTTTTGTTTCCATTCCCGTACCCCTGGCAGAGTGGATCGGTCCCGTTTTTCAAGCGGCGCGGGAGAGTGAATGTTTACGACACTTGTTGCTTGGCTGAGATACCTGTCGTTTGGTTAGTAAGATTAATGGACTTGTTACGGGGCTCGAAAACTGGCCTGTGGGCTGGATTGCGAAGCTGTTGAAGGCGAACAGGTTTTTGGAAGATTATTGAAAGTGGGACATTGATGGCCCTACACTAACTATCCTAAATCATAGCGTTATGATGAAAAGAGTATAATTCTATAAGGGCATTTTCGAGTTGCGGATCTATAACTGTTAGCGAGAGATTAAAAAGAAGATATGTTTGGCCCGTTTTGCGTAGTGGCGTTCTAAGAAATAGTATTACATTATTATGACTTCTTAATCCTCAGAGGTGATCATAGATATTGAACTAGACGGTCGTTAGAAATAGTAGTGTTCTGAGTTAAGGTGATGCCCATCTTAGAATAAGACACATGTTTTATGAATGGGAGACTTTTGGTTTTGACAGTGAAATTCTGGGCCGTGGGACAATTTCCCCCTCCTGACAAGATGATAGACCCAGTAGCTGATGGCAAGTGATGCAGTGTGATGAGAGGTACGAAGTGGTAACCAAATCTCCATCGTGATGGCATTTGACACATCGTGTGATGATGAATGTTAGCGTGAACCCACATGGGTATTGACAGAATTTTTCCCCAGCCTGAATACTCCAGATTAAGTGTGTTCAACAGATTTTGAAAAAGGACGAAATGCTCCTAAGTGTCCACTGATTAAAATTGTAGAACTCTCCACCTATTGTAAGTACTCTTTACATAGTTTTTTTTTTTTTTTTTTTTTTTTTTTTTTTTTTTTTTTGTACATCTTTCTAAAAAAAAAAAAAAAAGTATGTTTGCTATACCAGAGTTTAAAAGTGAAATGAATATCTTTAGATAATTTCAATAAGAATTTACATTATGAATAGAAATAGTCTGTAGGTTGATATATAATGTTTGTATAATTGAACGACCATTAAATGGTAATGTGATGATAATTTTAAAAATATGATGTGTAATTTAAAAGTAACCAGTGAGTGGTTTCAACTTAAAAGATCAGCTGTTATATTGTCTTATTAAGATTATTTTTGATAACTTAGTTGCTTCATAATTTTAAATGTTCAAATAAATTGAGTTTTTTTGTTTATTATCAAGGATGGTATGTTTTTCTTTGTACAAATCTCTAAATAATTAATATTTTATATTCACAGTAAACCTATAAGAAAGGCTTAACCTTTCTGTGAGTAATATAAAAAAAAAAAAAGAGAGAATCCAACTTTATTAAATTAAGACTTTAAAATTTCTTAAGTTTAAATTCATAACTGACTGTTTTAATGAACATTAATTGAGGTTCACTTAATGTTATACAATCGTATTTTTGATCTTGGTTTAAGGATGGATAGATTAATAAGTGAAACAGCAATATTAAATTTAATTTCATAAATGTTAAATTAAGCTTTAACTCTCCTCTTTCAGAAACATTGTTTTTCTAAAATATACACCAAAAATGTTTTATTTTAAAAAGTAGAAAAAAAAAAAAAAGGGGAATGAAAAGGATTGTATTCCTTGTTTATGAGCCACTATACGATTTTGGTTAACCAATCTGATCATGTTCAGAATCTCCATATTTTGTTCTAAAATTTAGTATATCATCATATCCCTATTCTATTAACGGATTTAACTCTTTCTCCTTTTGGTCCTCATATTAGAGGAATTTCAGGTTGTCTTCCTTTTTCCAAATTGAATGATGATTACATCTTTATTAATCTAATGTATGTGGAGTTTTGAGCTTGATCGGGTTGGAGTGGAGTTGGGTGTTCTTCATGCAATTCAGTATACTACTTGATTTAGAAATCTGTTGCCCCTTACTACATTTAATATTGTCTTAAAATGATGAGTTCAAAATTATCATGTTGTATTAACTTATTCGGATTCTTAAGTTTTGATATTTTGATTAGTTTAATATAATTTGCTCCCTTTTCCTTGGCAACAGATTTCAGTGGAGCTAATCAGGGTATACTTGTTTTTTTTAATCAATCAATTGTCAAATGAACGTTGAGTAACAATTGAACCTTTTAAATTAAGTAAGTTGTGTTTTAGAAAGAACCCCAAACCCCACAACATTATGATTCTTTAAATTTTATAGATGTTCCAAGTTACGAGTTTTTCTGTTTTTCTGCCATTAAATTTTTATTTACTTCATAAACTAATGCAACATTAAAATATTTTTGCAATTGATAGCGTATTATTTAAATCAAGATTTATCGATTGAAATGAGAAATACGATTAACTTTGCCAATTACACTTTTTTCACAATTTATTATTTAAAATTTAGGGAAATTATACAATATAAAATTATTTCAATCTTAAAATTTGTTTATCTCAGTCACAAACTCTGCTGAAGTACATTACTGTCTGTTTGAACCAAGGAAAAATATTACATATAAAAGAAACATCTTTCGGTTCCCTACTACTATCTTTATTTTTTCGAATTTCTGCCTGGCAAAATGAAGCAAAATAACTGTCTTATCGAAGAAGACGAAAAATTTTACAAGTCAATTCCGAAAGCCTTTACCCTGTTTTTTCTCATCCGGTCAACTTGCTGTTGAGGTCAATAAATCAGTTTCTGGTTTTCCCTTCAAAGCAAATGGAAAAAGTTTCATTTTTGTTTTAAAAGTAAGGATTTTTTTTTTCTTTTTCACTTTGGATGACGGAGTCATCGTATTATTTCTGCAAGACCGAAAAAATTCAGACTTCTAACTTCACCAAGCAATAAGCTCCATAACTCGAATAAAACTAATTAAAAAAAAAAGACTTATCAGGAAAAAAAGGCAACAATCTACGACATTCTTTGAATTTCATTTTTTCGCCTAAAATAAGTAAGATGTTATAGATACAACACACACGCGTTCTCCCTTTTACATTATTTTACAAGAAAGTGTGTGTATGTGTATAATATTATACGCATACACACGTATAAATACAGGGTGTCCCTTAGTAGATTGAAAGTGTTTGAAATTCATTAAGAAGTAAACGGTGACAGTATTGAAATTATTCTTGCAGGAGATTAATGCGTAAAGTTGAAAATATCTTTGCTTCTACTTTTAATTATAAATATCACCGATAGATGGCGCTGCACTGTGGCAAACTGTTAGAATGCTTAAACTGAAAATGGATCAAAGTTCACTCAGCTTTTAATTTTCATTCTGATTAACTGTTCTAACGCCAAAGAAAAGGGTTTGTGGTTTGAAATTGCAAAGTTAATATTGCAGTTTTAGACAGTTCAGTATCCTCTACCGATGATATTTGGAATAAAACCAGTAAGCGTAATAAAGGCATTTATAACCTCACACATCACTCTTCAGCAACAATAACTTCAATAGTTCTCGCCGTTTACTTATTATTGAGTTTAAATAACTTTTAAGACAGCATCTAGAACAGAATATTTTTCCGTTTACAAATAAATTATCCTATCATTTTGTTTTTTTACTGGAAAACAACAAAATTTTGAATGAACCATATATTGTTGTTATTGCTTGAATATATAGTATACTACACATATAGTCACCGTTTATTTTTTATGAATTTCGAAAACGTTCAATCCACTTTAGGGCACCCCCTATGAACATTTTATATCATATTTAAATAAGAGGCATGCAAATCATGGAAATGATCTCCGTGGAATAAAATGAAAAAAAAGAAAGAAACAGAATTATCGAAATATTATATATATACATATATGGGTGGGATTATGATGAGTAGTTTCAACACAACAGAGGTTCTTCAAATACAATATAAACAAATAGCTTTAATAAGATTACAAAATTACAACTGAAGGTTATTATTATTATTATTAAACCGCAGACCAGGCCCCTACCTGCCGGGCATTATGCCCAGCTTAACGAGTTTGTATACCTGGCCGCGGGGCGAAATTCGCCTAATCTCCTCATAACGGAGATCCACCTGATTAGCTTCTTGGGTGTCCTTGGCTGCAACGGTATTTCGTGAGAGTTACTTTGATACTGTCACGAAATACCGTTGCAGTTCAACATATAACTAGATTACTATTAATTAACAAGCGTAACTTCCCGTTTTTCAATAAAACCATAATCTGCAAGCTTCTCTGAGCATTACGTTAAAAATCAACCAACAACAATGGATAAAATCTATAGAACTCTTGCCCATGCTTGCGTGTTTTCCTTTTGTCATTTCGTAAACTCATTTTTATGCTCCCCTTTATCGCGGCTCGTAAATATTATTATTTCATTGAGTGTATATCATTAATGCTGTTACTTCTCATTATTGGTTGCTGTTACTTCTCATTATTTGTTGCTGTTACTTCTCATTATTTGTTGCTGTTATTTCTCATTATTCCCTCCCACATACACATATACACACATATATATATATATGAAAATATTATATTGGGTTTGTTAACTGTTTATTGCTGGGTCACTGTTGTCGATGAAAATTTTCCGCAATTTAGGTAAGGTATATTTCCATATTACTATTAAGGAGGTTGAAGACATTGACGAAGTTGGCTCAGATATTCAGATATTTAAAAGACATATTTTGAGAACTAGTAGGTACCTGCATGGCCACAATATTGTTTTCATGACGTACAATTCCGAGGATTTTCGAGACAAAACACTAAGCAATCAGCTGGCTCTATGTCCAAGGAATTTCTCCAGAATAAATAAATGACAACACAAGCCTTTGAAGGCAGCCAGTCTATTTTTGAAATTACTTCACATATACTCGGAGAACACTCTCTTCCACTGTCAAACTAGTCCATGATACTTCGTCAAAACTTCGACAAATTAGCATTTAAAAGAAAAAAAACACCTCTGTGCATAGCGTTCAAAAACTTTTAATTAAATTCCATATCAATTATAGGACAAAAACTCCTTTGATGTGCAGCAGTTTTATTTAACAGAGGAAAACACACACAAAGTTCCTTTCCGATCTTGCGCAGCTGTTTTTAAACCCTAGCGGACGACCCCAAAAAAATACGCACTACATATGGAACTTATCCAGTCAAATGCCTAGATTAAGGTGTCCACAGCGGAAGCATAATTTCGATGTAATGAGGTTCCTTAAACACCCAAAATAAAGTTTCCATAACATTCTGGATTAGAATTAATAATAAAATGCTCCGAATTCAAAATAGCCAAAAAGAGAAATATTACTAACGCAATGCCAAAATGAAAATAAAAGAAAGAAAATTATTAGGATTTTTTGAAAGGGTAAAAAAAAAAAAAGAATAATAGCATTTAAGACGAAATACAGTAAAATTAAATGGTAAAAATTTAGAATAAATTTAAGATAGATTAATTATTAAAATATGTTATATATGTCTATAATAAAAGTTTTGCTAATAATAACTATTAAATCACAGGAAAATCGACAATATATAAATGAACCAATAATTATAATACAATATGAAAATGTATATCCAGTATTATAAAATGTACAAATTCAAAGAAAGAAAAATAAATAAAAGTATGAGGAGAAAAAATTCACGAGCAGGATGGGGAAAATATTACAAGAGGAATGAAATTTTTTCGAAATTTCTTAAAGATTTCCCTTAGCGGCATTTAAAGATAATATATATTTAAATGATTAAACTTTCACATGTAACTGCAGTTTGAATATCGTATCTTTATTTCACATTTCCGAAACTCAAATGTATTTTAAGTTCAAAAAATATAAATTTTAGCCTTAACCCAGCAATAATTATGTTCAAAGAATTAATTTTTTTCTTAAAATAAGAACTTATATTATTCGCCATTTGTTTTGAGGGATTGTAGATCTTAAGAGGGTCATTGCATTTTTCAGTATGGTATTCCTAATAATTGCAATTAATATGCTTGCATGGATTAGATGAAATGTTTTTTTTTTTTTCAAAGTAATTTTAAAATGCAATTATATATGGTTAATATTTATTAATTAACATGTTTTCTTGGACTGCTTTGCTCAATACATAATAGGGTGATTTTCAAAAGTATTAGACATGGTATGTTTGTGCAATATATGTGAGAAAAAGTGATTTTCTTTTAACATTATATTAAAAAATACTCTCAAATAGCAGTTTCTAAACTTAGTTGTTAAGCGACCTATACACTGTAGAAAAAAAACTGTTTGTTAATCTAGGAAAGTATAATATAGTCACAAACGAAAATATACAGTAACCTCCTCAAGAGTTACCCACGATTCCGAAAAATGTTCTTTATCTGCACAAACCTCAGAAACTAAGATATTTTCAAGATTTAAAGAAGCATTTATAAAAACAAAGTTTCTGTTGCTGCCACGGACTTTCGGAAACATTTCCGACTAGTTTTTATAGTGTGTTATTCGGTTTTCTCAACCTCGAATATAGGTTTTTTGGATGCTATCAATTCTCAAGTTAAGCATTTTCATGTCCAACAAACATGTTTTACAAATAAGCATGTTAAATTAACTACATTAGCATTAACATTAAAATTAATATTATTTTGTTACTATTGCATGTATAATTTCAGATACGCAGCTGAAAAAGTTTAATTGAGAATTGATAGCATTCTAAAAACCGTTATTCCGGTTTGAGAAAACTGATTAATACACTGTAAAAACTACTCGGAAACGTTTCCGAAAATCCGTGGCAGAAAAAGAAATTTTATTTTTATAAATGATTTTTGAAATCTCGAAATTATATTATTTTCTGATGTTTCTAAAGATATAGAACACTTTTCGGAATCTTGGGTAGCCCGGAAGAGGTTATTGTGTATTTTCGTAAGTGGGTACTGATATTTCTGATCACTGATTTCTGATATGATTTAATGATATTTTTGTCATTTTATTTTCGTAGATTAAGAAACATTTGAATTTTTCTTTACCCATCATACGTAGTGTAGGGTAAGTCTTGTAATCGTTTTGAAAATCGAAAAACATTTTTTTTTTTGACGGATTTACACGTTTCAGACACTGGAGATTCCGAAAAACATATTTTTAGAAAAAAAATTGCCGTCCGTCTGTTTGTGTGTCTGTAAACGCTCTATCTCCCGAAAATATTGAGATGGAGACTTGAAATTTGGTATGTACTTAGTATGTAATAAAGGAAAGAAGCTTATTGAATTTCAGTAACCTCGATTATCGGAACTATTTTTTTCTGACTCTCAAAATATCATTCTGATAAAAGGTACATAAAAATTTTCGAAATTGTTTATTTTAAGGAGTGAATATAAAAGACAAGAAAAAAAACATAAATTTTGCATAAAGAATGAAGTTGATCGGATAATGAGTTGCCGAGATATTTGTAATTATATTTTTACACATACTTCGATTTTTCATGATCCTGTATTACATTCAAACTTCAATTCAAATATATATTTTAATTGGAAATGAGACGCGTAATCCGACGCAGTAAACTGTTAGTTAATATGATTATCAATTTTGGAGTTATAAGGATGTTTCTTTTGCGTATGATTTTCACCGTAAGTATTTTACAGTGTGTATCTTAAAGTTGCGCATTTTTCGCGACACTCTTATAATTAATTCATCCTACAAAGATGGAAAATTTTTGCACACTAGAACAGTAATAGCCTATACAAATGGGAAAGTGGAATAATCAAACCCTTTATTAACTACGTAAGAAAAAATACATTTATTAAGGAATTTGTTATTAAAAGAAAACAGTTTAAAAGTAAATGCAATTAATTACATTGGTTTGCTCTAGCGCCAGAGTCTTCATCGGGATTGGAAATTTTTAAATAGTCTCAAACTGTTACCTTACGCAATGTTTGTGAAAACACTGCTTTTTTCCCTCAAAGTTGTTTATCTATGTTTTTGCACGATGAAGTTGTACCACATTGTTTTTGTTAAAGTTTTGCAGCAGATAAAATTAATTATACATTTTTGAATGCCTGACAGAACGGTCTCCGACCCACCAAAACATTCACCCTCAGCAGTTCCCAGTTTTAGAGCAACGGTTTCCATAGTTTATAGGTACCGCTGCTTATATATATATATATATATATATATATAACCTTAATAAGACAACACAGAAACATCATACACAAATGGGGGAATAAGAATCAAAATGAATTATGAACACATGCCTGTTTGAATAAAATCCAGAAAAAGAAGAAGAAAAAATATAATATATGACAAAAAATATAATTCAAACCAAAAAAAGTGAATTAATGAAATATGTGTGGAAATTTAGCAGAATCATCGTGCCCAAATTACTACAGTTTCCACAAAAAAGTACGATTTCATCATTGTACAAGCCACAATAAGCTAAAATAATATAAGATTTGTACAATTGCTCAATGATAGACAAGAAAATGGAAGAAAATACGAAATGAAAAAGATAGAAGTGAGGAAGATTTCCTCATAAAAAAAAAAAAAAAAAAAAAAAAAAACAGGAAAAACATGCATGACTTGGCAAATCTTCACATGTTGCCAAAAAAATATATACTAATTCGGTAGATTAATTATAAGAAAAATGAATGTCTCACAAATATTCAAGCTCAATGATTAAGCCAAGATGTCAATGAAACTTAAACAACTTGATAAAATCAGAAATTAAGGTACAATACTGCCGTCTAGTGGTAGTTCAAGATAGAAAATCAGAATTATTCATGACAAGTGGAAAGAATATTAAGGAACAGTACTATCATCTTTAGAACAACAGTAGTGACAACCGTATAACAGTTCAAGATTATTCAGAATTATTCCTGACAGCTGGAAAAAAAATTACAATTTAAATTATATACCTAAATTTAAGTTAATAAATTAGAAAAATTAATGTATATGATGAATGAAAAGTTCAGAAGTAGGAGAATACATTAACTAAATTAATGATTACTAAAATTATGTATAAAATATAATAAAAGAACATTAAATAAATGAAGTAATTCAATGACAGTGCATGATAATATTGTATATCTATTAAAAAATAATTAAAGAGGTAACGGAAACATTTAAATAAGACAAATGTAGTTATATTAATATAAATAAATAAGATGATTTATATATATACATATTCTTTAAGTAATATTTTTTAGTGATTTCATGCCATTTCATATAAGCAGTTAATATGAAAAAAATATGGAATGGTTTGAGAATAAATTTTAAATTACATAACCTTCATACTGAAAAACCTCTACATACCGGACACTTCTGGGCTGCGGCATTTCTGCGCTATTCGGAGAAGTCCGCTATTCAGAAGTAAAAGCATACAAAAAAAAAAAAAAAAATATGTGTTTTGGATTGAAAAAGTGTTCGGTAAATAGAAGTGTTCCCTAGTCGAGAGTGTCGTTGTGGAAATTTTATTGCAATCAAATAAATTCTCCTCAATAAATATCACTTTTATTACAATTTAAAAAATGCTTAAAGCAACAAAAAATAAAGTAAAATAAAATTTAAAAAAGTAACTACTTTTAAGACTTTTTGCAAAACTTCCATCTAATGATATTCAAGCTTCTTCGAAATTTCTTAAAGAAGTCGTCTCTTAGCGAGATTTAAACTCAATAATATATTAAAGTTTCTCTTCTAACTACATTGAAAATGCTGTGTCTTTACTTCAAATTTACACAACTCAGATATATTTTAAATGCAAAAAATATACATGTTAGTGTATAATTGCTTGACAATACTTATTAACTACTTTTTCTAAGCATAAACACTAAAAACTTTTCACGAAATAAGATAAGTTATTCGAATTCTCTGTTTGTCTTATTAATGATTCTACATGTCAAAAGTATGTCATTGCATTCCTCAGCATGTTACTCCTAATGATTGTAATTAATGTGCTTGCACGGCCTATATAGATATATATTTTTTCATTTTTAAACTCTAATATTTAAATAAGGTTAATTTTATTATTTAAAATATTTTCTTGGACTACTTTGCTCAGTACGTATCCAATAATTTTCAAACGTGTTAGATTTGACGTGTTTGTACAATCTGCTGCAAAAAATTGTGATTTTATTTTAACATTACAGTAAAAAAATACTCTTAAAAAATATGATCAATGTAATTATGTACATAAAAGTTTAAATTTAATCCATCAAAATAAATATTCCCTCAACCAGTGGTCAGAAGTAAAGCACTACAAGTAGCGAAACTACAGTGCTCGCTGCTTTTTCTAGTAGTTTGAAGTGTAACGTGAAACGATTGCTAAATATAATGTAGCGAGTAGCACGTTACAAATATCTGTAGTTTGTAGAGAACATAAGATGCTACTTTTAACTCTACTTCAAGGGGAAAAAAATGGGCCATTCTTCAATTCACATGATCGTAACTTACCTCTTTTGTGCAAAATGTGTTCTGCACAACAATTTACAAATGCCAGCAACAAATTACTGTCAAAATAGTAAATACAATTTATGCAGTGTATGGTTAAGCATAAATATGTTATGTACAATAACATCACCTCGTTATACGCTTGTTCAGATATATAGCTCTGTTTTCATATATCCCCAAACAAATAAATAAGCTGTAGTTTAACCGCATTTTTGCGTAACTGTATACTATACATAAATATCTACTGTATTACGTATCTCTCTTAATTTTGCTAAGAAAGTTGTAATATGTGTATAAAGTAACACTTTGGAAACTAACACAAAGCGTTTTCTTGTATTTAAAAATGACAAAAAGGAAGTATAATATTCACAAGTGTACTCATTGCTTAATGGTGCTAAAATCCATTTATTGTTGTCTTGATACTAAAAACCCATACTCCATTTTTTTCTTACGTTAATTAATTTTTGTAATGCCCTCAGTTATATCTCATTTTATTATAGCAGACGCGATATAACGAGGAGGTAACGTCTTATTTAATCCGTTTCCTCAATTTCAAGAAGATATTTTCATCTCATTCATTATGACATTAATACGAATAACTACAGAAAAGGGACAGAGGATAGATTTAGACAAATCACATAACATAATATTCAAACAATCTCTCTCTAATAAATATCATTCTAATTACAATTTTAAAAAGTTTTCAAAAATCCCATTTTTAAAAAGGGAGAGTAAAAACTTTTAAGATTTTCAACAAAACTTTCATCTAAATTATAGTGAAGTTGTCCTTAAAGAAGTAATTCCTTAGCGACATTTAAACTCCATGACATATTAAAACGGTTAAATTTTCTCATATAACAGAATTGGAAATATAGTATCTTTACTTCATATTTCTTCAAATCAGATACATTTTAAATGCAAAAAAAAATATACATTTCAGTATATAATCGCTCAGCAATAATTATGAACTTCGTGTTCTAAGCATAGTCATTAAAAACTTTCATGAAATAAGAGCACTTATTTGAACTCGCCATTTGTCTTTAATGATTCTAAATGTCAAGAGGGTCATTGGATTTCTTAGTATGTTACTCTTAATGGTTGTAATTAATAAGTCTGTGAGAGCTAGCTTGGAAAATTTTGTAAAATGTTTCAAACTGATATATTTTTAAAATATTTATTTTGTTTTTTCAAACTGTACGCCTTTGTTCAGTTACCTAAACAATAATTTATACTTTCTTTTCTTTTCTAAATTGCTTGGTTGTAGAATCGGATGTTAATAAGTCTGAATTTACAGTAAAGTGTGACAGAAAAAAATTACCCCACAAAGGATAAATTAAAAAAATAAAATTAAATGGAAAAAACGAAATAAGCATACTTCAAACTCATGCTTTCCTCAAATTAAAAAGATTTTCAAGTGGAATGTTAAAAAAAAAAAAAATAAATAAATAAGTAACAAAGCTTTTATAGAGGCTGTTTATACGCTAGAGTGGTTAACATAAACAAACATTTTTTTCTTTTAATTTTTAGAGTTACATGACCTTTAACCAGTATTTAATGTAACCTTTATTTTAAATATTCTTCAAAATTTTTCTTTTATGTGTACTCATGTAAAAAAGGTACCTATCCACCAAATTTCATGATTTTAAGAACGGTGGTTAAAGCTAGGCGTTAATATGCATGCAATTGTTGGTTGTTGCGGTATGTCTCGCTAGGGAAGTCCCCAAACTTCCAGATCGGGATTTTGTCGGGAGTGGTATCGTTGGAAAGCTCTTACCATGGGGATCAAGGAAATGTATGCAACTACCCGTCCGAATGCAATTGGTGAAGAGTTATGGGCCGATGTATTTCTGTCATTTATTGATTTCTACAGGTCGCTAGGTATGCAGGAAAGACATTCTGTGTGGTAGAAAAGAGAGATGACGAATTACAGAGATTACAGAGAAGTCTATGCTTTGTGGAGAAAGTAACTTCATGGATGGTAGTGCATTTCTGAATAGAAATGGCTGAAGTGCGAGTGTTTTCAACACCAGGTACACACAATGAAATGAGGTGTTTCGCATATGTCACAGCAGTTACAGCATGCCTGTTTAACTGATCGAAAGACGGGATCCGTGTCTCTAATTAAAGTTTTTTGAAAAGCATACCGACGCATGTCATCGAAGGTGGGCGAGGATAATTGGTTATAGGCCAACTTAAGCAATTTTACTATGCTTTCTCTAGTGGTCATGTCGACAAAATGTAGTCACAATCTTCTGTTTCTTACTGGAGGAAACATTGAACCGTAGCCAACTTCACACTGGCAACAACAGATTACATAACTGTTCTGTAACTTGTCTTTTCTACTACGCAGAGTGTCTTTCCTGCATAGCTAGCAACCTGGAGAAATCAATAAATGACAGAAATACATCGGCCTATAACTCTTCACCCGTTGCATTCAGACGAGTAGTTGTATACACTTTCTTGATCCGCGTGGTAAGAGCTTTCCAACGACACTACCATTGACAAAATCACGATCTGGCAGTTGGGGACCTTTTGCTAGTCAGTCATGCAGGCTGATCGAAATGTCACGCGACCCAAGATTTTCCAGCCCACGGAAACTTTAAAAAAACTTACAAAATCCAAAATGTATAACAATGGGATTATTTCTCGAGAGATGTCAACACTATACTTTTGAAAGTAAAATAGTAGAAGAAATTTCAATTGCAGTTTATGCGTATAAGAACCGTTCTTTGGTGCAAGATGGAAGTGAAATTTTCCTAAACACAAAGAATTTTTATGATTGAGCATTATTTCACAGCAACATATTTCCTTAAAATCATTAAAGTATTTAAAGAATCATAACCAAATGTTCCTCAGCCGAACATGGCAACGATTTAGAACCCAATGGCGAAAGCTCAATCTCCAAAGAACTGTAGCATCCACGGTACCTCGATTTCTCATCCCAGATTTCTTTGTGTGGAGTCACCTAAAAGCACGTGTTTATGCGAACAATTCAAACTATATTAATGACCTGAAAGCAAATGTTGAACGTAAGTTTCAACAGATCAGCATTCAGCGCCGCAGAGAGAGAGAGAGAAAGGGGGGGGGGGGTAGAGCAGGCACAAATTACCGGATCCGGTTCCCCTAGAGGGACCGTCACTGGTTGTGCTTTGAAATAAAATAACAATGTAAGTAGAGGCAAGAATGATTTTATTACGTATAAATTCTCATTTTAAAATAATTAACAAGTAAAAGAAAAATCAGAACTTATGTGCATCTTAATGTTATTACACAGCGGTAAAGGAAGAAAAATCCATCTGCTATAATATATTTCTTAATAGTGGCGATCCTGTAGAGTGGTTAATCTGGCGAATTGCCAGGGAGGCCTTGCTTCACAAGGCCTAACAACAACGTACGTGTACACGACTGGAGATATTTTGACCACTGACGCAATTTTTTTTCTATATTTTGTGACGTTAAAATTTTAGACACTGTGAATTAACTTTTTTTAACTTTAAGGAAGTTAATGAAAGTTAATGAAGAAGTTAAGAAGTAGTTATTCTACAAGTTCATTTTCTGATACCATGCTTAAGGGCCCGATTTGCATCACTACCGGACCGCCGAAGGCTCTCTCTGTGGCTCTATAAGCATTCGAACACTGAGAAAAGTGGACCCAAATGCAGTAAATCGCATTCGTGCTTGTATCCAAGGGAACGGGTTACATTTTGACCATTTCCCAAGAAAATGCTAAATTTCCTGTCAGTTTTGCATCTCAAAATAGTCATTTTTTCAATTTAGCTCATGTTTGTACTTTTTTTAATATTTTTTTACGGATTGAGTAACTTTTTAACCATTCTGTATAACTTTTATATGACTTGTCTTTAAAATATTCAAACACCGTATAAAAATGTTCAGCATACTGAAATCTACCTCGTGAAAATACCTAACAGTTTAAATAGCTTTGAAATTCTCTCAGTACGATATAACTTATATCCCATATGTTTGATGATTTAAAACTAATTTAATGTCGCTAATTGTGTTCCTAAATGTATATTTGTAATACACACTTTAAAGAAAATGGCAATAATAACCTAATAAAGCATTTTATTTACTCACAAACAACGATTTAGTGAGCAGCCATTTTGCTGCACATCTTTCGAACACACAATCACAGCACAAGAACAAACAAGAATAAACTGAGAATTACTTACATTCGCATGTGCAAACAGTTGTGCCCTTTCATTGCAGAAACATACTTACTTACTTACGTAATATTCCGCTGCTTTTGAAACTTCAAAGATTTCAACAAAATACAGAATAGAAAACCATGTGGTTCTAATAATAAAAAAAAACTAAATGTTAACAAAGTTAATACTAATCGAATAATACAAAATACACAATTTTATAAAATAGCATAAATAAACTGACGACAAATAAGTGTGTTTATTCTCTATTGGAAGAGGGCACAGTTTCACAATAGGGCGTTTAATTATATCAATACTAGTTCGAATGGTCAATACTGTAACCTTTTTGTCAAAGCCAGGATACACATGAAAAATTCTTCCGAGCTTCCATTGAAGTGGAGGCATTTTTTTATCTTTAATCAAAACAAAGTCATTCATCGACAAACTTTCTTGATCATTGAACCATTTGCATATTTTCTGTAACTGAGTGAGATATTATCGACTCCATCGCTTCCAAAATTGTTGAAGAAAAGCTTGCTTTACATGCAGTTTATTTAGATGACTCACCTTGCTCTGACTCATATCTAGCTCAGATAAAGCTGTAAGTGCAGTGCAAACTAAGAAGTGTAAAATTTCTTGGATCTATGTATAACGGGCAAAGTGATCCAGAGTTAGACAGACTTCAATTTGAGTGATTAATGGTAAACATTCTAGGTAAGTTAATATAGTATCAACCACAGCTCTTTTGAGATGGCACTTAATAGATTTCATGGCAGATTCCCACAGACCAACAAAGTTTAGGGATTCAGGTGGATTTAATATCCAGTGCATTTCTTCTGATGGTAGAAAACCCCTTGAATATCTTCATTTTGTTTGAACTGTGAAAAATATTTTGAATTTGTTTATTAGCACCCTTAAAGTTTGTTCCAGAGTCACTAAAATTATGAATACTTAAATATATAGCAGGTAAAGACTGGGGAGCCGATGCAGTCACTTTAAGAGATACCTATATGTCATTCATTAGGCCAATCCTGGAGTATGGTTTTCCTGTGTACTGCTGTGCTTCAGCCACCAACTTGGATAAATTGGAGAGGGTTCAACTCAGTGCTGCGAGAATAATTACTGGGCTGAGACGTAGCTGTCCTAAAGAGATAGTTCTCTATGAAGCTGACCTACAACCTCTCCAAACTAGAAGAAAGGCTAACCTCACCAAATATTTCAACAAACTTTTTAGCTATGGTCAACATAACAAAACGTCTCTATACCTAAACAATTGGCGTAATAATCAGCGACTGAAGAAAAACAGCCCATTCAGTCATGTTGAACTCCTGCACTTACCTTATAGTGGGGTTGAGCCCCACTCCTTAAAATCTTTTCTGAGTCCCTCAGAGGGACTCCCCATAGTCCATTTCCACTTCGGCTTTTCCGCTCCGGTCACTAAGAAGGCCCTTATACCAGATCATCTCAGGCAGTTGGCATTAGAAGTTATTAATGAGATCACTGATAACGCCATAAAATTATATACGGATGGCAGTAAACTGGACGACCACGCTGGGAGTGGGATCTACATTGAGAAACCAGGGCAAAATTTGTCCATCAGTCTCCGTAACCCTGATTTCTCTTCAGTCTTTAAAAGCGAGCTTATTGCAATTGAACAAGGCCTTGAGGTTATTCTCAGCGAGCGGGACTTCGAAGACCTCTGGATTCTTTCAGACAGTCGCAGCTCCCTTCAACACCTTCACAATTGGATTATAGTTGGAGATAAAACTAGTATTTCCATCCTTCTTAAACTTAAAATCATTTAAAAGCTCCATGATGTTTATTTTCAGTGGATTCCATCCCATGTTGATATTTATGGCAATGAGCAAGCTGATCGCTTGGCCAAGGAGGGTTGTTGTCAATCTATACCTTCCTCTTCAGCCCTTACCTACTCAGAGCATCAATCTAGAGTTATATCTGAAATTTCAAAGGAGTGGAAGGTCCCTCTCAGCCACCACTGGTACGCGGGCAAAGAGCCGGGCTCTTCGTTCGCTATCAACTGTGACAGAGCCTCTCGAACGGCGATTTCAAGATTGGCAAGTGGGCACACGAAAAGTCTCTCGTTCTTTGAGGGCAGAAAGATCTTCAAAATCTGCACTAAATGTCAAGCTCAACAGGCCTCTGCTGAATACATCCTGGACTGCTTAGGTCTTTCCAGAGAAGACTTATATGCTTCCCCCCTTCTGGTTCTGGACTTTCTTAGGATTAACGGAATATTGGATCTTGTCTGACTTCGTCAGACAGTTGGAGGATAAGCCACAACACAACATAAATTATGAAGGGTTTTCTTCTTCTGTAAATAAAACTTTTTAATTCGCTTAAGAATGGATTTTTAGAAAGATCTTTTATAACTTCCAAATGAACTGTCTATGCGGCAAAGCAAACGAATATGCAAACGTAACATTTGAATGACTTTTGACCTCGTCTTGTACCGTATTTGATGATAAAAAATCCTGCAAAATCTAATCCTAAGCCATAATCTGCTTGGCTGCTTGAGGTCCACGTCTGCAACATGTAACACACTTTCTAATTAACATTCTGATAGTAAATTTTCCTGCTATTATCCAATATTTCTGGCTGATTAAAGGGAGCAAGATCTCAACTTCAGCATGCAAATATTTTACATGAAAATTTTTAACTAGTATTTCAGTCAAATGAGGGTTTTTTCGGTAGCAAGAGGGGTTGTTTCTCATTCTCTGACAGTTCTGAATTCTTTAACTTCTTACTTATGATAAAGTGTTATTATCTAGGCATGAACATAGACTTATGATTTTGCTGGTCGTAAGTAAAGTCTTCCTCAACTCTAAACAATAAATCACTTTTGCAATATTAGTGGCTTGGACAGGTGTAATTATGAAGTTAGTGCATGCAAATTTTTAGTAGTAGTTAAAAAAATAAGCTTATCATCTTTTACAATGGTAATCTTTTGGAAGATATGAAATGTAAGTACCATGCGCTTGTACGCTGCAAATTTTAAAATGAAGATATATTTCAGATTGGTAAATGTTCTTGTTGTACTTGCAAAATTGTACATATTACCTTTTTACGTTCTTTTCTTAATGCTTCCACATTTACAAAAAATATATATATAGTGAAATCTGTCTAAGGCGGAATCGCTTGGGACTGAAATAAAATTCCGCCTTAGACAGATTTCCGGCTTAGACAGAAAAACTTTATAGATATCCCTATCACAGAATATAAAACATTTATGTGGCTAAAAATTGAAACTAGCATAGCTTTTATTTTTTTAAAATTTAAATAAACATAGAATCTTTGTACATATTTTTTATATATTTATAGTAATATTAATTTACACTACCAATTGATAGTACACAAACACATTGGTATAAATCAAAATTACAGATTTTAGTGAAAAAAAAAAAGTTATATTTACCATAATAAGTGTCTTAAAATTCTATTAAACTTATTTAGGAAAAAAAATTTAATATTGTTGTTTGTTTATTTTTTTCTTAATCGTTTCTGTTTCGGTAGCACACTGTATTTCACTTAACAATGGTATCATTTCACAATGTTTCGCTCTATGTAAAATTTTTGTAAAAGCTTTAGATTCTTAAGAGCTTCTTCACATAAGTTTTTAACTGGGATATGCTGTTCTTTGAGTTTAATAATTGCAATTTTGTCTTTTAATGATAAAGTATTCGACATTTTTGATTTATTAATCATTTAGGAATAATGACTTAAATTATGAAACAAATCTCGTCTTTATAATCGACGAGTGTATACGACAATGATATCGTCTTGCATTTAGCACTTACTGAGTTAAACACAAACTGAATTAGTTACACTTTCACAGTTTGCATTTTCTTCATCTGTTGAAAAGAGCTTGGAGATATTTCGGGATGTTGTGTCAATATTATTTTTGTCTGAAAATCGATGAAGAAATCAGCCCTTGTTGTATTATACGACAAACAAAATTTAGCAGTTGACCAGGGGCGAAACTATTTTGGGATAGGGTGAAAGGGTGCTGAAATCCCCCATAAGGATGTCGTAGCCCTACTTTTTTTAAACAGATCTTCTTGCCGTACCGTAACCGAAGATTGAACTTGTCAGAAATCCAGTGAGCCATTGTTCCCCAATCAGTGAGATCCCCTTCTGACCTCTAGGAGTGGGACTGGACAATATATGTCATTATGAAAAGATGAGGTTTCTTTCCATTTATATTTCGCAGCGGAATTTTCTTCCGTCTTAAACAGTTATTTGCTACCTGGGACCCCAAAATGAATGTCCGTTTCCGCGTTTCACAGATTGTTTCCGTCTTAGATTTCTCAGAAATATCTATGTTTAAAAATGTGGGACTCTGAAATGTTTCCGCCTTAGACAGATTTCCGGCTTAGACAGATTCCGGCTTAGACAGATTTCACTGTATAAGAAAGGGGAATATCATTTGTAAATAAACAATGAGTTTCAACTCACCAAAGGTGATGAGAAGTCAATTCCGATATTTGCAATCCTCGAGACGCACAATTAGGAGGTTTTTTTCAGTTTTCACATGATTCTAATTAGCTGTATGGATTTCCGATACTCTATTGGCAATGAATGTTCACCATTTAGATGGTTCAACATATGCCCAAGATAAGACTATTGAAAGGCCAGACTTGAAAAAACGAAGTTTTTAGAACAAGAGCGAGTAATACTCGCACTTGACAGATTTATTTATTAATTAACTTGTTAAATTTATGTTAATTATCTTGCGTAGTATTAAAACGTCTTCTAATAGTGGAGAGGTTTGGTATGTATGTGAATGTACTTGTGGTTAGAGTTGCTAAAAGTATCTGAAACATATCAACGGGATAGTTTATGAAGTGTTTGTGATATACCACAATGAGATCTGGCAATTATCTACCCACATGAACTCATTTTGACGAAAATCGCCTCTCATTTGTGCATATTGGCTATTGCTAAATTATGCGCAACAAGATGTTCTGTTAAGAATTCACCTTGAAAGTTCTCACGCGAACAGCCCTTTAAAGTGGAGTGAGCATTAAAATCTCCCCGAAGATAAAACAATTTCTATGTGCAATTAAATGTTGCCAGTCCTTCATTGTAACCCCGAGTTCAGCAGAAGGATCGCATAGGTGGAGCAAATTTTGTCCTTCTTTGCTGGGATTGAGGCAAAGGCACAATTTGCTTCTGCAAAAAGGTGCGAGTACACCAGCTGGACATTACTAATTACCAGATGAGCGTTCTTTCTTTTTGATTGAAAATTGCCCAATTTGTAGGAAAGCTCTCAAGCTTTCCCGCCTTGGTTCAGTAAGTGTCTTGCAATTAAGCAACATCAATAAGATTATCAGTAATAAATTTTACGGCATTTTCTTTGGCTGGCTTGAACTGATTTAAGTTGACTAAATTTAGATGGCCGAATGAAGGAAGGGGAGGCGGAAGAGACATCATTAAAAGGAGTGAGATGCTATGAGAAAGGATTTATACGATGTTGACAAATGCAAAAGCAAAATAAAATAATTAAAATATAGAAATTTTATATTAGCTAACAGTCACAGCCGTTCCACAAGTAATATCTCCGGAAGTTACCTGGGTGGTGAGAAGAGGACTGAAAATAGCCCTGAAAACCCTGTGACTGATGCAAAGGAAAACTTGGTTGGGTCATTGAACGGAAAAATTCACTCTGCATTATTGGGTGTTGGTGTTGGAAATTTGATAAAAGGGGATAATTGTGGAGATAAGAATTGTCAGACTATGGTGGTTTAGATGCCACTGGTTGTTGAAATTGTGAAATATTCTGATGAAAATCTAGAGCAATTTTACTATCTATTCTCGCTCTTTTCTCTTGGTAGGCTTTTCTATACGCTGAAAAAGAGGCGTTCGATGCTGTATGCCGTGTGTCAAATAAAGAATTTTTTTTTCTTTCTTTTTTTTTTTTTTTTTTTTTTGCAATGTACGCAATTAATGCAATTAGACTTCCAATTGCAATTGCTCGAATCGTATTTTCCCCACAGTTCGCACAATACACATCATTCAGGCATAATTTTTCTGAGTGTTCAAACTGTTGGCAACCCCTGCACCTCTGCACAGATGTTAAATGCCTTGCAGGACATCTTTTGAGATCAATGTAAAAGCCATCATCATTGATAATCTATTTTAGGAAAGATGACACCATCAAAAGAATCCATTTTTTTATATCCTTAGAGTGTGATGTTTATTTTCTTAAAATATGGAACTCTCTCTCAGCGAAATCAAGTTCGTTTCTGCCGATAACTTTATAAATTCTAAGCCAACAAACTCAGGAATAGCAAGTAATATTGCTTCTGTAATGGAATGGTCTTAGAGACAAAAGAAAGATCCCTGTTTAACTGCTGGTTATGTTGAAGCTTTCTTTTTAATTTTTCGGCCGCATCAGCTGATCTACATGTATATTTCTACCCGTGATCATATTCGGGTAATATTCATTACCTCAGCTGTTGCTGCATGTTGACTGTCGACTTGTAATTAGTTAAATTTCTTTATCAGACATTATTTGGTTACCACAGGGTTCAGATATTACAGTAGTTGTGACTGATTTTGTGTAGCTTTAGGGATCTTTTGTATGGCCGAATTAGTCCCAGTATAAATCTAATTAATTTCTTGCAGTGCAGATTGAACTAATTAAACTAATCAAACTAAAAAGAAGGGCTGAACATAACTCCAATTAAGGAATAGATATTGATTTTAGAAATGCCTCAAGTGTTTCATCTGTTAAATTCCTCACTTGTATTTCAATGTTTCTGGATATTGGTCTCACGTAAATAACTGCAGTATAACACTTTTCTGAAGCGTCACAAAATAACTGTAGTTCAGTTTTATTTATATTTATCTCTAAAATTCTCCCGGATATGCGGATTAATCCCAAATTTGAGAGTTCTTCAAAAAATTGCTGCTCTTTATGATTGGAACTTTCAAGAATACATTCATTCCAAGATAATTGTAATTTCCACAGTTCTTGTAAAAATATTTTAGCAGTTATTATAAATGGAACACCTAGTGAATCTAAAATGTTCGAAATGACTGAAAATATTTTAATAATTTTAATTTTACTATTTAAAATCGTATCTTGAACTCGTTTGCATTGTTTCTAAAAAAATTTTTTAAAGATTTTAAAAACGGCATGGTTGAGTAATATTTAATGTGAATAAATCTACTTTTTACAACATATGGAAAGAAATGTTTTTCTCTCTAAAAGAATATTTGGTAAAATCAATAGAATTATGATTCTCATATGTAAAATTTTGTTCACCAATATAAGTATTACTTCATTCTTCCCCTCCTACCTAAAAGAATTTCTCACCAAGTTGAATGCAATAAAATATTTTGCTAGACAAACTACAGGTGAATATTTTTCGTAAAATATCGTCGAATTTCCTTCTTCCCGGGAGTTAGTTTGAATAAACGAAACAAAAAATAAATGCAGAGTTACATAACATAAATTCTAAATTTCAAATAGATCTATTAACCTAAACACAGAACCTGGAGTCTGACACAGCATGTCCCATGCGTCAATAAAAAACAACGAACCCAATAACAGAAATGATTTCATAAATTTCGAAATACATTTTTTTTTTTTTTTTGCTTTGAAAATGTATAAAAAAGAACAAAATAATCATACGAATTATTTCAAAAGAATTTTTTATCTTTCTTTTAAATTTAAATAATCCTCTCAAATTAATATTATTCTTATAACTGTCTGTGCGATATTTAAAAGAAGATAATTCGTTTTCTAAAAATAAAAATAAAGCATTTTAAGATATTGTTCGATATTAAAATATAAAAAGGATTAATATTTTTGATTATATTTCTGCAACACACGGAGATTTTAAGAGGGAAAATATTCCTGTTAATGTATACATAATGGTCAGAAACAATCAACTGCATGTTCTATGAATAGTCAATTTTGTTTTTTATTAAAAATAATAAAGAATAATTAGGCAAAGTGGCTGCATATGCATTTGAAAATTCTAATTTTCAAAGTAGTTCTCAGCATGATATATCTGATGATTGCAATAAATATGAATTCTCTGCTTCTTTCCATTTAAAGAAATTGTTATAATGTGAAATGAGAATAAAGACCCATAATAAAATAAATAACTGAAGAATAATATCCAAGTTAATTTTTTCATAAAGTTTTATACAGTTCATATTAGAAGTTAATTTGAAAGAGTAAAAAAATTAAGTTTTATGTTGCAGTTACACAAATTCGAAATTTTCAATATGTAGATTGCTTTTAAAAATATATTTATGGAGATCATTTCAGCAACTCAAAATACCTTTTACACATCTTTGAAAGTGTATTGTACAGAATAAAATTATCGTGAACTTTTAATAATCATTAATTTATTTTTCTTTTTGTAATATTCAATTAATCTCACATTGATAAATATCATATTTATTTGAGTTTGAGAAATGGTTTAGAAAACAAACAAGAAAGACCATCTTCAAAAAGTTCGAAAGTAAATATTTTTAAAACTTTCTACAAAACTTTCATCTAATGATAGTGAAGTTCTTTCGAAATTCTTAAAGAAGTTGCCCCTAAGCGGAGTTTAAACTTAGAGGAAAATAAAATTTCTCGTCTAACTACATTTTGAATATAGCACGTACTTCATATTTCAGCTTCTCAATTTGGTTTTAAGAGCACAAAAGACATAGATGTATTGTATGCATAAAGATCAGTAATAATGAATTTCTTGTTCTATGAACAGTAATTAAATGAAATTACTACAGAGAGGTGCAAAATGCTAGGAACAACACGCAAACAATGAACGCAGTTGTGCAAATCTTTTTGTTAAAATTAAATACATGATATTCCAATTAATATTAAAGCACAAGTTTAGAAAAATTGTATATGTATTTTTTAATTTATTTTTAAATATGTATTTTGCTAAATTTACGCTGAAGCAAAATGATAAGAACATCGTAAATATTTCGAAACCGCTGCTCGTGATTTGGTGAATATTTTCTCATATCATGTAGCAAAGCATTTAAAAGAGATTCTGATCGCATTCGTTCAGTTCGCGAAACTTTTTGACGATGGTAGAGGAAATATTCTATCTTACTTCAAAAGAAGCCAAGTTGTAGCTTATAACAACATCGAAATGTCATTTCTAAGAATTGTTGATAAAATTATACATTCAAAGATTGCAATTTTTCGTTTCTTTACTAATCCAACTACTTATGGTACTGCAAAATTTACAGGAAGGTCGAGAATTCCTTCGAAACGATCCGAAATTTTGATAATTTGCACGGTCGCAAGCAAAAGAATGATAGCAAGAAAAATTGAAAACCAGGTAAAGTTGCCAGCATCTGTATGGATTAAAAGAAGAGCAATAAAAAGGTCAGGAATATTTCAATATGTAAAGCCACGTCGGTGTCCGCGTTTAACACATGTCCATAAAAAAGCCCGAATTTAGTTTGCAGAGAAAAAATAAATTGGTCTAAAATTATTTTCAGTTATGAAAAGAAATTTAATTTCGTTAATCCGGACGATATTCATTCATATTGCATGACCTTCGAAAGGAAAAGGACGTGATTCCCAAGCTTCAACTAGATGGAGCCTCTGTAATGGTTTGGGCAGCTTTTTCATCAGGAGGTAAGCCAACACCGTCTCGATATAAAGAGTTCGAAACTGGGTAAGCCCAGAGTTGCTTTGTAGAAGGACGACAAAATAGACATACGTATGGTATACGTATAACATGATGTGTTCATCATGTTAGAACGTCATTTGTTAAACCAGGGTGGAAAATGTCGTTCTTAATTACATTTTTCCACAAGACTATGCACCAATTCACTCTGAAAAATACAAAAAGTAGTAAAAAGTTTCCCAGACTGTATTGGACGACTAATAGCCCGGACCTAAATCCCATGGAGAACGTTAGGAGGTATTAGAGCGCGCAATATCCACCGCAAAATTGATCAAAAGGTCCAGAATAACTCAAAAGCAGAATTAGAATCTTGTCATTGGTGAGGCATGACGTGTTTTGTCCCCGCGACAAATTCGAAATCTGGCAAACTGTATACCACAGTACTGCATTTATTGGGTGCGGAAAAAGTTTTGGATGGATATAAAATCCGTTATTTTCGAAAAAACCGTAAATGTCAAAAATTTATTAACAAATATATTAAATTTAACATGTAAATAATGGAAAAGACGATTAGATCTCAAAGTAACCTCCTTTTTCTTTGATGCATGCCCTTAGCCGTTTTGGGACATCATTGACTGCGGCACGAAGTATTTCAGCGGGAAAATTGGTCCATTCCTTAATTAATTTTGCTTTCAGACAATCTAAACTTTGATGGAAGTAGCCAAGACCTTTGCCTTCAAAATTCCCCAAATGGAAAAATCTATTGGATTCATGTTGGTTCATTCATCGGGAGAAATGAAGTCAATGTTCTCCGTCCTAAGCCTGTCAAGAGTCTTGCTAGCGCATGGGCTGAAGCAGAGTCTGTTGAAATACCCAATTTCGTCCAGAAAAGTGCTTTCGCACTACAAAAGGCTTGATCACTTTCTGCAAAATCTCGTCCTGATAGTATTGTTGATTGAGTCATCCAAAACTTTTCCCGCACCCTGTAAATTATTATACACAAATGAAGCACAACTGATATGTAATATTAATGTTCCGTTCTTATCCTTTAGCTCCTATTGTATATCCAGTGAATATGTAATATTAATGTTCCGTTCTTATCCTTTAGCTCCTATTGTATATCCAGTGAATATGCAATTTATTATATTTTTATAATTGTTATGAAATTGTTATGCAATAATTGTTATGCAGTAATTGTTATGCAATGTTTTCTTTATGTTTGTACTGTCTCATTAATTTATAAAGATTAAATTTAAATTAATATAATTATATTTATAATTTAGTCAATTACATGTTCGTTCCTATCATTTTGACCCCCGGTATATTTACTTTTAATGATAAGAATGTTTAGTCTTATTCACTAATTGATTATTTAATAATTCTAAATGTCTAAAGGGCCGTAATATTTCTCAGCATATTATATCTAACACCGGTAATAAATATTAACGCCCCGCTTCTTCGTTCTAAAAATAATTCTTATGACATGTAAGGCAAAATATCATAAGATAAATTAATTAATTAATTAATTAATTCTTACTACATTATTTTTTTAATAAAATGATTTTACTGCAATTAATGTCAGTGGGTAATTTGATCGAATGAAAAATAATCAGTTTCATAATATGAATCTGATGTTTTTAATGACACTGGGCGAATTCAGAAAAAAACCCACCGTTGTAGCGTGGCGATGGTAGTAGTGTTCGGAACTCCACCATTGCTACATCGGTATGATCACTGACTCAGTAAGCATCCAGCTGTGATTGTGTAAGCCTCGTTCTTTCGCCATATCGCGTATTATAACCTCAAAATATGAGCGCTGCAATAAAAAATTAAGCCAAATGCAAGGTGAATGCTGTAATAAGATTTCTTTAGGCATAAAATATTTCAGCAGCAGACATTCATCGTCAATTCAACTCATCGGTTTCATCGTCTTGACAACGCTTGTCCTCATAATGCTAAAAAAAACTCAAGAACTTTTGAAAAAAATTAAATGAAACATTTTTAACGATCCCCCTTACAGTCGAGACTTGGCACCGAGTGGCAACGGTTCACTCACATCGCAGCACTTTGATGACGATGACGAACTTCAAAATGCCGTGAAAGCCTGGCTACATACTTAGGCGGCTGAATTTCATGAAGAAGGAATTTGTAAATTTGATAGGAAGGAAATTTGATGCCATGGTAAATGCTTAGACTGAAATGGCGATTATGTTTAAAAATAGTGAAAAGATGTAGTTTTAAGATGTATGTAATAAAATATTTTATTTTCTATGCAAGATTTCTTATTTATTTCCTCAAACGGAGGTTACTTTCCGAACGCGCCCTTTTAAAATAGTTGAATTTTTAAAGCCGTTCTCTAATCCAAACTGGCTAATTTTTGGCACATATTTTAATTATTTTTTGTTCGCAAACGCATCAAATTGGCAGGTGCTCTTTTTCAGAAACTTTGTAATCGAACTGTTTTCCTATTTTTCGGTAAAAGTAGAAGATTTTTCAGAAAATGCTGTCAAAGTTGGACTTTTAAAGCGATTTTACGGACGAGGGCAAGCAGGAAAGGAAAAAATACTGTCATCCTGACGCGACAATCGCTTACAACTCAAGAGGTAATTTATCAAAAAATGAAAAAAAAAATTCGATTACAAATCACTTCAACTACAAGCACATAACTCCAAGTATCATTCCTTTATGTTTAAAAATGAGTCGGAAATATGTGAAAAAGTTTCGCGTTGTTGAACGGAGAAAAGCATGTATATATATATATATATATAACCATAAATGAAACATTATCATAACACCAACTTAAACAATGAAATAATAATTAAGTATGAAATAATTAGTTGACAATGAAAGATTCCCCAACACACTGAATATGGAAACAAAAACATATTAAAAAAAAAGAAATTAAATAAAAATTGAATAAAAATTGAATAAATGGAATTAAATGAATGAAATGAAATGAAATTTGTGGAATTTAGACAGAATTATCAAGTCCCAAATGTCTAAATACCACAAATAAAATGAAATGAGATGTTTCATCATCATATTAGCCATACATTGCTAAAAAAAATAGGATTTTGGGACTACATCTCATGAACAATGAACCTTTTAATACCGGGAATATTTTCATCTTCAAATTTACTTTCTTTTTAGTTTTTATCCAGGTACCAACCCTATTAGCATTGGAAAGAACATTAAAAATTTTTAGCCCCGCCTTCAAACGCAGGGAAGCACCCGTACAATCGTGCAGGTTAGGCTTTTCCTATGTAAACGTCCTCTACAATTTTTTTCAACTTTACCTTTTCCTCTTTCAAAGTTTATTGCAGAAAAAAAGTCATTTAACTACCGTAATTATTAATTTATAATTTACCAAAAATGGAATTGATAGATAAAAAAATTATAATCTTAATGACTATATTTACATACAATAAAAATATTTTTTTAGAGACAAAAATACACATTACAATTTTCACAACGTGTTTTTGAATGGCTTTCACAGTTTTCATAACGGCACTTACAAGTCCTTGAAATGTCATCGCAGTGTGAAAAGTGGTGATTGTATTCATCATAACTTTTATCGGCACAAAGTTTGTTTTGCTGGTGGATTATAATATTTTAGCCTCTAAACAGTAGAAGTTTGATCATCGTCATTTTCTTCGTCCTCACTTAAGATTTTTCTATTAGTAACAGCAGCTGCAACAAGTGTTTCAGCTATATGTAGCTACCACAATAAACCCATCTGATTTATTTTCGTAATTTTCTTTGTTATCACGCCACGCTTGTATTTGAACCACAAATTTACAGCTGCTAAATCTATAAAATGCGATATAACATTCTAAATTCTTTCCCTTTTTAAAAAAGAAAAAAAAAAAAAAAAAAAAAAAAAAACATGTCTTGTAGCATTCCATTTGTTAGTCGCAAATATGTACGCCACTCATACATTGTTTATATTTTTTCAATACTGAAAGACATGATACTTATTTTTTGAACAGTATTCAACTTTTCTTATTGGTTCAGTACCGCATCAGTTAGATGCCACAATAACTGCGTTGTATCCTTCCATTCTACAGTCGTAATTATTTTGACTGATGTAACATGTACTATACATATACTGCGATGCATTTTATTTGCATTAAATAGTTTTAAACCACTAATGTGTTTAACCATACTAGTACCTTTACATAAATGTTCAATTCACTTAACTTTTCTAACAATGGCAATGTATTAAAATACCAATCGAAATAAATAAAGCTTTCTTGTGGAGCAAAGTTTGAACCAATCTCAGTATGATCACTGTCCTAAGTCCGAGTTATTAATTAATACACGAAGTTGAATCAGTTTGATATGCTTTGAAATACATTATTAAGCCTGATGACACACAAAGAACAAAATTTTTAATACCAATAGGTCAAGATTTGTTTCGTACGTATTGTTTAACTAAGCAACGACCAGCAAAAAGTATCATTGGATAAGTATAAAAAGTATCCATGGAATATGTTCCATGATTTCGTGGTAAACTTAATCATACATTTTTTAAAGTGTCAATAACGGGTCAAATCTTCCATAATTTATTTAAGTTTTTTGGAGATAGAAAGAGTGAGATAAATGGAAAAAAATCAAATGTCTAGGAGGAGGTTCAGGATTGAATTTTATATTTATCCACTGATATATTTTCCCATTTTTTATTTCTTTTTTAAAAAGAAAATTCTCTTATCGAAGTTGCAAGTGGTTTTAAAATAGTACTCTGAGATAAAGTTTCACAGAATTTTAAAACCGGAGGGCTATTTATATCTAAACTAATCTCCTGAATTGCAATATTCATGCAGTATGCGGGTAAAATGGGTTGTACATCATGCTCATCTTAACAATTCTCCTTCTAATATCCTAGGTTCGAATGTTATGTAGTCAATATCGCCATTCTCTGACAGATCACAAAATTCCGCGTCAGAGGTTTCTAAGGGTTGAAGAATTTCTTCCTGATTAAATATTTTGCATGTTTTAGACATCTAAAAATAGCCGTCAGAAGTCATAAATACATACGTGGTAGGAAATACATCCGTGGTACATATAGGGTGCGTACAGTATACATACACTGTTGAACGGATCATAACTTTCTAAATTTTCTTTCTTTTCAAATTGTAATTAATTGGAAATAATAAGTGTACCAAGATTAACTTTTGAAAAAAGAATATTTATTTTAAAATACTAGTGTGAGCATGAAGTAGAAAAACAATATCGCAAGGATTTTCAGGCATATCCACCTATATGCAACTCACAGTTCATTGGATAAAATATAAGTTTGAAACGAATGGATATTCATAGACAACATTCCGAAATCGTAATTGAGCAAGAATGCGTCACAACACCAAATGAAATGTTTGTTGAAGTGTGTGAATCAATAGCTCACCGTTATAAGCAATGTAGTGACCAGAACGGTAATAATTTTGAACATCTGCGGTAAGAGGAAAAATTATACATTTTATGTAGATTCTTTTAATGTAGATTCTTTCAATTTAAATATTAGTTATTTCTTTATTATCCCGTCGACCACTTTTCATAATAAAAAACTATCCCAAACTGTAACGCCAAATAAACGGGAGAACGTTGCCATTGGAATATCAAAATAAATAAATAAATAAAATATAAGAATTTAAGGACACAATTGTTATTTTAATTAATGAAATAACTAATAAATCAGTAAAACATCATGAAAAATACACGCAAATGTCGAATTAAAAACCCCTTGATGACATAACAAACACGTATAATGCTTCTGACATCAAGTAAATGGGACTGCATTTTTGGCGTTTAGTCTTACAGTTTGGCGATAGTTTTTTTGTTATGAAAAGTGGTCGACGGGATAATAGAGAAGTACCAAATATTAATTATATGTGAATAAAAACTGGAGTTATAATTATTCAAAGTATGTATACATTTTTCTGACGCACCCTGTATTATACGAATGTATTTTTTCTAGTGAAAACAAAGTTAGCATCGGAGGTGTCTTGTGTTCAGACAGAAAACAAAAGTTATCTGAAAAAACACTTACATTTCTAGATAGTGGATGTTATAAGCTAAATGCCGAAGCAGCACGAATGGATGGGCAAACAAATATTATGCCCTGCGAGCAAAACAATTAACACTTAATTGACATTTCCTTTTCTATTTTCCACTTATTCGATGATTAAATTAAAATTTTCTATTTAAGCAATTAAAAATATACCGATAATTACCTAATTACGATAGATAAATATCCCAACTGTTTAATGCTCACTTGTAAACATTGGTTCGAAAGCCAACTTTAACTCAAAAACGGACTAACGCTGCTCCCTGATGAGCAAGATAGATGCTATCGAGTTTCTAAGAAACCAGTACCATCGTTCATTTCCGTCATTTCTTACACACAATGGACAATATTCTTCCTTTGTGTTCGAGGCAACAAAAATTCGTGTGCTTAAAAATAACATTCATAACCACGCCGTTGAAAAGCATTGTGTTTTGAAAATTTATGCAAATATATATATATATATATATTAGATGGAATTTTAGACCATTTGAGAGACAGGTGTATAGGTTATACATGAATTCTTTTCTCTATTTTATTGCAATTTCATGCACAATTTTCATTTATTTATAAAATAAATAAATATATATATATTAATATGTATATATGGATTTATCGAAAATAATTCGTATGAAATTATTATTATACGAACTTTTTATATTATACAAATATTTTACACTGCACAATTTTACGCATGAATTTACCTGTATTTATGCTTAGTCAAATGGCGCAATAAGGTAAACAAACGCGCTAGCCGTTTTTTTTTACACCACGTGATTCCCACTGTGACGTCACATGAATATTGTCCATTAACTAGAAAGCAGAAATATCAACTAATGCCTAACCAGCACAATCATACAAAAAGTGTAAAACTTTATTTCATTACAGAAATAAATTTACTGATCCCAAAATACTTTGAAAAAAAAACACCTTTAATTTTTTTTTTCATTTCCTCTTGTAATACTCAAATATATCTTCTCAGTAAATATCATTCTTATTACAATTTGAAAAATGTTTAAAAAAAAAAAATCAAACAACCTCATTTTCAAATGATAGAAAGTAAATACTTTTAAGACTTTCTACAAAACTGTCATTTAATGATATTAAAGTTTCTTCGAAATATCTTAAAGAAGTCGTCTCTCAGAGGCATTTAAATTCAATAATATATTATAAAGATTAAAGTTTCTCGTTCAACTGCATTTTTAATATCTCATCCTTACTTCAGATTTCAGTTCCTGACGTAGATTTTAAACGCAAAAAATGTACATGTTAATGTATAAAGAAACACTCGACAGTAATTATAAACTAAATGCTCTAAGAATAGTCATTAAAAATTTTTGCTAAATTAAAGCATTTACTCGAATTCGTCATTTGTCTTTAATGAATCTAAATGTCAAGAGGGTCGTTTCATTTCTCAGTATCTTATACCGAAAGATTGTAATTAATATGCCTGCGAGAGCTAGATGGAATTTTTTTTTCAAGAATATTTAAAACTAAAATATTTAAATAAGGTTAAGTTTATTTATTAAATTAATTCCTTGGGCTCTTTTGCTGAGTACATGGGCGATAATTTTCAGGTATTAAAAATAGTATGTTTGTACAACCAGTTGTGGAAAGTGATTTTTTAGTAATATATCTAAAACAATTTACTGTTTAAAAAAGATTAGCAGTTCTGTTTTTAAAATGTGAAAATTCGTTCACAAAAATAAAATTATTCACGTTCCCTCAAACTACTTAGAAAAATTCGTATTTTATTAAATGGAAAAGAAAGCACATTAATATATATATATATATATATATATATATATATATGAGGTTTAGTTTTCTCTGACACCAACTCAATAAATAATTCACTCAATTTACTTCAAATAAACTAGAAAACATCAAGTTAAAATAAACTCTATATTAATAAAACTAACTACAAAGAAAGTTAAAAAATACATGTAAGAATATGAATATTAATGAACCATCTGGATTATCTGCATTACATCTTATTTAATCTAAAACATCTCAGTGTCGACGTCTTCAGTATAGTTCAAAAACGACCGTCTTAACTCACCAACTTCATCGACTCTCAAAAGCTTCCCTTCGATCCCAAAACACCTCTTTTGACTTCCTTTTGAAGTGTGGTTTGGAGCTTGCATGCTTCAACATAGATTATATGACGCAATATCAAGATGAAGTCGCTGATTGGCTTTGACTCTGTCGTTTTAGTTTAAGCAGGAAAACAGTTCAATTCCCACATTCGGCCATACTGACTGTCATCTGCCCTCAGGTGACTGATATGTAATACGTTTTTACCAAAAGAAACAAAAACAGCAACTAAAGTTCTTTAACAAAACGTTCACGAAAAAAACACAATTCATACTATTCCTAAATATATCAACAAGTCTGTGTCAGTCTGCTGTCACAATTAGGATAATGTCACAATCAGGATTTCTTTAACTAAACTTCACCAGTATCAGTCCATGGCTTCATGTATTCAGCGCAAGTACTAGTAATCATTGGACCTTCTGTAATTCCAATTCTTTTCACATCATAGGTATCACCACTCTTTAATTTTACAACCCTGTAAGGACCCAAATACTTTGGTCTTAACTTTAAACCCGGACCTTGTTGTGTACGCTTTATAGCAACGATATCATTAAGTTTAAATTTATTAGGTTTTCTTCTTCTCAGGTTGTAGGTTTTGCGATTCTCATTTTGAACCCTTAAAATTTGTTTTTTCGCTTCTTTTCTCAATTCCTCACGATTATTTATAAAATCGGACTGTGTTCCAGCATTCAAAAGATTAGTAATTTCAATACACCTTTCAATCTTTTGTTTAACCTTAGGAATATAAAAATCAGTTTCTAAGTTCTTTTCTGTTCGAACAACTGCATAATGACCCCTTTCATGAACAGCTTTGATTATATTCATTTGCATTTCCTCTGGGAGAACCAACAAATCACTTCCGTTAACACATTTATAAAGAACGTTATTTTTTACTAAATAATCATCATAAGGTCTTACCTTCAAAATTTCTTTTATTGTTTTAATATAATCATCATTCTCTTGAGCCTGAGCAATTTTTAAAGTTAAACTATCCTGAACTACCATACAAACAGGATTCCTACTCAATGCATCAACATGCTTCATTTTAATGCCTGGCCTATGTTCTAGTTCATAATCAAAATCAGATAACAGTATTGCCCATCTCGTAATTTTCGTACTCATCTCCTTTTTATCCATAGTCATTTTAAATGCATTACAATCGGTAACTATTTTAAATGGAATGCCTAATACATACACTCTAAATTTCTTTAAGGCCTCTATCACCGACAAAACTTCCAATTCGTAACTAGTGCACTTCCGCTCCGATTCAGTTTTTTTTTACTGGAAAAATACACAGGATGAAATTTATTATCTACTGGGGACTGTTGCATTAATACTGCTCCGTAGCCATCAATACTAGCATCACAATGAATTTCAGTTATACTTTTGGGATTGTATATTGACAGAACTGGCTCGGAAGACAAAATACTTTTAAGCTCACTAAAGGCTTTCTTTTCTTCCACATCAAATCGAAATTTAGAATCTTTCCTCAACATGTCGCTCAGAGGTTTAGCGATAACTGAGTAATCCTTTATAAACTTTCGAAAATATCCAGTTAATCCCAAATAACTTTGAATATCCTTGATACTTTTTGGTTCAGGAAAATTCATCACTGCCTTTGTTTTAAGTGGAGAAGGATATAATTTTCCATTCAAAATTCTATACCCCCAAAAATCAATTTCACGCCTTAGGAACATGCACTTTTTAATATTTAACTCTAATCCATAATCAGATGCGGTCTGCAGAACAAGTTTAAGCTTTTCTAAGCCTTCAGTTTCATTTTTAGAAGGTATTATCAGATCATCCATGTATATAACCACTACATTGTCCTTTAACAAACTTCGAAACACGTTATAAATATATTTCTGAAATACGCTTGGCGAATTGGTCAATCCGAACGGGCACTTCAAAAATTCAAATTGGCCGTTATGAGTTACAAAAGAAGTGTACCTTCGAGAACCTTCCTCAACTTCTACATGAAAAAACCCATTTTTCAAATCAATTGTTGTGAACACCTCAGCCGAATGTAGTTGATCTATAACATCATCTATGACAGGCAATGGAAAGTGTTCGCGTATAGTCTTTTTATTAAGACGTCTGTAGTCAATGCAAAGTCTCGTTGTACCATCTTTTTTCTTAACTAAAACCACCGGCGATGAAAAATGAGAAGAACTTCTACGAATAATTCCTTGTGCTAGCCACTCCTCAATCTGGGTTTCAACAATTTTTTTCTCACACAGAGGTAATCTTCGAGGGGATGAACAAATTGGAATTTCATCAGTAAGGTTAATTTGCATTTTAACATCAACCGTTTTTAATTTTGTAGGCACATAGCTCTCAATTAGGGAGGACAATTCTGAACGCAAGCCCTTATCAGTGACATAACTAAAATCAAGTTTAGGCTCATCTAAAATATTTACTATATTAACCAAAAAATTACTTGATTTATCCTCGGTTTTACACATTTTTACTTCATCTCCAGAAATTGTTAAAGTACCTTGATGAATAACATCAATGCCAATAATTAAATCGAAATTAATCGAACTGTCGTTAACGACAAAAATGTCAACTTCAAATTTCGAATCATCTACCTCAATTTCTGCCTTGAAATAACCTGCTGGCCTAATCAATGTTTTCCCCAAACCAGTCAAACACGTATCCGTAGCTTCCAATTTGAACACATTCCTCAAATTATCATAAACACTCTTTTTTAGAAGCGTTTTCTGGCTGCCTGTATCAATTAATGAAGTTAACTTCAATGAATCCAATTTAACCTCTTTAAGAATTAAATCCTTGAAACTCGTTACAATATTTATTTGAGAACGATCATTTGATGCCTTTACATCCTTTCTCCTACTGCATTCAAACGATTTATGACCATACGAATTGCACGAAAAGCAAAGAGGGCCTTTATCCTTGTTTCTACAGTGAATGCTTTTGTGATTTTCCCCCCCCGCAGTTAAAGCAACGAATAGCCTTTACTACCTTTGACCTGTTACCAGATTCCATTTCGGGTTTTGATTTTAGCTTAACACCAATCTCTGGTTTAACATTTTCGCCATCCGATCTTATTTTTTCATATACTTTAAGCTTTTGCTTAAATTCGCTAATATCGTTACAACCATATAAAAATGATTTCTTGAAAACAGGGTCTTTAATACCACCGATAACATACTGAATTAAAGCAGAATCCTCTACATTTCCGCGAGAGCATAGTCGTTTCATATTTAAAAAATATTCATCAAGAGTTTCGCCATCTCTCATCTTCCTTTTACATAACAACTGATGCATTTCTGCAGAATTACAAACTGTACCAAATTCAGAAACGAGTAACGATTTCACTCTGTGCCACGAATTCAATTTGCTTTCACTCTCAATCAATAGTTTAGCTTTACCAGTCATACGGCGTTTCGCTAAAATTAATTTATGCAAGTCACTTAAATTGAATAAAGAGATTACGTCCTCAAAATCAGTGATCCATTTTTCGATACTTTCATACTGACTACCACTATATGTTGCAATCATATTTTCAATATCACTAATACCAATAGATGGTTTTAAAATAAAGTCAGGGGTTAAGCGTTGTGTCATTTCATTTTTATTGCTAGCAGAATAATTTATTTCAGAACCAGAAGCAATATCATTAATTTTATTGCAAGATATATTACCAGCACCAATGCTAGCATTATTTTTGGTCTCATTTATTAGCTCAGTTTCATCATCACTAATTTCATTATCTTCGGAAATTATCTTTGACCTCAATACGTTTAGATTACACAGGCAAGAAATAACCCTGACAACTATATCATCGAAAGTACCAGAATTATCAATACATAACACGTTACAAATGGTAATTAGTTCGTTTACCGAAAATTCATCTCTAATTTTTTGAACTTTTCCATTATATTCATCACTATTTACTTTAAACGGAAAACCCGTAAAGTCTCTAATTCTGGAACGATTTTTTCTATCACCTTCATGGCCAAAAATCAAACGATGTAAATTCTTAATACTGGATGTCTTTTCAGTTTTTAAAGAAATAACTAATTCTCGAATATCTACTAACCTTGACATGATAAAAATAGGTTCGAAAATATCACTTTAAATGTACATTCCTCTCATAAGATTCAGAACTCTATCTATTTAATAGTGAGCGTTAACATTCATTCGATCCCGCTTCGACACCACTTATGGGGTTTAGTTTTCTCTGACACCAACTCAATAAATAATTCACTCAATTTACTTCAAATAAACTAGAAAACATCAAGTTAAAATAAACTCTATATTAATAAAACTAACTACAAAGAAAGTTAAAAAATACATGTAAGAATATGAATATTAATGAACCATCTGGATTATCTGCATTACATCTTATTTAATCTAAAACATCTCAGTGTCGACGTCTTCAGTATAGTTCAAAAACGACCGTCTTAACTCACCAACTTCATCGACTCTCAAAAGCTTCCCTTCGATCCCAAAACACCTCTTTTGACTTCCTTTTGAAGTGTGGTTTGGAGCTTGCATGCTTCAACATAGATTATATGACGCAATATCAAGATGAAGTCGCTGATTGGCTTTGACTCTGTCGTTTTAGTTTAAGCAGGAAAACAGTTCAATTCCCACATATATATATATATATATATATATATATTCAGTAAAGTGATTTCATCTCATTGAATATTAGAAGATAATCTGAAGGAATCAGAAAATGTTGCCCGGGGGTAACATTTAAGCAAAGTCACATAACATAATAACAAATATGTACATAATCTAATAATAAATATATAATCCGAAACATATTTTTATCTCAATGAAACATATAACGTCAAACAAAATAATTACAATAACATTCTAAAAAAATTTTCCTCTTTAATGAAGTTAATGTAATTTTCCCCCAACAAGTGTCATCCAATACGTCTTGAAATATTTTTAAAAAGACGGTGAATTAAAAAAAAATTGTTTTTCTTTATTTAAATTATTCCAACCAGAAATTCTTCAAAGAAGTGACTAGTCGTGACTGCGTGATGAATGTTAATGTCATTTGAAAAAAAAAAATCAATTTAATCAAAATTAAAAAATATTTAAAACTTTTAAGTAGTTAAAAATGAAATATAGTTTTATTAAAATGCTCCATGCGTTCCAATTTTCAAAATATTATCTCTTTTTCACTTTATTACTTAAAAAGATTTTATTAGAAAATGTTTGCGTCCATTGTTTAATCCGACAGACAGTTATTAAAAATAAACCCTTATAAACGGTCGCAAAACTGAATTCTCATTAAAAATTTTAATTTTAATGAATTTGATTATTAATTTACCACTCCAAAATCTTCAAAAAATTCAGTTTTTGAGAAAAAAAAAACATTAAAGGGCGACTATTTCTGAAAACTTTAAAACAAACCGCTTGAAAAATTCTTATATTTACCGAAGGAATATCAGACAAAACTTTAAAATCATTTTTCTAAAAATGTGCTGTTGGGGTATTACGCCCAAAAAAGTTTTAAAACTTTTCAATATTTTTTTAATAAAGTTTTTTAGTATATATAATGTATAGTAGGCTTTATAAAGGGAACCTAACATTTCATCTTTATTTGTTTAAAAAATGCATTTTTTTCCCTTGATGTTACATTGCTAAAATTTTGAAAATTTTATATAAGCAAGATACAGTTTTGTTTTTAAATCATAAAAATGCTACAAATAAACAATTTTTTAGGTTCAGTGTGAGATCCAGTGTCTGAAGTATAATAAGATACCAAACATTTTATTTTATATACAGAAATTCTTTTATAAACATGCGTGCAACCTGTGATTTCAATTTTCTACTCGACAAGTTAGAAAAACCGCTATACAAACTATTTTCCTCATCATGATATGAAAATATGTGAGATGAAAGAAGAAATATGCATCTATCACTGCTTTTTAAAATTGTGTTTTGTCATGTATACTTTTTAAGATATAAAATGACAAAAATTGTAATTTTTTTTTCTCTTTTCCACATTTTAAGAATACTAAGTCCCTTTAATAGATCAGCATTTTAAAGGGGATGCACAGGTTTGTTGCAATATGTATCAAGATTGCCCCTTAGATTGCCCTAAATTAAAAATTTTTAATAAAATTTTTAAAGATGTATAAACTACGATTTTTGTTTTCATTTTAAGAAAAATGTATTTAATGTACAATATGATATGTTATTTTCATTCCTTACCTGTAAGGTGGTTCTCGAAAAAATATTTTTTACCGTACAACAACTCGACACATTTTCTGATTCATTTTTAAAACATGATACTTGCAGACATAATTATATCGAAGTGATTTGTAATCGAACAGTGTTTTTTTTTTCAATAAATAACTAATATTTTGAGTTATAAGTGATTAATGTCTCAGGACGGCAGTATTTTTCCTTTCCTGCGCTGTCGCGTCCAGAAATTCTGTTCAAAACGCTAATTTTGATAGCGTTTCCTGAAAAACCTTCCGTTTTTATCGAAAAAAAAAAAGTTCGATTACGAAGTTTCTTAATAAGAACATTTACCAATTTGATTCGTTAAAATAAAAGGGCCAGAAAATAGTCATTTTCAATTTGATAACAGCCTTAAGAAATATGACAACAAGCTTTCTGCCAAGTATACGGCAATATACTGCTATATTTGAAATTTTAACAATAAAGTTTAACATAAAAATAATAAACTCGTATTTTTTTCGGTTTTTGCTTTTCATTGATTTCAAAGTCCATCCAAAAGTTTCGCTTTGAGAACAGCCTTAAGAAGTATGAAAACAAGCTTTCTGACACATTTATGGCAATATACTGTTACATTTGAAATTTTAACAATAAAGTTTTACACAAAAATAAAAACTTGTATTTTTATTCGATTTTTGCTTCTCATCGATTTCAAAATCCATCGCCTCTTTAAAAGACAGCAACTACATTTAAGGACACATAATAAACATCTTTAAGACTTTCTACAAAACGTTCATGCAATGATAATGAAGTTTCGAAAAAAAGACGTCGTCGCTTCGATTCATTTAAAATCAAAAATAGATTCAAAAGGCTGCAATGTCTTATCTAACAAATTTATAAACACCATTCTTAAACCTGGAATCGTTATGACATATTCCCGAAAATACTTTTATCCCTATATACATTAATTTTCCAGGTATTTTCATCCAGATTTCAATGGGGATTTTTCACTACTATAAAGGTACTTTATTTAACAGGTAAGGTTTAAAATTAATGCTTCACGCAGATTTTCATAGTATGAAACTTGCGAAAAGATGATCATCGATTAGTAATCGATAATAATGACGGATGTGCAGCATTAGAAAAAAAGGTTTATTCTGTTCTTTGTGACTTAAATGAGTAATGCTTCAAAATTTCACTCACGTATAGGAATGGACGTTTTTCTGTAATTTCTGGAAGGTTATTTAAAAACAGAGTAATTGAGTAAGTAAAAACAAGAATTCACGGAGAGTATCAAAAAAGGTAAAAAAAGAAAGTTGTAAAACATTGCATAAGACAGAAAAGAAATTATATGTGGATTGTACGAATTTTTTTTTTTTTTTTTTAATAAAATAATAAATAAATAAATCAATTTTGCTAAATGAAAATACTCAAAAAAATAAATAAATAATAATAATAATAAATAAATAATGAAAAAAAAAAGGAAAAAATAGTCATTTCGTTGGAAATTTATCTTTTTTCAATTTATGTTTAAAAAAAATAAGATTGGTAATCTTTATACTAAAATTGTACAATACTCCGAAATTTTCAATACGAACATCTAATTTTGACATCATATTTGGCTTTTTGGTAAATTTTACCTTAGGATATCAAGCGTAAAGACATTCGTTCAAGTAGTTCAGGAGTTATGAAGATTTATAGTTCCGAACATCGAACATTATAGTCATTTGTAATCATTGCAAAACAGATTGAAATGCTGTAGGTTTGTATTGTAATCATAACTCAAGAACTACTTGTCGGAATAAGTCGTAATTTTGGTATCGCATATTTCAAGCTTCTAAAAATCGATTTATGTAAAAAATTTTATAGGATACTACAGAGGCTGTTCGCACATTTTTTAGACAAATTTGATAAATGATTTTAAAAAATGAAATTATTTTAGAGGAAAACTTTCTTTCAACAACTTATTATTTGTAATTCATATTATTGTCTGATGCTTTCAAATTTATTATTCTATCAAGATGGCGCATTCAAACAATCTGTGATTCAGAGGATACTTTTTTTTTTTCGTTTTCCGAAAAGAAATATTCTTATTCGGAAGTTTACAATGATTGTAAAGCGCATAGTATAAAAATTTCTAAGTCCAAATAAACATCAGTATTAATTGGAAAGAGCTATCCCGAAAATCAGTACTTATTCTTAGTAAAAAGACTTAAAATGAAAAAAAAAATACATTAAAAAAAAGAGCCCATTTCAAGGCTGAAAACGAAGTTTCAGGTAAGGATTTATGACTGTCGCAAATTTATCTTACAATGGGAAAATAAAAATAAGAATATTGGACAAAAATGTTACAATCAATTCATTATATTATTAAGAGAATGTGTTGCATCCGATATTTACAGAAAAAATGATATTTTCTTTATTTCAACGACTTTTTTAAAGGGTGAAACTGCATCAAAGCAAAGCTACCGCTCATACTTCAAAAACTACCGCTGTATTCGTTGAAAACATTAAAAACTCACACAGGTATTGCATTTATACCTTTCAACATATTCCTAAGAAGTCACCTGACGTTTCTCTTATGGTTTATTCTGCATTTGGTCTGCTGAAAAGAGCTCTTTCAAAGCGCAAAACCACCACGATTGATCAAATCTGGAAAGTTTTTAAAGATGTATGGGAAGCAATAACCCTGTAAATTTTACAAAAAGCCTTCTACCATCAAAAGCATTACGCAGAATTGGAATCAAGGAACAAGATTATCATATAGATTATTTCAGAAAGCAATATTCATATTTTAAACGTTAAAAAAACAACGCCGAAATCGTCTAAAAAATGTGCGAACACCCTCTGTATTAATAAATGTTTGGAAAATTTATCTCGAATATATCTTTTAGATTTTTCTTTTCGAAAAAAATATTAATTGTATAATTGTATGTTACAAATATTTTAACAGAAATAAATTTTATAGAAGCTTGAAATATTTGAATCCAACATTACAATTCATTCTGCCATATAATTTTGGAATTATGCTCAAAAAGATAACCATATTTCCATCTGTTTTGAAACGATTGCAAATGAATTTAACATTAGGAGTGCCAAACATTAAACCTTCATAATGCCTAAACTACACTAGTATGCAAAACTTAAGCAACAAACACAAAATGCTAATTTCTGAACACATGAGTACTCAAAAGGAAATTCTATAAACAGCAAGTGTAGAAAATAGGTACTACCTGTGAAGTCTTCTTGATATCACAAATGGTCACTATTGTCACAGTCACTACAATGAACAGAAATGTAATATCTTTCATTCGTCTCATTTTTACTCTCATTTGGTCACTCCACTGAACAGTCAACATGACTGCTGCTTTTTGACGAGTCACCAGGTGACTTTACAATGAAGTCATCTTGTGCCTCTCATGTGACTGTTATTTTGACACTCCATTGTAAAGTCATCATGATAGATGTTCTGTGACGAGTTCCCAAGTGACAGAAAATAAAGTCATCTGGTGACTTTTCACAAAGGAGTGCAATGATGACTTCACAATAGAGTGTCGATCACCGGAAAGTCACCATGCGACTTTATTGTGACATTATTTGGCGACTTATCACAATGCAATGCTCACAATGACTTCAAAGTTCAGTCTTCAACTGACAGTGACTTGAGAATCACAAGGTGACTTCATTGTAATGTCACCTGGTGACCCATCACAAAGCGACAGTCACAGTGACTTTTCAGTTTTAACAATCATTTGAGAGTAATAATGAGATAGTGAAATATCCCATATTCACCCTAGCGGTTGTGACACTTCTAACCATGTGTGATGTCAAGGCACTTCAAATCGACTGGCCATGCGGTTAGAGTAGTACCTCTTTTCTATACTTGCTCTTTACAGAATTTCCTTTTGAGTACTCACGTGTTCAGAAATTAGCATTTTGTGTTTGTTGCTTAAGTTTTGCACGCCAGTGTACTTGACCGAATGATTCTCATTCGGTATCCTAAGGCAAAATTTAACGAAAGAGGTCAACATTGATGTCAAAATTAGGTGTCTGGTAGATAATTTCTAGATTTTGGCACAATTTCAGTATGAAGACGACACCCTAAGCTTATTTTTTAACATAACTTGAAAAAGATATAATTTCCTGCCAATTGGCTATTTCCATTTTTTGCGACAATTTGGAGATTAAAATGTTCTCACTCTCTCACTCTCTCCCTCTCTCTCTCTCTCTCTCTCTCTTTTTTTTTTTTTTTTTTTTTTTTTTTTTTTGGTCGACTGTACTTTTAAGTCATAACTGCTTAAGATAAATTAAATAAAAAATAACATTACTGTCATAAATATTTATAAAATATCAGTAATAGAAAATATTTTACGATACTTTATTAGATTTATTTACATTAACACCATTGCAGAAAACTATTCCTATTCGGGGGAAAAAAATCATAAATCCCAATTATGATAAATTTATTAAATCATCTAATCTCCTACAAATAAGCCATAGAACAGCTTAATCATCATTTCTGCTTAATCAGAGGTGTTTGAATTAATGGAGTAAAAAAGAACAGTTGGTTTGTTTAAATGTAAGTAATGAAATTTAATTCCGGATTTACGAATATTGAACTACAACAACCACAACAAAAAGAATTCTTTGATAGAGTTCATGCAATTTTCCCGATATATATATATACAGGGTGTCCCTAAATTCATGGGCCAAACTTTAAGTGTAGCAACTGGACACTGTAACAATCATTTATTGTATAGGAAACCAGGGTGAGAAGTCCAGCTATTTAGTCAAAATTACAGGGCGTTCACTCCAATCTGAAGTCGCGTTTTTGTTCATAACTTTAATAGCAGTGAAGATACTTTAATGATATCCTTAAAATATCCTTACATTTAAAATAAACTAGTACAGAATGCTAAAATTCATCTTCGTAAAACAATATAAAAATACACAAATAATGTGATCAACTACCTAAAAGATGACTAAAACACTTTAATTAGATGTAAAAAATTATAGTAAAATCATCTAGTTCTTTCGGCCACGCACCCAGCCATCAGGATCTGAAATGATGTTATTAACGTCACTTGTCTGGATCTCACTCGTAACTTGTATATCCTTGCAATTTATATAAAAATGAGTCTGCTATGAATCTTGTTAAAATATCTTCACTATTGTTAAATTTATGAACGAAAACACGATTTCAGATTGGAGTGAGACGCCCTGTAATTTTGACTAAATGAACTGATTTCTCACTCTGTTTTCCTATACAATAAAGGATTGTTACAGTGTCCTGTAGGTACGCTTAAAGTTTGACCCATGAATTAAGGGACACCCTGTGTATATCATCTTTATTATTACTTCTTGAGAGATGTTTAAAGAGTGAAGATTACCAAAGGAGGCCAGGTCGTAAATAGATTTATTTAAACTAAACAATCCATTCAAAAGAATACAATTTCTCATCTATAGGTACTTTATAAACACCCATTCTTAAATCTGAGCTCGCTATTTTATGTCACAATCACGAATATATTTTTATCCCTAAATGCATGATACTTTCAGATATTCTCACCCAAGTTCCAAAGAATATAAGAGAATTTTTCCCCTTCCCATAAAGCTAAAACTTTTAATAGAAAATAATGTCAAAATTTATGCTTTAAGCCAAAGTTTGGAGTATGAACTCACGAAAAGTTTGATCATCAATTAATAATCGATAAAAATTATTTTTAAAATATACAGCATTAGAAAAACAATTAGATAACTTTTTGAATTTAATGCTTCAAATTGGAATGGAAGTGATTCTGTAATTATCATTAAAATATTATTTTAAAACCGAGTAACCAAGTGAGGAAAAAAGAATGTTCGCGGATAACTATAAAAGAGAAAAGAAAAGAAGGAAAAAAAGTTTATATCAATCGAAATAAATTTTGATTCAGTAATTATAATAAGTGGTAATTCGGTAATTTACATCTACGCTACCGCCAACATCTCTTATTCCCACTCTATACCGAACACACCGCAATAACATTATGTAAAATTTATAATATGAAAAACTCTTAAAATCGCTAATCTTGATTTGCCAAACCAACAAGGAAAAAACATAAGGTACCCACAATGATAGCCTGTCAATGTATCATGCAATTCTTGTGCGATCCTGAAATCTGAAAAGGAACGAATTAGAAATACATTACATTTATTTCACTTAAGTGAAAATCATCGAAGAATCCAACATGTTTGAAATCTTATACTAGTTATTATGCATATTGATAACTATTTTCACCACTAAAGGAAAAAAAAAATCTGAAATCTATTTTTAAATAATCCGCTAAATCTTTCGATGTTTCTCATTTTGAAAGACAATAAGCAATTTTTATTGTCTTTATGAATAATAACAGTTAGTTATCTTTTGCGGTCTGTCTAATGAATGGGAATTTTGCAGCTGTAGAATGACAGGATTTTCCCAAAACTGTTTACTTAAAATAAATGAATAAATGGAATCGCAAATTTTCAAATAAATAGCAATGTATCATCGAGAAATATTAGAAGTATGTCTCCATACCATTTAATTTGATTTATTTATGATCGAAAAATAAAATCGAGAAATATTAAGGGAAAAAATTATTAACGTTCAATTAATCAATGAAATAGAAAAAATGTCTAGTTTAAAAGATGGTTAAAGTTTCCATGTGTGTTTCGATAACTCTCACGATGCTTTTGAAAATGGTTTATTTAATCGTTTCTTTGACTAACTATGCATTTGAGAATAGATTAATAATAGTTATGCTTTTCGGAATAGGTTATTGAATAGTTTCTTGAATTAGATATTTCAAAAGATTCAGCCTCTGTTATTTTGTTTGGCAAAGTTTTTCTAAAAATATCTTACTTTATACACAGTAAAACCTGCTTGTCTGAATCGCAAGGGACTGAAGAAAAATTCCTTTTTATAGAGATTTCTGTCTTGGCATGTAAACCATCTATTTGTATTCTATTCTTTTTACCGAAACTTTTACATTTTTCCATATAAGGCAGAATTTGTTTATACGTGTTCCGTTTTGCCAGGTTTTATTGTGTCTTTTAAAAATGCACTGTTGTCATTTTAAACAGTTTAGAAAGGTTTGAAATATGCATAAATACACTATATTGCCAAAAATGACCGGTCACTTGCGATTTTAGACGTTTTGTAAACTATCTAGAAAAATACATGAGGAATTAACCTGAAACTGCAGGTGCGTAAACAACATGATAGACGTCATATATTTCCGCGAAGATTTTTTTCCCGAAACCCCATAGGGGACTGTCAGCAAATTGAAAAAAACGTATATTTTTTGGATTACCCTGTAAAAACTAATGTAGCAAAAGCGTTCAAACTCGAGATTATTAATAAGTGGCTTATTGTAATATACTGTGTTCATTTTTATGAGAATAGCATGTATACTCGAAGAGAAATTAAGGTTTTTATAAAAACAGTCCCAAATTTCGCCAAGTTTTTCACTTATAATTTACAGAGTTCTTAATATAAAAAAAAGTTATTTTGAGGAAATATGTCAAACAACATTGTACCATAATACTCTGCAATCGGAATTAAAATATAATAAAGATTGGATGAAAAATGAGCAGGTTTATTAAAAAATGTTTCACTGCGCATGCGCTAATGCAATCGAGATATAATGTGCCTAATGTATAAGCTAAGTATATAGAGCAACTTTTGTGAAAGTCTCAAAATCATAGCTTAAAAAATCTGAAAATAACATCGATAGAATAAGCTCGAAATCCGTTGTTCCCAAAAAGAAGCAAAAAGATGAGGGGTTGTATCCAGATATAGTAGTACGTGCAATATTGTGTACGCTATCTTGGCACTAATCAACAGATATTTGATACACCTCTTCTTTTTGCTTCTTTTTGGGAACAACGGATTTTGAGTTTATTCTATCGACGATAATTTTCAGAATTTTCAAGCTATGATTTTGAGACTTTCACAAAAGGTGCTCTATATACTTAGCTAATACATTATGCATATTATATTTTGATTGCATTCGCGCATGCGCAGTGAAACATTTTTTAGTAAACCTGCTCATTTTTCATCCAATTTTTATTATTTTTTAATTCCGATTGCAGAGTATTGTGTACAATGTTGTTTGACATATTTTCTCAAAATAACTTTTTTTTATATTAAGAACTCTGCAAATTATAAGCAAAAAACTTCGTGAAATTTGGGACTGTTTTTATAAAAATCTTAATTTCTCTTCGAGTATACATGCTATCCTCATAAAAATGAACACAGCATATTACAATAAGCCACTTATTAATAATCTCAAGTTTGGACGCTTTTGCTACATTAGTTTTTACAGGGTAATCCAAAAGATATTCTTCTTTTTCAATTTGTTGACAGTCCCCTATGGGGTTTCGGGAAAAAATCTTTGCGGAAATATATAACCTATACTATACTGTTTACACACCTGCAGTTTCAGGTTAATTCCTCATGTATTTTTCTAGATAGTTAACAAAACGTCTAAAATTGCAAGTGACCGGTCACTTTTGGCAATATAGTGTATAAGGGAGAGTCGTACACAGTGAGTAGGGTGAAACATGAAACACAGACACTTTTAAAACGAAGTTTGTGTTTGTACCGCTAGATGTTAGGATCAGTGTTTAATCCAGGGGTGGCCCAAGGGGACATTCCCTCAGAAGCATTGAAAGGTTTGAGAATTAATAGTTTTTAATGGTCAAAAAGTGCAATTTCCCCCCCAGATATCTTTAATATTCCTTCAGGAGCCAATGAAATCCCTCCAGGAGAAAAATTTCTGAATTCAACACTGGCTAGGATGTTCAGTGATGCTTTGCTTGGAGTTTTCGCCCACCACATTTAAGGTTTGGATGTTGTTTCATTTGGAAGTTATGAAAAAAAGTACTTTTTAGATTTGAAAGTTACTCATTTAACTCTGTTACAGATCATATATCTTCAGTCTAATTGTATGTGGTGTTTCAGTATTCAGTTCGAATATCATACAAGTAGTATGGTGATATGTAAAATGTAAATTTGTTAATAATATTTAAATAATTACAAGCTGCTGAATTAATAAAATTGAGATTTAATCCTTGGAGGTACATAATTTTACAATATGCTACACTTAGTTTTTTTAAAATATACCAAGATGAATACTTGAAAATAGCAATTCACGCAATAACTGTAGAATGTTCCAATTAGGCCTAACATAACCAGTTGCTTTCTTAACCGCTTTCAGGTTAACGCTTCATGAGTGATGGAAAATAATAGACTGAGCATTTTTTATTTTGAAAGTCTAAAGTCACCGTACTGGTGATCCATGAATTTCGCTTTGGCAGCTCATGCGTTCAAGGTACGGGCAATAAATACAAATCAGAGAGTTATTTAATTTGCTGATATGGCATAAATAAGATAAATTTAGATCCAACAGATCGGTAATCCTGACTTGATGGCATTTCAATATGAACATCGTGTCTTGTTTTACATTCATAATTTAAATAGCTAAATTTAGAGGTACATTCTGTCTTGTATAGAAAATTTTGATTACAATACAGTTTTACATGTTCAAATTAATCTACGATAGCTTGTCCAGGATTTTAACCCATAGACCATGGTTTCATATACTCAGCTCTGGTTGAAATTTTCCTGCACCTTCGTGATCTCCTATTTTTTCTACTTCATTTCGATCATGATTCTTTACTGCTGTTATCTCATATGGCCCCAAATATTTTTATTTCAGCATCGTAATATTGCCAAACTGCTTGCTCATTATAGAGATATTTTGGCTGTACTCCGTCTTTGACACATCGAAGTGCCCTCGTTTATGCAGTTTTCGTATAATTCCTTGCTGCATCTCTTCTGGCACTACCAACATTTATTTTCCATTCTCGAATATGTACAATATGCCATCCTTTACCATGTAATCATTACATGATCCATCTTTAACTAGTGATTTGATCTCTTTTATAGATTTATCTAGTCTTTGCGCTATTGCTGTTTAGCGCAACACATATCAATTACAAAATTACAGAAATAAAACTTTAAAACGTGAAATAATTACTATATCTACTTGTTACAGCATCCGTGCGAAGCAAATTTATGAAAGACGCGCAAAAATACATTGGAAAATCAGAAAAACCGGTTTTAATTTGAAAGTGTAAATTCAGTTGAGTTACATTTAACTTAATCCTTCTCACTTGTATCAGATACGTTGATGACATTTTTTATAATTTGGCAGTATACTCTTGAAGATTTTTAAAATTTTATAAATCATCTGAATTCAATGGACTGTAAATTCACTGTTGAAATTGAACATAAAAATGTTTAATTCTGGATGTAATGTTAACCAGAACAAACCAATCTATCGACAAAACTGTTGTCAGAAAACGCATGGCAAACCAATCTACTATTCCTAATTATACATATTCTCCATATACACATATAAATTTTCAGCCTATAGATTTTTCATAAGACGAGCCTTTTGAGTTTGTACTGAATATAATTTGAATAATGAACTAAGATAATATTCATAGAATTGCTTTTAGTAATGGTTTTAAGGTTCAGTATATTAATAAATTAATCCTGGATATTGGCAATAATAAGAAGTCTGAAAACAAATTTAATTCGCAAAAGAAAAACAAGTTTTATACTCATCAATATTTTCCAAGCTTTTAAAAAAGTAAAATATAACATTCCAATATCTGCTCGATAGACAAACGCCCTCCAAAGTTAAAATATATCATTTGCACTAAAATTGACTCAATTCATTTTGAAAATTTTGCAGGAGTACATGAAATCCCATTTATTAAAACCGACGGAACAAAGAATTATTATATTGATATGATTAAAAGAAAATTCAGCTACAGAAAAGAAGAAAAACATAGCTGATATAAAGTGCAATAGAAAAATCACGGCACCTGCAAGATTATATCAAGAAGAAGTCTGCCAAATAAATTTCAATAAAAGCCAAATAATTTTTCCCTTCAGTCTATGCTATCCATCCATTATAAGAAAAGCCATTAAAATTGCAGCACATAAAAATTCAATATGTAACGATACAGCATCATTTAACCTACCGATATTGTGAGTTCAGTTACTCCATGGCTACGAGTATGGAAATAAACATGAAAGTAATAATAAAATAAAATAATGTGCGTAATCTGAAAGAGAAACGTATGCATGATGTCGTTTCAATTCATTGCATTTTAGATCGCGCAAATGTAGAATATTCTCATTTGTTTTGAAAAAGACTTCGGTGAAGCCGAAACATGTAAACAGCTTATATATAAAAACATTTTTTATAGTGTTTATTATTTTTGTATAACGCCTTTTAGCAATTAATGTATATGTTATCTTTGGGTGTTAGGGTAGTTTCAAATGACGTTACAAATCAACCATTGGAGGTCAAACAATCGTTGGAGGGCAAGTTGTGATTGGTAGCTCAGGGGATTGTGGGCACGGCTAGAGGTCAACCGGGCAGTTGTGATGGGCGGATGAAAAGGTCGTCAGCTGAATGCAACCGTCCTACATTTCTTAATTCCTGTGTTATTTCGAACACTTTTACAATTTACATTGTCTACGGATCACCAACAGATAACAAATGAAAGCCCTTTCAATCGTTTTGAGACACCCTGTAGAGCGCGGAAAATTTATTTTTAGAAAAACGCATTTGTAATACCTTACAATATGTTATTTTCATCACTTACCTTTAAGAAATATGAAAACCCATTTTCTGTCAAGTGTGTGTCAATATAGTGACATTTTTTTTAAATTTAACAAATGTAACAAAAAAAATCAAAACTTCGTATTTTTGGGCTATTGTTATTCATTTCAAAGTCTACCGTCATCTTCACAGAAACAAAAATAGAGAAAGAAAATAATAATAAAAAGAACTTAAGGATTAACAAAACTATATTAAAATATCTCTCGTTTCGAAATCACATTCTTTTGACTTAAATTTTTTATTAATGTTTCTTTAATTAATGTCAGAAATTCTTTAAATACCAGGAAAATATAACAAGTATTTTAAACAACAATTCCAAAAGCAATGTTTAAATAAATCCTGAACTAAAAGAGCACCGTAGCGGTAACAAATCATGTAACAATAAGCATACGAGAGAAAAGTTTTCTTTAAACTTCAAATTTCAAATCCCTATTCAAACCTTTAATTATTGTCAAAATTTTCCTCGCTAAGACAATTTAATGTCTTCACTTGACGCTTACATGTTCTTCAAAATTTCTAAGACAGCGGGAAAGAAAAGAAGCAGAAAACAAAACAAAAAAATAATTAAATATCTTGATTTTTAGAATGACTTCCGTAATTTGATCTCTAAGGAGAGCAGGGAATAAATTTAGAGGACATACGTCATAATCAACCCGATTATTTATTTTAAAAGTGATAAAATAATTATGATGGAAGTCGACTGATTTCAATTTACTGTTAGAAAGATGATGGAGAAAGAATGGGATGAAATTTTAGATATTGAATTTTTATTCTTTGAAAATGAACTGATACTAAGATTTCTCAAGTGTGTTGAAAAGAAAATAGTTGTTAAGAATGTAGCAGAGAATAATAATTTATTATACTAATTATTAAATATTTTACTTGTTTAAACTTTTGTTGAAAACTTTATTTATTAATGAATGTTTTGTAGTAAAAATGAAATAACACATTTATATTTAAATTGTAAAATAATTAGATTAACAAATACACATCTGAGAAAATTAAAAGTGTAATTGATAAAGATAAACACTGTGACAGGGTTAACACAAAAGGCCAAAATACAAAGAAATTAAAAATTATGATCCACTTAGTCTTATTCTGAAAAAAAAAAATCTATAAATAGGCCAAAAAAATTAGGGGCTAACGGGAATAATTTCTTAAAGCTTTTCTCAAATCCAAACTTTCTATTTTCTGACACATTTTTAAATTCATTTTAGATCGTAAACGCAGGAAATTAACAGATACTCTTAGTCAGAAACTTTGTAATCGAACTATTTTTTCCATTTTTTGGTAAAGTTAGAAGATATTTCAGCTAATACTGCCAAATTCGGCGCAATTTCTGTACGCGAGAGCGCGGGAAAGTGAAAAAAAAAATGATGTCGTGACATAATAAACGCTTATAACTCAAGACATGTGATTAATTTATCGAAAAATGAAAAAAAAAAAACTGTTCGGTTACAAATTACTTCAATAATCATGCTTGCAAGTATCATGCTTTTGTGTTTAAAAGAGTCAAAAAGTTTTGCGTTGTTGAGTGGAAAAAAAATATTTTTTGAGAACGGCCTTAATTAAAACTAGAGATCGACCGAAACAGGTTTTTAAGACCGAAACCTAAACCGAAACCGAATTTCGGTGACCTTCCCACTTTCGGCCGAAACCGAAACCGAAACCGAAAGTGTAAAAAAAAATTAAAAAACTGATTAATACATACATAACTGCGGGTAACTATTAATTATTTAATTATTTAATAATTAATAATTACTTCATAATAACTAATTACGTTACTAATTAATTAATTTATTATACGTGTATTGAACCACATTTCTAACACACAAACGTACATATATATGTGTGTTTAAAAGTTTGAAACATAAATAATACAACTTTTACATTTTATCATTTTATAACAACCTATAATTATAGACATTTATCAATAATTAATTTACAATGTAGTTAAATAATGTAAAATTAATTCAATAATGAATATTTAATTTTTAATATTCATATTTTCAATTCGTTAATATTTTGCATTTAAATTGATTGAAATAAAGTATTTAAAAGTTTGATTTTTAGGAAATTAACATTGAATATGTTTTAACTATATTATAATTATAAATATTATTAATTTATTAGACGTTTAAACATAGATATATTTAAATATTGCTGAATATTATTATCAATTATTTAAAATTTTGTACAAACATTTTTATGGTACATATGTTTAAATAGCATGTTTACTTGACATTTTTTTTTTTTTTACAATCATACGGTAACTTTTTATTTACATTACATTATATTATAAATTTTTTTTTAAATGTAATATTATTTTGCTCACTCACCGCCTCACCCCCCCCCCCCCCTCCCACCAAAAAAAAAATTTTTTCCACTCCCTGCCTCACTAAGAAAGTATTGAAATGGCAACCATGTTTGAAAATTTTATCTCCGGTGCCAAGTTGACTTTCTGTGCCTCTATCCAAAACTATTTATTTTCATATAAAATAAAACGTAATTAATTTATCAATAAGACAAAAATAGTTTCCAATTATACGAATTTCATCTAATAAAAAAATATTTTAAGTATACATACCTCGATATATCTTTTGTAATAAATTTCGTAAATCTTGATATGTTTTAACAACACATTTCTCATAAAGCATTCGAAACAATCTGGAGTTTCAAAGTAAAAAAATTATATCACTGTTAAGTTTGCAGCTTTTAAAGGTCACGTGATAAGCGTCTTTTAAGTTTAGTCATATATACATTGCTTTCTTTATAATGTACACTCGCATCATGAAAGAGCCCATGACGGATAATGATAAACCGTGGAGTTCACAGCAATAAACAGTGTCTCATTTGAGCCGATACAACTCATATCAATGAGTAAAGTTGAAAATTTCCGAAAGAAGGAACGATATTTTGAAATACAGATAGTTTCGGTCCAGTTTCGGTAAGGCCGAAATTTTGGCAGCAGTTTCGCCGAAAACGAATATTCGGCGAAACTACCATTTTGTGCCGAAACCGAAATTTCGGTCGATCTCTAATTAAAACAAGTGGGTAAGTTTGATCGAAGATCGCTCAAAAGGTTTCATTTAATATTCCTTTCAAAACACTTTATCCTTTCTTTAATAAATACAAATAAATTTCATTTTCCAAAGAAAAAAAATCATGCTTTTTATAAAGTAAAAATTTCTATTTTTCTCGTTTTTTCGACTATCTGAACCGGACCGATAGCGAGCGAAGCACGCTATTATACTCTGTCATAATAATATCTGTCATGTGGACTAAATGCGATATTTTAAAAAATCAATTTCAAAATTAAACATGTTGTATAGAGACCTTCAAAATGTTAAAATATGCCAATATTTCCGTAATCGGGTTTTTATCATGATCCAATACGATCCTCAAACTCATATATTTACTATTCTCTATTACTCATATTGATACTCTCTTTGTATTATTCTCAAACATTTGAAAAATCCGTTATGACGTCATATTATTTTTTTTTAATTCTCTAATGACGTCATATTAAGCTGTTTTCTGTATTTACACATACTCATACGCCTTGTATTATTGGGAAATGTTTGAAAAGTTCCGTTTTATTACCAATATGACGTCATATTATTCTTTTTTTTTTTTTTCAACTGGTGAAACTTTTTATTTCATTGTCATTTTTTACGTGGAAATCTTTCAATAGAAAATTAATTATTGTATAGAGAATTTTATTGCGGTTTTTAATTGTTGCGACAACGAAAAATGTTTAAATTTAATAGGAAAAGGCTGTTAGATTTTTGGTTTTTTATCTCTATATATTAAAATAGTGCGATTTTTTTTAATTTTTAAGATTTTGAGCTCCATAGTAGGTATTCAGCTATAAGTACACAAAATTTCATGCCTGTAAGTTAAATATTTTCTGAGAACCGGCTCTGTGACGGACAGACGACGAAGCGGGAGTAATAGGGTTTCGTGAGATGAACGAAACCCTAAAAAGAAAAGAAAAAAACCTCCCTCAATGATGTAAATTATTTATTTTCCTTAAAATTTACGTTAATGTTTCTTTAATTAACGTCCGAAATTCTTAAAATATCAATAAAAAATGTAGCAAATATTTTAAATTAAAATTTTAAAGACAGTTTAAATATATCAACTTAAACGGCACTGCGTGGTATTAATAAATCAAGTAACGATAAGCATTCCGAAGAAAAGTTTTCTTTAAACTTCAAATTTCAAATCCCCGATTCCAGCCTTTAATTATTGTCTAAGTTTTCCTCGCTAATCTTTGCTTGACGCTTACATGTTCTTCTAAATTCCCCAAGATAAGGAAAAGGAAAAGAATCAGAAAACAAAACAAATTAATTAAGTATCTTGAATCCTGGAATGACTTCATCTCTAAGGAGAGAAGTGAATAAATTTAAAGGACATAAGTCATAATCAACCAATTTTTTTTTTTTGTTATTTTAAGACTGATAAAATAATTAGAACGGAAGTCGGCTGATTTCGATTTAATGCTTAAAGCATGGGCCGAAAATGGACCGAAACTACAGATATTGAATTTTTATTCTTTGAAATAAAATAGCATTAAGATTTCTCAAGCGTATTGAAAAGAAAATAGTTTTCAAAAATATCCTAAAGAATGATAATTTATTGTATTTATTGAACACTTTGCTTATTTAAGCTTTTGTCGAAAGTTTGACAATTAATGTGTATTTTTCAGTAAAATAAAATTGTTCTTTATATTTAAATTGAAGGGTGTAGATGCAAAATTCACACCCTCCACATAACCTAGTTTTTAGAAAAATGCAAAAAACTTATTGTTATTAATAAACATGATATACTGGCACAATTTGTTTTTGTGTAATATATTTCTCGCCATATAGCATAGTCCTAAACCTGCAATAATTGTGGTAAAGCTAGAATTTAATGTTAAATACGGAAAATGTGAGTTTTGCAGCAAACTTTTATGGGTAATGTTAGTTATAAACCAAAATAGTTAGGAATTTAAAACAAGAAAAACCATTAAAAAAATTTGAACATTAGTTCTTATGTTATTTTGGAGAGCAATAAACAACAAATATCGAAAAACATTTATTAAAAATAATTTGTGCAAGAATTTTACTATTAGACATGGCTCAACTTCTTCACTGTCATTAAACTAGTTTAACATTTTACACTACTTCTTACTTCTGTACTTCCCTGATTGGTTGAATTGGAGAGTGTGAGTTTTGCTGCCAAACAGTTATTGGATAATGTGAGTTATGCATCAAAACGAAATTTTCAGCATTCTTTTTTTCAACCTTAATATGTTTTTCATGGTCCAAATCACTATTACAGACCGATTCGCCTTAAAAAGACGAACACGGTGATATGAATAACTCAATACCTTAAAAAAGTGGATAATGTAACTTTTGCATCTGCACCATTCAATTATAAGATAGCATAATTCAGAAATTTACTCTTCTAAATATTAAAATAAATATACAGTTTTGTTATTTTAAGTAATTATATATATATACTCAAACATAAATCAATTTCGATTTACTTATTTGTGGAATATTGCCGTTGATAAAGTGTTTCACAATATAAGTTTCCAGTTGCTTCTTGTAATATTTTCACATTCTGTACATTGAAGTTTTTTCTCTTTGAATCACTTTTTCTCATTGAATTTTTTTCTTTATTTATTTTTACCTATTTCATTTTGAGACTCTTATATTTTTGAATATATGTTTTTGTATTGTATTATAATTAGCAATTCATATATTGTCGATATTTTATATTTAATGGTTGTTATACACAAAAGTTTGATTATATATATATATATATAATAAGGAAAGAAGTTTGTGTGTGTCTGTGTGTCTGTCGACTGTGTTCTGAAGAAATCGCTGCACGCTGAGCTACAAAATTTGGTGGGAAGATACCTCTAATGTATGCAGTTTTGCAGCTCGAAGCCCGATTTAGAAATTTTTGAATAGTTTTTTTTTAATTAAATTTTTTAATCTGATTTTTTAACCTATTTTTCACGTTTAGCTGCGATTTTTCCACATTAGCAATAGAAATCTGGTTCCAAACTTTTAGCTCAATATAGTAAATTTTGTCCCCTTTTGAATAAAGTTTTATCGGAATTCGTATAGCGATTTTTGAATTTTTATACTGGAGGTTCGTTTAGAGAATGCGCCCCTGGCGGTGGAACTAAAATATATTACTCGGCATGCGCCGAAAATGTCTATTTTTAGTGTAACCGCAAAATAAGAAAATAACCGATTTGGTAATCCCAGACAATGAAATATTCTCATTTCCACTCATTCTCGAATATTAAGAGCACTAATATAGGCATCGATTCGAAATTCACAGTAGAAACGTAATTTATTTTTCTGATTCCGAAAATGCAAATTTTGTGAAAATCAGGCGGTAACATTTCTTAATTTTGGCCAAAAACTGACCCACTTTGAATCAAATGACCCAGACATTTGAGGAAGTCGTATTGAATTTACTTTTTTTAATTTTCGGGGTCCGTCTCTCCATTTACTTTCCGACAGACGAAAGAGTTTCCAGAGGAAGGGTTTCGTGCAGCGATTTTTAAAATATTTTCGTGTTTCGTACTATTTTTTGACGGGACCGGGCAATGCCGGGTGGATCAGCTCTTATATATATATATATATATATATATATGTGTGTGTGTGTGTGTGTGTGTGTGTAATAATGATGTAATAATAATAATAATTAGGCTGGTGAGATTATTGAAGAGTCTTTTGTAAAAAACTATACTATTTTAATCTCTGGAGTAAAACACAGTTATATATAACAGACTAATTACAGGTTATATACAGGGTTAAGGGGAATAGGGGGTTGTTCTGCCGCAGTTACCGGCATTTTACGCGTCCTTCCGGAGCTAGCCCGTCGTGCCTAAAGCCAACCGGACAAGTCAATCGCCAAAGTAAATCTGACGATAATCTTAATATTCATTTCCCAGGCCAGAGAGGCGAAACTCTTAGTCATCAACTTTATTGTGTATCGTTATTGCTGATCTAATGAGTTTCCGTGAGAACTCGGGCTGCACCTCTTCTAGCTGCGGTCGGCATGTTATGGGAACTGCCAAACCACATGCATCCCATTCACATATATACGATTAAAATAAAAGTAAAACACACGTGTGAGAATAAATGTACAAGTAAAGTAATGTATGTTATGATTAATTTAATTCCAATTTCTAGTTACTAAACATCTATAAATATACAAAGAAAAAAAACAGAGAGAGAGAGAGAGAGGCCGGGATTATTTGTTAAATTTTCTTTCTTTCTCCTTTTTTAATGACAAAAAACAATAATGTAAAATTATTTACCTTTCATCCACAGAAAGTAATGTAAAAAATATTATTTATATTATTTATATATAATTTCTAAAATTAAAAAAATAATAATTTTTCAATTATTCAAATATATATATTTTTTTTTAATTGAAAAACGATAAGCACAAGGATGAAAATAAGGAGAATTAAAAAAAGGGTAAATTACTTCCAAGGCATTTACCTGATGAAGCATCTAGTAATATACTGCAAAAATTAGAAGTTTAACAGAATGTTTCATTAAAAATATGAAATGAAATGAAAAAGTTAATTTTTTACCATCTGACAGTTTACCCTTATCTAAAATATATTAAATATATAATATTATATATATACGTACTCAAGAAACTTTATAGAAAGACGAACTTTAGGGGGGGTAAGGGAGTTTAAAAAGCTTTTAATGCTTATAAAATCTTGATATAAAATCTTGCTTATAAAATCTTCATAAGATTAAAAAAAAAATTTTTTTTCAATATTATTTATTGTGTAGAAAGTTTATGAACCATCAAAACGTATTAACGACAAAGCTGCCAGTTTATTTAGCTATAAAAACTTAGAGATATTTCTTTATTTTTTTTTTCTAAAGGTAACTTTAAACGTAGTATTAAATTTAACGTAGTCCAACCTTTGCTAACTATTAAAGTATAACTATCTAGCAGTAATTAAGCATAACTAGTAAAGATTTTTAACTATGAAAGTATATGATTTGAATAATTATAAAATTACTTTGAAGTTAAAAGTACCAGATAGTAATTCTGCAGCATTTTTTAAGAAGAGTCTTTAACAGTAGTAACAGTTAAGGAAATTTAAAAGTTTGTCTTAAACTTTAATGTGTTTGCAAAAGCTTTACCATTGAGATTTGAAAATTGCAAATTTCTTTAACTGTCAAACTTTCAAAAAAAAATATATATATATATATATATATATATTATGCGAGTAATAATAAATTTTAAAGAATGTTTCTTATTTCTCTTCCAGTAGTTTGTATAATGTGTCTTACACAAAAAAGGGTATAAATTTGTGAAAAATGACCATCAGCTATTATTAAACCAGATTCAGGGAACAAGAAATATTTCGTGTGAATTTATATCTAAATTGTACAAATCTGAAGAGTCTACAAATCTGACGAAATCAGAAAAGTGGCCGGTGTTAATTGGATGACTAAAGCACTAGACAGGAAACAATGACAAATTCTACAGCGCATGCGCGGCAGTGTATTACTGCTTATTTTACTGTTTATTACTGTTAATTTTACGGTATAATACTGGCAGCTGGGATGCCAGTATTATACTGTAAAGTCAACTTTTTTTTTTCAGTGTACGCAAAATCAGTTTTCTCTACATCCAATAAGAACGACTAAATAGTTTGTGAATAACAAGATCTAAATAATAAAATTATACGCATATCATTTAATCTTAACCTTTCCAGATTATACTCCGCCTTCTCCAACACTGTGAAAGAAAAACAAGCCACAATTATTTATTTATTTATACCTCTTTTTATGTTTAATCTTATGTAAATAAGATTAAATTAACCCATATTTAATAGTTTAGGTATTTTTTGTTCCTTTACGCTATATAATATTGTTTAATTAATAATAATTAAATAGCAATGTACTCTATGTTGATGATTGTTTAGTACGCGTATTGGCTCTACTAATAACATCAAAAGGTCTTGAAATTAAAAACAAGAAGGAAATATCATGCATCAAGTATAGATTATAAAACACTTTCCAACACTTCTAAAATACTTCTACAAATATTTACTCCTTAATAATCTGAAAGATGATGTCTAACTAAGTAAACAATTTGGAAAAACGCAAAACACATTTAAAAACCCCAATTTCAAAAATTATTAACACTATTCGGAAAAATATCCGAATTCTTTTGTGAAGCCCTGTATATGGTCTATAGATTTGTACATATACTATAAAGAATGCTAAACTTTAGCTCAGTTAGGAAACGCGTAGGGCAGTTTAAAATTTCCCTTGTGAAATTTCCGTCAGTAAACGGAAATGTACTCGAGATCTTTTGTGTTGTCCTGTATAGGAACTATAGAATTTGTACACACCAAGTAATCGGTAAAAAATTAGTTAAATTTAAAAAGCGTTATTGAACTGAAAACGCACTTCCAGCAATTATTGTTAACAGACATAGTACTTTAACCGAATTATTTTGTGTGTCCCTGTAAATGAATGATGGATGTTATGCACACAATATTCTATAGAAAGCCTCTTATAATGCACCTCAGTGATATATGTCAATTTCACTATGTTTGAAAAAGTTAAACATTATTAAAATAAACCGCAAACGATTTTTCTTCATAGACCGCAATGTAATGGAATTCTTTTGAGTGTCTACTACAGAGTAGACAGTCTCTGTAGTGTCTACTACAAATGCACACCATATTCTAAACTAATTCTCTTGTAGTGCACCTCAGTGATATATATCAATTTCAATATGTTTAAAATAGTGTAATATCATTAAAATAAACTGGAAATAATTTTTCCCCATAGAACGTGATGTAATGGAATTAGTTTGAGAGTCTCTATGAAGGAACTATAAGTGCTACACGCTTCATTTTCAATACAGAACATTTCATAGTAAATCTCAATAACATATATCAATTGCATGACAATCTGACAGTCAGACAGACAGACAAACCGAATTTATGAACACTTTTCAACTATGTTGGAAAGTGTTAAAACTGGCAGTTAGAAAAAAAAAGAATCTTACAAATAACAAACTTCCAGAAGAAAAAAAAAAAACTTGTTCTTTAACCCTTTATGGTTCAAAATATAAATTAATAAAAAATTTCAACTTCCAAAACAGTTTTCCTAAATTCTTTAAAATACTTCAGATGAATATAACAAAGTATGTTAATTATCATTTTACTACACAGAGTGAAAAAAATTTCCACATCCGGGAAAGAACACGGAACACTTGGTACACCGCTCCAATGTTCTAACATTTGAGCTATCCGGACGACAATCAGTCTAGCATTTCTCATTTTTATGTCTCATCATCTATATGTTGGTAAGCCTGCAACTTTGCAGCACAAGATGGAAAGTCAATCATGATCTTCAGTGGCTTACATGAGACGAATTATCGGTGAATATACCGGGTGTCCTAAAAAAGACTGACTGATTTTAAAATTCAATAACTTCCAAACAGTAGCAGATATTAAAAAATTCTTGCAGGAGAGTAATGTATGATGTCAGGAGTTTCTTTTTTATCTTTTTTTTTTCTTTTTTTACTGCGATTCCTGATTTTAGTTCGAATTATCAGAAATAGATGGCGCTGCGAGCAATAGACATCCAATCTAGACAAAAGAAGGAGGTTCAATACATGGAGTGGGTCTCATTCACCAATAAAATCTTAGTCAGAATCGGGACCTAAGAACAAGATATTATTAGCGAATGAGACCTACGCCATGTATTGAACCTCCCACAATCGCACCAATGCTGGGTGATTTTATTTTTGGTCTGGATTGCATTTCTATCGCTCGCAACGCCATCTGTTGCTGGTAATTCGAGCTAAAATCTAAAAAAACTCCTGACATCTTACATTACTCTCCTGGAAGAATTGTTTCAATATCTGTCACCGTTTGCAAGTTATTGAATTTTAAAATCAATCAGTTCATTTTAGGATACCCGGTATATATCTATAATTAAATTTTTTAACAGAGCTGAAATTACGCTGGAAAATAATGAATATAACAAAGGATTGTACGCTGTCACTGTGTAGTAAAGTGATAATTCACATCATTTGTTATATTCATTAATTTCCATCGTAATTTTAGCTCTGCTGAAAAATTTAATTAGATATGCTTTAGATGATTTGTGAAATTAATTAATAAATTTTATAAATATTTCGCCTATTAAAATTAATAAACTAAATTGGTATTTATGTATGGATTTGATATAAAATATTGACAAGTTTACTCATATCAGTCCTCTAAAAAATTATTTTTATAACTTTATAGAATTAGAAAATGTACAATTTTAATGGCCTTACAATATAAATATAGAGATATTTCAGAATTAAAACTTTCCAAACCTTGACTTTCAACATCAATAAAGCTAAACAATTTTAATTGGAAAAGAGATTGGAAAAGTCCACATACGTGTTATTATTATATTAAAGGACCGTTGGGGCATAAACGGAACTTACAAGCAGAAATCCCATTACACTTTTTTAAAAAGAACAAACTATTTTAGTATTTTTTCAGATATGCTTTGTTTAAACAGTGGTGCAAGGAAAGTAATTAGAAAAACTAGTCCAGTAGAAATAGCGCAAAAAAGGGCCTTGCCTTACAAAAATTCGGGTAGTTCCGATTTTTGGATATGCTGTAAAGGTTGACCCTCTAATAAAAAAACCAAGTTTTCGACCTTCTAGACCTTGTGCGTTTTTCACAATATTGAAAAAACCAATATTTTTCGGCACTTTTTTCATTTTTTCTTAAATAACTCAATTTTAGTGCATTTTACAGAAAAAAGCACTGTTACCATTTTGTAGAGCATAAAATTCTCTACAACATGCAGTATTCATGTTTGTAAATTGTCCAAATAGGGGGTAAGATACGGAGCCGGGAAAAGGGTTAAATTTGGAAAAAATGTAAAAATCCACAAATGACGTTAGTTTTTGCTTAATAACCCACTTTTAGTGCATTTTAGAAACAAAATTGTCATAATCAACTTTTTAGAGCTTTTAAGTAGGTTATTAAGAAAAAACTAACGTCATTTGGGGATTTTTACATTTTTTCCAAATTTAACCCTATTTTCCCAGCTCCGTATCTTACCCCCTATTTGGACAATTTACAAATATGAATACTGCATGTTGTAGAGAATTTTATGCTCCACAAAATGTTGAAAGTGCTTTTGTCTCTAAAACGCACTAAAAGTAGGTTATTAAGCAAAAACTAACGTCTTTAGTGGATTTTTGCAAATTTTACCCTATTTTCCCGGCTCCGTATCTTACCCCCTATTTAGACAATTTACAAATATGAATACTGCATGTTGTAGAGAATTTTACTGTAAAATGCACTAAAATGGAGTTATTTAAGAAAAATCAAAAAAAGTGCCGAAAAATATTGTTTTTTTTTCAATATTGTGAAAAACGCACAAGGTCTAGAAGATCGAAAACTTGGTTTTTTTATCAGAGGGTCAACCTCTAATAAATAAAACTATCGACTATCTCATGCTCTAAAAAGTTGATTATGACAATTTTGTTTCTAAAATGCACTAAAAGTGGGTTATTAAGCAAAAACTAACGTCATTTGTAGATTTTTACATTTTTTCCAAATTTAACCCTTTTCCCGGCTCCGTATCTTACCCCCTATTTGGACAATTTACAAACATGAATACTGTATGTTGTAGAGAATTTTATGCTCTACAAAATGGTGAAAGTGCTTTTGTCTCTAAAACGTACTAAAAGTAGGTTATTAAGCAAAAACTAACGTCATTTGTAGATTTTTACATTTTTTCCAAATTTCACCCTATTTTCCCGGCTCCGTATATTACCCCCTATTTGGACAATTTACAAATATGAATGCTGCATGTTGTAGAGAATTTTATGCTCTAGAAAATGGTGAAAGTGCTTTTGTCTCTAAAACGCACTAAAAGTAGGTTATTAAGCAAAAACTAACGTCTTTAGTGGATTTTTGCATTTTTTGCAAATTTTACCCTATTTTCCCGGCTTCGTATCTTACCCCTTATTTGGACAATTTACAAACCTGAATACTGCATGTTGTAGATTTTATGCTCTACAAAATGGTAACAGTGCTTTTTTCTGTAAAATGCATTAAAATTGAGTTATTTAAGAAAAATCGAAAAAAGTGCCGAAAAATATTGGTTTTTTCAATATTATGAAAAACGCACAAGTTCTAGAAGGTCGAAAACTTGGTTTTTTTATTAGAGGGTCAACCTTTACAACATACCCAAAAACCAGAACTACCCGAATTTTTGTAAGGTAAAATGCTATTTCTACTGGACTAAAAGCGGAAACATAAAAGTTTCAAAATTTCTCGTAAAATAAAATTTTAATATAATTTATGCATATGTAAATGTACGCAGGTTATCCAGAAAGTAAGGAACTTTTGTACATTATGCTGCATACAGTTGCACGCGCCCGCTGTTTCCGTCTAGCTCCTCTCCTTGCCTCAGTCTGATGCAAGGATCGTTGTTATGTGGTCACGTTTGCGTTGCTAGGGGTCACGTTTGTGTTGCTAGCATTGTGTTGGAAATGGCGATCACCACAGGAAATCGCGCCAAGTGTGAATGTTAAATCCGCAGTGAAATTTGTTTTCTGAATGCACAAAATGTCTGACCTTTTGAGATTTATACACAAATCAAACGAATTTATGGAAAAAACTTAGTGAATGAGCCTTCTGCAAGAAAATTATCTATAACCTCTTAAATAAAGGAAGACGAAAAGTGTACGAGGAGGATCGGAGCGTATGGGTATCACTCGTTACGGTCGACTTGAAAGAAAAAGCTGAGCAAAGAGAGCGTGAGAACAATCACATCATCTTGGATACTTAACACATCTCTTTTTTATGAGGGAAAGCATTTGAAAAACAATGACAAATCTCAAAGAAGCAGTAACTTAATGGCTACAGTAGTTGTCGTTAAATGCGTACAACAACAGTATTGAGAAACTTGCGCCTCGTCCTCGTTATGGTAAACGTTTGAATAACAATGGCAACTGTATCAAAATGTAGGTTTAGATCCAGTGTTGTTGTAAATAAAGTTTTGTTTGGATAGCTATTGTTTTTATCGAGTTTCACACAAACATTCCTTACTTTCTGGATGACCTACGTATATATATAATTTTAAATCCTGTAATATACATGGTCCGTCTAAAATGTTCGGTGAATGGTCCTATATTGAAACAAAAACTCCGGATAAGATCACGCGTGGGTGCATGCGCCTTGACGGACATGTTAAGAAACGTCTCTTGTCGTCGAAATCACTATAGTCAAGTAGAGTTGCACACTGGGACTAATCGAACGGAGTCAGTGTGACACGCCGTATCAAATGCAATGAAACAAAGCATAAACATCAAGTTTTGCTACAAATTGGAAAAACGGCAACGAACACCCAGCAGTGTTGGTGGAAATGTACGGATCAGAAGCAGTGAGTAAAAATATGTATTTATGACTGGTTCAAACGTTTCCGCGATGGAAAGTGTTGATGAGTAACTGCATTGGGGTTGACGGTCAACAAGCAAAACCCCAGACAGCATTGAACGAGTGTGGCAGATGCTTTCTGATGATAATGTTTCTCCGTTTAAAGCTAGTCATAAAGGCCTAAAATTTTCAGATGTACCGAAAATTCCAACATCAACAACTGTGACAACGACGTTTTGAGCTATTCCAAACGAAGCATTCGTTGTCGGCTTGCAGCAGCTTTATCAAAACTGTATTGTGACTAATGGATACACTGCTTTAATTTTGTGGCTAATGGAAATATTACTTTGAAAGGCAGTAAAGATTTTTTGTTTGTATCTTTCGTTTTCTTTATTTTATGAGATCATCCACCTAATTTTTTAGATTCGCCTTGTATATATTTAAGTAATTGGCAGATTGGTATTGTTGATTACAAAAATAACATAATACTAACAGACTTACATTGAATAAACATACACATTACTTAAAATTTTATAATGAAAACAAAGTCAGTTTTTGTAAGTAATTTGAAAAAAAAAAAACTTTTTTTTTTTCAGTTTAAAATCTTAGAAAAACCTTTATCGTTTTGGGAATAATATTATACAATTAATGTCAAACAAATATATAGTTATAAAAAATACCTTAATACCAATAGATGACCTGCAGTGAATCGATTTTTTATATATTAAAAAAAGGGGAAAGCCAATTTATATATATACAATACCGACTCCATATTACTTTTCCTATCACTATCTATATGCATATATTAAAACTTATATCTGCACTTTAATCTATGTACAGGATGTTTTAAAAAATCTATACATAATTTATTTGCTTAACTGGCATGTTCTTTATTTTCCTTTCAGGTTTAACTCCCTTTAAATAATGGCTGAAACCAGACTAATCTTTGAGAGAAGGAAATTTATCTTAAAATGATACTGGAAGTTCGAAAATGTAGCTGAAGTGCTGAGATAGTTTAGAAGAGATCTCCCTGCGCCACTTACAGCACATGAAACTGTTCAAAATGTTCCACAAGCAACGTCTTGGAAGACAGCCGTCATTAACAAACCTTCAGAAATCCTGGTAGAAACCTACAGCGAAAATTCAAGGAAATCTGTTTGGAAAGCGACTCGCGAGGTAGGACTTTAAAAAGCAAGTGTCCATCGCATTTTAATAGTGCCTACTTTGGAAAAGATACATTTCAACAAAAGATCACGCTCTCTATGCAGATGATTCGGACCGGAGAGTGAAATTTTGTATACAGGTTTTTCGAACATCCTGTATATATGTACATGTTACTATTCTGTTTAGATTTATATGTATATGTGTGCATGTATGTGTGTGCATTTATGTGTGTATATAAACAGGGTGATTCAGAATTGATTTCAGTATTTACGTTAAGAAGGGTTAGAACCCACTACAACAATCAAAGCTTTCGATGAAGTTGTTCCCGATCGTTATAATCCATAACGTCCATTTAAAATGTGTATACAGATTTTTTAAACACCCAGTATATCTATAGAGAGATAGACATCTATATAAAGGATATTATTATATGCCTATCTACATCTGATCATCTTTGTGTTAAATCTACATAAACGATGTGTTTGTCGATATTTGCATTTATATATAGATGTACAAATGAAACTTCGTTGTCAATCTTAATATCTATGCAGATAGATAACGATGATAGGAAACGTATAAATATGTGATAATATCTGTCTACAAATATATACAGGGTTTCTCAAAAATGTGGGTGCAAACTTTGAAGAGAGGTAGATTACACAATGACAAAAAAATTTTGCATACGAAACTAGGATCGCAATCCATTTCTTTAGTCGAAAATACAAGGCGTTTCACTCTAATCCGAACCGAATTTTTTTGTTCATAGCTTTACCAATAATAAAGATCTTTACAGACTTACATAGCTTTATATGAAACGCTATGACATTAAAGAAAATAACATAGGAGAAAGGTAGAGTAAATAATATAAGAATATAGTAATTCGATCAGTGACACTGTATGTAATGTGAACTACATTCTGAAACATGGCGCATCCAGTTTAGCATTGTTTGAATGTAGATAGTGGCCACTTTTACCACTTCTTGTGATAAAATTACATTTCACACAAAGAAAGGTAAGTCTGATGCAAATTTCATTAAAATATCCTCATTATTTTTATAGTTATGTTCAAAATTCCGATTTCGGATCGAAGTGATAAGTCCTGTATATCTGTCTGAATAAAGGGATTGCGGTCTTAATTATTTGTTAAAAATTGTTTGTTATAGTATAATCTACCTCGCCTCAGAGTTTGTATATCTATGTTTTTGAAACACCCCATATACTATATAACAACAAATATTTCACAAATATCTTTCATTAGTGTCCAACGCAGCAAGTTAAACTGAAAAGCGGAAAAGGAAAAAAAAGTATGGAAGTATTTCTTTTTCCATTGACAGGATGAACATTTGATGGAAGCAGAAAAGGAAAAGAAATCTCTGAATGTGCTTGCTCCGAAGTCACTGAGTCGCAAACTTTAGACTACTTTTTTCTTTAGCTGAATCGATTTTACCATTTATTTGTTTCTTTATCTTTTGCTTACTCGCTTTTAACTCAACAGCTTTAACTTGCCTCGACGAATGGACATTTAACTCGATTCTTTATTTTTGTTATTTTTGTAGGAGGTAATAATTAACGATTTTGTTTTGGGATTCATAGGACTATTGCCTTTAACAAATTTTATGTATAAGAATTATATATATTATTTTTGTGCAGTAGAGCAGGGAGAGGAAGACTGGTGGAGGAAAATCCCTGGTGAATGGACATTTATCTCGTTTCTATATTTTGTTATTTTATTTTTATGGGAATAATTAACAATATTTATTTTGGAATTAACCAAAATAATTTGGGATTCAAATTTCTCCTGAAGTAGAAAACCGATTTGGTTTATTGTAGGCTTATTCGATATCTGGTAGAATGGACAAGTTTTGGAAAATTTAACCCATTGTAACTAGAAGGGTGTTTGCGATATTGCCAGTTAAAAATTTTGTCGACAATTTGATTTTGTCCTACGCCAATGTTTAAGCGCTTGTAGCTCGCAATTAAATCAATATATTCTGATAGGAATGGTGCCATCTTATAGGAATTTGTCTGTTTTTTCCAAATATGTTTTGCGTGTAGGTTTTACAGAAATATCACAAATTTGGGTTTTGTTGGACTTCATGCAGTTTTGACGCATTTTTTTCTATCCACCATAACTTGGACACGGTTAGAGATAGGACAAGGTTTCAAAGGCGTTTTATGACCCCCATGGGCTCTTATATCATCCCGTTTCGTTTGGCAAATTACATCAAAATCACCCTGTATATGAAGGCCTCTATAGAAAACGTTATCTCCGAGGCTCTAGTTGACTCTCTGTGCCTTTGTGTTTGTAGGATAAATAACTGTATATTTTGTGAGTTATGAAAGTATGTTACTGATTTTTTAACATTATCTATTTAAAACATTAGATCAGGTTACTTTAGAGAGTAATTTTTTGTACATTCAGAAAATGGAACCATTTATTGCATTCTTTAATAAGTGTATCTTAAATCTGATCATTCACTTTGTGTCATAATAATCCCTATTTTTTGCAATTTGTGAAATTACTATCACGTCTTTAAGATATTTCATTTACAACATCTATTCTTTTTGTGCTGCAACTGACTGTGGGGTGTTGTGGTATTCATGCAATTATTATTACACTTTTAAAGAAAATCTTATTATATAATTTTGTGAATTAACTAACTCAAAAGTGATTAATGCAGTCTTTATTACACCTTTCCATATTTACAATATATGTTGTTATAGTTTTTTTTGCTTTTTTTTGGGGGGGGGGGATAAATAACTGTGTGTTTCGTGATTCATGTAGTAATTATCATTGATCCTCCCTTTCGTGCACTTCATTTAGAACACATCAGGAATTTTTGTAATGCACCTAACTGTATTGTGGTTCATTCAGTTATTAATGAGTCCGTAATTTATTCCATTTTAGAACACATTATTATGTTATTTTTGTAATATAACTAATTGTGTATTTTAGGATTTATGCATTTATTATTGAAATTACCATAATTCATATAGATCATCTGATAAACAATTTTGGAGAGTGGGTCATCTTAAAACACATTTTGGATAATGATTTTTGTCAATTTTATTTTATTTTTTATTTTTACCAGATTTATGTTATATGTAACTTGATACCTTATATCAATAATAAAAATTAAATGACTGCATTATATCACTTGGAAGACATTAGTTAAAAGAAATGTACATCTCTTCAATAATATCAGTCTGACTCAACCGGCTGTTCAGATTGGGATACGGACAGACATGACACTGTAAACAATTACAAAATGCATCAGAAAATAAAGAAAGGGCAATTTAATGAAATGCTGAACGCAGTCATACTTAATAATGTGCACTTTAATGTGTGTATGTTTTATTTCACATAATTGAATTACGCCTCGTCAAATTCTTAGTAAAACAGACGTAGTACCTCTATGAGTATTTAAGTTCAATAAAATATCGTTCTATCAACAAATGACCGTTCTTCTATATTAGTATAAATAAATGACCCACTCTGCTGACATTTACATTAATATCTACACACCTGTCTTAGAACATCTACATATCCATGTATCTATATCCTCAACATCTACACACCTATATTTACAGATACATACATCTAATACCCACTTCAGCATCCACATATTTAAATCTACACATACACATCCATAAGATACACAGCTACATATTTATATTTACGAGATGGGCCCATCTACATTTATATCGACAGCTATCTACACATCTACATCTATACATTTACGTCTATGTCTGTAGATTTACATGAACATCTATACATCTATAAATCTTCTATAGTGATTCCGATAGACTTTTGGAATACCAGATTCCTAGGGCTCAGACACTTCCAAAAATCTGGGTCCTTTTTTCACAAAAGTTGGTCCTGTTTACGAAAATAAGACAAATTCAGTATATTTAACACAAAATATGCCTCTTTTGCGATTCTCCAAAATATTGTATTCCTCACAAAAGAAAAATTACGCATCCTCACTGTAAAAAAAAAGACAAATGTTTCTTAATCTACGAAAATATAATATAACCACGTACGCAAATATAGGGGAAGGTGGCCTAAAATGATCCCCTTAAGGGAAAAACTTGTGTAAAATAACATAACTGTTTAAATAAAACTTTGGCCCTTTGCTAGTATGTTTTACACTGTATTTTGCATTATAAACATATTTTAATAATATTTTAAACCCAAATTGAGTTACCCTCACCAAAGGGCAAAATGATCCTTTATTTAAAAGTGATTGTAAATTGTTTTTTTATCGGCAAAATAAAGGATATAAAAGTAATTATGACAATACATAAGTATAATTCACATCTAAAAACATACTCCATTAAGTAAACCAAGTCATATTTCTGCACATGAAAGACTGTAATCTGAATAAATATGCAAGTTAGTGCCTACCTTATGAAAGATGTAATGAAAACCAATTTTTCAAAGAATTCTATTCAGACGCGTAATACTGTGATCGCTTGAATACCGCCTTTGCTTCTTCTTTACTTATCACAAATAGTTTATGTGTTACCCTGTAGATAGCGCGACCTGTCTGGAAGAAAACGTTTCTGGATCGTTCTGCCCGTTAGGGTCATTTTATGCCACCTTCCCCTACAATAACCTCTTCCAAGTCACCTATGATTCCGAAAAGCATTCTTTATCTTTGGAAACCTTAGAAAACGAAATATTTTCTAGATTTAAAGAATTATTTATAAAAACAAAGTTTCTTTTGCTGCCACTGATTTTCGGAAACATTTCCTAGTAATTTTTTACAGTGTGTTAAATCATTTTTTCTCAAACCGGAATATCGTTTTTTTTTTTTTTTGTTGCATGAGATCAATTATTAATTATAGACGGATTAATAACGATGGCAACATTTTCAGCTGTGTAATTGGATTTATACACGCAAAAGTAAGCAATATAATATTAATTTCCATGTGAATGCGAATCCTGTTAACTTATGTTTGTCTGTAAAACATGTTTGTTGAATATGGAAATGATTTTTTGAGAATGGATGACTTCCTAAAAACCGATATTCCGTGTAGCGAAAACTAATTAATGCACTATAAAAAACTACTCGGAAAAGTTTACGAAAATATGTGGCAGCAAAAGAAATTTTGCTTTTATAAATATTTCTTTAAATCTCGAAAATCGGAATCGTGGATAATTAGGAAGTAGTTATTGTATATTTTCGTTCGTTGTTATATTATACTTTCCTAGATTACGATACATTTGTCTTTCTTTTAAGAGCTTAAGAACTCATGAGATTTTTTTATTCCCTTCTTCAATTTTTTGCTTATAACGGTATAGCGCAGCGGCGAGTATCTATACCCGTTCACTCTGTGTATCTACCTAATTTACACATGTACATCTTGATTCAATTGAATTTTAAGAAAATTGCGAAATCTTCTACAATCCTTAGAATTTTTAGGAACAACGTTTTTTCAAAAAATGAAAGTAATGGAAAATTTATTTAAACGAAAAATATCCCAATCATGTACTTTTATCATGAAAGTAAATTAAGTCAAAATCAATATAAATGCCCCATTAATCAAACATTAATAGTGGAAAATACTTAGCGATCACTTATTATATTTATTAACACAACAAGAACGAAAAATCATGTGTTAAGCATAGATTATGGAACACTTTCCAAAACGTCCAGAATACTTTCACAAACCACCGTTTAATAAGGTGAAAGAACAAAAGATCTAAGCAAACAATTTGAAAAATGCATAACACATTTGAAAACCCAATTTCAGGAATTAACATCTATAGTCGGGAAAATACCCGAATTCTTTTGTGCAGCCATGTATCTGATGTATAGTTTTGTATATACCATAGTATGCTAAAATTTCGATCAGTTACGAAACGTATAGCACAATTGTAAATTCCTTCAGCAATTTCCGTCAATAAACGAAAAGGCACTCGAGATATTTTGTGCTGCCCTGTATATCATCTATATAAATTATACACACCAAGCAATAGACAAAAAAAATAGTTTAATTTAAAAACGTAACACAACTTAAAACGCACACAATTATTCTTCTCAGACAGTACTCTAACCGAATTGTTTTGTATGTCCCTGTAAATGAACGATGAACGCTATGCACACTCTATTCTATAGTAAGTCTCTTGTAGTGTACCTCAGTCATATATATCAATTTAAATATGTTTGAAATAGTGCAACATCATTAAAATTCACCGCAAGCGATTTTTCCCATAGACCGTAATGTAAGAGAATTCGTTTGAGTATCTCTGTAAATGAACTATAAACTCTATACATACTTCATTTTCATTACCGAACATGTCATAGTAACCACATTAACTATATCAATTGCATTCCAAATCGAGTATGTTTCTTGAGTTAGAGCACTGACATACTGCGAAAAAAATTTGTTGATTTTACAGTATAATACTAGCACCCCAGCTGCCCGTATTATACTGTAAAATCAACAGTAATAAACGGTAAAATAAACTGTAATACGCTGCCGTGCAAAAAATACTAAAAATACAATTATAATAAATTTACCAAACGACGAATTATCTATACTATTATATAAATAGGAAACGGTGACTGACTGACTGACTCAACAACGCCCAGCCAAAACTACTAAAGTCAGGGTCACGAAATTTGGACTGTAGATTGCTGTCCCCCCCAAGGGGGTTAAAGGCGGTCGAATGTTTTAGGTCATTTCGCCATATATCAGCAGCAGTTATAGGTAGGAACGCTAAAATCAGGAAAACAAATCTACTAAAAAAATGATCAAACACCTATTTCAGCAATTTTAGAAATTCCCCCAGAAGGGGGTTAAAGGGGGTGGTCGAATGTTTTAGGTCATTTCGCCATATCTCAGCAGCAGTTATAGGTAGGACCGCGAAAATTAGGAAAACAAAGTTACTAAAAAATGAATAAAACACGTATTTCAGCAATTTTGGAAATCCCCCCAGAAGGTGGTTAAAGGGGGAGGGTAGAATTTTTTAAGTCATTTCGCCATATCTCAGCTTTTATGTAGGAGGGCAAAATTAATTAAAACAAATCTACTAAAAATTGGTTAAACACGTATTTCGGCAATTTTGAAATTTCCCCCCAGAAGAAGGTTAAAGGGGTATTCAAAAGTTTTGGATCATTTCGCCATATCTCAGCAGCAGATTTAGGTAGAAGCGTGAAATTCAGGAAAACACATTCTACATGAACACATATAGTTGCTATGTCCTTCCATGGGCCGTGTGTTACTTATTAGTTTCAATATGTACAAAAACAGAAAAATTTATTTATCACATTTTTACAAGCTTTTAATTTTCAAAATTTCTAAGTACTGCAATTTTGTCTCACTCCCACTTTTATTCAATTTAGAACAATTTTTTTAAAGTACCTACACTTCTCTACCCTACATTGTAGTCAACACATTGTCTACCCGTGCAAAGCCGGGTCTAATATAAATACAGTTTACACTAGAACGGTGGAAAAATCTTACCTACTGGAACGGCGGGAAGGTGTCATTTTGACCCCTACATAAAACTACTTAAATAACAACGATAAAACAATTTTAAATGCCATACATCGGAAAAAATATGTAATTTACGTGTATTTCATCATTTATATTTAATTTATATTTAATATAACTTGATAATTTATCGAATTTTTAAAGTACTGTAAATGTAACGCCTACAGGGTGATCAATTGGATCATACTACAACTACTTAAATAACTCATTAATTTGATATAAAAATTGATTGGTTTCACAAATTTAAACTAATGCTAACTAAAATAAAACACAATTTATAAATTAATATCTTTTTCATAAATATTTCATACATAATATATATATATATACTATATATATATATTTCATATAGTAATATATATTCAATATTGTCCAATATTTCAAAAACTAATGAATCTGGAATGCTGACTTTTTTTTTAAATACTTGTTATCATTTTAGGAAAAGTAAAAAAAATCAAAAAATTTCTCCCAACCAAACAAAAATAATCAACGGACAAATGTGCTCAGGGGTCATAATGACTCCTACCGCCGTTCTAGTGTTAAGCATCAATTCAAACAACTTAATCATTTATTCTGCGTCTATTTACAGATTTGAGTTATTTTGAAAATAAAAAATTGTTTACGTGTTTAAATGTAAATAATGAAACATAATTAATTTCCTTTATAAATTTTTCGCAGACGGTAACATCACAAATACTTATTTTGTATTTACTCTGAAATTTTTCTATTGAAATTGGCCTCAGGATATCATTTCGTGATTGAAGTTTTCACAAGCGATTTTAATAATATTACTTACTAGTTGAACTGATATCATGTATATACACATTAATTTTACTTGTCACAAATTCCAATGAATATTCCGACAAATTTTACATCTTATTAATTATAATTAGTATTCAACTAATTTGGGCATGTCATTTATTTTGATTGATATTCCGATCAATTATGTCCAAAATACATTTTTGTGATTTATTACTTCTGAATTTTATGTTGTCATATAAATTTTTGGAATTGCTGCATATATTTGCTTAATTTTACCTACGACGTCGCCGGTCGCTATTATTTTAAGTTTTGAAAAAGTTCTGCTACTAAAAATTATAGAACACTGCAATTATGAAAAATTCCTTAATTTAAATGTATTTTTATATTTGTATTAATTTAATTTATATATATGTATATATATATTGTTAGTTTGTGATCTTTTATTGAGGTTTAAGGCGCACAGATGTATATTAAAACTTAGGTATTGATGTGAAGGTATACATAAGTAGGTATACATGAGTAGGTGTGGATGTGAAGATGCTGTAGATATAAACGTGTCGATGTAGATATAAATGAGTAGATATGTAGATGTATAACGTGTATATATAGATGTTGGTCCATAGAAGTAAATGTGTATATTAGGTAGATGTATAAAACATGTAAATGTAGGTGTCAATGTATAGATGTAGGTATGAGTAAATCCATAGATGTGTAGGTATAGATGAAGATGATGTACATGGATAGGTGACGATGTATATATAATATATATATATATATATATAGATAGATAGATATGTAGATTTGCAGATGTAGACGTAGGTACACATGAGTAATGTCAATATAGATATATATGTAAGTATCGATGTATAGATGCATATGTGTAGATGCGCAAATGTGCATATATAGATGTAGTTGTATATGAGTAGATGTCAATGTGAAAATATAGATGTAGGTGTCGATGAGTAAATGTATAGATGTGCAAATGTACAGATATGTGGAATGTACTTATATTATAGCATACACCGTTAGGCGCATCTTATAGCATTTGTAATCGTTATTTATCTTTAAAAATAAAAATTTAAATTTTTTTTATTTAACTACAACTAATCTAACGCAGATATAAAACTTGTCAATAAGGCAATTATTGTTTATATTATACTTATATATTCATTTGTTGTAGAAACCTCATGTAACTGTAGTGATAAACCAAAAAAGTGCTAAGAAACTGCTGTTAAATAATGAACATCTTAAAAACTATTTACTGGTATTATATAAATTACAATAAATAAAGTACATGCGGTTTGAACCGAGAAAATAGTCCGCAATAGTTCGCAATATTGGAACCACACCTATAAAAATAGTATATGTATTAATCATATTATTATAATATTATATTATTTTTATTTTATTTTATTTCATACACGCCATATTTACTATTTTGAAAGTTATTACACAATATATATATGTATGCTGAGATTGTTATTATTGCTCATCAGTTTCTTTATCTGTCATATTACTTTTTATCTTCCTACTTATATCTGTAACTATACCCATTTATCTATCCGCGAATTTATCTCAATCTTCACATGTAATCATTTATCTATAGCTATCAATATCTATGTATACAGAAAGTAAATTACATTCAGTTCATTCTCGTTGGAAAATCCTGAGCATCAGGAGCAATCAAATTATTACGGGGGGAAAATGTCACCAAAGTTAGAAAAATGTTACGGATTGATGACAATTTTCACATCTCTTTTTTCTGTCAAATACTAAGTAAAGCCGGAGTCTGAAATTTTTATTTAGAAAAAATATATATAAAGTCAAAGAACCCGCCTCGTGAGTAGAAAAATATTTCTCTTGCTTTTAAAACCAGAGAGAGAAACGTAGAAAAATATTACATTTTCCATTCGCTTTGGCAAAGAAAAGCAGAAAACTGATTTATTAACCTACACGGCATGTTGACCGGAGATGAGAAGAAACAGGGTGGATGCGCTTGGAATTGACTTGTAAAATTTTTCGTTTGCTATGATAAGCCAGTTCCATTTTATTTCGAAAGGCTGAAAAGAGAAAAATATAAAATAAAATAGGAAACGAATGAAGTTTTTTTTCTTTTTGTAAGTGTTTATACTTGTGAAAACATAGAGAATAATATACTGAGTGTTCCACAAATTTGGACGCATTTCAAAAAATCACTAAAAATAAAATAAATAAATAAAACCCAGCGTGATTTGCATTATAAGTCTTGTCAAAAGATCGAAAAAAATTTTACTCCAAGAAAACGTTCAAAATATCACCACTAGGGTGTGCTAGTAGGTGCTACACTATAGAAGATCCTACATAACAGAGAAATTAGACATTGACGAAACGTCCGCTATTTTTGTTCAAAAACAAATGATCGCCGTAAGAACGCAATATATTTTCATCAGCGTCTAACACTTTTTATTCTACTAAAATCATAATTATTTTTTTCCCTTCACAGACTTATAATAATATAATATAAGTGCATTTTCACTTCGGTGAATAAGAAATCTTAGAAAATAATTTGCTATGATGATATATTTATGATTTAAAGCTGTTTGGTAATTCTGTCAAATCTATTCCATCGAAATTCGATCGAATACGCATGCGTCAAAAAATCACCGGCCAATGAGGTGAGGGTCTATGACTGTCTCTACAAACGTGTTTGGGATCGTATCATCTGTTGTTTTTTTCTGTTGTCACGTTGCGTTAACCTAGGAAGATATTTATCTAGGAACTCACTGCTGATATTTTATCCCATTCCTTGCATACGGATTTCTTTAGGGATGCCAAAGTTTTATGAGGTTTAGCACACACCCTTGTCTCCAAGATGGACAACACAGAATAATCCATTGGGTTCAAATCTGGGAATACGATGGCCATTCTTGAGCTCCAATGAAGTCAGGAAAATGTGTCTTGCACCAATATTGAGTGCCTTTAGCTCTGTGTGCAGGTGCGGAATCCTGTTGGAAGGTCCATCTTTTGTTTTTCAGAACTTTTGCGACCAAGGTAAGACAACATCTTCCAAAATGAGTTTGTGATATGTTTGTTGATTAATCTTTATCCATTGATCAACAAAAACAAGTGGTGTTTTCCCACTACCACATATCCCACCCCAAACCATTACAGATTGAGGTCGTTGGCGCCGTTTAACAATGCAAGAAGGTCCAGGTGCTTCTGCTGACCAAACTCTATCATTATGGCTATTGTGAGCTTGTTCAATCGAAAACAGTTTCTCATCTGTGAAGACAAATGTTTGTCATCGATCACCTGCGGCCCGCTTTATCAGTTCTTTACACCTTTTAAGTCTTGTACGATTGTTCTCTGCTGTTAGCTTTTGAGCCTCTTTCATTTTGTAAGGGTGAAGACCAAGCTCTACTCTTGCCATCAAACGTGCGGTTTCTCTGTTGATCTTCATCTCTCTAGCAACCTTTTTCAATGAAATCCTAGGATTTCGTTGAACTCGCTTTTTGATAACTACCCGGTTTCTTGATGTTAATGTTAGGGTAGGTTTTTGGAGACAACTTTTATGCCACATTCAACCTTTTAGAAAAGATAGGTGAATTACAGAAAACAGATAAAAAGTGCTGTGAAATTGCTCGCAAAATTAGTGAAAATCTTGAGGTTGCACCCAAGTATTTGAGATTTTTCTTTAGGGATGATCTTCTTCTATGCGAGGATACAAGGGAGTCACCCCTATTGAATAATCCTATCAACTTGTGGTGCCGAAGAAAATGGTTGAGCAAGTGTTTGCACTAACCCACGAATCCCTAGCTGCTTGTCACCAAGCTTTTCAAAAGACAATAGACCGCATTCGTGAGCACTTTTATTGGCCAGGAATGTCGGCAGATGTCAAGCACCTAGTGGAGTCGTGCGTTAGCTGTCAAGAAAAAAGAGTGCACAAAGCAAATCAACTTGCACCCCTCCAACGTGTACCCACACCTCATTTCCCTATGAATAAAGTGAACCTCGATGTTATAGGGCCTCTTCCTGTTACCTTTTCGGGTAACAAATTTATAATTACATACATTGATGCATTTTCAAAGTGGCCTGAAGCTTATGCGGTATCCTTAATCACATCTGATGTGGTAGCCGATACTCTCGCAGACTTCATTTCACGTTATGGAGCTCCATGTTATATCTCAACCGACAGAGGACCCAATTTAATTTCTGCAGCTATCGAGCATGTGTACAAAATGTTTGGAATAAAACATCCCAAAACCACGGCATATCACCCAGCCGGAAATGCTCAGATAGAACGCCAGAACAGGACTTTAAAAACGCCCTGTGTCATATTGTGAATGAGAATCAATCAGACTGGGACACCAAGCTTAAATTTGCACTCTTAGCCATGCGCACGGCTGTGCACTCTTCTACCAAACTAACTCCAACAGCTGTTATGTATGGCAGAAACCTTAACCTACCCTATAATTTATTTTCTCAACCCCCCAATTTAGCTATAATGATGCCCCCTCTTTTTGTGAACTTTTAATACCAGCTCTGCAAAAGGTGTACGCTGAAGTACACAATCATTTAATAAAAGTATCAGAGAATCAAGAAAAGTATAGAGAAAAGACAGCTGTTGACAAAAAACTAAAAGTTGGTGATCTGGTTTGGCTTTTCACTCCAGCAATTGCACCTGGTACAACAAAAAAATTAAGTAAGTTGAATAACGGCCCCTTCACTATCTTGGAAAAATTAAATGAGGTAAATTTTAAAATCGCCCTTGTTGCAAATCCCAAAAACGTTCAAGTTGTCCATGTGGATCGCCTCTCTGCCTTTAAAAACGGACTCCCGATTTGGTCCGACGACCCACAACAACAACAGAGTGTCCCAGATTCGATTGACGATCCACCTATCGATGTGCAGCAATCGATTCCCCATGCAGAGCAATTCGCTCAGCGCAGACGCCGTCGCGATTGCTGTGTTATACCAAGTTCTGACACTCAAGAGAGTAACCCTGGTACGATTACTCAAAATGAATTCAGCACTCACGGAAGCCAAGCGAATTCAGCTAGCGATCCAGCCGAGATCGACCCCCCTCCTCCTCACTCAAACAAAACTCCGGAGGTTGAAAATTCAGCTGATAACCATCAGCAGAAAAGTGAATCAGCGGAGGAAGCTCTATCGGAGGAAAATAATGAATCGGAAAGGGAAGTACAGGAGTGTGAAATAGCAGCAACGACCAGCGAAGCTAGCGTTGCCGAAAATTCGATTAACAAACCGAATAAGTCGAAATCATTGAATCGACCGCAGCCGACTTCGCAGGACGCTTACGGGCTACGTGAAAGACGAACTCGCCCTATTTATAAAATTTAGTTTCCTTATATTCTTTTATCTATGTGTATTTATAGTTTTATTTCGTAATATTTATATGTGTTTATGTGTTGCAATGTATTTTATAGTAAATTTATGTATTTTTCGTCGTATATATTAGCGTTTTCTGACCCAAACATGGTTTGTTTTGGTTCACTTAGCGAAAATCGGAAACCCGATTTCGTGTTTTTTATACACCCTGTGTTGTGTATACATACATTTTTTAGTGGTATTTAGCTACTTATATTAGTAAATACCCCTCCGCACACCTTTTTGTGCAGTTTTCTCTTCAAATTTAAGAGGTATTCTGGGTACTTTGAAAATGTCCGATTTTTTTTTTTCCTCCTTGTTTTAACAGCAAGTGTTAGGCTGGGTCGGTTGGCACTTTTCATCGTATGCACGCAAGTACGATATTATAGATTCCTAATTATGTATATATATTTTTTTTCATGTGTTTTTATACCACTTTTAGTCTAGGAATGTAGTTTGGCATATTATAGTTTTTATTTTGATACTTAGGTGTGACATACCAATTTACCCCTTTGGTTTCGTTCATGAAATTCCTTTTTGTTTTTCTTCTAGTGCAATGTCAGCAGTGTAGTATTTTATCTAATCCTAGTGGGTAGTGATTTTTTTTTTGTAAATATTTTTTTTTCTTCTTCCTGAAAATTCTACCTTCTAAAATTTGTGATTATCTTAAATTTACTTTCTGCTTCTAAATTGTGTTTTTTTTTTTTGTATTTATGTCTTCAAAATTAGTAATTATATATACTCTATACACATAAGCCTTTTTATTTCTATGGGAATTGTGACCTTGTTTTGTTGTGACTATGTGTTATGAGTCACATCTGTTTTCATTTGGCTATGGGTAGGTAAATTGAGTAGTCTGATGATACTGCATCATCACTGTCTGGGTTTTCTTTGGAAAACCATGTTTCCAGTAAAAAAAAAAAAAAAAAAAAAAAAAAAAAAAATTCTAGGCTGGTTCAGTCTACGTGTGGGTAGCACAAGAACATAACTACTTTTCCCATGCACAGTGTTTTCTTGTTGTAACTGTATTTATATACATTTATTCCCATCACCTATTTACATCATCCCCAAACACCACTTTTACAGACTTTAACTTTATTCCGGGGTTCATTTTGCATTTGTTATCCTATTTTAAACTTCGGTATATTGTTACTCGATTACTTTGATGAAATATGTTGTGTCATAAGTCCATTACATGTGTAAATACCCAGTTGCTTATTTTTTTTTTGGTTATTGTATGTGCCAGTAGTACTGATATAGGTAAATGTATGTTGTAATTTGATTTTGTTTTCACATCGAACTGGCCAATTTATCATGATTTTATGCAAATGTTGTATATATTATTATGAGTAATGTATTGTTTTTCAGTTGGCAGTCTCAACACTCTTGCAATCTTTTTCCAAAATTCAAAAAAAAAAAAAACTTGTAAATAATTTAGTTTGTTTTTTGGCAAAATTTTGGTCGTATAGGTAGATAGGTTAACGTATTATAAGTAGAACCTGCTAGGAGTTGCAATATACAGTGACAGTAATGGCATTCGGAGCAAGCACAGGTATGTTTATAGGTGGGATTCGGTATCAGGAGTTAGAAATGGTTATGCAGCGAAGGTGTCCTATGTAGAAACAAAGTGCAGTTTTCCCCGCCTTAGAAGGCAGTACTCCTTAGGTGTCTTGTTACCCCCTTGTGGTTTTCCCAGTTCTAGTCGTCAGGTATTTCAGCAGTTACTTGGGAGTGGTTCATGGTGGGCAGCTCTTAGTGTACATTCCGGAGTGTATATCTGACAGCGGCGACTTCACTCTATAATTCATGATTGTTCTTCGGACCGATGTCTGGCCTGCTCGAACGGTTAGGTCTTATATTGTGGAATCTCCAGCGTACTGTGAACTACCTCTCAGCCCGGTAACCCTTGCGAATTTTTTTTTTCTGTTTCGGTCTGCACGTTTCAAAAAATTAAATTTTTTTTTATCAAAAAATTTTATTTTTTTGCGGTAAAGGGAGAGTCATGTTAGGGTAGGTTTTTTCATTTATTCTAAATTTTCCATATTTTCTTTATTTTTTCTATATAAGTTGTAGCCCCCCCCCCCCCTCCTTTTATAATAATCGTAATGTTTTTCATTTAATATTCTCTTTATTTTAGTCTGAAATAATGGAGTTAAAATACCTTTTCTTTCTTTTAAATGTCTAAGCTAAAACAAATTCATTGTCTCTTTTACTTAAAATCATAATTTTTATATTTCCCCTGTAAGTTATAATTTCACTGGGGTGGTCCTTGTTACCATGGGAAATTTTCAAATGCTCTCGGACACTTGGGCAATAAAAAAATCCATTTCCCAGACAACGTATATTAGCTTGTATTGTCAGGAGTTTTATGACTCCATTTATGCTGTTTTTTCGTAAACAACATTCACGTTGTTGGTCGCCAGTAATCTGCTATGTAGATCTTTCGTGGAAAAAGCAGGACTCGGGCGGCAGATAGTGGCCCGTATTGTTAAAGTTTTATTATTCGTTTTTACGAGCCCAATTATTCCGTTTTACGTAAACAACAGTTCACGTGGGAGGTCGAAAGAAGGAACAGCAGACCCTTTTACTTTCGTGGAAAGGGGAGCGAAAACGGAGCAGCTGTACACATGCCATCACCCCTATGCGAAGTAGTTCCACCCGCGAGAGAGCGACGTCCAATGGTTTTACGTAACGTATTCGCGGGGAATGTTTTTTTTTCCCTGGTATAGTTTAGCGCGAGAGATTGTAGCCTGGGATATACGGTATATGAGTTTTTTAGGGGAAGGCTGAGGCCTTTCCTCTCCCCCCCCCCCCCTTGGAGTTTTCCTGGTGGTGACCAGAGAATTTGAGAGGCATTCGATCGAGAAATGTGTAACTGGAAGGTCCGGTAAAAAAAAAAAAAAAAAAAAAAAAATATATATATATCTGGTCCCCCGAGATATAGTCGATGAAGAGACGAAGAGAGTAAAAATATACTTTACTTATGACTGATACTCTCAGCTAAGAGGAAAACTTTGTCTTAAATATGGAGTCTGGAATTACAGATGGTTAAATATATATAAACGTCAAGCAATCGTCTTAAAAAAAAAACCTGGAATAGATAGCTGGTATCGTCAGCGCTGGTTGATGACGTCCTTTTGTTATGACAGTCGCTTAAGACGGGAGGAAGGACCGACCATTTTTCTATACCACCGAAACCCATTTTTCTACGTCGAGACTCCTGCGTTAAGATTCATCTTTAAGGAAAGAGCATATACTGCTTCCTAGATCCATATTGTGAAATGGAGGAGAAAAAGACCACCTAGATGTCCAGGGTTACCTGAAATTTCTTCAAATAATGCCCAATGTTTATAAAGATAAAACTGTCAACCCCTTAATAATATTAATGATTTGTTCCTATAGTGGATACTTCGAGTGTCGAGTCTGCCAAGGAAGTCTCGGTAACTATTTCCTTTCTACTGATAAAAGTGTTATTCTTGTGTTATTTCTATGTTTCTACAATGAGAAAATCTTGATATACATACGTGACGGTGTCTTAATTAATATACTTGTTAATTAATTAATAAACTCATATTCATACTATTGGTTAGTCTCTCATCTGTTTGACTACTTTATGGAAGTTCATTCTTTATTTTACTAAACCTTTACTTAATTTTACTGTTTGAAGTATAATGAGTTTTGTTTAATTATTTAAATAATCAGAGCAAGTAATTATTTAATATTTAATTATTTTCTAAGATGAATTTACTGAAATTGAAATTCCAAGTAACCTTCTTTTGTTAATAAAAATTTATATAAGTAAAATTTAAATTCTTTGCTTGTTTTTGAGAATGTTGTATTATTCTTATTAAAAGAATTAAATTTAATGAAGTAAATTTAAATTCTGGATCTGTTTCTAAAAATGTTTATTAATTTGGTTTTCCTTAAATATTAAATTGCTTCTTTTAAATATTGTGAAGTACCTTTTATTTTCCTCTATAAAGAAAGAGATTTAATAAATAAAGTAAATTTAACCTGCTCTTTATTGAAGTAAAAGAATTGTAGATAACTGTAAAAGAAAAATTTTATATTAACTATGTTTAATTCTTAAAGTTTATTAGCTGCATTTAAGGTAATTAAATCACACCAACTTCTTATTAAAAGAAAATTGATCTACCTAATTTTTTTTCTTGGTATGGTACTAGCCACTATACAAAATCATTCGCATGGTTCTGGGAAATTGGTACATTGATATGATTATGTTATGTAATTTTAATTATTTATTTCTTTATTTTTATTAATTAACTTCCCCTTTTTTTTTGTGCCTTTCAAAAATTATGGAAGGATTCTAGTACCCTTTTTTTTGTTTTTTCTTATTCAAAATCTGTCCTATAAAGTTTTAATGATTTTTATTTGTGTTACCATAACAATGTTCCAATCCGTCAAACCACTTGTTGGGTATAGGAGGTATTGTGATAAATGAGAATTTTGTTGATACCTTTTGGCAAATTTATTCATTTACTTAATTAATTTTTCGTTATTCAAAATTTATTTGGTTTGTTTTGTTTATCGCATCTCTCTGTTTAGTTTTTTTAATTAGTAATTGTTTAAAAATTGTTTCAATTTCTGAAATCAACAAAATTCATTCTTTTGGTTATTTATCACTTTATCAAATACCCCAACATTAACTTAATCTTCTTCCTGGCCTGTCACCATCATGTCCGAGTTCTTTAAACCTTTTCATTGTGTCTGAAACCATCTGCTTAGGCACTTTCAATCGTTGAACAATTTCTCATTGTTTCATTCCTTGCTAATGTAATTCAAGTATGGCAGATTGTTTGTTAACCATAATGGTTGTCACAACTAACTTACTTACACCCGTTTAGTAGCTTTCTAGAATCAATTCCCTGTGACAGTAACTTTATAACTTTAGTAGAAGTTACAGATTTTTGGTTTGAAACTTCGTCCAAGTTATTTCTTGTCACCCTGTAATCATTTTTATTCTTCTATTGATATATATTTTTAATATAATTATTTAAAATTATTACATACTCCCATATGCTTAACTGTATGCTTCATTGTTATCTTTAACCGACACTATGTTTAGCCATATAGATTTTTATTCTTTACTTTGCATGGTGTTTTCTATGGTGAGTAACAAGTATTTTTTCCTTTAAATGATAGCTTAGTTATTAGATGATTTGTCCCCATATGTAATAATGATATCTCTTTTAACTTGTTTAATGTGTTTATTTAGATATGTTTTGCATTAGTTTCCAGATGTTGTTTTTACACTCTTCTGTTTGACTCAAGTTGATTTTTGTATGTAAAGATGAAATTTTGTAATCGGTTTTTCACTCACTTACTAATAGGCTAGAATTATAAAAATTATATAGTACAAAGGTGTGTTATCAATATCAATACAACATTTTAATATTTTTAGAATTTAGTTATAAATTAATGACTTAATGTTAAGGCATTTTTCCGTCACATGTGGTAAATCTCTAAATATTCTTTGTGGTTAAAATTGTATATAAATTACAACAACAATGGATTTAATTATGCGCGGACCCACGCTCGTTAAAAAGGCCCAACTGGCTGTGAAATTGCAACGATGAAACATTTTAAACTTAAAAAAGTAGAAAATTAAATTTTAAAAAAAAATAAAGAGGGTAATAATTTAAAAAAAATCAAATCTTCATCAATTAACAGTTTAATATTAATTAAATTATGATTATACGTTGAGAAAACAATTTGCAAATAGGTAGTTTAAATTATGCTTATTTTTTCGCTTTTATGTTGCCATATTTTTAAAAAGAACAAAAATTATATATATTTTTTAATAAATTCACTAGCCCGCACTTTCTACCAAACGTTAAAAAAAAAATAAAACGCGGCGAATTTCCAATAATCCAGTTTCCACATCAAATTAATGTATTGTAACGGAAAATTTTGGGAGAATCATGAATTGCAGTCGTGAAAAGAGGCGTGATTTTCAAGATAAATATTGAATGCTTATAAAGGAATGTGTTTAAAAAAACTATTTTTATTTTTATACTTATTTATACTTTAATTCTGCTTGAAGTTTATTTAATACTGTATATTTCCAGTCGTTAGAAATTCAATTGGTTTGCTGTCAGAGATAGATATTTTATATATAAAATATTATCATATTTAAATTGATCAATTTATATTTAGAAAATTAGCGATATTTAGTTCCAAAATTAATAAACTTATGTAGAGATAAATTTCTAATAATATTTAAATCACCAGAAATAGAGTGTCCATGTTCATTATTTACATACTTTTAAACGAGGGTACAATTGCATATTGTTGATGTGTTAGAAGATAAGGTTTTAGGAAATTTATTGTAGTTAAAAATTCTTACCTAAAAGTATAGAGTATATGCTTGAAAGATTTTTTAATAACAAAAGTTTTTAGAATAAAGATATGTTCTTTGTTAATTATATTCTTGAAATTTATATATATGTCTACATTAACGTTTAAGCTAAAGGCTAGTAATGGATATAAAAAAGTATATAACTGAAATGACTACTAAATTTAAGAGATTTAAATATATTGTAATGTTGAATGATCTTCTTCTTTTTTATAGCAAAAATGAATTTTCTGAGTTAATTTGCCAATTGAAAAATGTGTTGAATCAATTTTGTAATTTATAAAATGTAGTTTTTACGTATTTCTAAGTAACCATATGCGAAGTAAAAGTTTCCTCTTTTAGTTATATTAGGCTTTTTATTTAGAATTTCAGGGTGTTGAGGATATTTTGAAAATGCTTTGCTGAATTGCTTTCTTTGAATCGTATGTCTAAGATTTAAAAACTGTATTTGTTTCTTTACATGATCTCTTCCTGTGTAACGCTTCTTAGATGTGTTAGTGAGGTATTTTTTTTTACACTTATTCACATGCTTTTGATATAAAAACGCTATTGTTAATTTTTATACAGTCTCTATTTTCAGTAATGCAATAGCATTTAAAATGATACAAAAAACTGATGTAAGTCAGCCTTTGACTTTTATTGTTATTCAGTTAATTTTTAAGATGCAAATACGCTGTTTTTTTTTTTTTTTTTTTTTTTTTATGATTTTCTGGCAGCTAAAGAAACCATTTTGTAACTCACCAGTTTTATCAAGGGGGCTGTATAAAAGCTGTTTTTTCACTAACATAATATTATTTTCTATCTCATTTTTAACACTTTTTCAATTTATATTGACTATTTATATCCAACAGAAAAATAAATAAATAAAAGCGCGTTTCGGCTTTTCTTGGATAACCTGTGCACTAATTATTTTAATTTTTTTATATTTTTCTGTTAAATTGGATTTTGACGTTATGTATTCGTCGGAGCACGTCGAATTTTTAATTTACTTTTCTATCTTAATTACTTATTTCTCACGTTTATTATCTACTAAAATATTTATGAAATGGATTTCAATTGAAATAATTACAAAATTTGGAGAAGTGATAAAATCAGGTTGTCACCCCACTTCATTTATAAGCGCATAGTTGATCAAAGAAAAAGATCTATTGTTATCAGTTAACTATTTTTCATTTTCTAGGAGTTCGTAAAACAACAATGTTCTGTCATTTACAGAAGATACAAATGACATTTAACGATGATTAAATGACATTTCTCTTCGTTTTTATTTTTCTTCGGAACGTACTTCATATGCGGTATGTGGATGCGACTGGATTCCCGATTATCTGATAAGATATTAAGTATCGAGAAGACAGCATATATTTCACTCGTTCTATTGTTGATAACGTAAAACAGTTGAAAAACTATCATGCTATCTAACTATATCATACCATCTAATTATACTGATTTTCAGAAAAGGATAATAAATTTAATCTTTGATACACAGAATTTTACTAAACTAAATGTCAAGAGAGTTTATTTAATCTTTACGAATACAGAATCGAATTTTAAAAACATGAAACATGATAAAGTAATTTTTAGTTTGATTAATTAAGCTAATAATTGATATGTGATAAAATGTTCTAAAATTATCTGAAGTTTATAACTTAATTCTGAAAGGAGAAAACAATTCCTGAATGTAAAGAAAAAAAAAAAAAAGAACACGAATTGACCATTTTTTAAAAATGTCTGTCTGTGACTCTGTCTGTCTGTCTGTCTGTCTGTATGTGACAAAAATTTTGTGGACACTCTATCTCAAGAACTAATGCACGAAATTTAATAAAACTTTATATTCAGTTAGTCCCTGATATAAATTAGTGCTGATTAGTTTTTGGTAAAAATACCCCAACAGGTGGCGCTGCTATGCTTCATTTTTCGCGATTTCCGCAATAGCTCTATCTCAAGAACTAATGCGCTTATTTTCATCAAACCTCAGGTTCAGTTAGACCTTGACATAAATAGACGCTGATTAAAGTTTGGTGTATCTATCCCAACAGGTGGCGCTGCTATACACATATTTTTCTCGATTTTTACGATAGCTATATCTCAAGAACTAATGCAAGGAATTCCATCAAAATTCAGATTCTGTTAGACCTTGACATAAAAGATGCTGCTTACGTGTTTGTGTAAAATGCCCAACAGGTGGCGCTGCTATGCTGCTATTTTCATTATTATCACGATAACTATATCTCAAGAGCTATTTTCACGGATTTTAAACAAACTTCAGATTCAGTTAGACGTTGACATAAGTTGTTGTTGATTAGGTTTTGGTCTAAATCTCCCAACAGGTGGAGCTGCTATGCTGCATTCTGCAGGATTTACACGATTTTTGCAATAGTGATATCTCAAGAACTAATACACGGAATTTAATAAAACTTTAGATTCAGTTAGATCTTGATATAAATTGGGGCTGATTCTTTTTAGTGTATGCGAAATCTGTTTGAGATAGAAGAAAGTTTTGGCATTGGCACATCCGACTCATTTAAGATGAAACCAAAACAAAATATGCTCCGGAATCCTTGTATCACGGTCTAACATTTAACGGAAATAATATTTTCAATTTATAATTTTTTTTTGTACATCTTTTTGAATTGTTTAGAATTTTTAACTGACCGCCATTTTGAAACGAGATAACAAGATGGCAGATGAAGCTGGCCAACAAACTCGGTCGAGACCTTGTTATGTCCTGTACACATACTCAGTCACATCTAAATTGGTTCATAAATAAGAGAGTTACAGCATGACAAATGTCATATATATATATATATATATATATATATATATATATATATATATATATATATATATATATATATATATACATATATATAAATCAATATTCGAACGAGGAGGGGGGAGGGGTGTCTGATCGGTGGTCATGATCAGTGAAAATATACCAAACTTTTTCGGAATTGCTTTCCTCCGGACGGCTGCAACAGGTAGCTTTTTACTTTTTACTTTCTTCTATCTTTACAAGAAGAAAATAATGGTTTCGTGAAAATTGTCGACTTCCAGATTTCGCCAAATTTATACGTTTTAGAAGGTCCTGAAGACGATTTGACTGTTTTTAGAAAATGTCTGTCTGTGACTCTGTAAGTCTGTATCTGACAAAAATTTTGTGGGCGCTGTATCTCAATAACTAATTCACGGAATATAATAAAATTTTACATTCAGTTAGTCCTTGATATAAATTGGTGCTGATTAGATTTTGGTGTAAATCGCGCAACAGGTGCCGCTGTTATTCTGCATTTTTCGCGATTTCCGCAATAGCTGTATCTCAAGAAATAATGAACTGAATTTCATGAAACTTCAGATTCAGTTAGACCTTGACATTAATAGACGCTGATTACGTTTCGGTGTAGATATCCCAACAGGTGGCGCTGCTATGCTACTTTTTGCATGATTTTAACGATAACTATATCTCAAGAACTAATGCGCGGATTTTCATCAAACTGTAGATTCAGTTAGACGTTGTCATAAAGTTGTTGTTGATTAGGTTTTAGTGTAAATCTCTCAACAGGCGGCGCTGCTATGCTACATTTATCAGGATTTACACGATTTTAGCGATAGCCATATGTCAAGAACTAATGGACTGAATTTAATAAAATTTTATATTCAGTTAGACCTTAATATAAATTGGTGCTGAGATTCGTTTTTAGTGTATGCGAAACCTATATGAGGTAGAAGAAAGTTTTGGGATTGGCACATCCGACTAGTTTGTATTGAAAGCTGCCTAAAAATAGACAAAATCATCAGATCGCCAAAAGGAACAGTTACTCTGTATATAATGTTGTTGTTAAAAATTGGTCAACATTTGAAGAAGATTGGTTGAGATTTGTTCGAGTAATTGTGATCACCGGCTTTAAAAACATAGTTTTGAGATAATCACGTTTAAAGATTCAAGTAATGATTCATGTATGATTGAATAAAGTAAATTAAAGCGGCGTAAATTTCTTAATTTTTATCAAATCGACTAGAAGAAAACGTAAATGATTATTCTTTATTTAATGTACTTTCGGAAAATGCAATTAAAAAAAGTGCATTTGTCGAAAGTTTGGAAGTAGTATATATATCCCCTTAAAAACAGAATGAAATATTTCCGTGCAGTGACGTTTATTTGATGAGAATGGTTATAATTCTGTAAAGAAAACAGGTATCAGAAAAAAAAATATTTTCAAAATATCACTCTCAACCTTGCATTTCAAATAGTTTCTTAAACAAAGAAATAACAGTAATAATGAAAAATGTGTAACATTTGACATATCGAATGGAATTTATTTCAAAGAAATGTCTGAAAAAATTATAATTTCAAAAATGCTTTGAAGGTGGGCGTTAGCATAATGTTTATTGAACTTGACAACTTTATGAGTAGATTTCAAAATATTTGTTGATGTATGGAAATTTCTTTCATAATTTTTCATATATTTTCCAGAAAAGAAATTCAGCTCTCTTGCAATAGATATTTATTGAAAACAACTGAAAATATTTTTTATTTGTTTCTGGACCTTTCATTACATTCAAATACGGTTTGAAAATAACATTAAGTACTTCAAAGAGAATTGAAGTTTGAATTGGGGTTTGAAACTTGATTGTTAATTTAGCATAAAGGAGGTTTCAGATAAAGTCAAACCTAGATAATATATATATTATGTTTTAACTTTGACTCCGTAAACCATTCGTCCATCTGTACACATGTTCATACGTTCGTTCAATGAAAATACGTTTTAAGCCTTGGCAATTCATTCTCAAAACAACATATTAAGAGCCTACGTTAGTCACGCGGAGAAACGCTCAAGCTAATGTTAAGTCTATGAGAAGGTTCTTGGCAGATTTCTCGCTCGCCTTTTAATATTTTCAAATATTTTTTTTCATAGGATAGCTGAGGTCAATCTCTAACGTTGTTAGTTTTTACTTTTTTGGTTTTGATAATGTTTTTTTTATAAGCGGACATTTTCAATTTTGGAACCGGTTAGAACGGGTTCTGAAAGTGAAAGTACCCTTATATAAAATAACTGGAACCAAAATCGAAAAAGTAAAAACTAACAACGTTATAGATCGACCCCAGCTTTCCTATGCAAAAAACACTATTTAAAAATATTAAAATTCGAGCGAGAAATCTGCCAAGAACCTTCCCATAGACTTAACATTAGCTTGCGTGTGTTTTTCACATGACTGATGTAGGCTCTTAAATTCAGATTTTGGTATGCTGCAGCTAGTGGTGGCAAAAAAAAATGCGTACTCGAATTTCGATTGTTAATTTGGCATGATCAAAGTTTCAGATTCAAAATCAAACCTAGGTATTTATAGATTTTAACTTCGAAACCGTAAATCGCCCGTCCATCTGTATGTAGGTTATTACTTTCATTCATTTGCAAGTTCGTTTTCAGGTCTTAGCAATTCTCAGAAAAGCGAATCGATTTCCTATATGCTGTTTCTTTCTGTATATTTTTTAGTAGGTTGTAACTATTAAAAAAAAAAAAAAAAAGAAAAGAAACACCTGTGGGCTTGAAACTGGATTGTTAATTTGACATGACCGAGGATTCAGGTTCAAATAAAACTAGATATTTTAACTTTTAACTTTTACTCTACAAATCGTCTGTCCATCTGTATCTATGTTTATACATCCTGTGATTTGTAAGTTCGTTTTTGTTTCTTTCGGTTTACAGTAGAAAAATTCAGTAGAATTTTCCGAAAACGTGGTTTTGTGTTCAGAAAATATAAAAAAAATTGCTCCATTTTAAGTATAGATCATCTCGCAATTTCTGTTACCGAATTTCAAGTTGTTTCACAAAAAAAATAAATAAATAAATAAATAAATAAATAAATAAATAAATAAATAAATAAATAATTAGGGAAAGTAAAAGAAAAGAAAGGAAAGAAAGAAAGAAAAAATATATATGAAAAGCAACAAACTGAATGAGAGTATTTAAGCTATACTCTTGTTAGTATCATCATGCCAAATTATCAAATTTGTAATGCCAGTGTACTAAACTTATACTTTCCCATAAAGTGGTAATTTAAAAGGCACTAAACTAATTGAAATAGTATAGTACATAAAGATATTTCCCATACTTTATACAAAAAAAGGGTATAATAACAGTTCAATTAACAGAACGAAAGATTTTTCATTTTCCGGAAATTTCGAATAAAACCAATTTTTATTTATTCGCTTTTTGATTTTCATCAAGAAATTAAAAGCGAAAAATGTATGATAACATTTACAACTTTTCCAAAAGATTTTATTAAAAGCATACTTCATGTAATTAGAAAACTTCTAAAACCTATTTAGACCAAAAGGAAAACATTTTCAAAGTATAAAGGAACAAAAAAAACAGTTAAATAAATAAAAACTATTTTCCCCGCTAAACTTGAAGTAATCGCAATTCTATTGAGTTTCTTTATTCATGGTATTCTTAACAAATGTTCTTTCAATGTATTTTAGTTTGAATGAAATAGAATATAAAACGGAAAATGAAATAAGGGAGAAGATAGGATCAGAGATATTTTCCGTTGACAGAGTAAGAAGAATCGAATGAAAGTTGAAAGAGAAAAAGATCTTCCGATCGAACTCGGGTATTCACTATCGGAAAGACTAAAGACTCAATGTATTTTCAGTGTTCAATACAGATTTTTCTATATCCAACATAAAAAAAAAATATCAAAATTATTTCATTAAATAAAATCTGATTTCATTTTATTACTTATCCATCCATCATACATAGTATAGGGTAAGTTTTGTAATCGTTTTAAAAGTCGAAGAAAAAATTTTGACAGATTTACACGTTTTAGACACTGATGATTCTGAAAAACATATTTTTAGAAAAAAAAAAATTGCCTACCGTCTGTCTGTCTGTCAGTGTGTGTGTCTGTAAACACCCTATCTCCCGAACAAATTGAGGTAAGAGACTTGAAATTTGGTATGTACTTAGTATGTAATAATGAGAAGAAGCCTATTGAATTTCAGTAACATTGATTATCCGAACTATTTTTTTCGGACTCTAGAAATATCCGTTCTGATAAAAGGTATATAAAAAATTTCAAAATTGTTTATTTTAAGGGGTGAATATAAAAGACAATAAAAAAACATAAATTTTGCATTATGAATGAAGTCGATCGGATAATTAGGTGCCGAGATATTTGTAATCCTATTTTCCACACTCTTCGATTTTTCATAACCCTGTATTTCATTCAAATTGCAATTCCAAGATATATTTTAATTGAAAATGAGACGCTTAACCCGACACAGTGAACAATTAGTTAATATGATTATCATTTTTGGAGTTATAAAGATATTTCTTTTACGCAATTCAGTAGTGGAGCATCAAGCCACTACTTTAAACACGATAATCTACCGAACAAAATGAGATAGAGGCTTGAAATTTGGAATTGCAATGCATTTTATAAATAGTTTACACATGTTTTATTTTCATATTTTATATTATGCATATCCATGATGGGTAAGTATTACGGTAGACCATAACGACTAGTTTTTAATAGCATGCGAGTCTTCATTAATTTTCTGAAATAGTTATGTTGTGGTTTCATGAGTGATAAATACAGTGTAGCTCGTTTATAGCGAATTCGGATGGAACGAAAACCCGATTTAAACGAGCTAAAAGAAAGGCAATTTTTTTATATGTAAAACGTACTGCAAAAAAATTGGTTGTATCCAGGGAAATTTAAATTTAAAAACCAGACTTTTATATACAGTTAATAAAATTAAATGGTTAAAACGATTAAAAAAAACCATGAAAATTACAATTTAAAGACGTTTTGTAAGACAACGTGTTGCAACTCTTCAGTTCAATCCTCTATCGTCGATCGACATCATAGAGAAACAGACACAAATATACTTACAAAACCAATTTCTGTGTTTTCCTGTGTCGATCGACAATAGATGATTGAACTGATGAGGTAACAGTTTGTGTTACAAACCGTCTTTTATATTGGAATTTTAATGTTTTTTTTGTAATATATAGTTCTAGCCATTTTATTTTGTTGATTCTATATAAAAGTCTGGTTTTTAAATTTTTCGTCTTTAATTACATTTTACAGACTTACAATTTTTTCATATTTTAAATTTAGATTTAGCGAGCTAAAATTTTACCATCTCAAAAATCCTGTCGCTATTTTTTCTACATTTTCTACATAAAATCCCTCGATTCAAGTATATTCTACTGATTCGTCAATTCTGCTAATTGCGTTGTGACGGGATTACCCTTCCATCAACCATGTCTATTAATTAACTGTTTTAAATTTTTTTTAACAAAGTATGGTAGTGGTATATTTATAGTGTATTTTTTTACGGAATAAAAAAGAAATGTAATTTAAATCTACATTTAAAAAATATTTATAATATATTAATTTTATTAAATTTCTTATTACAAGCAAGAAATCATGTTTACAATATAAATAAACTGAAAATTACGAAAATAAGATTTTGCAAGTTACGTGGTTTTGATGAATACAATCTATAGTGGAATGCCTTTATATAATGCATTCAAAGGCATTCAATGTAGAATGTCTTTATATAATAAGAAAATGGCGACATACGTGCAATAAAATCCCATTGGTCGAGAGGATTTTGGTTAAAAATTTAAAGAACTTTGATGTCGGTCGCGGTGTTTATGAAAGATTTAAATATTCAATTTTATCAGTTCGATGCGAGTAGAACAGTTTAATATAGGTAAGTAAGCAAGCATCTTTCCTGTTAATATCTTCATTCGAGTTCTTCTGAATTTTGATGGAGTTTATGTCTCACAAATATGATTTATTCAAAATTAGTATTCCAAGTGATTCACTGATTTGTCAGCTTATCCATTATTGCTGTAAAAGAAAACTTTGTTCTTCTATTAGTATAATTATTAAATTAACTTTAATATAACATCACACCATTTTTCTAGATTAAATATTTTATGTTACGTTTAAGTTATCATATTACAATTTACAGAGAGCTTTGCATAAGTGCATAAATTTTTTATCAGTATTTTAGAGAGAGAGAAAGAAGAAAATTCATTGGGTCAGTGTCATAAGAAAGTCCCATAACGTCAAGAGTTATACAAGGTTGAAATAGGTTTCTCTCTCGAGTTTTCACTTATGTTTTCCCGGGAAACACTTTGACGATTATACGAAATTCTCTTTCTCTTCTATAATGAATATAATGTTTTTGAGTTTATTTCACTAAATGAGATTATTTCCGTGGTTTCTCCGACAAGCTTGCTATTATCACCAAGCTAATGTTTTTTTACTTGTCTAACTGGTCTAAGCGAATTCGTACAGGCGAGTATTTTCAAATTCTGGTAGTGTGAGTTGTTATTGTTTGGACAAAAACTTTTACTCTGAATATATGCCCTGTCAATGAAACAATAAGACATACTTTAGTTGACGATTTGTTTTTCTTTTTCAATAAAATGCAAATAATGTTTATTTTGTTAACACAAAAAAATATATATATTTAAATATTTGAAGAATATTCTTCATAAATATCAGAGAAACGCAAATAAAATAAAAAGTTTTTGAATATTTTATTCTTCCTGATATTTGCTGCAGAGAGATGCTCTATAACTCCATGAAAGAACAGGTAAATTTGAAGAAGAACGTACAAATATTTTATCATTTAAATTTTGTAAGATACTATGCATATTTTATAAAATGTGCTATTCATACTACTTTTATGAAAGCACGTAGATATTCCGTAAGAAAGAGAAAATACATCAACATGGTCACTATTCAACAGATATGTCTAGCTTAGCATATTTAAAGATTACACATAAAAAGCCCGGAGTGTTTTCTTTATATTGCTAGGGGATGCAACTCACGGCCTCCCGGGTTACAGACTATAGGTGAAAAAGATTTTTTTTTATTATCATTGAAAAGTCTAATTTATTTTGTACACTTAATATATATATATATATTTAGATATAGCCTACTAACAACATTAAAAAAGCATTTTCATGTAAAAATATCAATTATTCATTCAAATAATTTATTTTTTATTTTTTAAAGCGATACATTCGTAATAGCCGAAGAAACCGCCAGAGACTTCGTTACTTACAGCAGCATTTATTATTCTGATAATTTCAGTGGTTTAAGCACGTAGTTTGGTTACACATCTGTTAAATTTCCCTTTTTTAAAATTATTTTAATTATTTATTGAGGAAGTTTTAATTTCGATATGGAATATTAGATGGAAACAAATGCTTAACTATTAAATTATTTTAAGTACAAACTTGTTAATCTTCCGTCATCGTGCTGTAGTGATCGATAAAAAAAGTAAAAAAATCATGCTTGAAAATTATTTTAAAAACCATAAGAAATCAGTAAATTGCGATACAGTTTTCAAATAAATTGTATTTGAAAGAACATTTTTTTCCCTATTCGACGATAAAAAAATTTAAATTGTGCCATGTTTAGAAGTTAAAAAAATTTTGCAGTTAAAGCGAAGTTTATTGATCAGGTGTTACCACCGTCAATATGACGTCAACATTACTCATAAACATGTTTTGGATTTATAATATATGTGGTCAATCTTACGCTTACTGTCCATCTTCTGTTTTTCTCTTCCGGCCAAGTTACTTTTTGGACTAAGTTTTGTTTCTCCAGGTTTTCAAACTTTCAACACGTGTATTGATACAACATTCGAATTTATTATATCTTAATTAAAACCTAGTGAACATAGACTTTATTTATTATTTTTATTAATGAATGAAAGTATCGAAATTAAAAAGTCAAACAAACGCTGTCACATACATTCTTTTAAAATATTTTACATGAAAATGAACGAACAAAATTTTCTAAAAATAGAAAAATTTTACTTTTCCAGTATAGAGATTTTGGCGAGACAAAGAAAATGGCCTTTGTGAAAGAAGGAATTTTTGTAGCATATTTTCTGGCCACCTATTCACTGTTTCATAGACACAAGCAAATGTTTCAGTTGGTTGTTTCTTGGTGATTGTTAATTTTTTCATTGTTTCGTGGTCATGTCTCCGCGCACAAAGGCACACATGGCAACGAGTGGGTGGATCTACTGGCCAAGCATGCCACGACCAACACTATATTATTGATCATCACATCCCAATACCACCCTCCTTTATTAAGACGGTCTTGAAGGCTAGGATATTATCCGAATGGCAGGAGTATTGGGATACACCAGTCAATGTAGAGCTACTAAATATATACAGCAGCCTTAAGTCAATGGCAGGCATACATATGACATCATCCGCAGAGTCTCTCATAACTTACTTACACTCGCACCATACACAACTAGTTTTCTCACGGCCATGCCCCCTTAAACACCTATCTGCACAAATTCAAATGTACCAGTTCCCCCCGCTGTGATTGTGGTGAACTGGGGACTTCTACTCAAGCATTTCATCACTGCACTCTCACGCAGCGCTGCTGGCTCATCGTTCGCCCATCCACTGCCTCTAAGAGTTGGCTTTGCAACATCCTTACACACCCAACACTTCTGTCAAATATTAAAAATATTCACATATTTTCCCATGACCTATGCAACTTAACACACTAGTGGCCTGGAGTACACCCTGTTCCACGAATAATAACCACCAAGATTCAAGCAGTAAGTGCCAAAGTGCCTCATTTGATGCCATTGTGAACTAAATCCACCACCAACTTCACTGCCCAATGTTGCGTGTTGGTTCTCCCCAAGCAAGGCAGGTGTAGGAACATTGTATTTTTTTTAATGTACCTTAATAAAGAAATCCGGGAGGGACATTATGCTCTACGGACTAGGTTTCCTCGTCTGAGCTGTCCCTCTTAGGCTATCAAATCAAATTGTTTCAGTAGTTATAAAATTTATTTAATAAGTATAAAGAAACCATCTATCTATTTTTATATACAAACAGAAGCAAACTGTATATAAACACAATAATAACAATAATAATATATATATATATATATATATATATATACATATACATATACATATATATATATACATAAATAAAATGTATATATATATATATATATAAACAAGCATAAAATTTCATTAGGTTTCTTTCCATAATAGTTTACATGATTTGGCAACAAATTTCACTTCCTAAAACCCGAATTGCACCATAGTTTAAAAGAAAATGCCAAGGTCTCTATAGTGGAAAAGTATTATTACTAGCTATCGTTTTTTTTTTTTAACGGCAAGAGTTGGCATACGTATATTTTTACTGTAACAATCTTAATAAAATGAGAAAACATAAATTTTAATTGGAAAATAATGCAATTTTAAAAAAATACGAAAAAGTTGCAATAAAGTTGCTTTTAAATATTCTTAAAAGAGGGGAATAATTAAACATATGCTGTAATTATTAAGGTCTTAAATATGTTAAAATTTATATAAAAAGAATTAAATATTTAAAAATAAGAAGTTACAAACGTTAAAATTTATTTTATAAGTATATATATAAAAAATATCTGAGTGAAATCATTTTTTTTAATTCAAAAATCATTAGGCATCAGACAATTTGAGTGTCTGAAAATTCTGACTTCTGATAAATCGGGCATTTGAGTGATCATTTTTATGAACGAGACGCAAGCGGTTATGCCTATTAGAAGCTGTGGTTTGGAGAAACAAATGAAGAAATAACATGATATAACAGATAATTGGCTGTTCATTTATTCAATGCACTTATGTTGTCATAAAATTCATAGTCATTCGAAAAAGAATTACTTATTCTTCACATTAAATACTGATTAACCACATAAAATTACTGTAAAATTGTCTATCGAATAGTTCATTTAAAATATGGTATTTAAATAGCATACTTTGTTTTATAATGATATCTAATTAAACCTGTTTTTCTTAAATTTTACAAGTCACATCGACGACGTTGTGTCACTAAATCTTTGTGTTTGCGGTCTGAACTTGCAAACATGGTATAAATATTTCACGTATAGGATAACAATTAACAGAAATACAAACTGATGTAGAATGTATATTAATTACCTATTACAATAAAATGCTGTATATAATGCACTATATTCTAAGTATAATGCACTAATTGGTCCGTTATGCTACTGAAACCTCTGTGAAAAAATGTAAAAAAAATCCCTTAGGTAATCAATATTTATTGTCCTATTGCCATTTCGCGATTTAAATTTGAAAAATTAACTTTAATTTTCTTTTCTTTTAATAATAATAACAATAATAACTAGTCGGATGTGCCAATGCCAACCCCAAAACTTTCTTCTATCTCACACATGTTAATATTTCAAAAAGCGTAACTTTTTTAACTATGCATTTTAGAATCCAATAATGCAGCATAGAAGTGCCACCTGTTATATGATATACACGGAAACATAATCAGCACTAACTTATGTCAAGGTCTAACAGAATATGAAGTTTGATGAAATTCAGTGTATTAATTATTCAGATATGACTATCACTAAAATCGTGTAAATCATGAAAAGTGCAGAATAGCAGCGCCATCTGTTGGGCTTTACACCAAAACCTAATTAGCAACAACTTATGTCAACGTCTAACGGCATCTCAAGTTTGATGAAAATCCGTGCATTAGTTCTTGAGATATCGTGAATAATGCAGAATAGCAGCGTCGCCTGTTGGTCGGTATGCACCAAAACCTAACAAGCAACAACTTATGTCTAATTGAATCTGAAGTTTGATGAAAATCTAGGCATTAATTCTTGAAATGGAACTATTGCGGAAATCGTGAAAAATTCGGCATAGCAGCGGCACCTGTTGGGCGATTTGCACCAAAAACTAATCAACACCAAATTATATCAAGGTCTAACTGAATCTAAAGTTTTATTAAATTCCGTGCGCTCTTTGTGTAGAGCGCCCACAATTTTTTCGTCACATAGACAAACACACAGACGCTCAGACAGACATTTTCTAAAAACAGTCAAATCGTGTTCAGGACCTTCTAAAACGTAAAAATCCTTCGAAAACAGGAAGTCGAAATTTTCATGGAACCATTACTTTCTTCTTGTAAAGATTGAAGAAAGTAATAATAATAATAATAATAATAATAATAATAATAATAATAATAATAATAACAAAAATAATAATCATCATAAATTCAAATTTAAATATACAACTTTTAAAACCATCAATTGGTATATATTCTTACACTTATCTAAAAGTGTAAAACTGAAAAAGATGGGGTGTTTAAAAAGAGAGAGAGAATAAAATGCGAAAAAAGTTTCTTACTTGGAACCCTGGGATCAATCAGAGAGGTGTGTGTACTATGTATGAACGAAAAAATGTTTTTAGAGTTTATCGTTCAATCAACAAAATTGTTAGCCCATAACACAATAGTTTATTTAACAGAATGAGACATTTAATAATATTTGTTATGAAAAGAAAATCACATATTAATAAATAAAACGATAAAAAAGGATGAAATCGAATCTAAAAAGAAGTTATATTCAATTAAAAAAGAAAAATAATTCATTTTCCACCAAGTTTCACTAAGCAAAATCAGGATCTTAAAATGTAAACTGTCACAAAGTTTCACTCATTTGAAAATCAAGAAAAAAGTATTTACGGAAAATTTCTTTTTTTTTCTGTTTATGGAGCTAAAATAAAATATATTACTAGCAATATTATCTACTAATCTCCCCCTTCCTTTCTCGTGAATATCCACTGACAACTGTCTTTCCTTAAATATGAATTAAAATACTATTTGAGCAAAGTTTTAAAAAGTAAAAATTTAACTTTTCAAAAGATACATAAAGTATATACACCTTTAACATTCCGTTAGTCGCGCCTTATCTGACAGATACACTATTATTTATTTTTTCAATAACTAGATGGTGCTACGTTTGAGAGAAAACTCCTTTTTGCAATCTTCCTAGTTTGTTTTGGAAAGAATTTTAATGCTGTTCCCGCGCTTCAAATGATGATGTCAAATAGAGGATTATTACAGATTATTATCTGTGAGATACAACGCGAATACTTTTGTAAGTATTTCTTACTTCTATATTTTTTCATGTATTTGCTATTTTGTACTTTACACATGAATAATAGTATATTTTACCCTATTTTTAAAATTTTTGTACTTAACTTTACTATGTTAAACCATAATGTATCTCAGAGATACAGCGCGACCACTTTTTTAGTTTTTTTCATTTGCATGTAAATTATTTATATTAATTTAAATTTCGTAAAACTAATTGCAATTTTATTTGTTTTGTTTTTCATTACAGATTTAAAATGGCTTCCAGAAAAGCTTATTTTAATCTTTCTGAAAAGAAAATTTAGCAGAAATTAAAAAATTATCGTTTGAGATTCAGTCGCTGAAAATACTGATAACGAAGGACTGGAAATACAAGAGGTGCAAGATAAATGGAAGGAAGATTTTGATACAGATGCATCTGAAAATATAGAGGAATGCGAAGAAGATTCTTGCAGTGAGCAGAATGATACCGATTCAAGTGCTGATGAATGAGGTGAAGACAGACAGGAACAATATGTTGCTCTTAGGAAACACAAAATAAGGTAATGGATTCTTATTATTGGAAGAAAGCACTCTTCACTACTCAAAGAAAAAGAACCAAAAACAACTTGCTTGTGAAGCTTCCAGGAGTAAAGAGTAAAGCAAAAAATCTAAATGACATTCTAGAACTTTGGCAATGCTTATTCGATAATAATATCTTGTATATGATTGTAACGTATACCAATCAGTACATTGATATTATAAAAAGCAATTACACGCGTGACAGAGATACTTTACATATTGATGTTAGGGAAATCAAAGCTTTTATTGGACTTTTGTTCTTAGCTGGGTTTTTTAAGGCAGGGCGATTAAATCTTGATGATTTGTGGGACACTAGCGGATTTGTAGTGAAAATATTTCGTTTGACCATGAGTTTGCGAAGATTCAAATTCCTCTTCCGAGTAATTCGATTTGATAACAGGGAAACAAGATCAGAAAGGAAAAAAAAATGATCGCTTGGCTCCTATACGTGAGTTATTTTAAAGATTTGTTTCAAATTGTCAATCATGCTACTGTGTTGGTGAATGTGTGACATTAGATGAAAAACTTGAAGCTTTCAGGAGAAGGTGCTCTTTTATCCAATATATACTTTCGAAACCCACCAAATATGGATTAAAAATATTTGCTCTCGTAGATTCTAAGACATTCTACACATGTAATTTAGAACTTTATGCTGGTAAACAACCTGAAGGGCCTCATGCTGTAAGCAACAAAAGTATAGATGTCTTGAATCGGATGGTTGCCCCAATAAGTAATTCTGGCCGAAACGTTACAGAAGACAATTGGTTTAGCGATGTATCTCTTCTGAAGTCATTATCAGAAGAACACCGTTTGTCATTTGTTGGAACTTAAAAAAAATGGCAAATACCTCATGAATTCAAAAATATAAAGAATCGAGAGATTTCATCCAGCATTTTTGGTTATCGGAAAGAGGGTACACTCGTTTGTTATGTTCCACAAAGTAAAAGTACTAAAAAAAATGTTTTACTAATATCATCGATGTATTTAGATGATAAAATTGATGAGAATACGGGAAATAAACGATAACCGGAGATAATAACCTATTACAACCAAACTAAGATTGGAGTTGATATAGTTGTCAAGATGTGCTCATCGTATTCGGTCGCCAGGAACACTAAAAGGTGGTCTATGGTTCTATTTTTTTCATTGCTCAATATTTCAGGAATCAACTGTCAGATTCTTTTTCTCGGCAATGGAAATGAATTAATCAGAAGAAGAGTATTTCTAAAACGACTTGGAAAACAACTGGTTGAGGAACAGCTTCAGAAAAGGGCTACAATCAGCTGCCTGGCCAATATCCACTGCTGTGCGTTTAAAAGAAATTGGGAAGAAAAAAGATTCTGAAAAACGAAAATTTAATAACAGGAACGACAATGATAATTCTTTACGAAAAAGGTGCAAGCTTTGTCAAAAACAGAAGAAAATACGCTTAGCTAGATATTCATGCAAAAAATGCGGTTCAAACTTGTGTTTGCAGAACTGTGCATTTATTTGTTCTCAGGAATGTGGAAGTGAATCAAACATGGAAAATGAAGACTTAGTAAGACGAAAATGTGTTTTTTTAATCAATTAGCCGAAATTTACTGATAAAACGATTTGTTTAACTATCATAAAACTTTAAATATTGATTTTTACATACATAACTCTCATGTGTATTTTAATACATTTATTCTTTTGTAAACTAAAAAATATATTCATAATATTAAAGAATTTGATTTAATGGTATTTATTTCTACTTTAAATTGTATTTTCTATCTATTTTAAATATTTTTGTTACCAATATATACTGGTGTATCTGACACATACAGCGCGACCACACTTGTTTGAAAAAAACACGCGACTAGCGGAGTTTTAAGGCTATTCTCAAATCCAAACTGGCAACCTTATGATACCTTTTTTTTAATTAATTTTTGTTCAGAGCACTAGAAAGGGAAAAAAGTGTCTTCAAGTGACACGAATCGCTTATAACTCGATAAGTAATTTATTTATCAAAAAATGGTAAAGTCTTTTCGATTCCAAATCGCTTCAAAAGTCAGACCTGCCAATTGTATGCCTTTGCGTTTAAAACTGAGTCAGAAATTGTGTCAGAAAGTTTTGCGTTGTTCATCAGATCATTTCAGAACCACCTTAAGGCGGTTCGCAAAAAAAAAAATATATGTATTTTCCCCGCTCAACAACACCAAAATATCTGACATATTTTCTGACTCAATTTTAAAGGTATAAGCATGAAACTTACAGGCATGATTATTGAAGCGATTTTTCATCTAACAATGTGTTTCATTTTTCATAAATGAATTACATATTGTGTTATAAGCTATTATAGTTTTATGACGGCAGTTTCTTTCACTCTTCCGCGCTGTCACGTTCGGATATTTGGTTCAAAGCACGAACTTTGATAGTATTTCATGAAAATGTCTTCCGCCTTTACCGAGAGATGAAAAAAAAAAGTTCGATTACATAGTTTCTGAATAAGAGCTCCTGCTAATTTTAAGCGTTTACGAACAATAAATAATTTTAAAATGTGCCAGAATGCAGCCAGTCAGTATTTCATTTATTCATAAAAAATGTTTCTAGAATTTTCGCAAATAAACCACCCCTTAACGACATTTCAGTTCTGTAACATATATAAAAAAGATTAAAATTCTTCTTTTATCGTCTTTTAAAATGCCGAAGCCTTTGCTTCAAGTTATTTCTCACGTAGGATTTGCAAACAAGAAAAAGAAAAAATCTTCGTGTAAGCGTATATACGACTATCAGTAATTACACAGTATATTCGTTCTTCTAAGAATAGTCATTAAACCTTTTCCACGAAATAAGAGCTTTTAGTCAAATTCGCTATTCGTCTATTTAACAATTCCATTTGTGTCACGAAGATTGCTCTTTTCTAAATCCATTTTGCTTAATGTTAGTAATTAATATAGTCGCGAAAATAAGATACAGAAGTTTTGTAAATAATAATAATAATAATAATAAAGTAAGAATGTTGCTTTACAGTTTTAAAAGACGATGTTCTTTTCTTTTGTATCTAAATATTCCTTTTAAGATGTGTTTTGGCGTTTAAAATGAATATTAAATAGAAAGATGTTTTTTTTTTTTTTTTTCAGAATAACGTTTGGTTTTAATATTTAAAAAAAAGTTTTTTTACGAAAAAACTTAATTGTTTTTATTAAAGTATTCGTCTCATTATGTAGTGAAATGTGTTGGAATCTATATGAGAAAATATTATATACAGTCGAACCCAGATGTTATGAACCCGACAAAATCAAAGTACAGGATATATCAATTTTTGAAAAAATTCCTTACAAAACGCAGCATTTTCCCTTGCTGCTTCGCTTATAAGGAATATTGCAAAATCTAAATATCACGTATAAGGAAGTTTTATATATAAATGAAGTCTTCGTCAAAATCCATTTGCAGATTAATGAATAATTCTTAACTCAAGTTTGATTAATTTAAAGTAAAACTGAATCCGTCAGTTATCCAAATACCGTTCATCAGATAACCAAATGCCCGAATTGGCATTAGAAGATACAATAAATATAGTTTCAATTTAAAAAAAAAAAATCCCTGACGGCTCGGCCTACGGGCACAGATAGATATCGAAAACGCAGACCGTGAGGCGCCTGTAGGTTAGGAATTGCAGAAGAAATTACATTTTTGCCATGATGCGGCAGTTGGGACCGGCCACTTCGAATTATACTATTGTCTGTAGGCGGAGCCGGCAAGGATTTTTTTCTATAACGGTTGGTCTTATAAAAAACCTTGCACCAATAAGCGGCCGTGGAACTTATTACAATACACGGCATAATTTTGAGGTGAAAAGTAAGACGCGCGAGCCGAAAAGAATTATGGGATATCGAATGATAATTTTAATAAAAATAAAAATTATACTAAGAGACGTTCTAAAGAAATAAAAATTGAATGTTTCAAAACAACAAATAAATTACGTGTAGCTTTTAACAGGTTAAGATTTTTAGAATAAGAATTAGAAGAATATATTGATTAAAGATATGGAATAAAAATATAATTTAGATTTAAGATATTATTAAAAGACAGGGAAAAAAGTAGAAATGTAAGAATTTGGAATAAATTAATTAAGGAAACAAGGCGACATTTTTTTTATTATTACATATATATATATATATATATTAGCTTTGGAGGTAGTCTTTATAATGAAATTATATTAAACTCTGATATTCTCAGTACGAACCACCTAATTTTGACATCATATTTGGATTTTTTCGACCAGTCATTCGGCGAAGAAGTTTATTGTGCACATTTAAAATTTTGAACTCCTAATATTAAATTCATTATTAATTATTAATTATTGAAAAAAATTGACGGATTTACATGTTTTAGACACTGGAGATTCCGAAAAACATATTTTTAGAAAAAAAAATTGCCGTCCGTTTGTCTGTGTGGTCTGTAAACGCTCTACCTCCCGAACAAATTGAGATAGAGACTTGAAATTGGGTATGCACTTAGTATGTAATAATGAGAAGAAGCCTGTTGAATTTCAGTAGCCTCGATTATCCGAAACTATTTTTTTCGGACTCTCGAAATATTCGTTCTGCTAAAAGGTATATAAAAATTTTCGAAATTGTTTATTTTAACTAGCGGATAAAGACAGAAAGAAACATACATTTTGCATAAAGAATGAAGTCGGTCGGATAATAAGTTTCCGAGATATTTGTAATCCTGTTTTTCACACTCTTCGATTTTTCATGACACTGAATTTCATTCAAATTTCAATTCAAAGGTATATTTTAATTGGAAATGAGACGCTTAATCCGACATAGCAAACAGTTAGTTAATATGATTATCATTTTTGGAGTTATAAGGATGTTTCTTTTAGGCAATTCAGTAATATAGCATTTAAAGCTAGGCTAACGAAAAAGACAGGCTACCGCGGTGCATTCCACTTATCTTTTTTTACAGACCGCTAGAGTGACGTGATGCTCTTTTCGTACACCTGCATTGGTGCATTCGAGCATCACGTGACTCCCGCGGTCTTTAAAAAAAGATACGGTAGCCTTTCTTTTTCGTTAGCCTCGATTTAAAGTTTATGACGCCATCAAGCAACTATTTTATTCGAATTACAATGCATTTTATAAATAGTTTACACATGTTTTATTTTCATTATTTTATATTATGCATATCCATGATCGGTAAGTATTATGGTGGCCCCCAACGACTAGTTTATTATTGCTATTGTGATCAAGTGACGCTGAAAAAATTTTAGAAAAATTCGATTGATACAAGAAGTTAAAAGTTTGAATAAACTTAACATGCGTCTAACACCGAAAAGTCGTCCGGCAACAGCTTTAATTGACATTGAAATTCAATCGAAACTGGAACATAACAAATTCTAGAAAAAATATAATAACGGAATATTTATTTTAAAACTACTTAAGATTTATACATTTTGTAGATGTAAAATTCAGTTTTAAATGGGAATATTTAAATGTTAATTAAATAATTTCTACAAAATTTGATGCGCATATAACAGATTTGCATTCAAATAAAATTAGGTACTCCTCTATTGACGTGAAATCGTTCATACGATGTTATGATAAATTAATATGATTAGTATTAAATAATATAGCTTAATATATATGAATAAGGAAATGAATTAAAAATCTTGAAATCATTAGGTACGTTAAGAAATTGTTTTTGTTATTACACATTACTCGAAATATTGTACGTACGACTAGCGCCCCATTAATAAAGATGCATTTAAATTTCTTTATAAAGATGTTAATGTTTTAATAAAATCTGTTGTAACGAAATCCACGCGCTACGAATAATTTTCACATTGTCTTCAGTTTCGTTGCAAGCGGTTTCCACAGCAGAGAAAAAAATCAATTAATTAATTAATTACAAGTATATTTGTATGTGAATTTTTACAGATTATATGTTCGCGTGAATTAATTATTCATAGAAGTATTACACTATTGAGAGACACCCTGAGAGCTGCATTCTCTTCAATGTCGTAAATGATTTTAGGGTAATTTTTGTGTTGATTAATTTCAAATTGAAGGGGGGAGGGGGGGAATTATAATTTAGGCTTTGTTTTATCCCCGAAAACAAACTTTGAAAGCATAAATTTCTAAATTTAAAAAAAAAAATTCGGATATATTAGAAAATTATAAAGCTATTTAGCTATAACATTTTCAATTTGTTCTTTAGATTATAAACCAAAACAAAATAATTATTTTTTATTTTTTTTATTTTTTAGTGTTTCTACCAATCTCCTTTCCTGAAGTAATATCTGAATTATTACTGGAAAAAAAGTTTAGAAAAAAAGCAAATAACTCCATTTTCTAAAGATACATAGAGTATTCATATTGAAGGCTTAGTAAAAACTTTTCTATAAAAATAAAAAATCTTTCGAAATTTTACTAACGGAAATTGTCCCTTAGCGACATTTAAACTGAACATCGTAATTTAAAAGATTACAATTTCTTTCAGAAATGTTTTTCAAATTCCGTAATCTTTGCTATAAATTACCTCTTCTCACGTAAACATTAAAAATGTATACATAAATGTGTACACTGTCATTAGTACATAAGCACTTTACATGTTCTAAGAACAGTCATTAAAAATTTTTCAAGAAATAATATTTTTATTCGAATTGCTATTTATCTGTTTAATGATTCTAAATGTCAAAGGTTTGTTCTTTTATGGTATATTTTGCTAGATATTTGTAATTAACAAATTTTCGAATGCGAAAAAGCGAGTATTTTTAAAATAAGATTGAAACTTTTATTATTTTCAAAAAGTTACTTGTTCTACTTGCATTATATTTTTCTACTAAGAACTAAACAATCATCTTTTAAAATGGTTTATGCATTAGAAGAAGTTTTATCTCATCTTTTTAATATTTTAAAACAAATTTTGTGATTTTTTCACTTATTAAACTTTTATTTTGTGTGTATTACAAACGTTTTCCGTATTTGTATAAAAAAAAAAACTATCAGCATGCTGCATATTTTTTTTCCATTGCCTTTCATAATGTTCCTCTTAAGCTTCACCCAAATTAATATTTGAGTGAATCTTGGAGGAAAAAAAAATAAAAAAAAAATAAATTCTTTTTTTTAAAGATATATAAATGATATTTAAGGCTTTCTAGAGAACTTTCATCTAATGACAGAAAATCTGCCAAACTTTTTAAAAAGAAATCGTTCCTCTGTGACATTTCAGCTTAACAGTGTATTAAAAAGATTGCAATTTCGGGTCTAAGTGCTTTTCAAATACCGTAATCTTTGCTACAAATTACCTCTTCCCGCTAGACTTTGCAATAATAAAAAAAAAAAAAAACCCTACATAACTGTGCGCAGTATCGTCGGTAATTATGCATTTTATTAGTTCAAGTAATAGTTATTAGAAAATTTTCACGAAATAAGAGCTCTTAGACGAAATTATAACTTGCCTGCTTAATAATGCAAAATGTCAAAGTTGTCTCGTTCGATTTTGCGAAATGTTTGTAATTAATATGCTTTTAAGAATAGTGAGACGAAGTTTTACAAGAATTAAGATTCTAATTATAGCACTTTAAAAGAAAATAAATTGTACTGTTTTGTCCTACTTTTTTTCTGTTGATAATTAAACATTTGTTCTTAAAACATTATGTATCAAAATCAATTTTATTTCACTTTATTTGAATATTTTAAAACCCATTTTGACAAAAATAAAATTGTTTTTTATCTATTCAATTTCTCAGGCAGAATTTATTATAAATAGCTCCAGAGTATTTAGAGAAAAATTATTATGAAAAATAAAATGAATCCTATAATTATTATACATAAATTTTCATAAAATTTAATGTATTATAGAAATAATTGTGCTAATTAGTCAATCACAGAAGTATAAGTTCATCTGAGGAAGATAATTTTTTTTTCAATACCGGAAAACAGCGTTTCCCAAATTTTTTTTTTCTCTCGCGGGTGGGTTCACTAACCGCTCACTTTACCGCTCCTTCGCGGCCCACTGAATTTTTTACACCCCCATTTATATAGATTTGTCTTTGAATAAAATAAATCGGTACAGATGTCGCAGATACACCGGGGTTTAATTTTTGGCGTCATTGTCTGGCGTGGCAACCCGGCGATTTTGACCTGTAGACCAGATAGTGCGTATTAGACGAAGCCCTCTGGTATTATTAGCTGAGTCAATTATATTGTTCACAATGTCTGTGTTTTATAATAAATTAAACATTGTGTATTTTTATAATTATATAAATTGAGAGTTTTTATAATAAAAATTGTGTGTGTGTTATAATAAAATAAACGTGTGTGTTTTGATTAAAAAAATGTGTGTATTTGATAAGAAAATGTGTGTGTTTTATAACAAAGTAAATTGTTTTATAATAAAATAAAAATAACAAGTTGCTTTCACAGGCAAGGTCTAACATGAATTCGAAAACGGGATTTTCTCGCCAAAATGATACAAAAACAAAAATTGTGCTAACCTTGGTACGTCTGTTCCAATAAACTGATTGGTAAAATAAAACCGATTTAAAAGATCACAAAAATGTATATCATCTTCACATCTTTCAGTTGAAACTGCATCCTGATGATGAACATTTAAGTCCCAAGTTACTAAAAAAGGAACTTTTCCATTTATTGAATTTATAGCTAGAGTTATTTTAGGTTTTCCACGACTTTCAACATATCTTCTAGAACCCGATCAAAACAAACCATAAAATGAATCCAATAATATGTAAGATAGTTGATTTTGCACTATTTGCACATTGCAAAATAATTTTGTGCAGATGAATTTTTCAATGGATGAGCTTTCGCACCACATCTGAAATATTTATAATTAGTCTCTGATCCAGTAGCAGGAGTATCAGCATGGATATTTAAATCACGGTGTTGTATATCACGAAAAGTTATTTTAACAGTTTCTTGTTTTTTTTATTATTCTGCTCTGCTATACAAAATCGTCTTCCGAATTCAGTGCGGGAAAGATATTTTCTTTCTCTGCCAAAGTTTTGGTCTTCGACGTAAATTGAATAACTTTCAATATTGCCTGCGAAACATTCTGTTTAAGAACCTTCAAAAATCTAACAGAAGGCTTGTCTATTAACAGGCCTTTTTATGTACGAGATTTCTCGAGAATCAAAATAAAACAAATTGAAACGACATTCAAGAGTAAATAAGATTTCACCTTTAAAATTAGACGTTGCAAACACACGTTTAGGCCTGACTTTCATGCACGGACATTTCACTTCAACGTTAAATGGATATCTAACAGTCCATATTTTAACAAAATATCCAAGAAAATTAATATGAGTTGGTTTTACATCTGATACTGAAATATCACTCTCTCCTTTATATCCATCCCACCGTTTATTAGGCATTTTAACATATAAATCAGCACTAAATTTTAAAACAGCAAAATCCTTACCGGATCTAGGAAGTTCATATAACCAATATCCACAAGAGGATCCATGTTCAGAAATCAAGATTACAAAAATATAAAAGAATTATAGAAACCAATTAATATGAAGTGTAATGCTGTTTCTAGTTAACAGTATTTTTTCACATTTAAAGGAAAAGTTGATAATTTATGCCCGGCAAAACTTCCAATCGTTTTCTATATTTATTATCCAGAACCCAAAAATGAAATAATCACTTTTTCGAAACTTTTTTTACGTGACATTTTATTTTCGAGGACAGACATTTAAGAAATACTGTCTCATTTTGAAGGAGAAAATAAATAAAAATGAAAAAGTATACGCGACCGTCAGTTAGCTATGCACTATATTTGTTCTAATAATAACCATTAAAAATTGTTCACGAAAGAACTTAGTCAATCTCTTGCATAGTCGAACTATTTGTCTCTTTAATTTCTGTAAATGTCAAAGTACCTACATTTTTAGTAGTATAATATGCATAACATTGTAATTAACGTATTTGCGAGAATGGTAAAGCAGTTTTTATAAGATATTTTAAACTTAAACTAAGATTGTAACTTTAATACTTTGAATCATTAGTGAAATCAGCAAAGTGAAAATCCTAAAATGTAAATTATCAAAAAATGAAACATTTCTGATTAACAACAAATTCCAGAAACTCATTTACTCATTTTCCTTTAAGAAACATAACAAATAACTCTATCTTCTATACTGTTCAAATAATAATCTATTTGCATAAGTGCCATCCGAACATTTTTAAAAAGCTTAAAAAAGGCAAAAAATTCTATTTCCTGAAAGATAATAAAAGTATATATATATAAGACTTTCTAGAAAAAAATCATTTAATGATGAAGAAAAAAAATCTTTCGAATATATATTTTTTTATACATAGAAATCATTCTTCAAGAACATTTTAAGCTCAAAAATGTAATGTATAAATATTAAAATTTCTCGCTTAATGACTTTCTAAATGCCGTAATCTTCGCTGCAAATTATCTCGTCTCATTTTGAAGGAGAAAATAAATAAAAATGAAAAAGTATACGAGACCGTCAGTTAGCTATGCACTATATTTGTTCTAATAATAACCATTAAAAATTGTTCACGAAAGAACTTAGTCAATCTCTTGCATAGTCGAACTATTTGTCTCTTTAATTTCTGTAAATGTCAAAGTACCTACATTTTTAGTAGTATAATATGCATAACATTGTAATTAACGTATTTGCGAGAATGGTAAAGCAGTTTTTATAAGATATTTTAAACTTAAAATAAGATTGTAACTTTAATACTTTGAATCATGTTTATATTATTCAGTTTCATTTGAACTTAAAAACCCATTATTGAAAGTGATTTAGAAATCATAATCGATAAATAAACAAATTTAAACTTGCAACTTGTATGTACCGGAAATATTTCCAAAATGCATACAAGACCGTCAATAACTACATACTATATTTGTTCTAAGAATTACAATTATTTCACAAAATAAAAAATATATATTCGATTTCACTATTTGTATGTTTAACGATTTTAAATTTCAAGGTGTGCCTGCATTTTTTGCAGTATATCATGCTTAACTATTACAATTAATATATTGGGCTGTTCGAAAAGTTCCTTCCGTTTGGGAAAACCAATTCATACCGGAAATTCTGCCCGTCAATTATTAGACATTAGATATCGGAATTAATATCTAATAATTAAATGACCGAATTTTCTGGTAGGAATCAACTTTCCCAAACGGAAATAACTTTCCGAACAACCTAATATTTTCTAGATTAAAGTGAGCAGTTTTTGGCAAAATGCCTAGCTACTCTTTTATAAGGGTACACTGGTGGACGAGTGAGCTTTGAGATTTTGCGAGCGATCGTGGTTTCCTGAACTCTTAACATTTGTACATGAATAAGATCTAGTCTGTTATTTATTTAAGTTTCGTAAAGTACCTATTTATCTCCGGGATTCTGTTTGTCACAGTTTTTTTAAATGATATGTTAATTAGGTAACTGTGGTTGTGCACTAGCTATATATAGTGCGGTAGTAGCTGAAATCAGTGGATTTGTAACGCCTCTCACCCTAGGGTTAGTTAGTTCTCTAGTGCTATTCGGGTCACGTCCGAACTTCGAGTGGAGTCTTCGACTAGCAGTTCTGATAGTCACCGGCTTTGAGTTTTCCCCAACTTGTTAAGACGTAAAACTTTCTATGTCAAATAAAGAGCAAATCGTAATCCACGGGACTCCATTTATAGTGATATTGTCTGATAATGTGAATTTTTTAGGTTGCTGCATAACGAACGGCGATTTAAGTGAGTTAAATTTAATAAGTTTTGAGAAAGGTTTTTCCCCCTCTCAGTCTATCTTAAAATGAACTTATTTTTGGTCGTTTGCATTAAATCCACGCGCTTCCCGCTTCTAATTCCCTGCTTACTGTTATAAATAAATTGTTGTGCTTTAGTAAAATCTGTGTCACGGGCGTCATGGCCTCCTTTCTAATTGACAGCCCCGAAGGGAATGTCACAAGTTCTAGCATGGAATTATTAAAAATAAAAAATTGTAATTTTATAGAAATATTTGTATTATATATTTTTGCTGTGCTTAAAATACATTTTGAAAGTGATTTAGATTTCGGAATTGGAAATGAAATGAAATGCATAAAGGCCTACTGAAACAGAAACTGTATATAATTATAAACTTTTCTAAATGAAAAATGTTTATGGTCACGTCAAAAAAGTTTCGTGTGTAAGATGGATCCTGATGCAGAAACAGACTTGAAATCAACTCTTTTTTCGTCAAAGTATAATCTTGAAGTGCTTAAAAAAAAAAAGAATCATCATATGCGAAAAACTTTGAAATCACCTGAGAGAAATTGATTGCGAAAATAGATATTCCATCTCCGAAAATGGACAATCTGGCAGTAAAGGCGTATTGCAGGAATGAGGAATATGGGTTTGTTCCTGTGTATTATTATACCTGTAAAGTATGTGATAAAAATTGTTGTATAGATATATGTATGTAATTTTTAAGGCGTGTGTAGCTATTATAAGATAGATGCAGGTATAAAACTATCCTGCGCCGTCAGGCGCCCACGGGGGTCGCCGACGCGCGTAAACGACCATCGCACCCAAGCCTCTGAAGGGCTTTTAACGCACCAGGGCTTTGTCTCGCCCGGCGCTGCGATCGGCCTGAGGCCGCTCCCCACTGCGGACCCCCAGGTCATTTTACCAAGGTATGGTGACGTAGTCGTCACGGCAGTAACCCCACATCTCAGAGGAAACTTCCGCAGAGACGGAACCTTGATGAACCGCCATGGAACCCCCGACGACTTCGTTCGCGAGACCCCATAGGGGGAGACGGTCGCTAGGTCATATGTCGAGCTACCACGACGGCTCTTGCTATACCACGGCTCGAGGGGTGTGGGCAACCTACAGAGGTTGTCACGTTCCCTTTTGCCGTGGATCCTGTAAAAGAAGGGATTAGTACAACAACAAATATAAACTCTAAATTTACAACAACAACAACATGCATAACTACAACATGCATATATATATCAAACTTTAACTATAACAACAACAACATATATATACACAACTGTGACTAGCCCATTTTATCACAGACACTGCCGGCTTATGAGACAAGTCTCAAGCCTGCGTACTTATTGCACCATTACCTCTACCTCTACGTCCTGCGCCGTGGGGTCCACGGGCAGTCCGCAGTGCGTTCAAATGTGGGCGTGGAAGAGCTCGGTGATTTCGGCCAGCTCTTTGGCGACCAAGGTTGCGATCTATTGTACGCATAAGGAGTCGGTGAATGATCAACCTGACACCCTTTCTGGCGTAGCCACACAGGCAGAGATCGCGCGGCGTTCGCGTCCGAAAGTCACGAGGAAAGTACCTTTCCCGCACAGACTTCCAGAGCTCGCACCGGAAGAGCACATGGCTGATGTCACACACCTCAACCCCACAAAAACATGTAGAGTCGTGGTGAAAGAATCGAGCCTGATGATCGCCAAAGGTGCCGTGTCCCGTGAAGACCTGATTAATGAAGAAATCGCCCTGCAGTCGACGGATGCCGACGCGTGGGAAAGATTCATAGGTCTTGCGCCCGGTCCCAGATCGGTCCCATCTCTCTTGCCACTCGGACAAGGCACGTCCAAAGAGGTCTTTTTTGGCTTGGCGGCGCGTGACTGGAATCACTACGTCGACGTCATGTCGTGCAGTGGCTTCTTTTGCCAACTTGTCCGCCCTTTCGTTAAAGATGTGACCGACATGGGCCCTGACCCAATGCAGATGAACCTCAATTCCTGTAGTTTTAATCAGATCCCTAATCTCGGCAATGGCCTTGTGCTGAGGCACAAGTCCGTGAAGCGCTTGAAGCGCCGATCTCGAGTCTGAGAAGACGTCGAGCTCCCCGAGACCTCTCCTGTGGGCATGGGTGATTGCTTCTTTGATCGCATGGACCTCCGCCGCAAACACTTCCGCCCCATCGGAGAGACGGAACTGGCTCTCCGCAAGTACTTGGTTCTCTGACACAGCAAGGAACGCGCAGCCTACTGTGCTGTTCTCTTGCTTGGATCCGTCCGTGTAATACGAACACGAAGTCCGCGGCTCCAAATCCGCGGTCCAACGGACTCTCCAGAGATCCTCAAGTCTGGGAGTGGGCCTCCAGAGGTCGACTGTCTCGGAGTCTAGTCCGGTACCGTCAACGCTCTTCTTCCAACGGACAAGGGCCGTGTAGTCCCTTTCCAGCCCCGCACGCAAGTCGAGGGGGAGTACCCCTGACAAGACGTGAAGAGCATCCGTGGAGGTTGTCGCGTAACATTTTGTTACGCAAAGGAGTAGGCTCCTTTGCATGCTGAGCAACCTGTTTGCGACCACTACCTTCTTTGAGTAAAACCAAATAGATGCCGCGTAAAGAATGATTCTTTCCGCTATGATAGAGTAGAGCATCTTTCTAACTTTCGGTCTCAGACCCCATGTGGCTCCTGAGAGACGGTTCATTTTATTCAACACCTTAAATGCTTTTTCCTGGATGGCAGCCAGGTGCGGCATCCAACTTAGGTGGTGGTCGATTATGAGACCCAGGTACAAAATCTGCCATTTGAAGCCGATTTTGTTTCCTTCCATGAGGATAGGAATAGAAGGGGCATGTTGGAGTTTGCCCTTGGGTTTCATAATCGTGTAGCCGCATTTCTCAAAGCTGAATGTGAGGCTGCATTCCGTCGCCCAGGCGTGGATCCTTGAGAGGACCGGTCCTAGCAACGGTGCGAACCCCATAGCAGCCCTTCGTCTTGCAGCCACAAAGACGTCATCGGCGAAGACCAAAACAACGTAGGCCTCGTCATCATCGTCTGGCAACCGTCTCAACAGGAACTCTATAACCACTAGCCAGAGGTATGGTCCGAGACACGAACCTTGGGGTACTCCTACGTTAAAGTAGTGGTCCCCGTCATCTGATTGGATGATAGATCTATCCCACAAATAGTCTTCTATCAATCCGAGGAGCCATGGTTCGACGCCCAGATCTTCCAGAAATCTGAGAATGTCTGTTCGTCGAACACTATTGAATGCTGACTTGATATCAAGCGTGAGAAGACACGTGAATTCTCCACGACTCTTTGAGGTAGCTATATAATCCATCACACGATGGAGTGCGTCGACCGTACTGACCTTCTTGCGAAAGCCGTACTGCCTTGCATCGATCAGGCGATTGGACTCCAAATATAGTACCAGCCGAGTTGCGCACATTTTATCCAGAACCTTCCCGAAGGCCGGTAACAGACAAATAGGACGGTAGGTCGCAGGGTCACTACGCTCCTTCCCTGGTTTAGGAAAAAACACTGCAATGGCCCGCTTCCATGTCCGCGGAAAACAAGTCTCTCTCAGACAGTGATTGTACATGGATAACAGCCACTGAGGGTGGTGTTTCAAGACCGCTCGGACGATCGCGAGACTGAATCCGTCATGGCCCGGCGCCTTGTCAGGCGGCAGCGATTCCACTGCAAATTCCAGTTCATGAATTGAAAACAGAGTCGGTTCGTCGGTCTTAGTGCATGCGACCTGGGAAACATCGTCAGCTGATAGGAAGTGGTGTCTTGTAAGTGCGGCCTGGGATTCCTCCCAAGTCGAGACTACCTGTCCGGATGGAAGCACAAGCTTCTCTTGGGCTTCCCTTCGCCACTTACCTCGCACCACCTCTACTACCTGGCCTAGTTTGTCCGTACTAAGTCCCTCGGAGATGAATCTTCGGAACGAAGCACGCTTTGCGTACAGGATCGCCTTCATGTACTCTGCCCGCTTACGCTTGTAGAGAGATCCAAGTCTCCCCCGCTCCGCCGGCTCCAGCGTTCGCTGGTAGAGTCGACGTAGCGCACGCGATAGATGCAGGTATGTAAGATGCCTATATGTAAGCATATAAGCAATAAAAGTTTGCGTGTAAGTATGAAAAGAAAAGTATTGAGGGGAGTTTCTGGCTTATAACTTTAAGAAAATCGATTTTTTTTTCAATGTATATATTCCCAATATAAAACTATTAAATCAACGCATTCTCAATCAGGTAGCATAAAGTTCCTATTACATTCAACAACTTTTCGAGCAATTTTTAAGCCAACCCTTTAATTTTAATTGCAATTTTCTCGAAACATTATTTTTTTATTTGGTGGAAAAAATATTTCAAAACTAATTGATCGATTTTAATACATATATATAAATATATATTTTTTTTAATTAAAGATTACATTTTTTCTACTGGCAGTGACTCTTTAATATTTTAAGTTTATGCAAATTTACTAATTTTTAAGTATGCAAAATTAAAAAAAAACTGTTTGATTTTAATACGTCAGAAAAAAATTGTAATTTAAACTTTTTTCTTTAAATTGCTTTAGCTTCACTGCCTCAGTAATTTAAGAGGACTTGATATCCTTCAATTGGCGAAAAAGGGCTAAAATATCAATTTTCTAATTTTTCGCTTATAACGAATTTAGACACTCCTAGTATATTCTGACGAAATTACGTAAAGATCCGATGATTATAACTATGTGAATAAGGCTCTTACTACATCGATCTCCCTTTAAATGATGCAAAGTTCCAATCCTTAAATTCATTTTTCCCTGTTTGTGTTTTTGTTTTTACTTTCTTCTATCTTTACAAGAAGTAAGTATTGGATTCATGAAAATTTTAGACTTCCGGTTTTCGACGGATTTATACGTTTTAGAAGGTCCTGAACACGATTTGACTATTTTTAGAAAATGTCTGTCTGTGACTCTGTCTGTCTGACTGTCTGTCTGTATGTATGTGACAAAAATTTTGTGGGCGCTCTATCTCAAGAACTAATGCTCGTAATTTAATAAAACTTTAGATTCAGTTAGTCCCTGATATAAATTGGTGCTGATTAGTTTTTGGTAAAAATCGCCCGGCAGGTGGCGCTGCTATGCAGCATTTTTCGCGATTTCCGCAATAGCTCTATCTCAAGAACTAATCCTCGGAATTTAATAAAACTTTATATTCAGTTAGTCCCTGATATAAGTTGGTGCTGATTAGTTTTTGGTAAAAATCTCCCGGCAGGTGGCGCTGCTATGCAGCATTTTTCGCGATTTCCGCAATAGCTCTATCTCAAGAACTAATACTCGGAATTTAGTAAAACTTTATAGTATTCAGTTAGTCTCTGATATAAATTGGTGCTGTTTAGTTTTTGGTAAAAATCACCCAGCAGGTTGCGCAGCTATGCAGCATTTTGATAGATTTACACGATTTTAGCGATAGTGATATCTCAAGAAATATTGCACGGATTTTAATAAAACGTGAGTTTCAGTTAGACCTTGATATAAATTGGTGCTGGTTCATTTTAATGTATGCGAAATCTGTGTGAGATAGAAGAAAGTTTTGGGATTGACACATCCGACTAGTTTCAGTATATGATTATGATCAAAATGCTAAAACTTCAACGCAAACATTTCAATTGACTCGCTGTTTTTTGGCATGATTCTTAAGGTGTATTTCATAAAATTGAGAATCAAATTTTCAGCAATATAAGTAGTTTATTTTTTTTTAAATAAAACTGTTAAGTAAATAGTTATTCTTTGTAGGCGGTGTTCAAAGTTCAACAAATTTTCCCAACGAAGTGGAAAGATTCTAGGCCAGGATTCAAACAACGGACATTGGCTATACGCACCAAACTGAGCCACCCAAATAATATCCAGCCCGGCACAGTTCGTTCACTTGTTTGTATCATTACGAGCAGGGAAGACCGAGCTATGCTCGGTCAAAATTAAATTTGAGTTCAAATATCATGACCCATGACCAAATATCATGACCCATGACCAAAATGACCCATTAATTGAATTTTCTCGAACATGTGACTTAGCCCAACAGTCTTCTCGTGCCGGAAAACCAAAGGATGCAAAATTTAGTGTAAATTGAGCCGCTTTTTAGATATTGACCCACAATGACCCAGAAATGACCCACTAATCGAATTTTCTCGAACATGAGACCTAGTCTAATGATTTTAGCGTGCCCGAAACTCGTAAAATACAAAATTTAATCGAAATCGTTAGAGCCGTTTTTTAGGTAAAATTAATTTGACCCGCTTTGACCCAAAAATGACCCCCTAATCGAAAGTTCTCGAACATGTGACCCAGCAAAATAGTCTTCTCGTGCCCGAAAATAGTCGGATACAAAATTTCGTCAAAATCGTTTGGACCGTTTTTTAGATACAATTAGCTTGACCATGACCCAAAATGACCCACTAATTGAATTTTCTGGAACATGTGATCTAGACCAACAGTCTTCTCGTGCCCGGAAACCATTGGATGCAAAATTTAGTGTAAATTGAGCCGCTTTTTAGATCTTGACCCACAATGACCCAGAAATGACCCACTATTCGAATTTTCTCGGACATGCGACCTAGCCCAATGCTTTTATCGTGCTCGAAACTCGTAGGACACAAAATTTAATCAAAATCGTTAGAGCCGTTTTTTAGAAAAAATTAATTTGACTTGCGTTGACCCAAAAATGACCCACTAATCGAAAGTTCTCGAACATGTGACCCAGCCCAATTGACTTCTCATGCCCGAAAATGGTCGGACACAAAATTTCGTCAAAATCGTTTGAACCGTTTTTTAGATACAATTAGCTTGACCATGACCCAAAATGACCCAAAATGACCCACTAATTGAATTTTCTCGAACATGTGACCTAGCCCAACAGTCTTCTCGTGCCCGAAAACCATTGGATGCAAAATTTAGTGTAAATTGAGCCGCTTTTTAGATCTTGACCCACAATGACCCAGAAATGACCCACTATTCGAATTTTCTCGGACATGCGACCTAGCCCAATGCTTTTATCGTGCTCGAAACTCGTAGGACACAAAATTTAATCAAAATCGTTAGAGCCGTTTTTTAGAAAAAATTAATTTGACTTGCGTTGACCCAAAAATGACCCACTAATCGAAAGTTCTCGAACATGTGACCCAGCCCAATTGACTTCTCATGCCCGAAAATGGTCGGATACAAAATTTCGTCAAAATCGTTTGAACCGTTTTTTAGATACAATTAGCTAGACCATGACCCAAAATGACCCAAAATGACCCACTAATCGAATTTTCTCGAGCATGTGACCTAGCCCAATGGTTTTCTTGTGCCCCAAAACGGTAGGATACGAAATTTCGTCAAAATCGTTAGAGCCGTTTTTAAGATAATGTTTGCATATATATATATATATATATATATATATATATATATATATATAACCACCCACAAGATTTGCTCGTATTAGAATATATGATATCTGTAACCCGTCAGCTTAACGTATGAAAATGCTTTACACATGTAAACTCCATTACTCCATGGATAAGAACCATACACATATGAGATTTAAATCTAAAACACTAATTCTTTATAGGTTTAGGTCAAAGTTGAACGAATTTTCCCGACGGAGTGAAAAGATCAGAATTGGAGCTTGGAACCTCTGCATTAAGAGCCAATGTTTTACCATTTAGCTTCCCAGTTGATATGCTGCCTGACATAACTTCACTCTGTTGGGAAAAATTGTTCAGTTTTGACCTAAACCTACAAATAATTAGTATTTTAGGTAGAAATCTTATATGTATATATGAAAAGTTATGCATGTATGTATATATCCCTTTAAGACCGAATACATACGATCGTGCAGATTCGAATTTATTACAACTTTGTGACTTTCTGACAAGTCATGCAAGGGCTGTGATACTTAGAAATACAAAATATAAAAAGGTAGTTCTGAAAGAATGTTTGATCCCATTAAAATTATTGCTTTATACCTTGCTTTAAAAGCACCGAAAATTTATTCCACCGGTCTTTAAACGGATATTAATGGAGTTTCCAGGTGTAAAGTATTATCATCGGTAAAGCTGCCGGGTTGCAGATCTTATGATACCAACAAGAGAGTAACTTGTGTCAGGCTGAATATCATTTGGGAGCTCAGTAGTAGAGCATTGGCGGGTATAGGCAAGGCCCCGAGTTCGAATTCTGGCCCAGATGGTTTTCAATCTGAAAGAGAAAATTTATTCAACTTTGAACTCCACCTACCTATTTCAGGTTGAAAACTCAAATGTATTATTTATTATACATGGAGTTTCCATGTGTAAATTATTATCATCGGTAAAGATGCCTGGTCGCAGATCTGATAATACCAACAAGAGAGTCAATTGTGTCAGGCTGGATATCATCTGGGTAGCTCAGTTGTAGAGCATTGGCGCTTGTAGCCAAGGTCCGAAGTTGGAATCCTTGGCCTAGATGCTTATCATTCTGCTGGAAAAATTTATTTAACTTTGACCTGAATTAGTATTTCAGGTTGAAATCTCAAATGTATATAATTATTGTCCATGGAGTAAGGGAGTTTCCGGGTGTAAAGTATTTTCATCGCTTAAGCTGCCGAGTTTCAGATCTGATGATACAAACAAGTGAGTGAATTGTGTCAGACTGGATATCATCTGGGTAACTCAGTAGTAGAGCATTGACGCGTGTAGCCAAGGTCCGAGGTTGGAATCCTGGCCTAGATGCTTTTCTTTCTGATGGGGAAATTTGTTAACCTTTGACTTCCATCCACAAAGAATTGGTATTTTAGGTTGAAATCTCAAATGTATATGAATAGTCATTTTTACATATGTCATGACATTTTATTTATTTTTTAATCAATTAGTTTTTTCGAAAAACTTATCTCAACCGTTATGCGACATACTTGTGAGAAAAGCATGCAAAATATTTTTTTTCAAGAGGTTCAAGATTGTAGAAGAAGTAGGATTATAATTATTTTTTAATTAAAAATTAATTTTTTCAATTTTTTTCCCCAAACATCGCATTTTTTTTCATAAAACCACTTAATAATATGTCAAAAATGTATTATAAAATATTCAAATAAAAGGAAATTGTTCAAAGTACACCAAGTTCTCTTAACACAGTTTATCTATTCTTTTTTTTTTTTCAAATTAATTGCTGAGGAACTAGGCGTACCACAGTCTAAAAGAAATTTTTTTATGACTCCAATGAAGACAAGCTTTCATTGATTAGTGTAAGGAAAGTATTGTAATCATAATTAAAACCCACTTGTGGAAATATTGGTATATTTTTTCATTTTGAGGTTCCCTGTATCCGTTTTTGCTATTTTTAAACCTATTCCATATGTGTGTGTGTAAGTAAGTATGCGTTTCTATTAGAATTTCCTCAAGTTGTTACGTCCCCAGAGCTCGTTTTTGGGGATTTTTCGATGATTTCGCTATTTATGTGTGCGTGTGTGCCCAAAGTGTGCTTTCGATTGAGCTCCCATTTGATGAATATGTTGCAGGCCACTGTCGAAACAACTGTATACTGTACGAAGAAATCTTGCGATTCGACGGGTATCTAAAGCTTTTATTAAACATTTTCCTCCATTTCATGACCACACGATAAAATCTCGTAACTAATAAACATTTTCTCTTACACCTCAATTAAATTATTTTTATTGCCCACGTTCACCTTATGTCGAAACAACAACAGTTTTTCACCAGAGCGTGACTTAATTTAGTAAAATCATTTTTTTTTTTTTTTTCAGTAATATATTTTTACTTTGTTTTGTGAGAAAATAGTGATTTTACTAAATAAAAGCGTGTGTAAATGTATGCATTAATTTGCTGAAGGAAAAAAAAAATACATTTAAAAAAATTAAACGAAATACTTTTGCAAAATATGCTAAATTTTCTAAAGCGGTCCCTTTTTGGCGAAAACAAGGTTATAATTCTCATACACGTGAAACTAATTGTTGCCAGGATTGCTCATGTTTGACATTAACTTTGGCTGTGAATCCGATTACAGAAGAGTAGCTTTATAATTGAAGTATTTTAGCAGAATAAATTGTATATGTTGCGTTGCATATTTTTTCAATTATTTTTCGATTACCTGGTATCTGAATGCAAAGCATCCTACAAAGTGTTCGGAAAGTTGAATGCAATAACTCCAAAAAAGAATTTTTTTCATAAATTCTGTAAATATCTGTTTATTATAACTTAACCTCAAAAATATATTTAATATGTCTCTTAAACGAACTGATATTGTATCTTATATAAAAATTAATGAGAGTTATGAATATGAATGACTATTATAATGAACTTTTATATAGATATTTATATTAATAACAGTTTAATATAAAAGATAGAACCTGAAATGAATTTCCTTTGAAATTTATTCAAAAAATGTTTGCATTTGATAATAAAGAAAGTTACCCCAAGTGTAATTTTGTTCTGGTTCCTAAACATTCTGCTTTAGCACGTTTTATAAAAATAATATTTCAAAATACGATTCTACAATTAATTCCATAAAATAATACCATTTTCAACCTTCATTTCTCTATTTTTTTTTAAATACCTGAAACAAGCTCTACGCAAATGGAATGTAACTTCGGTTTAATTATTTAAATTTTTCTGCTAATGCATATTTTAAATGGAACTTTTTTGCATGTTTGGGTACGACTAAATTCAATAGGTTAGGAGGATAAATACACGGGAAATATGAATTAAATTCTAAGACCATCTGTAAGTGAAGTTCCATAGAATGTATTTCTAGAAATGTTTCTGTTAATTATTCATAGAAATATTACCATAAATGAAAAATTTTGGCAGAGATATATTTTTCTATGTTATGGATGCTCCACATATTGTAAATTTTAAACTAGATAATTATAACTTTCTTGTGAAAAAAAGGATTAATTGTTAGATTCTATTTTATAAAGCAAAATAATTAAAATTTTTTTAAATGTAAATAGTCAAAAAAAGTCTAAAATCTTCGAATAATCAAGAAAATTTATTTCCTTAGAAGCTCTTTCATATTTTTTCTTTACTTTATAGGAAAAAACAACAACAAAAATCAGCATATTCCGTAATTTATTTTTCTTTCCTTTCGGAATATTCCAGTAATTACTCCTGTTGCTTAAGTGTTGTCTGAATTACTATTTGACAGACTTTAGAAAAAAAAAAAAGAAAAAAAAAAGCAAATAACTTTATGTATTAGCGACATAAAGTATACATCTTTAAAACTTTTTAGAAAACCTTCATTTCATAATGGAAAATCTATCTATACTTTTTTTTTTAAATATAAAAATCGCTCCTTAGTGACACTTAAGTTCAGTAATGTATAAAACAGATTAAAAATTCTTTCTTTTTAAACGACGTAATCTATTGCCACACAAAACTTCTTCTCCCTTAGTTTTTGCGTACAAAAAATGCAAGAATAAATCAAATATAAAGGAAAGTTTTTTTTAATGGGTTAATTTTTAAATAAAGTTTTCACCAAAAATACACCAATGTTATATTTTTAAGTAATGTTATTTAACATCTACACTCTTCAGCATATTTGGATTTTTTTTTATATATATACTTGTATAATAAAAAGAACTAGGACGTGTATGAATCATATTACACAAAAATTCTTTGACATCTCTACCTGATTTAAATGCTATTTACTTTTAGTACTTCATTAAGGAGATCCAAATAAATGTGAATTAGAAGATGATACTTTCAAACTATAGTGAAATTATCAATTTATAGTGAAATTTGTTTCGTTACAGCTGTTGTGTGCGATATTACATTTTCCTGGGGAAGATGAAGATTCGAATTGGAATGGAACATGTTTAAGACCGATATTCAACTGTAATCTTCTTCAAAGATTAACATTGCTATAGTGCATTATATGTACGCCATTCTTGAACAAATTGATGCCCAAAATAACCCGTAAATCTTAAAAAGTTTTGGTGAGAACGCTGTCAGTTTTTGCGTCAGTTGAGCAGATTCGCTTGTTGAGCGGTACTCCACACACTGTTAAAAATTTGCATAAAACTGTCCAGTCATTTGACCGTTTTTATAGAAAACGGTTACATAATCATAATTTAACTCTATTCTGACCATAATATGGACAATAATAAGGTTAATATAGAGTTAGATTACGGTTATGTAACCGTTTTCTAAAAAAACGGTCAAATGACTGGACAGTTTGTAGCAAAATTTTAACAGTGTACTGGATCACCTTGTTTCACCTTCTTCAGGACCATTTTTAATCAATTTGTGCCATTTACAAAAGTGGGATCTCAGTAATGTGTCATTTTCGAAATGCACCTTCAATCCGTGCTAAATTTCAATAGTTTGACATTTTCATCTGTTGAAAGTTTTCTAATTATACTTTGTACAATCGCACTAGATACTTAATGTTTATTCATATGCTGCAACTGAATAAATGAATGTTTGAAAAATAAAATTGTGCCAAACAAATATTTAGACCGTAAACAACGCATCATAATCGCCATGACAACAAGTATAAAAAATTTCTATTCATATTAGGAAAATCTCATTTAATCCACCCTCGTATGTAATGTAAGTGTATAATAGTACACAATCGGTGATAAATTAAGCACTGGAATATTTATTTTTTTTTAATCATAAAATAAGAATATTTAGTTGATTTCGCTATTTGTCTGCTTAAAATTACAATCTTAAAATTTCTGTCTTAGTTCAAAATATCTAAAATGAAACTCCGCGTCTTATTTTAGAAAATGTTTTAATTACAAATATTAAATATCATATACTGAGCAAAATAATAGACTTCTTAAGTTCTAAATTCCAAGACGTCCACATTTTTCTCAGTATATGATATTTAATATTCGTAATTAAAATATTTGCTAAACTAATATACGGAGTTTCATTTAAGAAATTTTAAACTAAGATTGTAATTTTAATTCTTTGAGAGAAATTTCGTATTATTTTAGTTTATATCAATTAGCCATTTTTAAAATCTTTTTAGATTTCGGTATGGGTAATTTAACTGAATAGTTAGTTCTATTTTTAAAAAAGCTATTTATATTTCAGAATCGAATTTTCGCTCAACTAATTCCATAAAATAAATCAGTTTTTGAATTTAAAATTTTTGTGTTTCAATATCTTCAAATAAGGTTTACGAAAGTATGACTTTTAGTTTAATTTATTCAATTCTTTGGCTAATGTATTCTATACATTGGAATATTTTGGGGAGTATATATATATATATATGTGTGAAACATAAATTAAATTTTAAGAATTAAATTTCATGTGAAGTTTTACAAGATTTACAGATGATTTTTTTTTAAGTTAACAATTCCCAGAAATACTATCCTATACACTGAAAAAAATGTTTTTTAATTTACGAAAATGTTGTATAACCACGTACGAAATTATACAATAACTTCCTCCGAGTTACCCACGATTCCGAAATGCGTTCTTTATCTTTAGAAACTTCAGAAACTAACATATTTTTCGAGATTTAAAGAAGCATTTATAGAAACAAAGTTTATTTTACTTCCACCGATTTTCGGAAACTTTTTCGAGTAATTTTTATAGTGTATTAATCAGGTTTCTTAAACCGGAATACCGTTTTTTAGGATGCTATCAATTCTCAGTTAAACATTTTTAGGTGCGTAGCTGAATTTATAGATGCAAGAGTAAAGAAAATATCATTAATTTTATGTCAATTTTAATGCTGTTAATGTATCATGTTTTTCTGTAAAACATGTGTGATAGACATGAAAATGTTTTGTTGAGAATTGATAGCATCCGAAAAACCTTAGATTCCGGGATGAGAAAAATGATTAATACACTATATTAATACAGTGATTGATACACTACTCGGAAAGGTTTCCGAAAATCAGTGACAGCAAAATAAACTTTTTCTTTTGTAAATGCTTCTTTAAATCTCAAAATATATCAGTTTATGAAGTTCCTAAAGATATATAATACTTTTCGGAATCGTGGGCAACTCAGAAGAGGTTATTGTATATTTTCTTTTGTGCTATATTACATTTTCCTAGATTAAGAAACATTTGTCTTTTTTTTACAATTTATGAGAAACGTTCACAATGCTGCGTGCTTTATGTTGCTTACATATGTAACGCTTAAATTATTAAATTCAAAGGTGTGTGAAAAAATAATTTTTTGATTGTATTTTACTAAGAAATGTGCACATTTTTAAGTGGCAACAATCAAAAAGTTTAACAATCAAGAAAAAAATCAAGACTTTTTTCCAACAAGTTCTTTTTCCACTTCATTGCAGAAAACAAAATAACTAATACAATATTACATTATTTTTGTGCCTCCTTATAATTCAGTATATTTTCGTGATAGTCAACGGATGTTCTGTTTTCACTTCATTGCAGGCAACAAAATAACTAATACAATATTACATTATTTTTGTGCCTCCTTATAATTCAGTATCTTTTCGTGATAGTCAACGGATGTTCTGTTTTCACTTCATTGCAGGCAACAAAATAACTAATACAATATTACATTATTTTTGTGCCTCCTTATAATTCAGTATCTTTTCGTGATAGTCAACGGATGTTCTGTTTTCACTTCATTGCAGGCAACAAAATAACTAATACAATATTACATTATTTTTGTGCCTCCTTATAATTCAGTATATTTTCGTGATAGTCAACGGATGTTCTGTTTTCACTTCATTGCAGGCAACAAAATAACTAATACAATATTACATTATTTTTGTGCCTCCTTATAATTCAGTATCTTTTCGTGATAGTCAACGGATGTTCTGTTTTCACTTCATTGCAGACAACAAAATAACCAATACAATATTACATTATTTTTGTGTCTCCTTATAATCCAGTACCTTTTCGTGATAGTCAACGGATATTAAACCACTTTGCTTACGGATTTTGAGAATTTATTTGAGAATTGTTTTAAAGCCACCACTCCTTTAACTTCCCTTTTCTTTTTGAATGAAGATTTAAAAAAAAAAAAAAAAAAAAAAAAAAAAAAAAAAAAGCAAAACAACTCCATTTTCTAAAACATACATAAATTTTACACCTTTAAGACTTTCTAATTAAATTTCATTCAATGAATGAAAATAATTCTAAATTTTTCTTATTAAAATCGTCCTGTAGCGAGATTTAAATTCAGTAATGCATTAAAAAGATTAAAATTTCTCACCCAACTGCTTTTTAAAAGATGTAATCTTCTGCTAGTAATAACATTCTGACTTTGCATTAAAAAATACCTATGTAAGTATACACATACACATTCGTCAATTAATTACGTTCTATATTCGCTGTAAGAATAGTAATTAAACTTTTTCGCGAAATAAGAACTCCTAGTCGATTTTCCTATTTGTCTGTTTTAATGATTCTAAATGTCAAGGGATTTGCTTTTTTCTTAGTGTATCATGCTTAATGTTTGTAATAAATATATTTGCTAAAATAGGATTTTTGAAAGAGATTTCAAAACGAAAATAGTAAATTTAATTATTTCATAAATATTTCTTTATTATTCAGTTTACTACCTGTAATTATCTATATTTTTATAAGTTTTTTTAGGTTTAAAAATGAATAATTGAACAGCAATAGTTTACAAAACCGCTTTATATTTCAGAACAGAAAACGCTATGCAACTAATTCCACTAAATAAATCATTTTTCCCAACTCTATTTCCCACTTTTCAATACCTTGAAACAATATATAAGAGAATATAAATTCAGCATACTTTATTCAATATAGTCCTTATATGAATTTTAGTAATGCTTACGAAATATGGAAATAGATGGCATTTTTTTTTCATGGATATAGCTGAAAATTTTTCCTTTGATAATTGTTTATTCTGTTCTGCAGGAAAAGAAGATTTTTCAAATCATTTCAAGTAAGCAAAATCCAAGTAACACAGATTATTGTCCGATCGTTGGCAATTTGTCGAAACCATTGGGAAATGGTAGGATTGGAAAATTGTTGGAAAATGGTTGGGTTGGTTGATTTTTTGAAGGCCGATTATCTACACGAGGGATATAGGCCCTGGGGTGAGTGCCCTCCATGGGGGTCTTTCTAAGTGATCTTAACCCGTATTTACGGCAAGGTTCGAAGAAAACCACGGAAAATCCGAACGGTTAGGTCGACGAGCGCAACAGGGGTTTGAACCCAGCACCTCCCGTATACCAGCTTTGAGAGCAGAACCTCTCAGCCACTGGTGAGGCGGAAAATGGTTGGGAAATGGTAGGGTAACAGAAGCACGTCTAATGTGGAGGGTATCAGAGCAGCTAGCGGTTGGACACTATTGGGCCTTTGTTACACTGAAAAAAAATGTTGATTTCACACTGCAAAAATAAAGTGTTAATTTTACAGTATAATACTGGCATCCCAGCTGCCAATATTATACCGTAAAATTAACAGTAATAAACAGTAAAACAATACTAGCAGCTGGGATGCTAGTATTATACTGTAAAAACAACACTTTATTTGTGTAGTGTAGCAAGAGGTTTTTTGACTAATGATAACGGCAAGACGGACTTTTCTTACTGTGGGACAACGTTGGACAAGAATTGGCCCAACCATTTTGTGCCACACTGTCAAAGCAATTCTTCAAAAAAACATAAAAAGTACAGACAGCAAGTTGCCGAAAGACCCTTGTAATTAAAAGAGATTTGTTGTCTTATTTGAAGAAATATCCGTCTTTTGACTGGAGAATTTCAGGAAATTTTGAGCTTCTGGTCGCGCCTTTTTTGTGTTTTGAAGTAAAAAAGACGTAAAAATACGTAAAATTATCATTTTTAATACGGAAAAATACAAACTGTATAAGTTGCCTGAATACTCCTGTTGACGGAAATGAAACTTTAGATTGAAGTATTTTTGGTAATTTTTACATTAGATTGGTGAATTTTCTGTATTTTTTGCAGAAAATGGGCAAATCAAAGCCGAAAGTTTCGCGTTTTAACGCAACAAGAACGAAAAATCATGCGTCAAGCATGGATTATAAAACACTTTCCAACACATTCAGAATATTCTAAAAAAACTTCCCCGTTTAATAAGGTAAAACATGATGTCTACGTAAAAAATTTGGAAAACGTAATGACACATTTGAAAACCCAATGTCAGGAATTACCGTCAATAGTCGGAAAATCATCCGAATTGCGCAGTCCTGTATAGGATGTATTGATCTGTATATATACTACATGCATTCTACAATTTACTTCAGCTAGGAAACTCATAGCACAGTTTAAAATACCCTTACAGTAAATTTCGCCAATAAACGTAAATGTACTCGAGATCTTTTGTGCAGCCCTTCGTAGATCTTGAGAATTTATATACACCCAGTAATATGAAAAAAAAAAATTAGTTAAATTCAAAAACGCGTATCATAACTGAAATCGCACTTCCAACAATTATTAGTGATAGACTGTACTATGTAACGGAGTTCTTTTGTGTGTTTCTATAAAGGAACGATGAATGCTATGCACACCTTAATCTACGTATAGTAAGCATCTTATAGCGCACCTCAGTGATATATATCTATTTCAATATGTTTGAAATAGTGTAACCTTATTAAAGTACACTGCAGACGACTATTCCCCATAGACTGCAGCCCCACCAGTGGCTGAGAGGTTCTGCTTTCAAAGCTAGTAGACGGGAGGTGCTGGGTTCAAACCCTGTTGCGCTCGTCTACATAACCGTTCGGAGTTTTCCGTGGTTTTCTTCTAACCTTGCTGTAAATACGGGTTAGGATCCCTTAGAAAGACCCACCCCCCACGGAGGGCATTCCCCCTAAGGCCTATATCCCTTGAGTAGATAATCGGCCGTCATAAATCAACCAACCATAGACTGTAATGTAACGGTATTCCTTTGAGTGGACTTGTAAATGTACAATGAATGCTATGCGCATCGTATTCTATACTAAACATCTTGTCGTGCGCCTAGTGATATATAACACTATCAATTTTTTCTAATTCAGAATTTTGAATCCTCACCAGAAATTAATAGGTGTAAATTTTGTTTTACTTAATGAGAGACATTTTCTGACTTCTCAAAGTAATAAATCTTCTTCTGAAATTACCGGTGCGAATTTGGAAATTCGGAATTTTTTTTAAAAAAAAGGGCCAAACTTGTAACCCTGCTATCAATATGTTTGAGATAGTCTTTAATTTCATCATTAAAATACATCACAATTGATTTTTTTCTCATAGACCGTAATGTATCGAAATTATTTTGAGTGTCTCTGTAAATGAACTCTAAATGCTACACACTTCATTTTCAATACCAAACAAGCCATAGTATAAACATCAATATCATATATCAATTGCATGGAAATCCGAGTATATTTTAAGCAAGTTAGAGCTCGGACAGACTGCAGACGGTAGACGACAAATGGCAGACAGACAAACCGAATTCATAAACACTTTTCAACTATGTTGGAAAGTGTTTATGAATTATTTAATGTTAAATAAAAAAGCAAAGTAAAGAACTCTTCAATTCATGGATTTTATTTGAGAATGTACTTGGGAATGTAATTAAGGAATAAGGATAACTTTTTTTTCTTTTCTCTACTTTGTCTTAATGTATCCCATGTTTCAATTATCACAAAACGATTACGTAATTATAACAATTTTTTAGTTTATAAAGTCCGTCTTTTTTAATAAATGAAAGACTTAATATTCAACATTATTTGTTCTTAATAATCCATTTTAATTATATTTTAAGTGCAAAATATACTTTTCATCCATTAAAAAATAACTAATGTGCATGAGAGGATTAATATGTATTTGCTAAAATAAGATGAGGAGTTTTTTGTAAGAAATTTTAAATTAAGATCTTTAATTCTTTCTGAGATATTTTGTATTTACTTAGTTTTACTGTGTCTAATTATTTCTCTTTAAAAGCGTTTAAAATTAAGAAATTCTTATTATGGTAATTGAAGAGTAGTAATTTATAAAACCGATTTATATTTCAGAACAGGAGTCGCTACTTAACTAACTCTATAAAATAACTCTATTTATGAAAGTCCATTTCTCTGTTTTTGAAATAAGAAACCTTTGAAATAAGAAGATAATAACGAAAATATAATTTAATCTTAATTTGTTCAGCTTTTTGGATAATCCATATTCTAAATTGAATGTTTTGGAAAATAATATATATGAAAGATGAATCAAATTTTAAGAGCATTTCATGTGATGTTTTAGAAAATTTTGTAATATGTATTTTTTTTTTATTTTTTTTTTTTTGTTAATCATTTGCAGAAATATTAGCTCAAATAAGAATTTTTAAGGAAACTGTGTTTTTCTTATGTTGCAGATATTTATATGGCATAACGTTTAAGACATTGAATTTAAATTTGCGTAAAAATTTTGGATTAATATTCAAATTATATTGTACTGAGAAAAATCAAGACTTTAAAATAGAAATGATCAAAATGTTAAAATTCTTTGAATAATTAAGAAAATAATTGTTTCTGAAGAAATTCTGGCATATATTTTCTTCACTTTAATTTAGAAAACAAAAATACTAATTATCTTTATGTCCGCTGATTTTTTTCCCCTTTCCTTTTGTAATGTTCCCAATTTGTTTAAGTACCTCTGAATCATTATTTAAGAAATGTTTTAAAAAGTAGAAAATAGCAGCATCTTTAAAAATCACATAACGTATATCTTTAAGGTTGTCAAAGAAACTTGCCTTTAATAATGCTTTCTAATTTTTTTTTATATAAATCGTCCAGTAGAGACATTTAAACTCAGTAATGTACTGTTAAAATGATTAAAATTTCTCACTTACAGCTTTTTAAATATTGTCGTCTTCTGCTAAAAATAATTTCTCTTCACATAGGTTTTCCATGCAAAAAATATCTAAATACACTGTTACTATGTCTTTATATGTGTGAGTACATTGTACTATAGCAAGGAGACATCTATATTTAACTATATAGATATTTATTACACGTATTTACAAGTCGTGGTAAAACGAACCGCTGCAAAGAACATTCATTCTACACTGCCACGGCCAAACTCGATTCTCCCTTCCCTCATGCGGTCTTCACAATCACCCCATAGTTTCGGAATCGTTAAAAGGCTGCTTCGCCGGTAGATGGCGCGATATACTTACCATAAATAATGCTTAGTAAATATTACTTCTATACATAAAAATACAAGAATCTTTGCAATATATTCATTATAAAAGGTTTATATAACATATGTATCTTTTGTTTCGGCATTTTCTTTACTACAAACAGTAAAAACTAAAAGATTTAGAGATAAAATAAATAAATACAATGCTTCAGCAATTAAAAATAGTTTAAATAACACGCTACTATAAAATGCAAAACAAACATTATAAGTAAATTTCTATATTTATATACATTTAAATTCTTGATTACTTGAAACATTGATAATTCTGAGCGTAAAATGCACAATAAAAAATTTAAAAAATAATTATTAGTTTCATAATAGTAGTAAGAAAATTAAGCAAGTTCGCCAATGAACTTATATCGATTTTTTTTTCTCAAAACATGGATTATTTTTACACGATTCTTAATTATTTAAAATATGTATATATATATGTATATTCAAAACAATTTTCAATAAATTTAATCATTATAGGTACTGATCTGAAATATATAAGCATTATATGTAACATATCTATCTTTTACTTCGGCGTTTTCTTTACTACAAACAGGAAAAACTAAAAGATTTAGAGATAAAATAACTAAATACAACGCTTTAAGCAACTACTACAAAATGTAAAACAAACATTATAAGTAAAATTCAATACATTAAAATTCTGGATTACTTGAAACATTGATAATTCTGAGTGTAAAATACACAGCAAAAAATTAAAAAAATAATTACTAGTTTCATAATAGTAGTAAGAAAATTAAGCAACTTCGCCAATATCCGGCAATAAACTCATATCGAATTTTTTTTTTCTCAAAACATGGATTATTTTTACACGATTCTGAATTATTTAAAATATATGTATATATGTGTACATTCAAAACAATTTTTAATAAATTTAACCATTATAGGTACTGATCTGAAATATATAAGCATATAGAAATATAATAGAATTACATATAAAATTAAATATTATATTCTAGTTCTGGAAAGTCATGGTATAAAAGTATGTATATAAAAATAAAAATATACTTTCATGTTTCATAATATCAACAGAATAAGAAAACATATTTCGCCAATATCCGGCAATCAACTCACATCGCTTTTTTTTTTCTCAAAACATGGATTATTTAACAAATTCATAATAATTTTTACAGGTTTTATTATTTTAGAGAATGAACAAGTTTTTTTTTTTTTTTTTTGCTGTAGCATTATATACTCCATTTATGAGAGAATAGTTTTTGTGGAAATTTTAGAATATTGTGTGGTTATAGAAATTACAGAATATTTTTTCAGATTTTTAAAATATTAATTCATAAATCTATCCACCCTACTTGTATATATATATGTATCTATAGGTATATGCAGATTCTATTTCTTGATTAGACTTTAAACATTGATAATTTTTACAGTGAAATATACATTAAATATTATAAAATTAAAATTAAGTAAACTTTAAAATTTTTCTTGATAAAGAGTTCTTACATGCAGATAAATTGGTTTCATTTGTAAAATACCTTGCCATATTTTTTTAAATGATGGGCAAGAATTTTGCACATATTAATGAGCATATATTTATTTCATGCTCGTTTAAGTCACATTCCCCATAAGGGTTTTTTATTAGTCTTGGATATATCAATTCATAAATAGTTTTGACGAACGAAACGCAAAGATAAGGAAATTCTCCATTAGTAATGGTAAGTAATAGCGCCCCCTACGTTCTTCCGGGGAGAAACTCTTATTCCTCTTGAACAAAGGGAAAATAACTTTTTGTTACGGCCGTATAAAGGGAAGGAAAAAATCGAGTTAGGCCGTGACACTGCATATCGTATTCCTGACTCTCTTGCAAGAGTTAGCAAATGAGCCTGTTTAGTGGCGCCATCTCAGGTTACAAATTAATACTAATTTTTCACAATTTTTCATTGATATATAACACCCCTCCCCTCGTAGTTCAAACGAACCACTAGTTTAATCTGTCTGTTACTTCTTCGAACTGGTTGATTGTCCTTTTTATCAGTCTTTATAGGTACACATTTCTGTAAGTCCACATCATTGTTTATAACGGAATTGTCCTTTACATTTTTATCTATAGTATCATCACAATCTTTATTCGCAACTGTACCTGTTACAATATCATGTGAAAACTGAGATTGGTTAGATTTTTCAGCATTCTCGGCATTAATTTGCTCTTTATTATTTACATGATATCCAGAAAATTTGTTTCTATTAACTCTTTCATAACTATCGCAATCATTGTTTTGTTTATCAAACTGACCCGTTTTAATTTTCTCTGTCATTTCATCACTTATTTGTCTGTTATGTCTCAACTGATTAACATGACGTTTATACACTATATTCCGTCATCTCTATTTACTAAAACCTATTTACTCCCCAATAATTTTATAATTTTTCCTTTAATCCATTTCTCTCCTTTTCCAAAGTTTTTAACAAAAACTAATTCATGAAGATTGTATTTGTGCAAGTGTTGCTGTATTTTAGGTTTGGATGGTAATACCAAGTGTAGAGCTGTTCAAACTGACATTCCAAGCATTAATTCTGCGGGAGTCTTACGGTGGAATGGTGTGGGGTGGAATGATTTTCCAATAAAAATCCTGAAACTGACAAATTTATGTCATCCTTATCTAGCATTTTAAGACAATTTTTCACAGTTTGCACATTCCTTTCTGCCTATCCATTTGACGATGGATGGTACGACGGAGTAGGTGTATGTGTAATTCCATTTGATTTAAGAAATTCTTGAAATTCATCACTTGTGAACGCACGTCCATTATCACTGACCAATTCAACTGGCAAAGCAAATGTAGCAAAAATTCTACGTAGTACTCTAATAGTTGATTTACTATCAGCACTGAGTACCACCTGTACCTCTAACCATTTAGTATACCACTATTAAAAAAAATGACCCTCAAAAGGAGCGGCAAAATCTATGTGAATTATTTTCCAAGCTAATTCTGATTTCCATTTTAAAGGTTTCATTTTAGGATTATCCCTAACAAACATTTGGCAGCTACTACAAGAATTTACCATTTGTTCAATTTCTTTGTCCATATTAAGCCACCATGCGCGGTAGCGTATTACTGCTTATTTTACTGTTTATTACTGTTAATTTTACGGTATAATACTGGCAGCTGAGGTGCCAGTATTATACTGTAAAATCAACATTTTTTTTTTTTTTTTTTTTTTTTCCAGTGCAGGTATTGCATTTATGTTTTTCAACATACTTCTAAGAAGTGACGTGACAAGTGACCTGACGTTTCACTTAGTTTATCGTGAATTTGGTCTGCTGAAAAGATCTCTTTCAAAGTGAAAAATTGATGGATTCTGGGAGTTTTTAAAGAATCATGGGAAGCAATATCCCTGTAAATTTTACAAAAAAACTTCTATCATAGAAAGCATGATACAGAATTTAGAATCCAAAAACAAGATTATTAGGTAGATCATTCAAAAATAATATTCACAATTTAAACTTAAAAAAAAAAAAAACCCGAATTTGTCTAAAAAAATGTGCGATTACCCTCTTCCACTTTGCTGCATCATGCTTAATATCTGTAATTAATGTTTTTGCGAGAATTCGATGGAGCGTTTTGTAAGACCTTTTAAATTAAAATTATAACTTTTAATTTTTTTTCAGAGATATTTTGCATTATTTAGTTTTACAATATATCTAATTTACGTTATATCTAATTGCCCATTTTTAAACATGCTTATCATTTCAGTATTGCTAACTAAATAGTAGTAATTTTCAAATGTAATCTTTATTTCAGAATAGAAATCACTACTCAAAAATAACCCAATAAAATAGTTTTATTTTTCAAACTTCTTTCTTCTTTTTTTCTTACCTTACTCTCAGTTTTACCAAAGTATAACATTTTAAAACTTTTGTTTAACAAAATGCGTAGGAATATATATATATGTGAAATATAACTTAAATTCTAAGGGCATTTCATGTGAAGTTTTATACTAGAATTTAATGAAACTTATTTATAATTCTAGAAAATTCTATGTTACCGAAGAGATATTGACAAAGTTGTATTTTCCATAGGTTGCTTTTATGCTATGACATTTAAGCCCATATGTTTAGAACTTTGCGCAAAAAAGATATTAATTTTTATATTTTATTCTAGTGAGTGAAACCGAAAATTCAAAGTGTATATAGTAAAAAGTTGAAAATTTCATTATAAAAAAGTAATTTTTTTTTCATTTTACACTGAAAACAAAATAATTAATGCTACGCATTACCACATTCTGTGACTGTTTTTCTTACCTTATTCCAGTATCTTTCTATAATATTCAAGAAATAACCCACTTTGCTTAAGGGTTATTGGAATTACTATTCAAGACTTATTTTAAAACAAATAATTCCATTTTTAACACTTTTCAAAATATTAGTTGAAAAGTGTTTATGAATTAGGTCTGTCTGTCTGCCGTCTGTTCGTGCTCTAACTCTCGTAAATATACTCGGATTGTCATGCAATTTTTATATGTTATTGAGGTTTGTTTCATATTGAAAATGAAGTGTGTATAACAGATTGAAATGGAATAATATTTAAATTTCAGTATACCGAGTAAAAGTAAAAGGTAAACAGTCAAAAGGTATAGATATTATTTGAATATCCAAGAAAAAGTTTTTTCTTAAAAATATCTTTTATTTTTTTTTCTTCTCTTTATGACAGAGAACAAAATAATTATGACTATATGCTCTTATTTTCTTTGCTTCACTTTCGTAATATTCCACTAGTAAAAGGTTTTGTTTATCATCCAAATCGCTCTTTTAGAAATGTTTACAAAAGAGTAGTAAATAACTCCGCGTTTTAAAAGCGACAAAGATACAGACTTTTAAGACATTCTGTTAAACTTTTATTTAATAATGGAAAAGCTGTCCAATTTTTTCTAATCTATAATTACATTAGCTCAGTAATGTATTAAAATATTAAACTTTTTCGCTCAGCTGCAAAATAATTATCATCATTGTTCGTTATTTTTTCTCCAATATCTTAATATTCCAGTAATAATCCACTTTGTTTAACAATCCCAAAATGACTATTTTTGATTTTTTTTTTTTTTAAAGTGGCAAATAACAGCACATTTTAAAAGCGCCACAAAATACACATCTTTAATGCGTAATGGAAACTTGCATTTAATACTGAGAAATGTATTTTCATGTTTCTTACAAAAATTGTCTGTTAGTGACAAATAAGTTCAGTACTGTATTGAAAAGATTAAAGTTATTCACTTAACTTATTTTTAACCTACTGCTATTATTCTTCTCCCTTAGTTTTTTCATGCAGAAAGTATCTATGTAAGTGTATACAGATCGCAAAACGCACTATACTCAAAGAATAGTAATTTAAATTTTTAAAACACGAAAATACATAATTTTAAGTAATGGAAAATGTTTTTAAATTTTTCATATAGAATCGTACCTTAACAACATTTAATTCAGTAATATACTAAAAAACAATTCTCGCTGAGCTGATTTTTAAGTACCGTGATATTTTGCTGCAAATTAGCCCTTCTCACTTAGCATTTGCATGCAAAAAATACCTGTGTAAGTGTATGTATGTACACACACGTTAGTTAATTTCACAGTATTTTTATTCTAAGAATAGTCATTAACGATTTTTCACGAAATAATAAATTCCAGTCGAATTTGCTATTCGTTTCTTTAACTATTCTAAATGTCAAGGAGATCTGCATTTTCCTCAGTTTATCATGTTTAATGTTTGTAATTTTTGAATTATTCAGTTTTACTATACCTAACTGTTCTTTTTTAAACATGCTTTAGATTTAGGAAATAGAGAAGGTAATAGAAAAGTCCTATTTTTTAAAAACGGTTAATATTTCAGAACAGGACTCGCTACTCTACAAATTCCATAAAATTAATACATTTCTCTATTTTCAATATGTTATAATCAGACTTACCAAATATGACTCCAGTTTAATTTACTAAAATTTTTGGCTGATGCTTATTGTAAGTGGGATGTTTTGAGAAATGATATGTGTGAAAGATAAATTAAATTTTAAGAGCCTACACTAGTAGTGCGAAAAAACGCGAAAACTATGGTTAAGTCTAGGAGAAGATTATTTTCAAATTTCTGGCTTGCATTTTAATATTTTTAATTTTTTTTTTCATAAGATAGCTGAAGTCAATCTCTAACGTTGTTAGTTTTCACTTTTTCGAGTTTGGTTCCAGTTTTTTTATATAAGAGTACTTTCATTTTCAGAACCAATTCCAACCGCGTTCCAAAATTGCAAATGTTCACGTACCAAAATCAAAAAATTAAAAACTACCAACGTTAGAGATTGACCTCAACTATCCTATGCCAAAAAATCATTTTAAAATATTAAAATGCGAGCGAGAAATTTGAAAATAACCTGCCCATAGACTTTAACATTAACATTAACATTAACATTAGTTTGCGCATTCCTTCCTGTGACTAGTGTAGGCTCTTAAGAGTAATTTCATGTGAGTATTACGTTATGTGAGAACTGTCAACAAAGCTGTAAGAATTTTTCCTATGTAGTAAGATGTTTCTCAACGTCTAGGCTATTAAATTTAAATTTCATTAAAAATATTAGATTAATATTTTAAAATTACGTTGTACAAAGTAAAGTCAAAACTGTAAAGTGTAAAAGTTAAAATTCTTCTAATAATCAAAAATGTTTATTTTTCAAACAAATCTTTCATATCTTTTCGTCACTTTATGAGAGAGAACAAAATAATTATCCCCTTATTTCGTGATTTTGTCTTTTCTTCCCTTTCGTAATATTTCAGTAATAACCCACTTTACCTAAAAATATCCCGAATTACTAGTTTAGAAAGTTTTAAAAATAGCAAATAACTTCACGTTTAAAATGCGACAATAAAGTGTACTGTTTTAATTCATTTTAGGAAACTTTCATTTTATAAAATGAAAGTTCCCTAAAACGAAAATATTTCATTTTATTAAATGGAAAATCTTTCTGAATTTTTCTTATAGAAATCGTCTCTCAGCGACATTTAAGTTCAGGTAATGTATTAAAAAGATTAAAACTTCTCCTTTAACTGCTTTTAAAATTCCGATTTTTTTTTTTTTTTTTTACATAGTAGTTCTTCTCACTTAATCCTCTCATGCAAAAAATATTCAGGCAAGTGTATATGTACGATCGTCAGTTAATTACCCGCTTTATTTTTTCTAAGATTACTCGTTAAATATTTTTCATGAAATAAGAAATTTAGTCGAATTCTCTATTTCTTTGTTCAATGCTTCTAAATGTCACGCAGGTGTGCATTTTCCTCAGTATATCATGTTTAATGTTTGCAACTAACATATCTGTTAAAATACAGTGAAGAGCTCTTGTAAGAAAGTTTAAGCTTGTAATTTTAATTGTTTTAATATTACTTAGTTTTATTGTGACTAATTGGCCATTTTGAAAAAAAGCTTTAGTTTTAAGAAATTACAGTATTGGTAATTGAATAATAGTATTTTTTTTTAAAGGTATTTATATTTTAAAACAGGACTCGCTGCTCAACTAATTGCATAAAAGAACTTCATTTTTTTTAAACTTCAATATTCCCTTTCTCAATACCTTGAAATAAAACTTACAAAAATATTTCAGCTTAATTTTTCCGACTTTTTGGTTAGAAAATTTTGGTGAGTAATGTATGTGAAAGATAAATTAAATTTTAAGAGCATTTCATGTAAATTTCACAGAATGAATGTCGTTTTTTTATTATTTTTTTTTTTTAACCGTTTACAGAATTACCAACTTATATGAGAAATGTTGACAAACTGCATTTTTCCTTTGTTGCAGGTGTTTATACGGTATAGAGTTTAAGCCATTAAATTCAAATTAGATTATAAAGATATAGAGGTTATAAAGTTTATAAAGATAACATTTAAATTATACTCTATCGCACAAAGTCAAAAGTTAAAAGATCAAAAGTTCAAGTTTTTCGAATAATCAAGAAAAAAATATTTCTTAAAAAGTTCTTTCATACTTTTTAAGAACGAACAAAATAACTACCACCTTAGTCTGCATTTTTTCCCTATCTTAATATGCTTGTAATAACCTATTTTGCTTAACGATAACCCAAAATGTGTACTTCAGAAAAGTTTTTAAAAAAGAGTAGCAAATAACTGCACGTTTTAAAAGCGACGAAACTCATACACATTTAAAGCGTTTTAGCAAACTTCCATTTTATTAAATCAAAGTTTCCTAGTATTTCATTTTATTAAATGGAAAATCTTTCCCAATTTTTCTTATAGAAATCGTCTCTTAGCGACATCTAACTTCAGCAATGTATTAAAAAGATTAAAATTTCTTTCTTAGGTACTTTTTTAATACAATAATCTTTTTCTACAAACTACCTTCTCTCACTTCTATTTTGCATGCAAAAAATATTTGTGTAAGTCTGTAAGTTAATTATTCACTATATATTCCTAAGAATAGTCATTAAATATTTTCATGAAATTAGAACTTCTAGTGGAATCTTCAATTTGTCTCTTTAATGATTCTAAATGTCAAGGACGTCTGCATTTTTCAGGCTATATATCATGTTTAAAGTTTATAATTAATATATTTGAAACAATTAGATGTAGAGTTTTTGTAAGACATTTTCAACTTCGATTGTTAACTTTAATTATTTCAAAGATATTTTCTAGAATTGAGTTTTGCTACGCCTAATTGTCCAATTTTAAACATGCTTAACATTTCAGAATTAGTAATTATATAGTAGTAATTTTCAAAAGTAATCTACATTTCAAATCAGAACTCAAATAATTCCATAAAAAAGTTCCATATTTTTATTTTTCTGTGTTTTAATGACTTACACTCAGTAAAAACACTTACCAAAGTATAACTTTTTAAATAATAATAAAAGTATGATGTTAATTTTGTTTTGTATATTTGTTGTGTTCTTCTTCTTATTTTTTTAAATCCCTGATTGCTGCTTGATTGTTCGTCAAAACTTCCTAAATCAAGCTTCATCATTAAATGGGTAGTTACGTTGCATAGAATATAGTAATAGATATTAATGGGCTCATTAATTAATCAGTTATTAGTTAATTAAACGTTCACAAAATCATTGACTAGTTTTAGAAATTCTTACAAATTAGTATAAAAGGTGAAATTCCCCCCTCCCCCCTCTCTTTCAAAATGAGAATAGCCCAACGCGCTGACACATGTGCATTACATTCTTCCCTGTCTTACGTAAATTTTGCACTTCGTTTTCAAATTTCTCGATAAGGGTTTGTTCATGCGGTAGCAGCAATGTCGCAGTTGTAAGTGCATTGCGCAATGGAGAAGAGAGGCAATATGAAATTCTGCTCAAATGCCTCTTGGAGCCTATTCGTCTTGTGCGACCGCAATTCAGTGCTACAGGATCATGCAAGTGAAAACTTTTGCACGATAATGCACGGCCTCATACTGCTCATGTGTGAACCCACTCCTCTCCCAGCATCAGATTACTGAGTTATTCCATCCTCCATATTTCCATGATTTTTCGACCATCAGACATTTTTCTGTTTCTGTTGGGATGATTTAAGCCGGTGATCTAATTAGGTTTACGATTTTTCTTAAAATCATTCATCATGAAGAAACAAAAGTTCAGTTTAATTTGGTTGCATATATATATATTATAAAAAAAAGTACAGTAAAATTATATAGATTAAACATCACACAATACAAATTAGTTATCAGAGAAAAGTGATCATCACATTAACGCTAAAAGAATAATACTTAAATCATTAACATGAAATTTATTTACATATTAATAAAGATAAAATATTTACAGTTATGAATCTGCAATAAAAAAGGGGTTTATCTTTTCCCAGAAGGGCAGAGTTGGGGGCAACTTTGACATCCCTATGTTAAAGACCGTAATATAAGTATAGTGGGGGAGAGGGACAAGGTTATATCAGACAATAGAATTTGTAATTAATAAAAAGTTCTTAAAAGGTCATAAAATTATGTAGATCTGTTATTCCAAAAATTATCAACGAGAAAAAGCTGAGCTGTAAAAAGGGATTTAAAAAGAACACAATAAAAAGATAAAATGAAGAATTACTATAAAAAATTGTCTTTTTAAAATTTTATTCTTTTTATTTATTTATTTATTTATTTATTTATTCATTTATTTTTTTATTTTTTTTTTTTTTTTTTTTTTTTGGTCAATGTTTATGACGACCGCTCAAAACATGTTTTCAGCGGTCTATTTGTCGTTATAAACTAAACATGTATCTATTAGAAAAAAAAAAAACAATAGACATATATTTATAATGACAAATCACCCGTTTAATCTTTAGAACGACTACTCAATGTTTATAACGACCGCTCAAAACATAAAAATAAGGTAGAAAGTGTGAGCTAGTAAGCTTGGAGGACTTTACACCCACAACGAATTTTACATGCACCAGGCGCCATTAGCTTGCATGGAGTTTTGCCTCTATCTTAAAACATGACTGAGATATAGCAGTTTAAAATTCTAGGGTGGTTGACATTTTGAAACAAGAGACAGCAGATTACAAAAAAAAAAAAAAAAAAAAAAAAAAAAAAAAAAAAAAAAAAAAACGATAAATTTATGAGTTTTAGTGAACATGGTTTCTCGCAAATTATTATCTCCCATTGCTGTAATCTTTTTCCCAATCATACACATAAAACTATATATTCCTGTCCGTTAGCGTCAAATTCTCGCCAAGCTTGGCGATATTCGGTGACCAAAATTAAGTCTCCATAAATGAAGCCAACTTGACTATAGTTGACTAATTTGCGAATATTTTATTCAAATTCAGTATTAACGAATCTTCTGTAATCGGGTTAAACGCACTTTAGCTTGGTGTTTTTGAGTAACATTACCTAAAGTTTTAAAACGAAGATATAAAAAAAGATACCTTTTCCTACCGGTACAGGCCCGAAGGACTTTTTTAATGCCAATCATATACAGAAAAAAAATTAGCGTATATTTTTCAGAGACTATAAACAAAATGCATTTTGAGGCTCCCTATAATTGGAGAACCGGGGCACGTCCTCTATGTGCCCCTGTGATAATCAGGCCCTATTTGTACACTGCAAAAAATAATTGTTGATTTTACAGTATAAAACTGGCATCCCACCTGCCAGTATTATACCGTAAAATTAACAGTATTAAACAGTAAAATAAGCAGTAATACGCTGCCGCGCATGCGCGGTAGCGTATTACTGCTTGCGCGGCAGCGTATTACTGCTTATTTTACTGTTTAATACTGTTAATTTTACGGTATAATACTGGCAGCTGGGATGCCAGTTTTATACTGTAAAATCAACAATTATTTTTTGCAGTGTAGTGGATCGAATTTCACTTTAAACGGAGTTCTCGGTCTGTTTGGCCCTCGACAATCTTTTAATTTTGAACCTTTAATATATAGTTTTTACATTGCGGTTTTCCTCTAATATATAGTTTTTACACGTCACAGAAAGAACGTGGACTTCCATTTATAAAACAGGAATTTTAATTTTGGCGTATTTCTACTTTTAAATACTCTTAAACGCGTGTATTTAAAAAAAAAAAAAAAAAAAAAAAAAAAAAAAAAAACTACTTTTACTTTTATTTAATATTCAATTACTTTAGTTTCAGACAAAAAAAAAGTTTAAAAGTAACATCAATGGTCAGAAAAGTGCATTTCATATCACTTTTTTAAAATTTTAATAGTATATATAAATATATACTGTTGCCATATTACCTGTAATATTTACATAACAAATGTTTGTAATATGTTAAAATATTTTATGTTTGCAGAAAGTTCCAAGGTTGCATCATCAACATAAATACTTTATTCCCCTGAAAAGTATTCTTTTGACACGCACCTATGAAAACTTTGCGGTGTTATCTAAATGAGAAAAGAAAAACTATAAACATATTTCAAAGAGATCCGACCTTTTGTTGTAGAAAATTTTAACAATTCATCAAGTACATAATATTTTCAGCTGATGCAAAATGATCTCTACTTGTAGGAACAGGAACATATTGCACTTATTAAATATCGTTCAAGCTCTTTTATATATAAACTTTCGTTGCTCTGAAGACTGTGTCGCGGTGACTATATGAAAGAATAAGATTAGAAAACATTTTTTAAATTCTAAATTTAAAATCAAATTCAAAATTCAAATTCAAAAGTTTAATTAAAAATCAAAATTTAAAATTAAATTTCCCAGATTCCTTTTTTAACTTTTAATTCTAATACTCAACACTAAATGATCAGGGTCCATAAGCCGTGTTTTTGGTCCATGAAATAAGACTAAAATTCGATTTTGTTATACTGACTTAATTATTTCACTTTTTAATATTAGAAGGTTTATTCTGTATGATTTCAACAATAGTTTTTGCATTTTGTTCGGATTTATATGACTTACACAAGCTCAAAGTTCTATTATTCGTAGTTTTTGATGAAAAATACGCAATTTCTCCTAATTTTACTTCAATTATTTATGTGAGCGCAATCGTGCAACACTTTCTTCTTTACATATTTTAGAAAATACACCAAAATGTACAATATATGTAAATATAAAAGTGTTGCAAAGCTGCGCTCATAGTAAAATATTAAAAATAGAGAGTTAAGTAACTGCATTCCTTCACGTCAGTAAGAGACTTTAGGATGCAGCAACGAGTTTAAACGTGCTAAAATGAAAGTAACTATTGCTAATAACTGCATTCCTACACATTAGCAATAGTTACGTTCATTTTAGCACGTTTAAACACGATTTAAAAGGAATAAATGAAAATAGCATTTTGCTGTCTTAGAAGTTTAGAAAATTTCTTTCATTAAAATAAATTATAAAAGAAAAATAAAAAATCCCTGACGGCTCGGTCTACAGGCACAGGTAGATTTCGAAGACGCAGACCATGGGGCACCTGTATATTGGGAATTGCAGAAGAAAGATGTGGCAGTTGGGACCACCCACTTCGAAATATACCTCTGTCTGTAGGCGGAACCAGCAGGGATTGTTTTGTTTTTAATTTTTTTTTACCGTAAGAGTTGGTCCTATAAGAAACTTGTCAGTATAAAAGTTGTAGATAATATTAAGAAGATGTATAATAAATTCAAACGGATTTGATATCTTGGGAATTGACGAAGTTATGAATTTTTTTCTTCTGAAACCCCTATTCCCCCCCCCCCCCTCCTTGGGGGCATTTTAATGAAATCAAAAATCTGTCATTCATAAATTTTTGGCCCTTTTCCTAGAAGTAACTTTAAACGGATTCGATATGTATAAAAATTAAGAACTTATGGGTTTTTTTCTGTTTTTACGTCTGCTTGCAGACGGAGCCAGCAGAGATTTTCTGGTTTTTAATTTTTTTTTTTTTTTTTTTTGCCGTAAGAATTGGTCCTATAAAAAACTTGTCAGTATAAAATTTGTAGATAATATTAAGAAAATTTACAATAAATTTAAGCGGATTTGATATCTTGGGAATTGACGAAGTTATGATTTTTTTTTCTTCTACTAACCCCCCCCCCCCTTTTTTTCCCCTTGGGGTCATTTTTAATTATGTCAAAAATCTGTCATATATAAATTTACGGCCCTTTCCCTAGAAGTAGTAATAACTTTAAACGGATTCGATACGTATCATAATTAAGAAATTATGGGTTTTTTTCTGTTTTCACAAAAAGCCCCCCCCCCCCCCTGGTTCGATTTTGCCCATTAACGAACTTGACCGAGATAGATTTTATGCCCCTTGATTTTATGTATGAGTTTGGAAGAGATTTGTGCAGAATTATTGCAGTTATTGTGTCCATAAAAAAGTGACATAGATAGATAGATAGATAAAGTTTTGAACTGGGGATGGTTTTGGGTTCTGGGAGTCATGATCGGCGTAGATCTGCAAAATTTTTTCAAAAATTCCAACTTAGGGAAGAATGTTATAGGTAGTATTTCTTACGAAATCTACCTAAAATTAAATAGAAGAGTGAGATGTGAGATGTGAGCATGTGTGTATATCTGTTGACGATGAGAGAGAGAGAAAGACTGAAAACTCCTTAATTTTTTTTATATTTCTAGAACTATTAATGCTTTATATTATACGTATATACTGCTCAGCCAAGCTTTAAAGACTGGTCACGTGAGTAACAGGTCCAAATATGACCAGTCTATTCTTCATAATAGGGATCGAGGTAATGAAAGGGTGTCTCCCCTACTAGTAGTACAAGAACAGCCAGTGAAGAAATGACAAGCGGTCAGGCAAGATAAGGAAAACCTGAATTTTGTCTCCTCCTAATATAATGCTTCCCTCCCTTCGGATGGGTCTATTTTTTTGGCAGCATGCCAAGGTCCGTCTTTTAAGAGTGGTTCAACAGTATTCAGTTACTTTTTCTTTCTCATTTTCAATTTTTCAGCTTGTATTTTTTTTTTTTTTTCATGTCTATACTCCTTTTTATTTTGGCAATGTATTAAGGAACATCATAGCGAAATCTTTAGCATAATTTTCTCTTTATATAATTTTTTAAAATTCAATTTATCCTATACTTCAATTTAACCAATGTCAGTCGTTCTATACTATATTTAAATAGTTTCAGACAAAATTATAATTTCATTTATGTACTCTATACTTTCCATTGTATCTGCTTATAGTGATAATTATTAACATTTATTAACTTTATTAACTTTTCTTTTTCGTTTTTTAAAGGTAAGAAATTTTTAGTAATAAAATGTAGATATCAAAATCGTAAATATAAATTTCTAACTATATATATATTTTTAAAGAAAGGTGAGATAAAATTTCCTTTTAATTAAAAGCTCTTTTAGAAAGGTGAAATAAAAGTTTGGACTAACTATTAACTACAGATAAAAGTTCTTTTTAAAACTCCCAGGTAAAACATAGTAACTTTCTGCTTTCGTAAACTAGGGGAAATGATACCAGAAATTTACGTCTCCGGCAATAAAGGCAGGTGTGTCCATTTCCAGACATAAAGTTTTAGTTCTTTGGCAAGATAATGGAAGAGAATTTATCATCATAGCTTTCACCTGCACTTAACTGAGGTTCGTATTAAATTCCCTAAATCTTCTAGGAATTAGGTCAGAGATTTAAAATGTTTTCAAAATTAACAGAAACAAATTACAGGATTTATTGTATTTGTACTCCAATGAAATTATATTTCAAAGTTTCATTTTCATCTACCAGACCACCCCGGCGTTGCTCGGCTTGAATCTGTGGAGAAAAATTAAGCCTGGTCGTGGCCCCAGTCTAATTTTATTTTAGTGTAAAAATAAAGTTTTAAAAACCTTTAACGATTTGTAGTTTTATGATAAACGAAAGTAATATGGAACTAATGATAGAAATTTCTGGTGATAAAAGGTTGCCATAGAAACGAAATCATTTTCTCTTTTCACTGGCTACATGAAATCGAAAAAAATATATTTTTTAAAATAAACAATTAAAAATGTCTTCACAGAAAAAAAAAAAACTTAAAAATTACTTATCTCACATACAAGCGAACACAGGGGACATAACAAGAGGCTTTTTGGCGATAAAATATTACTGTAGGAACATAACGCCGGAAAAATCCTTTTCTGGAACTTCAGTTCGGTTGTCGGAAATTTATCTTTTCTTAAAGTGTTTAAATATTCGTATAAATTCTAACTATTATTTGTTTTCAAATGATATCCAAAGGTTTTCCTTCATATAGTGATATAAAATATAACAATGGATGGCTAAGGTATCAAGTAAAAATTGGTTTATAAAAAAGGCCTCATTTTCGCCGAAAAAGGGACTTATTTTTAAAAAATCGCGAAAATCTCAGAAGTCTCCGTTCGAATTCCGAAAATAAACTTTGACTTTGGAATTCTGCGATTGGATCCCAGGTAAACTTGGAAAGTCCGAGAAATGCACGGATTTTTCAGTTCAATATAACATAACAAAAAAATTAATAAAATTCGAAATCTCAGCCTCAGGTACATTTGGACCTGTCTTCATCTAACCAAAACCACATTTACAGATCTCTATACGCGATAGATTTCCTTATCCATGGCCAACAACCGCAAACAAACAGATAAATACAGAGACAAAAACATTCTTTTATTAGAATAGATATTCAATTACAAAGCAAATTAAAAGCCATAATAATTGTAAAAAAATATAATATAATATAGTTACATTTATAATAATTATAATAAATAATAAATAACAAATCCCTTTATTGGAAGATTTTATTTACGCGCTAGACTAATTAAGATTTAAAAATACGCTTTATTATTTTTTTTTCATTCTTAATACATTATTTCCTTATTTATATACAAAATGTATGCACATATGTACATACATCTTACATATATTTTATATTCTTGCATCCATTTTATAACATACATACATGCATACGTATAATATAAAAAATTTCAATGTGTATAGATATAACACCTCTCTTTCAACAAACGTAAATACTAGGTTGAGCAAAAAGTTCTGGGAAATTTGTGAAAGATGAGTTGTTATGCGCAGATTAACAACAAAAGCAACAAGGACTGTTCTTTAAAGTAGAGACCATCATAGTCCACGACTTTCTGCCATCTTTCTGCCAGATTCTGGATTTGCTGGAAGTACCATGGCGGCTCCTTGGAATAGAAAATCTCTTGACATGCTTCTTCAACTTCATTAAAGGATTCAAATCGACGGCCCTTGAAAAAGTGTTGCATTGATCAAAAGAGGTCATAATTCGGATAGACAAAATTCGAAATCTCAGCCTCAGGTACATACTCAGGTGTCTTCATCTAACCAAAACCACATTTACAGATCTCTATGCGCGATAGATTTCCTTATCCATGGCCAACAACCGCAAACAAACAGATAAACACAGAGACAAAAACACTCTTTTATTAGAATAGATATTCAATTACAAAGCAAATTAAAAGCCGTAATAATTGTAAAAAATATATGTAATATAATATAATATAATTACATTTATAATAATTATAATAAATAATAAATGACAAATCCCTTTATTGGAAGATTTTATTCGGACTCCAGGTTTATTATTACTCTAGGAGCCACGTCTGGACTGTAGGCGGGGTGTGGAAGAATTTCTACGCCGTCCAACTGTGCAAACTTGACCTTGGTCCTCTGGGCCACGTGAGGTTTGGCATTGTCCTGCTGAAACAAAGCGCGCTTTCGGATGACCAATCTTGGGTACTTCTGCACCAATTTGTCGTAGGCGCGATCCAACTGCTGACAACAGAGCTCGGCATTGATGGCAAGACTATTTGGAACCAACTCAAAATGCAAAACGCCTTCAAAGTTCCACCACACGCAGATCATGACTTTCTTGGCGAATCGATTGTGCTTTGGATCTGCTGGCGTATCCTGGCCTTGTTGAACCCAACGCTTCCTTCGATTGTGATTGACCAAGAAAACCCACTTCTCGCCCGATGTCACAGTTCTCTGCCAGAATCGGCCATTCAATTGATTGTTAAGCAATTGCCTACAAGTATAGACTCTTTTGGTGGCTTGTGCTTCGGTGAGCTCAATCGGATCCTGGCGAAGCTTAGGCTTCTTGTGGACAAAGTTACATTGATGCAATTTGTTGACAACGATCCGCTGCGAAACACCAAGCTCTGCAGCCAAATCACGAGTGCTCGATGAAGGCTGAGTATCCACAGCGGCTACCAAGTCACTTTCATCCAAAACAGATGGCCGGGCAGAACGAGGCATGTCTTTGAGATTAAAATTGCCTTCTTCGAATCGCTTAAACTATCTGCCCACAGTCGATTTTGTCGCCGTACCAGCACCTTCACCCTCATGAATCTCATCGACGGCTTTCAGAATCGTTAGACCTTTTCTCCAATAATGCCGGATCAACACATGCAAATCATACTGTTCAATAGGCATTTTGGAGCGGAAATTCCTGAACTCCTATAGATATACCACTAGTACTCTTGTATACGATACAAATTCTGGTAACTATTAGATTAAAAATTTCCCAGAACTTTTTGCTCAACTTATTAACAGAGACTAATGAAGAAATCTTTTTATATTCCTAACTGACAACATAGCAATCGCTATCGTTACTACAATGGTTCCTTTCTGTGATCGAGATTCTTTTACAATAAATTATACGACATTTTTCCGACGATTGGAAACAATAAAAACATCTAGAAATTCAGAGTAAATAATGAATAAATAAGTGAATATCTAAGCAGGGGCAAAAATTACATTAATAAATACAATATTTACAATGAGAAAAATGACACTTTCAAATCTGAGTAAATCGATGTTTTCATTTTGTTATGAAACTTTTTGTTTCAAATAGGACGACCCAATGCTTTTTCAATTCTGCAATACCAAAAATACTCAGAATATTGAAACATGGACATACTCAAAACTGAGCACATAAAGGTCAGTTCATACTTATTTTTGAAACATGGACATACTCAAAAATGATTAGAATCAGCTCAAACTCTTTTTAAAGCATGGAAATACTCAAAAATGAGCACATAGAAATTAGTTTTTACTCATTTTTGAAACATGGACATACTCAAATATGAGCACATGATGTTTTATTCTTGAATGTGCGTATGTTTTCAGAAATGAGTACACTTTGTTTCAAACTTGAGTAATTTTTATTCGGAGCCATTTTGACTATGCGACATACTCAGATTTGAGTATTTTTTGCTCAGTTTTGAAAATGTCGTTTTTAGAGTGTATGATTGTGAACTTTCCGGACAACTTATAATTCCGTTAAACCCTCTCTGGATAACCTATATCCAGGGGTCTGTCCAGATATTTCTCACAGGGTCCTATTTTTGTGAAATTGTGAACAGTTTTTTTTTTTTTTTTTTTTTTTTTTTTTTTTTTGTGAAAATTATAGTCATAATTTTGAGAATTTGAAAATACTGTTATATTCAGGTTTCTGTCTATATATCCTTAATGTATATATAAAAAATGATGACTTTAATTGTTTTGTGACAGGTCAGATTTTATTTTTAAATGATTAAATTTGAGAAAAGATTAAATTTGTGATAAAATTTTTGGGGGGTGGAAAATTTTTTTGAAAGGTCTATTTTTAAGGTAAAGATTTTTGTAAAGAGTCCTATTTTAAGATAAAAACTTTTGTGAAGGGTCCTTTTAAGGACCTATAAACATTTCCTAAATAGATCCCTATTATACCTGGATTCGCCTCGTGAGACTTATCAAACCAACTATTTCTTAGTACTCAAAAATCGACATTAAAATCTTTTTTTTTTTTTTTTTTTTTACTACATATATATATTCCAAAAAAGTAAGAAGTAATTTCTTTTTAATCAAAAACTCTTTTAGAAATGTTAAACAAAAGTTTGGAGTAACTATTTATTTATAGATAAAAGTTCTTTTTAAAAACTTACAAGTAAAACATATAGTTAGTGACTTTTCAGTTTTAGTGAAACTAGGGAAAATGAGACCAGAAATTTAAGTCTTACTATAATAAAAGAAAACGCGTTCTTTGCCAGACATTAAAGTTTTAGGTCTTTGGCAAGATAATGGAAGAGTATTTGATAGTATAGCTTTCACCTGCAACTAACCAAGGTTCGTATAAATTCCCTAAATCTTTGCGAATTAGGTCAGAGGTTTAAGATTTTTTCAAAATGAAGAAGAAAAATTTGACATCGTCTGTTTATAGTTTTCTTTAATACCTTCATAAATTAGAGTTAGTCGAGTAATTTTTTTTTCTTTACATTTGAAAGAAATTTTGTTTCGAACTTTTATTTGTCTACGTACAATTAACGAAATAAAAGTCGTCGTAATTATATTACAAAAAAAAAGAAGATAAGAGAGAAAAAAAGTAATTAGACATTTAGTGCTGAATAAAGAAAAGAAAAATTCATAGAAAATATAATGGATATTCATCGTGTAAAATGATATTCAAATATTCCTTCAGAACAAATAATAAATCAGTGATTAATTATTAATTTCGCTTTGTTCATTCAACTGCGGCATTAATTAACCTTTTTTTTTCCTTCGATATTTATATTTTAATCGATAAGTGCTCTGTAATTGACAAATATATTTTTAAACATTCTTTTGTAAAAACTGATTCTGAATTCAATACATTATTAATTACTGTTTACATTAGCATTTTTAAATTTTAATTACTGTACACATGCAATAACTATCCTTCAACTTAATGTGTTTCTTTCAACTAAATTGTTCTCTTAATAGTTAATTAATGGTTAGCTCGAGGCTGCTTTTAAAGGAACTTATCTATAACATATATTTGTGTGCATTCAGTAAATTTTGTGTCACATTTGATAAGTAATTATACACAAAATAACAATAGAAATAATTAGAAAATATAGATCATGCCATTTGAAATTTTTTCGACTGTGTGAAAAAGTTCCCAGTCTTGGAGTCGAAGACCGTTTGGCTGAAATTGTCAACGCTCTGCCTATTGAGCTACCTCGAAAGGTTTCCAGCCGACTCAATTCACTTAGACAACATTTTGTCTAAGTGGCATGGCATATAGTCTGCCATGCAAACAACTCAATAGAATAAACTACATGTAATGGAATTCCATTAACCGATGGGTACTCAGATACACTTTATTATTTTTAACTCAATCCTACTTATTGATAACGCTATCATATGAAGTGACATTATGTGACCAGAGCATTGGCAATTTAAGCCAAAAGGTCTTAGATTCGACTCCCGTCCTGGGACTCTTTTCACTTAACAGACACTTACATCTATTGGGTCATCCGGAAAGTTCAGCGGTTGAAGCACGGTTTCGTCTAGTTAATATTTTTCTACTGCTGATAAGGAGTGAACTTGAATGACCCAGATATGAACATTCTGTCTTTTCCGCTTGCGCTGCATAATTCTCGCTTGTGTTGTGGCATAATTTTTATTTCTGCGAAGTGCTAAGAATGGAGAACCAAAAAGTTCATTTTCGTCATATTATGCTCTTATATTTCAAGAAAGCTAAAAATGCTAGTCAGAGTCAGACTGATCGAAACATTTGTGCTGTATATGGACCAAGTGCTGTTTCAGATGATATAGTTCGAAGGTGGTTTGAAAAGTTTAAGAGCGGAAATTTCAGCCTCGAATATGATGCCGCACTTAAACTTCTCAATCCACCTCCGAACTGTGTCATCTGAAACAGCACTTTGTCCATATACAGCACAAATTTTACGAGCAGTCTGACTAGTATTTTTACCTTTCTTGAAATAAAACAGCATAGTTAACAGAAATGAACTTTTTGGTTTTCCCATTCTTACACTGCAAAAAAAATTTTTTTTGATTTTACAGTATAATACTAACACCCCAGCTGCCAGTATAATACCGTAAAATCAACAACTTTTTTTTTTTGAAGAGTAGCATTGCACTGAAACAAAAATTATGACACAACACAAGCGAGAATTAAGCAGCGTAAGCAGAAGAGACAGAATGTTCATATCAGGGTTATTCAAGGTCACTCCTTACCAGCATTAGCAAAATAACTAGACCTTACTCAACTTCGCTTTGAAAAACCGCAGAATTTTCCGGATGACAAAATGATAAAGGCAAGTGCAGAGGCTTAAGGTGTTTTCAAAATGAAGAAGAAATTTAAGATTACACTCTAAGAATAATTCCGTTATTATTCCGGGTGATTTTATTTGAAAATTCTGTCTTTTAACCGAAACTTTTTATTTTGAGTGGAAATAGTACATTTACCCGGAATAAATGGAAAACGTACTTTTTATCCTTACTCGTTGAATGTTCAGAACAAAAATGTTACTTCCAAGTCAGATAAACGGAAATGTTCCTTTTCAACTGAGAAAAAACGGGAAATATCCTTTTAAATTTTCGTAATTTATGTTTTGGCCTATAACCAAGAGGTTGGATGTGACCAGGTGCGGGGAAAGGAATAGAGCATTCATCCTTTAATGGCGAGTACCGAAGTTCGAATTCTGAAGAAAGAAGGGGATAAAAAACGTGTGGGATAATATGCAGTACGAATACCCGTTCCATATAAATGTACATTAGTAATATGTAGTTATTATATAGATTTTATATATATATATATATTGCGCTATGGCCAACATTTATTAAAAAAAAAAAAAAGAAAAGAAAAGAAAAGAAAAGAAAAGAAAAGAAAGAAAAGAAATTTCCATCTTGAATAGCTAAAAAAGCCGGTAAATATCCATCAGTTTTGGGAAAAAACAGAGAACAGACTGCAACTTTAGTGCGAGTGCATTTTCCGTTTTTTCACTTATTTTTTTTACAGTGTATATTGATTGTTTATTTATAGTTTCGTTTAATACATTAACATATTACAGACTTAATCGTGTATTTTTTTTATAACATTAGAACGGAATTTTGTTTTATCTGCCTTTGTATCATTACAAAACAAATTAAAGTCGTCATAATTGTAAACAGAAAAAAAGTTATTGTTCATGTTCCTATTATTACGTCATTTTGTACCATGTGATGGTTGCATTGCATTATAATATTGTTATTGACACAGAATCATATTTTTAATTTATGCAGAAGAAAGGGGGGGGCGTAAATATACATGTGCCTCATGTGAAAATGTATTTAGGCACCGTTCTGCCCCTTGATTCTCGAGGCCTGTTTTGTTTGTCACATTAAACAGCCTAACAATTACGCCACTGTTCACATCTCAATCATTATAATCTGAACACCGTTTAACAAAACAAAACACCCACTTCAAACTTGACATAGAAAGGCGAAGATAAGTAAGAAATAGATATGAATCATTAATCTACTTCGTCATGATATTAATACACAGCTGAGTCTATCAAAATACAACTTTTTTTATCCTTAGTTTGCAAAAAAGCTTACAATTAGAACCCGGCTCTTAAAAGCCTCTTTATCTTTGGCATTTTGTCCAGTGCGCGATATTTTGCAACTTTATCGGCACTTACATAGATAAGTGTCGCCAAAATAAGTGCATCTCACCTGTGACATGAGAAGTTAGATATCGCACACCTACGCATTTTGACCTCGCTTATTCGCATTTGACCTGTAACCAAGTAGGTCAAAGAACTTTGATCCCAGGTTACCTTATGAGGTAAAATATACTAAGATGGTGAGAGATGAGAAACGATTAACTATTTTTATATTTTATTTATTTATTTTTGTTTTTTAAGGGAATTCTACTGTTAAATTGCTAAAAGCTTTTATTACTTTGTAAACGATACAAGAGATTATTATAATATATAAAGTGTTCTAAAGTGTAGCCCACGGAAATAGATAAAGTGATACTGATACTTTCGAATTTTGTGAGATAAAAACGAATTCTTTTTAACAAATTTTCCTGCGGTATTTTTTTTCTGTAAGAAACAAAGTTTTTTTAATCAACGGATTTTTTTTAAATTTTGTTTATGAGGGAAGCGTTATGATTATGGAAGAAGAACATTGCTGTCTAGAGGATTTGTATTATGGAAGACTATTAGTCACTATTACTTTCACTTGTTGAAGAAAAGGTTGTTATGTATGTATGTAGTATGTATTGATCCCCAATCATGGAAAAGGGACATAATCTATAACTTAACTTTTACTGGACATATTTCAAAGATATTTACATTGTTACTTAGGCTGTTTTGCGAGAAAGTTTCTAGTAATATTGAACGTCTTAATATGGTGTTTGGTTATAGAGTTTTGGCGATATTTGTGATGCAAGTCATACTATGCATATAATGACAGACATATAATGCCCAAACTCATGGTCCCAAAATCATAAAATTTTGGAAAATATGTATATTTTGTTAGATAAACAGAAATACTTTGAACAATGTTTAAAATAAAGGCAATTTAAAAATTGTTCACCCCTCCTGCGCGTATACAAGATCTATCAACAACGCATTTTTTGTTTTTTGATCTTGTTTTTTTTTCTGTATGCAAAAAAAAATAATTTTCAAGAGTTACATACGACAACCGCATTTGCACGTTAGCGAACTTGCATCAAGAATATTTGGACACGTATTGAAATTATACCGATGTGTTTTTTATTATTATCGCTTTATTTATATATATATATAACCATAAATGAAACATTATCATAACACCAACTTAAACAATGAAATAATTAAGTATGAAATAATTAGTTGACAATGAAAGATTCCCCAACACACTTAATATGGAATCAAAAACATTGAAAGAATAAGAAATTAAATAAAAATTGAATAAATGGAATTAAATGAAATGATATATATATATATATATAGTTTTACATTACGTTTGTATAAGTTTTGAAACATAAAAATAATTTTTAATGTTTGAAAAACATTTCATACTAATTCTATATAAGGACCTCGAATTACTGAAGCTGATTAAAATAAATATGAACGGATTAAAATAAATAAAAAATAAAAATATTTTTTTGGTCACTGGTCCCACAGGCAGACCACCAACTTTTTTCTTTGGTAGTCTAATCAGTTATTCAAAGTCTGTGACGAACAGACCACCAATGATTTCGAACGCTAGTTTCAATGACCCTTTTAATTTCTCAAACTCAAAGCAATTTTAGTTTGCCGCATTTAAAATGACTATGAGATCAATTTATGATTTTGTCTTTGTACACCCACCGACTAAGTTTTTCTCAGAGAGCTCGGAAAATAGTAAAATTCGAGTATCATTACTGTAATAGACAACAGAATGTTTTCTATTCAAAATAACGATTACCTGCGTAATAGTTAGTCTAAAGTTTATGCCTTCCACCTTTCATAAAAATAATATAAATAATATGTGAAATAAGAGCATTTAAAGAAAACCATTGCATAGAAATCATTTCTTCTTTATTGTTCATACACTTCAAAGGATGTGCCGCAATTTTTTATTGTACATGGAAACTTTAATGAATGTTTAAAACGTTTTGGCCTTGGTCGTTTTAATAACGCTATATATACATACCTATATATATTAACTCGAAATAATTTTAATCTACCGTTTTCAAAATCATTATAAGTTCAATTTGTGACGCTCTCTTTGTACACACGCCGACTAGCGTTTTATAAAATGAATTCCGAAAATAATAAAATTGGAGTATTACATTGAAATAGACAACGCAACGTTCCCAATTCAAAATGATTATTTTAAAGAACAGAATTGTACTAGTTCAAAAAAGAACGTTATTACCTCCATGAATACTTTTTTTTATAAAAAAAAATAATATATATAAATATATATATATATATGATATAATAAGCATTTAAAGCAATCCATTGTTCAAAGAAAATAGAAAGCATTTCCTGTATTATTATTCTCAGACTTCAAAGTAACCACCGCTTCAGATTTTAAAGTGCCGCAAATTTTAGTTCGGCATAGAAATTTTAATGAATATTTAAAATGTTTCGACCTTAATTCTACAGGCAAGAAAGACAGAGGAGATTCATATTCTAATCCTTCTGCATTGCATTCTGTATCAGTCATACAGATGGTAATCGGTGGCATCAGAAAGTCATTGCCCATCCCTTAGATTTTGTGCTTATTTTCCCTTTTGATTATCTTCATGTTAAGAATTCTGATTCTTGTCCTGAAAAAAATAATAAAAATTGCAGTAAAACCTCCTTAGAGAGATGCTACGTTACATTAAAAAGTGGTCGCTCCGAAAGGTGGTGTGTTAATGGATGTCATGTTTAAATTTATTAATTATCGAAAGTAAGGTAACAAGTAGTGTTGTGAAAATTTATCTTTCACATTAGGAAATAAATAAAAAAATAATTAAATATCAAAAGGAAACTTTAATTTAAATTCATAAGTTAATTACTACAAGGGTTTCAAAAATGTATAAATTAATGTTTGCTTTGATTTTACAATTTTATCTTTTGCAACTTGTGTTTCTAAAACTTTTTGTAGTTCCGTGAATAAATGCAAAATTTTTCCGTCTCGAAAGTTTTGTTTATCTACGTTTTTTTACACAAGTAAACATTTGAGCCAATTTTCTGTTCTACTTTCCATTTTTGTGTTCATTTATAATGTGTATATTCTTCTTTAAGCTTAAAATCATTCTTTTAGCTGCCACACTGGAAAAAATGAAGTACTCAAAAATGAGTCAATCCATGTACTCATATCGAATTGAGTATGTTTGGATCAAAAATGAACCTATTCTTTCTCAATTTTGAAATATCACATGTTATCAAACTCAAGCGAAACGATAATTTTGTACTTTGTAATGATTTATTTCATTCATGGCGGCATAAAAGATGTTCATTAATAAAAAAATAATGCAATACCCCCTGAAAATAAGAGAATAATGTTACATTTTTGTTCCTTGAAAAGAACTATATCTTGCGCCGCCATTATAATGCGTAAGGTTACATCGCATTGTTGTTTTGTTATGAGTAAGTGAGGCATATTTCTATACTGTAAAATAAAGTTATTTAATTTTATTTGTAAATTACAAGATTCTGAAGCTAGGGCTTTTAATCTACGTTTAAGGATTTGCACATATATCTCAGCCTGACCATTTGTAGCTGGATGGTAGAGAGCATTAAACCTATGTTTTACAACATGGTTATTTAAGAATGTCTCAAATTTCGCAGAAGTAAATTGTTTAGCATTATCAGGTACCAAAGATATAGGATACCCATATCAGGCAAAAAGTGAAGAAAGACAAGTAATCGTATCTTCCAAAGTTGTATTAAGAACAATGAAAACTTCTGGCCATTTGCTATGAGCATCAACCACAGGGAAAAGCATTTTACTCATAACTGGACCAAAATAATCAATATGAATTCTTTGACACGGAGCTGTAGGCCATTCCCAATGATGTGGAGGATTATTTTTAAAATTGACACAAGTAGTGCAAGATCTTCAATATCTTGGTCAATTCCTGGCCACCATACAAAACTTCGTGTTAAGGACTTCATCTTAACTATGCCAAATTGTCCAAAGTGTAAATAATTTAATATTTGTTTTCTATGAATTGCAGGGATCATTACTGTACATGCTTTTAAAATAACACTGTATTGAAGAGTAAATTCTTCTTGCTTGCCACCAAAAAGTAAATGAAAAAAAAATTGACGTAGGATCTGATTTTGTAGCTACAGCAATTGTTTTGGAATTTAAAGGTAAAGTAAAAATTTGGTTAATTTGAAAAAATTCCGATTTATCCATTACATTACTTTAATTTAATTGTGGAGGTAAATTTTCACTACGTATTGGAAGATGTGAAAGAGCAGCAACATTTCCGTGTTCGGATGTTTTCTTATAGCGAATATCACATTTAAACGCTTGTAAATAAAATGCATATCTTTGCATTCTAGCTGCTGAAAGTACAGGAATACTCTTAGTTGGGGAAAGAATAGACACAAGTGGTTTGCTGTCCGTAAATAAAGTAAATTTGTTACCTTTAAAATATTGAAAAAAATTCTTTACACCAAAGATAATAACTAGCGCTTCTTTATGCATTTTATAAAGTAGTGTAAAGTGCCTTGTGCGAAAAAAACATCTATCCTGAAATATGAAGTCCCGAGGACCTCATCTCCTATTGTGGATACTAGGTAAGCAAGATTTTATGCATCAGCATGGCTTTATCTTAAATCGTACTATAAAATTCGCAAATTATTATAGTTAGCGGGTTTTGTTTTAAAGTACTGTGGAAAGTGACAAGAACGAGGTTATAATATGGTTGGAGAAATATATTTATTATTTTAATGTGTGATGGTCGTAGGTGCAAAGTTTTACATTAATATATAATGAATAATTAACGCATATCATGTTCCAATCATATATTGAACTTGTGAATTATTTTATTTATTTTGATCGGATAAGACTTCCGAAGATGATGTCAGTATCTCTGTTAATAAACTTATTTTGTATTTAAATAAGTTTGGTGAACTTTTAATTCGCGTATTCTATTAATTTAGATGAACGTAATGCATCATGGCCTAATTTGCAAATGAATGTTAAGCTAATTCATATCATAAAATCCTAGGGGAAGTCTTACTGGAAAGCAAGAACAATAGGAATAGTATTATAAAACCCGATAATTACAAGGAGAATTTGATTAAATCAATAAAAAGGGAGTACCGGTATCCCAAAAATATCAATTTCAATATGTTTGAAATGGTGTAATATCATTAAAATACATTGCAAAAGATTTTTCCCCATAGACCATAATGTAACGGAATTCTTTTGATTGCGTTTGTAAACAAACTATACATGCTACACACTTCATTTATAATACCGAACATGCCATGGTAACCCTAAATACCGTATATCAATTACATGGAAATCCGAGTATATTTACACTAGTTAAAGCTCGGACAGACTGACAGACGGATAGACAAACCCAATGAATAAAAACTTTTCAACTACTTTGGAAAATGTTAAAAAACGTTCTATGTCAGCACACCCTGTTTGGTATTGAAGAATACAATTTGACCAACATATTCGTTTATACTAAAAACCTCAAATATATAATTTTGGGGTTTTTTACCCTTCCGAAACAGTGATAAAGCTATAATGTTTAACGCAAAAAGCATAGCACAACAGGGCTAAAAATAATTACTCACCAATCGCCAGTAGGTAATTAAACTTTGAAATATGGCGATTAAAATTTTTGTCTGGCCGTCCAAATACTTTTTCCTTTCAAATATTTTTTTTAAATCATTTTCTTTTCTTTTTAGATTTAAATAAAAACAATTTAAGTAACTGCTACATATAGATTTTTCAGTTTTCGAATGCCGACTCTGTATGTTTGGTCTATCAATGGAAGTTTCACACTGATGGTTGCTAAATAACAAGTAACTATCGGCCGGCACAAGTAAACTGGCCACTAAAAAAATGCCATCAGTTGGCCAGTGCCTACTAGCCAAAATTTTTTATTTTAAGTTTTATAGCAGCGCCTTCTGCTGAGTGGTTAAAACTAATTAAATCAGCACAGTTTTCGTAAATAACCACTTATCTATTAAATTTGATGCAATAGATGTGTACTGAGGTACACACAGTAAAAAATATTTCTCTATAATAACAGAAAATATATGGCAGCAAAACGTTGCCTGTTAATAACTGTTTAAAGGAAATACCTTTTGTCAGAAAATTGCGTTACAGGACGGCAGAAACACGGTACACTCTCACAAATAAAACACTCAATTTTGACGATTAGGCAATCCTTAAGCTGTATTTCGTTATTTTTGACAATCATTTCGTCATAGAGTCACGTGGTTATTGACGAAACGCGAAACCTCAAATATCTGAAGAAACTGTTTCCTCACTGTCAAAAATAAAACTCCCACTTTTGACGATTCAGCAATTCTTGAGCTATATTTCATCATTTTTTACAACATTTCGTCTCAAAATTAAGTGATTTTTAATGAAATGGAAACTCAAATATTTGATGAAACTGTTTCCCCATTCACGGCCAGATTATTTTTGTTGTTACAAAATCGTTAAAAAAAATACAGAACCTTTTATTTATTTAAGAAATACATTCATATAACAATCAAATTTAAAATATGCATAACTGATCCCTTTCCCCTCTGTACAAATCTTAACCATAATCTAAAACTGATTAACTCTCCTCCAATATGCACTTCAAAATTTATTATTTCTGACTAACAAATTAACTAGACCATATTCTAATCATTCATTGAACAAAGGAAATTTCTCTAATAAATTATAATAATCAAGCCATATTCTAATTATTTATTAACCATAGAAAAACCATAATAATAATCTAGCCTTATTAATTAAAACATGCAGAAATTATAACAGCACCGATAAAAATACAATCTACCTTTTAAAAATATAAACACACATCAACATCCCGTAGAAACATTTAAAATCAAATTCACACCAGGCCCCGTTGGCGAAGCAAGCAGGGCGTTGATCTCCCACGCAAAAGCGATGTAAAATTTTTCCCCCTGTCAATTACAGATGCTTCTAAAATTGTCAAGCCATCACCTTCTAAAATTGATGGCGCCATCAGCCTTTTTTTACACTTTCGAACAAGCAATTTGACGAAATTAATTTCCTCACTTTTTTGAGGAAACAAATTTATTCGATTTGACGAAATATTTGCTCGGAGCATTTCCCAGGAAACAGTTTCGTCAAAAATGGAGAAAATTTTGTGGAATTTGAGTATTCATTTCTGACAGTGTAGTCATACAGACATTTCCCTTTGAGAAAAAAAACGTTTCTCAACAGACAAAACCTGTAGCTTGCAGGCGATTCCTGTTGACAGGAATAAATGTTCCTCAACAAGCCCATCCCTGTAGATCTTTAAGAAAAATTATTTAACCCGGGAGTATAGGCGCGCACAGACAGGGTATGAATGGTTTTTACTTTTCCACCAATAAATACAAATAATAATCGTCACCTTATTCAGCCGGAGACAATTTTTACAAATTCTGCGATAAAATAAGTGGAAGATTACTTTTAGACACTTACTTTAGATTACTTTTTAGTGGTGACAAATGTAAAAACCGTACGCTTCCTGGGTTTGTCATACCCGGCGCGATTGCTTCCGGGTTTAACAGAGGAATCGCGTATGCCTACAGATAATTTCTGGTTACCAATCGAATTGTTTATAATAATAATTATAGATATATATATATTTTTAATCAGTTCTCCCCCAAACTGTCACATTATTAAATTAAATAATAATAAAATAATCAAGCAGTTGCGTTTACAGTTTTGTAAAATAAAGCATTATGAATTTGATAATAAATTATAATAAGTGGATTTTTTTTCTTCTTTTGTACAGAGTATAAAGAAAATCCCGAGATGGAGTAACATTTTTTTTTTCATAAAAATGTTTATTAACAAAATGAACAGGCCTATATCGATGATTGTATTTGTAATCGAAACACAAGGATTTTTTTAAATCATTATTTATGCAAAATTTAAGAAAATTGATTACATTAAATTAGGGATGTTTTAGATGCTATTATTTCATATTTATCAATAAATTCTAGGAATGTGAACTTACTTAGAAATAAAATACTACAATGAAAAATAAAAAAAACTTTTGAGTCGTCTAATTATATCTCCCCCCCCCCCCTCCGGAGCTAAAGAAATTTAAAAACATAAACAGAGCCACTAAAATATAAATCAACAATTTTGGAAATCAATGATTAAAAGAAAATATTTTATTTCATGTAAAATAATAAATAGCTTATATTAGCTATCACGTAAATGGTGAAAACATGGCATAGCAACGCCACTTGTTGGGCGATATACACTTCAAGACCCAACTAAAATGAAGTTTCATGGAATTTCGCGCATTACTGTTTGAGTTACAGTGCCCACAAAGTTAATGTATAACATACAGATGGGCAATAGTCCAACAATATCCAAATTGTATTCAGAGCATTCCCAAAACATGTAAAAACCGGGAACCTAAAATTTTCATGGATCCAATACCACATTTTTATAAATATAGAACAAAGGACAAGCAAATACGGAAAAAAATTGGGAAACAGAAAGAATTAACACAAAATTCCTCTTTTCTTTACACGTTTCCCGGCAATTTCGCCAATTCACAACTAAAAGAATTCATGACTGGTAAATAAGAAAAGCTGTTTATGTATTATTTATTCGAAAATATTCAGAACTCTGAATGTCTCGCTTCGCATTTGAGACGGCAAATAAGTTGAATAAAAAGCAGTCTTATATTTCTGGAACTGGTTTTTCTAGCGAAAAAATGCATGTTATGGCCATTTTTAAAAAGGATTTAAAGCCGTTTAGTCGAGAAGTAAATCATTTTTCTTTTTTTTAATAAAACAACAAAGGATAAGAGTGGTTTAACTTCCCAAAACTGGTTTAAAATCATTCCTGACCTCTGCAAACCCCGTGAAGGAATAGTTTTATTTAAAATGTCAAGCAAACATTTTTTAGACGGAGAATTTAAATTGGCTGCATAAAATATTCTCTCTGTCTGGTGGTAACCCTATTTTTCTAAGGAACTCTAAATAGGAATTTTCTTTTATTTTTTAAGGGGCTGTGTCATAATTTACATTTGAATGATGAAAAGGTTTCCGGCATTCAAGTTTGGAGGTTAGCAGACAACAAAGGCGGAAGTTATGAAATTTGGTGTCCGATCGATTCCAACATTCATTTGAAATTTTCAAATTTATTGTAACGTACTGTGTGTTCGTGAAGTTTACCAACAGAATATGAAGGGTAGTACAGATATAGGAAAACACCTTTTTGTACAGGAAATTAGGGTTGAAAATCATTTATTTAGTCAAAAATTCAGAGCGTCTTACTACAATTATAACTTTATAACTTTAACAATTATGATGATATTGTAAAGAAATTTACAAAAGATTTACCTTGTTTTGTGAGAATTGTAACTATGTCATGAGAAATTTTAGACGTGACGTACATTTGCACTAAAATGGTGTCTCATATTGCGAAATGCAATTGTTATTACACACTTTGTTACTGATCGAATTACTGAGTACCTTTCGACATGTCATCGTAATTTGTAAGTCTGTCTCAAATATCATTATAATGTCTTCATTGTTGTTAAATCTTGAACGAAAATCCAAGATCAGCTTGGAGTGAGACACTTTGCATCTTATTTGACTTAATTAAGTAGATTGCACAACTGGTTCTTTGTACAAAAATTGTTTGTCGTGAACTCCACAGAAACTGTGAAGGAACAGTTTTATTTCAAACTGTCAAGCAAAAGCTTTTTATATGAGGAATTTAAAGTGGCTGCATAAAATATTCTCTTTGCCTGGCAGTAACTCTGTTTTTCTACGGGACTCTATATACAGGGTCATTCCTAAATCCCTCCGGGGTTTCGAAACGTTATAGTAAAAAAACGAAGACGAATATGAAAAAAAGAAACATATGAAATTATTCCGAAACTATTCAAGTTTTACTTACATACATTACAGGTGTTCTATGTGTGAACCCTTGGTCACACGGCATACATCCATGCGATAGTCCAGTTCCTGCCATACTCCGTTTCTTTAAATTTTCGGTACCACACATGAATTGTTTTGTCAGTTGGTCCCTGTTTTCGATATTTATTACGAAAGGCCCGTTGAACTGACACCACTGATTCAGATTTAAAGAAACGGAGTATGGCAGGAACTGGACTATCGCATGGATGTATGCCGTGTGACCAAGGGTTCACACATAGAACACCTGTAATGTATGTAAGTAAAACTTGAATAGTTTCGGAATAATTTCATATGTTTCTTTTTTTCATATTCGTCTTCGTTATTTACTATAACGTTTCGAAACCCCGGAGGGAATTATGAATGACCCTGTATAACTATATTTATATCTATATAAGGAACTATATATATATATATATATATATATACCATTCACAAGACATATAAATATAATCGCACACTTGGACGTAAAATTTTTAATTACAATTCTTTTGCAAAAAATTTGGTCTCTTCAAAGAATTACCCATGTTATTGTAATGACCCAAAATATCAAAAGTATATAAATACAACACATGGTCATATCATTACTGGTGATCTTAATATTGTAGAACAACCTATTTTACAAAACTTAATGCATAATGGCACAAAATTTCGTCTTCCATATAAGTGTAATATCAAATCCATAATATTGCAGTTCATTCAAGATATTGATTTGTTTATATATAAAATTGCTGTTGATTACAATAAACCAATCGAATATTTCAGTGAATGGAGATTTTCTGTAATTGATAAATTAAAAAATGAAATTATAAAAAATTATCATCATATTACACATGCAGCTTTTAAAAACATAAATAAACATATATCAGAATTACAAAACAAATTTATAATTACTTATGTAGATAAATCTCCAAATAATTATGCTATCATTTGTAAAGAATACTATAAAGTGTTAATTCACAATGCAATCAACACAAGTAATATTTTTAATAAAACTAAATTAAATATTGAAATAAATAACAGAAAATTATTAAATTATCACAAATTACTAAAAATCAAATGTAATAATTTTAATTATCCTTATCTTGTTATAATTCCAAAATTTCATAAAAATCCTATTAAATTTCGCACTGTTACCATCGGTTGTAACACATATAATAAAAATGCAAGCAATTTACTACTTAATATTTTAAAGCAGATATATGATATAACGTTAAAACATAATAACCAACATTGCCTAAAAAATAGTTTTCAACTCATTAATAAAATACATAATATCAATCCGGTAAAATTCATAAAAACATTGGATTTTAATGATTTATTTAATAACATTGATATAAAAGACTTACATAAAACAATGTGTATATTATTTAAAGAATTTAAATCTCAATTAAAATTAAAAGAACATATTTCAGTAAATTTTTTTAAAACTTTACTAAATTTTACATTGCATAATAATTACATTATATATGACAATATTATCTATAAACAATGCCAGGGAATTCCGCAGTTCGGAACCGCATCTAGTATTCTCTCTGACCTTTACTTATATTATTATGAAAGAAATATAAGTCCGAACAATGATTATGTATTTTATCGCTATATTGATGACATTATCATATTTTATTTCAATGAAAACAATTGCACATCACCACTCAATTTTTATCCTACTCAGCTTAAATTAAGCGAAAATGATTTAATTAATAATAATATAAACTTTCTTGACTTAAAAATTAATATTACTAATAATTATAAATTAATTTTTGATATTTATGATAAGAGATTTGATTTCCCATTTAAAGTAAATATTTTTACCAATTTTGCTTCATGTTTACATAAATCTGTTTATAAAAATATAATTATCAATTATCTACATCGTATAAAATACTTATGCTCAGATATAAATAAAAACAAAAATATTAGATATATTCGAGATCAAGCAAAAATATATGGTTATCCAATTTTTATGATAAATTCAATCATCAACTCTTTTAAATAACATTTATTATATAATTTAAATATAAACATGGTATGTAATAAATTATTGTTTTAGTGTGCGATATCATATAACAAAAGATATAGAAAATAATAATTATAACATACATTATTACAATTATAACATATTGGGAAATTTAATATTTAATATTTAATATTTTTTTGAACATTATATACACTTTATATAGAAAATTACAATTATAACATACATAATTACAATTATAACATATCAGGAAATTTAATATTTGATTGAACATTATATACACTTTGTATAGTTGTGATTGTGCGTTGCCGATCACCTCTGTTTAAGGTGTTATTGATGTGCAGTTTTCATACATTTATAAATTAACTTATACAATAACAAATTAAATTATACATGGATAACATTGGTGATTATAACTCATAAACATATCTATTTGCAATATATATAAATATAAATATATATAGTTTTTATTTTTGTCTATGAATAATTAAATTTAACAAGTATTTTAATTACTGCATTGCATTAATTTGATTGAAAAACAGTAGTAATACTATTAATTATCAATTTTATAATTTTTGAGATATTTTGAATTGTTTATGAATTATTTAATTAGATATTTAAATTAATCTATGAAATATAAAATATATTTACAATGTAGTATAAATTAAACATTAATTATTTAATAACAAGTCTAATATATATTTAAGTAGTAGTAAAAATAAAACATTAATTATTTAATAATATGTCTATAATATCAGTGGATTAACACAGCTGGCAGCAAAAACAATTTGAATTAAAATAATATCTCTTTTACATAATATATTCTTGTTAAGAATTTCTGAAATGCTGTGCAAGTTGAATTAATTCTGTGTAGATTTATTCATATAGTAGTATTATATTTTACTTGAATTTAAAGTAAAACTACAAGTTAGTATTGTTTTTTAAAGTTTATTTATATAATTAAATCTAATGAAGCGAGTATGCAACTAATAAAGTGGATATCTAACTAAATATTAATTAGGAATTATTATAATACCAATAGATGGCGACACTTTACCTTTCAGGTAGTTCATAATATTGATAATATTATATTTAATTTAACTATAGAGGGAGCTATTGATTGTATATTAATTTTACTTTCAGGAATTAAAATTGGATGGAGTAATATATATTCACGGATATAATTTTGTTATAAGTGTATTAAAACCAGAATTATTTTGTGTGTTTTTGAACATTTTGTGTTTGGGTGTCATCGATGGGGTTGTGTTTTAAAAAAAGTGTGCTCTTAACTTGTCTTTCAAATCATTTCTCTCAACTCGACTTAGTCAACATGTATGATGCATTGCCATGTGGATGTGAATATTATGCAGAAGTTGTGACATTTTAAGGATTCTGTATAATTATTGTGAGTAAAATATTTTATCTACACTTTACGCGTTCATATTTCCAATTTTATTATTTCAAAACTGTTATCTCGTGGTAATTTCGTGAGGTGTTAAATACTGTTTTTGGGATAATCGATGTGAGTGAAATATATTGTATATTCTTAATGGTTTATTATTTCCTATTTAAATATTTCCAAATTTTAATATTTCCAATTGTTGTCTGGTAATAATTCAGTGTACCTGGATGATTCTACTGATCTTAGCATTATGCCAGTAGAATTATGAAACACTGAATTATTATTTAAAACACATGTGGGTGCATCCAGGCTGATGAGTACATGTGCATGTGTTTTTTCATATCCAATTCATATTTAATTCTCATGTGGTCCAATTTTCCATTGTATATGGTTCATATTTAATTTATTAATCCATTTGTATTTACTTAATTGCAACTCCAATTTATAATTTTTTTTTTTCCCTTTCTCTCTATTTCTTTTTTCTTTTTTCAATATTCTTTAGGTATGAGTAAAATTTGGCCAATTACCATTGAAGCACAAGCTATGGTAATATTATGTTTGCACATGTTAATTATTAGCTATGTGGTATTCTGTATACACAATATCATTAATTATCTCTTTGGAGATTTAAGTAGAATGATAATAGAACTTGATATGTTTTTTTAAATTCATAGATATTATAATTATATATATATATATATATATATATATATATATACAGGGTGTCCGAAAAGTCTGGATCGTTACCATTGCAATGTCTGGAAACGCTCGAATAACTCGAGAAATATACATCAGATTGAAAAACGGAAACATACGTGTTTAATATTTTAGAAAAATGGCAACTTTGATATCCCTAAATATATTTTTCAAAACTATTGAACATGCATGTTAACGTTTTTCAATACGATGTATATTTCTCGAGTTATTCGAGCGTTTCCAGACATTGCAATGCTAACGATTTTCACAGCATTGCACTCGATTACAGCGCCATCTACAATGTTTCGAAGAAAATGTTCAATACAAAAGTTACGTATTTTTTCCCTTAGAATCCGAATCTGCAATAAAAAACGGGGGGGGGGGTCATCATTTAAGATTTCAAAGTTGCCCCCTTTCCCCCCCCCCCCCCCGGAGGGGCAAAGTTGGGAGGGCAACTTTCATATCCCTAAATAGATTTTTAAAAAATATTGAACATGCATTTTGCCGTTTTTGAATCCGATGTATATTTCTGGAGTTATTTGACCGTTTCCAGACTTTTCGGACACCCTATATATTTTTTAATTTAAGGGTCTGTATTGTAATTTACATTTGACAGATGGAAAGGTTTTTGACATTCATGTTTGAAAGTTAATAATACACAATAAAGGCGGAAATTGAAAAATCTGGTTGTCGCGGAATGTCCAATCCCTTTAAGTTTTAAATCGCCATTTTTAACACTTTCCAACCTAGTTGAAAAGGGTTTATGACTTCGGTTTGTCTGGCCGTATGGCCGTCTGCCGTCTACCGTTTGGCAGTCTGCCCGTGCTCTAACTCCCGTAAATATGCTTGGATTGTCCTGCAATTTTTATATGTTATTGTCGTTATCCATAGCATGTTCCCTATTTCAACTGAAGTGTGTAGCACTTATGGTTTTTTTACAGGGACACTCAAAAGAATTCCGGTACATTACGGTCTATGATGAAAAATCATTTGCGGTTTAATTTAATGATGTTACACAATTTCAAACACATTGTAATTGATATATATCACTAAGGTGCATTACAAGAAGCTTAATATGAAATAGGGTGTGCATACCACTTATAGTTACTTTACAGGGACAGTCAAAAGAATTCTGTTACATTACGTCTATGGAGAAAATCGTTTGCGGTTTAGTTAAATAATGTTTCACTATTTTAAACGCATTGAAATTTATATATATCACTAAAGGTGCATTACAAGAGGCTTACTACAGAATATTGTGTGTATATCAGTCATCGTTCATTTACAGGGACACACAAAAGAGTTATCTACTGTCTGTTAACAATAATTCCTGGAAGAGAGTTTTAAATTGTTGAACGCGATTTTAAATTTAACTCACTTTTTGTCTATTACTTGGTGTGTATAAATTCTGTAGATCATATACAGGGCAGCACAAAAGTACGCGAACACATTTCCTTTTATTGACAGAAACTCCAGAAGGAGAATTTTAAACTGTGCTACGCGTTTCCTAACTAAACTAAAATTTAGCATCCTATGTAGTATATATACAAATCTATAGGTCATATACAGGGCTGAATAAAAGTATTCGGATATTTTTCCGAATATTGCAAATGTTGAAAATATATGTTGGAAAATTACGTTTTTAAATATGTTATGCGTTTTCCAAATTGTAGATGTTATCTTTCAGCTTATTAAACGGTAATGCTTTATAAAATTATTTTGGAAGCGTTGGAAAGTGTTACATAATCTATGCTTGACGCATGATTTTTCGGTCTTGTTAAAATTTATTTTAGAATATAACTTCAAATTATACAGAAAACATAAATGTTCATAATCATTAAAAATGTCAAGCAATTTTTTTTTTTTTTTTTTTTTTTTTGATGACTGGAATTTAAATTTACAATTGGATTTTTGTGAACTTCCAGTACTTTTCGAAATATAAGTTTGAATTAAAGCGTTATAATATCTCATTGTTGTTAAGGTTTTAAATGCCCAGCTTGAAGCGAGACATCGTGTATCTTTAACTTAATTAGCTAGATTTCTTATGCAATAACGGCCTCTACAGATCCGGTGAAGGACAAGTTTATTTAAAATGTCAAGTTTTAGACAGGTTTCGTCTTGCAATTACAGATACATTTCCCCGTGTAACTGCAATTTTTTCTACGGAATCACGAAATTTTTCGTCAAAAACAGGTTTCCGTCAAACACAGGTACCGCCTTCACAGGTTTTATTGTATTACCGATTGCATCACGCTTTAAACTATTGGTCGTATTCAATTTTAGATTGCATTGATATTTCTATACACTGCAAAAAATAATTGTTAATTTTACAGTATAAAACTGGCATCCCAGCTGCCAGTATTATACCGTAAAATTAACAGTATCAAACAGTAAAATAAGCAGTAATACGCTGCCGCGCAAGCAGTAATACGCTACCGCGCATAGTGTGCGGTAGCGTATTACTGCTTGCGTATTACTCCTCTTCTTTATTAGCACTTCGTGTAAGGCAAATATCTAAAATAATAATGCACTTACATTTATACTATAGTTCAAAAAAAGTAGAAAAAAAGAAAGAGAATAAGTATTATTTCTTGAAATTAAATTGTTTCCAAAAAATATGTGCTATAAATAATCAATTGTGTATTCAATTTAAAATAATAAATAAGTAATTTAATTACCTAGTATACAGATTGCAATTGTAGTTTGCCGTTCACTGCGTTTTTATGAAATATTACGATAGTATTAAATTAGATTTCGATACAATTAGATTACGACCAGTAGACCCGTGCGAAGATTTCGCATTGCAGTCTATTATTCTTTAGATGCAGTTTTAAACTTCTAAAAAAAATTAAGGATTAAAAATGATCTCCAAACAACATTAGTCAAGGCAGAATATCATCGTATTTATTCCATCAAAATTACAGTAAAAATTGACTTAAAATAGCAAACGTAAAAGAAAAATTATGAATCGTATTTTAACTGCATTAGAGGATAACATCATCTGTTTAAAAAAAAATAAATAAATAAAATAAAAAATAGGGTAAAGAAAAATAAATTGAGCATTTGAATTTAAATTTTGGTTTTAATCATAAATAGAAAATAAACCCATGAAGCAACCCATGTCCCACTTTATATTTGTTGAAAATTTTTTTATGCACATAATCATTGTTGCGGTATTTTATTTTTGTTGCAACACTAATTTGAGGAAAACCTTTCATTTCATTTATGAAAACAATGCCGATTTAATCTTTAATTACTTGCAATTTTTAATCAAAATACACGTTTTAACGAAATGTGAGTGTACTATGTCAGAAGTCGCTTCAAAATCTTTTCATGTGGTATCTCATTTATTGTTCTGCGTTTTTCATTTGCTTCGGAAAAAGGATGTTGACAACAGAAATAATGTATATAGGATTATAACGTGTGTGTTTACGTTAAGATTGCATTAAAGATCGCGCAATTTTTGTAATCGTTGTAATGGATTACGATCAACCAATTAAAACGACTACCAGTCAATTATATGCCTTATCAATGATAGGTGAATTCTCTCATTATTGATTCACTGTCGTTTTAATTCGCAGATCGAACCAGTGGTCAGTCCCTCTAAGAAAGAAAAGAAAACTGAAAACTACACCATGAGTGAGTTTTACGTGGGAGTTCCATTGTGTAGGAAGGATCAAAATAAATCGTAATGAAAGAATGCGACGAGGGAAATCACCGTATATTGCTCTGACAAGCAGTTAAGCATTCAATTTCAGGAAGTGCCCATTGACGCTATTGCGTTGTCGTGAACAAAGAAAAAAAGGGGTTTTCTATCATCTTAGATAGCTACGTCTATTGCCGGAGAATCACACGACCACCCGGCTACTTGCGTTTTTATAGAAGTGAAACTGGTTGCTCATTATTGGTAAGAGACTTTGATCGGGATGTCATGGAATGACGGTAAACTCGATCCAATGCTTTTAAAAGTTGACTAGCAATTATTTAATAGACGATATAAAAAAAAGAAAAAAAAAGAAGAAGAAAAGAGACAATGATAAAAGAGATTTAGCAATCTAATACATGAAAAGAAAGAGAATAGAAAGGATTTAGCAATATAATGTACTTTGTCCATGAACTTTTGTAACGAGAGAGAAACAGAGCAAACAGTACACAGCAAGGCGAACAATATTTTTGAAGAATCTAGTGTACAATCCGCCTATTTAGTCCAACATACAGGGTGTTTCACTTTGTCACTTTATGCTGAATCCGTATTTTCAATCATAGAAATGAAGAAGATATTGTAACGATATTTTTAACATTTATTTTCCTTCGTGTGAAATGTGATAACATCACGAAAAATGCTGGAAGTTCACAGTAATTCGATTAATTACACCGTATATACTATCAGGTACCACCACCCGTAAATTCGTTCAGAACTTTAACAATAAGGAATATAATTTAGCTCTTTTTTTTCCCCTACAAACTTACCTTATTTTACTCTAAATGTGATGACAACGCAAGGATTAGCCATCAACTGCGTTCACACAGCACGGAGCCAACCGTTCCATATTTCGCAATGTATCTGATATAGTAAATATACGGTGTCAGTGACCGAATTACGCTGCTCTTCCAATATTTCTCGTTATGTTATCATATTTCACACAAAGCAATTCGTACAATATTGCTTTTATTATGATTGTAAATTTCACACCTTTTGGTACTCGCTAAACAGTAGATAATTATAAAATAAAAGCATGAAAATGTGAAAATTTTCTGACATTGTAAGTAATTTCGGAATTTCCCATTTAAAAATAATGGTTCATAGAACAAAACGACAACGAGTGAGTGAAGTCATCGTGGGATTTTTCTAACCTCACTTCGAATTTGCAAATCAATTTGAAATTCTAGAACAGAACGAAAAGTAAGAAAAGAAGAGCATAAGAAAACCGCATTCATAAACTGACTGTTGTACAAAAATAGAGGTGCTGACATTTTCAGATATTTGATACTAATTTATTTTCTAGAACATATTAAATAATGTTATGGAAAATTTTAATGTCTCCGGAAGTTTTGTGTTTAGGGCGCAGGTCGCTCATGTGTAATAATTAGGCACTGTACTTACCAAACAACCGCGAAGCTATTCGCAAATTATTGGTAAGCGGCAGATCGAGCTAAAAAAAATGTACTGAAAAAATAAAGAGAGAAAAAGAAGAAAGAAAGAAAATATTTGCAATATTTTATGTAGGAAATTAAATGTTCAGTTTACGAAAATACCAATTTGAACATATGAAATAAAGTTTCTGGTTTCTAGGGTGATAAACAAAAACTTCTTTCTTAGATTAAACCAATGTATTTTTATTCTGGATTAAATACTGAGTTTAAAGTATATATTAATTTTAGGTTACAATTTAAATAAATCATCGTATAGTCGTCTGCTAAACTACAAGTGAGAACCATCTTCGCAGTACGCCTGACCACGGTGAAGTCTAGAGCTCGTCTGCTATTGTTCTCACAGTAGAAAACGCACAGCTCATCAATTGAACATTCAAAAGTTGGGGTTCTATTTCACGAACCTCAAATTTGCTGCGCCATGCGATCCAAAGATGAGATAACGAACTCTTACGACCACAGCTTCGGCCGTCGGGCTGTGATGTGTCCTCACAGTCATCATCTACCAAGCATATTAGATCAGGAACCGATCTACTAAATACACATAAAAAAAAACATTCAAGCAAAACAATAAACAATAGTAAATATTGGAACACACAGTGTTTTCCTAGAATATGAAAATAATACAAAAAAAAAAATGTTTTAAACAACAATGATGGTTGAAAAATGTTCAAAAGTTCATAATATTAATTTTTTGTTGTTGTTTTGTTAATGTCAATTATTTACCTGGGGTATATTGGCCTCCGGGGAAGGGGGCTCTTTCTAAGAGAACTTAATGATGGATTTATAACCATCTCAGATATCATTAACTGATTTCAAAACAGGAAGCAGTTCAAGGACACAAACATTTGAGCACGCAAATAAATACATTAAGTGACAATAAATCATTCTATAATGAACAGACTTTTCTATTTTAGACAAATCATCCTACTCAAGATAAACAATGATATTAATATGTGAAATATGTTCGCGAAATTAGTTTTAATATCAACCCACGCATGCTGCAGCTGTCTGACGTCATCAAAAGAATACTGACTCAAAAAAACTCTTTTTTGTTATTAAGGTTAGTTGCCCTTTTTATCTCAATAGAGAAAGATGTAATAATTTTAATCTGTTGCTGCAAAAGGCAGCTGTATGTAAAATGTTACTTGACATTATTAAGTCAAAATTTTAATATAATTATCTATAACAAAAGTGATCAGTCTCAAGTGTGGACTCAATATAAATAATATAATTCATTAACAAACATTTATGTTTTCAACACTTTAGCTCCGTAACTAATGGATTACCACAGTTAAAAATGTGCACCAACCTGAAGTACGAGGAATACTGCTGCTGAAGAAAGATAAAGGTAAGAAATTACCTATATTATTATATTAATTGTGTTTTCATGGCCAGAATGATATACAGTGAAACCTCCTTGAACGGTCACCTCTAAATAACGGCAACCTCCGAATACCGACCACGTTTTGATGGAACCAAACAGGTTCCATAGCACTAACATTAGTACGAACCTCTAAATAAGGAATTCTGAACAACGGTCGCTCAAAAGTCACGGGAAAAAAAATAACAGCTCCTGGTACAATTTCATATTTATTTGCAAATCGAAATGGGAAGCAGATCAAACAAAAGTTACTTGATATGTCAACAAAAAGTCATTTAATCTCTTAAAAACTTAATCCTTTTCCAAAAACTATTCTCTTAATCTTTTTGATAATCACTTCTGCTTCAAGATGTCATAAATTCCCGAGACTCGAGAGAGAGGACAGAAGGACCGACAACAAATTATCTGTTAAACGAACAATGTGACCACCCAGTCTTTTTTATACTTTTTTTCTTTGGTGTGGGGTCTTGAAATTCTCATTTTGTCCATAGAAATTGTCATGAAAGTTTCATTGGAGAATGAAAAAGCATTTCCGTTTGGGAACAACGGATAGATGATTTCTGTAAACATTGAGCGTCTTTGGAAATTTCAGTTTTCTGGAAACTTCCGAACAAAAATGTTAAAGATTGATCATTTTTTGTTCAACTTTTCTGCAGTCTGTCTTATTGGGGCTCCTTCGTATAACTTGAAAGTACACTTCTTACTTGTTCATGATTCTTCGTGCGTTGTTACCATAGACCTTCTAATAATACGATCTTTGCTTTGAGGCTGTTACCAACTATCGAATTAAAATTCATCATTTGATTACAAGTGGAAAATTACGATGAATTCTAAACGAAAATTCCAAAATTTCTAGTATTAACACATACACCGAAGTTTTGACGAACATTCGTGAAATTCCTAATATTTTCATTAATTAATAATGATGATGAGTTGTATAGCAAAACAACTCATATTGTTATTTCTTTGGAGAAATATATTTGCAGCAAAAAAAACAAAGCAACTGCAAATCACTGATTTTTTTAATGTATTAAAACAATAAGGATTCATTAAAATGACTGTGTATTTCTATTTAAATTTATGTATTTTGATTTTTTTTTAAATGAAACCTCTGAATAACACCCACCTCTGAAGAGCGGTCACTTTTCACCGGTCCCATTCGTAACCCTTGTTCAGAGGTTACACTGTATATTTATTTATCTAAGTATTAGCGCGCGTAACCTACAGCGCAGAGCAGAGGCGGCTTTTTTGCCAACAGTCGATTATGAGACTGAGAAAGTCTCATATTTTAGTAGATAAATAATATTTGTGAAAAAAAAACTACTGGCCATACATGTGTGCACATGAAAAAGAAATTGAAAATTATTGAAAATATAGTTAATTATTTGATGATGAAATAAATATTGTGCATCTTTTGTTGATATATATGAAATGTTAAACAATTGAAGAAAAACTAGATATATATAAGAAGTTTTATATAAAATAATAAAAGAGCAATTCCTCTTTAAAAACAAAACTTAAATAACTAGTAAAATGGCCGCATCACGTGAGATACAGCTTGTAGAAAAACTTAACGCAAGTAATTACAGTAATTGGAAATTTAAAACTGAAATGTTACTGATTAGAGAAGACTTATTCAACGTAATAACCGAAGATAGGCCCACGCCAGTCACAACTGACTGGGAAAAGAAAGACAGGAAAGCAAGAGCCATAATTAACCTATCAATTGACGATTCTCAAATTGTTCATGTTAAGGGGCTTAACACAGCTAGAGACACTTGGAACCAGGGTTGTATCGGTTTTAACCATGGCGGTTTAAACCAGTGGTTTTAACCGGTTATAACCGCCCCGGTCAAAATCAATTTTGACCATTTTGACCACTGAAATTCAATATTCAATTTATTTAATACTAATCAAATATATTTTACTAGCATCTGTTAAAACTAAGTTAACATTTGTTAAAAATATCATAATATAAATAACATAACACTAGTAAACACCAAATAAAAAAATAAGTCATAACACAAATAACATAACGCTAAGATACAATACAAATATTTTAAATTATTCTTTACACAAGCTCTTTTATGTAATTTGTGTTTAATTTGAAAAATGATTACAAGTGACAAGTTTTGCAGTTGTCTCTAAACTTAGACAGTTTCGTAATTTATTTTGATTATTCCAAACTTAGAAAATAATCTTTCTATTGATGAAGAGCTAGCACAACAGTTCATTAGATGTAATGTGAATTCAACAAATTTTATATCAATGCCTGTTATCTTCTTCATTGCTGCCCACCAGACATCAGGTCCAACTGTATATTTTAGACTTTCAGAAAAATAGGATTTTGGATATGATGAGGATTCTGCTTGAAATGCAATCACAAGAGGCAAAAACTTAGGATCAATATTATCATGTAACCATTGTCTTGCTATTTCTTTCTTTTCTTCATCAATACCTTTACCCATGTAGACAGGATTCAGCATATGTGCCATGTTTTGTGTTTTTAACTGCAACTGAATTATATTTTTACAATTGCACAGTCCATTTTTTAATTTTTAACACTTATTGTATTGTATAAGCATATTTTACTAATGAACCTCATAAACTTGTCAGTGTATTGTTTTTTAAACTGCACTGTTACTTTTATTACTTATTAAGTTATTTTTAATTGCAAAAAAATAATTATTATAATTAAGACTATTTAAAACTATTTGTAACAGTTCTGGCCATTTTTTATCACTTTTGACCATTTTGACCAATTTTGGACGGTTAAAACCACTTTTATCCAGTGTCCTGGTCAAAATCAGTTTTGACCGGTTAAAATTACAACCCTGCTTGGAACGCACTTAAAACCATACACGAACGGGCGAACCTCTCTAGTAAATTATTTTTGTTAAGAAAGCTCTATGGAGCCAAGCTCCAAGAAAACGGAAACTTAATCAAACACATAACATACATTCTAGAATTAATTGACAAACTTTCAGCGATCGGGGAAACAATTAGCGACTCCCATCTTTCAGCTTTATTGCTGTGTTCGCTACCCCCTAGTTATAATACGTTAATTACTGCCCTTGAATCGCGAAATGAGGACGAGCTCACACCACAATTTATTAGAAGTAAATTAACAGATGAGTACAACAGAAGGGTTGAAAACACAGACCAGGGTGAAAATTCATCAAAAGCGTTTAAAACGCAGAAAAGATTTCCTAATGATATCTTTAAAAAAGATAAACAGTGCACGTATTGCAAATTGAGAAATCACACGTACAGAGAATGTTGGCATTTGAAAAATCGAAACAATCACCCAAATACACAAAAACAACAAACATACAAAAATAAATATTACTCATCATCGTTGTGTTATCAGCAATCGGATAACCAGATAGGAAACACTGACCGCGAATCAGTAAACACGAGAAATTATAGAACGGAAACAAAACCAGATAAAGGCAGCGACGCAGCCTTTCTAATAGACAAAGCAGGAAAACAAACCTGGATTATTGATTCTGGTTCATCTTCACATATCCTAAACAATAAAAATGAGTTTACTAAGTTAAATGACACAGAAAAAACAGCCGTCATAATTGCCAACGGAAAAACTCTAAACTCGTTAGGTACCGGAGAAACTACATTCACGACAAAAACATCCGATGGAGGCATAAATAAAATTACGTTAAAAGAAGTGTTATATGTACCGGAGCTAGAATCTAATTTAATTTCAGTTAGTAAAGCCACAAAGAATGGATATAAATTATTATTTGATAAAGATAAATGCACGCTGTCACGAAATGGGAAAATCTATTTGGAGGCAAAAATGAAAAATAACCTATACGAAGTTGAATTATTAGAAAATGCAGATAGGAATATAGTAAATATGGCACATGAATGCAAAAGTAAAGACTGCCTGGAACTTTGGCACAAACGCCTAGGGCATAGAAATTATAATTCCATAAAGGAAATGGTTAAAGACGACTTAGCCTATGGCATAAAATTAAATATATGCAATCATGGAACAACATGCGAAACATGCATACAAACAAAAACAAGCGATGCTCCCTATCCCAAAACAGTGTATAGAAACAAAACAGGTAGAGTACTCGATCTAGTGCACACGGACGTATGCACAGCGATAGGAACCCCCACAATAGGTGGTAAAACAATGTTTGTAACTTTCATTGACGACTACTCTAGATTTACTGTAATATACTTATTAAAACATAAAGATGAAGTACAGGATAAACTAATCGACTATATAGCTATGGTTCGAAACCAGTTCGGGATATATCCGAAAGCAATAAGATCCGATAACGGGGGAGAGTACATAAATAGAGGGATAGAGGATTACTTAAGAAAAAGGGGCATTAAACATCAATTAACAGTGCCGTATTGTCCGAGCCAAAATGGCATTGCAGAAAGGAAAAATAGGTCGCTATTAGACATGACTAGAAGCCTACTGAGAGAAGCAGATCTGCCACAAAGATTTTGGGGAGAAGCAATTAACACCACGAATCATTTACAAAATCGCTTACCAACAAGATCGACAAATAAAACCCCATTTGAGCTATGGTTTAATCGCAAACCGAGTTTACACTATTTGCGAACATTCGGGTGCAAAGCTTACGTATACGTGAATAAGCAACATCGAGGAAAATTGGACGACAGGGCTCAGGAAGGGATTTTTGTAGGATACGATAACAACTCAAAGGGATATCGCATATACACAAAACAAAATAAAATTGTAATTGGCAGAACAGTGAAATTCATGGAAAATAGTAAAATTAACCTAAAAGAAAGCAAAGAGACAGAAAACTCATATGACGACAAAAATTACATTGAAACAGAGCTAAACAACACAACCGAAGAACCAACCGCGTCCAAACAACCGACCAATGAACCAAGAAGATCCGAAAGAATGAACAGGGGGGTACCACCAGACAGATATGTCTGTTATGTAAAAAATAATGATACAATAGAACCTAGTAGTTGGAATGAAATACTGGAAATAAATAATCCCAGAGAAAAAGAAAATTGGCTTAAAGCCACACAAGCGGAAATAAATTCGTTGCGAAAACACAACACATGGGAATTAGTGGATCCTCCACCTAACAAAAAGGTTATAGGTTGCAAATGGACATTCAAAAAGAAATTAGACAGTCACGGAAACACTCAAAAGTACAAAGCACGTTTGGTAGCCAAAGGGTTTAGCCAAAAATACGGGGAAAACTATGACGAGACTTTCGCCCCAGTAGTGTCACAAACAACAGTGCGAACTTTTTTGGCAGCAGCCGCAAATAAGAAGTTGAACGTGAGACACATAGACATAGACACAGCTTTTCTATACGGTGAGTTAGAAGATGAAGTCTATATGAAACAACCGGAGGGTTACATTGAGAAAAATAAAGAAAACAAAGTCTGCAAATTGAAAAAATCCATCTATGGACTTAAGCAGGCAGCGAGAACTTGGAATAAAAGAATAGAACAATCTTTAAAAAAATTGAATTTCCAACAAAGCACAGCGGACTCATGTCTATACACACGAAAAGAAAACAACATCACAACGTATATAATAGTTTACGTAGATGACTTATTAATAGGCGGTGAAAACGAATCAATCGAAAAAATAATAAAAGCTTTAAAGCAAGAATATGAATTAAAAGACCTTGGGGAAGTATCCCACTATTTAGGCATGGAAATAAGAAAAACACAAAATGGATACAAATTAAATCAAAGGTTAAAAATAGAAGAACTCGCAAGAAAATTCAATTTAGAAAACGCAAAACCAATAAGCACTCCCATGGATGCCGGTTTTCACAAATTAGAGGACGACGAAAATTTAATGCCTAACAACACAAAATTCAGACAAGCAATAGGATCATTGTTATATATAGGAACCACTACACGTCCAGATATATCAGTCGCCGTTAACATCCTCAGCAGAAGATGTGAAACTCCACGTTTTAAAGATTGGAACGCTGCGAAACGCATAATTAGTTATCTAAACATCACAAGAAACCTGAACCTCACATTGAATACAAATCAAGAACCACAACTCATCGGTTTTTCTGACGCTGATTGGGCAGCAGACACAAAAACCAGAAGATCGACTACTGGAAACCTTTTCATGCTGGGAAATAGTCCGATACAATGGTACTCGAAAAGGCAAAATTGCATTGCCTACTCATCGGCAGAAGCTGAATTCGTTGCTGCAGCTAGTGCAGGACAGGAAATTGCATGGCTAATAAAACTATTAGCAGACCTGGACTTACAACAAAATTCACCAGTAAAACTGTACGAAGACAACCAGAGCTGCATCAAAATGGTGGAGAACGAAAAATTCTCAAAGCGAACAAAACACATAGACGTTCGCTATCACGCGATAAAAGAAATGAAAGAAGACGGTATACTAGACCTTCGTTACTGCCCAACACAAGACATGACAGCAGACGCCCTGACCAAGCCACTGGGCAAACCACAGTTTGTGAAACATCGAGAATCTATGTAACTATTACATGATGCATCCGAGATGGTTAAGGAAGGGTGATGGATTTATAACCATCTCAGATATCATTAACTGATTTCAAAACAGGAAGCGTCCCACCAGTGGCTGAGAGGTTGTGCTCTCGAAGCTGGTAGACGGGAGGTGCTGGGTTCGATCCCAATCGCGCCCGTCGGCCTAATCGTTCGGAGTTTTCGTGGTTTTCTTCGAGCCGTGAATTTATCCATGCGTAAATACGGATTAGGTTCCCTTAGAAAGACCCCCACGAAGGGCACTCCCCCCGGGCCTATATCCCTAGTGTAGATAATTGGCCGTCAATAATCAACCCAACCCAACCCAAAACAGGAAGCAGTTCAAGGACACAAACATTTGAGCACGCAAATAAATACATTAAGTGACAATAAATCATTCTATAATGAACAGACTTTTCTATTTTAGACAAATCATCCTACTCAAGATAAACAATGATATTAATATGTGAAATATGTTCGCGAAATTAGTTTTAATATCAACCCACGCATGCTGAAGCTGTCTAACGTCATCAAAAGAATACTGACTCAAAAAAACTCTTTTTTGTTATTAAGGTTAGTTGCCCTTTTTATCTCAATAGAGAAAGATGTAATAATTTTAATCTGTTGCTGCAAAAGGCAGCTGTATGTAAAATGTTACTTGAAATTATTAAGTCAAAATTTTAATATAATTATCTATAACAAAAGTGATCAGTCTCAAGTGTGGACTCAATATAAATAATATAATTCATTAACAAACATTTATGTTTTCAACACTTTAGCTCCGTAACTAATGGATTACCACAGTTAAAAATGTGCACCAACCTGAAGTACGAGGAATACTGCTGCTGAAGAAAGATAAAGGTAAGAAATTACCTATATTATTATATTAATTGTGTTTTCATGGCCAGAATGATATATATTTATTTATCTAAGTATTAGCGCGCGTAACCTACAGCGCAGAGCAGAGGCGGCTTTTTTGCCAACACTTAATTCATATTTACGCAGCGTACACGCAGGTTCGAGGAATAACACGGAAAATCCCGAATGGTTAGGCCGACAAGCACGACAAGGGTTCGAACCCAGCACCTCCCGCCTACCAGCTTTCGGAGTAGAACCTCTCCGTCGCTGGTGGGTAATACTTTGATTAATGCATTCGCTCAGGATACATTATTTAAATTTAGAATAAAGTCAAATAGGAATGATAAAAAATATAAATTAAATTTCCAGTAATCAGATAATTTTTAAGAGTATTGTGTCTTTGACGAAGAACCAGATAATTATGGGTTGGGTTGGGTTGATTATTGACGGCCAATTATCTACACTAGGGATATAGGCCCGGGGAAAGTGCCCTTCGTGGGGTTCTTTCTAAGGGAACCTAATCCGCATTGATAAATCCAAGGCTCGAAGAAAACCACGAAAACTCCGAACGATTAGGCCGACGGGCGCGATTGGGATCGAACCCAGCACCTCCCGTCTACCAGCTTCGAGAGCACAACCTCTCAGCCAATGGTGGGGCCCAGATAGTTATGATTCAAATGCATATGAAAGAACGCTTATCGTATATACTCGAGTATAAGTCGTCTACCAAATTTGAGATTAATAAACGTTGAATACCAGTATTTCGGGATTGTTATCTTCGCCTTATTTAATCGCAGTATATTGTGAGATCTGGAATTAAATAAGGCACAGATATCTATTCGAAAATACTGGTGTTCAATTAGTTATTCCTTTAGAATTTGGGGATCGATTTATACGCGAGTGCAAACGGTAATACAAGGTAGCTCAAAAAAGATTGGACAAATTTTAACAGGTAGTACGCAGACTACAACATTATTATTATTTTAAAAATCAATGTCGCAATTTACTTAGTGAATAAAAAATGCAGATGTCTCACTCCAAGCTAGACACGGATTTTTGTTCTTAACTTAAACACTAATGAAAATATTTTAATGATATTTTCAACGGACTTGCTTTATTTTGTGTACAAGGCGATTACATACGGATAAATATTGAAAATGCATTGCAATTCAATCTGTGACACTGAATAAACTGTCAGTTACATTTTGAAGTATATGTCCAACTCAGTGTTGTTTAGAAATTGATATATTATTACTGTTTTAAACTTCTCGATAAAATATTTATTACTCTTAAAGCAGTGTTGAATTCAGGAGGTGACCCGGGGGGAAGGGGGGGGCATTCCCTCCGGAGCATTCGAATGTCCTTCCTGGAAGATTTGAGATTATATACTTTGAATGGATAAAATAAGCAAATCCCCCCCCCCCGGGCCAACAAAAATCCCTCCCGGAGAAAAGTGTCTGAATTCAACACTGCTCTTAAAGTATGAAAGAAAATCGGTGTTTGGTTTGGAATGAGACACCCTGTCATTTTATTCAATAATTGGAATACTACTCTGGTTTCCTAGACAAGAATTGTTTCTTGTTTAAAGTTTGTTAAATCTGGTTCCAATTAATGTGAGTAATAAAAATCGAACTATCGGGTAATCAGTTTATCGTGGTTTTATTTAATGCACTCTCTTGTGTAATAAGAAAATCACTGCTATGTATGATTTTGTAAAGTATAGAGGGGAGGGGTCTTTCCACGGTTAGTTTGCTCCTTGTAGCATCGGAAAAAGGATTCAGTCAGTGAAAAAAACTTTTTAGTTTCATACACAGTAAACTAGATGGCAGCACTAAATATTTTATATTAGTTCATTTCATTTTTCAAAATTTTGCTTGTTCTTTTTCCTTTTTTATCTTCTCATTATCTCTCATTCATAGCATTTTAATAGTTAATAGTATTTCTGTTTTACAGATTTTGAAAAGCATCTTTACTATTTGTATATACAGGTTGACCCTTCTTATCGCTGACCTATAGCTAATTTCTAAATTCCTAGTTTTAGAGGAGGTATTCTTCCAACGGCAAAAATTTAATATAATTTCATAAAATATATAAAATAAATATACAAAATATAATACAATAAACTTTATTTACATTGTAATCAGAAAAAAAAAATATATATTTTTTTCTTTTTTCAAGCATAAACGAATTTACATATACATAAATATACATACCGAATTTATTTTAAAGTTTACTAAATCCTTCTACACCTAATACATATATACCAAGATCCCAATGATACCCCCGTTTACTCTGGGGGGGGGGGGGGGGGGGGGGGAAGGCGGATAAACAAAATGTGAATAAAATTATAACAAAAAAGAAAATCATGCATCAGGCATACGCGTAAAGTTTTCAAAATTATTAGAAGGACTAAACTCAAACTCAAATAAAACTAATTTACTCTCAAACATATGCATGTGCGCGTGAGATCTATACCTATGTAATATTACTTATTTTAAATTCTCTTCTATTAAAATTAAACGGAATAGTATATATTAAAAACAAAATTACAATTTAATATATTGCATAAACATCATACGTAAAATTTTAAAACATTATAAAAATTAGAATAATTGAATATATGCACTGCATAAGAAGAAAAAAATCTTTGAAAAAAATGCTCTATTATTTTTGTCAATAAAAAAAAAAAAGAAAGAACGAAATTAAAAAATTTTGAGAAAAACAACTATTTTGACAAAAATGAATTATCTGCTGAAAGAAAGTGCATTAATTTTTTTATAAAATTGGTAGACAAAAAATTTGAGAAGTTTTTAAAATATAAATTACAATAAAAATAAAAGGAAAAAAATAAAAGAAAAAGAATCTTCGAAATTATTGGAGGTTCTGAAGCCTCAGGAGCCCATATAACTCAACGCCTATTACACCAGGAGCCCCACCAGTGACTGCGAGGTTCTGCTCTCAAAACTGGTAGAAGCCCCACCAGTGGCTGAGAGGTTCTGCTCTCGAAGCTGGTAGACGGGAGGTGCTGTGTTCGATCCCAATCGCGCCCGTCGGCCTAATCGTTCGGAGTTTTCGTGGTTTTCTTCGAGCCGTGGATTTATCCATGCGTAAATACGGGTTAGGTTCCCTTAGAAAGACCCCCACGAAGGGCATTCCTCCCGGGCCTATACCCCAAGTGTAGATAATTGGCCGTCAATAATCAACCCAACCCAAAGCTGGTAGACAGGGAGGTGCTGGGTTCAAACCCCTGTCGTGCTCGTTGACCTCACCGTTCGGAGTTTTCCGTGGTTTTATTCGAACCTTGCCGTGAATACGGGTTAGGATCCCTTAGAAAGACCCCCACGGAGGCCGCTCACCCTTAGGGCCTATATCCCTCGAGTAGATAATCGGCCGTCATGAAATCGACCAACCAACCAACCTATTACATCAGGCATAGATTATGAAACACTTTCCAATACTAACAGAATATTATTAAGAAATTTTATTTTTTCGTATAAAGAAATGATATATCTAACTAAAAACACATAACATCCGTTTTCAGCAATTGCTGTTCATATCCGCTAAATTTTCAAATTGCTTCGTGCAGCCCTGTATAGGATCTATACAATTTATACACAGAAACCTAACGATACACTAAAATATAGATAGGTTTTAAAAATGCATATCCCAGCAAAAAACGCACTGCAAGCAATTATAGATCGTAGATTCACCTCAAATAATTGTACAAGAAACCTCAGCAACGGAGAGAAAATTCATAGAAATTGGTTGGTGTATTCTACAACCAAAGACTCACTTTTCTGGTATTGCTGTCCATATCTGGTAATGTGTGCGAATTATTTCGTGCGGCGCTGCAAATGATCTATAAAATTTATACTTACCACGTTATACACTAAACATTTGATAAGTTTTAAAATGAATACCACAGCGAAAAATTCACTTTCAGTAAGTAAAGATCATAGTCAGGTCTGTAACCGGATTCTTTTATCAGTCTGTCCTCTGAATGAACATGAACGTTAAATTCTACGCTTTCCCTAATCTATAGAAAACATGTTGCAGTATTATAACATCTTTGAAATGCACCGCAAACGATTTTTCCCCATAGCATAAAGCAATGGAATTTTTTTGTGCGTCCCTGTAAACAACTTATAAATGTTACTTATTCGATACCCCCGGAAAAACTTCTTGTAACTGACCGCAATAATGCAGATCAATCTCATTATGTTTGAAATATCGTAACACCAATAAAACGCACCGAAACGATATTTTTCCGTAGACCATTATGTAACGGAATTCTTTTTGTGCCCCTGTAAACGAACTATAAATGGTACACACTTCATTTTCAATACAAAATATTCTATAAAAAAAACCTCAATAATATATAAAAACTACAAAGTAATCCGAGATTATATTTACGAGAGTTAGAGCACGGACAGATAGCAGACAGACGGCCAGACAAACCGATTTCATAAATAATTTTCAACTATGTTGGAAAGTGTTAAAAATGTAAAGGTAAAAAAAACAGTTTTTGCTATTAAAAAATATCTTGTTTACAATTACATTGAACCTCAATTTTACATAATATTGAATGATATGATATACAATTTAAAACTATAATAAAAAGTTTTAGAAAAAGCTTTTATATTCGCCATTGAAAGGAGCTACTTTCACAGTCATTTTATTTACAATTTGTTTATTTATTTATTTTTTTTTTTTTTTTTTTTTTCACACACACTGAAAAAAAAATTCTTGATTTTACGGTATAATACTGGCATCTCAGCTGCTCGTATTATACCGTAACATTAACATTAATAAGCAGTAAAATAAGTGGGCAGTGTATTACTGCTTATTTTACTGCTTATTACTGCTAATTTTGCGGTATAATACCAGCAGCTGAGATGCCAGTATTATACCGTAAAATCAACAGGTTTTTTTTTGCAGTGCAGAGTAAACGGAAGTACCATTTGGATGGGGAATTCAATCTCTAACCTTTGCAATATAATGAAATTTTCTTTAAGAAAGGATTAACTAAAACACAGAACAAATACTATCTATTTTATTTCTGGACAAAACAAGTCAAAAGTATATTCTTCTAATATGCCTGCCTCTTGTGGCAATCGCCTATCAAATGTTCCGAAAAAATAAACGAATGATGATCAGAAACTGTTACTTACTCGCCGTTAACAGTCTCTCATACTTTCTTCAAATGACAGGTCATTGTTGCTCGTGGGAAATGAGAGATAGTTAACTGATATTGATGGTTACTTTGGCGTTAAAGTGCTTTCTAATGACTGTAGTGTTTCATCATTTTGTTCGTATCAGTAATTATTTTCATGAAGGAATGAATCTTGCATTATTTTTTATCAGAGGATGTAAAAAATAAAACGTAAGCAACTAAGATATAGATCTTTGAGTTATGATGTTGTATGAAATAAATCTATAATTATCACGATTTGTATGAATTTCGTCAAATGACATATTTTAAGATATGGAAAATTTTATTTATTGTAACTTTTTTATCTTTTTTTACAGATAAGAGACGGGAGTCTCACTAAAACGCAATATTTTCCTGTCCCGAGCAATTCTGGCTAAATTAAAAAAATAATAATAAAAAAAACAGTTTTGAAACGTCGAATTTTCATAATTATCTGCTTCAAAAGCAAAGAGTAAACTTTTAAAATCTTTCATTCGCAGCCAACCAGGGCCGAAACCAGTTGGGAACAAGGTGGGGTCTAGCAACTTCTCGAACTCCCTTAGACTTCATAATCTTTCAATACTAATAGCATCTATATTACATTTAAAATTTTTGTTAACTTTGTAATAAAAAATTTTATGACAGGAGGGACTTGCCCTCAACTTCTATCATTAAATCCTTGCATTTACTATTTAAAAACCTTTACAGGTCAGGGCTGGGTTTTTGCCAGTAGAAAGTGGTTATAACCGGTTTTAACTGGCATAAACATATTTCATGACATAATATGAGAATTATTTAGTAGTATTAAATTCCTTAAGTACATTTTATTCAGGATAAATAACAAATAAAATATTGTGGATAGTTTTAATTAAAAAATAAATTTGTATTAGAAAAATGAGTAATGCAACAGATAAAATTTTTGTTATAATATAGTTGTGTAATTTTATTTATAAACAATTATTTGAGTATTTAAAATCTCAGTTTAAAAATCAAAATAGAAAACTATATTCAAATTTATAGTAGATAATATTAAAGTTATTGCATTGTATTATTTATTTAAAGATACTCTGAAAAGTGATTTGTTAAAATATCATAGAAATTTTTGTAAATATCTTTTTTTTTTCTTTTAAATAGAAATTCAACTGTAAACAGTAATATTAATAGTTAAACTTATACAGCATTAGATTACCATTAAGAAAATTTATGTTTTTCAACAGAAAGAAAATTAGTATTATATAAACAAAGTATATTTATATGATCATTTTGAAACTTTTTACTTCTCTGAATAACATTCATAATCTTTAATTTTAATTTTTAACTTAGTTGTTTGCATATCAAATACATGTGTGAATTATGAATCATTGCAGATTAAAGTTCTTATTAGTATTATTTCTTAGTTTCTGCTATGCCGGTTTTAACCGGTTACAACCACTGGTTTTAACCATCCTGGCAGAAAGTTACTAACCCAGTTACAGGGGCAAAATAGTCAGACTTCAACCCCCTTCCTTTTGAATGTTAAACTCCATGGAGTTTATTCGTATTTTTAAATTTCTTACCAGAAAAGTTTTTTTTTTCTGTGTATTCATCTTAAGTGATGTCTCTTTTCTTTTAGCTTGGGATTTTTTCTCATATTTAATCATTTAAAAGTGTTAAAATCTTTGTTATGTATTCATATATATGTTTATACATCTGAGTTCGTGTGTGTCTGCAATACTATCTTTCTATAAATCTGTTTATACCTTCCCTTATCTATGGATATCAAAACATGAAAAAAAAGTCCTTCGGGCCTGTACCTGGAGGAAAAAAAGTAGCTTCCATACTCCTTGTTTTAAAAAAAATCAGCTAATTTTACTCAAACACTCGAAGATAAAATGCGCGGAACCCAATTATAGAAGATTCAATCCCAGTTTTCGTCAATACTGAATTTGAATGAGAATTTCGCCAAATTAGTCAGCTAAAACATTAACGCCATAAATGAAGCCAAGTTGGCTTCATTTATGGAGATTTATTTTTGATCGCCAAGTATCACTAAGTTTGGCAAAAGTGTGACTCTGGTGGATATGACTAAGTAGTTTTAAACGTATGAGAATAGCAACAATGGTTATAATGATTAAAGAAAATTTGCGAGAAACCACGTTATCTAAAGCCAAAAAAAGAAGAAGAAAAACTTGGTTAAGGAAAAATTAGCCACCCTATAATTTCAAACTGCTATATCTCAGTCATTTTTTTAAGATAGAGGAAAAACAAAAAATGCTCCGGAATCCTTATACCAAGGTCGAGCACTTAAAATCAATTTCAAATTTTTTTTGTTCATCTTTTTGAATTTTTTGAATTTTTTAAAAACTTAAGTGGCCGCCATTTTGGAACAAGATGACGGATGAAGCTGGCCAACGAACTCGGTCGAGACCTTGGTATGTACTGTACACATGCTCAACGACATCCAAATTGGCTCATAAATAAGAGAGTTACAGCATGACAAATGTCAGATATATAATAAATATATATATGGATATAAATATATAGACATATATATAAATCAACATTTGAACGGAGGGTGGTTTTGGAGTTTGGGCGTCATGATTGGTTAAAATATACTGAAATTTTTCGGAATTGCTTTCCTCCGAACTGTTGCAATAGGTAGATTTTTGCTTTTTGTACTGGAAGCTACCTAAAAATCGTAAATGTATAAGACGTCTCAAGAAAATCTTTACAACTTCAATATTCTACTTAAGAATATTAATAATATTAATAATATTTACTTTAATATATCTTAATCTTTGGCAGATTTCAAGAATAACACTAAAATAGTCCTTGTACATTATAAAAATCTTAGTAAAATTTCAGTAAAATACATTTACAAAAAAAAAAAAAATTAATCACATATTTTATTTTTGAAAACAATAATAATTATTATTATTATAAAAATAATTCTAAAATTTATTTATTTGTTCTTTTAGATTAGTTATTTATAAAAACTTATTTCATAAAAACTAAAGATGAACTTTGAAACTCAAGATGCTTTTTTGATAAACTAAATTATAAGCTCTAAATAGTTTTCCTTTAGGCTCTTTAGGCTTTAAAATAAATCATTTTTTCCTTTCAAAAAATATCTGCATTATTTTTACGCCTACCAACATTATCTAACATACATAATTTAAATTAATATTTTTTAATCGAAAAATTATTTTTGGATAAATACACAATTTTACATATAATTTTTAAAATACTAGGAAATCCAACACGGTCTTCCCGGATTACAGAACGTTGGGAAGAAAGCCCTTTTCTTTCTTTCTTTTTTTTTCTTTTTTCTTTTTTTTTTAATTAAAAATTCCATTATTTTTTTATACGAAAAAATTGCAGTAAAGGCTAAATTTATTGGCCAGATGTTATCACGGTCAATATGACGTCAACATTACTCACGGACATAGCTTTGCTTTATAATATACATATTACATATACTAGTTGTCATTATATTTAATATAGGCATATTTCCAAAATCCAATGTTTTCTGCTCTCTTTATTGCCATTAAATTGTTTTGCTATATTCACATACACACTAAAAAGAAAAATGTGTAATTTAATTATTACCATCCTCTGCTGCAAAACTTCGTATGCATTCTTATCTCTATCACTTTTGCTTTTATTTTGCAGCAGAAAGGATAAAGAAAACAAACAATTAAACTTCATTCACGTGAAAATTTAAAATATATACACTGAAAAAAAAAAAAAATGTTGATTTTACAGTATAATACTGGCACCCCAGCTGTCAGTATTATACCGTAAAATTTACAGTAATAAACAGTAAAATAAGCAGTAATACGCTGCCGCGCATGCGCAGTAGCATATTACTGTTTATTACTTTTAATTTTACGGTATAATACTAGCAGCTGGGATGCCAGTATTATACTGTAAAATCAACTTTTTTTTTTTTCAGTGTATATATATATAAGTAGTAATACTATTAATTATCAATTTTATAAATTTTGAATTGTTTATGAATTATTTAATTTTATATTTAAATCAATCTATGAAATCTAAAATATATTTAGTAGTAGTATAAATAAAACATTAATTATTTAATAACAAGTCTAACATATATTTAAGTAGTAGTAAAAATAAAACATTAATTATTTAATAATAAGTCTATAATATATATCAGTGGATTAATACAGCTGGTAGCAAATAGCACTCTGATTTAAAATAATATCTCTTTTACATAAAATATTCTCGTTAAGATTAACTAAATATTAATTATGAATAATTATAATACCAACAGATGGCGACACTTTACCTGTAAGGTAGATGAGGATTATATTGTTAATATTATGTTTAATTTAACTATAGAGGGAGCTATTGTTTGTATATTAATTTTACTTTCAGGGTTTAAAATTAGATGTAGTAATTATATATTCACGGATATAATTTTGTTATATGTGTATTATTAACAGAATAATTTTGTGTGTTTTTGAATCATTTTGTGTTGGGGTGTAATCGATGGGGCTGTGTTTAAAATAGTGTGCTCTCAACTTGTCTTTCAAATCATTTCTCTCAACTCGATCTGGTGGTAATTTCGTGAGGTGATTTATAAAGTTTCTAGGATAATCGATGTGAGTGAAATTTTATATATTCTTAATGGTTTTTTATTTCCAATTTAAATAATTCCAATTTTAATATTTCCAATTGTTGTCTGGTAATAGTTCAGTATACCTGGATGATTCTACTGTTCTTAGCATTATGCCAGTAGAATTATGAAATACTGAACTATTTTTAAAATACATGTGGGTGCATCCAGGCTGATGAGTACACATACATGTATTTTTTCATATCCAATTCATATTTAATTTTATTGTGGTCCAATATTCCATTGTATATGGTTCATATTTAATTTATTAATCCATTTGTATTTACTTAATAGCAACTCCAATTTATAATTTGTTTTTGTTTTTTTTCTTTTTCTCTCTTTTTCTCTCTTTTTCTCTCTTTTTCTTTTTAAATATTCTTCAAGTATGAGTAAATTTGGCCAATTACCATTGAAGCACGAGCTATGGTAATATTATAATTGCACATGTTAAATATTAGCTATGTGGTATTCTGTCTACACAATATTATTAATTATCTCTTTGGAGATTTAAGTAGAATGATAATAGAACTTGATATGTTTTTGAAATTCATAGATATTATAATTATATATATATATATATATATATATATATACACTAACTTTTGAACTTTGGATGAGAAGAATAAACAGTTAAATTTCATTCTTAAAAAACTGAATCTTTCCTCGGATAAATTTAAAAAATACATTACACTAACTTTTAAACGTTTCATGGGAAAAAATAATGTTACTGCTGTTTAACGATGTAAAGAGAATGGAAATAGTTTCTCTTTCCTCCTTTGAGAAATGAAGGCTTTATATATTTTTTCCTAAACTGAGCTCGTATAAAGAGAATTAGGTCACTGGGAAACGAATGAAAAAAAATCATGCATCAAGCATAGATTATGAAACACTTTCCAACACATTCAGAATTTGTAACAAATGTTTTTGCTTGTAAACAAAACTTCCCCGTTTAATAAGGTGAAAGATGATATCGTAAGTAAACAATTTTGACAAACGCATAACACATTTTCAAACCCAATTTCAGAAATTACCATCTATATTCGAAAAAAATATCTGATTTATTTTGTGCAGCCCTATATATTATCTATAGGTATGTATATACACTGCATAGTATGCAAACATTTAGTTCAGTAAGGAAACACAACACAGTTGAAATTTTTCCTTCAGCAATTTCCGCCAATAAATGAAAATGTACTCAAATTATTTTGTGAAGCCCTGTATATGATCTATAGAATATATAAACACCAAGTAATGTGCAAAAAAGGTAATTACAATTAAAAACACATACCACATCTGAAAACGCACTTCCAGCAATTATCGCGAATAGACAGTACAGTACTGTAACAGAATTATTTTGTAGCTCTCTGTAAATGAACGATAAACGCTATGCACACCGTATTCTACAGTAAGCATGTTGTAGTGCATATCAGTGATGCATATCAATTTCAATATGTATGAAAAGGTATAAGATCAATGAAATACATTGCAAACGATTTTCCCCCATAGACCATAATGTAGCAGGATTCTTTTGAGTGTCCCTGTAAATGTTTTTTGAATGCTACAAACTTCATTTTCGATACCGAATGTGCCATAGTAAATTTCATTAAAATACATCAATTACATGACAATCCGAGTATACTTACGCAAGTTAGAGCACAGACAGACAGGCGGCAAAACAAACCGGAGTCATAAACACTTTTCAACTATCTTGAAAAGTGTTAAAAAGTCACAAAAATAAATTGTCTTGAATGAATATTATTCTGTTTCAGAGAGATAAAAACGATGAATTGTTGCTGAATATTCAATTTTTTAAAAAAAGTAAATAGGATAAGAGAACAGAAATTGAAAATTATTTTTCTTTTGAAATTCCATTTACAAAGCGTATTCCATAAAAACTGAGAGTTATATTTTTACGTAAGTGGCAACACCGCGAAACTAAAAAATAAAACTGAAGGAGATTTTTTCAAATTGTTAACTATATACGTTTATAAATATTTTAAACGAAGCATGCGGTTTTATTTTCCTAATTTTGTGCTTGTTTAAAGAACTGTTTTTATTTGCCCTGCAGAAATGGAGGTGAGTGATTCACAGTTAAAAAACGAAAAGCGTTGTGCCATGAAATTTTGCTACGTTTGTGCAAAACAGCTCCAGAAACAGTTAAGTTAAAATGAAAGAAGCTTACAAACACAAATGTTTTGGTGAGTCTATGATTTTTAGATGGCATGGCGATTTCAAAAAAGGACGTTTGTCTGCAGATCTGGCTCCTAAGCCTGGCCGACCAGAAAGTGTTGTGAATGATCGAAATGTTAACACTGTGTGGTAAATCTTGCAAGTAAATCGGCGAATGACATGTGAGGAGAGAGCGGCATCAACTAACATTTCGAAAACGTCGATATTTCGCATTCTACGCAACAATTTACAGCTTCGCCATGTTTGTTCCAGATGGTTCCCTCATCACATTACTAAAGAACAAATGCAAACAAGAATTCAAACAAGAAAATTTTGAAATTCACCAATGTTGTGAGTGGAAACAGATGCTTCAATATGATCCGAATTTCCTAAAGACTGTAATAACAGGTGATGAAACTTGGGTGCATCATTTTGATCCCCTTACCAAGTCCGCAACATACAAGTGTATGAAAACACACTCGTTCTCCGCCTCCGAAAAAAATCCTACAAACCAAATCTGCTGCAAAGGTCATGATGATTATTTTCTTTGATCATAAAGGTGTAATCTATCTGCGTGCTGTGCCTCCAAAAACTACTGTGAATGGTGAATATTATGTTTCAGTTTTGAAAATTTTGCGACAACACATATCGAGAAAGCGTCTTGAATTGGTAGGGAATTGGACATTACATCACGATAATGTTCGCTCGTATGTAGCTTTTTCTGTTCAGCAATGTCTTAGTAAATGCAATATTAAAATCGTGCCATATTTCCCTTACAGTCTAGATCTAGATCTTGCCTCGTGCGATTTCTGGCTGTTTCCAACGTTGAAGGAGGAGCTCTGTGGACCGTGGCAGAAAACTTAATAGAGATTCTGAAGTTATTTCAACAGTGCAGGGTTCTTTGAAGCAACTTCCAAAAAAAGGGCTCCTCTACTTGTTTTGAAAAGTGGGTTGAACGATGGGACCGTTGCATATCATCTGAGGGAAGGTATTTTGAAAAAGAATGATGCTTTTTAGCTCACAGGCTATCAAAGCCTGAGAGCTTATGTGCCCGCCGGTTCTGTACGTACGTATGTATGTATGTATGTATGTACGTAACGCGATAACTCTTCATAGAAATATCCGTTTACCTTCAAATTTTGTTTATAGGTTCACTGTGTTAAGGCGCTTCCCTGATTAGTTTTTGGGATTGATTGTTTAAGTATAAAGGGGGATCGGGGGGGCTAATCCCCCCCCCCCTTAATTTATATAAATGGGTTTTTCATGCAGAATTATCCCATTTGCTTCAAAATTTGTTTATAGGTTCATTGGGTTAAGACGCTTCCCTGATTAGTTTTCGGGATTGATTGGTTAAGTATAAAGGGGGGGGAAACGGGGGGCCTATCCCCCCCCTAATTTAGATAAATGGGTTTTTCATGCAGAATTATGGATTTTCTTCAAATTTTGTATATATATTCATTGTAATTAGAGACTTCCCTGATTAGTTTAAGGGGTTCATTAGTTAACTATGAGGGGGGGGGGGTAACGGGGGGATTACCCACCTTAATATACTGTTGATTTCTTTATTTTTCTCTTATTTCAGATTCTTTGAAATAAGAGTATAATATGCAATTAGTGTGAATAGCCTGTGAGTTCAATGCCCTCAGTTTAACTGGGCAGTTTTATTTTTATTTTTATTTATTTTATTTTTTTTGCTGTAAATATATTTCTTGATTTTTTATGATTTTACTCTCAGTTTCTATGTATCCCTTTGTATATCTGCTTAAAATTTTATTATCATAATTCCGAAATTTTTAGAAAGCGTTTCAGATGCATTCTGTCAGAATATGGCTTTCAAAGCCATAGTAGTTAGGGATTAGTAAAAATATTTATAATTTGCTTCTGCAGATAAATTGTAATGAATTTACTATTGAATGACATTTAAACATTCTCAGTTTCCAGATATAATCTCATATTTCGGATTTGTGTTGAAAATGTAAAAATGTATTTATATTTTGTTAATGACATTGCCACCGAAGTTAATACTTTATTAATAAAAGTTAGATTTATACCAAATTAAGTGGTGCATTTTACTCTGGACTGGTGAACTTATTCTCTATGTCCGAATGAGTAGATTAATAACAATAGTGTTTTTCAACTGTAGCGTTAAGTTTTATATCACTGTTTAATAATAAACTTACGCTATTAATCAATATTTAAAAAATATATATAATAAATTTTATTTACCATTTCTAAATTGAAAATTATATTTCTTTTTCCTTGTTTTGAAGGCCGGCAAAATTTTAGATTCACTTAATACTATATTCATTTATATTATTTAGACATCCATCACAAGTCCTCAAAAACCAAAATTTTCTTCTCTTTTTGTTTCCATTAAACGAATTTTCATCAATTCCCAGAAAAGAAAAAATAATAAAACAGGAATTTATTTATTGCTGTCCTCTATTTGAAAATATGTTTTTATTTTTTCTCTCATCAGTTACACTTTTATTTTATAGAAGCAATTGTAAAAAAAAAAAAAAAAAAAGAAGAAGAAGAAGAAGAAAAAGAAAGAAAAAAGAATCGTACTTCATTTTAAAACAACTGAATTTTCCTCTGAGGAAATTAAATATATATATATGCATACACTAACTTTTAAATGTTGGATGGAAAAAAATAATGTTACTGCTGTTTAAAGATGTAAAGAAAATGGGAGTAGTTTCTTTTTTTCTCCTCAGAGAAATGAAAACTTAATCCTTTTCCTAAATTGAGCTCTTATAAAGAAATTAAGCTACTGGAAGACTAATGTTTTTTTTTTTTGTTTTTTGTTTTTTTTTTCCTTAAAAAAAAAAAAAAGACAGAAATAAAATTTTCTTGAACGAATATTTTTCTATTTAAGAGAGATAAAAATCGTAAATTGTTGCTGAAAATTCAATTTGATAGGGAAAAAAATGCAATTGGGATAAAAGAATGTAAATTCCAAATTATGTTTATTTTGAAATTTCATTTATATCTGATAAAATTGTTCGGTACTTTTCAGTTAGCCGGGCGCCAGTGACATATGTACATATATATATATATACACGCATATATCTACATATACATATACATATATATATATATACATATTTATATATATGCAGAAAAGTACCAGTTTTTCTTGTCATAATCAAGAAAATCTGAAAAAAAAACCCGACAAAATATGTTATAATTTTTTTTCTACATATATAATCATTAAATAACAACACAAAACATCATACAACAATTGAAGAAGGGGGGGGGGGGACATTAAATATGAAAAATGAACACGTACCTGTTTGAATAATATCCAGAATTATGTAGAGAAAAAGGTAAATAAATATATCAAGAGAATTTAAAATAAGGAGGAATATATAAAAGATTAGAGGAAAAATAAAAATAAAAATAAAAACCTGGAAGATTGAACTCAAAACTGTTATGAAATGTATTAATAAATTAACAAATAACGAAAAAAATTGAAATTTTAAAATAGATGAAATATTTTAAATAATTGTGGAACTGTGGCAGAATTATCAAGCCCAAATTACCATAGATTCTACAAAAAAAAATGTATGATTTCATCTTTGTACGAACTATTAAGTTAGAACTGTACAAAATCTGGGCTATCATACATTAAAAAACCAGAATTAAGATATTAGAAATGAAAAATATAAAAAAAAGTAAGGATAATATCCCCATTATTAACCATGAAGAAAAGTGGTTAACTAAAAAAAAAGAACAAAAAATCATGCCTCAAGCATAGATTATGAAAAATTTTCGAACACAGCCAAAAAACTGTAAAGAAACGTCACCGTTAAATAAGGTGAAAGAAAATATGTAAGTAAACAGTTTAGAAAACATATAACACATTGAAAAATACAGTTTTCGAAATTACCTTCGATGGAAATGCATTCGAAATCTTTTGTACAGCCCTGTATATTATTTGAAGGCTTTTGTACATACCACATATTAAGCTAAAAGGCAACTTAAAACTCTTACAGCAATTACCAACCCTAAATGACAATGTATATTTTTTTTTTGCGTAGCCCTGTGTATGAATTTATTTATATTCCACAAACTTTTATTAGTCTACTAAATATAGTTCAGCAGGAAAATGCGTACACTGTAAAAAATGACCAATGTTTCTTATTTTATGAAAATATGTTATAACCACGAACGAAAATATAATATAATCTTCTGAGTTATCCGAAATTTCAAATAGCATGTTACATTGTCTTTTGAATCCCCAGAAACGAATACATTTTCAAAATTTAAAGAATAATTTATAAAAACAAATTATTTTTAGCTGCCCGAATTTTTCAGAAACGTTTCCGAAGGGTTTTTATAGTGTATTAATGAGTGTCCTCAGCCTGAAATACCTGTTTTTCGAATGCTATCAATTCTGAAGTAAACATTTTCATGCTCAAAAAAATTTTTTAACAAACAAACATGCAAAATTAACAGCGTTAACAATAACATTAAAATTAAGATTATTTCTTTACTCTTTCATGTATAAATTAACTTATGCGGCTGAAAACGCGTACTTGAGAATGGTAAAATTCGAAATCAGGTATTCCAGCCTGAGGACACTCATTAATACACTATAAAAACCCTTCGGAAACGTTTCTGAAAAATTCGGGCAGCTAAAAATAATTTGTTTTTATAAATTATTCTTTAAATTTTGAAAATGTATTCGTTTCTGGGGATTCAAAAAACAATGTAACATGCTATTTGAAATTTCGGATAACTCAGAAGATTATATTATATTTTCGTTCGTGGTTACAGCATATTTTCATAAAATAAGAAACATTGGTCATATTTTACATTGTAACACAATTAAAAAGCATCTTTAAGCAACTCACTTCCATAGTCTGTAATACTTACGGATTCCCTTGTGTAGCCCTGTATATGATCAACCGAGTTTATAAACACACACGTAATATGAACAAATTTAGTTAAACTTAAAAACGTAAACCAAAGTTGAAAACGCACTTATCACACATAGACTGTAGATATCGCACATGACTGTAACGGAAATCTTTTGTGAATCCCTGTAAATAAACGCAATGCACAACACACTTTCAAGAGAGCAATTTATAGTACACCTCAGTAATGCATATTATTTTCATTACGTTTGAAATAATGAAATATATCACTAAATTACACTGCAAACGATTTATTTCCCATAGAACAATGTGTAACAGAATTCTTTTGTTTGACCCTATAAATGAATAATAAACACTTTGCACCCTATATTCCACAAATAGCATGTTTTACTGCTCTTCATAATTATATATCAATTTCATCATGTTTTAAATGACGTAAAATCATCAAAATGCACTTGAAATAATTATTTCCCATTGACTGTAATGTAACGGAATACTTCTGACTGTCCCTAGAAAAAAAAAAACTATAAGTGCTACACACTTCATTTGAAATAAGGAACATGCTATAGTAAACGACAATAACATATAAAAATATCAGGGCAATCCGAGTATATTTACGCGAGTTAGAGCACGGACAAACGGCCAGACGGCCAGACAAACTGAAGTCAGAAACACTTTTCAGCTAGGTTGGAAAGTGTTAAATAAGTAAATAATTCAACAAATCTTCACCTGTTGCCAGTACATAACTATTAATTCACTAGATGAATTACAACAGAAGTGAATGATTCTCAAATATTCAAACTATGACAAGTGAATTACATACAAGCGTTAAAACTAGAATTAAGTAACGTTAAGGAACAATGCTGCCACCTAATGGCTGTTCAAGAAAGAGCATTCAAGTCAGGTAAATAATAAATTTAGATACAAATAAAATTTAGATAAAATTAAAGAAATATGATTAATGAAGTTAATTAGATATGACATTGTGCCATATAAATCAAAGGAATTAAATAAAATTCTGTAGATTAAATTAAAACTGCCTACTAGATGATATAAAATCATTATTATTATATAGAAAGGAAGTGTATTGTAAGAATTATTATTAATTTGGAGTAAATAATTATATATATATATATATATTTAGATATAATAAAGTGTGATAATTTATGAAGTGGTTAAAGTGACATTGTCCCAAAAAAATCAAAAAGGTTAATGAAATATAACATAAAGTAAATGCTATAAAACGATTTTTATTTAAAAAATGAAGTGAACAGAATTAGCAACAGAATAACATGTAATTAAAGGATGCAAAATAAACTAATAACCCACTCTCTCGCCTTTCTTTTTTTTTTTTTTTTTTGTAATTCTGTTGCATTCTGCTATTGTTTTAGTTTCATACAACAGTCGAAGAAAAAAGATGACAAACATCTCCAAATTAATGCAGTCGTAATAGGAACTTTAAGCAGTAGTAAGCCGAGCAGTATGTAGAATGAAGGAAAAAAGAACACGATGGCACTGAATTCATTTATTAAAAAACAATCATTTTTAGATTTCGGGGAAATTCTCTCGTTAGTTGATAAAATTCATTCCAGATCAAATGGCAAAAAATTCCATCGTCTAAAAAAAGCCGAAAAATCGAACAGTCGCTCCTTTTAATCAACGCCGCCGGAAAAAATTCCACTGAAAATCGAGAGGTACATTTCACTGGCCCCTCCACCCCCGGACTTTTGAATTTCGTATTCACCAATCGTTTGTACTTCGTTAGTACCGGTAAGTACCGAGAGATTTTCGTTTGTACCGGCTCCGGTACCGAGTTATTCTAAATTCAAGGTGGAGGGGCCAGTGAAACGAGATTTCCCATAGTAAAAAAATGAAGTGTTTCAGATTTTGACGAAATTTTGTCAGTCGTTTGTACTACGTTAGTACCGGTAAGTACCGAGATATTTTCGTTTGTACCGGCTCCGGTACCGAGTTATTCTAAATTCAAGGTGGAGGGGCCAGTGAAACGGGATTTCCCATAGTAAAAAAATGAAGTGTTTCAGATTTTGACGAAAATTTGTCAGTCGTTTGTACTACGTTAGTACCGGTAAGTACCGAGATATTTTCGTTTGTACCGGCTCCGGTACCGAGTTATTCTAAATTCAAGGTGGAGGGGCCAGTGAAACGGGATTTCCCATAGTAAAAAAATGAAGTGTTTCAGATTTTGACGAAAATTTGTCAGTCGTTTGTACTACGTTAGTACCGGTAAGTACCGAGATATTTTCGTTTGTACCGGCTCCGGTACCGAGTTATTCAATTTTTTAGTTTGAGGGACCATTTCACTGGCCCCTCCACCACAGGACCTGGCAATTTTGCATTCACCAATCGTTTGTACTTCGTTAGTACCGGTAAGTACCGGGAGATTTCCGTTTGTACCGGCTCCGGTACCGAGTTATTCAATTTTTTAGTTTGAGGGACCATTTCACTGGCCCCTCCACCCCCACCTTGGCAATTTTGCATTCACCAATCGTTTGTACTTCGTTAGTACCGGTAAGTACCGAGAGATTTTCGTTTGTACCGGCTCCGGTACCGAGTTATTCTAAATTCAAGGTGGAGGGGCCAGTGAAACGAGATTTCCCATAGTAAAAAAATGAAGTGTTTCAGATTTTGACGAAAATTTGTCAGTCGTTTGTGCTACGTTAGTACCGGTAAGTACCGAGATATTTTCGTTTGTACCGGCTCCGGTACCGAGTTATTCAATTTTTTAGTTTGAGGGACCATTTCACTGGCCCCTCCACCACAGGACCTGGCAATTTTGCATTCACCAATCGTTTGTACTTCGTTAGTACCGGTAAGTACCGGGAGATTTCCGTTTGTACCGGCTCCGGTACCGAGTTATTCAATTTTTTAGTTTGACGGACCATTTCACTGACCCCTCCACCACAGGACCTGGCAATTTCGCATTCACCAATCGTTTGTACTTCGGTAGTACCGGTAAGTACCGGGAGATTTCCGTTTGTACCGGCTCCGGTACCGAGTTATTCAATTTTTTAGTTTGAGGGACCATTTCACTGGCCCCTCCACCCCCGGACTTTTGAATTTCGTATTCACCAATCGTTTGTACTTCGTTAGTAACGGTAAGTACCGAGATATTTTCGTTTGTACCGGCTCCGGTACCGAGTTATTCTAAATTCAAGGTGGAGGGGCCAGTGAAACGGGATTTCCCATAGTAAAAAAATGAAGTGTTTCAGATTTTGACGAAATTTTGTCAGTCGTTTGTACTACGTTAGTACCGGTAAGTACCGAGATATTTTCGTTTGTACCGGCTCCGGTACCGAGTTATTCTAAATTCAAGGTGGAGGGGCCAGTGAAACGGGATTTCCCATAGTAAAAAAATGAAGTGTTTCAGATTTTGACGAAAATTTGTCAGTCGTTTGTACTACGTTAGTACCGGTAAGTACCGAGATATTTTCGTTTGTACCGGCTCCGGTACCGAGTTATTCTAAATTCAAGGTGGAGGGGCCAGTGAAACGGGATTTCCCATAGTAAAAAAATGAAGTGTTTCAGATTTTGACGAAAATTTGTCAGTCGTTTGTACTACGTTAGTACCGGTAAGTACCGAGATATTTTCGTTTGTACCGGCTCCGGTACCGAGTTATTCAATTTTTTAGTTTGAGGGACACTTTCACTGGCCCCTCCACCCCCGCCTTGGCAATTTCGCATTCACCAATCGTTTGTACTTCGTTAGTACCGGTAAGTACCGAGAGATTTTCGTTTGTACTGGCTCCGGTACCAAGTTATTCTAATTTTTAGTCTGAGGGACCATTTCACTGGACCCTCCACCCCCGGACCTGGCAATTTCGCATTCACCAAACGTTTGTACTGCGTTAGTACCGGTAAGTACCAAGAGATTTTCGTTTGTACCGGCTCCGGTACAGAGTTATTCTAAATTCAAGGTGGAGGGGCCTGTGAAACGGGATTTCCCATAGTAAAAAATGAAGTGTTTCAGATTTTGACGAAAATTTGTCAGTCGTTTGTAGTACGTTAGTACCGGTAAGTACTGAGAGATTTTCGTTTGTACCGGCTCCGGTACCGAGATATTAAAAATTTTACGTAGAGGCACCATTTCACTAGCCCCTCCAGTACCGGACCTGGAAATTTCGCATAACTAATCGTTTTTATTTCATTGGTACCGGTCAGTACCGAAATATTTTCGTTTGTACCGGCTCCGGTAGAGAGTTATTCAAAGCTTATTTAGGAGGTACCATTTCACTAGCTCCTCCACCGCGTGACCTAGAAATTTTGCGTGCCCTAATCGTCTTTATTGGTTCATCACTGGGCATATATGTACAGAGAGAATTTCGTTTGTACCGGCTCCGGTAAGGAGAAATTTCAGATTTTAAGATTTAGAGGCCCTTTTACTGGCTCCTCCACCCCCGAATCTGGAAATTTCGTATACACGAATAGTTTATATTTCGTTAGTACTGAATGTACCGACAGATTTTCGATTGTATCGTCTCTGGCACAGAGATATTCACTTGTTTAGGTGGCGGGAACATTTCATTTTCCCTTCCACCCGCGGAGCAGGAAAGTTCGCATACACCAATTGTTTGTACATCAATAGTACCGGTAAGTAACAAGATATTTTGTTTTTATCGCTTTCGGTACCGTGTTATTTAAAATGCAAGGTGGAATAGCTGGTGAAACGATAATTTCTCGTTGTTGAAAAATAAAGAATTTCCAATGTTGTTTAAATTGATTTTTTTATTTGACTTTTATTCTTTATGTATGCTTTGTTTTCCAAAGTTTAATTTTCACTGTTTTTTTTTAAAATTATTTTGTACATGGATAAAAGATTATTTATTTTAAATTGTTAAATTATGCAATATATTTTTTATGAATACCATAATATATATATTAAAAAAATTCTTCGAATAAAGTACCATTCTGTTGAACGCAATTGTCTGTTTATTTGTTTGTTTATTTATTTATTTGTGTGTGTGTGTGTGTTTTGATATTGGCTTGGAAATCTAGAGCACGTAGAAGTAAGAAAGCAGGTCCGAATGCAGCTGATGCAGATTTTTCATTTTTTTCCTGATTAGCGGATATATTAATTAAAAACCATAATAAACATTGCAAAATGTCAGTTTTCTATACCAAAACGGAAATTTCGAGATCCTTGAATCAGAGAACAAGAAAGTGTGGACAAACATTCCTTTTTGTTTCGCATTTCAAAACTGCCGCAGATCGAAATACGATAAAATTAAAAAAATACCCATTTATTCTGGGTACTTTCCTGATCCTCAAAATGTTATTAGTTAAAAAAATATTTGTTGTTTCAAAGACAGTATTTTCCAAACGTTGATTTTGTGTTTTTTTTTCCTTCCGCATATTTACAAGTTCGCATCCTGTTTCCTGAACGAAAAATAATAATAATAATTATTATTTTTACCAAAAAAAAAAAAAAAAAAAAAAAAAAAAAAAATCTGAATGCCAATTTTAAGTTTTCGTTTTTTAAGCAGATTTTAAATTCATTATGAGCTTTTCAAAACAAAATACAAAAAAAAAAAAAAAAATAAAATAAAATAAATAAATACATAATAAAAATAAAAATAAAAACACTATTCCTGTTACTTTTCAATATTTACTATCCCCCTCCCCCCCCCTACTAGAGCCGAATTCTGGCTGGGCCACTGGTATCCGGAAAGTACCAAGAATAAATGGGTATTTTTTATTTTTTTCGCATTTCGATCTGCGGCAATTTCAAAATGCGAAAAAAAAAAGGAATGTTTGTCCACACTTCATTGTTCTCTGCTTCAAGAATCTAAGAATTTCCGTTTTGCAATAGAAATCTGCGCCAGCGTGACATTTTGCGATGTTCATTATGGATTTTAATTAATATCTACACTAATCAGCTAAAAAAAAAAAAAAATGAAAAATCTGCTTCAGTTGCATTCGGACCTGCCTTTCATACTTCTACGTGCGGTAGATTTCTAAGCCAACATCAACACACACACACACCCACACACTTAAATAAATAAACAAATATATAAACAGACAATTGCGTTCAACAGACTGGTACTTTATTCGAAATTTTTTTTAATATATATATTATGGTAATCATACAAAATATATTATATAATTTAACAATTTAAAAAATAATAATCTTTTATCCATGTACAAAATAATTTAAAAGAATACCAGTGAAAATTAAACTTTGGAAAGCAAAGCATACATCTACTATATATATAAAACACAAACGAAAATTTCATTCCGTTCCTTTCTAACTCGAGTTCCACTGCATGGATTTTGATGGAACTTGCGTTGTTCGATAGATAATTTTTCGGGGAAGGTTTTAATATATAACACAACGTTCTACGTTTATTAGTTATAGAATTATGATGGAAAGTTCTGTTATTTTGGCCGAAAAGGTTACCATTGCTAATTTTTTGGCGATCATTACTGTTGCAGAAAGAAATGAAAAGGCTATACTATACATGTCGAAAAATAAAAGAAAAACTGTTACTAATTTTATTTAAAAAAAAAAGAAAGAAAAAGAAAGAAAAAAGAAAGAGAAAGAAAAAAAAGAGCTGTGATGGGAGAATATTATAAAACGAAAATATTCAATTTAAACATGATTGGGAATGTTCGTAATGCTTAAAAAATTATTCAAGGGGCAAGATTTTAATATTGAAACAATATTTGGCGATGTATCTTTTGTTTTTGCCGATTTTGATTTTACTTTTGACCCCAAACAATTTGATTTTAAGCCAAAAGGTGTCTTTTTTTGTTGCAAAAAGAATTGAAATGGCTATACGTCGGGAAAAATAAAAGAAAAAACTGTTTCTAATTTTATTTTAAAAAAAGAAAGAGAAGAAAAAAAAAAGAAAAACAGTTTTGATGAGAGATTTTAAGCCAAAAGGTTTTTTTAAGTGTACGACTGCATTTTTGCAGTATTTTTTTTGGTACTTTTCGGTTAGCCGGGCGCCAGTGATATATATATACATGTATATATATATACACTTGTATCTACACAAATACATGTATATACATACATATATCTACACAAATACATGTATATACATACATATATATACACTTATATGTATGAATATATACATATATCAGAGGCGCCCAAGTAACCGAAAAGTACCTTTTTAAAATTCAAATGCAAACTATATTAATGGCAATATACTTCTATTTAATTTTACATATATGAAATTTCGTTACGGCTGCTTATAATTCGAGTTCTGCTGGATGGATTTTCGTAGAACTTAAACTGTAAGATAATTTTTCAGGGAAGGTTTTATTGTATAACATATCGTTCTACGTAGCTTAGTTATAGAATTATTCTGGGAAGTTCTATAATCAGATCAATCCGATTATGAAATATTAGCCTTTTTAAAATATTTTGCCGAATGGATTTCGATGGAACCTACACTGTTAGATAATTTTCTACACTCTAAAATTGGAAGGAGTGAGAAGTTGACTCTTTGGAAGAGTGAGAGGCATTTTCACTCTTTTAGGAGTGAATTTTATAAATATGCACTCTTTAAAGAGTGGAACTTTCCACTCTCTAGAAAAGAGTGAAATATCTCACTCCGTTGTCGAGAGTGACTGTTCACTCCGTTGACAAGAGTGAGATATTTCACTCCGTTGAAGAGTGAGGAAAAACAGTTTTTTCCAATAAAATCACAAGATGGCGCCAGCTGACGGATGAGAATCCGAGTAATCTCCGTTATCGAAACGAAACACCTAAAATGAAATCCTTTATATATAGTAGCACGATTTAAAAAAAAAAAAACTGAAAAAGGCATTGAAATAATAAATGAATCGATAGAATTATGGACAGGAAATATATTTTATGCTTTACAAATTGCAGGATTTGTCAATGCTAAGAAAAGTGCAGGGAAAATAAATATTTGAAGTAAATTTATGCTTAGCTGCAACACAATTTTGCTTCTATTTTATAAACAGAAATTTAATATCTCTGAATGCTAATTATTTTCCTCTTTATTTAAATAACCTATTCTACATATTTTATATAATTTCTAACCTCTTTATGAATACAAACAAAATATAACTATATAGATTAAATTTTCTGTTATTTTTAGCACGTTTGAAATTAAACATAAGAGAAATGAAAAACGTTGCATTTAATCACTGATTTTATAACATTTATTATAGAAAAAAAAAAAGAGTATAAATGTGTCGGAAATAATCTTAGAAAAAATTTAACAGCTATAATTTAAGAAAAAAAAAACGTTTTTTACCCTGACTAAAATTTCCCCCCTAAAAATTAGTTTTGAAAAGTAAATTTGGGGCCCCCCTTTGTATTTCAGTGAGTAAACTTCGGCTTCACGGGCCTATTTGGTAAACAGGCCCTGGGCCTCGGACAATCTTAATCGGGCTATAATTATGGAAACATTATTAGCAAGAAAAAAATGAATGAATAAATAAATAACTGCTTTGTTGTAACGGAATTTTTGTCATAGCGGAAATGTACAGACGGGTGTTCGCACATTTTTTACACGATTTCGGCGTTGTTGTTTTTAACGTTTAAAATATGAATATTGCTTTCTGAAATAATCTGTATGATAATCTTGTTTCTTGATTCTAATTTTGCATAATGCTTTCGATGGATATCGATGGATGTTTTCGATGTAAGATAAATTTGCGATAGTCATAAATCCTTACTTGAAACTTCGTTTTCCGCCTTGAAATGGGCTCTTTTTTTCCCTGTTTTTTTTTTTTTCATCTGATATCTTTTTACTATGTATATGTACTGATTTTTGGAATAGCACTTTCCAATCAATTGTTATGTTTATTTCGCACTAAAAAGTTTTTATATTATGCGCTTTGCAATCATTTTAGACTGTGGAATTAGCATACTTCTGTTCGGAAGAAGAAAAAAAAAAAACGCAAACGCATCCTCCCATTCACAGCTTTTTTAGCATGCGCAATCTTGAAATAAGAATAAATTTGAAAGTATCAGACGATAATATAAATTACACATAATAAGTTGTCAGAATTTTTTCCTCTAAAAGAATTCCATCTTTTTAAATAATTTATCAAATTTGTCTAAAAAATGTGCGAACAGTCTCTGTATTATATGATACAAAAAGAAGGTTTCAGTTTCTTATTTACACAGTTGAGAAACACCGTAGATATTTATGATTTCTACACAAATTTAATAAGTGTGTTCGAATATAGAAACAAAGCTAAAATAATGTAATAAGAGCTTTTTCAATTGTAAGCAGCTGTAGCAAGCTGTAGGTACCAGTTCTCGTCCGAGCGTAGAAGTCAAGCAGCAGCGAGCTCGGTTACTAGTTGGGAGGGTGACCGCCTACGAACAAGCGTGTGTAAAAAATGAGTTTCTCTTTTTTAATTCAAGAATTTTAGTCACTCCTGAAAGAGTGACTATTTACTCCTATCAGGGGTGAAAAAACTCACTCCTGAAAGAGTGAGTATTCACTCTTTCAGGGAGTCAAGAATTTCACTTTTTCCTAGAGTGAATAGTCACTCTAAAGAGGTTGGGCAAATTTTGACTCTGCGATAGAGTGAATATCCACTCCTCCGGAGTGAATAGTCACTCTTTCTTATTTAGAGTGTAGGGAAAGTTTTATTATATAACATATCATTCTACGTTGCTTAGTTCTAGAATTATAGGGGAAAATTCGAAAATCGGGTGACCATTTTTTTAAAATTAAATATTAGCTTTTTCAATATTTGATTCCGATTATGAAGTATTAGCCTTCTGAAAATGTTCTACTGGACAGATTTTGATGAGAATTGTATTGTTAGTTAGTTAGATGCTATCTCAGAAATGGTTATAGGGTACTACATATTGTTCCTCGTATTATAGTATTTATTACTCTAATACGCATTACTATAGTGCGTATTACTGCGTTAACAAATATGTGTGAAGGTTTTATAGTCAGGTGAACCCGATTCCGAAAGATTAGCCGTTTTGAAAGTTTTTACTGGGCGTATTTTTTGCGACTTGCATTGTCAAGTAGACAATTTGTAAGGATGACTTTAGTATATTTCATATCGTTCTGTTAGTTTTAGAATTATGTGGAAAAGTTCTATAATCAGATGAACCCGATTATCAAGGATTAGCCTTTATAAAAACTTCTACTGAATGGATTTTGTTAGTTAATTTGTTTGAATTGTTATTTGGATAATTTTTAGTGATGGTTTTAGTATATTGCATATAGTTTTATCATTCTTTAGCAAACCCTAACTGTAAATGACCAAATAAAAGAGTTGGTCCTTACTAGCTAAAATTTTGACTGCACATCAGAAAATATAATAGCGGAATGACGTCATTTTTTAGTAATGTGGTAAGATATTCCAGGTAAATGCACAGACTACTTTTAAATACAAGGTCAAATTAAACGATATATTTCGTTTGATTCAAGGTTCATTTGTAGAAACCGACCAGCGCAGCGGGCGTAGCTTGCTAGTAAAGAATAAAAGTAAAAAAAATAAAATAAATTTAAACAACATCGTTAATTCTTTATTTTTCAACACCGATAAATTATCGTTTCACCAGCTCCTCCACCTTGAATTTTAAATGACACGGTACCGAAAGCGATAAAAACAAAATATCTTGGCACTTACCGGTACTAATGATGTACAAACAATTGGTGTATACGAACTTTCCTGGTCCGCGGGTGGAGAGGAATGTGAAATTGTCCCGCCACCTAAAAAAGTGAATATCTCGGTATCGGAGACGATCCAATCGAAAATCTATCGGTACATACAGTACTAACGAAATACAAACTATTCGTGTATACGAAATTTCCAGGTTCGGGGGTGGAGTGGCCAGTGAAAGGGCCTCTAAATCTTAAAATTTTAAATATCTCCGTACCGGAGCTGGTACAAACGAAAATCTCTCGGTACATATATGCCCAGTGATGCCCTAATAAACACGATTAGTGCATGCGAAATTTCTAGGTCACGGGGTTCAGGGGCTAGTGAAATGGTCCCTCCAAAATAAACTTTGAATAACTGTCTACCGAAGCCGGTACAAACGAAAATATTTCGGTACTGACCGGTACTAATGAAATAAAAACTATCAGTTATGCGAAATTTCCAGGTCCAGGACTGGAAGGGCTAGTGAAATGGTGCCTCTACCTAAAATTTTGAATATATTGGCACCGGATCCGGTACAAACGAAAATCTCTGGGTACTTACCGGTACTAACGAAGTACAAACGATTGGTGAATGCAAAATCGCCAGGTCCGGGGGTGGAGGGGCCAGTGAAATGGTCCCTCAAACTAAAAATTATAATAACGCGGTACCGGAGCCGGTACAAACGAAAATGTCTTGGTACTTACCGGTACTAACGAAGTACAAACGATTGGTGATAGCGAAATTGCCAGGTCCGGGGGTGGAGTTGCCAGTGAAATGGTCCCTCAAACTAAAAAATTGAATAACTCGGTACCGGAGCCGGTACAAACGAAAATCTATCGGTACTTACCGGTACTAATGAAGTACAAACGATTAGTGATAGCGAAATTGCCAGGTCCGGGGGTGGAGGGGCCAGTGAAATGGTCCCTCAAACTAAAAAATTGAATAACTCGGTACCGAAGCCGGTACAAACGAAAATATCTCGGTACTTACCGGTACTAACGTAGTACAAACGACTGACAAATTTTCGTCAAAATCTGAAACACTTCATTTTTTTACTATGGGAAATCCCGTTTCTCTGGCCCCTCCACCTTGAATTTAGAATAACTCGGTACCGGAGCCGGTACAAACGAAAATATCTTGGTACTTACCGGTACTAACGTAGTACAAACGACTGAAAAAATTTCGTCAAATTCTGAAACACTTCATTTTTTTACTATGGGAAATCCCGTTTCACTGGCCCCTCCACCTTGAATTTAGAATAACTCGGTACCGGAGCCGGTACAAACGAAAATATCTCGGTACTTACCGGTACTAACGTAGTACAAACGACTGAAAAAATTTCGTCAAATTCTGAAACACTTCATTTTTTTACTATGGGAAATCCCGTTTCACTGGCCCCTCCACCTTGAATTTAGAATAACTCGGTACCGGAGCCGGTACAAACGAAAATCTCTCGGTACTTACCGGTACTAACGAAGTACAAACGATTGGTGAATACGAAATTCAAAAGTCCGGGGGTGGAGGGGCCAGTGAAATGTACCTAAAATCGAGTCTGCTTCAGGTTTTAACTACCTTGGCGCAAGACCACAACATACGTCACGTGACACGGATTCTCTGAATCATAAGGGCTTTAAAGGAACTTCATTTGCATTTCCGGCGAAATTATTTTGAGGTGATTTAACTTCTGCGCGTGAAAAAATATTCTACAGGTTTAGAAAATCTCGTACCAGATGAATGACGTGTCAACAAATCAAAGTCTCTGCTTTGAGACTGTGGTTAAAACTTCGAATTTAATACGCAATAAAAAAAAATGAATCTTTGATGTAGAAAAAAAAGAACGAAAACATTTTGGAAATATTTTAATAGACATTTAATATTTAATAATAGAATGCTTTTTTAAAACGAAATAAGGTTTTTTGAGCGGAATAATTTAAGAGATATGATATTTCAGCATTTAAATAAAGAATTTTATAACAGTTTCATTACACGGGAATAATAATAATAATGAGTTTTAATAATGGATTAAAAATAAAGGTATTCTATTTAAAGAATAAACTTAAGTAGCTATCGCCATTTTTAGATGTAATTACTTTCGAATAAATATTATTAAATGGATTAGGATAAAATGGCTTTACCTATGGATAGTAAAGGACCATTTTATAAATAAGAATTATTTTAATAAGCCAGGGTATGTATACGGAACATTACTAAATGGAAAAATTTTATAGTATAATTTAGCAGCTTGCGGAAAAGATTAAATTTTGTAATATATATATATATAATAAAACTTTTCTAAATAATAACCATTAAACCACATAAATAATCGACAATAGATAAACCGATAATTACAATACAACACATAAATATATCCAAAAATATAAGATTCTCAAAATTAAAATACGTGGGAAAAATGGTTAAAGATATACAGAGAAAAAATCCAATATGCAGAAAGTGAAAATTATTACAAGAAGCAATTGGAAACTTATATAGTGGAACACTTTTTCAAGGACAATATTCCACTAAAAATATGAATACGAAAAAAAAATACTGAAAAAAATATATATAATCGTTTTCAGACAAAATTTTAGAATCACATAAAATGATCACTATATTCATCTTACTTAATATGGCAAGTTCTCATAAACAACCATTTCCTTTTCATTTTATTTCCAGTAAATGGGTTTACTGAATTTCCAGAAAAAAATAAAATGACAGCACTTTTTTGTATTGCCATTTGTTGAAGCAAGCTTTTCGCAATTATAAGTTTTATATTTCATGTTTGTTCGTTCTCTTAATAGTTTTGCAACAAGTCCATTTTAATTCATTATGTAACTAAGCAACTCAGCAAAACGAGAGTTCTGTTTTTCTCGGCCTACGAGAGGTCGTTTTTTGTGTTTGTGAAAATAAAATGAGTTCGTTTTCTGTAGTATCGAAGATATTCATTATGTAGTTTAAGATTCTATTTTAAATTGAGCTATACCGCATTGGATAATTTTAAATTTGTGAGAGTATACTACAATATCTTCGAAAAAGAACCCTTTAAATGAATTTACTAAAGAACACCATTTTCAATTTCAAAATCTTAATATTTTTTTTCTCTCATCGGTTATATATTTATTTCATAGAACCAATTGTAAAGAAAATAAACTATTTTACTTCATTCTTAACCAACTGAATCATCCCTTGAGGAAATTAAAAATATATATAAATACACGTTAAATTTTGAACGTTGGATGATAAAAATTATGTTACTATTGTTTATAGATTTAAAAGGAATTCAAATAGTTTCCTCCTTTAAAAAATGAAGACTTTAAATCCTTTTCTTAAATTCGGCTAGTATAAGAAATGAAGACAGTGGGAGGTAATTGTAAAAAAAGACACAGAAATAAACTTTTTTGGTTTGAATTCTGCTCTGTTTAAGAGAGATAAAAAAAGATAAATTGTTTTCTGAAAATTCAATTTGAAAAAAAAAATAATAATTTGGATAAAACAATAGAAATTGAAATTCCATTTATATCTGATTAATTTTTTCTTGTCATAACTTAGAAAACCTGAGCAGGAAAGCCTTTTCAGACAAAATTTTAGATTCATATGAAATAATCAATATATTCTTCTTACTTAATATGGCAAATTCTCATGAACCACCATTTTCTTCACTTATTATTCCCAGTAAATGGGTTTACTGAATTCCCAGAAAGGAACATACGCGGCTCGCATTTCGCAGTGCCTTTGCTTTCACCTAGCGTGACGACGTCAGTCATGACTATGTCTTACGTAGAACCCGAAATTAGCGTTTCTTGGTTTCTTCTTCTCGTTTTGTGGAGAACTAATCAGGCTGGGATATCAGCCAAAGAAACGGTGTGACGTGTGACGTAAATGAAACTAAAATTAATGCTCTGGTGCACGGCAAAGTTCTTTTTACTTTGCCTTACCCTTGCCTAGTTCCGGTGATTTTCATGCTACAGTTGCCGTTCCAACGCTATTTAGGGTTTTTCACAATGGAGATCACATTCCAATACAAAAAAATGGGGGTTGCCATTTGATTTTTTCAAAATTTTCTCACTGTAACCGTAACTGTTTGAGTGACACTGTTGTTTTCCATATCATTTATGTCAGATTAAATTTTTTGAATAGGGGGTTCCTATACCCAATAGGGGTTTCATTTGATGTATTTGATTAGCATATATGTATTTCAGATGTTGGCAACGAACGACATAGAAATAAAAAATAATAATATCTTTCTAATAATACGTTATCATTTTTTGCTGTAAAAACATTCTAAGACATTATTATTAAAATGACAAATTTAAACGTTCTCGGATTCGAAATATAAGCTCCTGATAAGTTCGAATAGATACAATTTTAATAAGAAATGTAACTACTTTTATTTTGGGGACACTCGGACATGCGATTCGGCATGCTTGGAACAAATTTTGGATAATTAAGATGTGGATACAGCTGCTCAAGTATTGTGAGTAGCTTCCTCAAAATATGTAATGCATGAATACTGCTTGCCATTTACTTTTTAAAAAATGTTCACCATTACACTACATTCATTTTTTAAAACAATCATATCGTGCGACTGAGGTGGAGAATCAAATAATGTGATATTGATATCATTGAACCACTTTTTCGTAGATTTTATGGCACAGCGCAATGAATTATCTTGTTTGAAAATTGATTTTTTTTTTCTCTCCTAAGTAGCACCATATTTCAAAATTTGTGCTTCTAAAATACGACTGTACACTTTTGAGTTCACTTTTATAGAAACAATAAATAACTTGATTAGTCTTAACTTGTGCTGACACAGTAACTCAGACCATGCCAGAGCCTCCTGTATTTTAACGGTCATATTCGAAATTTCTATTCCTCCACAAAACGTGCCAGTATTCACATACAACTTTAGGTCCATCAAGATTGAACCTTCTTCATACACCTGAAATATACGCCTGATTATACGTTAATACTGGTACAGTTTGTGGAAGAACAGAAACGTCGCATGGAGCCGTCAAAATAAAGGAGGATCAGCCATGGTTTGGGCTACTATGTTAGCTCAAGATAAGGTTGATCAAGTTATTGTTTCTAAGAAAATGAACTTAAAAGTGTACACTCGTATTTTAGAAGCACAACTTTTGGTATATGGCGTTTTTTAGGATGGAAAAAATTCATTTTCTAGCAAGAAAATGCATCTTGTCCCACGATAGCTACAAAAAAGTGGTTCAATGATAAACATTTACCATTATTTGATTGGCGAGCCCATGAGCATTATAAAAAAAATGAATGAAGTGCGTTAATGAACTTTTTTATGCAAATGACAGAATATTTATGCACTAAAGACCTCTAGGAAGCCATTTACAATCTCTGGGTAGCTATATCCATATCATAATTATTAAAACTGGTTTCAAGCATGTAAAATCGTATGGCTGCCGTTACAAATTTTAATATTTTTTTCTATTCTATATTAATATATATATATTTTAATGTAATTAAATATTTTATCAACATAATTTTTTTATTATTTAATTATATTTATTTATTATTTAACTAATAGTTACCATTTTTTAGACAGTATTTGGTTTAATCTTTAACTAATAATTTTAATCAACTACTTATATCATAGAATATTCATTAATTTTTTAATAGATGGCAGCACCATGGTATGTATTCTGCTTTGCTGTACTATAATATTCCATGGTCTGTCATCTTTTAAAACTTATTTTGGCAACATGTAATGCTTTTCTGCAATTCATAACCTGTGTTATGTGATGACTCCTGTATATCTGGTAAATATTGTGCTCTTTTCCCTATATCCTTTTTAATCCAGTTGTATTTTGAACTTTATGATTTAATTTCACTGTTTTTTTCTCATTTTTATGGGTAAGGTTTCTTTTCTTTTTATTATTTTATGAACTTTATGATTTTTTCTCTATTATGGTGTGGTAGTCCCAAAATCATATTCTTTAGCAATGTTATGGCTAATATGATGATGAAACCACACATTTTGTTTGTGGTATTTAGGCATTTGGGACTTGATAATTCTGTCTAAATTCCACAAATTTCCTTTTTTCAAATTTTAATTTAAATTCTTCTTCTTTTAAACAAGTATATGGTATCTATATTCAGAGTGTTGGAGAACACTATTATTGTCAATTAATTATTACATGCGAATTCATAATTTCATAGTTTTTGTTGGTGTTACGGTAATGTTTCATTAATGGTTTTATATATATATATATATATATATATATATATATATATACAGGGTGATTATTAAAAAACTATCCGGACATTTGGGCCCCTAACTATCATACCATTCGCAGAAACTGGATGAAATTTTGGCAAAAGGTATTTTGAGGTATGCGCTCAAGAATGATATGAAAAACAACAGTGTCACTCAAACAGTTACGGTTACAGTGAGAAAATTTTGAAAAAATCAAATGGCAACCCTCAGTTATTTGAATTGGAATGTGATCTCCATTGTGAAAAACCCTAAATAGCGTTGGAACGGCAACTGTAGCATGAAAATCACCGGTGGTAGATAGGATAAAAGTGAGGATAACCAATAAGGACAGAGAAGCAGCATAAAATAAAGCATTTTATTGCGTTTCACAAATTTTCCACATGACCTCCTTCACACACGATGACACTTTGCATGCGGCTGATGGTGGATAGCACTACAGCACGTATCATGGCAATAGGAATCTCTTGAATCGCAGTTCTGATGGCATCTTTCAAATCAGATGCAGTTTGAGGACGAAACTGATAAACTTTGGATTTCAGATATCCCCACAGCCAGAAATCCATTGGTGTCAGATCAGGAGACCTTGGTGTCCACGGAAACGGGAAATGACGGGAGATAACTCTGTCACCAAACTGTTGAGTTAAGACACGTTTGACTGAAGACCCGACATGTGAAGGAGCGCCATCTTGCATCCATACAACTTCAAATAGAGCATTTTGCCGTTGCAATGCGGGAATCGCGTAATGAGTTAACATGTCCAGATAGCGAGCACTCGTTACTGTACACGTTTGCAGATCAGCGTCAGTAACCTCTTCAAAAAAGTAAGGGCCGAGGATGAACGCACTCGTTATACCACACCACACAGTCACTTTTTCCTCGTGTAATGGACGTGCATGCACATCATGTGGATTATTCTCTGCCCAGTGCACACAATTTTTCGAATTCACGTTACCAGTTAACGAGAAATGCGCCTCATCTGTCCACAGAATGCGTAAAAGCCAGCTGCTATCTTCATCGTACCGGATAAGGAATTGATTTTCAAAATCCAGTCGTAATTTATAGTCTCCCGCTTCCAACATCTGGACACGCTGGAATCGATACGGAAACATGTTTAAAACAGAGCGCAGAATCTTGCGTACAGTTCAATTCGGCAGATCCAGAACACGTGAAATACCGCGTGCAGTTGCGGGACGAACTGTGCTTATCGTCTGATGGACTTCTGCAACAGCTTCCACAGGAACGGAAGGTCGTCCAGACCGAGGTCAATCGCATGTGCAACCAGTTTCTTCAAATTTATGAATCAAGTCCCGTACAGCTTTGACAGTGCACGGGCCTCGCCGTAATCCATGGTTTCTGCGGTAAACACGCAATGTCTCTGCGGCATTTTGCCCATTCAAGTAATAAATCTTTACGATTTCCCCACGTTCTTTCCCTGAAAGCGGCATCGTGTTCAGAATGGCAGAAAGGAACATACGCGGCTCGCATTTCGCAGTGCCTTTGCTTTCACCTAGCGTGACGACGTCAGTCATGACTATGTCTTACGTAGAACCCGAAATTAGCGTTTCTTGGTTTCTTCTTCTCGTTTTGTGGAGAACTAATCAGGCTGGGATATCAGCCAAAGAAACGGTGTGACGTGTGACGTAAATGAAACTAAAATTAATGCTCTGGTGCACGGCAAAGTTCTTTTTACTTTGCCTTACCCTTGCCTAGTTCCGGTGATTTTCATGCTACAGTTGCCGTTCCAACGCTATTTAGGGTTTTTCACAATGGAGATCACATTCCAATACAAAAAAATGGGGGTTGCCATTTGATTTTTTCAAAATTTTCTCACTGTAACCGTAACTGTTTGAGTGACACTGTTGTTTTCCATATCATTTTTGAGCGCATAACTCAAAATACCTTTTGCCCAAATTTCATTCAGTTTCTGTGAATGGTATGAGAGTTAGGAGCCCAAATGTCAGGATAATTTTTTATAATCACCCTGTATATATATATATATATATATATATATATATATATATATTAGTAAAAAAGGAGCAAGACAATTCTGCTGCGGTTGTAAATACATATTCTATAATGTTTATGAAAATAGGTTAGAATTGTACAAAATTTATAATTCTTTGTATCTTCTAGTGTGCTTATAATTCTGACAAGCGACCGAGATACTTCTTTTATTACAGAAATTAATCTGCAGACGATGTAATTCATTTCACAGAATTAAAAATCATCAAGATCTGAATATTTATATAACTAGCTATAGTACGAACGCACCTCATTTGTCACGTTTGACGTGCAATTTCCAACTTGTTGCTTTTTTGTATGCCATAAGCTGTGACCGAATAACACAGAGGATATTTTCCTCGACTGTAGGTTTCTGTTTTATTTCATTGTCTAATCAATGAATTTGCATTAACAATTCTAAGTTGAAAATCATTCTCTAGGGGAAAAAAAAAAAACATTTGATTTACTTAAAATGACCAATTTACTCTACACTGTTAAAAATTTGCAGCAAACTATCCAGTCATTTGACCGTTTTTCTAGAAAACAGTTACATAACCGTTATTTAACTATATTCATACCATAAAATGAGCAGTAATACGGTCAGAATACAGTTAAATTACGGTTATATAACCGTTTTCTACAAAAACGGTCAAATGACTGGACAGTTTGCTGCAAATTTTTAACAGTGTAGTCTTTCTATTTATTAAACGTTATTTTCAAAATCTTAACTCGCTACTTTCTAACACATTCGCAAAGTCATTTTTATTCGCAAAAAAGTAAAAATTCCAGGAATTCAGATAATCAAAAAATCTAAAAGAGTTTTTCCTTTTTTTTTCCCTATAAAGCAACACATTTTCCAAAAAATAGTGCCAAAATTGGTGTTTTGAACCGATTTTCGTTCAGAAAAGATCACCATCGAAAAGTAATATACTATAATTCTATATGTAATACAGTTATCAAAAAATGAAAAACGCTTTGCAATTCTAAATTACTTAAATAGTCATGCCTCCACACATCCCGCTTTTATATAGAAAATGACTTCGTGAATTTGTCAAAAAGTTTCACCTTGTAAAATGCCAAAAAATATTTTGTTACAAAACCTTAACATGACAAATTCGCACACTCCAACAATTTCTTTGCCCTTTATTTCTAATACATTGTTTAGTAGTATTAACAGAAAACTTAAAATATACTGTAATTTTTCATATTGCCATCCTCTTCTCCAAAATCCCCCTCCCAATTTTATCCTAGTCAATTTTCCTTTTAATTTTTAGCAAAGAAAGTCTAATGAAAATAAACAATTAAACTTCATTCTTAAAAAGCTGAATCTTTCCTCGGATAAATAAATATATATATATATATATATATATATATATATATATTGCACTCACTTTTAAGCGTTTGATGGGAAAAAATAATCTTACTGCTATTTAAATACGTGAAGACGATTGAAATAGTTTTCCTTTTCCTCCTTTGAGACATGAAGACTTTAAATAATTTTCTTAAATTGAGCTGTAAAGAAATTAAGCCACTGGGAGGCAAATGTGAAAAAAAGAAAAAGAAAAGAAAAGAAAAAGAAAAAGAAAAAGAAAAAAAAAGACATAGAAATAAAATTTTTATAGGCGAATATTGTTCTATTTAAGAGAGATAGATGAAAATGATCAAATGAGGGGGAGTCGGGGCAAGAGAGTGCTAAGCCGCATTTTTGAACTTCTGAGATATTTCAATTTGAAAATTTGATCAAATACTCAAATCAAGATATATAACATAAAAAAAATTTTCGCCAGTGTCTTAGTCACATTTGAGATATTTTGAGTAATAATATCGCATTATTTTAATGATAATATTATTATGTTCATCGTAAATTAGCTATCTTCATTGGGGGCATAAACGTCTAGGGCAAAAACGAAACCTGGGACATATGCTGCCACCAATAAGTGACATTAGAAACAAATTATATGTAGGATATTATAATTTAAAATATTAAGCAACAGATTACAGTGTTAGATTTATTGCACCAAGAATGTGGCTTGGCACTTTCTTGCCCCGACCGCCTCAAATATACTTTGCATAGGAAATTTTTCATTTGTTGCTGAAAATTCAATTGAAAAAAAAAAAAGTAATGAGGATTTTGTAAAACATATTGAAAATTATTTGTATTTTGAAATTCCATTCATATTATATATTATTAAATTTTTCTTGACGAAATTGCGTAAACCTCAGTAAGGATTTCAAATGCATCGTTCTATCAGTATAAGGTTTTCAAAAGATTGACAAAATGCTTCAAAAACGGCATAAAATACACCATGAGGCCAAAAGTCACCGGACATATTCGATTTTAGGCGTTTTGTTGAATATTTAGAGAAATACTTGAATAATTTTACTGAAACTTCAGGAATATAAATAACATGTTTTACATCATATTTTTCAGCGAAGTTTTAATCAAAAAGGCAATTTGAGGACCAACAACAAATTGAAAAAAATTATATATTTCGATCACCCACCCTGTAAAATAAAATATTCGAAATGACCTGTAGCTGTAGCACATGATTATGTGGATCATGCACAATCTTTGTGTTTATTTGTATAATAATAGCACGTACATTCATGGAAATATAAAGGTTTCTTTAAAAAATTCAAGAAATTTCGGTATGTTTTTTCTTTAATAGCATGCAGGGTTTTCAACCAAATTTAACGTCACTATGTGGAAACCTGAAAAAATACAGTAGAAATAATATATTACAACTAGAAAATAAATATAATAAATATTGGTTGAAATGTGAGCTTTTTTATGAAATAAATTTCAACTGCGCATGCGCAAACGTATATAATTTAGTAGTCAACTAATAGGGCAGCAACTCGTATAAAAAAAAACACTCGAATGTCGTGAAATTTCAGAAAGATATCGACGATATAGTGATCTGAATTTCAGTTGCTTTCTAAAGGTGCCTGGATGCAAGAGATTTACCACACATTGCCATTTTTCATTAACTAACTTCCAACAAAGGAGTTAGTATTTGTCATAATATGTCCACACGTAATAGAGTAAAGAGAATTGAAATAGCTTCTCTTTCCTCCTTTGAGAAATGAAGACTTTAAATAATTTTCAGAATTTGAGCTTGTATAAAGACATTAAGCCACTGGGAGGCGAATATAAAAAAAATAAGAAGAAGACATAGATATAAAAATTTCTATCCGAATATTGCTCACTATTATTCACAACTTTAACAAAAATAAAGATATTTTAAAGAAAATTTCAACATACATATCTTGCTTTGTGTGAAATGCAGTGATATCATGAAAAGTGGTTGAAGTGTACTAACAGTATTTTAGAAAATGAAACTATATGTACGGTCAGTTACATTCGGAAATATGGAGCGTCTAATTCAGCGCTATCCGGATCTGGATGGTGGTCATTTCTGCAATTTTTTTACACTCTACAATTTTTCAATTATATTTCCTACATAGAAAAGTCAGTCAGTTACAAATTTCGTTAAAATATCTTCATTATTATTAAAGTTACGAATAACAATCCCGGTTCGGATTGGAGTTCGACACCCTGTATTTCTGCTCGAATGTATTACAACCCTGGTTTCTTGCACGAAAATTGTTCGTTGTAGTGTGCTTTACCACCCCTTAAAATGTGTACCAGGAGTTTTGAATCGTCTTGTATAAGGCACACTAATCTCCGCCAAGTCTATACATTTTTTTTTTTTTCTTGTCTTTACCCTCCATTACATTTGCATATTAACCTTCTTCTTACAGAGTTTTATCTCAACTAGCTTATTCGGTACTGGAAAAAGAGATGTAGATAGAAAAATCGTCATTCGTTCGCTTCGTTCAGTTTAGTTTGGAGACAAACTTTGCATATTCATGTTATATATGCCATTCCCTGAGAACATGCATCCTTGCAAGATTTGAAATATCATGTCATGTTGAGTATTGCTGTTGGAATTATATAAAAATATATAAAGGGAAAAAAAGTATTTTTACATACAGACGGCCTTCTAAGCTTACTTTATTAGTAAACATATGTGCATGTAGTATTATTTTTATTAGTAAACGTTATTAGTAACAAGAAGTGCGTTCCAAAATGAATGGTACATTTTGCCTATGCCATAACTTCTGAAAGAATAATAATAAGTTTTTATTATTTCTTCATCTAATGAATGAAATCGTACTATCATTATATCATTGTCTAAAAACGCGAATTACAATTAAAATTCAATAAAAAGTTGAAATTTCAGTGTAAATTCACCTTGTTTAGTAATTAAAATTCATAAAGATACAAATAAATGTAAATACATTGCTTAAACATTGCTTAGTTTTTTCACTGATGAAGGCCGTGTAAGTTTCGGTTGAAAATGTTTTGATTTTAAAAGGACTCACCCTGACCGCCGCCGAGCAGAAAGGCAAATTTGTAATGTTGTTTTCGCAGTAATTTTTTTAAATGCTTAAAAAAGAGGAATTTTCAAACTTAATATAAAAAACTTAATTGCGTATATGAGTATTAGCCTTGAGAGTATCAATCATTACTCAATATTTTAAAGCTGCATTATATTTGTATAAATATATTAATTTAAAAAATACTATTATTGCAGTGAAACCTACAGCATAGTGTACGGATATATCACAGTTCACGGCAGTGAGAAGGTTTGGTTTTAAAGTGTTTTTAAGTGATTTTGTTTTATGCTTTACGCACCTTTAAGCAGTGTATTTATATTTATTTGCATCTTTATGAATTTTAATTACAATTAAAATTTATGAATAAACAAATCAATTTTTTGAATACAGACAAAATTTTAGAATGACTTAAAAGAATGAACACATTAAGTTTCCTGTCTTACTTAATACGGAAAATTCGCATCATCCGCCATTTTCTTCTCGTCTTGTTTCTTTAAAATCCTTTGCTGCATTCTAAAAATAAGAACAAGTAGAGTAATTTTCGTATTGCCACCCTCTCTTTCAAAATCACATTTCTTTTTTTCTCTCATCAGTTCTGACTTTATTTTACAACAGAAATTGGAAAGAAAATAAACAATTAAACATCATTCTTAAAAGGCTGCTGCTTCCCTCGGGGAAATTTAGGACATACATTACCCTAACTTTTGAGCGGTAGATGAGAAAAATAATGTTACTGCTGTTTAAAGATGTAAAGAGAATTGAAGTAGTTTCACTTTCTTTCTTTGAGGAATGAAGATTTTAAATCATTTTTTCTAAATTGAGCTTGTATAAAGAAATTAAGCCACTAGGAGGCAAGTGACAAAAATAAAAGTAAAAGATGCAGGAATAAAATTTCTTTTGTGAATATGTTTTATTTAACAGATATTAAGACAATGAAATGTATTTAGTATATAAAATTTTTAAATTGGTGCTGAAAATATTTAATTTGGAATAAATAATTGGGATAATAGAACGCCTTTAGAAACAAAAAATGATTTTTGTTTTAAAGTTCCATACCAGATATAAGCACTATTTCTACTTTACACATTTGTCCGTTTTTCAATTTAAGTTCCACACATTTCATTTATGGGACTGGAACAAATTATTAATTTTTTAACTGCGTTTTTTACCTAAAAATTTGACGAGACAGAAAGTCATTGCCAAATGAAGAATTTGGTTCTAACTTAGATTTTTGTAGATTTTTTATATGCTTATCTCCTAATTCTGTTCTGATAATTTCTGATTAACATAATATCCAAGATATTACAGAAGAAATAAAACGATAAAACGACCAAGATGAAGAGAAAAAGCTGTTACAATCAAGATAGTTTTAGTTAAGATTTGCATAGGAATTAGATCCTTATTAATATTGTTCTTTTAAATTATTTTAAAATTCACTTTAAAAGTTTTTAATTGTATAGATTAAAAATTAATGAACACCATTAAATTGTATGATTATAATTTTATTATTCTATTTGACATTTAATTATGTGCATTAAAATGTATAAATGCAGAATGTTAATTTTCAGTTATACATTTTTCCGATTATGCGTTTATTACTGACGGCCTCTTCCCACCAGTGGCTGAGAGGTTGTGCTCTCGAAGCTGGTAGACGGGAGGTGCTGGGTTCGATCCCAATCGCGACCGTCGGCCTAATCGTTCGGAGTTTTCGTGGTTTTCTTCGAACCGTGGATTTATCCATGCGTAAATACGGGTTAGGTTCCCTTAGAAAGACCCCCACGAAGGGCACTCCCCCCGGGCCTATATCCCTAGCGTAGATAATTGGCCGTCAACAATCAACCCAACCCAACCCAACCCTGACGGCCTCTTCAATGGTACATAAACAGTGCTCCATTTATATCATGTCAAAAATGTTCTTTTCATAGTCAGTGGCGCACCCAGAATTTCCTTGTGTGTGTGTGTGGGGGGGGGGGGGGGAGAATATCATGGCCACTGGCAATAGCAATGGGCTAGCGCACGTTTACACAAACACCCAGTGGGACCCGTGCGAGGATTTCGCACTGCAATCCAAATTTTTTAGCATTGTAGTATTTTTTTTATATAGATTTAAACTTCTAAAGTAACATCAAGAATAAAAATACCTGTAAACTACATTGGTACACATGTCACAAACGCACCGGGGTTTCTTTTTGGCGCCAAAATAGCGATATTTTGCTTGGCGGGGTAACATGATGACTTTTGCTTTGTATGGCAACTTGGTATTTTATAATAAAATGAAATGTGTATGTAAATAAATTAAAAATAAAATAATATAAAAATAATACGTAAATAAAGTCAAAATATGTATAATAAAAATAATGTGTGTGTTAAATAAAACTGTGTTGTAATAATAAAATTAAATGTGTGTGTTTTAAAGTAAAATTATAATACAATTTTATTATAAAATAAAACTAACATGTTTTCGCAAGCTAGATCTAACACAGGTATTCGAAAATGGGGTTTTCTCGCCAAAATAGCACCACAAAAAAATTGTGTCAACCCCGTTGCGTCTGCTATATCTGTTCCCTGACATCAAGCCAGAATATCAGCTCATTTATTCTATAAAACTTACAAAAAGGTACGCTTGAGAAAAAAATTAACAATCGTATTTTAACTGCATCGAAAAAAAAACATGGGACAGTCCATGATGTATTTTTCTCCTAAACATTGCAATTTCAATTTTGCTTTGTAATCATAAATATAGAATAAACACGTACTGAGACGTCACACTTTATCTTTTTTGTGCTACACTGTAAAAAAATTGCAGTAAAATTACGGGCAGAGCCCGGCAGCAGAGATTCCAGTCATACCCCGTAAAAAAAAACAATCCATGCCCATCATTTTGTGCAGCCCGTAATTTTACGGGGCAAAGTAATACAGCATTATAATGCACAGGTTATAATGCACTTTAAAACACAATAACACTTTACTTACTGCTCCGTACAGCACGTAGCACGTTAGATAATCATCACAGAATCGCTTTTTTGGCGGGTTAAAATTTTCGAAATACGAGTAAAATGAAGCGTTACAACCTAGCCGAGGACAATGTATGGGGTCGTACCGTATTTTTGCTAACATATGGGCTTGAACTGTAAGAATATGTGGATTCTTAATTTTCTAAGTATCTAAGGGATAAGGCCGCATATTTAGTGGATCAGGCCGTTTTTCATCAAATAAGGCTGTTGCCCGTGAAAATTGAAGGGCAAAAGCTCATAAATTTACAGTTTTTTCTGAGAGTGTATTTATTTTTTCCAATCATTGTTGCGCGTGATGTAATCCGGAATTTTATTTTTGCGGCAACACTAATTTGAAGAAAATCTTTCATTTCATTTATGAAAACAATGCCGGTTTAATTTTTAATTATCAGCAAATTTTAATCAAAAAACATGTTTTAGGAAAATGTAAGTGTACTATGTCAGAAGCCTGTTCAAAATCCTTTCATATGGTATCTCATTCGTCGTTCTGCGTTTGTATTTTCTTAGAAAAAGGGATGTTGACAGGAGAAATAATATATATGATATATGCGTTAAGAAACTTCTGTGAACTATCTCTTTTGGAACCAAAACAAATAATCGGATAAATTCCGGCTTAATAATGCACTGGGGAAAATTTTCCTTCTATATAATTGAGAAAACATATAAATGAGGTTTTACAACGTACAGTAAAACCTCCATAACGTACACCTCCGAATAGCGAATACCTCTAATTAGCATACATCCTTTTTCAATCCCCAACTTTTATTCTCTTATTCTTGCATACTTAGATTGAATTTGTACTTACCAAGCCTAAAATAATGTTATTGTGGTTTGAGTTATATACGAAATATTATGAGATCCAGCTCTACTGAAACCGAGAAGTAAATCAATTATGGAAAAAGCAGGTTTAAAAAATTACCTGAAGAACATATTTCTAGAACTCTTTTCTTCACCATCAAAAGATAGAGCGTATTATGGAATTTTGAAATCTGAGAAAATTTTGAACTTTCTCTTTATTTTTAAAATACTCTGAAATGAAGTAAACAAGGAAAAAAGCGGCTCTCATAATAACAAAAAACTTTACTTTTTTACGGAAGAAATATAATTAAAAATACGCTTTACTGAATTTTTAATCGCATGAGGAAATGTGTTTTTGCTGAACATTAGCAAATGACATCTAGGCTTTCCAAACAAACACTTTAAACTTGAGATATTATGATCATTGCGCTTCTTGTGAATTTTGTATTGTGTAAGTGAAGAATTAAAAAAAAAACAATGTATTACAAGAGAACTCTTAAAATATGGAATAAAATTTAAAGAAAATAAATTAATGTTTAATGAAGCTTATAAGGTGGGAAAAAATAATTTCAGTTAGATTGGTGCTACCTCGTTATGAACTTATGAATATTTTTGTTTGCGATACGAATATATGACAGAAAAGAAGGCATTAATAATGTATGCAACTTAGTTAAAGGCATATTTATGGATAAACTACGAGTATAGTTCGTAGTATATAAAAGTAACAAGTAACACTCTGAAAGTGCTAATCACTGCGTTACACCAAATTTGGCATATAAGAAGTAGTCGATGAGTTGTACCTATACACAAAACGTTAGCTGCTGCGATTAGTACAGAAAAGAGTTATACTTCTTAAAGCAAAATAAGTTACTAGAAATTAAAAATTGGGTTAAAATAGATGCTCATAATATTTTTCTGAAATATCATGATAATTTGTAAAATGTCATGAAGGATATGCGCCGTAATGTTTTTCAAAATAAGAATATACAATTATTTCGACCGACAAAAATAATAATTGTAAATAGAGCAAATTTGGTGTTCTTGATAGAAATGTTGGAAGCAAAATGCTAATGCGATGTCAGACACACAATGACAGGTCAAGTTTTGAAATAGAATTCATTAGGGTAGTAAATGGATCACTTCTATCAATATAACCAGAACATAACCATGTATACCTCCATGTGTTAGTATTGGAGTACAGAAATTTGATTATGAATCAGCGAATGCAATTTTGCTTACTGAACTTTGAAAAGAAGCATCAATGAAGTGAAGTACGAGTGCTGATCACTAAATAATGATCATAATTTTGTTATTCGCGTAATTTATCTTTATAAATTTAATTTTATGTAATATTGTTAGCTTAATGTGTAATAAATATGTGATAATAGTTTCATTTATTTCTTTTCAGTAGTACAAGTATTAGCCCGGCATATTCAGACATTTTCAGTATTGCTTACTTAAACGATGGAAGCAAGACGCGATGAGTAATATGTCGCGTTGAAATTTTGAGTTCGCATAAAGAATTTGTCAAGGGAAGCGTATGAAATGCTGCTTACAAAGAGTTTGTTATTCACTCTATAGCACAGATAGAATACGGCTTAGGGTGTTTAAAGAAGGAAGGCAATAACCTTCAAAGGGAACTTCAATCCGTTTATAGAAATCAACATTAACACCGCCTCTGCTATCGTCAGAGAAGATTGCCCAATAACATTATGAACACTATCAGAAGTATTGCAGATATCATTGGGTACCACCCACACGTTGATAACAGAAAAGCTGAACATGACATGTGTTTGTACGTGGTGGGTTCCAAGACTACTCATTGTACCTAATGTAAAAAAATACTTTCGTGAAAAGCCTTGTTTATTATCAGAAGTAGTAGCGAAGGCGGAGATAATTTTGAGGGACCTGTCAAAAATGTCTACCAGCATGTTTTTGAAGAATGAAAAACAAAAGATATACAAGTGCATTGCATCGAATGAGAACTAGTTTGAAAATAACCAATAAAGTTTGGACTATGAGTGAGTTTATGTTGTTAAAGAAACAATTATGATCATTCCTTATTGAGCAGCCCTTGAAAAATGCAATAAGGAAATGTTCGTAAATGCGGAGGCAATATCTGTCTAATTATTAGTTAATACTATCCTGTCGATTTTGGTAGAATAGTGACAAATTTGTTCACCTCATTCGCGTTTTCTATGGCATGCATGTCCAGGAATCGACAAAAAGGGAACTGAAATCACTGTTAGAAATAAAATATTATAATGAATCCATGATGTTATAATTTAAAAAGGGGTAGCGTGTGGCCTTTTCATATGGATTAATTTCAATATGTTACTTTGAAACGAATTTTATTTAATATCGTTCTCGAATTTCTTAATATTTACAACTCATTACAACAATTTTTTTCAGCTGGTTTCGTTTCAACTTGCAATCAATTTATAAATCAATAAAGAGTCCAGTCTTGTGCAGTAATTTGAAATCTTAACGTCTAACCGGAGTATCTTTTTCACTCTTCACAAAAAGTTCAAACGACGGCCTTGCCGTTGCCTTCAGAGAAATCCTCTCTCTTTTTAAAATGTGTCAGCAAAACCTTTTCTTCCCCACTAAGATGGGATTCCGTCCTGAGATGAGTGTTTTTCCACCAACATTCGTCTCCCCCCAAACTCTAACTAACCTCCCCTCGATTCTCTTTCTCGTCCCTTGGCTCCAACAAAAGTCTCTCCGTTCACCAATAGAAGTTTCCGTTCACGTCATAGCATTCAGTTTTCCTGTGATTCGATCGGGATTCCTTTTTGGGAGGTCTTACTGAAATACCAAATGTTCACACGGGTAAAGTTCTCACGCTAAAACGACACCACATGAAGCCGGCGAGATCAGAGAAATATTTTGCTGCCGAAACAGTTTCCGTTCACAAGATTGATCGAAGCTATTCTGTGCCTTTGCAGGTCGGCGATTCTTCATTTCGGGGAGAAATGACAAAAGAATTTCTGCCTGCCCTTGGGGATCTGTTAAAGGGTTTATCTCATTCCCCGGGTTCTCAAAACTGGAATTAGTTTGTGATTTTTGCTTTCGCTTTATCCTTTCATTTATTAAAGCCTGCGTCTCATTACCTAAGATATAGCGTTTAATTTTAGAGTGTCTAGGCAGGATTGCCGCTTTCGTATTTACATATCCGAGACCTTCTATTTCTATCTTCATACGTGCCACTTTAAAACGTTTTGGATATTTATCAAAGGTCTGTTTGAGCCAAACATATTCGTTACCTAATTTGCTTTTGTTTACCAAATTCCATGGGCAAACATCATAATTGCTCCCTGAGTCTCTGAGTACACACGCCCTCTTCTCATTTATTTTGTTTTCACTCAGAAAAGGTTGGAACAAGTTTTTATCTTCGCTTATATCGCCTAAGTGATTTATGCTCTCGAAAGCCTTTATTTCCGTACTATCCCTTTGTCTTTTCGGACAACTGGTCATTAGGTGAAATTCACTTCCACAAGTATGGCAACGCCTCTTTTGTTCAAAGATACGTTCCCTGTCTTTAATTTCTTTGTCTCGCCAATTTATTTTTTTGTCGGAATTTTTTTCTTCCCGCGATTTACCCTCGAGTCTCGTTTCTTCAGATTTCCTATCATAAAAAGATCTCGCATTCTCCTTTTTATCCGAAATCCCTTTTACTGCTTCATATTCGTCGAGACATTTAGCTAAAATTACAGGGTCTTTGTAATTTGCCCACGAATCAATGAAATGCTCTTTCATTTCACCAGAAGCACGGAGCTTGATCTGGTCAGTTATCAATAAATTTTTCAGACTACTGAAATCCGTAACACCTAAACCATTTAACCAACCCTCTAAATAACTGTTGATCTCGAAGATAATGTCCTTCCAAGGAGCATCTGGATTGCGTGGATGTTTCATTAATTTTTGACGATACGCTTCGGGACTCATGCGGAAACGCTCTAGCAAAAATTTCTTGACGTATTCAAAGTCATCAGTCCGATCTTGCGGTTCCCTTAAAATCAATTCTGCAATTTCGACTAGCACTAAAGCTAACAAATGCGTCACTATGTCACCTGTCTCTATTTCCGCTTTGGTCGCCTGTCGTTCGAACAAATTTAAAAACAAAGTTATGTCAGAGCGTTCCGGATCAAATCGATGCATGATTGTTCGGAGCGGCAATTTAGGTGGGCGTTCCGACCCGCCACTGGTCGTGGAACTGCGTCTATTTGCATCTTGCGTCAATCTAAGTTGTTCCAACGTAAATTCGCGTTCTTTTTGTTTTTCCTCTCTTTCTCTTTCTTCTTTCTCCCTTTGTTTTTCCTCTTTATCCGCGGCTATCTTGTCTTCGCGATCTTTTATGATATACGCAGCTTGCGTAAATGCAAAATCTCTATCGTAATCATCGGCAGCTTCGATTTTTTGGATAATTACCGGTATCCTGTCATTTTTCCTAATTTCCACTCCCAATTCTTCCGCTAAATTCTGCAAATCAATTTTCCTGCACTGTTTCAGATCAGTTACTTCTTGCATTTTAAAATTTTATGTAAATACAATATAAAGATGAAAATGATAGTTTCGCTCGCTAACTTATGCAATAGGGATTCTAACACTTTATGGAAAATTTTCTGCTCCTACCCACATAATACTGACAATTTTTAATACAATTCAATTTGAGGAATAATAAATATAGTATACATATAAAAATAAATTTTCAATATTGTAAAATTTTCAATACACTGACACGTTTTGGTGTTGATCATCCAAATTTAAAACAAATTTAGAAATTTGAAATTCTGTGCTCATAATTCAACCAATACTTGATATTTCTGACACCGCAGGTAACAATTTTCCCAGTTATAACAAAATGACCACTTTTTGCAACTGCTAAAAAATTTTCCTAACATCACATATGCAAAATATTTGATTATCAACAACATCTATTGTTTCACTAATAATATAAAAAAGTACACCTTTGAAATCTTTCAATCATGAATAACTAGACAATCGACTTATTTGAAAAATCAAAATTTTTATCTCTTTTTTTTTTCGAGAAAAAAAAATTATATATATATATACACATTTAGCCTGACAATCCTTATATTATTTTACTGCCAAAAGAAAATTCACACTATCAAATTTTATGCTGATAACAAATATACATATATTTTTCCACATATGTTAAAAGTTATCAGATTTAAAAATTTATCATAATTTATCATATATCAATATTCACATAAAAAATTTCTCAGAAATGAATTTTCCTCACCAAAGAATATGTAAACAAAATGAGAGCCACTCAAAAATGAATTGAGCTTACCTTTTCTACAGTCTTGGTCTGCATCATTTGTCGCCGGTTTCGGGTCTGGCCTAGACGTCGTCGATTTCACAGGTTATCTTGATTTGTCGGCTCCTGATGTTTCCATTTCAAGGGCTTGCTTCGGGTTTGTTATTTGTACACAAGGGCTTGCTTCGGGCTTGTTATCTGTACACACGGGCTTGCTTCCAGGACGGAGCTGCTGTCTGTCGTGCCACTGCCAGGGCTCGCTTCGGGCTCTGTTTCTACGTTCGGATGACGGAACTGCGGTGTCTGTCGTACCAGTGCAAGGGCTTGCTTCGGGCTCTGCTTTCCTCTCCTGACCTGGCGTCAGATCTTGCGCGCTTAGATGCGGGCGAGCGTCACTGCTACTGTCTGGGCTCTCTTCACTGATGCTAATCAATTTTTGTTGAAATATCACACCGCTGCCACCATCTATAATGAATCCATGATGTTATAATTTAAAAAGGGGTAGCGTGTGGCCTTTTCATATGGATTAATTTCAATATGTTACTTCGAAACGAATTTTATTTAGTATCGTTCTCGAATTTCTTAATATTTACAACTCATTACAACAATTTTTTTCAGCTGGTTTCGTTTCAACTTGCAATCAATTTATAAATCAATAAAGAGTCCAGTCTTGTGCAGTAATTTGAAATCTTAACGTCTAACCGGAGTATCTTTTTCACTCTTCACAAAAAGTTCAAACGACGGCCTTGCCGTTGCCTTCAGAGAAATCCTCTCTCTTTTTAAAATGTGTCAGCAAAACCTTTTCTTCCCCACTAAGATGGGAATCCGTCCTGAGATGAGTGTTTTTCCCCCAACACTCGTCTCCCCCCAAACTCTAACTAACCTCCCCTCGATTCTCTTTCTCGTCCCTTGGCTCCAACAAAAGTCTCTCCGTTCACCAATCAAAGAAGTTTCCGTTCACGTCATAGCATTCAGTTTTCCTGTGATTCGATCGGGATTCCTTTTTGGGAGGTCTTACTGAAATACCAAATGTTCACACGGGTAAAGTTCTCACGCTAAAACGACCCCACATGAAGCCGGCGAGATCAGAGAAATATTTTGCTGTCGAAACAGTTTCCGTTCACAAGATTGATCGAAGCTATTCTGTGCCTTTGCAGGTCGGTGACATTCTTGTAAATTAGCAGAAAAATATGACAGAAGTTTTCCAACACCTGGGAACTTCTATCCTTGATCATTTTGCATAATTAGCAGACTGTGGGAGATTTAATGAAATCGTTACAATATATTTAAACAATTCGTTAATGTGTTCCTTTCTTATTTTTCCCGAAAAAAATGCATGGCTATAAATATTTGTCGGACGGAATATAGTCTCGTTGACTCATTAGGACAAACAGCCTAGAAGACTGCAAAACATCATAAGCATACATAAAGGGCTGTACGGTGTAAGAATGAGTGGCAGGGTTAACTTGCTGAACAATGACCTACCTCTAAAAGTTTTTTCCCGCTACGTGCCAGAATTCTACCACCGCCACCGTTCATTTCAAGATTGAAGCCAGACTGATCAGTGTAAGTAAACATCAGATAAGAGAGGATGATTTCGTTAAGGGTTTTACATCGCCTACAAAAACATTAGCATCTCAACAGTTATGTCGCCCTTCTTGACTGTTGAACAAAAATAATCTTGTTGATTCTTCTTGAAACGATTTTATTGATTCATTCATAAGCATTGATTCTCACCCTGATACAGAAACACGTGGAAATGTGAATGTTTCTGTTGTAGTTACATTGACATTGTCAGCTACATTCCGTTCACTAACGCTAATGATTTCTATTTCAAAACGCTACCCCTTCCTTCATCTTGTGTTTGGCGACGCTTCTTACTCACTATTCAATGTTTGATCCTGGTGTTCTTTTTCATTTTGCTTCCATCACTTCTTTCAAGAATATCGTTTTTTCTCTAATATCGTTTTTTCTCTTAATCTCGTTGGTCGCCGAAATTGTATCTTCTTACTTAGCAAAATATCATAACATTTCGACCATTTCATTCATAAAATTCCACAAAATATCATCATATTTCACAAAAATATCATGAACGCCATTTTAATCCAATTTGAATTTCGCGCGCTATGAGGCGTATAACGCTTCTCCAGGCTAATGCCAGCAGCTAACATTTCATGTGTAAGTCCAATGCATCGACAGCTAATTACTGCTTATATACGAAATTTGGCGCAAATAGGTTATAAGCATTTCGAGAGCGTTCTTGTAAGATTTAAATATAAAAATAGTTTTTTCAGCACTAAATTACCTGAGTTAAAATTCTCAAAATATAAAGCGGATATTACAAATTATATATATATATATATATATATATATACAATGCAAAAAAATTATAAGTTGAAAACTAATCAGTTATATGTTGTAGCTTAGTTTTCAAATTACTGTGTGTAAAATACGAGGGAAAGTCATTAAGTAAGTCACAAAAGATAATTAAATAATAACTTACAATGATATTCACTTCAAAACTATTTTTATTTCTCAACCTATTCTCCACCAATATTTATGCACTTATATCACCGTTTTGTCAGTGCCCCAACACCAACTGCATAATATTCTTTGGGTTGCTGTCTCAGCCACATTAGGACTTCATGTTGAACCTTTTCCTCCTCTGTGAACATCATCTTACTTCCAAAATGGTTTTTTAGTGGACTAAACAGATGACAATATATTGGGGCTAAGTCGAAGCTGCATTGTGGATGTTGAAGAAGTTGCCAACCAAACTTTTGAATTGTCTCCTGTGTTCAACTTGAAGTCCTAATGTGGCTGAGACAGCAACTCAAAGAATGTTATGCAGCTGGTGTTGGGTCACTGATAAAACGGTGCTATAAGTGCATACGTAGTAGATAAGGTAGATCGGTAGATAAGTCTCACAGCATAAGAAACCATATATGTTTTTTTTTTTTTTTTTTTTTTTTTTTTGCTTACATACCGTCTAGCCCCGTTTTTAGAAAGAAATGTATCGGAAAAGTAGGCAAAACAGGTGAAAATCAAAAAGAAGTAAACGATGAACAAAAAAATTTTATGTAATCCCATTTTTTTATATTGTTGTAAATTATTTTTTTTTTCGTCTTGTGAGTAATATTCTGAGCCTATATATATTTTTAACTAATTGGGTTTTGATATCTATGTATGGTTTTTGAAATGTTTGTAATTTTCAACATTTTCGTCTTTTAAAGTCAAGATCCCGCAAAATCGTTGGTACATTCCTCTTCTGTAGGAATTTGAGGAGTGAGAAACGTTGGGATTACCTGCGCCCAGGTGCAACTTTAACAGTTAGTGGCGTTTGATTAATTGAAAAGTCCACGTAAAAAAACATACTTACGCCAATACTTCATTAAGATACGGTACTTTTTTTGTTTAAAAATAATTAAAATTTGAGATTTTTGAATTAAAAATGTATAATATTAACACTTTGTACAAAATTAACAAATATTGTCGGGATTGAGAATTGCGAACCGATTCGATAAACACTGAAAACCGCTTTGTGAATGTCTCCAAAAAAAAAAAAAAAAAAAAAAAAAAAAAAAAACTTCATCACAGTGTGCGGGGGTGCGGCATTCATCATAGTTGAATAAATCATGTTGACGTTTCAGAAATATATTATTTGAAAGACAGAATAACATTTTCGTAATGTATTGTAATGTAATGTTTTTTTTTTATATATAATAATAAAAATACACATAGGTAATCCATGATATGATCGTTTCTTTTTAGTGTTCCGTTTCTCAATAGGTTTCAGTAGTCTGTGTAAAAAGAAGAAAAAAGAATTAAAAAAAATATGGAAAATCTATTAAAAAACGCATTTAGGCAGAAAATAGAAAATATTTATTAACACATATCTAATTTATAAGTCTAATTTATAATTTATATTTATTAATAATTTAAATTACAGAATAAAATACTTTGAATAAGATTGATGAAAATGTCTCTTTCTAACCGTTACATCGTATATCATCGGTGTTATGTTATTTTATTCTTTTTTAATTCTTTTAAAATTTTAATTCTGGATAGTAAAACTTTCTCTATCGCTCTCTCTCTCTCTTTTATTTTATTTTATTTTTGTTAGTGATTCGTTACCGATAGCTTTTATCTTTTGTCAATCAAGTGTCAGCTGCAACATACACATTAAAGAGACTTTCCGAAATTTTTAACGCGTGAGTGTGAAATTTATCCAGTTGAAAAGAAGAATGAAACGCGAACGGCTGAAAGCTTTTTACCATCAATAAAGAACCGCTACGTTTTAAAAGGAATATGTGTTTATTTTAAACAGTTTCAGCAGTTCTTACTCGGAACAGATATTTATTTAGTTTTACGAGTTTACGGGATATCCTGTACTTCCATTTATGGCGAGACCTTTTCCAAATAGAAAAGATAAAAGGAAAGTGAAGCTTTGCGCAAAATTTGAGAGAAATGTCGGGTTGGATTTGCTGTAAATGGAAAGATGTGAGAAAAGTGACTTTTATTTTTATCGAAATGGGTGAAACAGTAAATGCCATAAGCGCCTAAAGCCCGCACTGTTGTCCAAAAATTTTTATGAGAGTATATTTAACAGCTATTCTAACAGGTAAACGAGAAAAAAAAAAAAAAAAAAAAAAAAAGTGTTTATTTTACAGTATAATACTAGCATCTCAGCCAGTATCATACTGTAAAATCAACACTTTTTTGCAGTGTATTTGTCGTGTTTATAAGATTTTTTTAGCAATATAATTGCACTTGTTTAATGGCAATCTTTTTTTTTTTTTTTTTTTTTTTTTTTTTTTAAATACAGATCGCAAACAGGGAGCCCCCAAGCGCGTTTTTATCTTTGTAGTCAAGGGTTTTGGCCGTCACATTTTATATTTTAAATTTAAGTTTCACTTAAATTTCACACATAAAACATTACGTACACATACACAATATTTTGGCTTACATGTGCAAGCACTAAAAATTTAAATTAATTCACATCCAAAATTTTATAACTCAATATTACCATAAGTGGCAAAGATTGGGTGCTAGAGGGCAATAAAATATTTTAAAGGTGTTATTAGATCCTGGGATTTCTGGCTTAATATGCCAACACTCTACCAACTGAGCTACTGAAAGATAGGATGATTGATTTATTCTCCGGTTTTTTCCCTGTTTTCTCAAAAATTATTTTATAAATCGGAATGCGACAAACTGCAGATTATAGCCAGAATTATCATTTATAAATCGTAATTAGACCTTTCAGTCACCGTAAGATTTCTTAAAATTGATCAATTAGGTCTCGAGTTTTTGAGTATTGAAAGATTGGTTGGTTGAATAATTTTACTGTTTTTTTCACTGTTTTCTCAAAAACAATGTTAGATATCGGAATGCGACAAACTGCAGATTGCAGCTAGAAATATTTTCTAACTGTCTCTGATAAGTTTATTGTTTTTTATGCAACCGTTTCTGAGACTATTCAGGACAGACAGACAAATAAGGAAAAAAAAATAATGTTACTTTAGACTATACGTCGTCTAAATAGTAAAATGAAATCATAGCTATCTGAAAATCACAGACACTCCAATTTTACATATTAGTATAATACTTTAAACTTTCAACCAACATTTCTTTCATATTAGTATTACTGCAAGTAAAATTTCAAGCAGTTTTAGATTTAATTTTTATTAATTGTAAAGATAAATATAATTACTTGGACTTTGCTAAGACCAATTACTGCTCTAAGACTGTTTATTTTCTTTGAATTTTTTTAATTATATGAGCAACCCCCCATCCCCCTTCAACCTACAGTTACAGAAACATTACCAACTAAAGAAACATATCAAATAGTTTAGGTTCGTATTGTAAAGTTTGCAAAGTTTGATTAATTTCAAAAGATTTATTTGATAAAATAACTTATTTAAAAAATTATTTATGTTTTACATGACTGCTTTGAAAGAGAATATGTTAAAATAAGAAACATTACATTTTCATGTAAAATATCGCTTTCTAAATCAAATACAAGGTTTCCACACTAAATTGCATTAACGCACATAGAGCTAGTTTACGAAGACAAAAAGTCTTCAATCATGCAGAACATTCTCATTCTACAAACGTTTTCTTTACAATTTGATTGTCTTAACGGGAGACACAAAACTAAAAATTATTCATTAAGAAATCAGAAAAATGATTATTTAATCTATTCTTTCACAAATACATGAAATGTTATATTTTAAATAAAAAATATTTTAATATGTTACATTTTACAGAACATAAATAAATAAAAGAAAGGCAGTAGTTTTTTTTTTTTTTTTTTTTTTTTTAATTACTTATATTTATTTAAGTGCAGTTTAAAAGCAAAATAATCTGGAAAAAACATCAGCAAAAGAAATGCATGATTATTTCCTCGTAAATTTGAATTCATTCACTGATGTGTTTTACCGAAGGTGAGTTTAAAAATAAGTATTTGAGTGCATTTCACCAGGAGCGTGAGATAAGATATTTATTTGAAAGATATTTCGTCATTTGCATAGCTTCATATCTTTTTCGATAAATATAAATTCATTTATTAAATAAAATGATTGAAATCGATTGCTAGCGGATAACTATAAAGTTGTAAAAATGAAAACCAAATGCATTTATTAATTTCAAAAGATTTATTTGATAAAATAAATTATTCTAAAAATTATTTATATTTTATATGATTGCTTTGAAAGGGAATGTGTTAAAATAAATAACATTGCATTTTCACATGAAATATCGCTTTCTAAACCAAATACAGGGTGTGCGAAGATGGACTGAACGTTCTGAAAATAAAAAGTAAACTGTGTCAACTATTAAAGTTATTATTGCAGTAAATTAATGTGTGAAGTCGAGAATTTCTTTACTACGCTTACTTGTTTTATTTCTAAATATCATCAATAGATGGCGCTGCGATATCACAAGATATTAAATCACTCAAACTAACGTATAAAAGTGGATCAAAATCCACTCAACGTTTAACCTTCATTCTGTTTAGCTGTTGAACAAATAAGAAAATGGTTTACGTTTGCAATTGCATAGTTATTTTGAATAGTGTTACAAGTTGGGGTAATGCAGTGCCATCTATCGATTATATTTGGAACCAAACCAAAAAAGCATAAAACATAAATTCCTGGCTTCACACATTACCCTCGAGCAAGGATAACTTCTGTAATTGCCACCGTATATTCGTTATGAAATATCAAAAACATTCAGTTCATTTAAGAACGCCCTGTATATTTTATGGAATTTAAGATGGAATATTTATAAAATTTTCTAATTTTAAGACAAATGGTAAATTAATGTCTGCAAAAAATATAAAGAAAGAAATAACAATTCATATGATGTAATGTAATTCTACAAAAAATTTTGTAATCAAGTAATGTCATGCAAAAATTACAACAGTCTTCATAAATAAAAATGTTTCGCAGAAGGTAAGTTTAAAATTAAAACCGGTCTTCAGTGAATTTCACCAGTAGCACAAGTAAGTAATATTTACTTAAAAGACATTTTATCCATCTTTTCATTTCTTTTCCGCAAAACATCAATTTATTTATTTAATAAAATGACTGATGTCAAAGTTTTTGTTTTAAATAGAAAACTCTGAAGTGCTAAAAATAAAAATGCATTTATTAATTCCAAAAGATTTATTCGATAAATTATTTATTTAAAAAATTATTTATATTTTACTTGATCGTTTTGAAATGTAATAAATAAAATAAACTATAATTTCATGCAAAATATCTCTTTCTACATCTATCTAAATTAGATGTAATTTTAAGTTAAATATTTTTTTTAACTTCTACAAGGTAAATGGTAAATTAATGACAATAAAAGGGATAGAAATAAAATAGAAATACCTTTATTAATTTCAAAGATTTCAGGAAGATTTATTTTATAAAGTAATTTCTATCAAAAATGATTTATATTTTGCGTCACAATTTTAAAAGTTAATATATGATAAAATAAACTATATTAAATACAATAGATAAAGGATATTTTTAAGTGGAATGTTTAGAAAATCTGCTATTTTAAGGGAAAATACTAAATTAATGGCTACAGAAATATCGGGAAGGAAATAATTAATATCAAATAATGTAATTTTTTTTGGCAACCTTTCAATACGGCAACGTTGCACGAAAACTATAAGAGAGTTGATAAATGTTATAACCCATCTCTTTCATAAAAATTCTGAACATAGCTAAAACCGTTTGCACGATTTATGGTTAGTGCTTTAACGCGAACAGAATAATTAACTCTCAACAATGAGTGATGCAATTCTTACAAGAAACTTCACGGTTTGACTATTTTTCATCTTGACAACTTATATTATATTTCAAAAACAATTTCGAAACCTTTTGTAAAAAAAAATTATAAAAATACTTCAGCTCCTTTGTTATTTATGACTATAAATGAAAGGTTTTATGCTTTATTTGTAATACATCAATTGAATGAAAAGTATTTTTGAAATTCATATAAGATTTTTTGCTTTCGAATAAATCTCATTCGTGAAAGTTATACCTCGGCGAAATTCTTTATTATGACAGTAAATGGTAAAAATGTATTAAAAAAAATTATTATAAAATGAGACCCTAACAAAATAGACAGTAATACAAAAACTTTTTTTTAAAAAGATGTAGAAGAGGTTTGATACAACATATAATTAAACATTCGATTGGTTGTAAAATACATTTTCCTATTGATTCTGTTGCAGATTGTAATTTATGAAATCGGTATGTAAGAAAGTTTTGAAACCTAAAAGGTGATCTTTTTTTTAACGACTGTGTCGTCGACATTTCTTTCATCTGCTAAAAAACTACTGTTACCAAAGTATGGTATTACTTCGGGTATGAAAATATTTAAATTCACATTTATCAAATTTTAGATGAACCAACCAAGGTGTAGATCAAATGTGTTAATATTTTGAAATAAATATATATATATATATATATATATATATATATATATATATATATATATGTATATATATAATAATTTAATAATAATAATATTTTAGTATTACTATTATTTCTTGGTATCATTTGTTTATCTATTGAATTTTCAAAGGCATCTTTATAAAATCTTATTCAGGTTCTATTGAATTTTTTTTTTTTTTTTTTTTTTTTTTTTTTTTTTACCAACATTAATTTTGTACTGACTTATGACTGCTAGGGGTTTTTATATTGTTGTCTTTCGATGTTAGTTTGCTTAATGGGACTTTATGTATATATGTAAATAGTTTTATTATATAGCTTTATTATATTTAATCAAGTATTAAACAGTCAATCTTAATATTTTTTTTTTTTTTATGGATATTCAAGTAATAATAAAATTGATCCATAACAATTTTTTTAAATATGTTATAGATATATTTAATATGTATTTCTTGCAATTTTTATTGCTATCAAACAATTATGGCAGTTATTAGTAAAATGTTAGATACTGGCAATTTAGGCCTTGGTGGATCCAGGGCTCGGTACAGGAAGATTATTAGGGATCTTCCTGGATCGTTATCAGATAACCTATTCTATTGTCCCAAGCCTGTACTATGTTTTCGAGAGTGTGAATCTAAGCGTTGTCTTACATGTCCATTAGCTGATAAGTCACAGATTTCAAATAATAACAATCTTAATTTGGTAAAATTTTGCAAAGCATACAATGTAATCTATTCATTGAAATGCAATTCGTGTAACATGGAATATATTGGACAGTCTTGTCAAAAATTACATAAGCGGCTAAATTTACATCGTTCTCATATTGATAAATATAAAAATTCTAAATTTCAAACAACTCATAATATTGAATATACTCATTTCAAAAATCATGATTTTAAAAATATTACTATTAAAATACTTAAAATACAAAAAAATTTTACTGAACGACTTTTTCTAGAATCTAAATATATAAGACATTTTAATACTACATATCCTTATGGATTAAATCAATTAGTATACAAAAAATCACATCCTGTATTTTCAGATTTAACTAAATATGAAAATTATAAAAATCTTTATTCCGGATTAAATTTTTCAAACTTAAAAAAAACTTCAAAATCTGGTAGAGGTAAACATAATAACAAAAAATACACTGATGATATTGTGATTCAACAGGAGCTTGATAATCTTGAGGCACAATTTTGTAATGATTATTGTTGGCTTGCTATAAGAAAACATGTTTTTAGTATAAAAAAGAAATATATAAACCAATATTTCAAGGTATTTAAAAAGAATCAATATTCTCCACATTTTTGTGATATCTTTTATGATATTCTACATTATAGAGCAAACCTATTAAATACAAGTCTTTCTAACAAACCTAAATATAAAACTAATAATACACAATTAATTATAAATTTTTCCAATCATGTATTTAATAATATAAATTTACACAATATAATAAACAACATTAATAATAATTTTCCAATAAAAAATTTTACCATTCACAAGACATATAAATATAATCGCACACTTGGACGTAAAATTTTTAATTACAATTCTTTTGCAAAAAATTTGGTCTCTTCAAAGAATTACCCATGTTATTGTAATGAACCAAAATATCAAAAGTATATAAATACAACACATGGTCATATCATTACTGGTGATCTTAATATTGTAGAACAACCTATTTTACAAAACTTAATGCATAATGGCACAAAATTTCGTCTTCCATATAAGTGTAATATCAAATCCATAATATTGCAGTTTATTCAAGATATTGATTTGTTTATATATAAAATTGCTGTTGATTACAATAAACCAATCGAATATTTCAGTGAATGGAGATTTTCTGTAATTGATAAATTAAAAAATGAAATTATAAAAAATTATCATCATATTACACATGCAGCTTTTAAAAACATAAATAAACATATATCAGAATTACAAAACAAATTTATAATTACTTATGTAGATAAATCTCCAAATAATTATGCTATCATTTGTAAAGAATACTATAAAGTGTTAATTCACAATGCAATCAACACAAGTAATATTTTTAATAAAACTAAATTAAATATTGAAATAAATAACAGAAAATTATTAAATTATCACAAATTACTAAAAATCAAATGTAATAATTTTAATTATCCTTATCTTGTTATAATTCCAAAATTTCATAAAAATCCTATTAAATTTCGCACTGTTACCATCGGTTGTAACACATATAATAAAAATGCAAGCAATTTACTACTTAATATTTTAAAGCAGATATATGATATAACGTTAAAACATAATAACCAACATTGCCTAAAAAATAGTTTTCAACTCATTAATAAAATACATAATATCAATCCGGTAAAATTCATAAAAACATTGGATTTTAATGATTTATTTAATAACATTGATATAAAAGACTTACATAAAACAATGTGTATATTATTTAAAGAATTTAAATCTCAATTAAAATTAAAAGAACATATTTCAGTAAATTTTTTTAAAACTTTACTAAATTTTACATTGCATAATAATTACATTATATATGACAATATTATCTATAAACAATGCCAGGGAATTCCGCAGGGCGGAACCGCATCTAGTATTCTCTCTGACCTTTACTTATATTATTATGAAAGAAATATAAGTCCGAACAATGATTATGTATTTTATCGCTATATTGATGACATTATCATATTTTATTTCAATGAAAAAAATTGCACATCACCACTCAATTTTTATCCTACTCAGCTTAAATTAAGCGAAACTGATTTAATTAATAATAATATAAACTTTCTTGACTTAAAAATTAATATTACTAATAATTATAAATTAATTTTTGATATTTATGATAAGAGATTTGATTTCCCATTTAAAGTAAATATTTTTACCAATTTTGCTTCATGTTTACATAAATCTGTTTATAAAAATATAGTTATCAATTATCTACATCGTATAAAATACTTATGCTCAGATATAAATAAAAACAAAAATATTAGATATATTCGAGATCAAGCAAAAATATATGGTTATCCAATTTTTATGATAAATTCAATCATCAACTCTTTTAAATAACATTTATTATATAATTTAAATATAAACATGGTATGTAATAAATTATTGTTTTAGTGTGCGATAACATATAACAAAAGATATAGAAAATAATAATTATAACATACATTATTACATACATTATTACAATTATAACATATTAGGAAATTTAATATTTAATATTTGTTTGAACATTATATACACTTTATATAGAAAATTACAATTCTAACATACATAATTACAATTATAACATATTAGGAAATTTAATATTTGATTGAACATTATATACACTTTGTATAGTTGTGATTGTGCGTTGCCGATCACCTCTGTTTAAGGTGTTATTGATGTGCAGTTTTCATACATTTATAAATTAACTTATACAATAACAAATTAAATTATACATGGATAACATTGGTGATTATAACTAATAAACATATCTATTTGCAATATATATAAATATATAATGTTTTTATTTTTGTCTATGAATAATTAAATTTAACAAGTATTTTAATTACTGCATTGCATTAATTTGATTGAAAACAGTAGTAATACTATTAATTATCAATTTTATAAATTTTGAGATATTTTGAATTGTTTATGAATTATTTAATTAGATATTTAAATTAATCTATGAAATATAAAATATATTTACAATGTAGTATAAATTAAACAGTAATTATTTAATAACAAGTCTAATATATATTTAAGTAGTAGTAAAAATAAAACATTAATTATTTAATAATATGTCTATAATATCAGTGGATTAACACAGCTGGCAGCAAAAACAATTTGAATTAAAATAATATATCTTTTACATAATATATTCTTGTTAAGAATATCTGAAATGCTGTGCAAGTTGAATTAATTCTGTGTAGATTTATTCATATAGTAGTATTATATTTTATTTGAATTTAAAGTAAAACTACAAGTTAGTATTGTTTTTTAAAGTTTATTTATATAATTAAATCTAATGAAGTGAGTATGTAACTAATAAAGTGGATATCTAACTAAATATTAATTATGAATTATTATAATACCAATAGATGGCGACACTTTACCTTTCAGGTAGTTGTTGATAATATTGTTAATATTATATTTAATTTAACTATAGAGGGAGCTATTGATTGTATATTAATTTTACTTTCAGGAATTAAAATTGGATGGAGTAATATATATTCACGGATATAATTTTGTTATAAGTGTATTAAAACCAGTATTATTTTGTGTGTTTTTGAATCATTTTGTGTTTGGGTGTCATCGATGGGGTTGTGTTTTAAAAAAAGTGTGCTCTCAACTTGTCTTTCAAATCATTTCTCTCAACTCGACTTAGTCAACATGTATGATGCATTGCCATGTGGATGTGAATATTATGCAGAAGTTGTGACATTTTAAGGATTCTGTATAATTATTGTGAGTATAATATTTTATCTACACTTTACGCGTTCATATTTCCAATTTTATTATTTCAAAACTGTTATCTCGTGGTAATTTCGTGAGGTGTTAAATACAGTTTTTGGGATAATCGATGTGAGTGAAATATATTGTATATTCTTAATGGTTTTTATTTCCTATTTAAATATTTCCAAATTTTAATATTTCCAATTGTTGTCTCGTAATAATTCAGTGTACCTGGATGATTCTACTGATCTTAGCATTATGCCAGTAGAATTATGAAACACTGAATTATTATTTAAAACACATGTGGATGCATCCAGGCTGATGAGTACATGTGCATGTGTTTTTTCATATCCAATTCATATTTAATTCTCATGTGGTCCAATTTTCCATTGTATATGGTTCATGTTTAATTTATTAATCCATTTGTATTTACTTAATTGCAACTCCAATTTATAATTTTTTTTTCCCTTTCTCTCTATTTCTTTTTTCTTTTTTCTATATTCTTTAGGTATGAATAAAATTTGGCCAATTACCATTGAAGCACAAGCTATGGTAATATTATGTTTGCACATGTTAATTATTAGCTATGTGGTATTCTGTATACACAATATCATTAATTATCTCTTTGGAGATTTAAGTAGAATGATAATAGAACTTGATATGTTTTTTGAAATTCATAGATATTATATATATATATATATATATATATATATATTAGGGTGGAGCGCTCGCCTATGGAAAAATATTTTTTTATCCAAATCAAAATGGGACGGTGTGGGAAAGTTGCTTTATCATATCCTCATTCTGAATATAAAATATCTTTGAAAAATATTAATATTAAATACTGCCCCAAGGTCATTGAATATTGAAAAAAAAAAACGTAAAAGCGTTTGTCTATGAAAAAAAATTTCGCCAAATCAAAATAGGGTGGTGTGGGAAAGTTGCTCTATCATATCCCCATTCTAAATATAAAATATATTTGAAAAATATTAATATTAAATACTGCCCCAAGGTCATTGAATATTTAAAAAAAACGTAAAAGTTGTGCATTTTTCCATTTTTTCCCTCAAATATACAAACTATTAATAATAATTTAATTTAAAAGGATGATCATCGAATTATTATTATTATTATTATTATATTTATAGTAAAATTATGTAATATTTATATCAAATTCGCTTTTATTATACTAACTCAACGACTATACTTTTTTAAAATATATGAAATTTGGGTAATTGTAATTGTTTTATATTTGTTACTTAACCTATGTAAGAAAATATAATTTCTAATTACTTTTAACGAACAACTGTAATACGGTAAAAATAATTTACTATTACAATTTACAAGCAATGAAGTTATCATTTTATAGTAGTCCATACTTTTTTTTGTTTCAAAAACTGGCATTTTTTTTTCGAGATTCCAGACAAGTTTTAGTGAACCCATCGCGTCTCAAAGGACCACAAACAGCTAAAGAAGCCTACGTAACAAGTTTCACACATCTTTCAGTGGCTTGATTGTGACAAGGGAATAGTTTAATCTTAGACAAGATATCTTCATCTATTGCCTTTGGATGTAGGATACACTTTGTAAGAATATTATGGTCTAATTACTTAGTTAATGGTGGTTCTATGACGGTCACTTCAGCCCAATTTATAAAATCGATATAGTATTTGGCTTCAAAATTGATTTCAGGTAAGTTGAATGTATGTAAAGAATTTCTTGACTTTCGAGATTTTATTATTCTACGTAGTGCCAACACTCTTACATAGTCGCTATCGTCAGCCAACATGGCAATCAAAATATTTTACGGATGACAAAAATAACAACTTCGTTGAATTACGGGATCTATTATTGTTTGTAATTCCTTTGGTAAAATATCATGATAACATAACTGTTTGATGCAAATGCTTACCTCCATAAATGCTTAAAGGCTTAGTTTTAATTTCAAACCATATAGTTGAATAAACTCTTAGTATAAAATTTGTCAGCATTAACAAATTTTCAGATGATTCACTTGAAGAAACTTATAGCCTAAGAATTTTAAAGCCCCCTAGAATGCACAATTTTACCAGGATTTCTTTTATACAATTTTTCGGAAGAAAACCCCGAAGAAATTGCTTCACATATCTCGCAAATAGAGTTGTTCCATGTTTAAATCCTTTTTATTAGTAATTTCTTGCAAAGCACAGCTTATTCTCTTATAATGTACAAGAGAAAGAAGCTCACAATCTTTTAGAGGTTTGCCAATAGATCCTGTAAAACTTTGAGGCCCATTTGTTGTACCGTCAAGATGCTAGAGCAAATGGCTCAAGGTAAGCTCATTGGCATGTATTTAGCAAATAAGCCATTGGAGTAGTTTTCCTTCTTTTTCTTCTAGAAATCGCAAGACCCCTTCTTTGTAACGCCGTGTTAACTGTAGTTCCGTCACAGCCAATTGCAACAAGCTTACTGGTATCAATGTTTTTTGTAGTTAATTTTTTTTTCTTCACTTAAAATTAAAGCCTTTCCAGATTGTAACGAAAGGTGCCCCAAATACTCAGAACCTGGTTCCTTTATTCAGCTTATAATGCTTGTAAATTGTAATAATAAATTATTTTTTCTTGTTATTCTTCATCTTCACGTATAATTTTTAAAAATATACTCTTACGAAGTATAAAATATAACACAATTTGGTTGTTTTGATTATGCTTTACAATTATCCAATTTTTATACATTTTTCAAAATTTTGAAGTCATTGGGGCAGTATAAGACACCTGAATTTGATATAAATATTACGTAGTTTCATATTATAAGCGTATAATAATAATAATTTAAGAAGAATACTTTAAAATTAATTTAAAATTAATAATATTTGTGCATTTTATATGTTTGACAAGAAAATGGGAAAATGCACAACTCTTACAATTTTTCGCAATTTTCAATGACCTTGGGGCAGTATTTAATATTCATATTTTTCAAAGATATTTTATATTCAGAATGAGGATCTGATAGAGCAACTTTCCCCCCCCCCCGTCCAATTTTAATTTGAAGAAAAAAAAAATTTCGCTCCACCCTAATATATATATATATATATATATATATATATACATATATATATATATATATATATATATATATATATATATATATATATATATATATATATGTATATATACTAGCGGCCCGTCCCGGCTTTGCACGGGTAGACAATGTAATTTTTTTAGTACATTTGTTTTCCTGAATTTCGCGCTCCTACCAAAAACCGTTGCTGAAATATGGCGAAATGACCTAAAACTTTTGAATCCCCCTTTAACCACCTTCGGAGGTTTGGGGGACTTCTAAATTCACTGAAATACGTGTTTAGTCGTTTGTTTAGTAGATTTGTTTTCCTGAATTTCGCGCACCTACATAAAACAGCTGCTGAGATATGGCGAAATGTCCTAAAATTTTCGAAATCACCCCCTTTAAAACCCTTCGGGGGGAATTTCTAACAACACTGAAATGCGTGTTTATCCATTTTTTAGTAGATGTGTTTTCCTGAATGTCACGCTGCTACCTAAATCTGCTGCTGAGATATGATGAAATGACCCAAAACTTTTGAATACCCCTTTAACCACCTTCTGGGGAGAATTTCCAAAATCGCCGAAATACGTGTTTAACCAATTTTTTAGTAGATTTGTTTTAATTAATTTCGCTCTCCTACATAAAAGCTGAGATATGGCGAAATGACCTAAAAAATTCGACCTTCCCCCCCCCCCCCCATTTAACCACCTTCTGGGGGAAATTTCCAGAATTGCTGAAATACGTGTTTTATTCATTTTTTAGTAACTTTGTTTTCCTAATTTTCGCGGTCCTACCTATAACTGCTGCTGAGATATGGCGAAATGACCTAAAACATTCGACCACCCCCTTTAACCCCCTTCTGGGGGAATTTCTAAAATTGCTGAAATAGGTGTTTGATCATTTTTTTAGTAGATTTGTTTTCCTGATTTTAGCGTTCCTACCTATAACTGCTGCTGATATATGGCGAAATGACCTAAAACATTCGACCGCCTTTAACCCCCTTGGGGGGGGGGGATTTTTGAAATCATTGAAATACGTGTTTAATCATTTTTAGTAGCTTTGTTTTCCTGATTTTCGCGCTTCTACCTATAACTGTTGCTGAGATATGGCGAAATGACCTAAAACATTTGAGCACACCCCCCTTTAACCCCCTCCTGGGGGAATTTCTGAAATCGCTGAAATAGGTGTTTAATCATTTTTTTAGTAGATTTGTTTTCCTGATTTTCGCGCTCCTACCTATAACTGCTGCTGAGATATGGCGAAATGACCTAAAACATTCGACCACCCCCCTTAACCCCCTTCTGGGGGGAATTTCTAAAATCGCTGAAACAGGTGTTTAATCATTTTTTTAGTAGATTTGTTTTCTGGAATTTCAAGCTCCTACCTATAACTGCTGCTGAGATATGACAAAATGGCCTAAAACATTCGAACATTCTATTTGAAAAGTAGCAAGTTAAGATGTTTTATGAGGTTACGATTAAATAATAATAATAATATAAAAGATTCACGTTCAATAAATAGTCCAATCAGAATGTTTGGTACAGTTTGCAATAAAAAATTCTTTACATTGTTCTGCTGTAAACATTTCATTTTTTAAATGAAGATGTTTATGAGTTTTTTTGATAAAAACTTTTTTTTATGTATCTAAAGTCCTAAAACAATTTTATTGCCGCTTCTACATCATCAAGTAACAGCTTAAATCTTTAACCCCCTTCGGGGGGGAATTTTCAAAACTCCCTTCTTATTGCTTGCCTAGGCCATAACAGCAATCTACAGTCCAAATTGCGTGACCCTGACTTTAGTAGTTTCGGCTGGGCGTTGATGAGTCAGTCAGTCACCGTTTCCTCTTTATACAATAGTATATATATATATATATATATATATATATATATATATATATATATATATATATATATATATATATATATATATATATATATATATATATATATATATATATATATATATATATATATATATATATATATATATATATATATATATATATATATATAAATATATATATTTATATATATATATATATATATATATATATATATATATATATTATATATATATATATATATATATATATATATATATATATATATATATATATATATATATAATTTTACGTACATACTGAAGTACACAAATCTTGTATTATTTTAACTTATTATGGCTTTTACAAGGATGAAATCATACATTTTTTATGGAAACTGTAGTAATTTGGGCCCGATGATTCTGCTACAGTTCAACAAATATTCCATTAATTCACTTTTGTGGTTTAAATTATCTTTTTTTTTTTTTTTTTTTTGTCATATATTATACTTTTTCTTTTTCTATTTCTGGATATTATTGAAACAGGTATGTGTTCATATTTCATTTTGATTGATTTTTTATTCTCCCATTCGTGCATGATGTTTCTGTGTTGGCATATCAAGGTTATATATTTATAACCTATCTATGTACGATATATCTACGATAGGTTATACATATATATATATAACCTATCGTAGATGAAACCTGTTAACAAAGCACTCCTTTATAGATTTTTCATAGTTATTTAACTTCTTTATTCTAAATAAAAACAGTTGGTTGCACAAATTCATTTTTCCTTTGTGGCAACATTTTAACTTTTATAACACAAATTTTGATTAACATACTTTTAAATGAATCATTCATTAAAATGTTCCCAGAACGTTTAGAGCAGGCAATTTTATTTGTAAAAATAATAGTGATAATAAGCTTTTGCTAACGTAATCATTGAAAATATACTTTTTTTTTTTTTTTTTTTTTTTTTTTTTCCAGCAAAATATTTCAAATATAGTGTTTTTGACCATCTTTTTTCTTTTATTCTAAACTACATTATATTTTTTAATGAGTCTTTATTTGAAGTAATATCTTAGAGACTATGTGATCATTAATGTTGCTATTTTGTATTATATGGCTTGCGGACATAGTCTGGAATATGCAGTCAAATTTTCGCACAAATATGTATTCATTATTCTTTAAAAGAATCTTAATTGTACGTTAAGAAAAATCGTAATTTTTTGTAGAAATTCTAGTCACGCCGGGTCTAATTTTATTGTTTTTTGCACGGACCGGGTCGTGAACGGCGAAAATATAAACGGGCCGGTCGAGCCGAACTTTTAGTTTTTGCACCGAACCGGGCCAGGCCAAAATAGCATTCGTTTGCTTCCAGGCCGGACCGTGAACTGCGAAAATATAAACGGGCCGGTAGGGCCAAAATTTTAGTTTTTGCACCGAGCCGGGCCAGACCAAATTAGCATTCGTTTGCCCCAGACCGGGCCTGGAAATTTTGGCCCGTTCAAACCTCTACAGAAAAGTTCTTTAAAGATCAGTATCTAAAACTGGGTAGCTTAAATTAATTTTTAGTTTCCAGTCATGCAAATTTACGTATCATAATAACTCGGGCCATAGGAGAGATATTCAGACTAATGCAATAGGATGTATGTGGCTTTTGCTGTTATTAAAAATAAGAAGGCAAAACAGTATTGCCACTGGGATTATCCCAAGACCAGAGAAAGGCAGAGATCCGATCTAAATGACGAAAATACGAAGAGTGATGAAAAGCCGTGCGATTTTATTCCAATGTATGAAGCAAAAACGGAAACCGTGACCTATAATAAACCTAAATGATAACTGATTTAATATAACTTTTGAATTTAAATGCAGCCAGCCAACTTATTAATTGACATAAATGAAATTACAACGTACATATTAGAATGCGAAGCGCCATTACACTTACACATTAGAATGCCTAGGGAAAGTTTATATTGAGGAGCAGAAAGAGAGACAAAAAGTACATAACAATAAATACAAGGAGGCGCCTTTTATCCTAAACAACTTACAGAATTACGAGTGTAATAACCACTTGTATTCACTGCCGTTTTTAAGCTTTGATAAGTGATTACTGCAGAGGGGGGGGGGGCATGTGATAAAAGAAGACCTTTTTCTTATTCTAGTTGCCAGAAAAATATGCTAGAATACTGTATCTTCAATTTTCTATTTAAAATTATTAAAATAAAGATTTTGTGTTGATGGCATTAATAATTAAATTTAATAATTAATTATTTTCATAAAATGGTATCAATTTATTTGAAAATGTCTATTTGAAGCCCGTTTTCCGTAATATTTGTATTGCTACGTCACTGCTTTTCGAAGTTAATTCTATAAACAAATTTAGATAGTTCTTAAACTCAAATTTTTCATCATATAACGTTAAATACAAAAATAAAAATCCAGCCAGAATATAATCTATTTTCAGAAAAAATAATTTAATTTATTCTCTCAAAATCACATAAAACTTTCTAAATTAAAAAGCATTACGTATTTGAAATTCTGAATACCACTTCGTTAAATTAAAAAAGATAAATTCAGAAGCACGAGAAGTATTAAAAATTCCTGAAATTAAGTAGAGTCCAAATTCTAAACAACCAGGAAATATCATCAGCCGAAAGAATCATATACGGATTTCCTCGGAATTTAAAACTCATTTCCAAATGCGTTTCTCCGAAGATAAATTTAAAAATACAAACGCTTGAGTGCATTTCACCAGCGACATAAGGTAAGCAATATTTAGTTTAAATACATTTCATATATCTCTTCACTTCATTTTTCCATATTTGTTAATTTCATAAAATTATTGAAATTGAAGTTTTTGGGGTTAAATGCAGAGCATTTCAAAATGCTAACAAAAAAGGAAAAGAAAATGTGATTTAACATAAAACATGATTTATATTTTGCATATCTGCTTGGTAAAGTAACATAATTTATTCCTTTTTATAAAAGTTTTCTTTCTTCTGTTGTATAGAGGAGATGTATTTTTGGGTGGATTGTATATAAAAAAATTATATTTGTATAGAAAATGGTGAATTAATGAAGGCAAAAAATTAAAGGAAGTAATATATACCATATCATGCAATTTAATTTTTGAGGCATATTTTAATGCAGAGGACATTGAACGAAAACTAAATAAGACTTGATAAATGTTATAGTACATGCCTTTTTTACGAGGCTAACGAAAAAGACAGGCTACCGCGGTGCATTCCACTTATCTTTTTTACAGACCGCTAGAGTGTTTTCGTACACCTGCATTGGTGGATTCGAGCATCACGTGACTCCCGTGGTCTGTAAAAAAAGATACGCGTAAAGCACCGCGGTAGCCTTTCTTTTTCGTTAGCCTGGCTTTTTTACACGTTAGGTATGCAATAAAAGCCATTAGTTTCTTGCATGATTTACGTATAGTACTTTAACGTAACAGAATTAATTAACCATACAAGTAGTAATTTTTCAAACTGAGTGAAAATGTTGGCAGGCTGGGACTCGAACCCAGAACTTTTGGTTTTAATTGCCAGTGCTCTTCCAATTGAGATATCTAGATAACAATCCAGCGAACACAATTCACCCAGACAACCATTTGGTAAAGACATGGGGTCTATTACTTGAAACAGCTCCATAGAATAATCCGCAAATATTTGAACTCCAATAATTACGTATCCATCGTTTATTTGGAGTCATTTACCTACGGTTTATTCTGTCGAGCTGTTTCAAATAACAGAGCAGATGTCTTTACCATATGGTTGTCTGAGTGAATTGTGTAAGACTGGGATGTCGTCCAGATAGCTCAATTGGAAGAGCACTGGCAATTAAAGCCGAAGGTTCTAGCTTCGATTCCCGGTCTGGACACATTTTAATTCAGTTAAAATAAATTACTACTCGGATGATTTATTTATAAATCAGTTTTGATTGTGTTAAAATAATAAAAGAACAGTTAATGCGTTACAATGAATGATACAATGCGTATAAGAAATTTCACTCGAAGACTATTTTCCCTCTTGACGACCTGTATTACGTTTCAAAATCATTTTTAAAGCTTTGGTCGAACTTACAAAATATCTAGAGTCTTTTCTGCTTTTTATTACAAACTTTTACACTGCAAAAAAAAGTGTTGATTTTACAGCATAATACTGGCATCCCAGCTGCCAGTATTATACCGTAAAATTAACAGTAATAAACAGTAAAATAAGCAGTAATACGCTGCCGCGCATGCGCGGGTGCCAGTATTATACTGTAAAATTAATACTTTTTTTTTTTTCAGTGTATTAAACTTGCCTTGTGTGTCTGTACGGCTCAAATCTTGAAATCCAATTTTAACACACTTTCTCTGCTACAACTGACCTAATTTTTAGTAGTGTGACTTACTTCCGGTGTAATACAATATTCTGTAAAATAATAATAATAATAATAATAATATTTGAAAGTCGCCTTCGCCACCCCTTAGGGGACAAATCATTTGTCCAATGACTGTACGTAAATGTAATGACGTATGTAATCACGTAAATGTCATTTATTGCTTCAGAAATAAGCTGATGTTCTCGATTGAAAAGTGGCATGGTTGGTAAATGCGCCATCTTTCACTTCCACGCCGAAGTGAATGGATGTGGGTTCGATCCTCAAACGGACGTTGATCGATGTTTCTTCCCACACTGCCAAAAAAAAATATTTTACGGTATAATACTGGCACTCCAGCTGCTAGTATTATGCCGTAAAATAAGCAGTAATATGCTAACGGCGCATGCGCGGCAGCGTATTACTGCTTATTTTACTTTTCTTTACTGTTAATAGAAAAACACAAAATATTAAAATATTAAAAATCATTGGGTTAAATCACGAACAAAATAAAAAGAGTCATATATATGTAAGAATTTTTTAGAACAATTATTATTATGAACATTTTTAAATAGAAAATAACAAAATATTAAAATAATTAAATATCATCGGGTTAAATCGCGAACAAAATAAAAATAGTCATAATATATGTAAGACTTTTTTGGAACAATTACTATTATGAAAGTTTTTATATAGAAAAAAACACAAAATATTAAAATATTAAATCATGGGTTAAATCACGGACAAAATAAGAAGAGTCATATATATAAGAATTTTTAGAACAATTATTATTATGAAAGTTTTTAAGTAGAAAACACAAAATACTTAAATTTTAAATATCACGGACAAAATATATAATATATTATATAAAAACATGTAAATATAAGAGGGATTTTATTTTTAAATTCAAAATTAATTATTCAAAATAATAATAATACAATAATAAATATTATAATTCATAATAATTCGTAATAATTAATTATTCAAATTTAAATACACGTCATGTGTAAAATAACTGGAGTATATCAACAGCAAAAGTAATCGTTGATGATTTTCCCGAAATTTTAAATTCATTTTCTAATACTGGTCGTCAATGATAAAACCTAAAAATGTAAATATTCGAGTTCATTTCATAAAGTAATCAGCATTTATTTTAAATATAGCTCTGCATCTTTTCATCACAGAAACTCAATTCATTTATTTAATAAAGTGATTGAAATCAAAATTTCTGAGTCACAAGCCAAAAATAATAAGTGAATGTAAAATTCGATTTCAAAATTATGTATAAAAAAAAACTAATTTATACCAAAAGTGATTTACATTTTCCTTAATCGTTTGAGAGGAAATGGAAAAAAAATATATAATAAATCTTAATTGTATTTAAAAGCTATCTATTTTTACAAACCGTAGGTTAAACATAATTTATACAGAATATTTATATATATATTTTTTTTTCTTTCTGTTTTCATGGCGAATGGTAAATTAATCACTTAAAATTTCGGAAGGAGGAGATATTCATTCATATTGTATAATGCAATTTTTGGAAACATTTTTCAATCAACTAATGTTGCATGAAAATTACATTAGGCTTCTTAAATGTTATAATACATCCCTTCCTTAAAAATTCTGTGCGCCAATATAAGTTGTTAGTTGTTCGCATGATTTATGAATACCGCTTTAACACTAACAGAATAGTTAACTTCAACAATGAATATTGCAATGTTTGGAGGAAAATTCGCGGTTAGTCTATTTTTCATCTTGACAACCTATGTTGTGTTTCTAACTCCCTTTAAAAAATTCTGGATCACATTACTAAAGTGCTTTCGTCTCTTTTACTATTTATATAAAAGGTGCTTCATGTTTTGTTTAATACATATAACTTTAGAAAAATATTTTGAGTTAGAATTTTTTTTTCTCTGATTTTGTGGTACTTTTATGTTAGCCGGGCCCAGGTGATATATCGCCAAATATTGTTCCCATCTCCATCATTCGTATTGCGTTCATTTCGTTTAAAATTATAAACCTTTGACTCATTTCATTAAAAATTATAAACCTTTCACTCATTTCATTTAAAATACAAAACTTTCATTTAAAATACGTACATTACATATATTTAATATACACGTCTTTCACTCGTCTCATTTAAAATACAAAAATAAATAAATAACTAAATAAGAAATAATATCATAAACCAAAACATTTCAAAATCGAAGCATTGTTTTAGATTTACACACGCGAAAAATAAAAACTGCTATTGATGAGAAAAAAATGCTTAGTGAGATTTGCGCCGGCTAATATAAAAGTACCTTTTTTATATACACTGATGTCCAGAAATTAAGGGGCAGTGACCAATTTCAGACGTTTCGTCGAATACCTACTGAAACTCGTGAGGAAATGCCCGAAAGGCCCTTGAACTTTGAGGATGTAAAGGACATGCTTAACTTCATGTTTTTCAGTGGATAATAATTTTAATAATAAAATTATATTTCCGATCACTCAAGTAATAGAAAATGCTAAAAATTGTTTGTCACTGTATCAAATGACTAAGTAGGTCCTTTTCAACATTTGTGTGCACTTGTGTAAGCATAGCACGTATATTCGTGAAGATGTTTATGTTTCTGTGAAAAATTCAAAAGTTTTTTTTTTTTTTTATATCATGCACAGTTTTCAGCCGAATTTAACAGCGCTTTCCAAAAACTTGACAAAAAAGCATAGAAATAGTATACTGCAATTAAAATATTAATATATTGAATATTTGATGAGATATGGGTATTTGTATGAAATAAATTTCAAATGCGCAGGCACGAACTGCAGCAAAAATTTTTTGTCACGATTTGATAGTCAATACGATAGGGCAACTCATATAAAAAGACCAGTGAAATATCGTGAAAACTCAAAAAGTTACAGCAATAATTGATAAATTGAAGAGGAAATCCCATAGTCACTCGTCATCTTTTTGATGACGGGTGAGTGGGTGAGTGGGGGAGTGAGTGCGTGACAAAAAATCGAAACTTTGAGTTCATATATCGTCTGCACTAGAAAAGAGAGAAACGTGAATTTGTAAATTTTCGTCCTGTGTGCCACATACTTTAGATAAACGAAGTTTCAAGTTTTTAGGAAATTCGAGCGCAAACATATGGGGAAGGGGGTCAAAAATACCCTGAGTTGCTTCCAGAAAAGGATGCTTATGGCTGTGTTTTCTCGACTTGGCGGAGAGGCACTACCGTGCCTCCAGATTTGCAGTCCACTGTAACTTCCCCCAAAATATAGCATTATTATCTTTCAGTGAGCATTGTTGGCATTCAGTATTTTTTTTTTTAAGTTGTCTTTCCAATCTCGATCTGATTTTTTAATTTTTTTTAATACGAATTAAAAAATGGAAAACATTCTTTCAATTCCTACTGAAGAGAGTTTTAGAGTAAATAACAGTTTTGATAATAACTAATTCATTATGAATTTTTTTTTTTAAATAGGTTGTTGTAAAAATTTTATGACTCATTCATTCTTCTTTAGACCCAATTATTTGCTATATATTTATTATAAGAATAGGAAGAGAACATGAGGTAATCATGAGCACTAATAATACCTACAGAAATTTATTATTTTTGTAATGCACTTCTATACAGTAGAGCAAATAATTTCATAACTTAAAGAAAGTTGCTACGACATTACGATAATTATATTAGATCTAATTAATGTATCGGTTTTACATAAAGTGTTTTTATACCTGATAAAGAGTTTCTTAAACTTTGAAGAGTTAACTTTTTAAATATTTTTGGAAGCGTCTGTTATTTATTCAGTAATTAAAATTTCTTTAGAAACACTACAGGGGCTGTCCATAAATGATGTCACACTTTTTTCAATATTTTTGACCCCCCTGCCCCCCTTAGTCACAAAGTGTTACACTTCACCATACCCCCCCCCCCCTCTTGTCACATGTCACGCTATATTACATAGGCATATACTTGCAGTTCAGAAACAAAGCACTGCGTTATGGATCGTATTTCCAATTTTATTTTAAAACTTTAACTAATGACATTTGTGAGCATAACAATAAAAATTATTCGTGTGCTTATTTTGTACGAAATAAGATTAAGGTTTACAACAGAAAACAGGATTAATATACAATAAAGTAATACAATTAGTAATAAAAAATTAATATATTTTTTTGAAAAGAAAGGAATATAAGTGAAAACAAATCACATGAAAGTTCTTTTAGCCCCGATTAAAAAATACCCTCAAATTCTGGTAATTTTAAAAATAAATTCAAAATTTAATCTGCTGATTTTAAATGATTTTATTTTAACCAAAATGTGTGATGTCACACTTTTTCTTACCCCCTCCCACCCCCTTGTCTCAAACGGTCACAATTTCGAGAACCCCCTTCCCCTCCCCTCCAAGCGTGACGTCATTAGTGGACGTCCCCATAAATCATGTTAATCTTAAATTTAAACTAGATGGTACCCGTCAAAACTTGACGGAAAAAATTACAATAACAATATTAGTAAAATAAGCTTCTTTATTTATGAAACAATCTTTCAAATATTTTATTTTAAAAAAAATTCCGCCAGTGAATTACGTTATTATTTCCGATGCAAACTCCAAACAAACAATCCGTAAACAAAATGGAAATCAGTTTGACATTACCGCCCTATTCCTCACGGCAAGAAAGAAAATTTCTTGAACCTATGAAGTATCATACAAATAGCATATTCCTACGTTCATCTCATATTCAGTCAATAAAAGAACATATTAAATAAGGCACACATCCCCCCCCCCTTGTGATAATGCAACCGAATGAGCTCCTATGCGCATATGCATTGCATCTCCCCAAACGCACCGTCGAAATTCAACGTTAAAAAAAATTTTAAAATGTTTTGATCAAAATTTTTAAAATGTCTTCTTTAATCATTGTTCGTTTCAAATCCATATCTTCTGAAACGCATACATTGTTTTAAATTAATCAATTTTATGTAAAGATGAAGAATTTTTTTTACAATAATAAATCAGTCTACAGATAAAGGAGATTTTTAATGTTTTCAAGTGTAATTTATTTGTATGGTTTCTTCATTCCTTTACATAATCAGTATGATTATTCCTTTTCCATAATTAAGCGAAATAATGTAAATAAATAAATATCCAAGATTATTTTTTATTCTGTTTTCATTAATATATTGTAAATTTTATTGTTAAAAGTTACTGATAAATGATACTTTAGTAAATGGCGCTTTTCTTAATTATTTATTATTATTATTGTTATTTTTCTTTTTTTGAGATTTAATGGCAACATTCTTCCGTTTGTTTATTGGGCACTACAGTTTGGCGAATTATTTGAGGTACTTTTCGGTTAGCAGGGCGCCGATGAAGTATATATATATATATATATATATATATATATATATACGTATGTATATACTATATATATATATAGTATATACATACATATATACAAATATATATAATGTATATAGTTTTGTTTTTCTAGTATTGAATTTATGTGGTTTATAGATTTTGGTGGGCTTTTGTGATAATGATTCTGCAAGTAATTTTCCATTGGAGTTTATTATTATGTATATATATATATATATATATATATATATATATATATTACTGGCGCCGGCTAACCGAAAAGTACCTAATTTACATATAGTTTTTTTTCTTAATGGGACGACGGGATAATGCACGGAATTTCGACGGGATAATGAATATTTTTGGTGGTACCAGAATATTTTTCTGTATTTTATAGTTATATTAAGAAATACATATTTTTATGATTTGGTGAATCACTTATTTGTTTACTTTTTCATGCATTATATTATTGAAGGTTGTTAGTTCTCTTATTCGTTTAAATATACCGTACTTACATAAAATAGCGTGTGTTTTCTGTGGTGTTTCGGATAAACGTTGTAAAATTCAGGTTATTAGATTTTATCCAACTTTGCTGTCATAACAGCTGATGAAGCAGCCCTTTTCAGCGATTTTTTTTGTTACCTGTAAAATGTTTGTTTTTGGTATAACCCGAACTAAGAAAAAATTGAGTACTTTTCCATTATATGGACACCATTGTCGCCAAGCATATATTTACATATATGGCTTGGTGTCGGTATAACGCAAAAGAACCAAAATTTGCGATCGATCAAATAATTGAATTTCGTTAAACATTAAATTTTCTGGTACTTTTCTATTATCCGGTCGATCACTTTTCATAACAAAAAACTATCGCCAAACTGTAAAATTAAACCCCAAAAATGCAGTCCGATATATACTTGATGTCAGAAGCAATATACGTGTTTGTTACGTCATCAAGTGGTTTTTAATTCGAGATTTGCGTCTATTTTCCTTATGTTTTACTGACTTATTAGTTATTATTCATTAATTAAAATAACAATTGTGTCCTTAAATCCATGTATTTTATTTATTTATTTATTTTGATATTTCAATGGCAACGTTCTCCCGTGTATTTGGCGTTACAGTTTGGCGATAGTTTTTAGTTATGAAAAGTGGTCGACGGGATAATAGAGAAGTACCAATTTTCTTATTATTAATCTGAGAAAGAAACAATAACCATGGATTTAATTAATTTTGCAATATGCGGTGCAAACAAAATAATTTTGATTAAATCAGTACATATATCGCAGACGCACCTGGGTTATTTTTTGGCGCCTAAATGACGATTTTTGATTTGTATGGCAACCTGGTGTTTTATGATAAATTTGAATATGTGTGTAAATAAATAAAATAAAATAGGTACTTTTATGTTAGCTGGGCGTCAAGGATAACTCTCCAAATCTTGTTTCAATTGGAATCATTTAAATTGCCACATTTTACGTGAGATTTATTATTCATATTGATATGTTTACGCTTAGATATTTTATTATGATTATATTCTAGCTAATTAAGTTTTTTTTAAGATTTTATACTACAATGTTAAAATATTACCTAGTTGATATTAGCTAATGTCAAAAGATTGGCGAACCACAGAGTTTAGAGAATAAACTCTGCCCTCAAAAGTGGGAGTTGCCGTCTTTATGACGTCATAAGCAGAAGTAAATGTTTAATTGAAAATTACAGCTAATTAATTAAATTTTCGAACAAACGAATGCACGATAACAAATCTGTGTCCAAATATCTTTCATTTAAAAAAAGAATGGTGTAATTTGATGCAGTAGTTTGTTCTGACGGATTGTCGAAAGAAATCGCTTAGCGTTTTAAATATATAGATTTTTTTTTCTCGTCATTTTCAAGTTTAAAACAATAGTTAATTATTTATTTTTTTAAAAGGTATTTGATTTAAATAATAATTTAAATGACTGGTTTTACCCAATTGATTTAAATCACTGATACCGTGAAATATAATACCTTATATTTATATATTTAAGGCAAAGGCAATTTTCAAAATTCTGAAAAACATTGAAGTCCATTTCATCACACATGAAGCATAGCTATACTCTTTTATTATACTCTATATTTTATGGAAACTCGTATTTCAAAGAAAATACATTTTCTGAATCAAAATTTTATTCACTTAAGTGAGAACATTTTTTTCCAGCTCTAAATACATACGACGCCATCAAGAAATATCCTTTTCTCCCAAGGTTCACATTCACGTTTACACAAAAATCTCCTAATCCACAGGAGAAATTTCAGCAATACTTTATCCACCTAAAAATGAAAATGAAAAGATCATAACAAGAAAAAGTATATTGGCTAGAAAACTCACATATTTAGATTTATCGTATTAGATGATGCGAAAGTTTTCCTTTTCTTTTATTGTTATTAGTTTTCCACCTTCTTGTACGCGATATATTTTAGATTAAAAATAAGAATTTATAAATGTAATAAACATAACAATAATATTTAAAATCTTTCGAAAACACATACATAATAAGATAAATATTTTTACGGTACTTTTATGTTAGCCGGGCGCCAGTAATATATATATATATATATATATACATACATACTTACTTACTTATATACATATATATATTACCCGTATATATATTACGGGCGCCCGGCTAACATAAAAGTACCATTTTTAGGTGCGTTCGTAATTATATAAATATGTAGCACCTATAGTCGTCGTTTGTTCCTTCCGTCCGTCCATCTGTCCGCATATAACAGCGCTAAAACTACCCAACCGAATGGTTGTTGCAAAATTTTGTCGAGTCATTTCAAATTTTATGAAAATGGAATCAAAACTTAAAAAGATATTAATAAAAGTTTTCTTTATTCTGTTAAGTCCTATCATACGTAATTTATTTATATAATAATAAAAACGCAAATCATGTGACTGAGGAAAGCAAATACGGGCTGACCATTTATTTTTTCATATGCCAGGAGACCATTTTCATTCAAAATTATTTTTTCGAATAAAATTGCATAAAATTTACATTTTATGAAATATTATTAAAAAAAAATTGTTTGTTTGAGTTATACCTTAAAATATGTATAGATTCTGAGATAACTTCAGTTATCTCAGAGAAAGGTTGAAAGCCGAGCATCTCAGTTCATTAAGGAAAATAAACAGAAGAGATTCAGTCATTGTGAGTCATAAAAATATTAAACTGTGGAAGTAATCATTCGCAAAGCAAGAACTCCATGATGAATTTTGCAGCGCTCTCTGGTGTCGAAAAAAATCGCATCTGTAAACGTGGCCTACGTAATAAGAAAAAAAAAAAGGTATGCTCACTTCTCTCAGCAGACGATATAATTCATTTCACTGAAATAATAAGGATTATTTGTTTACATTGTAAAACTAGTTATAATACGAACGCACTTCATTTGTCACGTTAACGTACAATTTCCAACTTGTTAAAATATAAAAGAATTTTCATCCATTATCCATCAAGAGTAATCCACTTGTAATTTTTTTCTAAATAGCTAGTCTCAAATATCTTTACAGACTCTAATATTTCGTTGAATTTAAGAATTTTATTTTCTAAATAATGAAATCCTGTGACGATGGTTAGCCATAATACGGAGTAACAGCAACTAAGTTTAATTGGAGCGTACTCGATGGACTTAAACAAAAGAACGAAAAATCCTGCGTCAAGCATAGATTATGAAACACGTTTTAACACATCCAGAAAATTGCAACGAAACTTCACCGTTAAAAAGATTTGAATTATAATAAAATTATATAGACGGTTTTACATTAACACAAGACGAAGGCTATAATTTTCATTTTGCCTAGAACTACAATTATTTTATTCTAATGATGGTGTGATTACTTTTAAAGTAATTATTTTCTACTTAAATTATAAACATATTTGCTATCTCATGCAACAAGGTCCAAAATATTCAGGTAAAAGCGACCAGTAATTTCATAAATAGTGCCTACCTTTTTAAGACAAAAGAAAATTTTTAAATTCTGAAAAACATCGAGGTGCATTTCGACACACATGAAGCATAGCTATACGCTTTTATTACATTTTATATTTTATAGAAACCGGTATTTCAAAGAAAATACATTTTCGGAATCAAACTTTTATTTACTTAAATGAGAACATTTTTTTTTCAGCTTTTAAATATATACGGTACCATCAACGGAAATGCCTTTTTTTCCAGGATTCACATTCTTGCCAACATAAACATCTCATAATCTACTGGAGAAAATTTCAACAATACTTTGTTCATCTAAAAATGAAAATGAGAAGATCATAACAAGAAAAAGCATATTAGCCAGAAAACTAACATATTAGATGTATTCTGCCCTTTCAAAAAAGACGCAAAAGTTGTATTTTTTTTTTTTTTTTTAATCTTCACACCATATCATAACGTGATTATTTTACATAACAATGAAAATTTTTTGAATTCTCATGCATAATAAGTAAAATCCTTATATATTATTTCTCCTGTCAACATCCCTTTTACTCAGAAAATATGAAACGCAGAACAACGAATGAGATACCATATGAAAGGTTTTAGAACCGGCTTCTGACATAGCCCACTTAACAATTCGTTAAAACATGTTTTTGATTAAAATTTGCTGAAATTATAAAATTAAATCGGCATTGTTTTCATGAAAGAAATGAAAGGTTTTCCTGAAATTATTGTTGCCAAAAAAGTAAAATACCACATTATATGATGCTCATAGCAATTATTATTAAAAACATAGCACAGGTTTATTTTATACTTATGATTAAAAAGCGAAATTGAAATTGAAATGTTTAGATTTATATTCCTAAGTCCCATGGTTTTCCCGAAGCGGATGACGTCATCCTCTAATGCTGTCAAAATACGATTGTTAATTTTTTTTCTCGCGCGTCCCTTTAGCAATCTTGGATCAGTTTTTAGTCTAACTTTGATGGAATAAATTAGATGATATTCTGGCTTGACTAACAACTAAATGTTGTTTGCAGATATTTTTATCCTTGCTTTTTCTTTAGAAGTTTAAACCTGCATCTAATAAATATTACATATTGATAAAAAATGATACTTCTCTATTATCCCGTCGACCACTTTTCATAACAAAAAACTATCGCCAAATAAACGGGAGAACGTTGCCATTGGAATATAAAAAAAAAATAAAATATAAGAATTTAAGGACACAATATTTGTTTTAATTAATAAAATAACTACTAAATCAGTAAAACATAATGAAAAATACACGCAAATGTCGAATGTAAAAACAACTAGATGAATTAACAAACACGCATAATGATTCTGACATCAAGTAAATGGGACTGCATTTTTGGCGTTTAATCTTACAGTTTGGCGGTAGTTTTTTGTTATGAAAAGTGGTCGACGGGATAATAGAGAAGTACCTAAAAAATATTAGATTTCAGTGCGAAATCTTCGCACGGGCCCTCTGGTATTTAAATATTTGCATAATATATTAAAACAGAATTTTCCTTAAAAATTAATATATAATCTAAGGGTAAAAAAAAATTGTTCGACAAATTTTAATTAATTTTGTCAAGTTTAATAATGTATATATATTTATTTATATGTTTTATAAATTTAGATATTTTTATAATACTTAAAGAACTCCAAGACAGGCCACCAAAATGGCGATTTTCTTGAGTGAAACTGGGCGTTCTCTTTTACACTTATATAAAGTTATATTTAAGTTTTTTGCCAATTTTTGTTGAATTTTTTATCATTTCATGGTTATTTTATTATAGTTTTCTATCATTCTGGCTTTTTCGATATGTTATATGGAGCTCAATATTGTCGTTTAGGCTTTATGTCGACACTATTTCATGATATATTTACTGTGAATTGTGTTTATGATGCTCCTCTGGAGATTCAATTACACATTCACAGCTTTTTTATTTTTCTATTTTCAATCTCCCTTGTTTAATATATTTTTTTTTCATTTTTTTTTCCATTTATTTTCACACTATTTTTTTTTCATTATATATATGTGTAAGTCAAATGCCCTGCTGACTTGTGTTCTTAGTTAAAATGACAAGGACTTATTCATAATTTACAATCATTTCATATAAATATCTAGTTTAAATATGAACTTTAGTTAAAGTTACAACATTATGTAGGTTCATAGTTGGACATCGTCTTTGATCTGTGTACCGCGTGGAAGCTAGCTCAGAAGTGAAGACTTTGTACATTAGAATTATACGTTCTTTCTAACATAAGCTAAATCAGCTCCATTTCAGATAAAGAACTTACGCTGACTAAGCGCCATTTGGACATAAAGAAATAAGCGATGAGCTCACTATTCCATTTGCTGATAATATTCTAGAGAACAGAGAAATTCACAGGGGTGAATCAACACTAATAGACGAGTGCCTCAAACGTACAGCTAGGTAGCTACAATTAATCAGCGTAAATAGATAGAAAATACCGGAATAAATATTCCAAAACAGACCTTGAAAATCTGAATTAAACACTATTTCTTTCACGATCACGTGAAAATCAGCTAGCCTAATACTGACTCGTTTCTTTTTATATTCCTGACCAGTAAACGCGATATAACTAGAAGCTTCCAGAAGGCAGGAAACATTTAAAAACCTATTTCTAATTTAAAGAAATCCCCTAATGGTCTACGGGGGAAAATCCTTTGTAGTGCATTTTAATGATGTGACACTATTTGAAATATATTGAAATTGATTACATCACTGAAATACATTACAAGAGGCTTATTGTCGAACATGGTACGTCTAGCACTTATAATTAGTTTACAGGGAAATTTTAAAGAATTCCATTACATTAAGGTTCAATGTGGAAAGTCGTTTGTGGCGCATTTTAATCATGTTACACTATTACAAACATAATGAAATTGATATCAATTTCTGAGATGTACTAAGGCATGCTTTCTGTAGAATATGGAGTGTAAAGCTTTTCTCTTTCATTTACAGTGCCACACAAAAGTATTCTTTTACATAACGGTCTACGGGGGAGGGGGGGCTGTTTGCATCGTATTTTAATTATGTTACGCCATTTCAATATACTGAAATTGATATACATTATTGAGGTTTACTACAAGATACTTGTTATGTGGATAGCATTTATCGTTCATTTACAAGGACACACAAAATATTTCTGCTACAGTACTGTGTCCGAAGTATTGTTTATCAGCCATAAGTGGGAGTGGGATTTTAGTAAGGTATGCGTTTAAGGGGTCTTGTACCTTTTAAGCGCACGAAAATCGAGAAAAACAATCAAAGTTTGAATTAGTGTATTTTCAAAACCTTTATATGTATTAACATAAATTTTGATTATTAATTAAATAGATTGTGCTTTTTAATATAATACTATTAGAAACTAACATTTTTACTGAATTTGTGCATTGTTGAAATTAAAATAGCTCTTTTTTTTACTCCGTAAGTCATTGCGCGCATGATATCTTGAGAACAAATGCATGCATTGTTATGAAATTTGAGTTAGATAATAAGCGCATATGTGTCTTTAAAATCATCTATTTTTAAATATTTACAATGATAAGATTTTTAATTATGACTATTTTTGTTCATTAAAAAATTTAAAAAATTTGAAATTTTTTACAAAAATATTTTTTTTACATGGTTAATGAAATAATTTTAACCTAAGAGTAGGTCATTTTTAAAATACATATGTGCTTATTATCTAACTCAAATTTCATAACAATCCAGTCATACGTTCTCCAGATATTATGAACGCAATGACTTACGAAACAAAAAAAAGAGCGATTTTAATTTCAACAATGCTCAAAATCTGTAAAATATTAGTCAGTTTCTAATAGTATTATATCAAAAAGCACAATCTGCTTAATCAACACTCAAAATGTCATGCTTATACACAAAAAAGTTTTAAAGATACACTAATTCAAATTTTGAAAGTTTTTCTTGATTTTCGGCGAGTTAGGTACAAGGCCACTTAACTAAATTTTTGAATGCTATGAAGTATGTATAAAAGCTACAGATCATATACAGGGCTACACAAAAAAAATTCGTAAGCATTACGGTGCATCAGCATAAATAGATTAAAATGGGTTTTTAATCGATTTATGCATTTTGAATGTGAAATATTTTTATTATATCAAGAAAGGTTTGTAAAATATAAATAAAATCATATGCAGGGCCACCCAAAGAACTGAATACATAGCTGCCTATGTATGATAATTTCTGGAAGTGTGATTTCAGCGTGTATTTGCCTGAATTAAACTATAACTTAATATTCATGAGAAAAATTGCTATTTATTAGCATATCTCATCGCCTCTTACCCTTTTCAACACATTACCAGGTCACACAATAACTCCATTCATACATTTATTCTAAGTTCAGACATTCAATAATATTCATTTACATAATAACTTTATTTAATATATTCTGTTATAATATAAACTAAACTTACCTCGGTATATTACTTTTACTATTCAATAAAAGTACCTAAGTTGTTAAAAAACGCCGTTCCGGCATTTCGCCATTTTTCCTATTTAATATCGTAAACTTTCACCACCTACTTTCGTTAAATCAATAACCAGACTGACGTTAATCCCATCTAAAATATTTTTCTTCCCGCCAGATGGCGACATAGCACTTTAGTTGGTTTGAACCGACTCGTATCGAATTCTGAGAAGTCGAATTCGATGCTCGTCCGTGATTGGCTCTACCAGTAGGCGTCAACCGGTTGTGGAATCCGCGGTATTACTTAAATATGCGATGTCGGTACTTTCAAAGCTGTCTTTTCTCATCTCCATTCATGGAGAAAATAGTCATGAAACTTGGAATAGGCAGGTCCTTATTCCATGGAAGTTTATACTTTAAACTTTTTAATAGTCCTTAGTTCATTAACAGTTTTAACTAAAAGTATGAATGCTTTGGAATGATTTGAGTTATTTTAAATATCATCATGTGTAAATCTTCAATATGCTGTCTTGCTCTGCTATGTTATCTGGTGAAATCTCCATGTTTTAGAATGTCCGACGATATATCGTTACGTAAGTTTGTTTACCTTTTTCATCTGTTATGCTGTTATCAAGTTATTAATAAAAACTGAGATTCTACTTTAAGTCTTTTTCTCTGCTGCCTTCCTACAACATATTTGTCATACAAGAACTGAATCTATTTAAATTAATGATCTTTCACTTCTCTGGTAATCAAAGGAACTTTGTTTAGCCAGCGTTAACTTCCAATCTGCGTATGTCATAAACTTGCTTTTTATACTCTGCCACCAGAAATATCGTATGTTTTTCTCACGGGGTTATTGGCGTACAGAGTTCATAACCGGAAGGATATTTTACGGAAGAATTTTTTTTTTCCTGAACTTTAATCTTTGAAAAAAAAAACATCAATTGATGATTCAGTTTCATTACATTGATATATATTTCTATAGTTTACGGCTGGTTGTACTAGAGATATTTAAATTTTCTCAGAAGCTATTGAATTGATATAATTAAAATTGTTATAAAGAAGAATAGAAGGCATAAAATAACGGATTATCGCTTCCAAAAAAGGGGGGGGGGCAGTGAAAAAGAATTTTTTTTTAAGTTGTTTGAAATTTGACCTGCTAGTCTCCCAAAATGACGACTAACGTCATAGAGAAGCTAAACCATGGAAATTATTAATCTTGATGCTCTGATATGAGATTCTTACTGTTAGAAAAGGCAGTATAGGAAATTATTGAAAAGAAGCAAGAAGTTCCAATTGTAAGTTCTGAAACTCCAGTTGATGTAGTAAATGCTTTCTTAACAAGATATAATCAAGCCCTCTCGTTGATATATTTAAATATCGACCCTGAATTTAAGAGAATCATAGAAGAACATCAGTCCAGTTCAGGCATGGCAGAAATTAAAAACTAATTTTCACCCTGATACGAGAGCCCATCATATGATGGTGTTTACAGAATTAATTGAAAGTCGAATCCAAAGTGGTGAATCACTCAACTTGTTTGCAACGCGTTTAAAGAATTTTTTTTTATGTACAGAGGATAGATAAGGGTTCTTCCGAAGATTACCTCTGTTATCAATTTTTGCGATTTTTACCATCATGCTTTGATGGAGCAGTACAAGTTGCATTAAGAAGACCGAACTCTTCATTTAAATTTGAGCAGATAGTTGAAGAACTTATAGCCGAGGAGTCACGGATTAAGCTGAGGGAGGTCGATAGCTGTAAACAAGCCAGTTATTGCACTAAGAGAGAATCGACACCTATTAAGGAATCACCAAGAAGATTAAATGCAAGAGGTTTTAGAGGTAGAAAACGTTGGAGTTGCGGAAGAATGGGGCATTTGCAATCTAGTTGTTCCTTTAGGAATGCCAACTCAAATGGACAGTTTCGATCACCTTCACCTCAGCGATTTCGACCCTCATCTCGGCCTATCTCCTATCGACAGCGTCGTAACCCAAACGGATCTCTTATCATCAATCGTTCCAGTCACCAGTTGGCCCGTTCTGAATCCAGAGACCCATCTCCTGATTATCGACAGAATGCTGCTGATCTTGACTCTCGAGGTCCATCTCTCGAATATCGAACAAACGCTAGATCCAGAGGCTCCAGACGTACCAGAAGTCGCAGACACTTTTCTCCTGATAATACAGATGTTGACGACTTTGACTCGTCACGTAAGTCTAATTTATTCCTATCCCATTCTAGTTTTAGTGCTATTGTAAAAAATGAGGAATGGATATTCAACAGCGGGGCGAGTCATCATTTTTGTAATTGTAGAGATATTTTTATTAATTTTAAACCTCTAACTGATAAAATGTCTGTGGCCGTTAAGAATGTATCCTTCCCTATTACGGGTAAAGGGGATGTTACATTAAAGTTTGGCCAACGTACCTTTACTTTAATTAACGTAATGTATTCTGAACAATTACGGAGGAACATAATATCTGGGCCTCAGCTTGACTTAAACGGTCTGTCTTTTCACGGAGGCGGTCAGGGAGAAGTGCGCATCTGTCAGGGGGACAATTATTTTTTTAGTTCATATCTTAAAGGCAGAATTTATAAATTATACCCTAAAATCCCTTGCTCCAAAAATAAAACAGTTAAATTTAACGTTTCACTTGTGAATAAACACAGTAAAATGATACAATGGCACAGACGTTTTGGTCACATAAGCCAATCCTTTCTATCCAACACTAGTCGTCGAAATAGGGTTAAGGGGTTACCTGGGCTAAAACTAACTGATGCGAGCCATGTAAACTGGGGAAATCTAGGCATGTTTCACATAAGTATAACAAAAATATACGTTCCAATCATCCACTTGAGCTAATTTATGCTGACGTTTGGGGTCCCTGTAGAACAACTGGCAGAAATGGAGAGAGATTTTTCTCTCTATAATCGACAACTTCTCTCGCCGTGTGTCCGTGTATCCACTTCGGTTAAAATATGAAACCTTTGACGTGGTTAAAAAGCATATTGCTAGAGCAGAAACTTACCTAAATAGAAAAGTTAAGAGCTTTAGATCGGACAATGGCGGAGAATTTGATAACTTTTACTTTAAAGATTTTTTGGAAGCCAAGGGTATACGACACGAGCATACCAACGTCTATACTCCTCAACAAAATGGAGTTGCGGAATGTTTTATGTCAACGGCAGCAAATGCCATGAGAACTCTTCTCATTGAAAGTAAACTAGACCCCAGTTTTTGGCCCGAGGCACTTAAATATTTTGCCTATACCTGAAATCGTGCCTGTCCACAACTTTTGACTAAAACTCCATTTGAATTATATGGTGGAAGGAAACCATCAGTTCGTCACCTCCGTCCTTTTGGTTCCGTTGCATATGTTAGCGGCCTAGCCAAAAGCGTTCCAAATTGGAAGCTAAAGCTAGGCGCGGATATTTAGTAGGCTACGCTTTTAGGATGAGAGGATACCGAATCTGGCTTCCTGAAACCAATATCATAATTGAATCAGTCAGCGTAAGTTTTGATGAGTCCGTGTGTGGCTTGGGGCACAGTGGAGCTGCGCTTGGCACCGACGACTACCTGCTTCGCACCTGAACCTGAAAGAGATTGCGACAAGGTCGTAGAGGTTGTACCTGTTCCTGTGGCTATCCCAGGTCCCTCCGGTGTAAGTCGCAATCCCCAGGACGGTGTCGATGAGGACATTGAGTCGGAGTCTAGTGATGAATCACAGTCATCCAATCATCCTTCATTAAGAGAAGTGGGGTGGATCAGAAGACCTGTAGCCCGAAAGATCGGAAAAAGGACAGATACTTATTACTTTGAAGAAGGGAAGAAACAGAGGTTAAGGTCCCATAATGAAATTGAAAAGTATTGCTTGGAACATAACATAGTCTATAAACCTTAATTATTTGACTTTTCAGGTACCAATCCATATGCTGGCTGCATTCCACAACCCACAAATATTTCCGAATCAGAATCAGATTCTGATTCGCAAAGTTCTAATTTAATTAAATCATCTGCATGACTAGACGGCCAAATTGAAATCCGAAGGACATATAGGCAGGCCTGTAAATCCCAACAAAGCTATATCTGGCAACAAGCAATGGAGCTCGAAATCCAGGTGATGAGAGACCGGGAGGTTTGGCATTTGACTGAATTGCCAGTCCACGCCACCCCAGTAGGTTGCCGGTGGGTTTACACAACTAAAAAGGATGAGTTTGGACGGATCGGCAGGCACAAGGCTCGCCTTGTTGCCCAGGGTTTTAAACAAATCAAAGGGGAGTCTTATGATGAGACTTTTAGCCCCGTTGTTAATTTTGGCGTTATCCGATTCTTTTTCTCCATTTTAGTGTCGTGTAGCGGGTGATCGCATACTCAATGCGACGTGACCTGCCCCTACCTGTATGCACGACTGAAGGAGGACGTGTATATGCTTCAACCGCCAGGTTTTGTAGTCCCGGGTAAAGAACACCTATATTGCCAGTTAGATAGGGCGTTGTATGGACTACACCAGAGGAATGGATCTACGAAATTCATGAAGTACTGTTGAAGTTAGGATTTAGAAAACTGGCTTCATGCAATTGTGCATATATTTTTAGTTCCGATATTGTGCTTCTACTTTATGTAGACGATATCATTATTTTTGGGAAGTTCCAGAAGAGAATCAATTACGTTTTATCATTACTAAAATCCAAATTTGACATTAAGGAATTAGGAAGAACCCGAAAATTGCTGGGTGTTGAATTTTGAAACAGAAAATGGCTTAACTATTCATCAATACAATGATATACAATGATATACAATTATATACAATGATGTTTGCAATAGATTTTCAAGGTTCAAAATTCCTTTCTCTTCTATCCCAATTAACAAAGGAACAATTTTATCTCGGAAGGACTGTCCCGTCTCAGAATCCCGTCTAGAAGAAATGCCACATCTGCCATATAGAAGCATTTTGGGTTGTTTATCTTTTATAGCAAACCGTACCCGTCCTGACCTGAGCTACGCCGTGAATGTCTTGAGCCAGTTCAAGTCAAACCCAGGTATGATGCATTGGGATAGTCTACTTAGACTATTAGGTTATCTGAAAGCTACTTCTCATTATCAGCTAAAACTATTATGTCATTCAGAGATTATCTTATTGTATATTCAGATGCAGATTTCGTGGCTAACCGAGATGATCGGACTTCGATCGGCGGCCAGATAGTCATGATTGACGGAGCTCCTGTCGATTGGCGCACTTTTAAGGAAAAGTGCGTTAGTTTATCGACTATGGAGTCTGAATTCGTCGCAATGACCAAGGCCGTCAAGAACTTGGTCTGGTTCAATCGGATACGTCGCGAATGCAATGATGGAGGAATATTTTCTACCACAAGTGAAAACGCTGTAATGAAAGTGAATGACCAAGCTGCAATTGATTTTGTTAAATCCCCGGTGGAGAACTACAAGTCAAAACATATTGACGTCAAGTTGTTCTTCATCCGGGATTTATACAATAATGGGGAATTTATTTTACATCACGTGCGTAGCCAGGCCAACCTGGCAGATATATTAACAAAACCCCTGACTCGCTGCTTATTATTAAAATTTGTAGATTTGTTCTTTCAGACTTAAACTACCATTTTTCAGTAGTAACTTTTCTAAAATCATATTGCGTACCTTATTCATTTGTATTGTTGGTAGTGTGTATTTTGTAAATGTTCATGTCATCTTTCTATAGAAGAGAACATTGTTTTAAAACAACTGTGATAAATATCTGTACATTGTTTTAAGAACATATTTTTACTCTTCATATGTGATTTTAAGGATTTTGTCATGTATTTGCATATTTGAAGTAATCTTTTTTAGCCAACATTATTATCACTTTTAACTATGTCTAGACGCCTTGACCATACGGCTTTGACTCTATCTGAATTCAATCTGTAACTGAAATCTATTGAAAGTTCGTTTAAAATCTTATACTATCCAGTTCCAATAAGTTCATTCTAAATTACCTGGGACCCTCCTTAATTGACGATCTTTGATATATTTCTTTATTTGTTTTATTAGTATTCTTTTCTTTATTTTAGGCATCTAGATAATTTAATTGATTGAAAGAATCTGGAAACAGAGTTTGAGAGATGCATACTTGAAATACAAATGAAGTTGAATACAGGATTATTTTTCATCTGGACGCAACCTTTAATCGATTGCCTTCAAAATTATTATTATTTTTTTTTTTTTGCTTTGTTTAAATAAAGAACTTTTTATGTATTTAGAATTTTCAGCTTTTTGTGCAAATTGTATGTTTGGTATGGTCAAGGAGGTCGACCAAATGTAACTTTTCCAAATTTGAAATTGGTTACGTAAATTTTCTTTAGGTACGTATATGTATATGTAAATGTATTTGAAATATTGTATTTATGTAAAACTTTTATGTATCGTATGCAAGCGAAGAAATTGTGAATGAATGGTTAAAACATAGCTGATTTTCGTCTTTTACTGGTTTAAAAAGAAACAAAAAGTAAAATTATCTTGCTAATGCGATACAGTTTTTTTTTTATTAAACGTTAAAAATTAAGGTTAAAAGTTATTTTTCTAGCGTTAAATAGTGACAGAACGTTTAAAACTTGTTGTTCAAGCATTTAAATTGAGTTAATTTTTTGTCAAATTAAGTTCTTAATTCTTAAATTGTTAATGTGTTAAGTTGTTTGAAAAAAAAAGGGAATCTCTTTAGGAAAAAAAATTCTTTTTAACCTTAAAACCCTAAGTCATAAACTTTTCTCATAGTGAACTGTTGAGCATGTATTCTGTGAGCTAGTTTACCTGTTGATTTCAACAAAAGCAATGAGAGGGGGGGGGGGGGTACTTGATGAGAAAAATTGCTATTTATTCGCATACCTCATCGCCTCTTACCCTTTTCAACACATTACCAGGTCACACAATAACTCCATTCATGCATTTATTCTAAGTTCAGATATTCAATAATATTCATTTACATAATAACTTTATTTAATATATTCTGTTATAATATAAACTAAACTTACCTCGGTATATTACTTTTACTATTCAATAAAAGTACCTAAGTTGTTAAAAAACGCCGTTCCGGCATTTCGCCATTTTTCCTATTTAATATCGTAAACTTTCACCACCTACTTTCGTTAAATCAATAACCAGACTGACGTTAATCCCATCTAAAATATTTTTCTTCCCGCCAGATGGCGACATAGCACTTTAGTTGGTTTGAACCGACTCGTATCGAATTCTGAGAAGTCGAATTCGATGCTCGTCCGTGATTGGCTCTACCAGTAGGCGTCAACCGGTTGTGGAATCCGCGGTATTACTTAAATATGCGATGTCGGTACTTTCAAAGCTGTCTTTTCTCATCTCCATTCATGGAGAAAATAGTCATGAAACTTGGAATAGGCAGGTCCTTATTCCATGGAAGTTTATACTTTAAACTTTTTAATAGTCCTTAGTTCATTAACAGTTTTAACTAAAAGTATGAATGCTTTGGAATGATTTGAGTTATTTTAAATATCATCATGTGTAAATCTTCAATATGCTGTCTTGCTCTGCTATATTATCTGGTGAAATCTCCATGTTTTAGAATGTCCGACGATATATCGTTACGTAAGTTTGTTTACCTTTTTCATCTGTTATGCTGTTATCAAGTTATTAATAAAAACTGAGATTCTACTTTAAGTCTTTTTCTCTGCTGCCTTCCTACAACATATTTGTCATACAAGAACTGAATCTATTTAAATTAATGATCTTTCACTTCTCTGGTAATCAAAGGAACTTTGTTTAGCCAGCGTTAACTTCCAATCTGCGTATGTCATAAACTTGCTTTTTATACTCTGCCAAACCCAGAAATATATGTTTTTCTCAAATATGTGGCGTGTATAAAAAGCTTAAGGTAATATACAGGGCTCTACAAAATAATTCAAATATGTTTCTGTCTATTGGTAGAAACTGCTGAAGATGAATTTACAACTGTGTTATGTGTTTTATTAGTAAACTAAATTGTAGCATACTATAGAGTATATACAAATATATAAATTATATACAGGGCTGCAGAAAAGAATTGTAGTACGGACGGTAATTACTGGAATCCGGTTTTCAAATGTGTTTTGTGTTTTTCTGAAATGTTTACTTAAATACCTTATTTACCTTATTAAACAGCGATGGTTTGTTAAAGTATTCTGTTAGTGTGGGAAAGTGTTTCATAAACTATGCTTGGCGAATGATTTTTCTTTCTTGTTTCTACTTGATTCGGGCGATTGATATAAAGCCAGGTGAGAAGGTGGAAGGTACTCTGACCCACTACTTAAGGACGTTGTTTGTCGCAAATCCTTTTTTTTCTATTCTCCTTTTAACCTCATCTCTCCTCCACTGGGGCTGGAGAATGTTTGATTTTTTTTTCTCTTGTGGAATGTTGGAGATGCGTTTCTCCTCCTTTTTTTTTTTTTTAATTTTACATATTTTTTTGTACTACGGCTCTTTCAGGTGCATTATGGTGAAAGTTGCACGAGCTACCGGATCCGCTCCAATAGGAAAGCCTATAGACCCAGCTTTTAACCTGTGGGGTACGGTAGAAAGGCGGGGTCTAGTCTCCCTCTGCAGCGATTATGTTTGCCTTGCTTTTCCATACAGATTTTCTATTTTTTGTGTAATTACTTTATCTTATTGGCGTCTTTCCCAATGAATTTCTGTCCTCCCTTTTCTTTAAATTATTTTTTTTATTACTTATTTATTTATTTGTAAGTTACACCACTGTTTTGATTTTAAAAACATCCAGTGTTCGTTTGTCCAGCTTGGCTTGATTTGGTACGTTGTGATTGCGCTGATTCAACAACGTTTCTTTTCAAGTCAACATGTCATGTCCAACATTCTGAAAGGTACAGCTCCATCACTTGACGACTTGGTGCTTCTTGAGTTGTAGTGGACGATATGTTCGCCCCCCTGCCAGTCCAGGATTACAACCCATTGGTTGGGTAGGTAGGGACCTGGTCAGCGGTTTCGAGTTCTGGCAACCAATATTTATAACCCTTTGCCAATAAGAGGCAAAACAATCGCATCACCCTACCTAGCCAATTAAGACGTTCAAGGTCGATCAGTAGTTCCTCCCAATACAGAGAGAATCACCAATAGGCATCTTTCGTCTACAAAAGGGTAAAAATCATTGAAAATCTGTAACAATATACATTACTTGTTTACTCTGATTTCTCAAAATTTATATTAAAATAATATATTTAATTAATGTTACGAATACGAAACACTAGTACGAAATGGGTTAAAAAGATTATTGAAGTCTGTTTTACATATATATACGTATTTAAATAATTACTTGTTTTCTCTAAAATCTATTATTATTTTAACTGTGAACATTAAACGTTTTAAACGTCAGAAGTACTGCGCCACGCGCACTTTTTATCTTTTCTTCTATCAATCAAACGCCAACAGTAACACACACATTAAAAACCATTTCCCAGTTTTCGAACGCGTGTGAAATTTATTCAGCTGAAAACAGGAATAAGAAACGCGGGCGACTGAAAGCTTTTTACCATCAATAAAAGTCCACCACGGTGTAAAAAGGAATCTGTGTTCAGTTTAAGCAGCTTCAGCAGTTTTTCTTTCATTTATCTGCCGCAGAACAGATATTTATAAGCTTTGCGAATTTGTGGGATATCTGGAACTTCCATTTACGGTAAAACTTTCTTAAAATGGAAAAGATAAAAAAAAGTTTCGCGTATAGAATTTCAGAGAAATGTCAAGTGGGTTGCTTATAAATCGAAAATTGTACACAAAATGCCGCATTTATATCGAAATGACCGAGATAGGAATAGCTCAAAATATTCATGAAATTTCATTTAAAAGCCTTTCTTGGAAATTATTTTTTGTAGTTGAAAATTTTTAAGTAAAAATAATGGTACACATTTTTTTTTTCAAATTCCAGCATATTGAAAAATGTTGTTGATAAGTGTTTATAGTCTAAGCTTTGACTTTCAAAAAAATGCTCATCAGGACAGAATTTGAATCAGTGGATGAAATTGTGCATATGATATACCTAAATCCACTGCGAGAAGGGCTAGTGACTAATTTTGTAGTTCTTCATATCCCTCGAGCTATGGTAAAGCAAGTGCGGGTCGAAAAAACCCTGACTTAAGGCCTGGGACACAGCTCCCTCTTGGGTGTCCGGCTCCGAAGCTGTTGGGGGACTCCGGCTCGTCCCCAAGTGTATATGCGGTGGTTTCCCAAGAGGGTGGGATCCACTGCAAATCGCAGCGACCTACGACGTCAATCACTTGGGAAAATGGAAGTGGTCAGAAGGTGGCGGCGCCCTCACCGGCCGTAGAGCATATAAGAACTCCCCTGATCGTGCTCTGTAAAAGTTCATCAGAACTTGGGTACGGCAATTGACGTGCCTGACGGACACCTACAGGTGCCTGGCGGCCAGCTCAGTTTTTATACCGGGTGTTCTAAAGTGGACAGGCTGATTTTAAAATTCAGTAACTTGCAAACGATGATAGATATTAAAAAATTCTTGCAAGAGAATAATGTGTGATATCAGGAGTTTTAACCAGCAATTGATCAGTAGAATTACCAGCAATAGATGGCGCTGCGAGCAATAGACGCCTAATCGAAGCAACAGCAGAAATCACCCGGCATTGATGCAAAGGAAGGAGGTTAAATATATGGAGTGGATCACGTACATGAGTAAAATAAGATGTATTGGCGATTGAGACCCATTCCATATACTTAACCTGTGTGATTTCAGTTCTGGCCTCGATTGGGCGCCTATTGCTTTCAGCGCCATCTATCGCTGCTATTTGAAACTAAAACCGGGAATCGGGATAAAAAAAGTCCTGAAATCTTATATAACCCTCCTGCAAGAATTTTTTAAATATCTGTCACCGTTTGCAAATTATTGAATTTTAAAATCAGTTAGTCCATTTCAGGACACCCGATATGTTCTTGATTGAAAACATTTACCGTGAGCAGTGCTATAGCAGGGTGGTCACAAATATCTTATGTTAAAATTCCCTGATATTTCCATGATATTTCCACGTTAGCCTTAAATTTCCAGGTTAGCGTTAAAATAATGAAATTTTCATAGATAATTTCTTTTACAACATTACTCTAATGCATACAGTCATTACTTAGTAAAAGTTTATATTTAAAAAAAAAATCACACAAGTTCTTGCATAGTTAATAAAAAATAGACATTACTGCTTGTTAGATCTTGTGGTACTATAGAAGGTAAGAATACTGTCGTATCAAAACAACATCTAGTGGGGAGCTGAATAAAAAATTACTGTGCATCACGGTAATGACAATAGAGACGAACTTCAAATAAGGATAATTGGTAATTGGCTATTATCCCGTCGACCACTTTTCATAGAAAAAAGAATAGTTTACACATGTGTATTATGTAGTGATGGGAGTATTCGAATTCAAAATGTCTGAGGTCTCGATTCAGCCAAGTTCTCAAGTGATCTCGATTCGGACTTGGAGTATTCGAATACAAGCCACCTGGCATTTGTGTCGGTGACGAAAACGAAAACTGCGGTTTTCGACTGTATTCAGTTCTTATAGCTCGAGTTTTCTATGTTTTCATAAGCTGCTCCAGTATTCAAATAGTAGATTACTCGGCGCTGTTTAAAACTTTTCTCCAGAATCTTGAGGCTAGTAGGATGAATGATCGGCGCTGTTTTAGTTTTATTTTTTCAGGTGTGTACAGCTAAGCTACATTTTTTTTTTTAAGAGCATATGAATTTAAACTTATATAAAATGTCAAATTTTATGTTTTTTGAAAATATAACAGAAAATAATTATTCATACTGGAAAATTAACTTGTATAATTCAAAAAAGAAATTTTTTATTGATTATGAAGATTAACCCTTTGTAACTCAACAACTCCGATTTGAAAACTATTTATTTAGATGTTAGAAAACATCATTTTAAGCATGTAAAAATAATAATAAAAAAATTAGAACATAAAAATAAAAATATAGTGACTAAAAGGTGTTTTTTTATTTCTGGAACAAACAGAAAATTACATTTTTCTTATAAATATTGTAACTTTTCTATTACAAAAGTGTAAAGTATTTATTACAAAATTGTAAAATTTCTATTCTTATTTAGCCTAGTGTGCTAAAAAAAAATATATATATATATAATAATAAAAATTAAAGTTTGTGTTTGTCTGCCTGCCTGTGTGCTGTATTCTAACCAGATCGCTGCATGCGGAGTAACAAAATTTGGCAGGAAGGTACTTGTAATATCAGAAGTTATGCAGTCTAAGCTAGTTTTTCGGGGGGTTTTTTCTTTAACTATATTTTTTCATAGGATTTTTTTTAAGCGATTTCTCCGCATTTGTAAAATGAATCGAGTTTCAATCTTTTACCCCGATTTAGTAAACGATGTCCTTTTTTCAATAAAGTTTATTCGGAATTTCTACAGCGATTTTTGAACCCCAAATTTTAGGTACGTTTGAATGAATTTTCTTTTCAAAATTTGTTTTGAAACATTTTTAAATATATATAAAATCCAAGCAGACCGGAGCGTGCATCGCACACACTGTGTACACTGTTCCCTCAACTCTATGTTCGTTTGGAGGAATTTTTGTTTAAAAATATAAAATCATACAAATTCCAGGTTCGTCTTGTTTAAAGACATACGACGACGTAGTACGTTCAGTGTTCGCGGCCGAAGGCAGTGGGGTGGACAACTCTATGTATGTTTGGATTTATTTTCGTTAAAAAATATCTAATCCTTAATCTTTGATTTTAGGTAAAATTAAGGTTATTACCGGCCCGGGCAATGCAGTGCATGCCAGCTAGTACAAAATAAAAAATAAAAAAAAACATGAAAATATCTAAATTAAGATTTTTTTGTCAGTACTCATCGTACAAGACATTTTTTTACACATCAACAATAGCAATACATAAATTTACCAATTAGGAAATACTAAATATTCAACAATAAATATGTACCAACATTTTTTAAAGAAAAGAAATAAAACAGTTCTTTTTTTTTCTCATTCCGTCCTGAATTTCTGTGTAAGATAAATTTGAAACATATGAAAGTTAAAAGGAACACAAAATTACAAACCCATACTTAATATTATCAAGTATTAAGTATTAAATAGCAAGGTTTATTACGGGGTTCTCACAATCCTTCAATTTCTGGTACCATTATTACTGAATAGTAATCGTCGCATTATTTAATCGCAGATCGAAAAAAAGTTTCGATTAAAATAATCAGAATAACTTTCTCTTTTTTTTTTTAAATAATGAGATACAGAAAATTTAATTAAATTTCTATATCTCTACACCTTTGCTGGCACTTATGACAAAATAATGTACAAACTAGGTAGCACTCCCACCCCGCTATCCAAAAAAGAACGAAATTCTGCTTACGCCCATACTGGCTTTTCTAAAATATCCATACTTAATATTATCAAGTATAAAGGGTATTAAGCATTAAATAACAAAGTTTATTACAGGGTTCCTGACGGAGAAACCTTTATTATGCAATTGATTAATCTCCACGTGCAGCGAACGATTCAAAAACATGTTAAAAACCAGACCCCAATTACCAATAAGTACTTCAAGTGCCGCAGCTGAAAAACATAGTGAACAAAACCAGAGACTGTCGAAACTAACTAATTGGAGAAATACTGCAGATGTCCCTCCTTCAAAGTACAGCTGTTTGTCCCGCGCGTGTGCACAGAACTCAAATAACAACTCCCTTCAGTTTCCAAAATGTTTCCGAGCAGTTAAGACGCTCTTGTATATATATGATGTAAATATATTTTAATATAATGTAAAATTGGAGCACTTATACGCAGCCTCCAAAATGCGATTTTAAACATGTACATCTAGCCAAGAATTATATTATATTCAAAGGAAAATGAATCTTCTGTTTATTTTACACAATTGTCATTTTCTACTAATACTATTTATTATTCTTCCAATATAAGTGAATCAATGGATCAGATAAATATCGCTACAACACTTTGGATTACTACTGTGGGTATATTCAGCGCATAAGGAAAATCTCAGGTAAGCTGAACAAACTTCTTTAACATATCAAAAGATGAAAATGTATATTAAATTTGAAGACTGATTTAACTATTTATAAAAATAAGAAAATTTATTACGCTACCGACGGTTCCCCAACAAAGATTATGAAAGACTGATTCTGAAAAAAAGAATATTATCCCAGTATCAAAAACGATAATTTAACAAATTTCTAAAATATAATAATAAATAAAAGAACGCTAAAGAAAAAAAAGAAAAAAATGAATGCGATAAAAGAAAATACTCAATTTATTGAAAAACTCAATTCTACAAATTATAGTACATGGAAGTTCAAGATGCAGATGTTCCTGATTAAAGAGGAACTCGACGATATTATAGTACAAGATCCACCAGCTCCACCCGACCCCGCATGGCACAAAAGAGACCGCAAGACTAGAGCTTTAATTAACTTAAGCATTGATGATTCTCAAATCGTAAATGTAAAAAACTTAGAAACTGCCAAATTAACATGGGAAGCTCTGAAAAATATACATGAGAGAAGCAATTTATCTAGTAAGCTTTACCTGTTACGAAAATTATACAGTACTAAATTAGCGGAGGGCGGAAACATGATCTCACATATCACTAATATCTTGCAAATTATAGATAAACTTAATGCCATTGGAGAAAATATTAGCGATTCACATATTTCCGCGCTATTTCTGTGTTCTCTTCCCCCCAGTTACAATACTTTGATAACTGCGTTGGAGGCGAGACTGGAAAATGAGCTCACCCCTGATTTTATCAAAAACAAATTAACAGATGAATATAATCGTAGACATGAAATGTCAGAACAATCACATAGCGGATATAACAACAATGAGAGAGCATTTAAAACAAATAGGAGATATACACACACTGAAAATAGAAGAGAACAAAAATATTGCAACAACTGCAAAATGAAAAATCATTCGACTTACGAATGCTGGCACTACAAGAGCAGAAACACGGTACAATCCGGAAATCCTCGTAACAATCAATTCAAAAATAAAAAGAATTTCTCATCTTCATTATGTTATGAAAAAAACGAAACTCAGGGAAAACAAAGTTCCAAACGAAAGAAAATACGCAAATGATCAGACGCAAAATAAAGCGCGATTTTACAAACCGTCACGCGTAGAGCGATTGGAGGCGGTGTCGAATGACGACTGGCTAAAAGATGGTTACGTAGATGTTGAGGGGAGGAGTTAAAGCGTATTATATGAACAAGTGTATTAAAAGCTAATAATCTTGAGTCAGATCTAGTATAGTGGTTAAAGCACCAGACTCGTAATTTTGAGTATCAAGTTGTGTCCTTTCCCCCCCTTTTTTTTTCATTTTTAGAGTTTTGCTTTGATCTTTATTGAATTAGTTAATAAAGAATATTTATTAACAGTGCTTCTTAAGCATTGATATAAAGATCAGTTAATCTTTATCAATTGCTCTGCAATATTTTATTGTCAATTAGATAATTAAATTTTAATTAGAATTAAGTTAAACAATATTAAATTATAATTATAATTAAGGTAAATAAAAATTAAAGTTTTATTGCATACAATAAAATTTAATATCAGATAATTTCAAGAATTAAATTAAATTTGATCTCATATAAGCTATTTTTTAATAACTATACGAACATTTATTAAAATGCAATAACTCCTAAACTTTCATTAAAAATATTTTTATATTAGAACTTTAGTAACAGATGATTATCAAATTAGCAGAATTAATTAATTAAAGTTTTAATCGTTTAAAATTAAGCATTATTCTTAAAAATCTCTATTAATTTACTAAAATTCTTTTTACCAATTACTGGTTGATCTGTAGTGATAAAGTTGTGGAAGATTACCATATTTAAAGGTTTTTTTTTTCTATTATTTTATTATTTCAATTTTTAATTATTATTTATATTTAAATAAATATAATTAATATTAATTAATATTTTTATTTAAATATATAATTAATATAAGTAAATATTATTATTTAAATATATAATTAATATTATTTTTAAAATATATAATTAATATTTTTGCGTAGAGGTTTGTTATACATTCTCTTGTGATTAATTAGCAAAAAATAATCTATGAGAAAAATAAACCAATCTATGTTAAAGAGAAACTTGGGTTTTTTAGACATAGCTTGAAATATGATCTTATGTTTATTTTGATACACTTTGTACAAGCCCAAACATTACATGTATGTTAATGTTATTTGTTATTAATAATGTGTAATAGAAACAAAACTTTTTTGGCCTCTATTAATATCCGGAAGCTAGGACTTTTTGTTTTTATTTCTGTTTCTTCTTCTTCTTTGTATTTATTTATTTATTAATTATTATTATTATTATTTGTATATGTCGTCTACATCAGCAATCCATTTATTTATTTATTTATTTATTTTTTTTTTTGTATGTGTCGTCTACATCAGTAATATATATTTTAATGTCATCGTGATCTCAAGAATTTTGTGAAAATTGAAATAGCAGAAAATCATATACAGGTATTGTGTTGATTTCAAGAGTTTACATGTTAATTTTAGAACATTTAGGCTAAAAACAATAACAACCAAATTAAATTATTATAAATAGATTAAATAAAGCATACAATGGCATCATTTCACAACTGTATTACAAATAATGATAGTGAAAGTAAAGGAGATAAATCTATCTAACACTAGTAATAATAAATATAGTTTTTCAAATCATTATTTTAATTTTGCGAAAAAAAAATGTTGAATGATTAATTGCTTATTTTACGAACAGATGGAGCCACTACACATTTTGTGAACATTGTTATTACATATTGGAGGGTTTATGTGTGTGTGTGTGTATTTCGTAATGAACCATTTAAATTATTTAAATAAAAAAATAAATATACATGTGTATGTGTATTTTTTTAACGGCTTAGAAGTTGCATGTATTTTAGGCGTTCAAGTGTAATTTGTATAGCTTTTTAAATTATTTAAATACTGAATGAGATTTTTTTTTTTTTTTTTTTTTTTTGCAGTGGATACATGCAATGTTTGCAAGTTTTTAATTGTAAAAAGAAAAAAATAATTCCAAAATTAAATGAATTTGTATGAAAATTTTGTATTTTACGCTGTCTTGACTTAAAGATATGAAGGAAATATTTTGTTTAATAAACCTTTAAGTTCATTAAAAAAATTTAAACTATATATAAATTTGAAATCTTCATTTCTTAAGTATATATTGATTTTATGAAATAAATAACTATATAAAAATCTGAAAACTGCATTGCTTAAGTATATGTTGATTTTATGAAATAACACAGTTCAAAAAGTTTTTAACAACCTAGTAATTTTATTTTCGTTTATTAATTCAATTATGATTAAAAAATAATAATAATAAACATTCAGAAAGCTAACATTTATTTGCTGTGCTTTCAGTTTATTCTTGTGAAATAATGTTTAATATGTTGTTATTTGTTTAATTCTAGCTAATTGCAGTTAGTATTTACTATAAATAAAATTTTAAATAAAAATTACAAAAAAATGTAAACATGTAATCTTTATTTGACAATTGGAAGTTATAGCTATAACTTTATATAAGATTATAGATATTAAAGAATATAATAATTTATAAATTAAATATGTTTAACTTTATGTAAGGTTTGTTATGTATCAATAAATTATGCTGGACGTATAGTTTTTTCCCTTAAAAAACTTACACAAGCAACTACAAATTTAAATTAGTTTTCATCAACCTTTACAATTAAAATATTAGTTTTATTTTTCTTGAAAAAAAAAAAAAAAACAAGAGTTAAATTAGATAATGAGCTCTGAAAATACAAGAGCTAGAAGTATTTGATTTGCTGTTTCAAATTATACTTGTACATATGGATTGTTTTCTTATGGATCTTTATGGATTAAGTTAATAATTTTTTGTTAGACACGTTTAATATGTCCTAAGCATCATTAAAAACAAACCAAACATGAATATGCAAGATCAGACTTTCTTATGAATCTTCAACGAAATGAAAATTATCCTCTTCAAGCGCATTAAGCTCCTCCTACATCGTCTCGGGCAGTCGACCAATCTCCATTCGACATCATCTCCAATCGTTCTACGCGTGATGGTTTGTAAAATCGCAAATAAAGCATTAATCACTCACAAAGTAGGCAAAAATAACTGGATTCTCGATTCAGGATCTACCTCGCACATTTGTAATGATAAAAGCCTATTTAGTAAATTTATTGATTATAATAAAACTTCAGTAACGATCGCGAATGGTAATAAACTGACAGCGTTAGGTTCAGGAGAAGTTTTTATAAAAACATTAACCCCCGAAGGAAAAGAAAAACTAATGAAATTACGCGAAGTGCTTTATGTCCCAGACTTAGAGTCAAACCTAATTTCGGTTAGTAAAGCCGCTAAAAACGGGTGTAAACTAATCTTCGACGATAATAAATGCGATTTGATCTTTGATGAAGAAATATATATTAGGGCGAAAAATGAGAAAAACTTATACATTATAGAGGAAATAGACGATGTGGAAGAACCACAAAATTATATAAACATAACGTATAACTGTGACAGCAAACAATGCATAGATCTCTGGCATCGCAGACTCGGTCACAGAGATTATGACGCGATTAAATCAATGATAACAAATCGAATTGCGGACGGAATAAAGATAGGAAAATGTAAACATCAAAATAAAACATGCGTAACTTGTATCGAAACTAAATTAACTAACATGCCGTATCCTAAATCAGCAACAAATCGAGCTACTAATATTGCGGATTTGATCCACAGTGACGTGTGTGGACCTCTAGATACACCGACCTTAGGCGGAAAAATATATTTTATGACTCTTATTGATGACTATTCCCGATATACTACGATATATTTATTATCTAAAAAGAGCGAAGTTGCTGAAAAGATAAAAGAGTACGTAACGATGATATACAATCAGTTCGGTAAAAAACCTAAGGAAATTAGATCGGATAACGGTCGTGAGTATGTAAATCAAGAGATCGATGAATACTTAAAACAGAACGGAATTTTACACCAATTGACTGTCCCGCATAATCCGAGCCAGAATGGAGTTGCGGAGAGAAAAAATAAAAGTTTATTAGATATGACTAGAAGCATGCTATCACAAGCAAAATTAAGCAAACATTTTTGGGGTGAAGCCATAAACACTGCAACATATTTACAAAACCGACTCCCAACTAAAGCAAACAACAACAGAACACCTTACGAATTATGGAAAGGAGTTAAACCGAATTTAAAACACTTAAGAACATTCGGTTGTAAAGCGCTATTTTACGTCGATAAAGTAAATAGAGGAAAACTCGATAACAGGGCTCAAACCGGAACGTTTGTAGGTTATGATACACGATCGACTGGTTATAGAATTCACACACAAGGAAAACAAATTATAATAGCGAGAACGGTAAAATTTCTTGAGAATGAAAATGTACACTCAGATAACATTGAGGAGATACAAATCACCACAAAAACATCCGATGACAATACACAATTACCGGATAGACATGAAAATCACTTAGAAATAAAACTTGACAGTGAAGAGACACCATCCGTGCCCAAACAGCAACCAATTGAACCAAGAAGGTCTAATAGGACAAATAGAGGCGTTCCTCCTGACAGATATGTTTGTCTCATAAATAGTTCATCTGAAAACATTCCCGAAAATTGGGAAGATATCGAGAAAATGAAAAATACTAATGATAAACAAAATTGGATAAAAGCAACACAAAATGAAATACAATGCCTAAGAAAAAATAACACTTGGACTTTAACAGATCCACCACCCGGAACAAAAATTATCGGTTCAAAATGGACCTTTAAACTAAAAAAGGACAATTTAGGAAATATTCAAAGCTATAAAGCGCGTTTAGTAGGACAAGGATATAGTCAAAGATTCGGGATTGACTATGATCAAACCTTTGCACCTGTAGTTTCGCACGCTACAATACGTGCATTTCTCATCTCTGCATTGCACAAAAATTTGAACGTGAAACATGTTGACATAACCACAGCATTTTTGCACGGTGAATTAACTGAAACTGTTTATATGAGTCAACCAGGCGGGTATATTAAACCCGGCGATGAAAGAAAAGTTTGTAAACTTCAAAAAGCCATCTACGGTCTTAAGCAAGCAGCAAAGGCCTGGTACACTAAAATATCGGAAACACTCAAAAACAATGATTTCATACAGAGCAAAAATGATCCATGTCTGTACTTTAAATCAAATCAAGAAAATCCGATATACATCATCATTTATGTAGATGATATCCTGATAGCAAGAAAGGACAGTGATATCGAAGAAACAATAAACCAACTTAAGAAAGAATATGAACTAAAAAACTTAGGAGAAGTGAATAATTACCTAGGCATAAACATTAATAAAATCAACGATACATATTACCTAAATCAAAACAATAAAATACAGGAACTAGTGAAAAAACTGAATTTAAACGACATGAAACCTCATTACACACCCATGATTGCTGGATTCAACAGACTTGAAGACGATGATAATCTTTTACCTAATAACACGAAATATCGACAAGCCACAGGCACATTACTTTACATATCAACAATCACGCGTCCTGACATATCCGCAGCAGTCAACATATTATGTCGTAGAAATGAAACACCACGCCAAAAGGACTGGACAGCAGTAAAAAGAATCATTTCATACCTTAAAACTACAGAAAATTTGAATTTAACTCTTAGCGCAAACAGCAAGCCCATCCTAACAGCATACGCCGATGCAGACTGGGCAGGTGACTTGAAAACACGTAAATCAACGTCAGGAAATCTGTCATGCTAGGAAAATCGCCGATTTACTGGATTACAAAAAGGCAAAATTGCATTGCACTTTCGTCAGCCGAAGCTGAATACGTTTCAGCTAGCAACGCAGCACAAGAATTAAGTTGGATAACAAACTTGCTTAGCGATCTCAACATTCCACAAAAACTACCCATCACGATTTTTGAGGATAATATGTCCTGTATAAAAATGACTGAAAACGATAAAGATACTAAGCGATCCAAGCACATCGACATACGTTTCCACAACATCAAACTTATGAAAGAAGAAGGAAAAATCGATCTACAATACTGCCCCACTGAAGAAATGACAGCCGACACTCTCACGAAGCCCACTCCCAAACCTGTGTATGAAAAACACCGTAAGAAACTGAATCTTCAACCATTCCCCACACAGGAGATTACGGGGGAGTGACGGAGAAACCTTTTTTATGCAATTGATTAATCTCCACGTGCAGCGAACGATTGAAAAACATGTTAAAAACCAGACCCCAATTACCAATAAGTACTTCAAGTGCCGCAGCTGAAAAACATAGTGAACAAAACCAGAGACTGTCGAAACTAACTAATTGGAGAAATACTGCAGATGTCCCTGCTTCAAAGTACAGCTGTTTGTCCCGCGCGTGTGCACAGAACTCAAATAACAATCTCCCTTCAGTTTCCAAAATGTTTCCGAGCAGTTAAGACGCTCTTGTATATATATGATGTAAATATATTTTAATATAATGTAAAATTGGAGCACTTATACGCAGCCTCCAAAATGCGATTTTAAACATGTACATCTAGCCAAGAATTATATTATATTCAAAGGAAAATGAATCTTCTGTTTATTTTACACAATTGTCATTTTCTACTAATACTATTTATTATTCTTCCAATATAAGTGAATCAATGGATCAGATAAATATCGCTACAACACTTTGGATTACTACTGTGGGTATATTCAGCGCATAAGGAAAATCTCAGGTAAGCTGAACAAACTTCTTTAACATATCAAAAGATGAAAATGTATATTAAATTTGAAGACTGATTTAACTATTTATAAAAATAAGAAAATTTATTACGCTACCGACGGTTCCCCAACAGTTCCCACAATCCTTCAATTTCTGGTAGCATTATTGCTGAAAGTAATCGTCGCATTATTTAATCGCAGAAATTTTTGCCATTAAATAAGGAAGTTCGGAAACAGTGTTACTCAATGGCACCCATTTGAACCCTATATGGCACCCATTTGGACACCTATACTTTTTTTTTATTATGGAAATAACATTTAAAATAAAAACAACAATAAAACAATCATTTTCGCATGCTGGAAAGTAAAACATTACAGTTTGAAAAAAGAAAGTTTTTCTTGATTTAATCAACAAAAATTGCTTCCTGTTCTGGATTATTCATTCAGTTCTGGGTAGATTAATCATTAAAGCGTTACCATTTAATTTTCTATGGAAAATTTCACCATTGAAAAATTAAGCAAAAAAAAAAGTAATATGACTATCTGAATTTTCATCGGAACGCAAAAACAACATGAGATCATCTGTGACGGACACGTGATCATTAAAAAGAAAAAAAAAAGAGAGAGAGAGTGATTTTACGTGACCAAACATTTGAAGGGTGAGACAATGAGGCCCTTATCAAGTTTGAACAAAGTCGGGAGTAGTTTTCAGTTCTACAACATTTGAATACAAAGTATTCGAATGTTGGTTTCGATTCTGAAAAGTTTTCGAAAACTAAGGTATCGATTCTTAAAAGATCTCGAATCGGCCCGTCACTAGTATTATGTCATCAAGAGATTTTTAATTCGATATTTTCTCTGTATTTTTAATGATGTTTTACTAATTTTTTAGTTCTTTCGTTAATTAAAATAACAATTATGTCATTAAACGATGATGTCATGATAATAAAACAGAAAAACACTACAAAAATATTGCGATGCATAGAATTTATCAATTTTAACTGACGTCACAAACATTTATCCACAAGCCAAAATGATAATTAAGAAAAATTAATTAAGTACTGTTGGATTCAACTCCAAAATAATGAAAGGGTAAAATAATGTTTGATTTTAAATACAAAGCTAGCAAGTGATGTACATTTTCCATTTTTGTTTATTTTGAGGATAAATCAGTTTAGTGTTTCTAATGAACGATATTAGTTAACTTCTATTTCCATGCTTTCTCTGGCATTTTGAGAAAAAATTATACAGATCTGTGATCAACTATCTAAAGAAAATGAGGCAATAACCTATTTTCAAAAATATGGAATTCTGCCATGAAAAAAGTGTGTATTGATGGGCATGATATGAGACTTTCTACAAACTTATAAACAAACAGTGACTGTCTAATGTGAAAAACTGTGATAAAAGAATATCAATTAGAAAAGGAAGCTGGTTGGGTGGCTCCAAATTAACATTTGTAACTGCATTAAGACTCATTTATACCTGGTCTGATGAAACAACATCAATAAAATGGAGAAAAACAGCAATTGAATTTAAATCATTGTATAGTTATTGATTGGAATAATTATCTCAGAGAAGTTAGTATATCTAACCTTCTAACAAGAAAATCTGGAAAAATTGGAAGGTAAAAAGCAATTGTAGATATTGATAAAAGTTTCTTGTAAAAGCAAAAAAAAATCAAGCCGGTCGAATTCTTCCTCAGCAATGGTTGTGTGTTCTGAGAAACTGATGAATGTTTTATAATAAAAGTTCCCAACAGAACTGATGGGAGAAATCAAAGAATATATAGAAGATGGCTCTATCATTTTTTCAGATTTATGGCAGGCTTATAAAACTGACTAAAATAAATGCCGCAGGACTCGCAAAATCATTATAATTTTGTAGATCCAGATACTGGTGCACATACACAAAACATCGAATGCATTTTGGGGCTCAGCTAAATGGTGAAATAACAAATACTGCCGAACAGCACGTCAACACTTAGATTCATGTTTAACTGTGTTTATATGGCATCTAATGCATAGATGCACAGAAAGGTTGATTATTTTGTCACTATTTTGAATGGCATTACAGATTTTTGGCCTTCGGAATAATTACTACAAATTTGACTTTTTTGCTTTTTACAATTTCAAGGTATAAAAAAAGCCTGGAAGAAATGTCTGGAAGATGAATGGACCCTTGACCGGAAGAAATGGAGAGGTCTCTTGTAGATTTTTCAGATGGTGGCACCTGGCCCCATAAACCGAGTTTATATATATATATATATATAATGTAATGTATATGATATTATCATTAGCATTTTTTCTAATACAAATGAAATGTGCATTAAAAGATAGTTTCTTACTGCTTTTATTAACTTTTTTATATGTATCGTTAAGTATGTAAAATAAAATATTTACGTTTCATCCATAAATGCAATAGCTAAAAAAAATAATATTTTTGTTTAATTTAATAATTCTACATTTAAAAACTAGTAAATCTTCAGATCAGAGGCCACAACATCAATTTTTCAAAACAGTTCATCTCGCTTCGCATAATATATAGTACCTTGAAATTCGCAATTACTAATGTTAGATTATTTGTAAATTTCTAAGCATATAAGTTTTCTTAAAAGTTCAGAAAATCTAATTTTTAAGAATGTCAAATTAGCCTGATTTTATTTAATTTCCCTTTCTGATATGCTAAAAAATTCAGTAACTAGATAACTGTTAAACAATTTTTTTTTAAATGATTAAAAATACATACATATTATTTCAAAATTGTAAAAATGATAAGGAAAAATCTTACATATATAATCTTATTTATTATAATCTTAATATTTTTTGAGCATATGCATAAAATTCCATAAAATAATATAGAAAATCGTGAAAGGCCATGGAAATTATTGAAAAAATTTCAAAACAGATTTGATTAACTTAAGACATTGCATAGCAAAAATTTAGCATTCATAATGTAACACCAATTATTCTAAACATTCTTTTGTCCAAAATCGTCTGAACGAATGAAATTTTATGTCTTGTATGTTGATATATTCATATGTGTGTACGTTTGGTATATCGACATACCAGATATAAAATTTCATTTGTTCAGACGATTTTGGACAAAAGAATGTTTAGAATAATTGGTGTTACATTATGAATGCTAAATTTTTGCTATGCAATGTCTTAAATTAATCAAATCTGTTTGAAATTTCTAAAGCACCCTATTCTTCAGTGATGTTTTAAACTCTATTTCCTTAATATTCTTACGTATAAACGTCTAGAATGGCAACATTCTTAAATTTATTTATTTGACATATTTTGGCACTCATTTTTTTTTTTTTTTTTTTTTACAGAAAATGGTCGAGAAGGTAATAGACAAGAACCAGAAAATTAATTGAAATGTTTTCTGTTTTCTCTAAAGTGTCAAATGTGTAAAAAATAGAGACAGGAAATGTACTCACATAATCATTGCATTTTTTTTCTAAAGCTTTCCAAATCTTAAAAATAAAGGTTTCAATTAATGAATTTGAAGTTTGGGACAAGCCTTGGCAATGACATTTACAACTTTACAATTTATTTTAGATATTGTTTTTTTTTTTCATATTTAAAGTACATTATGTAGTGAGTGCTTAAACACAAATGCTCACAAAAACCAAACATTCATAGTTGACTTGATTAATTCATATTTTTTAGAGAACAACAAAAAATTTCCCATTATCTGAGGATGACTCGCATATCAAGTTTCACCAATTAAAGATTTGTACAAGGAAAATACAATCATTTATTTTCATCCTAAAGATAAATTCATTAAAAGCCTCAATTTTCATGTTCGTGAAAATCATTTAAAATGGCAAATTTGTTTTTTATTTCTAACCACTGACAGTATTCTGTAAAAGTCACTGTTTTCATTCTGCTAAAATATCATTCTACAACTATGACAGAAAGACATTAGTTATGTTTTCCAATAAACAAAGGACTTCAAACAGAAGAGAAATATCTCAGAGCTTCTTTATATTACTAACAGTGATTGTGCAAAAGCTTCAAATTCAGAAAGAATACTTCTCTTTATATCACATTATTATCAATTCAGTTTACTTTCAGTTTTTAAAGGATTGTAAAACACTGTAAGAAACTTAGGCCACATTATTCTTGTTTCTCAAATAACAAGAGTTGTTTTTTTCTGTTTTTTCCATTTTTGTATAAATAAAATTTTTACCATGAGGCTGAGCCTGAAGACTGATATAAAAATAGAGTCCAAGCTGATTTCAGGCATGGACTGAGCCCGAGAACTGAGATTTTTTTTTCTTCCAGATTACCGCAGTCGTAATGGAAATTAACATTTGTTTCAATAAACTTCCAGGTTTAGTTTGAATTTCCCTGATATTTCCATGATATTGCCAGGTTAACAAAATTCCCTGATATTTCCATGTTTTCCAGGTTTTCCCTGTCTGTGACCACCCTGTATAGTCGTAAGAAAATCACAGGGTATACGATAGAGAGTATACATTATAGTTATATTTAAGAAGCAAAAGGTATACGAAGTTCCTTAAAAAAACCCAGAAGGTATACAGCGTATCCCACCGTATGCCTTCCACTACAGCTCTGACCGTATGATTTAAAAATAAACTATTATTATATATGCCGGGTGCTTCGGTAAGACAAAAGCCCAGGGCCCAATTCCTTGTAGAAGATATTCCAGTCTAAGAAATTTTAATACGGACAGCATTGAAATCTTTAAAAATACATTACTACTTATTAACTATTATTGTTCAAATAATCGCGCATTTTAATTTTAAAAATAATAATCAGAGAAGAATTTGTTTGAATAACAGGAATCTATTTTAAAAATACTTTTACATGTACTTGAGAAAGATGGAAGAAAAAAAGCGCAAGCGTAAACAGTAAGAGGCCAAGAGATTCCCAAACTTTTAGACTTGCCTACACTAGTAAATCGAAATTTATACTTTTGCTGTATCACAAGGTAACTAAGGTAATTTTAACAGTTCTTATTTATTAGCAGGGCATTAGGCACACGTAACCTGGGCTCCCAATCTCAATACAGCACGAACACTCTAAAAGCAAAAGTTGGATAAAAGAATATGCACATAAAGCATACATTAAAGTATACTAAATAATAAAGTATACCAGGGGTCTCAAAAGAGCATGTATGTCCAGGGTGTCAATTTAATAGATTGGTCCTTGAGAAAACTGTACTGCATTAATGTTTAAAACTGCACGATCATAATGGTATTTAATACATATGCTTTTATTGACATTCATGGATGGAGTAGTATCGGGAAATTATATAAAAAATATCATAAAACAATTTAATGGTGCGGAGGGGCCTACAATAATATTTGATGTGCTGGTATGCGCTTACATGTACTATTGGCTTATTTGTATATTTCTTCTTGCATACACTGAGTTGACTTGTATCAATGAAGCGGAGAGTAGTAATAGTGCTTAACTAAACATAACTTTCTCGTGTCCGATTCAATATTTGTTCATTTTAGCCATGCCGATGTCTGATTCAAAATTTTTTCCTAAATTTTGTTTTCGTTTAAAGAAACGATAAAAAAATAACTCCCACATAATTTAGTTGTGCTAAACCGAAGCAGAAATTATACAGCTTTCAAAGAAATCGATGGATATTCCGTTCATCTCGGCAAACAAAACTCCTTTTCAAAATGTTCTCAAGAATCCCATTATAAGCAGAACCCGATTAGCCTCTGAATCTGGGGGAAGCACAGTATCATTTTGAAGGCCCCTTTTACCTGGGAAATGTTTTCTGAATTCATGGAAATTCATCAATACAACAAATATTATTCCCAGGAGGAGCGTAGCTGAATTAAGATATTTCAACAAACTGCTTTTATTTATGTTCCGTGTATACAATGTAGATGTAGTATATTTGTGGTATGTCCCGGTGGTATTTTGCAATCTTCTTACTTTAACTCCCTCAAACACTGCCTTCCCAACGGGGCACGGCCCTTTCGGGGCATATCTACACAAGTTTAAAAGGCCCCATAACTTCTACCTGTGAGTGTGGTGCAGAAGCATCAACCTCACTTTCTATTTTAATTGCCCTCTTACAGCTCGCGATACATCCGTCGCCCCTCTTCTCCCCCTAGCTGGATAATATCCTCTCCCGCCCAACAATTTTAAACAAATTGAAAAATAACTTTACTTTTAAGGAATAATTTTTTAAGGAAGTTCTTAATGGATCTATCTAACATGACCAGCTCCTGAGTTATAGACTTCATCCCTGGTATCAAGCATCATTCATCATGAAGCATCATCTTCACTGCCCAGTGTCGCGTGGGAGGTATGTCTCCGGCAGTGAACTACCTGTTATGTAAATTAAAGTAGTTTCACCTTAGCATGTCTCTTTTCACCCAGGCCCCTGTCGCGTTTTCTGGTGGGTTCAACTCCGGCTGTAATATGTATTTTTTAAAGACTTTAATAAAGGGACCGGGAGGGACATCTATGCTCTACAGATCTGGTTCCCAGTCTAAGCAGTCCCTTTTAGTATTCAAAAGTTGTATGTTGTGTCACTCAGAACATTTCTAACCAACACATCTGGATGGCACATGATTGGTTAACAGCTATCCATCACATTCAAATTACCAAGTTATAAAAGTTTCCTGAAGTAGTGTGGATTTTTCTCTTGCTCTAGGCAAACTTTCCCCTCCAAAGAAAATTTTACTCAATGTAAAAAATATAAAAGTGGAACTAGAGGTCCCACTTTAGAATTCTTCTCTTAAATTTTATAATTTTCTCTTAAATTCCACTCTTAAATTTTAGAGGGGAAGCTCGCGCTTCACATGCTTTTTGAGTAATCAGGCCCTGATTACAGGAGAGCAGGTTTATTTATATATTTTTTTCTTCTAGTGAGAGACCGTGAACAGTCTTTAAACTATGCAGATGTACAAATAATCATTTTGCCAACTATATGTCTAAAATTAAAGATATTTTTCCACAGATTTAGAAGACCACAGCAAGAAAAGAAAAAAAAAAGATTTTTCTGAAAGATTTTACATTGTCATGGTCATGGACCGAGAAAACAGAAAAGTGTGTTAAAACCCTGTAAAGGTTCTTATTTTACTTCACTCAGAGAAGACTTGTATAATGTATACCAGTATAACTTAGAAGAATTGTGTACGAATATCAGAAGATTCGCGTACTAGAAATGGTACGCTTACCTATCATAGTTTGTGGAACCTTGTTATAGACAATTTACAGTATTAAAATGATAAAATGTCCGTCGCCGTTCTTACAGTCTGTGCAAAAATCAAAATCCTAATATAATCTACGTCCTGTGCCCTACTGCTTTTTTCAGGTTAAAATTCGAAAAACTTGCCCGTAATAGCATTTGCTTTTAAACTGATATATATGTGGGGTGTGGCTCGTAGAATGTTAGAAAGGAGCGTGAATAATATATTTATTCTCGTAGATAATTGTCTTTATAAAACTTATTAAATATCACAAAAATACAGCAGCCAAACGATATCATTTTATTCTTTTTCTTCCATTCTAATGACAACAAAACCTGGACCGTTGCCAGATTTCAAATCAAAAATGTTCCGATAATTTTAACAGCTAATAAATAAAAATAAAATAAAATAAATGGAACATGGAGTTAATAAAATGGATATTCAGTTGCTTTAAACTGAGTAATCGAGCCACTACATTTACTCCCCTACCAGTAACGAACGTTACGTTAAAAAGAGGTAGGAAAGTATAAAACATACAGATAACTATATATATACAAAATAAATACAATTTTACAATTATTCAAAATATTTACATAAAGAAAGAAGCAAATTTTTTAGTCTCTAAATCTTACTGGAAGTTTAATTGTTCTACCAGTTCGTGATTGTTTCAAAACAGGCACAGGCTTTTCCACTGTATTACCAGGTTGAATAAAATTTCTATTGTTCAGATTTTGTGTAGATGAAGTCTTAACTTGTAACTGGGTTGCTTGTTCAGGGTGTGAAACTATTTTGAGATCATCTGAGAGAATATATGCTGGTTTCAGTCTATCTATAGATACATTCACATTATTACCTTTAATTTTTATAGTGAAATATTTTGAAGAGCGACTAATTACTTCATAAGGACCTTCATATGGTGGTTCTAGTTGTTTGCGTACTCTGTCTATCCTTAGGAAAACGTGTGTACTTGATTCCAAATCCTTATGAACAAATATATTCGGAATATATTTATGTTGAATTTTTCTTGGTCCAATTAGTTGAATCTGCTCTTGTAATTTATGAATAAAACTTCCTGGTGAGACTTGCATGGTACTCGGCTGTAAAAATTCACCGGGCAGCCGAAGTTTCTCTCCATAAACCATTTCTGCTATAGTATAGGGAGTATCTGTTCGAATTGCTGTGCGAAGACCCAAGAGAACTGTAGGTAAGGTTTCAGTCCAATTTATTTGATTATGCACTTTCAGAGAAGCTTTTAGTGATCTGTGGAGCCGTTCTACTTTGCCATTGCATTGCGGATGATAGGCTGTTGTATGTTGTAGCCTAATACCGCATAATCTTGAAAGGGCTTGTACTATTTCTGAATAGAATTGACCTCCACGATCAGAAATGAGCTTTGAAGGTGTTCCGAATATAGAGATCCAATTATTATAAAAGGCTTTTGCTACAGTTTCTGCCGTGCTGTTATCCAGTGGAATGGCTTCCATCCAGTTGGTGTATCTGTCGATGCAGGTTAAGCAATAGATGTTGCCATTTGATGGTGGTAGTGGACCAACGAGATCAATATGGACTACTCGAAATCTCTCTGAGGGCTCTTGAAATTCACCAATTGTTGATTTTGTATGACGAGTAATTTTTACTTTTTGGCGTGAAATGCATGATCTAGCCCATTTTGTAACATCTTTATTAATGTTAGGCCAAATGAATTTCGATGTTATTAGCTTAACTGTTGATTTTACTCCCGGATGGGATAATCCGTGAAATTTCTGGAAAATCTTCATTCGGTAAGTATGAGGTATATAAGGACGAATATTGGAAGTAGAAACATCACACCACAGATTCTGACCAGAAGGAAGAGGGTATTGTTTTAACTGTAAAGTTTTAGACTTTTGCAAATCTTTAATTTCTTCGTCTTGAGATTGTTCTTTTGCTATTTCATCATAATCGATTATTGTAATTTCTTCAAGTCTTGATAATGAATCTGCTACAATATTATTTTTACCTTTGACATATCTGATGTTAGTAGTAAATTAGGAAATATATTGTAATTGTCTGCACTGTCTTGGTGATGCTTTGTTAGGCTTTTGCAAAAAGGCATACACCAACGGTTCATGATCCGTATAAATCGTAAAGGTTCTTCCTTCAAGTAAGTATTTAAAATATTTTACCGATAAGTAAATGCCCAATAGTTCACGGTCGTATGTGCTATAATTCTGTTGAGTGACGCTTAACTTCTTTGAATAAAAACCGATAGGTTTCCAAGATTTATTTTCGTATTGGTGCAGGACAGAGCCTATGGCCAAATCTGATGCATCTGTAAACAAACCTAGAGGTAAATCAGAATTTGGGAAGGATAATAAAGCTGTATTTGCTAGATCTTGTTTGCAAATTTCAAATTGCTTTCGTGCTTCTTCAGTCCAGTCAATTTTTCTTTTACCTTTTTTCTTGGAACCTTTAAGGTATTCATGTAGTAATGCTTGGTGTTTAGCAGCATCTTTTAAATAACGACGGTAAAAATTAATCATGCCAAGAAAAGTTCTTAAATCATGAATGGTTTCTGGTAATTTATAATTTAAAATAGCTTGAACTTTTTCTGGTAAGGGGCGTGAACCTTCGGGTGTAATAAGATAACCTAGAAATTCTATTTCTGGAACTGCAAATACTGATTTGGAAATATTGATTCTGAGGCCGTATTTGTGTAATCTTTCAAAAACTAAATTAAGGTGATTTTCATGTTGGTTTTCATCAGCAGAAGCAATTAGTATGTCATCTAAATATGGAAAAACAAATTCAAGATCTCTTAACACTTCGTGAATAAATCTTTGGAACGTTGCGGGGGCATTTTTAAGACCAAAACTCATGACATTAAACTCATATAATCCAAAAGGAGTAATGATAGCTGTCTTACATTTATCCTCTTCTGCAATCGGTATTTGATAGTAAGCTTTAAAAAGATCTATTTTTGAGAAAATTTTTGCACCTTTCAAAATATGATGAAAATCGTCAATTCTGGGAATTGGGTATCTGTCAGGAATGGTACGGGAATTAAGCTGTCTGTAATCACCACAAGGACGATAAGATCCATCCTTTTTAACCACTAAATGTAATGGACTTTCCCATTGGGATTTAGAAGGACGAATAATATCATTGTCGAGCATGTATTTAAATTCTTCTTTGGCTATTGCCAGTCGTTTTGAATCGAGTTGACAAGCTTTATTGTACACTGGAGGACCTTCCGTACAGATAAAGTGCTTCACATCATGCTTGGATGTTGAAATTAGCAAATTTGGCTTCGCAATATCGGGATACTTAGAAAATAAATTTTGAAATTTAACAGTTTTGTTTAATGTGCCAATATTGTTAAAAGCAATTGAAGAAACTTCACCTTTTACACAAAGTTTTGTTTCTCCATCAATTAACTGTTTATTTTTCAGGTCAATTAGAAGATTATATTTATTCAAAAAGTCTGCTCCAAGAATTCCTTTTGTAACTTTAGCAATCACGAAAGGGAATTGAAAATCCCTTCGAAATCCTAAGTCTAGATTTAGAATTTTAATGCCAAAAGTTTCTATTTCTGTTCCGTTTGCTGCATATAGCTTATAATCGGAAGATTCTTTGTTTTTTCCAGTGGCTGGAAGAACACTTATATCAGCACCACTGTCAACTAAAAATCGCAAATTTGTTCTTAAATCTTTCACATATAATCGAAATTTGCGACAACTTTCGACATTTTCTGCAGTAGTATGTGCCGCTAGATCTACTGCAGATCCAAGTTTTCCTGTTTGGAATCGATTTTTTTGTTCCAAGCACATGGCTGAATGCATTTATCAGGGAAACAACGATTACGGAAACGGAAATGAAAATAACACAGTTTGCCATTAGGATTGTAGCGCTGACGAGACCTGCTTCGGGAGCGAGAACGGTTTTCGTTATTTCGAAAGTTAGGCCTGGATTGTCGTGAAACGCACAGTTGCGAAATTTGCTGTTCCAGAGAAGCAATTCGATTTAAAAGTTCATTATTGGCAAACGACGTCGTGCTATCATTAACAATTTCAGTTTTATTACTTGTGGCAAAAATTTCGGTTTTGGGATTCATATCGCTGATTTTGTCTGCCATTACAGCTAATTTATTTAAATCTTCTTCACTAACAAGCAATATATTTTTTATGCAATCGGGCAATTTTTCAAGCCAAAGCGTCTTAATCAACTTTTCTGAAACATCAGCAGTAGCGACAGTTTTTAACTTTTGAAGTAGCTGACTAGGTTTCATAGTGCCAAGTTCAATTCCGGTTATCAATCGCTTAATTCGAACATTTTCACTTTCTTTAAACAAATTAAGCAATCTAGTTTTCGAATCGGAATATTTGGTTAAGCTTTCACTACTTATTATGTCCCAAATATTCTCTATGAATTTCGGCTCAAGTTGCGCAACTAAATAATTGAATTTAGTTTCCTCTTTAGTGATTTCGTTAATTTTAAACTGAGCTTCAACTTGATAAAACCAGATCTCTGGTCTATCAATCCAGAAAGGTGGAATTTTAATACTCACCTTGTTAACTTCTTGCTTTACCGTGGAAGGCGAATCGTTCTTCTCCGGTTCACTATCACTCGTAGACATTTTTTAAACTTAACGGGTCACCAGATTGTGTGGGGTGTGGCTCGTAGAATGTTAGAAAGGAGCGTGAATAATATATTTATTCTCGTAGATAATTGTCTTTATAAAACTTATTAAATATCACAAAAATACAGCAGCCAAACGATATCATTTTATTCTTTTTCTTCCATTCTAATGACAACAAAACCTGGACCGTTGCCAGATTTCAAATCAAAAATGTTCCGATAATTTTAACAGCTAATAAATAAAAATAAAATAAAATAAATGGAACATGGAGTTAATAAAATGGATATTCAATTGCTTTAAACTGAGTAATCGAGCCACTACATATATATATTTATTTATTTATTTATCAGTTTCCCCAGAGTGTTAAAAAATAAAATAAATAAATAAAGCTTAACCCATTAGGGACCATGGGTGCATATATGCACCCTCAAAAAGAGCATACAGAATTTGTTTTAGGCACCAGTAAAAAATAAAATTAATATATGCTTTCTCTAATTAGAGACTTTTTGTGATAGCTTACGTAAAGGTAGCTTTTTTTTTAAAAAGTGGTGCCAACCGAATAAAATTTGTGTAAAAGCCGCCGGTCCCGAAGGGGTTAAGTAATTACAATTTTTTAAAGAAATAAAGTTTAATACAGTCGCAATTTACACTTCATCACAATAAACATTCAGCAATTTATATTAACGAGCACCATTTGAAACCAAACGTATTTAATTACGTATTTAATTCTGTATATTTAATTAATTACGAATTAGTAAATATTCATACACCTGTTATACCTACTAAGTAAGGAATTACCATGCCTCTAAATTAGATTTACTGCCAGTATTTATTTATTTACATTTAATACTATGTAGTGTATCGATAACCAAAAAGTATACTTTTTGTTGCAATTTTTATTTATTTTCTTATTTTTAACTACTTATATACTTTATACCTCTTACGTATTTTAAATTTTATTTATCGATGCATGTCAATTATCATTCGTATACAGTAAACTTCCGATTATCCGTCACTCACGGGACCGACGGGGTGGCGGATAATCGAAATAGACGGATAATCGAAAGACCATTATTAAAATCACATTTCTATCTGTTGGTTTATAAATAACAATATTTAAACGCCTGTTTTTTTATTCGCTGTGTATTTCATGAATAGAAAACACAATTAATAATAACAAATAAATTTATGAGATCAATTTAAAATTTTACAGAGTAAATATATAGTTACCTGTTTTTATCCAAAATAATCCGTAATACATTTTTGTTTCCAGTTTGCTTGTGCTTTTACAGCAGCAAGATTGCGAATTTTACGTAATAAAAGTACTTGGGTTGCATCGGCTTCATCTTGCATCTCAAACCAATTAATGCACTTGGAGAGCATTGTCTCCACTTCTGCTAGACTGACTCCTGGGTCATCATTTTCCGAATTCCGATTCATCAGATTCATCCGCTTCAGGTTTCCCTGGATTCAAAATATTTTGGATAATTTCGTCATCCGTAAATTCTCCATAACCAATAGCATTGTTATCACAATTAAGCCAGTCTTTCATTTCATCTGCAGAAATATCTTTTAAGCATGGTACGTTTGATACCAAGGTCAATATCTCTGCATCATCATCAGGTACATCTTCTGTGCTGGTAGTATTGGTAGCATCTTCCGGTGTATCAATAGTGTGGGGCCACAATTTTCTCCAGCTTCTCTGCAAAGTCTGTTCACATAAATCATACCAGGCAGCAGCCAAGTTGTATATGGCATCTTTGATACTGTACGATTTCCAAAAATCGAACACATTTGATTCGTTATCAGCGAGTAGCAGCTTTTGAATAAAAGCTTTCCGATAACGTCTTTCCATCGATTCAATGACACTTTGGTCCATCGGTTGTATCAGCGATGTTGTATGAAATAAACACTTGATATTACCGTCAGTAGATTCTAAATTTTCCGGATGTGGTCCTGCATTATCAAGCAGCAAGATTGCTTTCTGTGGAAGATTACTTTTTATTAAATGAGCTTTAACTCCGGGAACAAAGATATCAAAAAAACACTTCTTAAAAATATCCTGAGTCATCCAGGAACTTTTTTGATTGTAATAATTGACAGGCAGTGCTTTCATGTTAATATTCTTAAAAGCTCTGGGTTTCTTAGATTTCCCTATCACTGTTGGCGGAAATCGATGGCTCCCTGCTGCGTTGCAAATTAACAAAACAGTAATACGATCTTTCTGAAGTTTAAAACCAGCAGCATTTTTTTCACAACCTGATGCAAGTGTTTTAGTAGGAAGAGCTTTCCGGTTCAAGCCAGTCTCATCACAATTATAAACTTGATTTCATGTTAAATCCAAGTTTTCTACTGTCTCTAAAAACTTCTTTCGAAATTCCTCAATGCATTCAGTACTATTAGCACTGAGTTTCTCCCCAGTAATGGCCAATTGTCTAATTCCATGCCGAGATTTAAACCTAGTAAGCCACCCGTCACTTGCTTTAAAGCAGGTTTCACCACCATGTTTTCTATTCATTTCTATGGCTTTTTCACAAATTATAGGTCCAGAAATTGGAATTCCTTGAGTACGTTTTTGAATGAACCATTGATAAACAGCGCAGTCCAATTGTTCATCCTTTGCAGTTTTCATAGTTTTTCGCGCTCCACCATCTGCCGTTTCTAACTTGCTGGCATAATTTTCAATTTTTTCTGAATTTTTCTTTAAATCATTTACAGTAGATCGCCCTATACCATACTCTTTAGACAAATAAGTAGCAGTTTCACCTTTTTTTAAACGTTTGATAATCGTCAGTTTATCATTCAAATTAAGAACAATTCGTTTTCTTTTTGTGTCCATTTTGTCCTCTCAAAAATTCAGCATTAAACCAACTAAAATCAAATCTGCACCTGCAACCTGATTGTCGCCCTCAAAAAAAAGAAAGAAAAAAACCTGCGAAGCAAACACACACTATCGAACGTAGCTAGCCAATCAGCGATAGAGCAGTGGGCAAAAGAGGAAAATCACATTCCTTTATTTCCTCCCCTCACCCACACTGCATAACTTTTTCGGCGAAAATTCCACGTTTCCAGCTGCAGTTTAGCTGACGTCAGACAAGCATTTTTCTCGGAATAGCGCCGCCTCACTCGGGTTCACTACTGAACAGAACATGCGTGTTTTTGTTGTTCGTTTCTGATTGAAAAATAAAAAAATGGAAAGGGGGGTGGCGGTTAACCGAGGGTGGCGGATGATCGAATGGCGGATAATCGGAAGTCTACTGTATTTCATTAAGCATTATGGAATATATAGCACTGCTGAAAAGGGATTGAGAAAAACAAACACGTAAAAGACATTTCATCACCTCCTTTCCTCTGACCACCCCCTACCCTCCCTACGGACACAAACAGATTCACTAAGCTATAAAAGGAATTGGTTTTAAACCGCTTTAAAGCTTCTTTATTTCGCGTTTGTAAGTAACACTTTATTTGCTTTTACGCGTTTGTGACATCCTTCCATTAAAGGTGGAAGTTTTTGAAGTGGAAAATGCGAAATCAAAATAAATTTCGCATACATTTTGAAAATATGCCACATTGGATTTGCAGCGAAATTGAAATTTCTGTTGATTTATAGAAAAGGTTATCAGTGCATAAAGCTGCCAGTTTAACACCAACATTTATGAAAATCGTTGATTCATATCTATTTTCAGTCATATTTCCTAAATTAAAATGTTAAAGTGTTTTTAAAGAACTTCAATTTTTATTTTCTGAAAAAGACATGAACCTCAAAATAGAGCGTCAGTTTAATAAAAATGAACATATAAGCCGAAATATAACCCTTTATTTCATAAAAATATTCGGGATTGCAATTGAATACAAATCGTTTAAGAATGCAAAATATTAATAAAAACCTACCGTTAATCAGCAATAACATTTTTATTTAATTAGCGTGTTGTTATTATATTATTTTATCGAAATTAAACTGGGCTGTTTCATACGAATTATTTATTATTAACAATAATATTTTATTTATAGACTGATAGACTCCTCTCCCTGACGTTGTCCGGGCCCGGCCCGGTCAGAGTCTGCCTAGAAAATCAAGGCCCGGGTTCGGAACAAGACCCAGTCTAATGAGAGAAAATCTGTCCGAAACAGGCTCTCCGGGGTTCGAAATTCCAGGCTCATGTATAAGCAATTTACCAAACGCAACAACAACATTAAAAAAAAAACATAAAAAGAAAAAAAACTAACCTGTAAATTTAGAGCGTGCCCCATAAATCGTTCAAACAACAATTGTAAAATTAAATTATTTCGTTAAAAAACGCAAATTTCAATAAAATTTGCAATCATTAAAGACGTGAAATCAAAAAAATCTTTTGAAAATAAAAGCCGAGCTGACGAGGAGAAACGAACTTTGTTTTCCCTTTTACGGTCTCACTTTTTAACTTACTTCGTCGTTATACCAATAGGATTTAGCGAAAAAAAAGTTTTTCTAGTAAGCCCAACGCAAGAAAATTTCTTTTTTGGATCTTCGGTGGAATCGTCGAAAATTTCACGTTCACTTAATGTATTTATCTAAAACTATAATAAAGAAGGTAGTTTGCCTGTGTGTGTGTGTGTGTGTGTGTGTGGACTGTATTCTGAAGACACCGCTGCACGCAGAGCTACAAAATTTGGTAGGAAGGTACCTTTATGTACGTAGTTTTGCACCTCGAAGCCCGATTTTGGAACTTCTGATTAGATTTGAAATTTTTGATTAAAATTAGATTGAAGCGATCCACTTCTAGACAAGGTTAAAAGTGAATGGCAACTCTTTATCTCAACACTACAATCCATAACAAATTAAACATCAATCGTTATGTTTTACATGATGGCAACTCGCAAATTTGAAATGCACGGTTTCTCCTATGCATCAGAGCTCGCTTATGTAGCAGCCATTTATCTACGCTATCTGAAAAAATTCTAACTCATCTTCAAATTGCAGTAAATCTAGGGTTGCACCACTAAAACCTTTGACAGTGCCATTCTTGGAGTTCTGCGTAGCGGTATTGTTATCACAGCTCGTATCTAAGGTAGTGATTTTGCTGAAGTTAAATACTATCAGTAAAGTGTATTTGTAGTGTGACTCGTCTTAGCATGCATTCAGATTCCTCCTCATCTACTTAAAACCTTTCTGGCCAACAGTGTTTACAAGGTTCAAGAGCTAACCCAACCATATCAGTGGAATCATATACGTTCAGATGATAATCCAGCATCCCGAGGATTGAACTTTGAAAAGCTATGTGACTGTGATCTCTGGTGCCATGGTCTTTCTTTCCTAAGGGAGGAGGGCATCACATCCAATTAAAACAATAACTTGCAACATGTTACAGAAACTAATGAGCTTACTTCTGAACTGAAACTAAAAACTCATACAACATTAACATGCTTTAATTATAGTGAATTTGTTGATCATATCTTAAATATTAGTAACAATTATGTTAAAATATTACGTGCCATAACATCCATCATGGAACCAGAATTAATATAGGTAAATGAAAACAGACTTTCTAGATGGCATAGGCTTACTAAATGGGTTTTGTTGATGTGGAACCGTTGGCATAGAGAATACTTAAATACACTTCAAGAACGTTCTAAGTGGTAGTTTATAAAGATAACGTAAAAATAGGAACCTTAATGTTGATTAGAGGAAGATGATCTTCCTACTGTAGTAACTCCTCTATACCGACCCGATAAATGATGGTGAGTGGTAGCGAGATCGGATCGCTGGCACAGAGAATTTCTCGTATAAATTAGAAAATAGAATTTATTGCATACCAATATTAATTCTAATGAAAATATGTACAAGAAAGTTAATTACAGCATTTAATTATTTTTCGTGAGTCAATCGCTTATAAATTAATGACCTCTTGACTCCAAGTGTAACTGAAACAAACAAAAGTCTCTAAACATTACAGACAGTCGTGACTACAAAACAAAGTTCATTCGGACCAAGGCTCGTCCGTTCCTTTTCTTCGGAAGATCTACTAATGCTCGTTAATTCTGAGTCTAAGAACTCTCACTCTCGCACTTGGTGTGCTTTTTCACTTCGCTGGGATTTTCAGCGGATACCTGCTGTATCAATTCTAGAGGTCGGACCTCACTAGCGCTTACACCACGCTGAGTTAGAAACTGACGTTTCCTTTTCCCTTCTCCAGAGAGTCAACACTCTCCTTTTCGATCTCTCCAAAAAAAAAAAAAACTGTCCTCTCTCACTTTTTCATTCTCGCAGGAGAACTTATTCTGGGGGCGGGGGCTTTGTCGAGGCGGGCCCCTCGAAACTCTCCAGCCTCTTAGCAGCCTTGAGATCCCTCTGTTTCGTTTTCACTAAGTCCGTCATTGGACGTTCTAAGACAAAGGGCAAAGTTTCGGGCGCAAACCTAAAAATCGTGTGCAGAGATCGCTTCTTTCGCAGATGAACTCTTTCCCACGAACTCGGCAAGGATCAAAGCATAAGACCCCTTTTTGGGTAACGCCTTACCACTTCATCACTGTCCGAACTTTCCGCTCACAGTACAATAGAATTCGGCGTCTGCTAGTCTTCAAGGCAAAAATAGCGAGGGAAGGTATGCAGTTAAGTGTACTCACAGGAAATGCTAGAATGACACATAGTGCAGCTGGATGTCGAAGCTCAAATTCTTTACAGCACCTCCTCCTCAAACGATTCTTAAGGGTGAAACACTAAGAATCTCTAAGAGTCGGATAAAGAATTGCAAGCTCAAATTACATCAGAGTGGCAAGAAATAAAACATACATGAATAAGATAATACTACCTTCCTTTTTTTTTTCGCGCTCTGATAAGAAATCATGAACATAGAATGAAATAAAACACAGTGAAATAAAAAATAAAAAATAAAAAATCTTAAAATAATTATATACAAAAGTTTATCAAGAAATCTCCTTAAACTCGACTCAGACAATCAACATGCGGAATGTCTTTGCCTGCGCGATGAGAAATGGCATAATTATAAGGTTGCAGAGCTAAGGACCACCTTAATAATCTGGGATTATTTCCAGAATTTCTTTTTAGAAACACCAAAGGATTGTGATCGGTTTCGATAGAAAAGTTTTGTCCATCAATATAATGCCTTAACTTTTTTATCGCAAAAATAATCCCTGCACACTCTCTTTCAGTGGCGCAGAAACTTTTCTCACTATCAGTAAATTTTCGACTTAAATATATTATGGGGTGCTCTTCCGATCCCTCTCTTTGAGCCAAAACCACGCCAATACCTAAGTCACTAGCATCAGTTTGTACAATGAATTCTTTCTGAAAATTAGGAGCGTAAAGCACCGGTTCTTCAGTAAGCTTCATTTTCAAAGTCTCAAAGGCTTTTCCCATTTCGTCGCTCCATGCAATCTTTTCTTTTTTATTTTTCCCTTTAAGCGCCCTCGTTAATGGTTCTACAATCACTGCATAATCTTTTATGTACCGGGAATAATATCCAGCCATTCCCAAACATCTACGAATTTCAGTTTTCGATTTCGGAACCGGTAATTCCTTAATTGCCCTTACTTTCGCCTCAGCTGGCCTCCGTCTGCCCTTTCCTACAATATGCCCAAGATATTTTACAGTTTTCTGAGCGACCTTGCATTTCGCCAATTTGATTTTCAGTTTCGCGTCATTAACCCTTTTTAATACTGTTTCTAGATGACGCATATGGTCCTCCCAACTGTCTGAAAAAAACGCCATATCATCTAGATACGGTAAACAGAATTCCTCAAGTGCGTTTATTTCCCGCGTTAAGATATCTGCTAACTCCACCCGTTTTCTGTAAGGCTTTACTAAACTCAAGTGAGAAATCTGGGATTTCTGTCGCCTCCCAGGAACATTCACAATATAATTTGTTTCCGTAATTATTGACTCCTTTCTTCCCGGCCCTATCCGACTATCTGACATTTTATTTGGCTTTCTGGTAGTTAAAACTAAAACCTCATCTTTCACATTAAGCTTCCGTTTTACCGCCTTTCTGTCAAACCAAAATTTCCTCTTTTCTCGTTTTTCTGACACATTTTCAACGGCTAAAACTCGACCTCTTTTTAACCTGTTCGTGAGATTAAACACAAATCCCTTCACGAATTTATTTTCCTCCGTTTCTCTTATCCATTCTCCAAATACTAACGCTTTCAAAAGCTTCCTAACTTTTCGATGCCAACATGCAATACTATCGCTTATTGTGCGACACACTCTCGGATTCCTCAACTTAACACCGAACCTTTTTAGAAATGCGGTAGTTAAATCGCTTATCAATCTTTTCCCAAGGTCTAAGTATTTTGACACATTTCCTTTAACTTTCCCTTTCCCTAAGTGTAATGACACTTTTTCTAGGCACGCGCCAAAAATATCCACCTGACAATGTAATGGGACCAGCACTCGCGCCCTTCCACTTATGCGTTCGTCTCTGGCTTTTTCCACTATTACAGAATCTCCCGCATTACAACGCGTTTCTTCAAATTCCCCTTTTCCTCTAATCTCTTCGAATGATGGATACCTGTCATGTTCCATTTTACTAACCCCTTTTTCAATGTTTGCTAAGATCGAAGAGTTCTCATATATCGACGAAGGCGATAATCCCTTATCCACACTGACCAATTCAATAGGGCTTTCTAGATTTTCACCCTCTAGTTTTGAATTCAACGCTTCCGCTTCACTGTACTCGCGAAAAATTCCCCCTTCTTTTTCTTTTACTGAATTCAAAGTTTCCGCTTCAACACTCCCGCTAGAAATATCTTCTTCTTTCACGGAATTCAAGGTTTCCGCTTCACTGTACTCGCGAAAATTTCCCCCTTCTTTTTCTTTTACTGAATTCAAAGTTTCCGCTTCAACATTCCGGCTAGAAATTTCTTTTTCCCCCTCGGAAATCATAATTTGTTTATTTACCGGATTCAAAGTTTCCGCTTCATCGCGTCGGTGAACATTCTCCCCTTCCTTATCGGAAAACATAATCCGCTTATCTTCCAGCCTTGGAGTATGGTCAATTTTTTTCTTTTGAGCCCGCGTCAAAACTGCATTTACTAACTCGGGTTTTATATTCGCCTGCTCTAATAACTTTTGAGATTGATTACCCAACAAATAATAATCCATGTCTGAATCGCTATTATTTACTCCTGCCTTGGTTTCAATGATTCCTACACCTTCAATTTCTAAAGTGACTTCTGCTATAGGTAAGCAGTACAATTTCCTGTCCACCGGGGTTTTAATCCAAACATGATCTCCATTCAAATTATCTTGACTGACTAAATGGTGCGGGACCAAATCTATCTGGCTCCCACTGTCCGTTAAGGCAGTTGCCTGAATTCCATTCACTAATATTTTGCTCAAATAAGGGGAGAAGGTTTCTTCAAGTGTCGGCTTACTTATTAAGTGACTGACCCGCGCAACATCTCTCTTTTTAATTTCCGGACAATCTACTCTGTAGTGCCCGCTTTGAAAACACGCATGACACTTAACTTCTCGCCTTTTTTCATAAACCCTTTCCCTTTCTTTATGATCATCGCGATCCCTCCAGTTAAAGTTAGTCTCCGGATTTCTGTTACCGTTTCGCACATTATCAAAAGTTCTGGGTCTTTCAAATTTCTTCTCTAAAGGAAGTTTCGGATTCCACGTCTTTTTAGAGGGGCGCTTGATTGCCTCGTACGCATCTAAAAGCCTTACTAATTCTTCCGGGTTTTTAATCTCTGCCCAGTTATCTATAAAATGTTCGCGCATTTCTGGAGACGCTCTCCGTTTGATTTGGTCCGTGACAAGCAAATTTTTCAAACCCTCAAAATCCGAAACTTGTAAGCATGACAGCCAACCTTCTAAAAAACTATTAAGTTCGAAAATCAGATCCTTCCAAACTGAATTAGGATTTCGTGGATGTTGACTAAATTTTTGTCGGTATGTCTCTGCATTCAAACGATAGCGTTCTAACAGTTTTTCTTTCACATATTGAAAATCATCAATTTTGTCTTCGGGTTCTCTCAAAATTAACTCGGCCATTCCCACAGGTAATAATGATAGTAAGTTCGTCACCAACTCATCCGAATTTAGATTACATTTTTTTGCCTGTCTCTCGAATAAATTCAAAAACAACGAAATATCCGAATTCTTTTCATCAAAGCGATGCATAATTGTTTTTAGGGGTAAATGATTCGTTCTAACTGAGATGCTACTAGATGCGGTACTCCGGTCATCTGACTCTTGCGTCGCTTTTAACCTAGCTAACTCATGTTCCCGCTCTTTTTCTTCCTTATCTGCCAATAATTTATTTTCCCTATCTTTTTCTATAAGTTTAATCTGCGCTAAGGCTAGCTCTTTATCAAATCCTTCTGACGACTCTATTTTTTTTATAATTTTCGGTACAGTATCATTTTCCTCTAAAATGACCTCAAATTCGTAAGCTAACGTTTGCAAATCAGCTTTCCTAAAATATTTAAGCTCCGACATTTTTAAAGTATAAAATTAGAAATTATCTTTCCCACAAATATAAAACAATACAATAAGATTAAATCAAATCCTACCAAGTGCGTCAAAATATTACCAAAATATACGCTCATAAAAAAAAGTACGCTTAGCAATAATATAGGAAATATGCAACATATAAAAATAAGCAACTCTATCCTAACGTCTACATTCACCTTGGTATTTGGTTATAAAATACATATGGGATAAATTCTACACAAAACAAAAATTTCAAATTCAAAAAGTACAGTAAAAATATTTTAAATTGCAAAAGTCTCATTCAATTCCCCCTTTTTTTTTTAAATCAATGGTGGTCTTAATCTCTGCATCCACTCTTAAAAAATTTAGAATAATTCACAAAAAACATATAAAATCAACTCTGTTATCGTAAAATATGAAATGCGTTCAATACTTTTTTTTTTCAATGAACTCTCATTTATAGATTCAGCTAAAATTTTGTAACACTGCACAACTCTCAGTTTGCATTAAATTAATTCAACAATAATTTAATTTTTAACTACAAAATTTGTCTATTAAATAAGTTACAGTAATCTCGGAAGTATCTCATCATACTTTTTTTTTTCTACCGGAAAAATTTCTCAAAATATTTACTCTCACAAAAATAAACATACAACTTTTTTTTTTTTGAAGCCTACAACACCTATACAAACACTAATAACAATTAAAGCCACTCTGAGTATAAAAAGAGCTTACCTCCATTACTAAGAGTCTTTCAGGGCGTCAGAAGCACAGACTTCAGAGATTCTCAGGAGCACAGACGGGGTTCTCTGTCACACTTTTCGGATGGGGACTCTTCCGGATGGGGGAACACTCTCCAGAATTCTTGGTAGATTTCTCTTTCTGATGCTGTGTTGATCCACAGGGGCGTCTAAGGAGACTCAGGTCACAAGTCACAAGGAGACTCTTTCTTGGAGCACTTTGATGATTTAAATTTCAGAGTCCACTCTTTGTCTTTAGAGAATGTCATTAATTTTTGCTAATTAATCCATCACCGCAAGCCACCAGTTGTAGTAACTCCTCTATACCGACCCGATAAATGATGGTGAGTGGTAGCGAGATCGGATCGCTGGCACAGAGAATTTCTCGTATAAATTAGAAAATAGAATTTATTGCATACCAATATTAATTCTAATGAAAATATGTACAAAAAAGTTAATTACAGCATTTAATTATTTTTCGTGAGTCAATCGCTTATAAATTAATGACCTCTTGACTCCAAGTGTAACTGAAACAAACAAAAGTCTCTAAACATTACAGACAGTCGTGACTACAAAACAAAGTTCATTCGGACCAAGGCTCGTCCGTTCCTTTTCTTCGGAAGATCTACTAATGCTCGTTAATTCTGAGTCTAAGAACTCTCACTCTCGCACTTGGTGTGCTTTTTCACTTCGCTGGGATTTTCAGCGGATACCTGCTGTATCAATTCTAGAGGTCGGACCTCACTAGCGCTTACACCACGCTGAGTTAGAAACTGACGTTTCCTTTTCCCTTCTCCAGAGAGTCAACACTCTCCTTTTCGATCTCTCCAAAAAAAAAAAACTGTCCTCTCTCACTTTTTCATTCTCGCAGGAGAACTTATTCTGGGGGCGGGGGCTTTGTCGAGGCGGGCCCCTCGAAACTCTCCAGCCTCTTAGCAGCCTTGAGATCCCTCTGTTTCGTTTTCACTAAGTCCGTCATTGGACGTTCTAAGACAAAGGGCAAAGTTTCGGGCGCAAACCTAAAAATCGTGTGCAGAGATCGCTTCTTTCGCAGATGAACTCTTTCCCACGAACTCGGCAAGGATCAAAGCATAAGACCCCTTTTTGGGTAACGCCTTACCACTTCATCACTGTCCGAACTTTCCGCTCACAGTACAATAGAATTCGGCGTCTGCTAGTCTTCAAGGCAAAAATAGCGAGGGAAGGTATGCAGTTAAGTGTACTCACAGGAAATGCTAGAATGACACATAGTGCAGCTGGATGTCGAAGCTCAAATTCTTTACACTACAAACAAATATTTACTAGGACGCATCACAAATGTTTTACCAAATGCAGATGGTAAGGTTAGGGTTGTAGAGATTAAAACTACAAAGACAATAATAAAACAGGAATTTCAAAAATCGCTTTATTGCCACAAGAGATTTTTGAAAGCTAATTATGAACTTTACAAAAAATAAAAATAAAAAATAAAACAAAAAATAAATAAAACAAAAAAAGAAATGTTGTACTATTTTTGTTTTTTGTTTACTATTGTTATCCATAATTGTATTATTCATGTAAAAAGAGATTGTATGTGATTTTTTTTTGTAGTAATTTTTATTTTATGCAATTTGTTTATTAATATTTAGTACTGTATTGCATTGCTTTTATGAGCTTAAAATCTTGGGTAAACTTCGAAATTGGTGAAATGCGCGAATTTTTCCTTTTAATAAAAAATAACAAAAAATCGAAAATCTGAGACTCAGATGCACTCGGACTTCTCTCTCTTCGTCTAATCCGGAACTAAATTTACAGACCTCAATTCTCAACTGCGACAGATTCTCCTACCCATTGCGCATACACACACACATACACATATCTTCTTTTATTAATATAGATAGATGCACAGTCGTGGGGAAAAATACCCCTCACACACACACAAGACTAATTCTGCCGTAAATCGGCATATAAAAATGCGACTGGTACTAATCAATTAGTAATAATATCTATATACTTTTAAATTTATATGAGGATTGTGATTTTGGAACTATCTGCATATTAAAAGCCGTGCCAACTTTCTTTTTTCAAACGGTACTATCACCCATGTTTGACACTTTTTTGAGTTCTAAAACAAGTCAGTACAGCCCGGGAAAAGTAATAGTTTATATATTTTTTATTAAATTTTCATAGAGTTATAAAGAAAATGTAGTAGGGGTGTATCCAACAATTTCGGAAAATAAAATTAAGATACTAAAAAAAAAAAAAGTTACCGAAAATACTTAATTAGTCATCAATAAAGTTATACAGAAATCTATATTAACAACAAAAAAATGTTTGTATGTTTGTTTGTTGGCGATGACTAGGAAAATCTATAGCACGTAGCAGTCTGCAAATTTCATTCCGGATAGACGAAGACAAGTCCAAATGCACCTAAGCTTCAGATTTTTTATTTTATTTTTATTAGATTTTTTAATGTATTTTTTAATACTGTAATGCCATAAATGATGGGAAATTTCAGTTTTAGACATTTTTTCAAATATTTAAAAATATACATATCAGATTATGTTGGAATTTTAGGATTAAAAAGAACAGGTTTGACTTCATATTTTTCAACGTCGATTTGATAAGGAGGACAATTAGGGGACCAACCAAAAATTAAAGAAAAAAAATAATACTTGGGATCACCCTGTAAAATGAAATGCACGAAATGATCTGCCGCTACAGAATATACATAGGCAGACATTGTATAATATGTGCATTCATTTGTGTAACAATAGCATGTATATGAATAGAGATATAGCGATTTTTTTTAAAAATAAAAAAAATTCTTGAATGTTTTTTGCTTATAACACACAGAGTTTTTAACCAAATTTAACGCCAATTTCAGAAAAATTGATAAAATGTAGTAGCAATAACATAGTGCTATTGGAATATAAACATATTAAATATTTAAGGAAATATGGACAGTTGTATGAAATAATTTTTATCTGCGCATACGCGAACGATATCAAGGAACTTTTTGCATAATTTAGTAGTCAACTCTCTGGAGCAACTTAATAAAAAAAATCAGTCAAATATCGCAAAAATTCAGAGATATATCGGCGTTAGAGTGAGCTGTTTTTTAGTTTCTGACTAAAACTCGCTGAATGATAAGGGATTATCCACAAATTGTTATTTTTAAGTTATCGGAAAGCGTTTGGAAAAAGTTTTTTGAAAGAGCTATTTAATTATAGTTTACGGTTATGTTTAGGAAGATTTTGACTCTAAACTACGATGAAAAGGAAAATATAGTCCATACATTGATTACATTTAGGTAAATTGAGGTGTTTATAATAAATTTTTGTGAAATTTAGCCCAATACGCAAAACACTCTACAGTAAATTCTATCGCATATATATGTATTTTCTGTATATACGTAATTTGTATGCCAGTAGTGAAGATGATAAACTAAAATCTAAGATATATTATACATTTTTCATAAGTTATGAGTCAATAACTTGTAATTTGATTTTTACAGTTATATTTCAATAGCTTTTTGGGAAATTACGTAATAGATCGGAACAGTCTATGCCTAAAACGTGTGGGAAATCAAACCGAAAGGCTTCCTTTAGAGGCGATTTCAGGGGAATTTTGATCGTCTACGACTAATGATGCAAGTGATCGTACAGTCCGGCGGAAGATCGTGGCACTTGGTTTTCATGGCCGAGCTGCAGTTCACAAACCAAATATCACGCATCTGAATAAGACCCGTCGATTAAGTGGTTCAAAGAACGACGGCACTGGTCAGTAGAAAAATGGAAAAACATCCTATGGAGCGATGAATCACGCTAGCAATTTTGGCAGTCCAATGGACGTGTTTGTGTGCGGCGAGTGCCTGGCGAACGATATTGACCGGACTGTTTCGTACCCAGAGTGAAATTTGGCGGAGGTGGGATCCTGTTGTTTTAATTTCTGGGAGTATGAATGCCGAAGCCTACAAAACAATTCTGGACAATTCAGCGCTACCGATATTATGGCAACACTTTGGTCTTGTTCCATACCTGTTTCAGCATGACAATGCTCCATGTCATACAGCAGATGTTGTTAAGACGTGGTTTGAAGAAATTGGTGTGGGAAACCTTCCCTGGCTAGCTCAAAGTCCAGACCTCAACACTTTGGAACTCCTTTGGGATGAGTTAGAGCGCCGATTTAGAGCCAGTCCAACTCGGCCAAAAACACCATAGAACTGTTTGCTACTCTACAGGATGAATGGAGCAAGATTCCTCCAGAAACGTATCGAAAACTGGTAGAAAATTTTACCTCAAAGAGTTGCAGCAGTTATTGCGGCGAAGGGTGGCCCTACACGATACTAAAGTTATGCTGAGTCCCCTTTAAATTCATAGTATGAGGGGCAATAACATCGCAGTTTAAAAATTAAGAGGGGGAGGGGTGGCTAAATAAGTTTCTAACTCAGTTTTTTTTTTCAAAATAACTGCGAAACTAAGAAAATCAATTAATAATAGAGCTTCTCATTAATAAGCAAATATGTAGATTAATTAATAATTAATTTTATTGAAAATTCAAAATGTGTTTGCGCATTATTTCAAAGCATTATTTCATTTTTATTTTCATTTAATTAAGAATTAAATTCAGTTTTAAGATGTTTTGAAATATTACATCAGGGTACAAAATATATATTTCATTAATAATACTGAAAAAATAAGAAAAAACTAATAACAAATGAAAATACATATACAAATTTTGGCATCATAACATAAAGTAAGTGCGCTAAAGTAGCGTTGAAAATGGATTCAGCATCTACTCCCTCCCTCCCCCCTCTTACCCTTGAGCAGCACAAATGTCTAACAAATATATTGCTATGGATTTTCGAAGCATATCCCCCCCCCCCCGATTTAATACGGTCCTAATGACAGGACTACAAATAGTGATTATTTTTATATTCTATTTTCACTATTCTTTTCAAAAAATAAATTTTGTATTATGTTTCTCTTACACATGTTGTTAAAGTGCATGTGAAAAATTGATTTCCCACACGTTTTAGGCATAGACTGTTCCGATCTATTACGTAATTTCCCAAAAAGCTATTGAAATATAACTGTAAAAATCAAATTACAAGTTATTGACTCATAACTTATGAAAAATGTATAATATATCTTAGATTTTAGTTTATCATCTTCACTACTGGCATACAAATTACGTATATACAGAAAATACATATATATGCGATAGAATTTACTGTAGAGTGTTTTGCGTATTGGGCTAAATTTCACAAAATTTTATTATGAACACCTCAATTTACCTAAATGTAATCAATGTATGGACTATATTTTCCTTTTCATCGTAGTTTAGAATCAAAATCTTCCTAAACATAACCGTAAACTATAATTAAATAGCTTTTTCAAAAAACTTTTTCCGAATGCTTTCAGATAACTTAAAAATAACAATTTGTGGACAATCCCTTATCAGTCATCGAGTTTTAGTCAGAAACTAAAAAACAGCTCACTCTAACGCCGATATCTCTCTGAATTTTTTCGATATTTGACTGACTTTTTTTATTAAGTTGCTCCAGAGAGCTGACTACTAAATTATGCAAAAAGTTCCTTGATATCGTTCGCGCATGCACAGATAAAAATTATTTCATACAACTGCCCATATTTCCTTAAATATTTAATATATTTATATTCCAATAGCACTATGTTATTGCTACTACATTTTGTCAATTTTTCTGAAATTGGCGTTAAATTTGGTTTAAAACCCTGTGTGTTATAAGAAAAAAACATGCAAGAATTTTTTTAGTTTTTTAAAAAAATCGCTATATCTCTATTAATATACATGCTATTCTTACACAAATGAATGCACATATTATACAATGTCTGTCTATGTATATTATGCAGCGACAGATCATTTCGTGCATTTTATTTTACAGGGTGATCCCAAATATTATTTTTTTCTTTAATTTTTGGTTGGTCCCCTAATTGTCCTCCTTATCAAATCGACGTTGAAAAATATGAAGTCAAACCTGTTCTTTTTAATCCTAAAATTCCAAAATAATCTGATATGTATATTTTTAAATATTTGAAAAAATGTCTAAAACTGAAAGTTCCCATCATTTATGGCATTAGAGTGTAAAGAAAATGTAGTAGGGGTGTATCCAAAAATTTCGGAAAATAAAATTAAGATACTAAAAAAAAAAGTTACCGAAAATACTTAATTAGTCATCAATAAAGTTATACAGAAATCTATATTAACAAAAAAAATGTTTGTATGTTTGTTTGTTGGCGATGACTAGGAAAATCTATAGCACGTAGCAGTCTGCAAATTTCATTCCGGATAGACGAAGACAAGTCCAAATGCACCTAAGCCTCAGATTTTTTATTTTATTTTTATTAGATTTTTTAATATATTTTTTAATGAACGGAAAAATTCGAGTATTTCCTCGAATTCCATGTTTGCCAGCGATTTTAAGTCACTCATAAAATCCAAAATCAATTTTTTAGCCGAAAATAGTAAATTTGTTCCCCTCTTTTCAATAAAGTTTATTCAGAATTCGTACGGCGATTTTTGAATTGTTCGCAATTTTTTTAAGTCCTCATGACACCGAAAAGGAGAAAACCTTTTTCTTTGTATCAGTCAATTTCTTACCGATATCTTAGCCATCTAATGTTAATTTTTTTATCCTCGCATGGAGAAAACCCTGGACGATCAATTAAAAATAAATTCAAAAGATTTTAATTATTTTTTACAACCAGAACGGTGTTTCTTCTTACCCTTCTTTACGACAAAGTTTTTTTTTTTTTTTTTTTTTTTTTTTTTGGTGGGGGGAGTCGATGAGAAAATATGAGATAGTAATGATTTTCGTTTCGCCTTTTTAAAAATTTAATAACTCGAATTTTGTTGTTGCGGCCCCAGAGTCTGTCGTAGTCCAATTTTCTCTGATTAGACATGGACCAGCGCTGGCTTTATTTTTTCTCGGCAGACTCGGTAAGAGCCGGGACCTTCGCAGTCTTTTACTATTATCATTATTTATTTTATTCATTTTATTCTTATTCTTATTGTTTCTATAATTCTCAATAGACTGGGGCCGGGCCCAGGTCCGAGATTCATTTTTCTCGACAGACTCGGGCCGAGCCGGGCGGATTTTCTAGTTTTAGATATAAAATAAACTTACTTAACATGAAAGAAATCCTTTAAATTTTTTCCGGTAACTGTCTAAGACTTTTTTGTGTGCGTGTGTGTTAGATTTGATAATAATCAAAATTTTTTAATAAGTCAAAATACATCACAAACGATTTTAAAATATATCTTTTTTCCAATTTCGCATTGCTATACTCTCATTGTTTTAATAACAACGCTGAAAGGCAAATAATCATAACGTACCACGAAAAAGTAAAAACTTACCACCAAATATACGACTGAAAACAATTATACATTTTCTACCTCATAGTTACGTGAGCTTATTTAAATTAAAAAGACTAAATAATTGAAATTTTAAAAAAAAATGTTTGATTGATTTAAGTGGAAAAAAAAAACTCATGGCCTTAAGAATTTTACAAAAGTTCAAAAGCATAATAACGTACTAATATAACATTAAAATAAGAAATAATCACCATATTCATCAGATTTTTAAATTATTTTTCAAATAAATTTCATCGAAGAGAATTTTAAAAATATAAGCACTTGAGTGCCTTGGACCGATGACATGAAAAGCAATATTTATTTTAAATATCCTTTTCATATCTTTTTACTTCTTTTCGCTGGATTATCAACTTACTTCTTTCAAAAAAAAAAAAAAGTAGTATAAAACTCAGCTTTTGCATTTACAACACTTTGAAAGATTCAGGATAAAAGGCAACTTCACTCATGAAACTCGAAAGACTTTTCCTGTAAATTAAAAATATATCAAAAATGATATATATTGTACGTGACCGTATAAAGTGGAGAATAGAAAAATAAATTTTAATTTTGAAAAAGGATATCTTTCTATATATATTCTATAGGTTAAACATCATTTCAGATGAAATATTTATGAAATGTGGTTAAAGAAAGATTTCGCGAGTTTTTTCTCACGGTATAAAAGTGTTTCCATACATAATGTGAGAAGCCAAGAAAGTGAGATCTTATTAGCTTATAATACAAAGTGTTCATAAATTATTGTTGAGGTTTCCTTGCTTTATAACTTTGATTTAAGAACATGACGAAAAATATTATTAGCATAAATTACATAATCGTAAAGTACAACTCAAAAAGGTTTTTTTTAATAACGCAAACGTAAGTTACATATGCGCAAAATTGCAATTCGAAACATTACTAATCAAATAACGATTATAGTAATTAATATTAAGTAATTAAAATTAACATTTTATCAAATTTACGAAAAAGTCATTAATGAATTATGAGCACAAAGTTAGACATAACAACAATACACACATTGTTTTCTCTTGAGTTGCACTCGCTATTTTAAATTGTCGTTTCTCAGTCTTCCAACTGGCGAAGAATACTTTAACTTTATTTGTGTTATTAAAAATAAACTTTCTGAGTTGTACTGTACGAATATAGAATATTTTCCGTCATGTTCTTAAATCAAAAATTTTGAGGTAAAAAACCCCGACAATAACTTATGGACACCTTTTATTAATTCCTGCTGTAATTTTCCTCGATGTAAATTATATAGTACTCTGGCTGCAAGACGGGATGATAAGACTGATAAAAGTAATTATCATAAGACATGTGATGATAAAATTAGTGAAATTCTTAAGACAATAAATTTGAAAGTAGAATCTATAAGAACTGCTACTGTTAGAGGATTAACTGTCACCCTCCCTATTAGCAGACAAATAAACTGATTTTAACTTAAAGTTTGTGTTATTAGTGACTAAGTTAACATTATGCCGGAGTTGGGTGGTAGTGAAGTTGCTTCAATCTTCTTATTTCAGCAGATTAGAATTAGATGACGTTTACGTTGTTTTTAATGACTGAGTATACTAACTGCTACTGACTCGTAGCCAACGAAAGAGACAAGCCGTGATACTTTCACCCCCCTCTTGGTTGTCACTTGATCAAGATAGGCCAGTTTCCACCAATTGCCGAACTGCCATGTGATCAAAGTAGACTGAAAGTACCCGAGATCGGTGAGTGCTGTGATGCGATGTTTTGATGTGAATGAACTTAACTATTTCTAACAGTAACTGCATTCCTTCACATTCACAATAGTTACGTTCATTTTAGCACGTTTAAACACGTTGATGCATCCTAAAGTCTCTTAGTGACGTAAAGGAATGCAGTTACTTAACTCTCTATTTTTAATATTTTACTATGAGTGCAGCTTTGCAACACTTATTTTTACATATATTGTACATTTTGATGTATTTTATAATATATGTAAAGAAGAAAGTGTTGCACGATTGCGCTCATATAAATAATTGAGGTAAAACTAGGAGAAATTGCCTATTTTTCATCAAAAACTACTAATAATACCAACTTTGAGCTTGTGTAAGTTATATACGTAAATCCGAACAAAATGCAAAAAATATTGTTGAAATCGTACAGGATAAAACTTCTAATATTAAAAAGTTAAATAAATAAGTCAGTATAACAAAATCGAATTTTAGCTTATTTCATGGGCCAAAAACACGGCTTATGGACCCTGTTCCTTTATTACAAAAGATATATCGAGGTATGTATACTTAAAATATTTTTTTATTACATGAAATTCGTATAATTGGAAACTACTTCTGTCTTATTGATAAATTAATTACGTTTTATTTTATATGAAAATAAATAATTTTTGATAGAGGCACAGAGAGTTAACTTGGCACCGGAAATAAAATTTTCAAACTCGGGTGCCATTTCAATACGTTCTTAAAACACAGGGGCAAAGCTGTTTTTTGGGGGGAGGTGGGTGAGGCGGTGAGTGAGCAAAGATTTATTTTGATCTCATTGTGCACATCCTAAAAGAAAATTGACAACTGTTACATCTTTATCCTTATATATATATTTAAAATTAGCTAAAGCACAAAATAATGTTAAACCTGTCTCACTTTGAGAATATTGAAATGGAAAATAAAGTTTATAATTAATAATTTCTAGACTTAAAATGTTGTCTTAATGCTAATTTTCCTTTTTTAGTCAAATTGAACAAATTATTTTAGCTTTCGTGCTCTTTACTTAAACAACCTAAATGACATTCTTATCACATTCCTTGAGGGGGAAAATGCCCCCCCCCTAACCTTCCCAAATGACATTCCTGTTTTTGACAAATGACCTCAAATGACACTCCTCATATGATTTATTTAGATTTATTTAAAAATTAAATATTCATTATTGAATTTGTCTTACTATTGTTATTGATATTTAACTACATTGTTAATTAATTATTGATAAATGCCTGCAATTATTTGTTGTTACAAAATAATAAAATATAAAAGTTGTATTATTTATGTTTCATTTTTGTTTGAAATTTATACACGCACATATATATGTACATTTGTTTGTTAGAAATGTGGTTCAATACACGTATAATTAATAAATAAATTAGTAACGTAATTATAGTTATTATTAAGTAATTATTAATTATTTGTTATTAATTAATTAATAATTATGCGCAGTTATGTATGTATTAATTAGTTTAAAAAATTTTTTGACACGTTCGGTTTCGGTTGAAAGTGGGAAGATCACCGAAATTCGGTTTCGGTCGATCTCTAGAATACTAGCCGACCCAATCGGTGTTTCCCAGGCACGTGATAAACTTAAACCTCAAGTTTGTATGATTTTATATCTTTAACCCAATTTCGTATAAAATTATATTTTTAAATGAAAAATTCGAGAAAAAATATTGCTATTTAGTGCTAAAAGAGCTTTTAAGAAGACATTTTCTTGATTTTTAACGTATGGTCGTTCCATAGTTTAAAAAAAATGTTCTTGTTGCCCGAACTCTTTGAAGTTTTTATCTAAATATTTATTATTAGTATAGAAAACGGTTTTACTTTACAGTCCGTGTAAAAATTTCTTGGAAAAAAATTGTTATCTAATTGTAAAAGAAATGTGTTTTCTTTTCGCTTTTTTTTTTGTTTGTTTTCGCGTCGGCTTCTGTAACATAACAATAAAAAAATAGTTCTCATCTTCCGAGCTCTTAAATTTTAATCGGTTATAAATATAACTGTATCCAATCTCTTTTTAAAAATTCAGAAAAAAATATGCATATTTATTTAGTAGTGAAAACATGAGTGGAAGCAGAGTGACGCAACGTCAAAACACCCCACTTTTTCGCGTTTTTTTTTTTCCCGAAAATTTCTCTGATTTAATTTTATTTTTTAATATTTCTACATGTCCGAATGTTTCGAAAATTTTGTAGGTGATGTAAATCTGGTTTACCGATATGATCTACAAAGGTTGTATCGAAATACGGACATTTAGTTACTTTTAGCGTAGAAAAAAAAGATTGTCTCCGTGAGGCGCGAAGTGACCTACGTTCGCCGGTGTTTCTGAAAGGGTTAAAATTCTGTTTAATTATTAAGTTATTTAATTATTATAAATTATTTAATTATTTTAAATTCGGTTAAAATTGGGTTCTGGGCATGCGCGAGCGATTTTGCCGGTTCGCAAAGAAAGAGATACGTTTTTTATTAATATCTCAACAAATTATCAAAATATTAAAAATCTGAGCCTCAGGTGCATCAGGATATGTCTTGGGCTATTCTTACTGAAATTTCAGAATTCTAGGTGCGCTAGATTTCGCTAGCCATCGCCGACAGACACACAAAGCGAAACTTTCTTTTATTAGTAAAGGTATCATAATTTCTATATATGACTACAAAATAAAATCGATGCCATGTTTTTGTTTATGCAAATAACAGAAGTGTGGCTCTCATTCATCATAAATTTACTTACATATGAATCAAACTCATATTAGAAAATAATTACAACCTTTTATAGTATCGGAAAGCATCAAAAGTACACTGGCCTCCAAAAGTTAAGGTACAACCGGTTTTTTGCGTCTAATTTGCAAATGAATGAATATAGAAACAACAAATTTGGAGGAAATGTGCGCTAAACTGTTATTTATTAAATGCGACATAGAAATTTACTTAAGTTAAACGTATAAATGAAATTACAACAAAAAAGCACTCATGGTGGAAAATTCCATTCTTGGAGAAATCAGTACATCGCAGTATTATGCAGTAAAATGCGACAGAAACATTAAAAAACTGGTTCTAATACGGAATATGTCCGCCCCGGACTTGAATGCATTGGCGGCATCGACTTTCCATGCTCCCAATTAAATTGTCGGACACTGAAATAGGTAACGCTGACCAGACTTGGAGTAAGCCTTGTTCCAGCTCATTTAATGACCTTGGAGGAGAACTTAAAGCCGCAACCTGTCTTCCAAGATAGTCCAAAAGATGTTCTATCGGATTCAAGTCTGGAGAGTGAGCTGGCCATTCCATTCCCTCCAAACCGTGATACTCAAGATAATCCTCAAATAACAGCTCGGTGTGGTCTCGCATTATCATCCATTAGAATGAAACCATTGCCAATAGCACCAGCATATGGGCGCACATATGAATCAAGGATCTCATCCCGATATCTCGCACCAGTCACAGTTCCTCTATGGAACACATGCAGGTCGGTGTGGCCTCCGAGTGAGATCCCTGCCCAAACCATGATTCCACCGTTTCTGTACCTGTGTGTTTCGACAGTGTTTGATTGATGCTATCGAGTGCATTGTTCTCTCCAGATCAGAAGACGTCCTGAATCGCTCTCCAGTGCGAATCTGGACTCGTCTGTGAAGAGTACAGAAGCCCACTGTTGTCTAATAAAGGAAACATGTTCTCTTGCCCAACATAAGCGGGACCTTCTCTGTCGTCTGTTGAGGGAGACACACACAACTGGTCTCCTTGCATAAAGACCTGCATTGTGAAGACGTCTTCGCACCGTAGTAGCGGAGATTCTTCTCCCTGATGCTGCAAAGTGGTATATAATGAGTTGCGGCACAGTAGTGCGTCTTCTCCTTCGGGCCGAAAGAGCTAGAAACCGGTCTTCTGCAGGTGTTGTAACACGTGTGCGGCCTGGAACATGTCTTCTGGACACAGGATCTTCGGATTCATACTGATCCCAGAGTCGTTGGACTACACTACGAGACACATTGAGCCGTCTAGCAGCATCGGCCTGTGACAACCCCATTTCCATCCTATCGCCCGCCACCTTAATGAATCGGGCAAACGCCTTCTTCCAGACATTTCTAGACTCTACTGGCTGTTGTGAACAAAACTGACAACAGTAGTTCGAATACAACAAAACTTACACGCGAAATTACGAAAGCTTCGTAATTGCATATTTTTCTCTCATTCACAAATACCCATTCTTTTCTATAAAATAAAAGTGGTAGCTGTAATTTTTGCGTAAGTTTTTTTAAAGCTTATTATTGTCATTCATATAAACTATGAAGTTTAATCTGACTGCCATTTTTTATCTGGTGAGCTTCGAAAAACATGTTGTACCTTAACTTTTGGAGGCCAGTGTATTTAATATCACTGAGCCAGTCAGTAAATAGAAACTGGTAAAATAACGTAAAAACTTTTAACCTATATTCTGAAATTTGTTTAGTTTTGAAATGTAACTTTTGTTTGTACAATGTGTCCCAAAATGTCGAAGCAAACTTTTGTAAAAGTGTTAAAAAAATTATATAAGAAATGAGATTATGTTAACAAAAATAGTCCTGCTATTGATTTTTAATATAAATTACACTTTTTGTATTTTTATACGGCCACTCTACATAAAATAGATAGTTCTTCCGTTTGCAGCAGAGTTAGAGATAAAGTTAGTGTGAACTTTTTAGAACATTCTGTATAAAGATACAGTGTATAAAAGAAAAGAGATATAAAAGATACAGTAAACTCTGTAAGGTGTAATCGGACGGCAACTAGGAAATTTTCCGTCGTAGACAATATTCCAGTATAGAAAATCGTTCTGCGGGTCTTTAAAATTCAGAGTTCAAAAGAGATTTCCGTCTTACAGAGACTTCGCCTTAGACAGTGTTTAATACAAAATGCTCAAATCTTTTCTGCTCAAATCTTTTTCACCAAATAATGTCGAAATAAAACTACATTAAAATCGATAAATGATCTAAGCACATTCTTCAGAATTCTGTGTAGCAACTAAAACTATTATGTTTTACGTATGATTTATAGATGTTGTTTTAACGCTCTCTGAATAGTTAATTCAGAACAATGAATGATTCGTTCAACATTTACAAGAAATTTCACGATTAGACTATTTTTCATCGTGGAAACAATTGTGGTATTACATCTAAAACACTTTTAAAAGCTTTTGTAGAAATTACGAAAATTCTCTAGTCTCTCGTGGTAATTTATAACTATAAATGGCACGCGTTTCATATTTTATTTACGGATATGAAAATTTAGAAAACATATTTATGTATATAATGTGATATTTGGTAAGAATTTTTTTTTTATTAAATTCATGCTGAAGTAGTGTACGATTGACTAATTTACGCTACATTTTTGTTTGCTATTTACTGTCATACAAAAAGTTAGTAAAAAACAAAATATAATAATAATGGCCTTAATTTGTTTGAATTTTCTAAATACTACCCCAAAAGAATTCTAAAGAACCGTACTTATTTAATACAGTGTTGTTCACTGGCGCTCACGGTAGAGGTCTGCACGGGCCGAAATTTCCAGGCCCGGGCCCGGCCCGACCCATATAAAAAAAATTGTCCGGCCCGGCCCGATACAAAAATTAAAAGTTCGGCCCGAGCCCGGCCCGGCCCGATTTACAAGTTAAAAGTTCGGCCCAAGCCCGGCCCGGCCCGGAAAAAAGTTAAAATCTGGGCCCGAGCCCGGCCCGGCCCGCGTGAATTTCTACAAAACGTAATTTTTACGTCGATTTGGTTAAAAATTTGCCTCGTAGGAGGAGATCTAACCAAAAATTCCTATCTTAGCCTTTTTTTTTCATGTTTATAATCTTCATTTTTATAGAGGTGCCGCAAGCTGGAATATTTATTTTTTTAATAAATCTCTATTTGTTGTATGTATGTGTTTAAGTTATCATCAATATTGTTAATCCATATTCCATTTATTGAAGTGTTAAAAATCAGAAAAATGCTATACAGTAAAATCTTCTAAGACGGAATTGCATAGGAAAGAAAAAAAATGAGTTATAGACAATTTGCCTTCTTAGCAGGTGTAAATGTATTATATATTCTTTTCTTACATATTAGTATATTCATTTTTAATGGATCAACACATTTTTCAATTTAAGACAGGATTCCATCATAAGCAGGTTCTTTTTCACACGTTTTACTATATTTTAATTTAGCCATATTTTAATAAGTGTATAAATCTACTATTTTTTAAAAAGAATAAATTTTAATGTTTAATTTAAAATAATGGCGATTTAAAAATGTATGCATGTTTTGAAAAGATTTTTATGCCAGATCTTATTTTACTGACCTTCGAACGGACCAGGCACGCCGAGATAATGATTTTCATACGGGTCAAAACCAGGACTAAAAATTTTGAGGCGTGAAGACTAGGAAGAATGAAACCAGTCCCGGCTCTGTACGGAAAAAATAATTTAAGGCACTGCCTTATCCTTCAGGAAAAAAGTAAGGCCCGGCCCGGCCCGTAAAGAGTAATCACTAGGCCCGACCTGGCCCGAGCCTTCAGAAAAAAATATGGCCCGGGCCCGGCCCGGCCCGAGTGCCGTGAAGAAAAATAGGCCCGAGCCCGGCCCGCGGCCGGGCCGAGTGCGGGCTTCGGGCCTTGGCCCGGCCCGTGCAGATCTCTAGCTCACGGGCCATATACGGCCCTTGACGCTTCTTTCTGCGGCATGCGACTGAACTCGTTTGGAGCCATAACATTACGCTACAAAACTAATAAACTATAATAATAAGGAAAGAAGTTTGTCTGCCTGTCGGTCTGTGTGCTGGTGTTTAGAAAAGACCGCTGCGCATAGCCTCGAAGCTATTTTTTCATTAGTTTTTTAATTAATTAAATACCGTAATGAACACATTGCAAACTGATATGAAAGTTGCAGCAATGCGGCCGAAATCTCGCTCCGCAAATGAAGCACCGCGAGTCAAAAAATACAATTTTTTTTTTTCGCATCTGCTGCAGCGCGTATCGACCTAACTATTCGAAATATGATACAGCTAAAATACACGGTTAAATTTCGTACTTTGACTTTTTTAATGGTGCAATCTGTTTAAAAAAATATCTATTAACACTTTCAAAAAAATTATTTTCAAAACGTTTTATTTCGTGTTTTCCTCTCTCCGCCGTTTTACGAAGCTCTCATTGAGTGAACGATTCGAAACACGAGAAAACGAAAAATACAAGGCTATATGCACGTACTTTTATCCTTCTAACGGTGCAATCCGTTTGAAAAATATCAATATTAAATCTTTCAAAAAAGAAAATTTCGGAGAGCCGTTTCAACGATTTTTCTGATTTTTTTAAAATTCTACATGAACAAAATACGAAAAAATAAAAAAATGTTCACTTATAAAAAGTACCTTCTTATTTCTAAAGATGTCTTTGTTTAAAAAAAATATTAATATTTACTGTTTAAAAAAAAAAAAAAAAAAAAAAAAAAGTCATTTTTGAAAGTTCCTTCTTGAACTCCTTTCACGCATTCACGAGACATTTTTTTTCCCTCAGTCTCTCCACACTAGAATATTTTGCGGAGGGGTTTTTGTTTGTGCGCAAGCGCTGGGAAACCTACATCTTCAACAGAAAGAGATATTATTTTGGATTGGGAGGGAAGGGCGTTTCATATTATTTAGGTTTTCTCGGGAAATTTTGGTCAGAATTGAAAATTTAATATATATCTAAACGTCAGAACGTCGTCATCGGCAATTACTATAACGAGGGCCCTTGAGTTCATTTAAATAGAATAGATGTTCATTTAAAAATATAAAATCATACAAATTCGAGAGTGTACGCTGCCGAAGTTATTGGGGCCCCCCAACATTCGGTTCGTTTGGAAATATAAAAATTAAATCAATGATTTTAGGTATATCTAAGGTTATTATCACGGACCCCAGCCTATCGTTTAAAAATATAAAATCAAAGCAGACCGGAGTATGCGTAGCATGCCCTTGGTACGCAGCCGAAGGCAGTAAGACACCCCAACTCTAGCTTCCTTTAAAGAGATTTTCATTTAAAAAAATAAAATCACTAGCTGACACGCCCGACGTTGCTCGGGCCCCGGGTCCGTGATAATAACCTTAACACCTAAAATCAGTGTTGAATGATTTAGTGTATCTGAACTAAAATCTTTCCAAACTATGCTAACGTTAGGGGACCCACTGGCTTCAGCAACGTACATCTCGAATTTGTATGATTTTATATTTCTAAATGAAAATATCCAAACGAACCTAGAGTTGGGGCCCTACTGGCCCCTACACCGAGCGAACTACATACGCACACTCATAATGTGTTTTGATTTTATATTTTTCAACGAAAGACCGGCGTAATACGAGCCGTGATAATAACTTTAAATATTCCTAAAATTATTATCCAAATTATCCAAAATAGTTAACTGTCATACAAAAAGTGCAAAGCACGCCTCAATCTATTTTGATTTTACATTTTTTTAAACGAAAGACCGTCATAGTCCACGGGCATGATAACAACCCTCCCCCCCTCCCCTCTTTAAAACTCAGAAAGAAATGTATCTTTTTTTCGCCGCGCCTGCGCAGGATCAGAAATGTTCCAAATAATTGCAACGAGAAAGAAAAATTTTAAATTGTATCTCTGAGTTTTTTTTTTTTTTTTTTTTTTTTTTTTTTTTTAACAGAACTAGGGGGTTTAGCGTCATCTCGGAGGCCCCGGTTCTGCCCCCTGCTCGCTACGCTCACCAACCCCCGTTCTGATTTCACAGTCTCTTAAAACCTGGTAATGTATCCGGTTTTAAAAAGATTATGATATCACGAACGGCGACTATCTTCTGTAATCAGGTTATAATGCTTTTTTCATTTAATTCATCTTTTTTAATATCCATGTGTAAACACAATTTTTATGACGTAATTTTCTTTATTTCCTGCTTTAAACACGTGATCATTCAATTATTATTTTAAACTTCATTATTGTTTTTAATAGTCTCGCGCAAATACATTTTTTATTTGAGATAAAACATAATCCTTTGCGCTTATTTAGAAATTGGCAACAATATAAAACAAGTGGGTAAGTATGATCGAAAATCGCTCAAAGGGTTTCGTTTAATATTCCTTTCAAAACACTTTATCCTTTCTTTAATAAATCCAAATAAATTTCATTTAGCAACCGGGGGAAAAAAAAAAAAGTCATGTTTTTTATAAAGTAGAAATTTACCGGTCTATTTTTCTCGTTTTTCAAATTTCTATACCAGCCCGACAGCTGGCGAAGCCCTCTAATATATTCTGTCATAATAATATCGGTCATGTGGACTAAATGCGATATTTAAAAAAAAAAAAAAAATCAAAATTAAACATGTTGTACACTTTCAAAATGTTAAAATATGCGAATATTTCCATAATCGGGTTTTTATCATTATTCAATACGTTCCTCAAACTCATATGTTTACTATTCTCTATTACTCATATTCATACTCGCTTTGTATTATTCTGAAACATTTGAAAAATCCCGAGGCTAACGAAAAAGACAGGCAACCGCGGTGCATTCCACTTATCCTTTTTTACGGACCGCTAGAGTGACGTGATGCTCTTTTCGTACACCTGCATTAGGGCCACTAGAGATACTTTTAGAGTAACTTTAGAGGCTCTAACCTGCATTGGTGCATTCGAGCATCACGTGACTCCGGCGGTTTGTAAAAAAAGATACGCGTAAAGCACCGCGGTAGCCTTTCTTTTTCGTTAGCCTCGGAAAAATCCGATATGACGTCAGATTTTCTTTTTAATTCTCTAATGACGTGATATTAATCTGCTTTGTGTACATACATACATACTCATACTCCTTGTATTATTGAGAAATTTTTCCGTTTTATTACCACTATGACGTCAATCCTTTTTATTTCCTATTAATCTTTTTTTCAATTGGTGAAACTTTTTATTACATTTTCATTTTTCACGTGGAAATCGTCTGATAGAAAATTAATTATTGTGGAAAGAATTTCATCGTGGATTTTTAATTTTTAGCATCTGCTATAACGAAAAATGTTTAAATTTAATAAGAAAAGGCTGTTAGAATTTTGGTTTTTCATCTCTATTTATTAAAATAATACGAATTTTTCAAATTTTAATATTTTGAGCTATTCATAGTTGATATTCAGTTATAGACACTAAGTTTCAACTCTGTAAGTTACATAGTTTTTGAGAATGGCTCTGTGACAGACAGACAATGGAGCGGGAGTAATAGGTTTTCGTGAGATGAACGAAACCCTAAAAATGACTTTTTCAATAAAAGATTTTTTACTCGATTTTTAAGGATTTTATGAGTTTTTATTGTCCGACCGTGATAATTTTTTGAATTTCTGAAATCTTGTTATATTTCGTGTCTAGTGGTATGATTTTCTAATCCGTAGGATAGCTAGAAAAAAAGTAATTGCTCCTCAAAAAAGTCCCTACTAAAAAAAATGCAAAGAGAATAACCCGTAATATCTACGCAGATTTCATTGGTCCATTTCCAAACCATTACTTTTTTTATATATAGAAGGATGTCGGACGTTAAAAAGAAATTATCTTGTAGCCAGGGTACGAAGACTAAAAAAGAAAGCATCCTTAAAAAAAAAGAAGCTGTGACTTTTGAAGATTTTTTTTCAAAGACAATGCTAGGCCAAGTAAAGTGCAAAAACTCAAGATGATTAGGACGTCGTTGTTCTAACACACAGCAATCTTCTGAAGACTGCTCTATAGATGCAGTGCCTGATCGTGTTAGCAACAGAAAACGAAGAGGTAGAAAATTAACCGCACTTATAGATGGAGACTAATGACGATCGTCATTTCGGTTTGGTTTGGTTTTAAATTCTGATTCAAGACTAAGAGCTGAATGTATTTCTGATGCAGAAAGAATTTGTCTTTCAGCTTCCCTCATGTACAACTTTGATTTCCCTACTACCAGCGGACGTAGGTTCACCTCAAATAATTATACACGAGATCTCAATGAAAAGATGTGGTTTTTTCTTTATTAATATAAAATGCATATATATGGATCTATGCCCTAATATTTGTGTACTGAGCACCTTAGTTCCCTTCAGTAAGACTGTTCTCAAATCCAAAAGAGTCTACTTTCAGACACATTTTTTAATTCATTTTTTGTTCAGAAATGCATGAAATGAGCAGGTTTCTATTCAGAAACTTTGTAATCGAAACACGTTTTCCATTTTTTGTTAAAAGCGATCTTCCAGAAAACACTGTCGAAATCGGCGTTTGCGGAACCGAATTCTCGATGTTTCACCACCAGAAAAGAGAAAACCGTGTTATCACGTAACACGAATTGCTTATATAAGTAATTTATTTATCAAAAAAATCGAAAACTCATTTCGATTCCAAATCGCTTCAATAGTCAAGCCTGCCAATTTTATGCCTTTGCGTTTAAAAATAAGTCAGAAATTTTGTCAAAAAGTTTCGCGTTGTTCAGCAGATCATTTGAAAACCACCTTAACACAAAATCGCTCAAGTCCAACTTACGTGAAATCTCAAATTCCCCTCACGATCGTCAAACATATGGGTATTAGTATTTTTAAAATCTCTCTTCAGAAAACTAATATGGACACAATAACTTCAATAATTCTGCACAAATCTCTTCCAAACTGATACATAAAATCAAGGGGCATAAAATCTCGGTCAAGTTCGTTAATGGGCAAAATCGAACCAAGGGAGGGGGGGGGACTTTTTGTGAAAACAGAAAAAAACCCATAACTTCTTAATTATGATACGTATCGAATCCGTTTAAAGTTATTATTACTTCTAGGAAAAGGGCCGAAAATTTATGTATGACAGATTTTTTGATATCATTAAAAATGGTCCCAATTGAGGGGGGGGGAAGAGGGGTTTCAGAAGAAAAAATATTCATAACTTCGTCCATTCACAAGATATCAAATCCGCTTAAATTTATTATAAATCCTCTTAATATAATCTGAAACTTTTATATTGACAAGTTTTTTATAGGACCAACCCCTGATAGCAAAAAAAAGTCTTTGCCGGCTCCGCCTACAGATAAGTAGATTTCGAAGTGGGTGGTACTAACTGCCGCATCATGGCAAAAAGGTCATTTCTTCTGCAATTCCGAACAAACAGGTGTCCCGCGGTCTGCGTCTTTGAAATCTACCTGTGCCTGTAGGCCGAGCCGTCAGGGATTTTTTTATTATTATTATTGTAGGATGTCTCTCTCTCAGTTTCGCTAAGATTTTAACACACAAAATTATAAATTAAGCATATATATATAACTGTTTTGACAAATGAAAAAATGAGACAGGCATCCCTTAAAAACCGTGTATACACACACACACACACACACACACACAAAGAAAAAAAACTTACAATAATTTCCTGTGGAGATATTTTAAAAATACGAAAGTATTACACGACCCCATATGTTTAACACTACTAGAAGAGGCACTACTAGACACTAGAGAGGAATTTGAGATCTCAATGACCAACAGCCTTGAAAAGGGAGAAGAAGCGGTGGGGGTTGAGATTTATTTGTTAAATATTTGTCGCTTCAAAAAAAAACAAATACTGCCGAAAAATATATCAAATGAGTTTTAAAATTTTAGAACTATGTGTGTGTGTTTGGAGGGAGGGGGGGTTAAAAGTAGAAAATAAAATTTCTGAAGGAGTAGGATTTAGATGAAATTCCTAAAAATAAAACAAAAACTAGAATCGATGGAAACATGGAAGATATTTCTCACTCGTCATGGGACAAAGCTCGTACTTATTTAGCGATCACCATGAAAATTTTTATCAAAATCCCCGATTTATTTGGTCAATTTTCAAGTTACTTGACTTTTCCAGGTGGTGTAAACCTAGTTTTATATATTTAAATAACGTTTAGAGACTAACATTCTCAGCTTTGTAAAAAATAAAAATGTATAACTTCACATGCCAAATTATTTTGCTGTGTATGACCTATCTATTTATATAATATGCGAGTGAGGTGACGATTCCGGGCAGAACCCGTCCATCTATCAAATTTAAACATTTTTCGTTATAGCAGCTGCAACAATTAAAAATCCACAGTAAAATTCTTTTCATAACAATTAATTTTCTATTGAAAGATTTGCACGTGAAAAATGAAAATGAAATAAAAAATTTCCAGAGTAAAAAAAAAAGATGAATATGACGTCATATTGGAAGTATAACAAATTTCCAAAAAGTTCTCAATAATACAAGGAGCATAAACATGAGCAAGTACAGATAGAAGATGAATATGAGGCCAGCAGGTGAATATATAACGTCATATGAGCTTGAGGAACGTATTGAATCGCGTGATAAAAGCACGATTACGGAAAAATTGGCATATTTTAACATTTTGAGGTACTCTGAATTCGTTTTCGCTATTTTTAACTCTATTCCACATACGTATATATGTGTGTGTACGCAGAATCTCCACAAATGCTCAGGTCCCCAGAGCTCATTCTTAGTGAAGAAACTGAAATAAAGATTTAGGATTTTTTTTTTTAAGTAAAATTTACATGTTTATATTTCTTGCAATACAAGTCAGTAAAAGCTATTTGTATTGATATTAAATTTCAATCTATATCTGTTTTCCTTTATTAAGATGGATCTGCAATTTATCTTCTGTTTTGTCATTTTATTTACATCATCAGATAGCAAATTTGTTGTTAAAACCCCACAGGAGCATACATTAATCAGGCCCTGAACTTAAGGAAAACTGACATGAAACGTTATTGTCGATGAATAGTATTTGAATATTTTTATCAATTATTTCAAATTTTAAGTGCAAACCATGATTTTTTTTTTTTTTTTTTTTTGGATTTTGTTCATCTTACGAAACCCTATTAGTCCCGCTTCGTTGTCTGTCTGTCACAGAGCCGGTTCTCAGAAACTATATAACCTACAGAGTTGAAATTTTGTGTACTTATAGCTGAATACCTACTATGAAGATCAAAATCATAAAGTTTGAAAAAATCTTATTATTTTAATTTAGAGAGATAAAAAAAAATCTAACAGCCTTTTCCTATTAAATTTAAACATTTTTCGTTATAGCAGTTGCCAACAATTCAAAATCCACAATAAAATTCTTTCTACAATAATTAATTTTGTATGGAAAGATTTCCATGTGAAAAAAGAAAATGAAATAAAAAGTTTCACCAATTGAATAAAAGATTAATATGACGTAATATTGGTAATAAAACGGAAATTTTCAAACATTTCTGAATAATACAAGGAGTATGAGTATGTGTAAATAGAGAAAGCAGCTTAATATGACGTCATTAGAGAGTTAAAAAGAAAATTAATCTGACGTCAACGGACTTTTTCAAATGTTTGAGAAGAATATAAAGTATCAATATGAGTAGTAGAGAAAGTGAGTACGAGGCTAACGAAAAAGAAAGGCTACCGCGGTGCTTTACGCGTATCTTTTTTTACAGACCGCCGGAGTCACGCCGTGAGTAGATATGACGTCATACGAGTTTGAGGAACGTATTGAATCATAATAAAAACCCGATTATTGAAATATTGGCATATTTTAACATTTTGAAGGTCTCTATACAACATGTTTAATTTTGAAATTGATTTTTTTTTTTTTTAAATATGTCATTTAGTTCACATGGCAGATATTATTATGACAGAGTATAATAGCTGGCATCACCTGCTATCGGACCGGTATTTTGATATACTTTATTTATACTTTATAAAAAACATGATTTTTTTTATTAAATTTATTTGGATTTATTAAAGAAAAGATAAAGTGTTTTGAAAGGAATATTAAACGAAATCCTTTGTGCGATCTTCGATTACACTTACCCACTTGTTACGTCCTAGGACGGGCATTTACACTAAATATTTTACCAGCAATTAATAATAAAGGTATTTTATTGCTCGTAAGTATTAAAAAGATACAAAGTTAATTATATTTCCTTCATAAAGATATTTAGAATCAAGATTTAACCCATTAAGCGCCATTGCTCCCATTTTGGGAACATTGCTTTAGGATTTTTTTCTAAAGTGCGTATTTTATAAATTGTTAAAATGTTCATGTTATTTTCATTTTGAATATATTAGACGACATATGAAATTTTTTTTTAAAGTTTCATTAGAATTTTCTATTTTTTAAAACGTGTTAAAAAAAAACGAAAAATAGCTTTTTGGCAGTACTCGAAAGAAATATTTAAAAAAAAAAAACTTTATAATAAAAATTATATCTTTTAGTTAAAATATGTTTACAACAGTGTATTATATTAAACAACTTCAATCCGAAATTAATATGTATAATAAATAGATCAATCACAATTACCGAAAGCATAAGTTGTTCCCAAAATGGGAGCAATGGCGCCTAATGGGGGTAATGTTTTTGAAAATTTGTACATATGCCTCCGTGTATTTGTGGTATTTATTTTCCAATTTATTAGCTATAGAAGGTATAATATCATTCTGAAACTAATATTTTTATAATATAAATTAGTCCAAGTTTTACATTTATAAAAAGAAAAAAAAAAAGAAAAGAAAAAGAAATTACCAGTTTTATAAGCATTTTCATTATCCATCTCTTTATTTTTAATTATTACATCATTTTTTCTGACTATTTTACATGGAAGAAGATTGAACAATTTTTGAGATTTGGATGATTTTTCGGATGTTCTGGAAATCGTTTGTTTGCCACATGATTGCAGTATTGTAACATATGAGGAAGATATCTACCTCATATGTGTGTCGCATAAATTATTTTCTATTACATATGTAATAGAAAATAATTTATGCGACGATTTATCCCATATTATATTTGGTGGAGTAGAACTTTCTGTAAATTCTAAATCAACAGACAATCAAGAAATATCTGATTTAGTGTTTAAAAAAGATAAAGTATTAAACACAGGCTTGATATTTTAGATGAAAGTTCAGACGAATCTTCAATTGGAATATGGAAAAAACTAAACAAAATGAAAAAAAAAAAAAAAAAAGTTAAAAAACCAATTTTAGAAAACGAAAAAAAAATGTAATATAATACTGCATAAAAAAAATGTTCAGTCATTTTCATGTAAGTAGGACAAACATGATGTAATGAAGAGAAATAAAGAAGTGTATAATGAAAATGCTTATGGAATCGGTAATTTTATTTTTTATTATAAATGTAGATGTTGGACTAATTTATATGAATTATTCGTAAAATATCAGTTTCAGAATGATATTATCCCTTTTATAGCTTAAGAACTGAGAAATAACAAACATAAATGCACGGAAGCATAAGTAAAATTTTTGAAAAAATTTACCCCCATTAGGCGCCATTGCTCCCATTTTGGGAACATGCTATTTTTCCTAAATATTCGAATTTTTAAAAAAATTTTCTTCAGAAATACCGTAAAGACTTTCTATTCATAAAGAAAAAACAACTGTTTCATTAAAAAAAACAGCTTAATATATATAGCGGCGCTTAATGGGTGAAATAAATCAATGTTATTTTCAAAATTTAATAAATGGAGAATCTTACATTATAAAGCAAAAACATGTCCGCGAGTACAAATGTCATTTTCTTATTATAAGTAAAATTAACTTTAAAAAAAATTTAACAGCAAATGTCACGTTTAAAAAGAAACGCATTTTAACTCATGAAGCTATTACATTTTATTATTATTATTATTTTTTTTTTTTCATTCCGTTAATAAGAGTTTGAGACTGTAATCTCAGAGCGAATCGAAGTGCTTCAGAGTGAGTGAAAAATGACGTCGTATTTTAAAATAAACAAGGATTATTTATTTTTCTATATATATAACTAAATATTTTACTATGAATGGCGGTCTAAAGCACATAAATTTCTGAACTTTTTACTCGTCCGCAAAGAGATTCAAGAGTGTGAATGTTCACATGCAAAAATGTAGCTAATAAAAATAAAAGTTACGTCTTGGAAATACATTTATTAATAAACCTATCTCGCGTTAAAATATTTTTTAAATGGTTGAAAAGTACGCATGTAAATTTTGTGACGGTAAAAATGACGTTATGTGCAGATTTCATTTAGAAAAAAAAAATTATTGTGCCAAAGTGACTTAATATTTGCTCCGTAATACCAAATAAACTTCAATATCAATTGATAACTTCATCATAATTACTTATCTTGATGACACGTTTCTGATTACTCATACGAACAAAACTTAATTTTTTGATAATTTGAAAGGTAAGGGTTAATAGAAATAGTATTTTGGTAAATTTGGTTAAAAATAATATTTGTATTAAAAGTTTGTCTAGCCAATGCAAGAATGTTTTTTATTGTAATTATTTTTGTTGGTTTATCATAAATTCAATCTAGCATTCAATCAACATTTTCTTTGGTTGAATTTCAACGGGTTCCACATTGTAGTAATAACACATCAATAAATACATAAATCTTAAAATAAATGAACATCAAAATAACATTTTATATTTAAATTACAAAAGATAAAATATGCAATAAATATGAAATTTACTACTAATTAAAGATACATTGTGTGTAATTTATAAAAAATAATTCAACAAGTAAAAATCCAATCTAATCATTTATTTCAAATATTTTATATGCATATGTCTGCCAATTTAAATTTAACATATTTTCAAACGAAACATTTGTAATACTAATATTAACAGAGTAATAAAAAAGTTACTTTATGAATTCTTAAAGAAGAAATTTTATCTTTTAAGCTTCTTTTGGTAGGTAGGTTATTTTAATTTAGAAAAAATAGAAGGAATTCTTTTTCCTTTCATTACTTCAGATACAAAAAGTTTTTTTTTTTTTTTTGTTTTTTTCCAAATAAATGCATCATTTAAAGCTATGCTTTATCAACTTTTCGAAACCTGAAAAAATTTCATTTTCTTTCAAATTTCTGAAGAAAATCTTGCTAATTATTAATCTTGATATTTTGAATATACATCAGCAGCAGAGGTGCTTGCTTTTGAAGACACTGGTGTATGTTTCGTTGTCTTTTTCTTTTTTATTTCCCGATTCAGTTGTTTGAATAAGTCAAGACTTCTGTTGAAAACAGGTGAATCTTTTTTTTCTTCTACAGACTTTTTCTTATTTGGCTTCTCGATTGAGCTTTTTACGGTTGCTTTTGGAGAAATTTGAGGCTTTTTCATCACGGGTTGTTTCTCAGTTAAACTTTTATCGGTCACTTTTGAATTAATTTGAGGTATGCACGCAGGCTTTTTCATCGCGGGTTTCTCAATTAAACATTTTTTGGTTACTCCCCAAGAAATTGGAGATATTCGCCCAGACTTTTTCTTTGCGGGCTTTTCAATTAAGCTTTGTTCGGTCATTTCCGAAGAAATTGGAGATGTGCGCAGAGACTTTTTCTTCGCTGGCTTATCAATCAAGCTTTGTTCGGTTATTTCCGAAGACATTTGAGGAAGGCGCACAGGTTTTTTCTTTACAGGTCTCTCAATTAAGCTTTGTTCGGTCACTTCCGAAGAAATTTTAGGTATGCGCACAGTTTTCTTCACATTACCTGAAGCATTTTCCGGATACATCAAATCGGTTTCTCGAGTTTTTTGCATTAGTTTAGTTTTCTTTCCAATTTCCTCAATGCAACCTGCTCTGTGCTTATTTTCTCGGTGTGTATCAATATAGGGTTGCTCCTCGTGGATAACATTTTTTGTCAACATAGCGATAGGATCTTTGAGAAGTAACTCTATATTTGTGCAGCTGCCCTTTTTCTTCTTTAAGTATGAAAAGTAGGACTGCATATCTTTAACATTGTTAATTTCATTTTCTGACCACTCTTCGTTTTCATTTCTACTTTCCTGAACCGCATCATTCAGAATTTTACCACGACATCTGTTGTCAAAATTGCTCAATTTGATCTCATTATACTCCTTTACTGGATCTCGCAAGGCCTTTGGTGAAAGATAACAGATTTCTTTATCATTTCTACGTCTCCTAGTTTCCACTGGTGAAGTAAGCATGCGAGGTGAAGGTGATACGACACTGCTTTGCAATTTTGCTTTAGAACTTTGAATGTTGTATTTATTCTCAAAAATATCTTCATCCGCGCGATCTCTTATTTTAGCCTGTTTATAGGATGCACGTCTGTCAGTTTCATCCGATAAAATTGGAGAAGGGAATGAAGGTGTTATAACACTACTTCGCAATTTTGCATCAGAACTTGCACTGTTGTACGTATTTCTCACAATGCCATGAACATCGGTGTGGCTGCTTATTTTTGCCAATTTGTGAGGTGTAGTAGTGATTGGCTCGGATGCCTTCTTTTTTCTCTTTTTTTGATTATCATAAATCGATGGCATGTCGTTTGAACTAGATGTTTCGTCATCGCTGAACTTTTCATTTGAATATTTTTGTCTTTTACATTTCTCGACAATATTCGACGGAACGAAGGGAGATTTTTGAGATTTTACCAAATCATCTTTCCTTGAAACATGCTTATTGATAAAGTCCATTTGGCGATCAATTAAACCATGAACTCTTTTATTCTCGATATCCCATTTATATGCCATTTCTTTATCGGGTCTTTTGGAGAAAGGAGTTTCTATTTCTTGTACAGAACTATCACTATTACACGTTGAATATCCATCTCTTTTATGCTTTCTTTTTCTGGATCTCTCTTTTCCCGAAGACACTTTATCCTTTTTCATCGACTTTGCTGTCTTCGGTGTTTTGTTGTAGTATTTATCATATTCATAATAATGATCTGAATGAGTGGGAGTTGATTCGCTGTCCGAAGTACTTGAAATGTCTAAAGAATCGCTTGAATCAATATTAAATTCGTATTCTCTACCATACTTGTGTGATTTGAGATCCTTCTCGTTTCTGCCTTCATTGACTTTTTTTCTGGAACAGTGCGGCATCAGTACGGAATATTTTTCAATTGGGCTTGATAATCTTGGCGTTGGATTTGAGTGGCTACTATAGGGAGTATAATTCCTTGGACTCATTAATCCTTCGTGTGCAAAGAAAGATTTTGAAAAACCTCCGACTTTGGCGTAGTAACCCAGTTTACTGCTATAACTATGTTGTTTATTATCTTTTGAAGATCTACCAATAGTTTCTTTGCTGTAGATAGAATTCTTTGACAAACATCTTTTTCCTGAACAAACTTTATCTTCAGGAAATCGTTCAAAACTACGCTCACAGCTGTAGCGGGATGCTTTACATTTCTTTTTATGTAAATTATTAGAGGTTTCATTTTCAGAACTACTAAAGTGTTCTGGCCTTTGTCTGTCTCTACGTGATGTTTTAACTGTTTCCTGGGGGAACATTTCAGAATTGTATTCATAGATATGAGATTCTATTTTTTGGTATAACCTACTTGTGTTTGAGATTGTTGTGCGTAATTTGGTACAAGCTTGTGATCTATATCTATATTTGTCACCTGGAGGTTTGAAATGTTTCTCGGGATATTGTTGTTGATAGGAGCTAGAAGCAGTGACTTGTTCGTTTGAAGTTTCCGATTTAGTACGTAACCATTTATTTATACATCTTAATCTTACTTTTTCTAATGACTGCTCATAAGAAGTTAGCTCTTTCTTTATCTTCGCATTCAGCTTGTTTACTGTCTCTAATGGAAAAGATTCTGAAGCAGTAACTAGTTTTCTTTCAATATCAGAGTACTGTGCCTTCAAAATTGCCAATTCATTATCGAATTCTTCGTTTAACTTTTCTTGTGACTGTACATCGATACTGAAATTCTTCCCCTTTTTGTCTCTGAAATCATTAAAATTTTCACTTAATATTTCATAATCACAATTTACGTCTCCATTATCAAAAATGATAATTACTTCGGAATCTTCGGGAACAGCTGTAAATTTGGACTTAAGTGGAGTTATTTCACTCACTATTTTTTTTTCGCCCCTTTTTATTTGAATCCTATCAATACATGGCTTTATTTCATCACTAATTTCACTAACTCTGCTATCAACATTAGAAAGACAAGTACTCCCATTACAAATGCGGGCCTTAGTACTTTGATGTTTTAGTGTCTCAGATGAAGCATTATCAATGCTTTTGTCTGCCTGGCTTGCTTTTCCTTGATCTTTTAATGAAGTAGTTTTACAATTAACATCGACGATTGAATTAAAATTTTCTTTTTCTGGATTATTGCATATGTCAGTATTTTGCTTACATAAATTATATGTATCTGTATCTAACGCGTGGATGAAATCCTTATGTTTTTCTTCTGGGCTTCTGGTATGATTCATCCCGAGTGTAGTAGAATTATTATCTTTCTTTGTTTCATCTTTTTGAGTATTTCCACATAACATACTAAATTCTTGGCAAACTGTTTCTGTTTTTTCACAGTTGTTTGCAATAAAATCAACATTAATCAGCACATTTTCATTTTCAGTCAAACTGGCAATTTCAATAGGCGGGAGACTTGACTTGATGTCATCGCTTTCTCTTCCAGAACTATCAATAACACTGCTTTTAACACAACAAATGCTGTCTTCGATGTTTTGATTTTCACGTGCTTCAGATTCCGCATTATCAATAGCTCTGTTTTTGTGGTTTGCTTTTCCACAGTCTTTAGTTGAAAGATCCTTGAAACGTTCATCAATACTGTCTAAATTAAAATTGTCTATTTCAGAATTACTAAATGAATCAATACTTTGCGCATGTGAATCATTTGGTTCTGTATCAAGTGGTTTATTGAAACTTAAATCTGAGTTAATTGCATGATTCACCCCAAATACGTCACAGTTGTTTACCTTCATTTGAATATCTTGAAGGCGATTACTTAATCCTTGGCTATTTTCTTCCGACTTTTCTCTGTTACTTACAACAAGGTCGACATTAATCAGGTCACTTTCATTTTTTGTCAAACTGAAAATGTCAAGACTTGACTTTATGACATAGTTTGCTCCACCGACTCCTCCACTACTACTAACATTGCTTTTACAACTATAAATGCTGTCTTTAGTATTTTGTTGCTTACGCGCTTTAATTTCCGCATCATCAATACATCTCTCTGAGTGGTTTGCTTTTTCAAAGTCTTGTGTTGAAATAGCCTTCAAACTTACATCAATACTGTCTGAATTAATGTTTGTATCAAGTGGTTTACTGAGATTTACATCAGAGTTAATATGACAGCTGTCGTCTCCCTTCATATGAGTTTTTTGAAAACTTCTGCCTAATTTACCCAACTCTTGGCTAATTTCTTCCGACTTTTCTCTGTTACTTACAACAAGGTCGACATTAATCAGGTCACTTTCATTTTTTGTCACACTGGAAATGCCAAGACTTGACTTTATGACATAGTTTGCTCCACCGACTCCTCCACTACTACTAACATTGCTTTTACCACTATAAATGCTGTCTTTAGTATTTTGTTGTTTATGCTCTTCAATTTCCGCATCATCAATACATCTCTCTGAGTGGTTTGCTTTATCAAAGTCTTGTGTTGAAATAGCCTTCAAACTTACATCAATACTGTCTGAATTAATTTCTGTATCAAGTGGTTTACTGAGATTTACATCCGAGTTAATATGACAGCTGTCGTCTCCCTTCATATGAGTTTTTTGAAATCTTCTGCCTAATTTACCCAACTCTTGGCTAATTTCTTCAGAGTTTTCACTGTTACTTACAACAAAGTCATCATAAATTAGTTCAGCTTTTCCTTTAGTCAAACTGAGATTTTCAAGAATCGTGTCAACACGTGATTCAACGTCGTCGTTTATTTCAGTTAATTCTTTATAAGTACTGATAAAACAATTGTCTCGACTGTTAATGTTGTCGTCTCTGTTTTCGTGTTCTCGGGTCTCAGGTTCTATGCCACCTTTCTTGCCTGCTCCTCCATTATCTTCTGAAATATCTTTCATAACAATATCAACATTCATTGAAAGAAATTTGTCGTTTTCTGAATTACAACAATCATCGATATTTTGGTTGCCTGAATAATTTTTTTCTGTGTTTAACGGTTCAATGGAATTTTCCTCCAAGCTAAGGGCATGGTTTACCCCAAATGCATCACAGTTATCTTCCTTCATTTGATTTTCTTGAAGGCTTACGCCTAATTTACTTAACTCCAGGCTAATTTCTTTTGACTTTTTGCTGTTACTTACAACAAAGTCGTGATAAATCAGTTTAGCTTTTTCTTTAGTCAAACTGAGATTTTCAAGAATTGTATCAACACATGATTTAACGTCTTCGTTTATTTCAGTTACTTCTTTATAAGTATTGATACAACAATTGTCTTTACTATTAATGTTGTCTTCTCTGTTTTTGTGTTCTTGGGTCACAGGTTCTATGATGCCTTTCTTGCCTGCTCCTTTATTATATTCTGAAATATCTTTCATAACAATATCGACATTCATTGAATGAAAGTTATCGCTTTCTGAATTACAACATTTATCGATATTTTGGTTACCTGAATAATTTATTTCTGTGTTTAGCGGTTCAATTGAATTTTCCTCCGTTTCCTCCGAGCTAAGGGCAAGAATTACCCCAAATGCATCACAGTTATCTCCCTTCATTGGATCTTCTTGAAAGCTTCTGCCTAATTTAGCAAAGTCTTGGCTAATTTCTTCTGAGTTTTCACTGCTATTTACAACAAACTTGTCATTAGTCAGTTCAACTTTTTCTTTAGTCAAACTGAGATTTTTAAGAATAGTGTCAACACATGATTTAACGTTATCGTTAACTTCAGTTACTTCTTTATAAGTATTTATAAAACAATTGTCTCCACTATTAAATGTGCCTTCTACGTTTTCGTGTTCTCGGGTCTCAGGTTCTATGATGCCTTCCTTGCTTGCTCCTCCATTATCTTCTGAAATATCTTTCATAACAATATCAACATTCACTGAATGAAAGTTATTGTTTTCTGAATTACAACATTCATCGATATTTTGGTTACCTGAATAATTTTTTTCTGTGTTTAGCGGTTCAATGGAATTTTCCTCCAAGCTAAGGGCATGGTTTACCCCAAATGCATCACAGTTATCTTCCTTCATTTGATTTTCTTGAAGGCTTACGCCTAATTTACTTAACTTTAGGCTAATTTCTTTTGACTTTTCGCTGTTACTTACAACAAAGTCGTGACAAATCCGTTCAGCTTTTTCTTTAGTCAAACTGAAATTTTCAAGAATCGTATCAACACATGATTTAATGTCTTCGTTTATTTCAGTTACTTCTTTATAAGTACAGATACAACAATTGTCTTCACTATTGATGTTGTTTTCTCTGTTTTCATGTTCTTGGGTCACAGGTACTATGATGCCTTTCTTACCTGCTCCATCATTATATTCTGAAATATCTTTCATGACAATATCGACATTCATTGAATGAAAGTTATCGGTTTCTGAATTACAACATTCATCGATATTTTGGTTACCTGAATAATTTTTTTCTGTGTTTAGCGGTTCAATGGAATTTTCCTCCAAGCTAAGGACATGGTTTACCCCAAATGCATCACAGTTATCTTCCTTCATTTGATTTTCTTGAAGGCTTACGCCTAATTTACTTAACTTTAGGCTAATTTCTTTTGACTTTTCGCTGTTACTTACAACAAAGTCGTGACAAATCAGTTCAGCTTTTTCTTTAGTCAAACTGAAATTTTCAAGAATCGTATCAACACATGATTTAATGTCTTCGTTTATTTCAGTTACTTCTTTATAAGTACAGATACAACAATTGTCTTCACTATTGATGTTGTTTTCTCTGTTTTCATGTTCTTGGGTCACAGGTACTATGATGCCTTTCTTACCTGCTCCATCATTATATTCTGAAATATCTTTCATGACAATATCGACATTCATTGAATGAAAGTTATCGGTTTCTGAATTACAACATTCATCGATATTTTGGTTACCTGAATAATTTATTTCTGTGTTTAGCGGTTCAATGCAATTTTTCTCAGAGATAAGGGCATAGTTTACCCCAAATGCATCATAGTTATTTCCTTTCATTTGATCTTCTTGAAGGCTTCTGCCTAATTTACCTAACTGTTGGCTAATTTCTTCTGAGTTTTCACTGTTACTTAGAACAAACTTGCCATTAGTCAGTTTAATTTTTTCTTTAGTCAAACTGACATTTTTAAGAATCGTGTGAACACATGATTTAACGTCTTCGCTAATTTCAGTTACTTCTTTATAAGTACTGATAAAACAATTGGCTCGACTGTTAATGTTGCCTTCTCGGATCTCAGGTTCTATGCCGCCTTTCTTGTTTGCTCCTCCATTATCTTCTGAAATATCCTTCATAACAATATCTGTATCCATTGAAAGAAAGTTATCGCTTTCTGAATTACAACATTCATCGGTATTTTGCTTACCTGAATTACTGAAAATTTCCTGTTTTTCATTTGAACTAACGGCATAATTTATCCGAAATTCACCACAATTCTTTCCCTTCATTTGCTCTTTTTGAAGGCTTTTATCCAATTTTCTTAACTTTTGGTTAATTTCTTCTGACGTTTCTCTGCTACTTACAACTAAATCGTCATCAATCCGTTCAGTTTTTTCTTCAGTGAAACTGAGCTTTTCAAGAATCATGTCAACACATGATACAGCATCATTGTTTATTTCTGTGACTTCTTTATATCGACTCATAAAGCAGTTTTTTTCACTAACGTTGGCCTCACTGTTTTCGTGTTCTTGCGTCTCAGGATCTGCGATGCCTCGCTTGCCTGATCTTACATTATCTATTGAAATAGTCTTCATAACTATATCGACAAGCATTGACTGAAAGTGATCCTTTTCTGAATTACAACAAGCATCTATATTTTGTTTCCCTGACTTACGTATTTCCGTATTAAGTGGTTTAATGAAATTTTGCGGTTTTTCCTCTGAACTAAAGACATGATGATCCACCCCAAATATATCACTGTTATTGTCTTTCTTCACTTGACTTTTTTCTGGGCTTTTATTTGACATACTTAACTCTTGGCTAAGTGCTTCTAATTTTTCTCTGTTATTACTAATAATATCGCCACTAATGGTCAGCTCATTTTCTTTTTCCGTCAAACAGATATTATCAAGAATCGCGTCAACACATGACCTAATGCTATCGTATATTTCACAGATTTCTCGATTACCATCAACTATGCAAAAGTTCCCACGGTAAATGCTGGCTTCAATGCTTTGATTTCCGTGTGCCTCAGACTCACTATTGTCAACATTTCTCTCTCTGTTTTCTACATTATCATGATCTTTTGTCGAAATACTCTTCAAACTTACATCGATAATATATGAATTAATGTTATCCTTACCAATATTTAGCTTTTGTAAATTATTTATTTCTGTATCTAGAGGTTTGGTGAAATTCTTTTGTTTTTCATCTAAGCAAACAACATGATGATTTACCCCAGAATTAACTAAGTTATTACCATTATTGTTATACAGATCTACATTCTCAAGTGCTTTATCACTTTCAGACTCAACGCTATGGATATTTTCGCTCTGCGATAAATCCACTTCAATATTCAACTCATCTTTTTCAGGAGTTAATTCATTATCGTCAATGTTCATTGTTCCATGGTCCGACTCAATCACATTTTTTACAGAAAATTTTTCCAAAATCGTTAACCTACTTTGACTTTTTTCAGGATCTAAATGCAATTTGTTCTCATGTATATGAGAACGTTCTTTCACTGAATCGTCATCCGACATCTCGCTCATTTTCTCAAAACACGTATGCCGAATGGTTACTTCACTACAGTGCAAGGAATGATCACACTGAAGCACTTTCACCCACTGTTTATTTGCTTTACTTTACCGGAAAAGTAGAGAAGACTGTACGATTCCCTGAAAAAGTAAGTTGATTTCATTATACAAATAATCACACAAAAATACAAGCAGAAAGAAAAATATATATCATGATTTGAAATGGGAAATTATTATAGGAATAATATAACATGGAGTGTTGAAGTTGATTACAAACGAAATTTTATCGGAACGATTGCTGGTAAACAAAAGAAAATATTTTCTATTTCAAATTTAAAAATAAATCAACAAAATTTGTATTTGTAAAGAAAGTGATATTTTAAAGAGAAAAATCGAATTTAATCCATTTATGTTCCGTTAATATTTTAACCCTTTATACCCCGACGAAAAACTTTTCTAAAATTCGTTTCACATATAGATTAGCAGTAATACAATTTCGGATGAATTATTGATATTTACTTCATGTTCTAAAAGCTTCATTCGTTCTTAAAAAAAGGATAATTAATTTTTTAATTGATGTTGTGATGACATAATCATAGGTGCCAACCTCTCATTAATATTCCGTAATATGCGGGTTAATTTGACCCAGTTTAACAACGCTTCAAACCAGAAAAATTATTGGATGAATCTTTATTTAGTCAATTTCAGGTTTCTACATGGAATTTATTTAATTTCATACTTAAAAAAAATTATGGTGCGAAACGTGTTAAACCTGGGTCAAATTAACCCGCATATTACGGAATATTAATGAGAGGTTGGCACCTATGCATAATGTTTTATGACATGTGAAAATTTTCAATTCTGAAAAAAAAAAAATTCTTTATTTATATGCTTGGCCATTACATTTTCACAATTTCTAATTCTATAAAATATTAAGAAATATATGTAGAGAAGAGGCGAAATCTTTCCGAGATTTATTTAATGATTGCAGAAATCATGAAACTTCTAACGTATTTTCAAAAATTCAAGAAAAACGCCTTGAAAATTAACATTTTGTCATTTATAATTAATTTGGAACATAAAAGTAAGTAAATAAACCACATATAAAATGATCCAAGGTATATTGTCATTTATAATTAATTTGGAACATAAAAGTAAATAAATAAACCACATATAAAATGATCCAAGGTATATAAGTTCAGTCAAATTAGGCAGATTTTGGGACATAATTAAGAAAGTTTTGAAACTTAGTAATATTGTTTGGGAGGGTCTACTAATGAACATACTAAAAGTCCTGATAGGTAGGAGGTGAGTGCGAGAGGAGGGGGGGTAAAAGAAAGTACCATTTTTCGGTTTTTCGTTAATATCTCGTAAGCTATAAGTTCTACGGAAAAATTGCTAATGCAAAAAATAAAGACAAATTCTCTACAAAATAGGTTTTTTACATTTTTCTCTGGAGTCCATAGCTATCGAGATAATCGCATTCAAAAATGAAGAAATTTTTCAAAAGTCACACCAGTTCCAGAGAGCGGGTCCATGGCACTTACATTACTCCTACTTAACCTAAACTTTAACGAACATTAATAAATGTTGTGGTCAGAAGAATGGAAGCCTGAACAATAACTTTATTAAATGACATTTTTTATTAACATAAAACATACAAAAATGAAAAACGCTTAAAATACAATGATATAGGAATAAACAATATACTCAAGTCCTTGATCATTTTGACTACCCCGGATTCAATGAGAAATTTCAAAAGATGTTGATTTGTGTTCCATTTTCATTAGAACATCCTCCTCAACAGGTGGTGGACTATTTGAGCAGTCTCCATGGCAGTAGTGGCAGGCAGCAGTGCATGTGATTCCTGTTTTTCTGAATCCACATTTGTTCCCACCATGGTAATAGAATATCTCCTTGGTTCCCACAACCGGTTGTATACTGGCAGATGTTGAAGTTTAGTACTTCCTCTGGGGCAACAGGATCGGTGGTTGTGATAGGCACTAACCTATGATCGAGCTTGCGTTTCCAACCCAAATCTCAGAAAACAGTTCATTTCCCTGCCACAGCTGTATCTCATTAAAAACTCGGTATGAGTGTTGCATCGCTGCTCCTTCTGTGGGAGGCAGGTGCTAATTCTGATCGCATGTTTGAAACGGACTTTGTGAAGGCATGAAACGAAACCTATGTAAGTTGAATGACGTTCTAGTTTGTGAAGCTCCATACATATTCAAGAAGAACTTACGCCTCCGCCACCTGCTGACGTGACGAGTTAGTCACCAAAGACTGAATTTACACACTAATGATTTACGTCGCATCAACATTTTGCAGATAGCAACTTTACCCTTCCTGTACCTGTAACAAGATGATGTTGTGTCACAGCGAGAGAATGAATGAGCGAGTAGTACTGTAATGTGTTTGAGTCCCTTTTGCTGCTGTTGTGATGAAAATACGACTGAGTTACGACTTATCTCGTTAACTATGGACTAAGAGAAAAATGTATAGAACCTATTTTGTAGAGAATTTAATTATCTTTATGTTTTGTAGTAGCAATTTTTCCGTAGGATTTATAGATTAAGAGACATTAACAAAAAACGAAAAATGGTACCTTCTTTTACCTCCCTCGCGCTCACCCCCCACATCCATCAGGACTTTTAGTATGTTTATTAGTAGAGCCTCCCAAACAATATTACCAAGTTTCAAAAATTTCGTAATTATGTCCAGAAAAAAACCTAATTTGACTGGACTAATAGTTAAAAAAACCAGTACAATTACAAATAAAGAAAAGTGCCCAGTTAAACTGGTGGCATTGGGCTCACAGGCTATTCGCACTAATTGTATATTATACTCTTATTGTCTTATTTCAAAGAATAATGCCCCTCGAAAAATAAAGAAATTGACAATAAATTAAGGGGGGGGATTTACCCCTTTTATACTTAACCAATAAACCCACAAAACTAATCTGGGAAGCGCCTTATCAGAATGAACCTATATACAAAATTTGAAGCAAATCGGATAATTCTGCATTAAAAACCCATTTATCTGAATTAAGGGGGGATTAGCCTCCGTTCCCTCCCTTTATACTTAATCTATAAACCCCCAAAACTAATAAGGGAAGCGCCTTATCAGAATGAACCTACATACAAAATTTGAAGCAAATCTGATATTTCTATCGAGAGTTATCGCGTTACGTACGTACATACATACTTACAGAACCTGCACTGTAAGAAAATTCTGTAACGTCACTAATTATTTCCAGAACGTTCTGTGTTTTGATAGGTTTCTATCAGATTCCTGAGGAAAACAAGTTTCTTTTGCATATAGTTTCCTGAATTCAGGGATTAAGCTTTTTTTGCATGGCAACGTCTCTGTTATTAGCTTTCGCGCTCCGTCATCTTGGCTCCCTTGCACAGGGGCCTTGAGTTAAAAAATATATTATTGAAAGATGTACTTAATTAGATATCTTAGGAAATGAAAACTTTACTGAAAATATATTGCTGAAGTGAGGCGGTAATCGAATCAGCTGCCATACTGGACACTGTCAAAAACCTGTCATTTTCTTCTTTCAACTACAAGCCGGTAGACGTACGTTCTTTTGGCTAGCGAAAATATTTTAAAATATAATTTTAACCTAATTCCATGCAATAATTAGTCAAATGGTAACCGGGTTGGCTTTGCGAGGTGTTTTATATATTTCCTTCATTGTCACCCGGTCGAGTTTCAGCTTTATTTAATTAATTGTTCTTGATTCTTGGATTATAATCTTCCTACGATTCCAAAGAAAAACAGTTGGATAACAAAAAAAAGGTATGTACGTAATTTAATACAATTAAAAAGATTATAAATCAATTATTGATGGAAATTTTTTTTCACAATTCTTGGTGGTTGTTTTTTTTTTTTCCTTTAAGCTACAAGCTTTTAATTTCTACAATCTACAATTAGTAGACATTACAAAATGTTTAAGAGTTTTTTTTTTTTTTTTCATGCTTCTGACTTTTAAAGTTGTTTATGTAACTTTTTGTACCAAATAAAATCCATAAATGAGAGTGTAAAATAATAATAATTATTATTATTATTATTACTTTTATAATTTGATGCATACATTGAGAGCAACAGAATGTAAGTGTATAAAATATTTTTTGTCTTATTAAAAATCACCCGACAATCTGAAAAGAGTTAAACCTATATTGCTAGGATTTTTAAATATTTTAAAATGTGCATTTTCTCAATATTTTAAAATGTACATTTACTCATATATGAAAAATATTACTATGTTTGTATATTTGAATTATGACTGCTTTTTAAAATGAATTAAATTTTAATCTTAAAAAAAATTAACTTTTTCGAAAAAAAAAAACACGAAAGAACAACTTTGTTTGAGCATTTTAAGATAACCTGTATTAAAAAATCTCGATATTTACACGAGTTATGTCTAAAAAATATATTTGTAGTTGTCACTGTAAGTAGTGATTAAAAAGATACTTTAAAGTGTTTTGTTTAAATTGGCACATTTTGTGAATTTATTATATTAAGACTGAACCTAAATTTGTGTATATTTTAGCAAAATGTCTGTTTAAAAATAAAGTTAAACAGGTTGCATATTTTTTTTCGAAGTTTATGCTTCTTTTTTTTTTCTGTGTTTGGAATTAAACAAATTTTGGCCCAATCTTAAGACATAGATATAATCTCTGAACCCGTAAACTAATTTTTAATGCATTTCATGAATTTTCAAAATATTTAACTTAAAAAAGAAAACACTATACAATTTTAAAATGAAACATATATTTATATCTTAAAAAGGAGTTTATTTTTAACATCAAATTATATTTTGTAAGAAAAAAATTTAAATACAGTGACATAAAAAAAAATATATATCATAGAAACTCGACAGAGTTTCTCGCCAAGCATAAGAAACAGCAATGCATTGAACCGTAAATGAAAGGAATTTCCGCCAATGGATGCCAAACGATTTTACATTTTTTTTTTTTTAACTCTGTCTAGTTTATATTTTGAGGACGGGACAAAACGGGTTTTTGACACATCTATATCTCGCGTTCTATTTATGATCATATATATTATTTCTCCTGTCAACATCCCTTTTTTTCTGAAAATACGAAACGCAGAACGACGAATGAGATAGCATATGAAAGGATTTTGAAAACTCTTCTGACATAGCACACTTAACATTTCGTTAAAACATGTTTTCGATTAAAAATTGCTGATAATTAAAAATTAAATCGGCATTGTTTTCCTAAATGAAATGAAAGGTTTTCCTCAAAACATTGTTGCCAAAAAAAAATAAAATACCACATTATATGATGCTCAGCAATTATTATAAAAAACACCGCACGGGTTTATTTTATATTTATGAATAAAAAGCGAAATTTAAATTGAAATGTTCAGATTTATATTTCTATGTCCCTTGTTTTTCCCGAAGCGGATGACGTCATCCTCTAATGCAGTTAAAATACGATTGTTATTTTTTTTTTCTCGCGCGTGCCTTTAGCAATCTTGGATCAGTTTTTACTCTAACTTTGATGGAATAAATTAGATGATATTCTGGATTGACTAACAACTAAATGTTGTTTACAGATATTTTTATCCTTGCTTTTTCTTTAGAAGTTTAAACCTGCATCTAATAACTATTACATATTGATAAAAAATGGTACTTCTCTTTTATCCCGTCGACCACTTTTCATAACAAAAAACTATCGCCAAATAAACGGGAGAACGTTGCCATTGGAATATCAAAATAAATAAATAAAATATAAGAATTTAAGGACACAATTGTTATTTTAATTAATGAAATAACTAATAAACCAGTAAAACATAATGAAAAATACACGCAAATGTCGAATTAAAAACCACTTGATGATTTAACAAACACGTATAATGCTTCTGACATCAAGTAAATGGGACTGCATTTTTGGCGTTTAATCTTACAATTTGGCGATAGTTTTTTGTTATGAAAAGTGGTCGACAGCATAATAGAGAAGTACCTGAAAAATATTAGATTTCAGTGCGAAATCCTCGCACGGGCCCTCTGGTAGAAACAAAATTCTTGATTCTATGGAATGGGGCGTGCCACGTGACTAAAAAATTAAAAGAAAAGCAAGATCTGTCGAATAAGTTTTCAGGAAATGCGACTTTAAAAGTGCTGTTTTTTGCACTTTTTAAATCTTGTACAGACCAAAAACTGTTGACAGGGCTACAGCAATGTGTAATTATCGAATTTTTACGTGGTTTACGTCATTTGAATTGTTTTTATGAGTAGTTCAAACCTTTGTAAGTTTCATGAAAAAAATATTAATTAGTATTTGATTTATATCAGTTTAAAGTTATTGATTCCTATACTTAACATAGAGCAAAAAAATAATAACCCAACTCTTATAGAAATGGTCGTATACACATTATATTAAGATATGTTATTGCAGTCGACCCAAGTAAGCTCCCTATTATAAAAAAAATAGTAACATTTAAGGTTCGTTTACAGGTTCTCACAAAAGATCTTTTGATATAGGGCTAAAGAATTGTGTAATTATCCTATTTTTACGCGGTTTTCAGCAGTTGCATTGTTTTTATGAGTAGTTCAAATGTTTAATATTTCGTGTAAAAATATGAATTAGTTTTTTTATGTATATCACTTTAAAGTGATTTATTCCTATACTTAAGATGAAGAAGAGAAATATTAAATGGTCTAACTCTTTTTAAAAAGAACGTATGCGCAGGATGTTAAAATATGTTACTACGAACGACCTAAGTTAGTTTCCTATTGTAAAACAGAATTGTAGAATTTACTGTTCGTTTACAGGATAACTCAAAAGATTTTTTAATAAGGCTAAATAGTTGTGTAATTAGCGAATTTTTACGTTGAAGTACTTGATTCCTCAACACAGAGGAAAAACAATAGTATAAATAGCATAATTTTTGTCAAAGTGGGCTATATACACAAGATATTCAAATATGTTACTACATCCGATTCATTTAAACGCTCTACTGTTTGTATTGTTGAACCATATACGTTTCGTTTCGTTTACAGAGTCTCTTAGAAGATCTTGATTACATTACAACCGATGTATATTTACTGAGTGAGATGTATTTTAATGATTTTATACTGTTTCAATCTCTGTAAGGTTTTATTATCTTGCTTTAAAATTTAATACGCGTTCATTTTGTCCGCCTGAAAGCTCGTCGATCTTAAGCTCTAAATCAATTAAAATATAGTATTTTCATCGATTTAAAAAAAACTGTGTTTATTAATAAATGTAACAGGAATTGATTGAAAAAGCGATTAAAAAAATTCCAACTTTACATTCATGCGCTGAGTAATAGAATGTAAAAATGTTGCTACCCCAAGATTAGAAGTTTTGCGTTTAAATATTTGCCGTTCATCGAATCTCCGGCTATGACGAACTTAAAATGCTCTAAAAACGGGCCTAGAGCACAATGAAAAGGAAATATCTTCTTAAATTCCCCATAAAAATTAAAAATGCTATATTTCGTATACAATAGGTGTTCGGTTTACGAACAAATCGATTAACGAACACTTTCGCGTGAGATTTTTATGTTCGGATAACGAACACATGTTCGGATAACGGACACATGTTCGGTTAACGGACACTTTCAAGAGATTTTTATATTTGGAGAACGAACACCTCACGAAACAAAGTCATGATGAAGCAATGCCATGTTTCATATTTGCCGAGCTATACTTATTGCTTCTATTGTCGACTTTGGGAACATTTTAATAGTTGCATACATACGTCCTAATTAATTCATGGACTGCCGAAGATTAAGGACCTATATTTTAGTATCCCCGAATTGGAATGGACAGACTAGAAACATTAATTATGTATTTTGTGTCTTTATGTATTTTGTGCATTTAGTAAATATAATCCTTTTTGGTTTAATCATACTCCTTTTTAAAATCTAATTTAAAGCTTTTTGAATTATTAGATCAAAAATTTTAATAAAATTTTACATTTTTTTAAACGGTTTATTATGTAAACGCATTAGTCTTTGTGGTATATTTACAAAATCACACAAAATTTTGGAATACATGTCATCCTACGAACATTTTCTATTTTGAAATCACTTTAATAGTTTTTATACTTTTGCAAACGTTGCGAATCTTATATTTTTCCGATTCTTGAAACGTTGAGTTAAAAAACTTAACAAATAAAAAAAACTTTTAAGGTGCTCAGTAATTTTCAAGAATAATATTTAATATATTAGTATAAAAATCCCTGTAAATTACAATGGTTCGTAGAAAAACAAATTTGATTATTCTCGGTAAAGTAAACTCATTGTTATAATTGACCAAAAAAAAAAAAAAAAGGTGCTTCTTATTTTTCCACATTTTTCCGAAACTGCAGTATTTTAATTACTTTGTAAACTACTGTAAAATTTTCTATTTTTTTTGTTTTTTGAATGAATATAAACGGAAGAGTGATATTAACAAAAGAAAAAGGAAAATAAACATGTCATAAATAATCTGATGAATACAATGTAAGGAAATGAATATAAAAGTTTCCCCGTTGCTATGGTAGCTACATGAACATTGGAATAAGTCACTCAATAAATTGTATAATTCTGATGTATAATTCTGTTTATAGCATCACAATTATTCTTTTATTTTGCCCCTTTCATCTTTCTTTTATCTTTTCTTTTCTGAATAAAAATGGGATCTGTGTAATTGAAATTAAACACCTTACAAAAAGGAGTGATATCTCATCAAAAACAACTCGTTGTAAATGATCCCGCCAAGCCACAAACCTAAAACGTCAGCCATAAAAAGAAGTGATATCACATAAAAAGAAACGATATAGAAGTGCATACTCCGAGTCCCGTGTAAAAATCTATCACCACTCATAATGTTTCCAAAGGACTCGGAGTGAGGTACAGTATGTGAAAACCAGGGCTGCGGAGTCGGAGTCGGAGAGTCGGAGTCGGGCCTATTTTGGGGCAAAAGAGTCGGAGTCACTAAAAAACAGGCCAACTTCGACTCCAGCTTGTTTTTTAGACAGTTTGAAGTGAAATTAAACCAATTCTATGTAATTTTAAATTTATAAACTGAATTATTATTTTTATATTTGGACTATATATACAAGGACTCAGGTTAAACAGGCTTAATATACTGCCCAGTGTACAGAATATTTGAAAACTGTTTTGAATTGAAATCTCTAGTTTATATTTAGTATATAGTCCTTTCTCTAGGTTTTTTGGGGGTTTGCGAAACCCGAGGTAATGCGAAAATTGGAAATTTTTTCCTTTTTTTTTTTTCTTGTTTTCCTCAGATTTTAAAGGTCTGTGGAACCAGGAGTAATGCTGAAATTGTAAATTTTCTCCCCTTTTTTTCGTGTGCATAGGACCCCCCCCCCCCTCCCCCCAAAGAAAAAGTGAAATTGTAATTTTTTTTCCCCTGAGTCTGCAGTACTTAAAACAATGATGAAATAGTGAAATTTCTGTTATCTTTCTCCTTTTTATATTCAGGTCTTACGGACCCGAAATAAAGCCAAAATTATAAAATTGATGCAGGAAATATAAAATTTTCATCTTTATTTTTCTTGCATTCTCTCAGAATTTTTCGGGTTCTGGAGACCCCAAATGATAAATTGTAAAATTTTTGTCTCCTTTTTCTTTGGTCTGCAGGAATAGATATAAAACCAAAATTAAAAGTCTTTTCACCCATATTTTGGTATAATATATGTTTGATTTGGCATAAAATATTTTGGTTATCGTCTTAAAATGATATACCAACATATTATATGTTGTTTGGATTCATCTGCTAGATCTTTGTGTGTGTTGTTCAAAGTAAATTTTGGAGATTTATTAGATTTCAACTGTTGTTTCTATCTAATAGCTGCAAGTTTAACTTTTCGATTGCACTTTACATGCATATAAGTATTTTACATGCAGTTTTTGCAGAGTTTTGACATAATTAAATTTTACCACATATAAAATTTAATGCATATTGTGTTTTTGTGTGAGTGCAAGTGCATAGAGTATCTGGGAGGAGGAGGGGGGATGTTCAAAATATTTTCAGTCTTGACCAGAGCCAATTAATGTAGGGGCAAAGTTCCACAGGCATTTTATAAGAATATTTTTGCCTTATTAAAAAAAAAATCTGCATTTGAAAAAGGGTGAAACTTTTTATACTAAAATACTGTCGGAAGTTTGCCGCTGCAGTAAATGAGTCTTGACTACCTATCATAGCTTACACCCATAATTCATCCAAAAAAATGAAACGTGAAATAAAAAATTATCGGTTGATATGCACATTATATGCTTCAAGGTCAAACAGGAATGTAACAGCATGTTGCAGTGTTGCCAGTTGAGGACTTTTTTAAAATTCAGATTGCTTGATTGCTGCCACTTTTTTTAAATAGTAATATTTCCTTTATTTAATGACATTTAATAAAGCGACTATTACTGTTTCAAAACAAATGGCAGCAATGAAGCAATCTGAATAATAGGAATCAACAGGCAAAACTAGTACTTTAGCCATCCCGGAGTCGGAGTCAGAGTCGGAGTCTTTCCTTTAAAATTTCAGGAGTCAGAGTCGGTCATTTTTTCCACCGACTCCGCAGCCCTGGTGAAAACTGCTTGGCGACCTGCAGGCTTTTATAACGTATGCAGTATATCAATTTTGAAAATCGAAAAAATAAATTTTTAATTTTTGTTATATCACTTTTATAAATATTTTTGTATGCGAAAGAACTGACAGAACGGATTTTTCACCAGACTTATGAGATTCCGCTTACGCTATAATTATTGCAATATCTCTCAATTTAGTTAACGTTTATTATAAGGTGCATTGTTATTAATATGCGCATGATCATCATTATATATATATTATATGTTACAAACTCAAAATCTTTACATGTTTACCTAAGAAATCTTCGTAAGAGTGGTGTTTCTAGTTTAAATAATGGTAAATAAAATGAACAAATAAATTTTTCAAGCTCATAAATAAGAAAAGACATGCAAACACAGAAGCTTCAGCTTTTTACAATTTTATGGGAGCAAAATAATTAAATAAATAAAAAAAATAAAATACAAATAAAAATAATATAGTCATATGTAATTGCAGGAAACGCGAACATTATAAAAGCCTGCAGGTCGCCAAGCAGTTTTCACATACTGTACCTCACTCCGAGTCCTTTGGAAACATTATGAGTGGTGATAGATTTTTACACGGGACTCTGAGTATGCACTTCTATATCGTTTAGTTTTATGGCTGACGTTTTAGGTTTGTGGCTTGGCGGGATCATTTACAACGAGTTGTTTTTGATGATATATATATATATATATATACAAACAAATTTGATGTTATAATTAAACAAATATGTTTATAAGATAAATATTAAATTAAAAAATATATTTTTTATAAGTTAAATATTTTAAAATATTCTTAAAACACACAAAAAATACTTTGCAAAACTTTTAAGCTAATTAAATTGTGAGCTACATATCAACAAAAATCATATTGCTGTATCATAAACATCACTGAAATATATAGGCTGTTTCCTTATATTTTCAAGTACTATTACTGGCTTTCTGCGGAACTTTCTGGTTTTTACCAGGAAGATGACAGGATGTGAACATATCTAAATTTTTTTGGAAGATTGCTGATTTATTCCAGGAAGGTTACTGACTTTTACTGGGAAGATTTTAGTATGTTCATGGTTTTTTCCAGGAAGGTTAACGACTTAAACCTGGAACCATTCTGAAGAATTGAGAAACCTTACCACTATAATTGCAGGAAAGTTACTGACTTTTAACATTAACTTTTCTGAATTCTTAAAAAAAGTTTTCTATTTTTTGCCAGAAATGTAACTGGTATAAATTAGGCACATTAGCTGCCCATTATTTTCCAAGAACGTTCATGATTTTTTTTTTTTTTTTTACAGTGTGCGGGCACATTAGCTCACAGGCATTGATAGCCTGTGAGCTAAAAAGTTTATTTTACATGTTTGAAATAACACAAAAATAAATTTAATCCGCAGAAAAGAAATCAGTACATAACTTGCATTGCAGATGACACCAGAAGAAAGTGCCATCGCCAAGCGTGGGGGCTGTACATATGTATAATGTTATAACTTAAGGCCGGATGGGGGTGTCTGGCACTTGATATCGTAAGATATCTCTAGGGAGAGGTGGTGGGGGAATGTGTTTGATGTCGTTTATCATTTTTGATTGAAACAAAATATTTTTTGTAACTTTTTCTTTACATCAAAATAGTCTTATCTTTTATACTGTAGTCTAAGGATGCACAAGCTGTGGCCCGCGGATCAAATTCGCCGATCGGACGCGAAAAAAAGCGCGAATTTCGCCGATCGAGTGCGTAAAAATCGCGAATTTTGCCGATCGGACCCGTAAAATCGCAAATTTTGCAGATCGGACCCGTAAAAATCGCAAATTTTGCCGATCGGACCCGTAAAAACCGCGAATTTCGCCGATCGGGTGCGTATAAATCGCAAATTTCGCCGATCGTCTGCGTATAAATCGTAATTTCGCCGATCGTCTGCGTAAAAATCGCGAATGTTGCCGATCGGGTGCATATAAATAGCAAATTTTGTCGATCGACTCCGTAAAAATCGCAAATTTTGCTGATCAGGCGCATCAAAATCGTTAATTATGTCGATCGGGTACGTATAAATCGCGATTTTTGCCGATCGGATGCGTATAAATTGAAAATTTCGCCAATCGTCTGCGTAAAAATCACAATTTTCGCCGATTAATCGCGTAGAAATCACGAAATTCACCAATCGGGCGCCTAAAAATCATTAATTTTACCGATCGGGTGCGTAAGAATCGCGAATTTTGCCGATCGGGTGCGAAAAAAAAAAACAAATTTCGCAGATCAGGCGCGAAAAAATTGCAAATTTTGCCGATCGGGCATGAAAAAAATCGCAAATTTTGCCGGTCAGGTACATAAAAATCACGAATTTTGCCGATCAGGTGCGTATCGCAAATTTCGCCGATCGGGCGCATAAAAATCGTAAATTTCGCCGAAACGGGCACGTTAAAATCATAAATTTCGTCAATCACGAAGAAAAAACTGAAAATAATGTCAATCGTGCGTGGAAAAAAAATGCATATTTTTTTCCATACTTGCCAACTGAATTGGGTTATGCTGACTATAAAGAGGTGGTTGAGTACAGGGAGCTAACGCTCCTTTTAAAATTAGCATTTTTATGAACTTTTGGGCCGATCTTCCCCTTCCTTCCCCGAAACAAAATTTTGTCCACACTACGGATGTTGGTTCTCGACAATCCAGTCATTTTTGTGACTGGCCCTCCTCTTATAAAGGTTGTGCACCCCTACTTGATATCCCCATTTTATGACTGAATATGTTAAGCACAATTTAGAATAATATATGTTTCTCCTCCTCCCTACCTTCATTCATGAAAGCACATTTTTTTTTTTCGGTACTGGCAACCTTTAAAGCTAAATTTACTCCTTCAAAACTAGTTAAGGAATATTTTCACTCTTTGAAAATAATCTTAGCTTTATCTCTTTTATAAATACTAACGTAAACTGTTGATATATCCTTGCCAATAGATCTGAATATATGTTGACTGGGAAGGAAGGAATCTAGGAGGCTAAAACTACACTTCCGAAATTGATGTTGTTTTTGTTTTTTTTAATCTGATTGTAGACTTAGATACCCCCGCCACAATTCCTCAAAACAAAATTCTCTTTGTGCTACTGATGGTTGCCCTCGACAACCCAGTCATTTTTGTAAGTGGCCCTTCGCTTAAAAAGGTTGTGCACCAGCACCCCTACATATCTATTTTTAGGAAAATACAAAGTTATTAAAGCTATTAAATGATTTTAAAATCATTTCATTCCAAAATATGAAATACTCGAACGTTCGACATTCCTGTTCTTCTGTCATTATGTGGGTATAATTCTCTGTTTTAGAAACCAAATGCGACATAGTATGTTTGAAATCGTACTTGTTGTGCTTACTTATTAAAGGAAGAGAAAGAATGTTGTCCACATGTTTTGTTGATAAGAGGTTCTGCTTTCACACTCCCCGTGCAAGGGATAAGTGCAAGAAGACAATTATTAATATAACTGTTGAATATATTATGTAACAATAATTTATTTTTAAACACTTTTAAAAGAAGTTCCGCTCTGTGTGAGTTTGTCTGTCTGCGGTGGCCAATGAAATCTAGTGCACCTAGCAGTCTGAAAATTTTGATTTGGGTAGACCAAGGTGATGGATGCACCTGGGGCTCAGAATTTTAATATTTTGATAATTACCCAAGATATTAATTAGAATCTCATTAAACATCGCATCGAAATTCGAAAATGCCATCTATTTTATCAAAATGGCTAAAGAAAAGTACACCTGTTCTTGATTTGCAAGCAGAAATGAACGAATTTGAAATTTATTTACTAATTTAGCAAATGTTAAGAAAACTTATTAAGATATGGATTTGAAATGGTCTGAGCATATGTAGAAAAATTTTCTGCATCCGGCAGTAAGATTTTTTATAAAATTGGTCCTGTAATTTTTCTTGATTTTTGCCAAAAACTGCAAAAATCTGGCAGCGCCAGTAAAAAAAAAATTTCTAAGTTTCAGACAGGGGTGGCTTTCATTAAAAACTGTACTTTTCGAAAATGAAAGGAAATAATTGTCAATTTTTACTAATGAACAAAAATTACGATAACTAATTAATTAAGGTATAGATTTGAATTTGAGGATGGTAGTGTTGATTTCAGGGGGTGGCCCGGGGAGGGGGGGGGCATCCCCCCAGACCACTGAAATGTCCCTAGAAGTTTTGAGATTTTATTCTTTTAATGTTTAAAAAGTGCAATTTCCCCCCGGAACGTCCTGGCATATAGGCTAAATATACGAAAGAATCGCTCTTCATAAATTTCAAAACTTTATTTCAATAATTGACATTTTCATATAAAAATGCTTTCTGATGTTGTAAGTGGGTAGGTAAAAAAGAGTATAAAAGAAAAATTGTTTTAACACTATTTTTTAAGCATTCAACATTATCTACAAAATCACGCTCAATTTCATGACTGCAATTCATGTTTTTACCTCAAAAAATTGCCGTTAGAAACATGAATTCGGTGTGGGTACCGAACTCCATTATTGAAAATTCCTTGTTTTTGCTCTTTCTTTTTTTTCATCAAGACAAACAATTTTTGTCCTAGAAAGCCGGATCACAACACACTTATTCAATCAAAAATAAAGATTTAAATTTTCGTTTGTTACTTTAGTAATATTGTAGGTATTGTAACTATATTTTTAACATAGTTATTTTGATTCCTGTGAATCACGAAAAGTACTGGAAATTGCCACCATTCATATCTAAACAACATTGAGCTAGATATTACTTTATTCAGAGTGCAGCTAACAGTACAACTTATACTGTGTCACTTTCCAAAATTAAGCCACTTCCAATAATATCATCATATTTGCTGCAAGCAAACTTAATACAATGTAAATCTCGCTAAAATATCTTCATTGTTGTTAAAATTGTAAACGAAAATTCCGTTTCAGCTTGCAGTGGCACACCCTGTATGTTTTATTGAATGTATTGTATATTTGATGGAATAAGTCGATTGAGATAATGTTTCTTGCTCAAAAAATGTTTGCCTTGACCACATTGTGTGAATTTACAACCTCTGACAATAATTTTTTTTGCGGTGGGATAGCGAATTTTGAAGCATTAACATGTATGAGTTAGAAGAAATTTTTGTGATTGGGATATCCGACTAGTTTTAGCATACCATTATAAGTGAAATTAAATTGCATGAATGGTGTGGGAGAATAAAATTAACAATATTTTATAATCCTAATTTCATCTTCATAATTTAATAATTATTTACCATATTCACTGGCAGGCATAATAATGAATTCGAGGGAGACAGAGTCTAGTTACAGCAAAGGAAAATTTCACCAGTGTTTTTTTAATAGTAATCGTGTCCACCTTATTTAAACAAAAATTCTTGTCATAAATGTGAAATATGAGAATTGTATGAAATAATATTAATTGCGATCCGCGAAAGATAAAATTGTCTTTGAATAATTTAGTAGTCAACTGTATATAGGTAAACTCATAAAAAGGCCAATCTAATGTCATCAAAATTCAGAAATCTATACTAATAAAAGAAGGTTTCGTTCGCTCTCTCTCTCTGTGTGTGTGTGTGTTTGTCTGCGATGGCTAGCAAAATCTTAAAAGTCTGAAAATTTAAGTGTGGATAGTGCAAGGCCTGGCCTGGTGTACCTGAGTCTCGGAATTTTAATATTTTAATTATTTACTGAATTATTAAATAAAATCCACAAAGAATTCTCATCAAAAATACGTTTTTAAATTTGGTTGGTTGGTTGTATAGATTCTTCACAGAAGAAATTAAATAAACTTGAGAATCGATGCATAGATAAGGACTTATAACGAAATATAGACCGGGAGGCGGCAGCACAGACAATCACCTCATCGAGTTCACGGCTGAAATCCAGAATTAGTTAAAACTTGATTCGCACATTAAAACGCAATCTATCTGCCAAGTCATATCTTAGTGGAAAACACCCGAAAACCCGATTTCAGCGGTTGGCTCGTAGGTTTACCATTGTATGTTCCTGCTCCCAGTCCTCCAAGTTTTCATACTAAGGCTCCTATAATAGGAGCTGACGCATATCCATTTTGTTTCGGATTATTGGTACCCAGTTCAGCATCAACCTACCGCACCAGACTTGGGGTTGCGTAAGGCTCGGTTCTGATTAGCTTGATTTTTCGACTGCACTCTAATTCGGGTACCAAATCTGCGAGGATGCATCAGCCTCTATTATAGGAGTTCTATTTCATACCTTTGGGTGCAGGAAAACACAATGGCAAACCTACGAGTCAACCGCTAAAATCGGGTTTTAAGGCGTTTACCACCAAGATATGACTTGACCGATTGCGTTTTAATATATGCGTATCGAGTTTTACCTAATTCTGGAATTTCAGCCGTGAACTCGATGAGGTGATTGTCTGTGTTGCCGTCTCCTGGTCTAATAGTGTTAATATGGATTGCAGTTACCGGCGTACAGCCATGCTAATGTAGCGCCACCTGCATACGGTAAATTACACAAACGCTACCTGTTTGAAACATTTTCCAGGCACGTTTTTCTTCATGATAATTAGCTGGGTTTAAGGGGTTTTTTTTAAACAGGACATATGTTATTATGATAGAGATTATTAATACATAAAACTTTATTTAACAGATTATTTGTTATATTTGCATCGAGGGAGAGGGGTAAGGGTAAAAAAATGGTTTTTAAGTATCGCATTTTTTTTTACTAGACCGCGCGCCACCTAGCGGCGGATTTTTCCTTATTTGAGCCCCTTATTAATAAATCCAAATCTACTGCTCTGATTTCAACAGAACTACTAATTACATTTATCAATTTTAACATTTTTAGCTTCACCCGTAGCATTTAATTGCTGTTTTATATAGAGAATAACGCTATTTTAAATCTCAGCTAATAATGCTCCAAAATTCTCCAAACCGGTTTCATTTTTACTAAATTATCGCAAAAATGAACATTCATAGCTTCAGTGTGTAACTTTAGAAAACAGTTACCAATATTTTCGAATGATAGTCTAAGCCAAATTTCAAACTAAGCTCCCAGCTTAACAAAATGAATCAATCTCTAAAGATGTATAGTGGTCTTCTTAATTAGTTATTTGCTGAAGGACACTTGACCAGCCGCCTTCCCCCCGCATCTCCTTTAAGGTTTTTTTCTCTAACTATGCATCGATTCCATATCTCTATCTCAGCAACTATCTTTCCGATTTCAACGCAACTGATTCCAAACATCATATTTAACTTAATAATTAGGAATGCACCGGATGTAAATTTTTGCCGGATACCGGATATCCGGTACAAAATTTTACTGAATATCCGGTATCCGGCCGAATACTTTGTTTTTAATTTCAATAGTAATATTTCTATTTTCTGCTTGCTTTGAAAAAGGAAAACTTTAAATTATCATAATTTTATGTCATTCAAATGTTAATAATAGATTTAAACTCATTTATTAAGTTAAAGTTGCTTAAAAATAAATGATTTTTACTAAGTATTGAAATTTAATCATGTTTTTTCTTTTGCCTATTCTAATATACATATTAGTTTTTTCCTTTATTGAGGGGTCATTGAACATAAAAAGATAAACCATTTAATAATTTTAACCTATTGAAGCGTCTTTTTCTTTTCTTACATATTATTACTTACCAGGGCTTAATTTCTAAGAAAACAAATTACCGGAGCCCTAATATTCTGCAGTACTAATAACCGTAGCTTTTCCCACCATCACTCCAATCAGCATATTTATATTTCTTACATGTATTTTTGCAAATTTTAAAGCAATTTTTTTATTTAGCAAAATAAAAATTTTAAATATATCTATCTGCATTTATTTAGCCGTCAATTATACCACTTTTTAGTTATCACTCCGGCCGAATAGAAATCTTTGCCTAATTTTAATGTTAATGAATCGCAGAATTCGGCGATTAAATAAAGTAAGGATTGCGATTCAGAAATAGTTTTAACTCCAAAAAAAAAGAATAGTTCGCAGCTATACATTTTTATGAAAAAATGAATGAAATTTTCAGAAATTAATATTTATATGCTGAAGAATCGAACAGTTTTTCAATTTTCTATAAAAGCTGCATATCTTAAGCTATAATCGATTCCTTCCGTATAACAATCTTTCGTGACGAGTTCTTGAAAATCAGATAAAATTAAACATTTGACATCGTAATCGGAAAGATTCGATGCTTTTATGGAAAAAGGAGGACTGCTCAATTGCTTACTGTAAGAATAACATTACGTGGCAATTATATCTACTTACGAATGAAAGTGACTTCGTAAATGTGCAGCGCAGAGCCTTAGGATGGATAGTGTTCTGATGAAAAATAAATAGAAAATTTACTATTGTTATTTTGCACTCGTCTGCAATAGAAGATTAAAACCTAAAAACTCAAGCTGATGCTTGTTGACTCAAAACAGAATATATTCTTTTCGGTTAGATAGCTATTTTTTTTTTTTTTTAATGATCCGATTAAAAAATATCCTAGTGTCCAAAAGAAAATCGAACTGAAAGCAAATTCATTTTTCGCTCTCTTGAATGGCGCCATATATATGTCGCCGCCATCAAATGCCAGACATAAATCTGCAAATATCACTATAATAAAAAAAAACACGATTTCTATTTCCCCTTCATTCTGACCAAAATAGCATTAAAAAAGGAAAATAGTTCTTTATTTTATATATAATATACTAGGGGCCTCTGCCCCCTGTTCGCTACGCTCCCCAACCCCCGTTCCGATTTCGCAGTCTCTTAAAACCTGGTAATGTATCCTGTTTTAAAAAGATGATAATGATATCAATAACGGCGACTATCTTCTGTAATCATGTTATGATGCTTTTTCATTTAAATGAGGTATTTTTCGGTTACCATGTCCTTACCCACCGCTGTCGCGACAGCTTACGGTTGTTTTGTGAATTGATAAGTAATTATGGAGTGATAAATAATTATGTCACATATAGTGTTTCGATAAAAAATAATGCAAAAGCTTCGATATGGGAGGAAAAGGAAAGGGTAATAATTTCGGCTTCGGTTTTTCGGAAGCGCTTGCACTGGGCTCCGGTGAATTCTGACCAATATTTAAATATTTACTAAAAACAGAGAAGTACCGGAGCCGGACTCCGGTGCAATTTAAGCCCTGCCTATGACGGATATTTTCTAACAGAATTTAAATAGAGAAGCTCCTCACTGCAAGTATCTTGTTTTGTAGTAGAAAGGGGACAGTGAACTATTCAAGAAAGTGGCACAGTTCTTTTCATGATCAGTATTATTTTACCACAGCTGGTCTTCCATCCATAGACAAAATAGTGACAAAAGATTCAATAAAATATTTTTTACTTTAGAATTGTTGAAAACACAAGAAAAAGAGACAACCAGAGGAGTGAACGGTTTTTCTCAGAAGGAAAATATTTGTGATAAAAACATAACAGAGCCTGAAAATGCTAAGCACCATAACTTGCCTTCAATTATAAATAATTAGCTGTCATATTTTAAATATTATATTTTCATTTATATATAAATAATCCTATAATTTCATTTTTGTGAAAATATGAATATTTATTTCTACTAACATTGTTTTAACGGGATAATGTTGGTAAGAAACAAATTAATTTTGCACTAACCTTTACTGATAATGTTAAAAAATGAGTCACTATTCGGCAACTGGATATTGAAGTATTCGGCCGGACCGGATATCCGGTTTGACAGGATATCCGGTTCATCCCTATTAATAATCAACATCTATAACATTAAAGTAAATATATGAGAGAGGTTATCACTATTTCCGAATAATAGTTTAAGCCAAATTAGTAATTAAGTTCCTAGCTTAACCAAACAAACGAGTTTTTAAAGATGCATAATGAGCTTCCTAATTAGTTATTTGCTGAAGGGTACTTGAACATCCCCTCCTTCAAGGTTTTTACCTAACTATGCCCCGTTTCATATCTCAGCAACTATCTTTCCGATTTGAACGCAAGTGATTCCAAACATTATAATTAACTGAATAGACACCCTTTATAACATTAAACAAAATTTATGAGTAGAGGCTACCACTATTTCCGAATAATAGTTTAAGCAACATTTGTAATTAAGTTCCTAGCTTTAAACAAACTAATGAATATTTAACGATGCATAGTGGTCATCCTAATAATTCATTTGCTGAAGGACACTTGAACATTCCATATTCCTCCGGTCCCTCTTTCGAGGGTTTTTTTTTCTAACTATGCCCCGTTTCCATAACTCAGCAACTATCTTTCAGATTTCAATGCAACTGTTTCCGAACATCCTATTTAACTTAATAATCAACCTCAATAACATTAAAGTAAATTTATGAGTAGCGGTTACCACTATTTCCGAATAATAGTTTAAGCCACATTTATAATTATCTAGCTTAAACAAACTAACGAATTTTTAAGGATGCATGGTGGTCCTCCTAATTAGTTATTTGCTGAAGGGTACTTGAACACCCCCTCCTCCTCCGGCCCCTCCAAGGTTTTTTTTATCTAACTATGCCCCGTTTATATAACTCAGCAACTATCTTTCCTATTTTAACGCAAAAGTGATTCCAAACATTATATTTTAACTTAATAGTCACATCCTGTAACATTAAAATAAATTTATGAGTAGCGGTTACCACTATTTCCAAATAATAGTTTAAGCCAAATTTGTAATTAATTTCCTATCTTAACCAAACGAACGAATTTTTAAAGATGCATAGTGGTCCTTTTAATTAGTCCATTTGCAGAAGGACACTTGAACATCCCCTCCCCCCGGCACCTTTCTCAAGATTATTTTCTCTAACTGTGCCTTATTTCAATAACTCGGCTAATAATGTTCCAATATTCTCCAAACCAGCTCAATGTTGTAGCATGCCTGCTATACAGTGCCGTAGGCAGCGGGGACCTGTCTCAGAGGTTTGTTTTGAACAGAATACTCCCCTGGCGGTGGAAAGGGAATATAAAAGATTTTCCGGAGCGTACGGTACCGAAGCCATGGGGGACACTGGCCAGAGTTTCGTTTTTTAAGCTATATAAGTTTATTACACGGGCTCGTGAAACGCCGGGTGGTTCAGCTAATATATACTAAAGCATCTTAAACATCATAACATCGTATAACATCTCATAGTAAACATTTCATTATGAACATATTCACATAACATCATATAGTAAACATTTCCATCAATAACATTTAAAAATGGCAATTTGTGGAAAACCCCTTTTCATTCATCTATTTTTAGTAAGCAATTGAAATTCAGCTTTTTATCGCCGATGTTCTGAATTTTGAAGACATTCGGTTGACCTTTTTATATGAATTTAGGTAACTCGTATAGTTGAGTACTAAATAGGGGAGGGGGAAAGTTACTGTTCGCGCGCACGCAGTTAACCATTATTTCATACAAATACTCATATTTCATCAAATATATTTATATTCTAAATTTAGTATTATATTATTTCTACTATACTTGTCTATGTTTCTTGAAAATAGCGTTAAATTTGGTTGAAAACCCTACTAATTTCAAAATAAACGTGCGGAGATATTACACAAGATCTATATGAACGTCATGTGCTACTGGTACAGATAATTTAGAGCATTTTATCTTACAGAGTGATCGAAAATATTTTAATTTTTACTGAATTTGTTGTTGCTCCCCTAATTAATCTGGTGACCAAAAATTTGCTGAAAAATATGAGATCAAACATGTTCTTTATATTTCTGAAGAAGACATCAAATATTTTTTCTAGGTATTCGACTAAATGTCTTAAATCTTAGTGTCCGGTGACTTTTGGCCATATAATGCATATTAAGTGTTTTTCTATCCAATTCGTAAACCTTTCAATGTCATGTTTTTTTCATTGTACAAACAAAATTAAAAAGTTAATTTTATAGTTTTTTTTTTTTTTTTTTTTAAATAGAATGAATGTGCCAGTAATGAACACCTTTCGATTTATAAAGTTTTCGGTTTATAAAAAATCAACGAGTAAAAATTCAGCTTTTATTATTTTTTCATAACTCTCCCATGCATTTTATATATTTTGTACATTACTGGCGATCTTAATCAAACCAATCAGGAAGCAAAAAATAATGTTTCACAGTTCCACTGTATTTCAGAGAAAATTTTACTGAGCAAGCTAAAAGCTGCTTTTACTTAATTTATATCTTCTCTATTTTCTTGTAAAAATTGCATATTTTTGTTTGATAGTAATAGAAAACTTTCAATTTTATATATTAATGGCCATCTACAAAATTTCCTTTATTTTTAAAGATTTAAGACCAGTGTCCATTACTGAAATGACTAGTTAGTCAATTATGGATACTCCATCCGTGGCGATTACTAACAATGTAATTTCAGTTAATTAATTCAGTTAATTATTCATAGTTACTAGTGCTTAAAAGCTTTTGATTTACGGAATAGTTAAGCAATCAAATTTAATTTTTAAATTGCACTTACCAGAATGTAAAAAGGGCAAAATTTTTATAAATAGCTGCTTTTAATTAATATTATGTGGTAAATAATTTTTTTTTAATACTAAACTAGATTAATTTTTTAATAACCCTGTCTTGCACAATTTATAAACTGGCAATAACACAACCAATGAGGAAGCAGAGAATAATGTTCAAGGGCACAGGAAAAGAAGGGGCTCATGCGCTTCCCATCCAAATAAAGACCTTTGATATTTTTCCAGTAGGGGCGGGGCATTGGCAAGATAAAGAAAATGGCCTTGACGAGAGAACGAAATTTGGCAACGTATTTCATGGCAACCTATTCACTGTTTCATATACAGGAGCAATTTTTTCAATATTTATACAATCCAATATAAAGAAGCCATTTATTTAATTTTAAATACGAATAGAAGTAAGTTGTATATACAAAGATAATAAAAATACATATAAATAAAATGTTATATATATATATAATTCATATACAAAAAAAAATGGTAAACGTTCATCAGGTTTGTTTTTATAACTGTTTACATCATTTGGCAACAAATCTCACTTTCTGAAGCCCGAATTGCGTCAAGTTTTTTTTTTTTTAAGCGCCAAGGTCCCTATTGTGGAAAAGTACCGATTTTTTCAAAATCACACAACTTGTTAAAAATCTATTACTTTCTGTTCTGTTTGATTATTCGGTACTTACGTATTATCAGGACAGGTCATATTCAATGCTCCAATAATGGCCCAGAATATAGTATACAATTACAGCAACCCCTCCCCTTTTTTTTTGAGGGGGGGGGATTCTTCATTTTAACTGCATAGTTAATATTATATTAGGCTGTATCAAAAGTATTTTCGTTTTTTTTGAATGATTTTATACCAAAGCCTCTAGCTGGCACTTTATCACCCCTACTGTTGAACATAAAATGTTATTTAAGAGGATGTCCCTCCATATTCTATAATCATACAGGCTTTTTTCTTTCATTTTTAGGTTACGTAAATAATAATGCAAATGTTGAGATTTTATGCATCTTAAGCCATGATTTTAAATTAGGCCTTAAAACCAATGAAGCTGTCCTCAAAACTCGTGCAGTTGGAGGACAAGAAAGAGTCCACGTTTTAAGAAGGGGACCTCAGCCTTGAAATCAAATCTAGAAGTGACATGTGAATTTTGACCAGTTGAAGAGAAAAAAAAAAAGAGGAGAATCCATCCTTCACAATAAATTTTGATGCTAAAAATTAACAAAACTACACATTCAAACATTAACATTTGTTGAATGTGTGTAGTTTTGTTAATTTTTAGCATCAAAATTTATTGTAAAGGATAGATTCTCTTCTTTTTTTCCCCTTCACTTCAAAATGGCCAAAATTCACCTGTCACTTCTGGGTTTGATTTCAAGGCTGAGGTCCCCTTCCTTGAAACGTTTGCATTTGTTGTGAACTGTCCAGTCCGGACATTACTTTTGTCCTGGCCTCCAACTGCACGAGTTTCGAGGACAGCTTCATTGGTTTTAAGGCCTAGTTTAAAATCATCATCAAGCCTTGCATGAAATCTCAACATTTGCATCACTCTATGTAATCTAAAAATGAAAGAAAGATGCTGTATGATTACAGAATATAGAGAGACATGTATTCTCTTAAATATGTTCAACAATAGGGGTGATAACGCGCCAGCTCAGGCTTTGGTTTAAAAGCATTCAAAAAACGAAAATACTTTTGATACAGCCTAATAGTTGCCATATTAAAGGTAATGGAAGAAGTACTGACATACGTGTATACCTGTATAATATGATATTGATTAGTTAAAGATATTAAATTAATTGATATACAATATATTTAATATTATATCTTATTTATAATTTATACTATATTCATTGTGGTGGGAAAAACAAACGGCTGGAAATAAAACTACTATGTTCATAACTACTATGTTCATATCGTTTATTAAAGGCGTCAATTTGATGTTCTCCGTACCGTTTTGAATTATTTTAATTTCTTTTACTAGGGGCTCTGCCCCCTGCACGCTACGCTCACCAACCCCCGTTCTGGTTGCGCAGCCTCTTAAAACCTGGTAATGTATCCGGTTTTAAAAAGATGATGATGATGATATCACGAACGGCGACTATCTTCTGTAATCAGGTTATAATGCTTTTTCATTTAACTGGTTATAATGCTTTTTCATTTAATTCATCTTTTTTAACAATATAATAAATTATAACACCTTGTAATAGTATATTACTTTTAGATGCTAAAGGTGTAAAATTAACAACTATAATATAAATTAAAATAACTTTTATTAGGTGTTTTACATGTTTCGACTCTTTCCGAGTCATTTTCAAAAACAAAATGACAATATTCTAAAGCTGCACGGGCTTTGAGGTTATTATTTTCATGTACTTTTTTAAAAATTACGCACGTTATCTTTTTTTTTTTTTTTTTACTTGATTGTTTATTTTCATATCTTTGATCATGGAGTAATTCTAGCCACAGTTTCGGTAAATTAAAAGATGCCGCATCATTACATATTGTATTTTTGCGCGTGAGTATCTCTATGGTTTCTCTTATTATGGATGGATAGTATAGACTGGAGGGAAATATTATTTTACTTTCATTGAAATTTATTTGGATGGTTTCTTCTTGATATAATCTTGCCAGGGCTGTAGTTTTTCTATTGTATTTAATACATAGGCATGACCAGCAAGAAATTTAATTGCAGAAAAAAAGAGCATATAGCTGATATTAAATACAATAGAAAAACTACAGCCCTGGCAAGATTATATCAAGAAGAAACCATCCAAATAAATTTCAATGAAAGTAAAATAATATTTCCCTCCAGTCTATACTATCCATCCATAATAAGAGAAACCATAGAGATACTCACGCGCAAAAATAGAATATGTAACGAAGCGGCATCTTTTAATTTACGGAAACTGTGGCTAGAATTACACCATGGTCAAAGATATGAAAATAAACAATCAAGTAAAAAATATAATAGATAACGTGCGTAATTTTTAAAAAAGTACATGAAAATAATAACCTCAAAGCCCGTGCAGCTTTAGAATATTCTCATTTTGTTTTTGAAAATGACTCGGAAAGAGTCGAAACATGTAAAACAACTAATAAAAGTTATTAATTATTTTAATTTATATCATAGTTGTTAATTTTACACCTTTAGCATCTAAAAGTAATATATCATCTTTTTTATTTTTAATATTCATGTGTAAACAAATTTTATGACGTAATTTTCTTTATTTCCTGCTTTCAACACGTGATCATTTAATTATTATTTTTAAACTTTCATTATTGTTTTAATAGTCTCGCGCAAATACATTTTTTATTTAAGATAAAACATAATCCTTTGCACTTATTTAGAAATTGGCAACATTATAAAGAAGTGACTTTTTCAATAAAAGATTTTTAAGGATTTTTTGAGTTTTTACTGTCCAACCGTGATAATTTTTTGAATTTCTGAAAGCTTTTTATATTTCACGTCTGGTGGAATGATTTTCGAATCCGTAGGATGGCTAGAAAAAAAGTAATAGCTCCTCAAAAAAGTCCCTAGTAAAAAAGCGATGAGAATAACCCGGAATATCTACGCAGAATTTGATTGGTTAATTTCTAAATCGTTTTTGGCTCAGTTCTAGATTACTTTTTTTTAATATAGAAGGAGAAGGATATCTTTTTTTAACGATGTTATGTATTTATTAAATGTACATTAAACTACCGTTTTCAACACGACTGACAACTATGTTTGGGGATCTATTTACCTGGCCCGGATAATACGTAAGTACCGATTATTCATCTCTGATAAAATAACTACGTACAGAAAAATGCTATAAATATTAATTATATTTATAGTAGTAAAATGGACCCTACTAGTAAATTTGCAAATTAGTGGCCCCAAACGTCAGTTCTGCAGTCTTAATTATTCTCATAAATATTTTATTAATCATTGGGAAAATGCTTGTTGCTTTTGGTCGAGAATGGACCAAATGATGTTCGCATTTTACTATTTTAACCGTTTTAACGAAATTCTGTAACTTTAGGAGAATTTTTTAAGCGTTTTTAACGAAATTTTGTAACTTTAGAAACATTTATCTCTGAATAGGCAATAGAAATGCATAAAATCGTTACAAAAATGTTAAACTTACAAATAGGATAGATGCAAATTATCAGATATAAAAAATTAAAGTAGAAATTTGGTAGTTTCGTGTTACAGCGTCCCCCAAGGATGAAATATTTTATTAATTATTGATATCATAATTTTCTATTTTTTATTATTATTATTGTCTTATTACAATTAAATTTTGATTCACAGTGGGAAATGTGACTATGAGACTAGTTAAATACTGCTGATAGAATAATAAAATAAACATTAAAACAATTGGAACATAATTATATCTATTGATTAAGAAGTATTTTTAAAGACATTCAAAAAAAGTACCGAAATTCCTTAAGGGTGTCCATTATTAGCACATTTATCCTACTAAGTGCTTTCTAAATAACAGCAGAATAACGAAAATGAGCAATTTTTAAATTACACACCTTTTACAAATACTGGCCATGTTACATTTGAACCAATTAAAAAAAAAAAAAAAAAAAAAAAAAAATTATTGTTAGACCCTGAAACAAAACTTTAGTGGCAGTAAAAAAAATATATAAAATAAGAATCCATAGTAATGTTTTTTTTTTTTTTTTTTAAAGTCTGACAGATTTACATTAATGCTTAGATCAAGACTCCCTTATCATAATATCTATGATAAGGGGGCCTTGGCTTAGATGATGACATTAGCTGTAAAATACATATTTGCAAAGCGGATTTTTTTTTTTTTTTTTTTCAATTTAAACTTGCGGCAAAATTTTTAATACAAAAAAAAAAGATCAAAATTAACCAGTGGAAAATGTAATTATCTTCACACCCTTTTAAAATATTTACATTTCGAAAACTTATTTCTTCAGTAAATTACGCATTCTTCAAAGCATTTCTGCTTAATATAAACAACGTTAATATTTATGTTCTATATTATAAACAGGTTTCTCAAAAAACTACAGATAAAGAAAAAAAAAAAAAGGTTATCTTAAAGCAAACATAAAATTATAAAAATAATGATTTTCATTTTGAAACAAAAATTTTACTTACAAACAAAGACAACAGATCCTGTTCTTAAAAGAATCGCGGAGAAACAATAATAACGAGAATTAAATTATTTCACTTCTTTTCTTTATTGATTAAAAAAAAAAAACTGCAATACATAGAAAGCGTCCAAAAATATATGGCAGAGGTGTCCGCCAGATCAAAAGCGAGGTCACGTCAATGAAAGTCGTACGCCACGTAGCGGAAGAAGAATTAAATTTTCTACTGAACGTATAAGTATTTTTCATATACTAACATGATTTTGAGTATTGAATGGCATTTGTTTCTCGTGTTTTATGATGTTTATTGCAATATGATCATACACCTGTCATCAATATGCATCAAGAAATGAATTTCAAGAAAAGTATATTTTTAGAAATTAAGAATTTTGCTAATTATATATTTATGTTTCACCAATGTTATCGAAAAAGATATTTTAATGAAATGTTTAAAAGCCTGTTTATCAAATTTTAACAAATATTTTATTTTACTATTACAAATAAAGAAATAAATCTCTTAACACGTTGATAACACGATCTTGATTTATTAACAGAGTATTATATTTATCTCAAAAAATATAAAGCAACTGATAAATCATTGAACTACTGGAGTGAACACACAGCTTGTGATCGAATAATCAACAGAATTATGTCAATTTCCGTTTGCTTCTAATATAAATATGGAAATATTAGTTATAATGTAGTGAAAGTTTGTGGTAAATGTTGAAATAAATGTGTAATAAAATTTCAGTATCCATCTATCAAAATACGTGGGTTTCTTCAAACCACCAAAGTTATCACACTTTATAAAATAATTTTCACACGTTTGTTGAAAATAATGCTGAAATATTTTTATATCGTCTGCAATTAAATTATTTTACGCTATAGTTGTTGAAAGTAGATTGTAATTTTTTTTCGTGCATGGCAACGGAACTGTTTGTTGTCTTGAGAATGAAATGTCGTTTGGTTTGATGCATGGAATAAAGTTTTAGTTTTGAAATGTTGTTGTTTAATTGGAGTCAGATAAATTGAAATCATAAAATGAATGAATAAGTTAAGTACGACTGAATGAAATAATATTAGAAAGGTACTTCTGACACCGTTTGATTATTTGTTACAAGCTTTTATCATGTAACTTTAGTTCTTGTGTGTAAAGATTGAATTTTGGCGGTGTTCACAGACGAAGATCAGGTGGCACGCGGGTAAAGGAGACTAAAATATGGAGTGGGTCTTACTGTGAATGTATGCATAGTGAAATTGAAGGGCCTGCGCGTTCGGAACATTGATTTGATTAATTTTCCCATTTTAATGATATTTTGTTGAAAAAAAAGAACAAAATTTACTATATTGGGCTAGAAGATTGAAACCGGTTTCATTTTACTAATGTGGAGAAATCGTAATAAATCGTGGAAAACACTAAAACTCCTTAAAAATTCGTTAAAATTTAAAAAATCGCAGAGGACGAAATTTTCTACATTGGGCTAAAATAATAAAACAGGATTCCTTTTACGAATGTCGAAAAATCGCCGCGAAACGCGAAAAAAACTCTAAATATAGCATAAAATAAATTCGCGAAAAATAAAAAAATTACCGTACGAATTCTGAATAACTTTTATTCAACCAGAGGACACAATTTACTATATTGGGCTAAAAGATTAACACGAATTACTTTTACTAATGTGGAAAATTCGCCGCAAATTTCCAGAAAACTGTCGTTAAAAATCGCTAAAAATTCGAAAATCACCGAGGAGAATTTACTACAGTGGGCTAAAACATCGTAAGCGGAATTCTTTAATAAATTTAAAAATATCGGCGCAAAAAGCTAAAAATCGCATTGAAAATCGCGGACTTTTACGAATCTCAAAAAATCGTCGCGGAATGCAAAAAATGCTGAAAATATCATTAAAAATCGCAAAAACTTCAAAAATCGTGGAGTTCAAAATTGATTATAAAGTTAAAAGATGAAACCGAATTATTTTTACAAAATGTCAAAAAAACGCAGAAAATCACGAAAAAAAATTAAAATTCGTTAAAAAATCAAAAATCGCAAAGGACAAAATTTACTATATTAGCCTAAAAGTTTCAAACGCAATTCCTTTTGCAAATGTCAAAAAATCACCGCGCAACGCTAAGAATCGCATTAAAAAACGATAAAATACAAAAATCGCGGAGGACAAAGTTTACTCCATTAGGCTAAAAGTTTGAAACCGCAACAATTCTACTAAAAAAAAAAATAGTTAAACACGAATTTCAGCGATTTTAGAAATTCGGGTTAAATAGGGGACCAAAACTTTTAGGTCATTTTGCCATATCTCAGCTTCAGTTATCTGTAGGAGCGTAAAATACAGTTAAATCAGACTTCTAAAAAAATAGTTAAACTTATTTCGGCGATTTTATAGTTATTTTAGAGATTTTGTTCCAATATCGGCTATGAACCCGATTATGGAATATTAGATAAATAAGACAACTATTGCTGATTTTTGATTATATATGATATCAATTACATAATATATATAGATGTCATACGAAATTAGTTTCGCTAAATGCTACGCTGTCTTTTTTTTGTTTTTTCGTATTGTCAGGGAAATTGTATATTTTTCTGTTACATGCACCAAAGAAAATGCATTCTCATTTATAAAGCCGAAGTTTTTTTTCTATGATTGTGTTAGTAATTCCATTTTTTTTTTTCATGATTGTTTTTTGACGATTTATGTGCGGGGATATATAGAACTCCGTTATTGGGATCGGCATATTATTGCACTTTTATTTATTTTACCTGTAAGGCCTCGTGGTTAACACGGGCAAAGCCAGGTGATTCTGCTAGTACTTGTATAAATTTAGTCTTTATTTTTTCAGGGAAATCTTGTATTCGAAAGAAAGAGTTATTTGATTAATAGGATAAGCTAATCTCTCTATATTAAAAAAAAAGTAACCACCGCCGCTGCAGCCGCTTTCAATGAATATTTTGTGCCTTGAAGTCTTTCTGGACTAATATCCAGAAAACTATTACATATAAAAATTTAAAAATTCGTAGTTTTATAAAGAAATGTTCGATAAACACGCTGAAGTAGACAGTTTTTAAATCGAATAATTATTTTAAGAGATATTTAATATTAAAGTTGGTCAAAATAGTTTTCTTAAAAAAGTTTTATAGGAGCGAAAACTATGCACACGAATTTAACCATAATTCATAAGGATATAGTTGACAAACTTGCGGTGTGCAGACTGCAATTATTATTTTAATTTGAGTAATTTTTTGAGGTTATATTTAAATTTTTTATTCAAAATTTTCATTATTTTGATGGAGTTTTCTTTCATATTTCATAAAATCCATTATTTGAATTGTTGCCAATTTGTAAAATAGCGCACATAATAATGTTCCCTTTCAATTAAGAAATGTATTTACACGTGACTATTAAAAACAGAAATAAAATTTTAAAATAATTAAATGATCACGTCTTAAAAGCAGTAAATGTAGAAAATTGCGTAAAAAAAAATATTCTTGCACGTGAATATTAAAAAGAGAAATAATTAAATTGTTACGCGTTTTCAAAGCATTAAGTAGGGAAACTTACGTCATATTTAAAATGCCCAAATAACAATATTTTCAAGCAATTTCAATTAAAAATTATATTTACACGAGAGATTAATTTATTTCGACAAATATTTTACCTATTGTTGCAAATTTTAAAATAGCGTAAATAATATTCCCTCTCAATTAAAAACTACATTTTTACGTTTAATAATTACCTTTAAAATACCGAAATAACCAATAAATTGTTAAAATATCATTAACAATATTGTACTTCTACTTTATCCCGTCAATCACCTTTCATAACAAAAAACTATCGCCAAACTATAGGATTTAACACCAAAAATGCATGAATTCACATTCACTAGACGTCAGAGACATTACATGTGTTTGTTATAGCATCAAGTGGTTTTTAATTCGACATATACATATTTTTCATTATGTTCCATTGATTTATTCATTATTTCATTAATTAAAATAATTTTATTCTTAAACGGCAGTGCCATGATATTAAAAAAGAAAATGCATTGAAAAATGTTGCGATGAACAGTTACATACAGTAGATCAGTTTCAACTGACGTCACAAACATTTATTCACCAGCCGAGAGGGATAATTAAGAGAAATAACGTAAATAAATATCCAAGATTATTTTTTTTTTGTTTTCAATTATATATTGTAAATTTTATTGTTTAAACTTACTGATAGTTGACACTTTGGTGAGTGGGGTTTTTCTGAATTTCTTGTATTTTATTTTATTTGTTTGTTAATTAATTTATTTTATTTTAATTTTTTATATATTCCAATGGCCAAATTCTTCTATTTGTTTATTTGGCGATTTTTTTTTTTTTTTTTTTTTTTTTTTTTAATGAAAATTGATCGACGGGGTAATGAAGAAGTATCAAAAAGACAAACGTTGAATTAAAAATCCCTCCATGAAATAACTAATACGTGTAACGCATTTGATGTCAGCTGAATGCGACGCCACGATCATGCACGTTTGGCGTTGAATGATATATTTTGGCGACAGTTCTTTTCTTTTTATAGAAAGCAGTTGACGGGATAATGGAGAAGTAACCAATTTTCTATAGCATCGTTATAAAATTATCCGATGCAGCGACATTGTTTACTTAACCATGTCACACAAGTTGATTTTTAAATCTTTAATTGACCATATTTAATGAATCAGGAAAACAGTTGTTAGCTGTTTCGACAGCAGTTGATTTGACCTTAAAACCCCCCAGTCAAAGGAAAATGAATGGAAACCCGGTTACAGCAGTTTACCACCGGTCGTTTAATTATAATACAATCTTCCGTAATCGTTTTAGAGTTGATCAAATCAGAGTGTTTTTAAATCATGCGGTGTCAGAACGGGGGTTGGCGAGCGTAGCTCGTAGGGGGCAGATCCCCCTTGTATTTTAAATAATTATAGAGTGGTACTCCGGAAAATTTATTCTTAGATGCTGCATATTTTATCATTCCAGACATATGGACTTGCATAGAGAAACGTAATCAGTACCACACAATTTATTATAAAACATCCCCCCCCCCCCCCCCACCGATAAGCATCTGTGCCCAGGGCTCCGAAATTTGTAAATCGGTTCCTGTAACCCTAAATAAATCGCAATATAGAACGCTGTTAGATCGTTTTCTGCTCATTTCACTTTTTATTTCAAATTTTTTAGAAATTAGAAACCGTTCTTAACGAGCATTTATATCTATTTTATAAGTAACCATAATGTCAAATTTCAAGTTTCTAGCACTAACGCTATCACTGAAACCTCAATTTTAGAACGTTTTATTTTCTCGTGCACCTTTTTAAATTTCGATTTAAAAAACTGGTCTGTGCGAGCCTTTACGTCTTAAATATAACAGCCTTGTCAAATTTCAAGTTTCTAACCCTAACAGCTCCAAGTAAATCGTGATTTAGAACGTTTTTCGCTGATTTCACTCTTTCAAATTTCGAACTTTATTTTAAACCGTTCATAACGAGTATTTACATCTAAAAGTAACTACCATGCCAAATTTGAAGTATCTAACACTAACATTGTCACTAGAACCGCAATTTTTAAAACTTTTTTTTTCGTGCTTCCTTTTAAATTTCGATTAAAAAACTGGTCTGTGCGAGCATTTACGTCTTAAATGCAACAGTAACAGCCATGTCAAATGTCAAGTTTCTAACCCTAGCAGTTTCAAATAAATCGTTATTTAGAAAGTTTTTCGCTTCTTTCACTCTTTTAAATTTCGAACTTTTTTTTAAAACATTCATAACGAGTATTTAAATTAAAGTAACCATCACACAAAATTTCAAGTTTCTTACCTCGACAATATCTTTGAAATCGCAAGTTTAGAAAGTTTTTTTGCTCCTGCACCCAGGGACCTATTTACAAATTAGGGGACTCTAGGCACAGATGCATATGAGGGAAGGGGGGGGGGGGGGGCTTTGCACCGATGCTTACAGCGGTCTTTATTTAAAAAATATGTTATTGAAAGCGGTACTTATTAAGCTAGCCACTATTGACTTTAATAATTTCTTTAAAATATCAATTAAAAATTAAATTTTATAATCATTTATTTTATTTTAAATAATTATTTCATAATTATGAAATTTTAATTCAGTGGATGTTTTATAATAAATTGTGTGGTGTTGATTACCTTTCTCTATACAAGTCCGTAATATTTGGAATGATAAAGTATGCATCAACTAATAATAAATTTTGCGCGGTACCAGGTTTATTAGCCTATCCTATTAATAAAATAACTTTCAAGTATTCACTGAAAAAATAAAAACTAAGTTTATACAAGTATATTAGCAGAACCACCTGGCTTTGCCAATGTTAACCATGATGCTTTACAGGTAAAATAAATAAAAATGAAATAATACGGCGATCCCAATAACGGAGTTCTGTACGTTTCCGCACAAACATCGTTAAAAGACAATCAGGAAAAACTGAAATTATATTGACACAATCATAGAAAAAAAAACCTTGGCTGTATAAATGAGAGTGCATTTTCTTTGATGCATGTAACAGAAAAATATACGATTTCCCAGACAATATGAAAAAAAAAAAAAATCAACCAAATGGCGTAACATTTAGAGAAACTATTTCGTAGGGCATCTATATATATGAAGAAAAAAAAAAGAAATCAGTAGCATTTGGGGCCCTCTGAAAATCGGAGGCCCTGTGTCCGTGCCTCGAATGTCCTGCCGTAAATCAGGCACTGCCTGCACCCTCTTAGTGGTTGTTGTACTGGTATAAAATGTAGTGTATGTTGAAGCAGAGATGGTCACCAGTAAAGCAGCTCGGTAGTTCCGGAGTAAGACACCCTCTACAAACAAACACTACTTCTTTATAATAGCAGTATAGATACAACACTTATTTTTGATATATTTAAGTCTATCATCACGGGCTCGGGCAACGCCGGGTGGATAGTGGAGATAATAAAGAAATTTTAGACAGAAAAATGTCTTATTACAAGTTAATAATATTTGTTGTTCTGCCTTTTAAACATTAATGTACATGTCTAGTAAAAATTAAATACTATATGAAAGTTATTAATGACATTTTTTTCATTTTACTCACTGGTTGAAATACAAAATGTTTTCTATTTTTTGGCCGTTTTAATTTAATTAAAGTCTGAGTGTTTATTATTTTTTTATTATTATTATTTTCTTACTTTTCAGTTTTGAAAAAACGAATTTCATAAAGATACCCTGGGTTTTTTTCTACCTCAAATATTTTATCAAACTTTTATTAAAGGGAAATTTTTAGATTATGTTTGAATGTATCAGTTTAATGCGTGGAAAATATAAGTCTAATGTTTAATACTTTAAATCACTTTATAAAAATGTACATAGAAATAAAAGTTTCATTTCTGAAAAATTATAAAATGAAAAAATATGTATCGAAGAGCATTTTTAATATAATGTTGCAACACTATAAGATTCTCATTATATGTATGCTAGACGACGTAGACTGAATTTTCAACATTAGAAAAGCTAATAAACCTTCATACACTAAAAGCAACTAGTATTTTAATCTAATAGTGATTCAAACAAAGCAAACTACTGTTCTGTTGAAATATTTTCAGCTCTGGTAGAATCCTCATATTAAAAAAGAAACATTTTGTTACCCTATTTCATGCCAGGGGGCGTTATAAATTAAAGTAAAATTGTGTTAGATCCGTCCTACCTATAGGCCGTGGGGCGATCCCGGAAAAGAAGCTTAGAAACAGACTTCCGTTGCAACTTTCGGGGGGCAACTTAATTTTAAACTTTTATGTTATAAAAAGTTCTTAAACATTGAAATTGTCAAAGTTCTGGATGCAAAAGTTGCACATTAATTAGAAATCGCAAAAAATATATCGCACTATTTTCTCATGACATCTAACAACCGATTGGCTCTATCTCTCCCTTCTCTCACGTTTTAGCCAATCGGAAGCGTACGTTTATGAATTTGCCGTGGATAGCGTAAAAAACTAGCGAAATTTTCCTTTTTCTGTTTAAAAACAAACTTACTATTCTCCAAAATGAATTATTTTGTTAAAATTATTTTGTGATCATATGCTATAGCATATTTGCAACTTTAAAAGTATACCAAGGATAATTTTATTAACATTTAACTCTAGATTTCCATCTCACTTTTATTTATTGTGACTTTTTTAATTACTAATATTAATGAAAACAGCCAGATTTTCAGTTTTGCTAACCGAACATCTGGTTCTATTACGTATTATAATTCATAATAGTGTAGAAAAAATAAATTCTTATATAAAAACTTTTTTTTTTTTTTTTTTTTTTTTTTTTTTTACAAATCTTTAATATTTGTTGAATAATTTTATTGAACCAAATTGCCATAAAGACATTACCCAAGTAAGTCCTATTCTAATGTCTCCTAACTTTATTATAGTTTTAAATACAGGTGCAGATTAACAAAATCTGAAATAAGGAACCATTGACTCCTAATTCTCAAAAATCTAGTGACCACAATAAAAAAGGCCATAAAGAATGCTGTGAAATAATGCATGAATAAAAACAATCCTGTAAATATATTCTAATTTTTTCGTTTCCTTATGAAAAATATATATTTTATTTTACTTGACATACATTTAAAAAAAATTTCAACACACTTTTTTATTATTGACCAATATTTTATGTTGTTCAAAATCATAAATTTTTTAACGTAAACAGATTATAGTAAATTACTTCATCTGCAAATTAAATATCTTCTGTCAATTTGCTAAACAGGTATTAGTTTAAAAAAAAGTCTTATATGCAGTGTACAACAAAAGCATAATTAAATAGATGTTATATGAAATGAAAGGATATTTCTTTCAATTGCAAAATATTTATTAGAAATTGAATTCTAGCTTAAATATAATTTTAAAAGACTATTGTCAAGCAATTATTTTATCAAGTTTTTCTACATCCATACATTGTTTTATTTTTTTAATATATACTGAAAATGTGTATTCTATTTTAATGTTTAATAGCAGATAATCTCAAACAGTTTTTTTTTTTTTTTTTTTTTTTTTTTTTTTAATACATATAAATAGCTAAGGATTAGGACACAAAAGTTTTATCATCGAAATAAGGATGTTCATGATAGAAATTTATATCTATAATTCGCTTAATATTTCAAACCTCTTTAAATATTTTGCTTTTGGAAAAAGAAATTTTATTTTATTTTAAACTAGCTTTATCGTTGTTATTGTTTAAGTTTCCTACCGGCAGATGGCGCCAAAACAATTTCAAAGTTTTAGTTCGAAGGAAAGAAATTGAAAGCACATTTATTTTGCTTTTATTAGAGTGGTTACTTGCTTATTATTTTCTAGACAATATGGCCATTACATTATCCAAGCATGCAGCTGGTATAATGAGGATCTATAAATCTTTTATTTTTCTTATAGTTTGTTTACATTCTGCCACCGACCAAACGTTTGAAAGGCCCGTTTTTATTGGCTCTTGAGTGTAAAAATGTGCCAATCGGAGATAGTTTTATAAAACCTATTAAAAAAGAGTTCCACTTTTTTATTATAATTATTAATTAATGTGCAACTTTCGAATCCAGAACTTTGATGATTTCTAAAGTATTAAAGATCATTATACTAATCCTGCAGGAATTGAGTTGCCCCTCAAATGTTGCAACGAAGTTGAACGATAATGCCAGTGGCCCCACGGCCTACTATTTTTAACTGTAGTACTGATTAAAAATATCCTCAATATGGTGAAGCTTCATTTGTAATCGGTTCCGCCATATTGTGACTACATAAACAATCATCCTGTCAATGTCAACGAATGAGATTACAAGTAAGAGTTTTAAGTCAACAATAAAAATAAAAATAAATAAAAATAATAGTTGCACAAATGCTTTCAGTAAGAAAATTCATGGAATAACATTACATCGGTAAACATGGTAAATCTTCCTTTAAAAAAGTACATACATTATATATATATATATATATATATATATATATATATATATATGATTTTTTGACAGCTAATAAGAATGTTAACTTCTTTATACATATTTACAAAGGGAATTTCGTGAATGTGCCATTTCTTATTTTAGCATTCATATTTAGAGGACAAAGGATCGAACAGTGTTTTCTGTAAGTGGGATGATATTTTTTATTAAAGTTGATTGTTACCCGATGGGCTACCTTTTCGTGATTGTCGGGTCCCGAATTTTGGTTTTAATTGCTCATTTTGTGAACATTTTCAGAAGAATGCTTTATATATACATTATTCGATTTCTTAACATCCAATAAAGAATGCCTCGATACTTTATATGTATATTTACAAGGGAAATTTCGTGATTGTGCCAATTCTTGTTTAGATTCGCTTTTAAAGGCCGAAGGATCGAACAGCGTTTCTCATTTCCCTATAAGCGATACATTTTTTATTAAAGTCGATTGTTACTTGATGATCTCCTTTTCGCGATGGTTGGGTATGAACAAAAATAGATTTTAAATGCTTATTTTGACAATTTTTTCAGTTTTTTTTTTTTTTTTTAAAGGAAAAAAACCGATATCTTGACATCTAAAAAGGATGTCTCAAATTTTATGAATAGGGTAGATGTGCCAGTAATGAACAACTTCAATGTTTTTGCGTTTATGAAAAAAAAATAACCAATAAAAATTTAGCTTTTATTATTTTTTTCATACCTCTCCCTTGCATGTTTTATAATCTGGATTATTGTTGACAATCAAACCAATCAGGAAACAGAAAATAGTTTCACACTTCCACTGTTCTTCAGTGAAAATCTTAATGAACATGCTAAGAGCTGGCATCACTTAATTTATAACTTTAGTTTTTTGCAAGATTTGTATGTTTTTGTTTTGATAGAAATAGAAAACCTTGAATTTTATATACAAATGACAATTTACAAATTTCATTTATTTTTAAGGTTTTGGAACCAGGGTCCATTACTGGAATGCTTAATTAATCAATTTCCAGTAATGAACATCCCATGTGGCGATTACTAAAAATGCGATTTTAGTAAAGTTCATAGTGCATAAAATCTTTTGATTTAACTGAAAAACTGAGTAATCAAATTTAATTTTTAAATTCCACTTACCAGTACGGAATGAATAAATTATATATTATATATATAAATAGCCCCTTTTATTAATTTCACATAATTAATTAAATTTTTAATATTGTAATAAAATTATTTTTTATCAAACTGTGCCTTGCATATTTTTATAATCTGGCAATCAAACCAATCAGGAAGCAGATAATAATGTTTAAGGGCATAGGGGAAAAAGAGGGGCTCATGAGACTCAAGTCCTCCCCATTTAAATAAAGGCAATTTTATAAGTTGTACAAGTTGTTAAGAATCTATATTTTCTCTCTTAAATATTAAATTATTCATCTCTGACAACACAACCCAGTACATAAAAAAACTATAATATTAATTAAATTTATAGTAGTGATGAAATTAGTAAATCTGCAGATCAGGAGCCTCAAATGTCATTTCTGCAGTTTTATTTTAAAATCATTTTATTTATTATTTAAAACATACAACCCACAGTTTCATTTATTTCATATTTATAATACTAATTACTAAAAGTAATACATATAAAGTAGTTGCAGGAAGTTTAACAGTTAATTTTAAGAATAATAGGAAGTAAGATTCCATTCGCTAGCACTCAAGAGTTTTTTTTTTTTTTTCAAGATTTTTTTTTCTTACTAACCCTTTTAAACCCCCCCTACTGTCTCAATCCTAATCCTAATAATATTATAAATCTGATTGTGTGCAAATGTTAGGCTGAAGCCAGTGTCAAAATGGAGCATTTAATGATCCTGTATCTTTGCATATAGGCTGATTATAACCCTCATATGAACATAGGCTGGGTTTTGTTTATTTTATTCAAATATTTTTCTTAATAGTTCAAAATTTCGTTATTTTCATTGAGAATAAATGGACATTTTTTCGTATAGCATTTTAAAATGGTTAAATTTACTTTACCGTTGCTAATACTTTATCGTTGCCAAAACTAATTCAAAACCCGAAAAAATAATTTTTACTCAACAATTTAGTTTCAATTGAAAAATTTTCACGGGAAAAATGAAAATGAAATTAAAAAAATTAAAGAATTAAGAAGAAGATTAAATAACATTATTAGAAATAAAACGTACTTTTTTTAGTTTTTGATAATAATACAAAGTTTCAATATGCGTAACCATAGGAAACAGGCGAATATGTCGTCATTTATTGAAAATAAAACGGATATGCTTAGATTGGTGAAATAAAATGATCTTGGGTTTTTTCTTCACTTTTTTTCTTTTTTTTTTTCTTTTGTATGGTAACAATACTTGCCGTTTTACCGTCTAATATAACTAACTATACACGGCTAATATAACTAACTAGACCGTATTTTTTATTTAAATTTTAAAAAAGTAAAAAGAAGTTTCAAAAGAAAATGGTTAGCAAATGTCAATAATACGCTCCGCAAAATTATCCATGTCGTAAATGATGTCATGGATCGCGAGAAATAGTGATTTTTCATTCTTAAAACTAAAAGAAATAACTTGATTACCTAAAAAAAAATGACGAATGTTAATAGTTCCATTTTTGTTGATAAAACATAAAGATTTAATATTATTTTGTTAAAGTAACATAATTTTCTCTATGCCAGTATTGAAATTAATTGCTTGGAAAATAAAATTAACAAGAATCATGTCATTAAAAAGGGATTTCTCTGGGGAAAAAGGAGACGTCCTATTTGAAATAAAACGGGAATTTTCCAATATATTTTTAATTGAGTGTGAATCAATCCCTTAAATTAATAATACAAGGATAAATAAGTATAGTAAGTAGATGAGTTTCACGCCATATTTATAACGAAAAATTTAAATGTTTTGTTATCTATACTGATTATAAAGCATGAGTATCCCGTTATTTCGTTCCGCATGAATATCCGAGTTTTCTGCTAAAAATCACATCATAATTTTAAGAAAAGGTAAATGAAAACGAATCTATTATATTAAAATCTGAGCGTGTGTTTGTATTTCGCAACTACTCCTAGACTATTAAACGCAACGCGATTTACTACCGGTTAGTTTACTACCGGTTTAGCGAATACCGGTTATAATTGATCCGAGGATGTCACTCAAATTCTCAGAACTAAAAAAATTCAATTAAATGCCATTTTTTTAACGAAGTTTTTCTAAAAACGGAAAGTAACTTACTCCATATTTGTGTATAAAAAAGGAGAAATAAAACAGATCAGTATATTTTTTACACCATTTTCTCATTAAAACTGAAAAACAGAATTTATTTTCACTTTGAATAGATGGTGAAAACAAAATCTTGATTTCAGTAAATTATCCGAAAAATACAAACATATTTTCACATATTCAAACTTCATCAATCAATTTATTCTGGAGAACAAAAATTGCCTGCCAATATACTGTCATTTAGAAAACAAGATTTGTTTCAACTATATATTAAACCAAGGAGGCAGAATTGAATTTAAAGAAAAAGTATATACTATTTCTAATTAATGTTTTTTTTTTTTTTTTAAGGATGGCTGTTAAAACGTTTCACAAAGGCGTTAAAAGTAAAATTGTTTATCAGGTAAAATTGACATTTGTTTTTACCCAATTCGTCTATTTCCACGATTTTATTTGGCCCTCCTTTTTGCATTGGTTGCAATTTCATTTTCGCGATTATTTGGCACAAAATTTCACTTTTTTAAGAGTGAGTTATGTCAAGGTCCCTATAATAATAAATACCGTATTGTCTCCTATGAAATGTGATAAATAGTTAGTTAATTATTAACGTTTTTAATTATTGGGAGTAAAATATTTTGCTTAATTAATGTATTTATTCTTCTTTTGATGTTGCGTGAACGAAGTCACGGGTAACAGCTAGTAATATTATAAATCCGATTGTGTGCAAATGTTAGGCTGAAGCCAGCGTCAAAATGGAGCATTTAATGATCCTGTATTTTTGCATATAGGTTGATTATAATCCTCATTTGAACATAGGCTGGTTTTTATTTATTTTATTCAATTATTTTCTTTAATAATTAAAATTTTCATTATTTTCATAGAGAATAAATGGACATTTTTCCATACAATTTAACCATTTTACTTTATCGTTGCTAGGGCTTTGATCGTTGCCAATAAATAAAAACACTGAAAAATAATTTTTCCCCAACAACTAATTTTCAATTGAGCCATTTTCACGTGAAAACTGAAAATTAAAAAAATTAAAAAGAAGGTGAATTTCCGTGATATTTGAAACAAAAATATGGAGTATTTGTTATTATACATGAAGTATGAATATCGGTTAAAATAAAAAGATATTTTTCTGTCAAAAACTGCGTTATAATTAGAAGGAAAAGTGCAACAATAATTATATTATTAAAAAATAGATTTCGCTTGGACCATGGAACTATGAAAAGGATCCTCCTCCGCTTGGACAAATATGACGTCATAAATAAAACATGTATTTTCAAATATTCGTAATAATACAAGGAGCATGAATATCAATGTATAATGAAAGTAAATAGATAATGGACGTAATATTTAAGATGAAAAACTGAAATATTTTTTATCGTTACTGATTAATAATTAGCTTGAATACCAGTTACACACAAATGTGAGTTTTCCGCTAAAATTTACGTCCTGATTGCCAGAAAAAGAAAATTAACAAGAATTGTGCCATTTAAAAGAGATTTCTCTGAGAAAAAAGTGACGTCATATATGAAAAAAAAAAACGGGAATTTTCAAGTGTGTTTTAGAAGGAGCGTGAATCAATTCATTACATTAATAATACAAGAATCGGTAAGTTTAGAAAGTAGATGAGTTTCACGCCATAATTAAAACGAAAAAATTAATTTTTTTTTTTTTTTTTAGCTTTACCGATTATTATGCATGAATATTAATTACGTACAGATGAGAGTTTTTTGCCAAAAACCACACCATGATTATTAGGAAAATAAAAATAATTACGAATCTAATATATTAAAATCTGACCGCCTGTTTGTATTTCGCAGAGGATGTCATAAACTCTCAGAATTTAAAAAAAATTATTTAAATTCCGAGATATGATTATTATTATTTTTTTATTTATTTATTTTTTTTTTTTTTGTAAATTTAACGAAGTTTCTCTAAAAAATGGCAACTTAATTATTCCAATTTTGTGGATAAAAAAGAAAAAAGAAAACGGAATAATATATTTTTGCTCATTAAAACTGAAAAAAAGATTTCAATTTGAATAGATGGTGAAAGAAAAAAAAAAATCTTGATTACAGTAAAAATTTTTAAAAATAAAAACGTATTTTCACATATTCAAACTTCATGAGTCAATTTATTCTGGAGATCAAATATCGTCTGTCAATATATTTTCATTCAGAAATAAAGATTTTTTTATTCAGTTATAGTACAGCGCCTAGAATATAGGCGCTGTAGTTATAGATTAAATCAAGGAGGCAAATTTAAGCTCCTTGCATTTAGGTCTACAATTATTGCTCCCTATTCACAAGAATTTAATTTAATGAAAAAGAATATACTATTTCCGTTATCTTTGAAGGATGGCTATTAAAATGTTTCCCAAAGGCGTTAAAAGTAAAATGGTTTACCAGGTAAACTTGACATATGTTTTTACACAATTCGCCGATTTCCACGATTTTGTTTGGCCCGCCTTTTTTCATTGGTTGCAGTTTCTTTTTCGTGATTATTTGTCACAAAATTTCACTTTTTTAAAACTTAGTTATGTCAAGGCCTCTATAACAAAGAAATACTGTATTGTCTCCTATGGAATGTGATAAAGAGTTAGTTAATTATTTACGTTTCTAATTATCGGGAATGAAATATTTTGCTTAATTAATGTCTTTATTCTTCTTTGAATGATACGTGAACGAAGTCACGGGTAACAGCTAGTAAGTTTATAAATGTTATTCTTTGAAATTTAGTATTTTAAATCTTCTGTCTAAAATAATTAAATATTGATCTTGCGATAATGACAGTAGTTTATTTAAACAATGAATTATTCTCATAAATATTTTATAAATTTTTATACTATATCTATTGTTAAATTTATTTGAAAATAACTATTATGTTTCATTGGTATGCTTTCATTAAATTCTGGTTTTAAATACAATCATAAAAAGAATTATATTACTTTTTGTAGGATGTCCATTACTAGAACAGAGTGTGTCCATTACTAGAATTTTGGGTGTTTGGATTTATTTATGTTATTTACAATTAAATTTTTGTTCATATTGGGAAATGTGACTAAAAGAATGGTTAAATATTGTTGACAGATTAATATAATATTAAAAAAAAACTGGAATGTAATGATTATAATTATTAATTATAGTTGCACATCTACCTTATATATATAGAAATTCAGCATTCCACATCAAGTTTACTTACAGACTTGTATTTATATTACTATGAGCGTATCATTTTGTAACAGGACACTCAAGGGGGGAAAAAAAGTTGATGTTACAGTATAATGCTAGCACCCCAGCTGCCAGTATTATACCGTAAAATTAACAGCAATAAACAGTAAAATAAGCAGTAATACACTAACGCGCAGCTGGGGTGCTAGTATTATACTGTAAAATCAACAATTTTTTTGCAATGTACCAATTTAGAATTAACGAAAAACCTATTATCTAATAACACTGTTCACTTCTCAGACCTAAAACTTATACTGCATGATAACAAAACTATTACAGACATATATGACAAACGTAAAGAATTTAAATTCAAAGTTAATACATTTACCAATTTTAAGTCATGCCTTCATATTTTTGTTTACCGCAATATACTTCTTAATCTAATCATATATTTAGAATAAAACGACTATGAGCTTTTCTTATAAATAAAAATATGAAACAACTTATCATTACAGCATGGTTTTCCAAAATATATCATTCTTTGATATATTAGTTAGTCCAAGATCTAATCTAAAGGACGAATAAATGGGTAGATGTTAGAGTATGGAGGAGGGAGGTGTTGTATGGAAAATTATAATGATTACCTCATTACTAAATAAAAATGACAAAACTAAAAAAAAAAATAAATAAATAAATAATTTAACTAAAATAAGACGGTTGGGAGGGTAGATGTTAGAGTATGGAAGAGTGGAGGTGTATGGATAATTAAAATGCAATGGTTAATTACATAAAAAGAGAGTGGGGGTTATTAGTTTATTATGTATCCTTTCATTACATGTCACAATTTTGCTGATTCTGTACACTTCATTCTTTAACAAAATTCGTTTCATAGCATTTACTTTATGTATTATTTCACTTAACTTATTTTATTTGTTTGGGACAATGTCACTTTAATCACTTCATAAATCATCACATTTTATTATATCAAATTTTTTTTTATTTATTTATTGCCTCCTAATTAATTATTATTCTTACAGATTACTTCCTTTCTGTATAATAGTAATGATTTCATATCATCTAATAGGCAGTTTTAACTTAATCTACAGAATTTTAATTAACTTCTTTGATTTATGTGGCACAATGTCATATCTAAATAACTTCATCAATCCTCTTTCTTTAATAACTATCTTTGTTCTATTTTAAATATTTCCTTCATTCCTTTAATTTTTATTATTATTTGCTTATAGAAATAATACTATTATGCACTGACAATTGCATATGTTCAATAACTTATTGTACTGATGTAAGTCATTTTATAAAACAATTGCAAATAATGATGTATTACTTCATTTATTTATTTTATTTATTTTTTACATAATACTAATTTAATTCATGTTTTCACCTGCTTCTTAATTTTTCATTCATTATTTACATTAAATTTTCTTAATTTATTAATTTCTTATTAGGCATTTTCTATAAATTTTAAAATTCCACTTGTAATAAATTATGATAGTTTCTTAAACTGACACTAGATGGCATATCTGTATCCAAATTTATTATTCACCTGACTTGAATAATACTCTTTCTTTGAACAGCCAATATGTGGCAGCATGCTCCTTAATGTTACTTAATTCTGGTTTTAACGCGTTGCATGAAATTCATTTTGTCATGGTTTTTTATCATTTAGTTGAATATTTAAGAATCATTCACTTCTCTTGCAATTAATTCATCTATTGGATTGGCGGTGAAGATTTGTTGATTCATGGCAGTTTTGCTTGTAACCACGTTTCTTCCTGGTTAATTATGGGGTAATCATCCTCACTTATATTTTTAATTTTGTAGTTCTTTCAAATCTTTGGTTTATTAATGTATGATTGCCCAAATCTTGTACATTTTTAGCTAATTAATTCGTGCAAGGATAAAATCATACATTTTTTTGTGGAATCTATCGAAATTTAGGCTTGATAATTCTGCCATGGTTCCACAAATATTTCAAATTATTTCATCTATTCAATTATTTCAATATTTTGCTTTTTTCTACTTTTTATGGATACATTTCATAACAGATTTGAGTTTCATCTTTCATGTTCTTATTCTCTTTTCCTTTTCCCCTCCAATCTGTTTTATATTCTCTTTGCTTAAAATTCTATTTACTTTTTTTCATCTACATTTTTCTGGATATTATTCAAATAGGTATGTGTTCATTTTTCATATTTAATATACTATATATTTTTTCCAATTGTTGTACGATGTTTCTGGGTTGTTAATTAACGGTTATATATATATATATATTTACAAGTTACATTTCGTGAACGTAGTCGATAATTAAGTTGGTATCTATCGCGAATATTTCCTCCCATAGACTCTCTCCGGACTGTGAGTTCTGTTACTATGATAAGAGGCTCTTGATCCGGATAAGTCATTTATGCCCCACCCCTTGTATTGAAACATCTGGAATTTTATTTTTTACTTTTAATTGGTTCCGATCCCCAAACCCCTTCTTAAGCTCATTCCTTGGAGCTACAATCCTTGCTGATTTATAGTATTATTTCTTTTTAACACTTTCTAATATTGCTGAAAAGTGTATGACCTTGATATGTCTATTCTAACTCTCGTAACTAGCCTCGGATTCCCCTGTAATTTGTATATCTTATTAACGTTTGCTATAGCACCACCATTATTTAAAATGAAATGTATAACATTTTTCAGTTTGTTTACAGGGACAGTCAAAAGTATTCCGTTACATTACGGTCAATGAAAAAAAAAAAAAACGTTTCAAGTGCATTTTAATGATGTTACACCATTTCAAAAATAATGAAATTGATATGCATTTATAAAGTACACTAAAACATGCATTCTATAGAATATGGGATATAAAGAATTTATTATTCACTTACAGGGCTGCATACAAGAATTCTGTTACATTATGGTCTAAGGGGAGAAACTGTTCGCAGCGTATTTTAATTATGTTACACTATTTCAAACATAACGAAATTAAAATGCATTACCGAAGCTTACTGCAAGACACTGGCTTTAAAATATGATGTGCATAGTATTTATCGTTCATTTACAGGGTCACACAAAAGATTCCGGATGCAGTACTGCATCCAAAGTACTATCTATTAGCGATAATTTCTGAAAGTGAGTTTTCAGTTATGGTATGCGTTTTTAAGTTTAAATTTTAGCTTAATAGTGGCGTGTTTAAATATACTGGGCTGTAGAAAAGACTTAAAGTATGTTTCCGTCTATTGGTAGAAATTGCTGAAAGTAAATTTTCAACCTATTAGGAGTTTTCTTACTAAACAAAATTTTAGCATACTATGTAGATGTAGAATATATACAAATCTATAAGATCAAATACAGGGATGTACGAAACAATTACAGTACTTTTCCGGCTATAGGCAGTAGTTCCTGAAATCTGGTTTTCAAATGTGTTATGCGATATCTGAAATGTTTACAAAGGTATTTGATTTACCTTATTAAATAGCGAAGTTTTGTTAAAGTATTCTGGAAGTGTTGGGAAGTTTTTCACAATCTATGTATGACGCATGATTTTTCTTTGTTTTGTTTTTTTATTAAAATGATTGAAAGACCTATATTTTAAATGTATGAAATATATGCATTTTAAATCAAAGTTGTACATTTCAAATTAAACAAGCGAAATGTATATCTATATCAATAAAAGAAAGTTTCGCTCTGTGTGTGTGTGTGTGTGTGTTTGTCTGCGATGGCTAGCAAAATCTAGCCCACCTAGAAGTCTGAAAATTTAGGTGTAGATAGTCCAAGGTCTGGCCATGTGCACCTGAGTCTCAGAATTTTAATAATTACCCAAGATATTAGATTTTCATTAACCATCGCTTCTAAAATGACATCTTTTAAATCAAAATGGCTAAAGAAACGAACAGACGCAGTGAATTTGCAAGCGGAAATGAACGAATTCGAAATTATTTTACTAATTAGCGAATTTTAATAAAATTAAGACATCAATTTGAAAATTTCTGAGCATATGTAAAAAAAAATTCTGCATCTGACCATGTGATTTTTGAAAAATTCGGACGGCAATTTTTCTTAATTTATGCAAAACTGCCACAAATCTGCCGGCGCCAATGAAAACAATCCGAGAAAGTTTCAGACAGGGATCTGCTTTCATTAAAAACTGAACTACAACGAGATCTGTTTCTCTGGCCGATCCCTCCATTTAGTTTGCGAAAATGAAAGGAAATAATTGCCAATTTTGACTAATGAACAAAAATTTAGGTAACTAATTAAGATATAGATTTGAAATTAAGGTCGGGAAGGGGGGGGGGTCATCTGCCGGCTATTTTAGCGTAGCATCTTCGTTATGTTCTAATTATCAGAAAAGTGTAATTCTTTTTTTTAATGATCGCGTTAATGTAGGTGACGGTGGTTCTCTTGAACAAATTATTCATTATATTTGCGGGTATCGGGAAGGAGGGGGTTAACGCCTTTCTCGGAGATTGTAATTATCTCGGGTCCGGACAACGCCGGGCGGGTTAGATAGTCTATATTAATAAAAGAAAGCTTTGCTCTGTGTGTGTGTTTGTCTGCGATGGCTAGCAAAATCTAGCCCACCTAGAAGTCTGAAAATTTAGGTGTGGATAGTCCAAGGTCTGGCCATGTTCACCTGAGTCTCAGAATTTTAATATTTTGATAATTACCCAATATATTAATTAGATTCTCATTAACCATCGCTTCTAAAATGACATCTTTTAAATCAAAATGGCTAAAGAAAAGAACAGGCGCATTGGATTTGCAAGCGGAAATGAACAAATTCGAAATTATTTTACTAATTAGCGAATTTTAATAAAACTAATTGAGATATCAATTTGAAAATTTCTGAGCATATGTAAAAAAAAAAAATCCTGCATCTAACTATGTGATTTTTGAAAAATTCGGTCGGTAATTTTTCTTAATTTATGCAAAAATCTGCCGGCGCCAGTGAAAACGATCCCAGAAAGTTTCAGACAGGGATCTGCTTTCATTAAAAACTGAACTACAAAGATATCTGTTTCTCTGGCCGATCCCTCCATTAGTTTGCGAAAATGAAAGAAAATAATTGCCAATTTTTACTAATGAACAAAAATTTAGGAAACTAACTAAGATATAGATTTGAAATTGAGGTCGTTAAGGGGTGTCATCTGCCGGCTATTTTAGCGTAGCGTCTTCGTTATGTTCTAATTATTAGAAAAGTAATTCTTTTTTTAATGATCGCGTTAATGTAGGTGATGGTGGTTCTTTTGAACAAATTATTCATTATATTTGCGGGTATGGGGAGGGAGGGGGTTAACGCCTTTCTCTGAGAATGTAATTATCTCGGACCCGGGCAACGCCGGGAGAGTTAGCTAGTTTTAAATAAAGTGAATCGATACGAATAATGGCGATGGGAACAATATTTAACTATTTATAACTTGCGCCCGGCCTTCTTTTTTTCAAATTTCAAACAATACCTTTTTTTTTTCTTCTTTCAATGATACTTGTCAAACAATGTCATCCTTTTTTGTAACCCATAACAAAACAAACTTAGGCTGAAAGCATAGTGAAAAGTAAGGGAATTCTGGAATGATTATTTTTTTTTTAAGGAATCTAAATTATATTGTCATTATTATGAATAAAATCAAGAGAAACTGAAGAGACAAATCAATTTCAGTTAAAATTAAAAATATAAGAATCTTACATTTGCCTTGAACAAGTTTAAATTGTCAATAGTAATACGCACAACATTATAAATGCATATTTTTATTAGTGTTGGCAAAATTTGATGTACACTTACATCCTATGCACTTATGCAAAGGATGCAAGTAGTAAATATTTGTGAAATTGTAAAATAAGTAACCAGATATCATTCAAATTGTGTTTTACTCATAATCTAAATAGCGAAAATGTATAGTCAAAAAGTTGAATTTGCAAAATTTGTCTTTTTTAAACTAATTTTTATTTAATTTTTTTCAAGACCACTTGCTTAGATATGAAGCCTACTTAATAAATTAAAAAAGAAAAAACGTCGGGAACAGATATATTGATATTAATTACAAATTTTTAGTATGTAGGTTGAACATGCGTACAAACTTCGTAAAATAAATTAAAAATACAATATAGTCAACATTAAATTAAAAAAATATATACACTACAAATATTTATTTATATACAAGGCATACCTGCAGCTGCAGCGGAGCTGTTTTGAAATCTTACATGCATTAAGAACTTCGCACTTGTTTATTGATAGATTGAATGGTTGATGGATGAATAATTTCTAGGCCTGATTCTGGCTACTATCGTTATATTTCGATATAAAAAAAAAGACGCTGATTTTCATGACAACAACACTAGAGTGCCTTTATAAATAATACGTTGGTAACAGATCAGCAATGAAATTTGACTGGTCAATAGGATAATGAACAAACACTTGTGAGTGTTCGCCAACATGAATTGTCGCCTAGATGAGTGAGACATGTAGCTTCACATATCGTCTAGATGAGCGCGACCAATGAAATACACGGCCGATCCATGACTTTTAAAACGTCACACGGCGGGGATCATCTTGAGACGGTGATTGGACCATAGATTAATATAGATAGGACACTATCATAGGGCGTAATGGTAGCGGCTGTAGAGAAAAGGGAAAAGAAACGTCTCTTAGACGGAATATTTCTCCTTTTGAACGTCTGTCTTATTATGATTTTTCTTCTTTTAAATGCTACATGTTTAAATTTTCAACTTTGTAGGAAAAGCGAAAAACGAAAGTTTTAAAACTCCGATTCGATTTGTATGCAAAAATGATAATGGATGACATATTTTACACATATATATTCCTCATCTTTAGCCATACTACTGTTGTTTCAATAATAATAAAATTAAATTAAAAAAAAACAATGGCATTCCGGGAGTGCCGACAGAAGTGAAAACTTGAACAATTACGTGTGTATTTTTTGAATCGTCAGGAAACGTTTTATTGCGCAGGAAATACTTTTAAATGAAGTGTTTTTTTATTCATTATTATAAACTACTACTACAAAAATTATATTACAATTTTCATGTAATGCGCTATTGTACATGAAAAATAATGCATATTATTTTACATACAAAAATTGCAATCTATTGCTTAAAACGTAAATTTACAAATAAATGAAATATAAAATTTAATTAATTGGTATTCTTTGAAATGAATACCAATAAAACTTATGAATTTTCATCCACAATTTAAACAACTCTCAATACATTCATCATTTCTTCCATGAGATTTAGTTTCATATCTTTTGTAATACCATTTATCTGCAAAATAGGGTTCCCGCTTCCTATCATTCCAAAAATGATTTCTTTGCTGCCTGCCTTGTTTACGGTATTCGTGAACATTATGCTTTTTTCTATCTTCATACTGCGCGTATTGTTTGCGGTGTCTATAATTTCTATCAACAAACTTTTCTTTTCTATAAAATGATTTCACTTCATTTCCGTATCGGTAATCACATTTCTTAAAACTTTCGTGAAATATTTCATTATTTTCATTTTTTTTTTATATTACTTCCGTCTATTTTTCTCGCGCTCGTTAAATTATAATATTTTCCGTGTTTTGTTATTTCATTTTCATCTTTTTATTTGGTCTCGCGAGTTGAGTCCCTTTTATCTGTTTTCACCGCGCGTGCTAAATTTATCTTGAAATTATTTTCTGAATTATTTTTATTCATAATACCAATCATTTCGCTTTCTGCACGTGAACTATTTCCTTTTGATACTTTCGCTTCATTGTATGAATTGGCAACATATACAGCGGTGTCGGTAACAGGTCGCGAATCTAATGGTTTTGTCCCATCTCAAAAAATGCCCAACGCGCCTAAAGAAGTTTTCACTTCAATAAAATGAAGTCCTTTAAAAATAATCCTAACACACCAGCGGCCAATTTGAAGAGAAGCGTCTGCCTCGAAGCGAAAAGAATCGATATTAAAAACATAGAACATAAACAGATTTCATATACATTGGTAAATTTCGGAAGCTTCTTAATCCCCCCCCCCCCCCCATTGTCACTGGTGACCCTATTATTGGTGCCGTTACAGATTTTGCTGTAACTGTCCAATCTTGTATGTTAATCTATGAATGGCACAAAACGATAGGCGCCGCCGCTTCGTACCAATCGCCGCGTAAAGATCAGCCACTCCGAAGCTAACAAAAAAGAAAGGCTACCGCGGTGCTTTACGAGCATCTTTTTTTACAGTCCGCGGGAGTCACGTGCTGCTCGAATCCACTAATGCAGGTGTCAGGTCATAATATACCGACAGATGGCGACTCTGTACATAATGAAAACAAGCTACGCATGTCGCATCGCAAGTAGTAAATTTTGAAATAATATTTATAATTGCATATAAAATATTTAAAATAATTCTTTGCTAATATAATAATTTAAAATAAATTTCTTTAACTTAAAATGTATTTTTAAATCTCCAGAATAGTTTTTGTAAATTAATTTGTATTTTAACATTTCATTTATTTAACCATGTGAATATTGTATGTTTTCACTGTAACTGTATCTTCAGTGGAGATAGCGTGGTTGTTTTCAATAAAGCTAGCGTGCTCGGCGTTCTCACTCGAATACGTGTTTTCAAATGGTTTGCAATGATGTTATTATTTTAATATTTTCCTTAATAATATCAAATAAAAATCTGAATAAATGTTTTTTTGAGAGGATCGCAGAGTAAATGCGAACAGTGAACGTGTTAGCTGCATATGTTACAGCAGCAACAATTGGTGACCCGTTTTTTGAACTATATTTTCTCTCAATCTAAAATAATTGAAGTTTAAAAATGTTAACTCCTGATCAAAACGCTGGATTAGCGGAAGCTAGCAAAGTTAGCATCAAAATCCCACCATTCTGGACTGAAAAACCCGAGATGTGGTTTGTTACGATTGAAGCGCAATTCAAGATTGCTGGAATCTCAACTGATGATACCAAATTCAACTACCTCATTGCACAATTAGTTCCGAAATTCCTAGAAAATATCTGGAATATCATAAAAAATGACTCTGCCAATAAATATGCTGCCGCAAAAGACAGACTTTTGAACACTTTCAAAGAAAGTGAAAATCTTCGCATAAAACGACTGTTAACTGTATTAGAATTTATTATTTAACTGTATTAACCCAGTCAACTGTTACGTAAAATGCAAACATTGGGCGATACAAAGGATGTTTCAGACAAAGTGCTAAGGACTCTTTGGTTGGAAAAATTGCCTGATTCTGTAAAGAACATTATTGTTGTTAGTGATGAAGATCTTGAAAAATTAGCTCAGATGGCTGACAAAATCGTCGAGATGAATCCCCACGTGGAACTCGCCAAAATCAACAAAGAACCTAGCTATGCAGCTTTCTTGGATAAGATCTCCAGCTTGGAACAGCAAATTGCAAGCCTGCATGTCCACCAGCGATCGCGTAGTCGTACGCCTAATCGCCATTCTGACAGACACAGAAGTCGATCAAGGAAACGGTACGATCCCAATCAGGCCCGTAGCTAGGTGGGGGCCAGGTCGGGCAAAGCCCGACCTGCAAAAGATTTTGCCCGACCTAGCGTGAAACTTTACATCCCGATTAAAACAACGTTAAATATCTATTATTTTTTTAAATAATTTTTTGTCTAATCTAGTGTGAGACTGGACATTCTGATCACTTTATCAGCCACTATTGCACTTTAAATTCCCAATTTTTTCCCATCTTCTTGCCAGATCTAAGCAAAGAGGACCCCCCCCCTCCCCTCCTCCTCCTCCCAATTTCCTTTTTAAACTGGAAACAAAACCAGAAAAATTTTCATCTATAAACCTTCTTTTTTCTCTATTTCTTTAACAGACAACAGACCTGTCGGGCATTGTCACGTAGGACATTCCTCGCTTTGTTGCTTTGTAGAAATTACACCGTACCGCAGGATATTCCTGCCCGTACCGACCCAGCAACAATTCTGTATTGACTGACTCCATAAAGCTTACTTTTTTTGTAGAATTGTCACCATGTGAAATTTATCTTAAGAAAGTTGAAACCAAAGGCTTCTGAATCTGAAAATAAAGCGAAACAGCCTAAAATAATGTTTTTGAATTTGTCGTACATGACAAGTTTGCTGCTTCTTTCATGGAACTAGTTCCAATTACATGAAACAGATTGTTATGTTTACTTGTTTGCTTTGGGAAGAGGGGACTAATGTCTTTCATTCTTCTGATCTTTCCTTTCCTTACATATTAGTGAATGATAAAAATTTGTGAAACCTATGTCACAATAAAAAAATTAGGAGGAGTTTTTCAGCGTAAAGAAGAAATGGAATTGCAATGAAAATATCATCTTTAACCAATAGAATATAAAATTTGTTTTAATTAAATGATATAAATTTAATTTATAAATAAGAAATTTACAGAATTATCTGTGAATTGTTTTTAATATACATGTCTCTTAAGTTATATATATATATTTTTTTTTTTTCCCCATGGGTTTTACAAGTAGTGGTTAGTAGAGGGAATTATTACCGCGTTACACGTTTGAATGTATTTCACTTTAAATAACTTTCATGTAACATAACTTAAATAACTTTTCACCTTAACGTATACAAAATCTTCAAGGAACGAAATAATATCAATCAATAATAAATCAAGGAACAAAAAGAAAAATGTAACGATATGATATTGTTAAGTTGTTAAGTATACTTAGATTTTATAAAATGTTTTATTTCGCGTAAAATATATTCTTTAAAGGAATTTATTTGCAGATATCGAAATAATATGATAAAAGTAGCTTAAAAAAGTTCATACCTTTGCTTACGGCTTGAAAATATTTATAATAATGAACAAGATTAGCAAATTAAATCCATCATAGGCGCCGACTTACAAGGCCATAGAAATTCTCTGGAAATTTTCACAGGACCATCGCCCCCCCCCCCCCCTGGAAATAAAAATTAATAGAAGGTCTGTCCCTTTATCTGTTCAATCTACTCTTCCCCGACGCCCCTTTTACAATATGTATAGCTCTTTTCAAAAAATATACGGCGATTGAAGAAATAGCGATGCTTTATAGGAAATGGACAGTGAAATAAATAAATTTAAAAATATTTTATATTTGCACAGACTCTTCGACACTAAACATTCTGCATAAATAGTGTTTATTATTATTTTTTTAATGTAGCAAGGAACAAACAAACAAATTGGAAATGTATGTTAAACGTGACAAATGAGGTGCGACCGTACTATAACTAGTTTTACAATGTAAAAAAATTATCTTTATTATTTCTGTGAAATGAATTATATCGTCTGTTACGAGCGAAATGAGCATGCTTTTTTTTTCTTATTAGTGATGCCACGTTTACAGATGCGAATTTTATTTCGACACCAGACAGCGCTGCAAAATTCAACATGAGATATTGCTTTACGAATGATTACCTCCATGGTTTAATATTTCTATGACTCATGATGAACGAATCTCTTGTGTTTATTTACTTTAATGGATTGAGATATTCGGCTATTAACCTAATTTCTACTGAAGTTATCTCAGAATCTATACATTTTTTAATGTAACTCATCTCTCAAGCAAACAATTTTTTTGAATGATCATTCTAAAAATGTAACTTTTATGCAATTTTATTCGAAGAAATAATGTTGAATAAAAATGATCGCTTGGCATATGAAAAAAGAAGTGGTTAGCAGGTTAGCCCGTATTTGTTTTCCTCAGTCACATGACTTGCGCTTTTATTATATAGATTACGTGTGATAGGATTTAATAGAATAAAGAAAACATTTTTAATATCTTTTTAAGTTGTGATTCGATTTTCACAAAATTTGAAATGACTCGACAAAATTTTATAACGATTCTATATATTAAATTTTAAACCATTCGGTTGGGTAGTTTTTGTTTTTTGCGGACGGACCAGACGACGACTATAGGTGCAACGCATTTATATAATTACGAACGCACCTAAACTGGGATTGTTTTGTCTGAAACTGAGACAGCACTAGGTTGTGCTAATTAGATCTTGAATAATCTATGTTTAATACTTTAAGCATAAATGATTCCGTGTTATTGTAGCAAGTGTTGATGCAGTGTAATTTACCATACAGTGTTAACAATATTTACATTAATTCTGTATTAATCTTAATAATCTGTCATAAAAATCCATTAAAAAAAATTATGAAAATATACTGCTTTTATGCTATTTTTTTCCATAATTTACGGCTTTTTCAGAACTCGACACAGAATAACAAATAACAACAGAAGCGTGAGAATTTTAAGACTATCTGTTTGAAAAACCAGAGCGCCCGTATGCAATTTTGAATTTTCTGCCTCTTACAAGTTCCTTTTAATATTATTATTTCTTCATTTTGTTTCATTTGTAATGCTTATAGTTAGGATTGCACGAAAAGTTTTTAACTTGACTTCAAGACTGATATTAAATCGCCTGTCACAAACAAAAGCCATCCAAGCAGCCGAATTGCTCAGCACCCTTTAGTACTTAAGTGTTTTTTTTACTTTGATTTTCTGACACATCACTGGACCACCTGTGGTGTGAAATTGTGTTACCCGTCCTCTGAAATATAAATAGAGAAGTAGTATGAACTATTTTCTGAAAGAAAGATTTTGACAATTTTACAATGGGACGATATAGGTAAAATTTGTCGCTCCTGTGATTGTGCCGACAGCGGGCCTGTGTTTGTGCAGGACCACCCAGATGTTTTTGTGTCCCGTTCAACGATTTCGAGGAATAGATTTAGTGACTCTTGAAAATCCGCTTTAACCGTTGTGGTTTCCAGATGCCAATCAGTTTTTGGTGACAGTGAAAAAAAAAAGGTTCTCGTTTTAAAAGTTGTATATATTATATTTGGATAAGTATGTACCTGTGAACGGAACGGATTACTTTATCTGTGAATACAAGTTATATTTGGAAATATGGATATCCGTTCATTTATGTATAAGAAGCGTCGACTAGAACAGAAAACAGAGATTCCTGTTCCTGAATATTGTGCAAATAGTAATGATAAAAATTCATTATCATTAACTGGACCTACTACAAGTAAACTAGATATTCTCGATCTCGATTTGCCTAAAAGAGACGAGCCAGTTCAACAAATTATTTTGAAGGAATTCCCACGAAAATATCAACGTTCTTTTCGAGATGCATGGTATAAGCAATTTGAATAGCTGGAGTATTCTGTTGCAAAGGACGCAGCATTCTGTTATGCATGTAGACATTTTAACCGGTTCGGATCCAAAGAAGCCGCATACACCGAATTTTAAAACTTGGAAAAATGCTTTAGACAATGGCTGCGGTTTTCCAAAACACGAAAAACAGAAGCTCACATCCAAGCCATGGCAAAGTGGAAAGAAAAACAGATTCGAGTTAATTCCTCTATATCTGTATCGACTTTAATCAATGAAAATGTATTGGAAAACATCGATGAAATGAAAATTAAAAAAAAAAATATTTTTTCATTATCGGTAAAGACATCCTCGTTACTTGTTCTATTCATTTTATTCATTCTGTTTTTTCTTTCTCATATCTTTATTGCGTGATGTAAATATAACGAAACATCATTTAATCTGGAGGCACGGCAGTGCCTCCGCCAAGTCGAGAGAGGACAGCCGTAAGCATACTTTTCTGGAAGCAACTCAGGGCACTTTTGACCCCCCCATATCTCCGCGCTGGAGTATCCCAAAAATTTTAAACTTCAATTATAGAGAGTATTTGGCCCACAGGACCAAAATTTAAAATTACAACTTTCTGTCTTTTCTAGTTCAGGCGATATATGAACTCAAACATTCGATTTTTTGTCACTTCTTACTCACTCGTTCACGCGTCATCAAAAAGATTGGGTAGATCCCTTAGCCCCAGAAACTTGACATTTGGAAAAAAGGTAGTGTTTAGGATACAAAGAAAGGAAAAATTATAAAATCCAGAAAATTCGAAAAAAAACATTCGAAAATTCAACAAATTCCATCAAAATTGAAAATTGAAAATAATACGATCTTGTAGTCTTGGAAGCTTAAGATTTGGTGTGAAGGTAGTGTTTAACATCCAGAAAAAGAAAACATCAAAAACACCAAAAAAATCGAAAGCAAAATTGAAAAAATCGAAGAAATTGAAAAAAACCGAAAATTTGAAGACAATCCGATTTTGTTGCGCTAGAAAATTCAAATTAGGAATAAAGGTAGTATTTAGGATACAGAAAAAGGAAAATTAAAAAAATCCAGAAAATTCGAAAAAAAAAATAAAAAAATTCGAAAAAAATTGAAAAAATGAAAATAATTTGATACGATAACGCTCGTATTTATAAATTAATTTGGACGAAACTAATTGTGTGTATTAAGCTCACCAATGCCTCGACCGAGTTCGTTGGCCTGCTTGGTCCGCCATCTTGAAACAAGATGGCGGCCACGGAAAATTTTAAAACTAAAATAAATATACAAAAAAGTTAAAAAATCAAGTTTATTTTTTAATTAGGTGTTAGGACTTGATACAAGGATTCCAGAGCATTTTTTGTTTTACCTCTATCTTAAAAATTGGCTGAGATAGAGCAGTTTAAAATTCTAGGGTGGCTGACATTTTGAAACAAAACAGCACATTACAAAAAACCAACGATAAATTTATGGTCAATAATGGTCAAGCAGGTGCAATCCCGAATGAATACTCCGTGTTATTATAACTGTAACTTTGACTTCGAAATTTTGATACGTTGCATTTTCTATTTGTTGATATTTTTGAACTATGATTTACGCTAAGTGAAATGTTGTTGTTGAAGAGGGATTTTCCATGTAAATCCGAAACGTCCAATTTTCATATGTTTTTAATGTTTTATGAAAGTGTATTGTAATGTCTGTAATTTTAATGATTTTAATATAAATTTATAAGTTTTAGTGAACGCGATTTCTCGAAAATTATTTTCTTTCATTGTTGTAATCATTTTCTCAATCATACGCATAAAACTATATATTCATATCCATTAGCGCCAAATTCTCGCCAAACTTGGCGACAATTGGCGAAATCTCGCCAAATTTGGCGACAAAAATAAGACTTCATAAATGAAGCCAACTTGGCTATAGCTCAATAATTTGGCGAATTTCTTATTCAAATTCAGTGTAAACGAATCTTTTGTAAACGGTTTCTTTGCATTTTAACTTGCTGTTTTCGAGTAACATTAGCTAAAATTTTAAAACGAAGATATAGGAAAGCTACCTTTTCCTGCCGGTACAGGCCGAAGGACTTTTTTATGAGTTGTCGGATGCAATCTATGTTTTGCATTAAATAAAGTAAAACATTGAAAAACAAATCCCACAGGATGGGGATAGTTTGTTTTAGATAGATTTTAAGATAATTGTCCTATTAGCTAGTACACCTTCCGTTATTGTTTTGTGTTATTTTCCCCGGATTATGCTTTTCTTTTCTTTTGTTTACGAATTTTGTAATAGAAAAGTTCCGCTATAGACTGGCTACGTTATAGACCTTTTTTTTATAGACAGGTTCATTTTCTTTCACAGGCTATACTCTATTTAATTTATATATGAAATATTTGTTGTTAAAAGATGTTGGTCGCACAAAAATTTTCACATCTCTCCCTCCCTCCCGACATTACTGGTTGGTTATGGCTTGATAGTCCTTTCTAAATAAAATCATGGTGATTCTAAGATTCCCTTGATTTATCTCTAAATTGAACATAAACAATCCTAAGAAAACGGATCAATGAATTACTATATTGGCATGAGGAAATTTAGTTGCAGAAAAATGGAGCATATACAGTGTCTCACATAAGTGATGGGACACTTGTGCTTTACAAAAGGAAACTAATCAAATAAATTAAAAAAAGCATGTACACATTTTTTTGTGGGTGTGTTTCATACTTAAATTTATGTAATATAATTGTATCCATGACAACGTCCATTTAACTGTAACCGCTCGTGCCCGTTCTGTCTTCTGTTCTTGTTTGTGTGTAACTTGTCCTCATTAAACGTATATATGTTAACAAATGTAAATGCGTATTAATTTCAACATATATCGTCACATGGTGTCAGAAGTTGTGTCAAAAAGTAATATTTACTTTAAATTTCGTTAACGACAACCTAAATTAAATACAAATGGGTGAAAACGGGATACGTCCTCCAAAACCATTACTTATGGCGGATTCCAAAGAAAAATGGGAAGATTGGATTCAAAGTTTTGATTGGTATGCTGCTGCCGTTCAACTTGACAAGAAAGAGAAAAAAGTTCAAGTTGCGACATTTATGGCCGTTATTGGAAGAGAAGCACAACAAATCTATAAAACCTTCAGTTTAAGTACCGATCAACAAGAAGATTTGGAGATTATTAGAGGTAAGTTCACAGAATATTTCACTCCTAAAGTCAATTATACTTTTGAACGTTACAAATTCAACCAGATTAAACAAAAGCAGGATGAAGCTTTTAAAGATTTTTTAACAAGGCTTAAAATACAAGCTTCTAGATGTAAGCTAGGAATTATGGAGGAGGAATTAATTCGCGATAGAATTGTTGTCGGAATTGAAAATAATGACGTTCGGGAAAAGCTTTTAAGCGATGCTGAGTTAAGCTTAGATAAAACTGTGCAGATTTGTCTTGCTTCTGAAAGTGCTGCACAGCAATTGAAAAATATTTCTGATGATAATAAACCCATAATTTCTACAATATCGAAGAAATTTACTCAGTCGCATAAAAATGTTCCTTCGAAAGATAAGCCTAATTCTAATACCAAATTCTCTAAAATGATAAACGATTGTAGAAATTGTGGTAATACACATAAAATTAATGATTGCCCCGCTTTTGGCAAAAAATGTAAAATTTGCCAAAGGCAAAACCATTTCGCAAAAAAATGTAGATCCAGAAACCAGAAAAAATACAGAGTGCAAGATATTGAAAATGTAGATACGATTACGGATGATAGTTTTCTGATAGCAAGTATCGACGCTAATAAATCAGATTGGTGCGAGACTGTCATAATTAACAATAAAGCTATTCCAATGAAACTTGATACCGGTGCCCAGTGCAATGTCATACCATTTCGCTTAGCAGAGGAATTATGTCTAATAATAAAACCTACAAATGTCCGTAAACTCCTCTCATATTCTGGTCATGCTATTGAGGTGGCAGGAGAATCTATTGTTCACTGTCAAATTAAAGATAAGCATATACAGCTTAAATTAATAATTGCACATGGAGGAATTAGTCCAATCCTAGGTCGATTAACCTGCATGGAGGCCGGATTAATTCAAAGAATTGAAGTAGTTAATTTACTGCAAGATGAATTTCAAGACCTGTTTCAAGGAATGGGATGTATAAAAAATTTCGAATATACAGCAGATTTTTCCACAGAGTGTCCCCAAACTGACATTAAGCCCCCCAGAAGAATTCCATTTTCTCTTCGACCGTTAGTAAAGAAGGAACTTGACAAAATGGTCCAGGATAAAATTATAAAGAAAGTAGAGGAACCAACACCCATAGCTAGTCCAATGGTCGTAGCAAAACAAAAAGGAAAAATAAGGATTTGCATCGATCCGTCGGAAGTTAATAAAATTCTGCTGCGAAGGCATTATCCTTTAAAAACGCTTGAAGAAGTCACTGCTAATGTGAAAGGCTCCAAATACTTCACAAAATTAGATCTGAAGAAAGGCTTCTGGCAACTAAGAGTTTCACCCGCCACACAACCTTTTTTCACGTTCACAACACCCTGGGGAAGATATTCTTTTCTGAGAGTCCCGTTTGGCATAAAGACAGCTCCAGAAATATTTCAAAATCATATGACTAAAATTCTACAAGGCATTCCAGGTGTTGAAAATTCAATGGACGATATATTGATTTATGCGCCTGATATTAATACTCTTCGATCAAATACTCGATTAGTCCTACAAGCATTAAGAAATGCTGGAGCAAAACTAAATAAAGACAAATGTGAATTTGAAGTTCAGAAAGTTAAATATTTAGGACATATCCTCTCTGGTGATGGTATCATGATCGATCCTGAGAAAGTTGAAACCATAGATAGAATTAAAGCACCAACTAGCAAAAAAGAGCTACAAAGATTACTTGGCATGATTCAGTACCTACACAAGTTCATCCCTAATCTCTCAGACAAAACACATAATATGAGATTGTTATTGAAGAAAAATGAAGAGTGGAATTGGAATAAGGAATTAGATAAAGAATTAGCTGAAATCAAGAAATTATTGAAGGAAGCTCCGTCACTTAAATACTATAATCCCAACAAAAGTATTACAATTTCAGTGGATGCTAGTTCCTTCGCATTAGGTGCGGTACTGCTCCAAGAAGGAAGACCGATAGCATTCTCATCCACAGCGATGAATGACGCCCAAAGATCTTATCCCCAGATAGAAAAGGAAGCCCTGGCAATGAAATTCGGATGCCAAAAATTTCATCAATATATATATGGAAATGAAGTAACCATTGAGACGGATCACAAACCTTTAGAATCTATTTTTAAGAAACAAATAGATCGAATTCCACCACGACTCCGTAAAATCTTCTTAGAGGTTCAGCAGTATGCGCCAAGAGTTTGTTATAAGAGAGGTAAGGAAATGTATGTAGCTGACTTGCTGAGCAGAGACTGTCATAATGAAGATTTGTTACAGGAGAGTAACTACCAAATTCTCTTTTCAATTCCAACCACAGACGTAGGGTTTAAAATTTTACAAGATCTCACAAATACGGATCCAGATCTAATACAACTGAAACATTTCATTTTTACTGGTTGGCCCAAAAACAAAGATGTAGTTCCAGATTCGTGTAAGAAGTACTTACCATTCTTGGATGAACTATCGATTCAAAAAGATGTAATTTTAAAGGGATTAACGATAATTATACCCGAAGGATACAGACGACGTGCATTGGAGAATCTTCATAAAGGTCACTTAGGCATTACAAGTTGTCTTAGAAGAGCTCGTGAGTGTATGTTTTGGCCAGGAATGTCTGGAGATATAATTTCGATGATCGAAAATTGTGTAGTTTGCCAGAAAACTCAGAAGAATCCTCCGAGAGAACCATTAATTTCTAAGGAGATCCCTAAACTACCATGGGAAATTCTTGCATCTGATGTATTTACCTATCAGGATGTTGACTATCTACTTATTACAGATAGTTACTCTGGTTTCATTGATTTCAAACCATTGAAAGATTTATCTAGTAAGTCTACAATACAAATCCTCAAAGACTGGTTTAGTGTCCATGGAATTCCTAGAATTTTAGAAACTGACAATGCTAAAAATTATGATTCTTCTGAATTTAAGGAATTTGCTGAAGAATGGATGTTTACCCGTCAAACTTCAAGTCCCCTCTATCCAAAAGGCAATGGTCTAGCAGAGAGAGCTGTCCAAACAGCGAAGAATTTGCTAAGAAAATGTAAGATATCAGGTCAAGATATACAATTAGCATTACTAAATTTGAGAAATACGCCAAGAGAAAATTTAGGATCACCAGCTCAACGTCTCTTCAGTAGACGCATGCGCACTACAGTTCCAGTTGCTGAAGAATTGCTAAAGCCTAAACTTATGACCCAAACTACAGAACATCTAGCGGATGCTAGATTAAAGCAAAAATACTACCATGATCTTCATACTAAACCATCATTAAGCGCTCCATTACAACCAAACCAAAATGTGATGCTGAAACAAGCACCAAGGAATTGGATACCAGCAACAATAACATCTCAAGCTGCTCCTAGATCATACAATGTGCTGACTCCTAAAGGTGAATATAGAAGGAACACTATCCAAATCAAGCCAACTAAGTTGAAGTTCCAAATTGAAAGGAAAAGGAAGTTACCGTTAGAAATTGACCATCAACCTTCTAGTGCTGATAACAATTCCAACGTATCTCCGGCGAAAAATCTAAATGTGTCTGCCCCCAGCGTTACTGACAAGAAACCCATCGTTACCAGGTCTGGAAGAGTCGTAAAACCAATAAAGAGACTTGATCTTTAACATAATTCAAATAGAACTTAAATAACATTTTGAAAGGGGAGATGTAATATAATTGTATCCATGACAACGTCCATTTAACTGTAACCGCTCGTGCCCGTTCTGTCTTCTGTTCTTGTTTGTGTGTAACTTGTCCTCATTAAACGTATATATGTTAACAAATGTAAATGCGTATTAATTTCAACATATATCGTCACAGTAAAGATTATTACATAACATACATTTTGTCAAAATATTAAAATATTAATTTAATAAAAATACAAATGTTTAGAACGGAGCAAAAAATAGCTCACATAAGTGATGGGACACCATTATATATGCAACAAAAATCGTCTGAAATAAGCAATAAAAATATTTTTTGGGGTTTTATTTTTACTTAAAAGCAATTGGCAATAATTTATAAAATCGTCTGCAGTATTTCTCTCCAGTTTGTTTTGGAATTTTTGTGTTTTTTAGCTCTGTGTAGCCATGAATGCTAAACGAAAAGAAACTTCGCCTGAAATTCGAAAATTAGTTATTAATTTGCATATTGAACGTGGAAAATCTATTAGAAAAACTGCTGAAACAGTTAACTTGAGTCGTTCAACAGTTTTCAATATCATTAAACGATATAAAAAGAATCATATGATTCAGGATAAAAGAAGACCTGGCCGACCATCAAAGCTATCCAATGGAATAAAGTGAATTATCGTTCGAAATATTAAAAAAAATCCAAGAATTAGTGCTTCAAAAGTTGCTTCTGATTTACAAGCATTATATGGAATAATTGTTAATCCTGAGACTATTAGAAGGGTAATTCGATCTGCTGGATATCACGGTAGAGTATCCAGGAAAAAATTCTTCGTAAGTGAAAAGAATAGAAAACTCAGACTAGCTTTCGCAAAATCCAACATAAATAAGAATTCTGATTACTGGAATAAAGTTATATTTGCTGATGAGAGTAAATTTAATATAGTATTTGGTTCTGACAGTAGAATCTTGGTGTGGAGAAAACCCAGGGAAGAATTTCGCAAACAGAACTTGGTACCAACAGTAAAACATGGTGGAGGAGGAGTTATGGTATGGGGGTGTATGTCGTCCGCTGGAGTTGGTAATCTTGTTTTTATTGACAGTATAATGGATCAGTACAAGTATATTGATATTTTAAAGCAAAATTTGAAATCTTCAGCACGAAAATTGAACCTTCATAACGATTTTAAATTCTACCAGGACAATGACCCCAAGCACACTGCTCTGAACGTTAGATTCTGGCTGCTATATAACTGTCCTGAAATAATAAAAACACCACCACAATCTCCAGACTTAAATCCCATAGAGAATATTTGGCAAGAATTGGAATCAAGAATTCGCAAACACACCATTTCTTCAAAACAACAACTAAAATCGGTGCTTCAAGAAGAATGGGGTAAAATCACTCCAGAAATCACAAAAAAATTAGTCGAATCCATCCCAAAAAGATTAAATCATGTTTTAAAAGTAAAAGGAAATCCAACAAAATATTAAAACCTTTTAAAAAGTAAAATTTTTGGATAAATATTTGATGGAAAAGTAAGTGTCCCATCACTTATGTGAGCCATTTTTTGCTCCGTTCTGAACAATTGTATTTTTACTAAATTAATATTTTAATATTTTGACAAAATGTATGTTATGTAATAATTGTTACTAACTTTAAATATGAAACACACCCAAAAAATTTTTGCACATGTTTGTTTATTTATTTTATTGCAGTTTCTTTTTATAAAGCACAAGTGTCCCATCACTTTTGTGAGACACTGTAGCTAACATTAAGTCTAATAGGAAAACCACAGCCTTGGCAAGATTGTATTAACAAGAAACCATCCAAATACATTTTTATGAAAGTAATATAATTTTCCCCTCGAATCTATACAAACCATGTATTATAAGAAAAACCGGTACTTCTCTATTATCCCGTCGACCACTTTTCATAACAAAAAACATCGCCAAACTGTAAGATTAAACGCCAAAAATGCAGTCCCATTTACTTGATGTCAGAAGCATTACACGTGTTTGTTATGTCATCAAGTGGTTTTTAATTCGACATTTGCGTGTATTTTTCATTATGTTTTACTGATTTATTAGTTATTTCCTTAATAAAATAACAATTGTGCCCTTAAATTCTTACATTATATTTATTTATTTATTTTGATACTATAATGGCAAAGTTCTCCCGTTTATTTGGCGTTACAGTTTGGCGATAGCTTTTTGTTATGAAAAGTGGTCGATGGGATAATAGAGAAGTACCGAAAAACCATAGAGTTTGTAACACGTAAAAATACAATGTGTAAACGATAAACATAATTTAATTTATGAAAATTGTGGCTCGATGTACTCCATGGTTACAAATATGGAAATAAACATCCAAGTACAAATAAAAAATAACGTGCGTAGTTTTAATCAGTATGTGAAAAATTAAATGATATCGTTTCAAATAATAACTTCATTAGACCGTGCAATTATATAATCTGGAGGCACGGCAGTGCCTCCGCCAAGTCGAGAGAGGACATCCGTAAGCATACTTTACTGGAAGCAACTCAGGGCACTTTTGACCACCCCCCACCCCCCCATATCTCCGCGCTGGAGTATTCAAAAAATTTGAAACTTCGTTTTTCTAGAGTATTTGGCACACAGGACCAAAATTTAAAATTACAACTTTCTGTCTTTTCTAGTTCAGACGATATATGAACTCAAACATTCGATTTTTTGTCACTCACTCACTCGTTCACGCGTCATCAAAAAGATTAGGTAGATCCCGTAGTCCTAGAAACTTGACATTTGGAAAAACGGTAATGTTTAGGATACAAAGAAAGGAAAAATAATAAAATACGGAAAATTCGAAAAAAAAAAACATTCGAAATTTCAGCAAATTCCATCAAAATTGAAAATTGAAAATAATACGATCTTGTAGTCTTAGAAACTTAAGATTCGGTGTGAAGGTAGTGTTTAGTATCCAGAAAAAGAAAACATCAAAAACACCAAAAAAATCGAAAGCAAAATTGAAAAAATCGAAAAATAAAAAAAAATCGAAAATTTTCAAATAATCCGATTTTGTTGCGCTAGAAACTTGGAATTCGGAATAAAGGAAGTATTTAGGATGCAAAATAAGGAAAAATTAAAAATTCCGGAAAATTCGAAAAAAAAATTCAAAAATTCGAAAAATTCGCAAAAAATTAAAATAATTAAAATAATTTGATTGTTTAGCCTTAGAAGCTTAAAATTCGCATTAAAGATAGTGTTTAGGATTCAGAATAAGTTAAAATAAAAAACGCAATAAAATTCGAAAATAAAATAAAAAAATCGAAAAAATCGAAAAATAAGGAAAATTTGAAAATAATTCGATTTTATAGCGCTAGAAACTTGAAATTTGGAATGAAGATAATATTTAAGATACTAAATAAGGAAAAATTAAAAAATATGGATAATTAAAAAAATACCCATAAATTAGTGCAGACGATATATGAACTCAAAGTTTCGATTTTTTGTCACTCACACACTCACTCCATCTCGCCTCATCAAAAAGAATGGGTAGATCCCGCAGCCACAGAAACTTAAAATTTGGAATAAAGCTAGTGTTTCGGATACAAAGAAAGAAAAAATTATAAAATCCGAAAAAAAAAAATTCGAAAATTTAAAAAAATCGAACAAAATTGAAAACTGAAAATAACACGATCTTGTAGTCTTAAAAACTTAAAATTTGGTTTGAAGGTAGTGTCAAAATTCAGAAAAATAAAACGTCAAAAACACAAATTTTTTTAAAAAATAAAATCGAAAAATCGATAAAAATCGAAAAATTTCAAATAATTCAATTTTGTTGCGCTAGAAACTTGGAATTCGGAATAAAGGTAATATTTAGGATGCAAAATAAGAAAAAATTAAGAAATCCAGAAAATTCGTAAAATTCGAAAAATTCGAAAAAATTAAAAAAAAATTTAGAATAATTTGATCTTTTAGCCTTAGAAACTTAAAATTCGCGGTAAAGATAGTGTTTAGGATTCAGAATAAGTTAAAATAAAAACGCAATAAAATTGGAAAATAAAATGAAAAAATCGAAAAATAAGGAAATTTTGAAAATAATTCGATTTCATATAGCGCTAGAAACTTGAAATTTGGAATAAAGGTAATATTTAAGATACTAAATAAGGAAACATTAAAAAATATGGATAATTAAAAAAAAATCGAAAATTTAAAAAAATAAAATAAATAAATAAAAAATAGAAAGAAAGAAAAGGAGATAAATTGAAAATAATATGATCTCGTAGTCTTAGAAACTGAAAATTTGCTGTAAAGATAGTGTTTAGGAATCAGAAAAAGAAAAAATTAAAAACACAACAAAAATTGAAAATAAAATAAAAAAATCGAAAAAAAAAACGAAAATTTTAAAATAATTCGATTTTGTAAAGCTAGAAACTTAAAATTTGGATTAAAGGTAGTATTTAGGATACAAAAAAAGAAATAAATAAAAAATCTGTAAAATTCGAAAAAAAAATTAGAAAAATTGAAAAAAATTCGATTTTGTAGCTTTAGAACTTAAAATTCGGCGAAAACTTATTGTTTAGGATAGAGAAAAAGGAAACATTAAATCACAATAAATTCGAAAATAGAATAAAAAACTCGAAAATAATCGGAAATTTCAAAATAATTCGATTTTGTAGCGCTAGAAACTTGAAATTTGTAAGAAAGATACAAAATAAGAAAAAATTAAAAAATCCAGAAAATTATAGAAAAAAAATTCGAAAAAATAAAAAATTGGGAATAATTTTATCTTGTAGTCTTAGAAACTTAAAACTTGGTGTAAAGGTAGTATTTACTATTCAATAAAAGGAACAATTAAAATATTCGTTAAATTCGAAAATAAAATCGAAAAATCGAAATATCTTTAAGAAATCGAAAATTCGAAAACAATTTGATTTTGTACTGCTAGAAACATTAGTTTTAAGATAATTGTCCTATTAGCTAGTACAACGCTCCTAATTGTTTTATTTTATTTCTCCCGGATTATGGTTTTCTTTTCTTTCGTTTACGAATTTCGTTATAGAAAAGTTCCGCTATAGACTGGCTACGATATAGGCGATTTCTTTATAGACAGGTTTGTTTTCTTTCACAGGTACTCTATTTACTTCACATATGAAATATGGATTGTTAAATGATGTTAGCCCCACAAAAATTTTCACAGCTCCCCCCCCCCCCCCCCCCCCGATATTACTGGCTGGTTATGGCTTGATAGTCTTTTCTAAATAAAATCATGATTCACTTGATAAGATTCACTTGATTTATCTCTAAATTGAACCTAAATGATCCTAAGAAGACGGATCAAATAATTACTATATTGGCATGACAATCAGGTAACTTAGAATTAAAATCGAAAAATCAATAAATTTATAAAAAGTCGAAAATTTGAAAATAATTCGATTTTATAGTCCTAGAAGCTTGACATTTGGCAGAAAGGCAAGGTTTAGTAACACAAAGTAAAGAAAAATTAAGAAATCCGTAAATAATAAAAAAAAGACTAAAAAAAAAAACGAAAAAAAAACATCGAAAAAAGGAATATAGTTTGATTTATTGGAAATTTCCGGAAATTTTAATTTTGGCTTTCTTTGTATACTAAAAAGTTCTTTTATGTTAAATATCAAGTGTTGCGAGTAATATCTCAGATGGATAGCACCTATCCTGGAAGCAATTGAGAGTACTTTTGACACTCCCCCTCCCATAACTTAGTGCTTGCCTAGGAACCTGAAATCTCTTTTTATCTACAGTACTTTGCAAACGAAACTAAAGCTTCAAATTTTTTATACCTGTAAATAATAGGGACAGAGTGTGGGCTTAGCGAAAATCAGTGGATGATCTCCAAAAAGAACCCAAAATCAAGAAAAGCAGGATTACTTACAAAAAGAAGTGAAATCTCATCAAAAAGTCACCTGTAAAAAAAGCAGCCAAGTCTCGTAACTCATTTACCGTAAAAAGTACTGAGATCGTATAAAGCCAAGTTTAACTATCTTATTAACTCTGAAATTTTCATTCACAAATCACTCCTAGTCTCTACATCTTTAGTTAATTATTATTTTGTGACTTGGCAATTACGCAGCACAGGAAAGTTATTACACCTTACTATGTCATGGGATGGGATGGGATAATTTAACTAAAGCAAATTATATACGCACAGGGAAGTTATTACACTTTAATACGTTATAGTATTATTTGATTAAGACTAACTATATACAACACATTCTCGTGCTACGTAATTGCCAAGTCACAAAATAATAATTAACTAAAGATGTAGAGACTAGGAGTGATTTGTGAATGAAAATTTCAGAGTTAATAAGATAGTTAAACTTGGCTTTATACGATCTCAGTACTTTTTACGGTAAATGAGTTACGAGACTTGGCTGCTTTTTTTACAGGTGACTTTTTGATGAGATAAACTGTACTTGAATGCATTTATTAATATAAACGAACATAAAACCTACATAAGTTTAAATTACTTAATTAAAAGGAAACAACTTATTTACGTTATGTAAATATTTTATTTATGTGTCTTTGATATATTTTTATTGTGTCTTGGAACAAACATTAAAAATTTCATTCTGGCTTTGGTGAGATCTTACGTTTTAAATGAGAAAAAAATTACATTAAAAGTACAGTACATATTTTTCAAGGTATAAGAGACGTGAAAAAAAAAATTAAGAAATAATCTGCCCCGCCTGAAAAAATATTTGCCCCACCTAGAAGTAAGGTCTAGCTACGGGCCTGATCCCAATGGGAGATTTTGCTATTTTCACTTCAAGTTTGGTTAAGAAATGTCTTCCAGTAAAATGTAAACAACCTTGTAGTTGGCAACAATCGGAAAACTCCTCACAGCAGTAGAGTCAGCGGCAAGTCCTGCTGCAACAAAAATAGATTGCCGCAAGTACAGATTATTTGTTAAAGACAAACAAATTGGTGTTCGTTTTTTAGTGGACAGTGGTGCTGATGTCTCGTTGATTCCGGAAAATATTAAAGCAGAGCAGCCATGCTCATATGTATTATATGCCGCTAACGGTACACAAATCCCAACGTATGGCATTAAAACTCTTACATTAGATTTGGGATTAAGACGTGCATTTCAATGGCCTTTTATTGTGGCCAAGGTGAGTAAAGGCATCATTGGTGCTGATTTCTTACATCAATTTCATTTACTAATTGATATTCATAAACAAAAATTAATTGATGGTATAACTCAGTTGTAAGTGAAAAGTGAAATCTTAACCATTTCTGATGAATATCGTATTAGCACATTTGATCGTGCATCCCAATTTAGTGATTTATTAAATTTGTATCCAGTTATAACAAAACCAAATATTTTAAATAAATCAGTTAAACATGATGTTAGACATTATATCCAAACTAAAGGTCAACCAGTGCATTCTAGAGCTCGACAATTGAATCCTGAAAAGCTTGCATTAGCCAAACAGGAATTTCAATTTATGCTTGCTAATAACATAATTCGACCTTCTAAATCTCAGTGGGCCAGCCCTCTGCACTTAGTAAACAAAAAGAATGGTACCTTAAGACCTTGTGGTGATTATAGAAAATTAAATGATCAAACTATACCAGACAGATATCCCATACCCAGAATTGAAGATTTCCACCTCATCTTAAAAGATAAAATTATTTTTTTCCAAAATTGATCTCATTAAAGCCTATTATCAGATCCCTATTGCTGAAGAAGACAAACCCAAAACTGCCATAATTACTCCATTTGGGTTGTATGAATTTAATGCTATGAGTTTTGGTTTGCGCAATGCTCCAGCTACATTTCAGAGGTTCATTAATGAGGTTTTTTATGGCTTGGATTTTCTATTTCCATACTTGGACGATGTATTAGTAGCTTCATGCTCAGAAGCTGAACATAAAGAGCATCTAAAAATTGTCTTTGAGAGATTGAACAACTATGGTCTTCGCATTAATGTCTCTAAATCCATAATGGGAGTTGACCAAGTTGAATTTTTGGGATACTTCATCACTGCGAAAGGTTCCTCGCCTCTTCCCGCCAAAGTTCAAGTAATTCTGGATTATAAGTTACCTGAAACCCTCCATGGTTTCCCTGGAGGAAACCCTCCAGCAAAAACTCAAGCACTGCTCCATGAAATGCTGAAAGGTGCAAAGAAAAAGGATCGGAGAAAAGTCCCTTGGACTGATGAAAGTATTCAACAATTTGAAAAATGCAAAACTGATCTAGCTAATGCTGCACTTTTATGTTTTCCAAAGCCTGGACTCCCATTATCTTTATGCACAGATGCTTCTGATTGGGCGATAGGTTCAGTATTAGAACAGTTTGAAGATGACATGTGGAAGCCAATTGCATTCTACTCAAAAAAGCTTAATGAAACTCAAAAAGGGTACAGTACATATGACCGTGAATTATTGGGAATCTACCTTTCCATCAAACATTTCAAATATCTGTTAGAAGGTAGAGAATTTACAATTTGGACAGACCACAAGCCATTAATATTTGCATTCAAGCAGAAAAACGAGATAGCTTCTCCAAGACAGTTGCGCCAGCTCCAGTACATTTCTGAGTTTACTACTGACATCCAACACCTTAGTGGTAAAGATAATGTTGTTGCTGACACCTTGTCAAGAATTGAAACAGTTTCTGTTGCCGATTACGATCAAATTGCTCATGAGCAGAGTAATGATACAGAATTCCAGAAGTTATGTTCCAGTAACACATCTCTCGATTTTAAACCTTATACCCTTGCATCTGGAAAAACTCTATGGTGTGATATATCCCACAGCAAGATTCGTCCATACATTCCTCCTAAGTACAGGAGAGAAGTTTTTAATCAAATCCATGGCTTGTCGCATCCAGGCACAAAATCTACTATTAAAGAGATGACTGCCAGGTTCATTTGGCCAGGAATTAATAAGGAAGTGAAAGAATGGGCTCAAACTTGCATAAATTGTCAAAAGACCAAAGTAAACAGACATACCAAATCTCAATTTTCTAATTACCAAGAACCAGATGAAAGATTTAATGTGGTTCATATTGATCTAATTGGACCCTTGCCTCCATCCAATGGACAGACCTACTGTCTAACATGTATTGACAGGTTTACTTGTTGGACAGAAGTTGTTCCTTTGCCAGAAATCAGTGCAGAAGCAGTGAGTAAAGCATTCTATGAACACTTGATCTGTAGATTTGGTGCACCAGGAACCATAATAACAAATCAAGGAAGACAATTCAAGTCCCAACTGCTCACAAACTTGGCAAACATTTGTGGCGCAAAGTTGCGAACATCAACACCATACCATCCACAATGCCAGGGCAAAGTTGAAAGGTTCCACAGAACTCTGAAAACAGCCATTAAAGTACACAATAATGCAAGATGGACAGAGATTTTGCCAACAGTGCTTCTCGGACTCAGATCTGTGATCAAAAGCGGTACAAATCATTCTGTAGCACAAATGGTCTATGGAACAAATATTAGACTGCCAGCTGAATTTTTTGATGAACCTACTGTTCACATAGATCCTGATACCTTTGTAACTAACCTACAAAGTTATATGAGCCAACTAAAACCAATGCCATCAAAACAGGCCACACAAAATACAATATTTGTCCATAAAAATCTGAATTCCTGCTCACATGTGTTTCTTCGAGTGGACAGAGTGAAAAACCTCTTGAGCCATCCTATCAAGAACCCTTCTTTGTAGTTAAAAAATTCGACAAATATTTTACTCTATTCATAAAAGATAAACATATAAATATCCCAATTGACCGGCTGAAGCCAGCTTATATGTTAACCTGTGATAATACTCCAGAATTATTATGTAACAACAATACCATTGATCAAAGTATGAACTTGCATACCCCACAGGTCATCCCTGATGAAAAAACATCTGCTACTACACGTTGTGGTAGGAGAATTAATATGCCAGTTCGGTTTAAGGACTGAGTTCATTTTTTATTACTGTTCATTTTATTTTTTTACTGATTTCTTTGTAATGTGTAAACTTTTGTCGAGTTTATTTACTTCATTTTATCATGTAATTCCTTCTTTCTTTTCTTTATTTTTAGTGTGTTCAACTATTTGTAAGCTAGCATGATATGAAATATTTAATAATTGAGTAAATTGTTTCTAATTTTAATAACTAATTAATATTTATAATCTCATATATTTCAGAAAGTTTTCTTTTACATGAGATTATTTAAATTTACTATAAGAAATTACTCTGAATAATTACAATGCTATTAATAATTATTATCATTTCAATTGCTGAATTTTATTATTTATATATCATTATTATTATTGTTTGATAAAATTAAAGAGAATATCCTACTAAATTATTAATGTATTCATGCTAAATTATTAATGTGTATTGTGTAATGTATCTGATTATTTTACGTAAAATTTAAATTAACTTATTTAAGGCATTATTTTAATGTTTAACTCTGTATTTCCTACCATGATTTGTAAAATCGTAACTTAGTTACTGGTAGGGGAGTAATGTCAGGTCATAATATACCGACAGATGGCGACTCTGTACATAATGAAAACAAGCTACGCATGTCGCATCGCAAGTAGTAAATTTTGAAATAATATTTATAATTGCATATAAAATATTTAAAATAATTCTTTGCTAATATAATAATTTAAAATAAATTACTTTAACTTAAAATGTATTTTTAAATCTCCAGAATAGTTTTTGTAAATTAATTTGTATTTTAACATTTCATTTGTTTAACCATGTGAATATTGTATGTTTTCACTGTAACTGTATCTTCAGTGGAGATAGCGTGGTTGTTTTCAATAAAGCTAGCTTGCTCGGCGTTCTCGCTCGAATACGTGTTTTCAAATGGTTTGCAATGATGTTATTATTTTAATATTTTCCTTAATAATATCAGATAAAAATCTGAATAAATATTTTTTTGAGAGGATCGCAGAGTAAATGCGAATAGTGAACGTGTAAGCTGCATATGTTACAGCAGCAACACAGGTATATACGAAAAGCGAGGCTAACGAAAAAGACAGGCTACCGCGGTGCATTCCACTTATCTTTTTTACAGACTGCTAGAGTGACGTGATGCTCTTTTCGTACAGCTGCATTGGTGCATTCGAGCATCACGTGACTCCCGCGGTCGGTAAAACAGGATATGAGTAATAGCACCGCGGTACAGGCACGTAGCCAGGGAGGGGGATAAGGGGGCTGAACCCCCCCCCCCCCCCGAAAATTAAAAAAGATTTTGCAAAATTATCTTTAATGATAAAATCTGACAATGTTTTTGTTTTTATCTTCCGTTACATTAAACCTACGCACATTTCGTTTGAAAAAATATAAAATTATTCATTTACACTTACAGTAATCCTCGTTATATTGTTCATTCGGATATAGTGTTTTTTATTGGTATATACCACTAAGAATATAAGTTCTTAAAACACAATTTTGACTATCTTTATGCACAGTAAAATTCGATATGTGTAATTCTGTATTATTAATTTGACTAAGAAAAAGTAAGTGTAATATGCATATGGCATATACGTTAACTTTAGGAATCACAATGAAAACTTAGAGTGGTCAATGTTAAAATATTTTGTAGAAAAAGGAGTCAAAATCTTTAATAGCTATCTATAATGTAAATTCGTGTGAAAATTAATTATTTTAAAGAAAGTATCTTTGAAAATTGTGTTATAACTGTAAAAAGTTTTTTACTTAAAAAAAATAGTAGCAAGAAATATTGAAAAGGAATTTGTTCGATAAGAAAAAAAAATTGATAGGTCATCGAGAAATCGTCAAAGGTGCCATGGCGGCGTCCCCCAGGCTCTTCATTGAACAACTTAGCTTTAAATTGTTTTGTTTTTGTTTGCATATGAATATTAGAAAGAAAGTGTACTAAGAGTAGTCTGTTTGTCTGGGAAATTTTCTTTGTCTTTTGTAGAATTATCAACCTTAGGGATGGATACATCTATGTAGGGATTTTTTGGCAGTTTTTCACCGCTGCTTTTAGAGTAGATATAGGGACATTTTGAGCTGTGTGTAGGAGCATAATAAAAATTTAATTGGAAACGCCTGTCTTTTGATAGAGCATTGTTTAAGAGTGACAAAGCAATCACAAAAATGAAACGGTTAAAAAAAGTTCAGCCTACCATTGAATCATTATTTAATAAGAAGCTTAAAAGAAATGATGAAATTGGTAAGTAAGGCTTTATTATTATTATTATTGTTGTTGTTGTTGTTGTTATTGTTGTTATTGAAAAGAAATATTCTTTTTATTACGAACTTTGCTTTCTATTAACTTACAATTATGTTCTATATTGTGGCATTTGGTGGTATTCAAATATTCAGAGTCAATTTCCGTCTACTTTATTTTAACTTAGAGAATTAAAAATCTGAACATATATGTATTTTGGAGGGAAATGCATGAATTGGATATTTATTTTTAAAACTTTAAATCTTAAGGGGCCAAAAGGGGCACATAAAAAATTATTAGAATCGCCATATCATGAGGCAAATAAAAACAAGAACGAAAAATCATGCGTAAAATATAGATTATGTAACACTTTCTAAAACTTCCAAAATAATTTTAGAAATCCTTAAATTTTAACAAAGTGAAAGATGATATTTTGGAAAACGCATAAAATATTTAAACATTTCAAGAATTACCAACAATATTCGGAAAAAATATCCGAACTCTTTTATGCAACCCTGTATATGAACTATAGATTTGTATATACTACATAGGATGCTAAATTAAAGTTCGGTTAGGAAATTGCGTAGCACAGTTTAAAATTACCTTTCAAGAATTTCCCATCAATAAACGTAAATGTACTCGAGAACTTTTGTGCTGCCCTGTATGTGATCTATAGAATTTATTACACAACGTACTATACAAATAATGAGTTAAATTAAAAAATGTTCAGCAACTAAAAAAAAAAAAAAAAAAAAAAAAAAAAAAACACTTCCAGCAAATATTGCTAACAGACTGTACCGAATTCTTTTGTGTGTCCCTGTAAAGGAGCGATGAATATTATACAAAAAATATTCTATAGTAAAACTCTTGTATTGCTCCTTAGTGATATATATCAGTTTCAATATGTTTAAAATAGTGAAACATTGTTAAAATAAACCGCAAACGATTTTTCTCCATAGACCGTTATTTAAGGGAATTCTTTTGAGTGTCCCTGTAAAGGAACTATAAGTGCACACCATATTGCACACCGTTGCAGTCTCCCCCCCCCCTAAAAATGCTTCCGGTTTCCGAACCGGCTTGGAAACTAGAAGTGCTCTTGAAAGCAAAAATTGAACCGAAATCGAAAAAATACGAAATAACAATTTTTGACATGGACATCAAGTATCCTATGTAGGAATATACTTTAACTTGCTTTGTTTATTTTTTTTTTTGTAATTTACACTTTAAATTATGAAATTACTACTGTCTGATCAAAAATTTTTTTCCAAGATTGAGCCCCCCGCGAAGGGAAATTCTGGCTACGGGCCTGCCGCGGTAGCCTTTCTTTTTCGTTAGCCTCGTACGAAAAGAGCATCACGTCACTCTAGCGGTCTGTAACAAAAGATAAGTGGAATGCATCGCTGTAGCCTGTCTTTTTCGTTAGCCTCGAGCCACTCCATGTGACGTTGTAAACATCATGAATCGGCCTTGTATTTCGTTGGTTGCGAAATGAGTGAGGCATTTATCGCCAATAAGCAGTAGCTTGGCAATAGTGGCAGGTAGAGTTGCAACAGGGCTACACTACATACCGGGCTTGCTCATTCATTATGATGACGTCACAAAAGGTGGCTGACTAGGAGAAAAGACATACAGCGATTGGCACAAAACGATGGGCGCATTGCTTTGGACCAATCGCTGGTCGCGGTCAGCCACCATTTGTGACGTTTTGAGAGTGAATGAGCAAGCCCGGTATCTAGTGTTGCCTTGGTTGCAATGAACTGGTTTATTCCCAGGTTTATTTCCAATAGACCCTGTTTATTCCCAAAAGACCTGGTTTATTCCCAAAAACCCCGGTTTATTTCCAAAAAATCCGGTTTATTCCCAGGTTTAAACCGGGTTTATTCCAGTCTTTGCAACTCTAGTGGTAGGCTCGCCAAGAAACTTGGCGATTCAGGTTTGTCCAAAATGGCCTTGAACAATCAAATTTTAAATCCTGTATGTTGCCACTCTCATATAGAAGCACCCTAGTCGTCAAATCCAACGGCTATGATGTCCTACACTCACGCACAGTTTTTTTTTTATCGGTTATAAAAAGGAAAAAACTCGCCAAATTTAGGGGATTTTTTCCTTTAATGGCAACCTAGCTATTGTATTAAGTTATTGGTTTGGCACGGGCTTGAAAATCGCGCCAACCAAAAAGTCGCCAAACATCGGTGCGTGAGTGTAAAGCATCTGTTCCAATCCAACTTTCCCAGGATCCAAGTCCTAGAATTCGGGTTGCCGTAGTTTGGACAAAATCTGGCCATCTGAGCACGTGCGCATGCTGCCATTCTCTTATTAGGTACTCTAACTACAGCGCCTAGAATAAATAGTGTAGAAACCGGCTACAAAATAGTACTAAAAAATTGAATCCGATAAATGTACAACGATGCTGAACGATAAGACGTCGATCACAGCGACATCTGCTAGCACTTTTCAACGTATGTTTGTTTACGTTGAAAAGAGCTAGCTGATATCATTGCGATCGCCCTATTATCGTACAGCATCGTTGCACATTTATCGTCTACAATTTTTAGCACTTTTTAAAGCATTACTGGGATAGCTGGTTTCTACACTATGTATTCTAGGCGCTGTACTCTAACATTACTTTTCTTTATTGTTGTCTCCAGCACCAAAGCCTACTTTCCCCCCTTGTCACTAGTGACGCTATTATTGGTGCCGTTACAGATTTTGCTGTATCTGTCCTATCTTGTATGTTAATCTATGGTTCATACTGTGTGGTGGAAAAATTATCACACTGTGTGAAGTTTTGCCAAGGCAACACTAGATACCGGGCTTGCTCATTCAAGGCGCGTTCAGAGACCGAAACGCGTGTTACTCGTATAATTGGCGAGGCTAAGGAAAAAGAAAGGCTACCGCGGTGCTTTACGCGTATCTTTTTTTACAGACCGCCAGAGTCACGTGATGCTCGAATGCACCAATGCAGGTGTACGAAAAGAGCATCACGTCACTCTAGCAGTCTGTAAAAAAAGACAAGTGGAATGCACCGCGGTAGCCTGTCTTTTTCGTTAGCCTCGTATAATTGGAGAATGACGTCATCTGATTTTCTCAGGGTAAAGTTAGGTTAAAACAGCTGTGAACGCATTTGGGTAAAGTTATAGGCATGCTTACAATCAAACACTTCCGTCAACCAATTTAACATTACATTTTGGTTGTACGAACATTGCAGGAACCATCCTAGCGACGCGACGTTGGCCAATTATATCATAGTCCTGTTAAAGGTAGACCAATCAAATGGTCAGGACTCAAGTGTACAGTAGGAGTTATAAAGAACGACAGTTAACAGTTGCAGTTAGCTATAAAGCAAACAAACAAATCAGATTTCCCAATCACGTGATCACTTTACCCAACAAAATTTTCCATGTAATGTGGGTTACCCGAAGTCTGGGTAATTTCTGAGTCTGAACGCTACGGGTAACCTGCAAAAAGTCACGTGATATCGATTTCTGCACGCTTCGGGTTACCCATGTGTTACCCTATGTAACTCAGGGTTCGGTCCGCGAACGCGCCCTCACTCTCATAACGTTACAAATAATAGCTGATCGCGACCAGCGATTGGTACAAGGCGACGCGCCTATCATTTTGTGCCAATCGCTGTATGTCTTTCGTCGCGACCAGCCATCTTTTGTGACGTCATGATAATGAATGAGCAAGCCCGATATCTAGTGTAGCCCTGGTTTAGTTTAAGCCATACTCATTGTCAGAACTCGGGTGCCTTTATATGAAAGACGCGACCACTACCAAGGCAACACTACCCAGCTAGCACAGAACTACCAGATTGGCACAAAAATAGTATCTTTCGTCAAGTACTCGAGGTGTTATTTCGATAACAGCGAATCGTAACCAAAAAGTATCGATTCTGTCCTTTCATTCGATATCTTTGGCGATACTTTGATGGGTTATCGACATTGCGCCAGAAATATGGCACAACAACGAAAATCGGCGATATAGGTGATACGTAATTGATACAAATACGTAGGAATTCCGAGATTGCAGGCATAAAAATGTTAAAATAATGGCACAAATGTGGTATTATTGATATCCAATGGTAATCATTTTGAACTGCATTTTTGATGCACATATGACAATATAGATCTTTTGCCAATCTAATGACATTTTATATGTATGTCGGCGAATACTTTTAATCGATTTAATTACACATTTTGTAGTATCGAAACTGTTTTAACCCTTTCAGGGGCAAAGCACTTTGATTGCTACAATGTTAAAACGAATGAATGATACCAGAATTTACAAATTTGGAAACAAAAAAAAGCTAAATTTCACATGCTTCATGAACTTTTTTAATCAAATCGAAATTCTGGTACCATTCGGTAATTAAAATTAAGTGGCTTCATAAATGTACCACCGCCCTTGAAAGAGTTATATAATTGAAAAAATCTTTTACATCTATATAAGTATTCATATGCACATTTAAGTTTCAGAATCTTAAATAGTTGCACGATTTTCTCTAAACTAATTTTATAGTAGAGAATTAAGCTTATGTTGTCTTATTTTGAAATGTTAGGACTGACCCCCCCCCCCCCCCCCCCAAGACCTTGCAGTTACCTTATTTTATGGTGTAGTACTTCACTTCAATTTTCTTTTAACTTAATACAGATATGCTTAGAGAAAGCAATCTTTTTTTAAATATTTTATATAAATCTCTTCATTTAGTTTCATATTTTTGATCGGCCATGTTCATCATATCCAGTGCAATAAACTAGGACTAAATTTTGAAAAGGGTTTCATTTTAAACAAATATTGATAAATTCTGACAATTTTAATTTAAAAAAAATTATGTTTTTCAATGTAAATATCTCAAACGACATACTTCATTTTCAGTTCATAACACAGCTTCATGGTGAAAATCAATATAATAAACACTTGTTAAATGTATATTCATATGTCTATTATATTTCAGTAGTTTTCAAGCAATAAAGCTTTTATACAGATAACCATTAGTATAGCATACACTGTTAAAAATCTTCAGCTTTTGCTGCAGGCTGACACACTCCACCGCTTTTAGAGAAAACGGTTACGTTACTATATTACGGAGCATTTTCATTGGTCAAAATAAAGATGGTCTATAAAAGCAGGGGAGTGACTATGCAGCAAAAACTGAAAATTTTTAACAGTGTACAGTTGCTAATCTGCTGTTTTTCGATTATTGTCATTCATCCCTCCTAGTTACATATGAGCAAATATTTTTAAAGGTTGGGGGGGGGGGGGGGATGATAAAGGTTTAAAATCCAATAAAATAGTTAAACATTTATCTCGCACAAATTTGAACATTATGCAAAATGTGAATGTTAACCACTACACACTTAATTTTCCAGGATATTAAATTTTCTTCTAAACACCGCGTGTTTCTATTTTTTCCCATGCAGACTCAATTTTCCCAATTTATATCTAGAAAAATCCATCCTAGAAATTTCCATTGAAACATCTTCTCTATCTAGAACCATCAAATTCAACAAACGTAGTGATTGTAAATAGCCTAAATTATCAATGAAACTTGAAGAAACAAAATTCGAATTTTTATTAAATTTTTTACAAGTAATAAGTAGTACTCAGTAGTAATCAAACGTAGTGATTGTAAATAGCTTAAATCATCGATTAATCTAGAAGAAACAAAATTCAAATTTGTATTAAATTCTTTACAAACTATAAATAGATATAAAAGTTTATCAAAATGGAATAGCATTGGGGGAAAAAATCTGATCAAATTCCTGGCAAGATAGTTAATGCAACTTTCTCTTTGTTAAAAAGAAAATTTAGTATGAAACTTTTAGTGTACTTTTTGAAAGAGTAAAATTGTTTCAATAACAATGGTAATGGCAAAGTCAAAAACTTAATACAAAACTTGCATTTTTTTTCTTTTGGCTGTAGTTTTCCAAATAATCAGACGGTAATTGTCAGAAATATATTTAGCATGCAAAAACTCACCTGTTTTATAATCTTCATTAATATGTATTATTTTCGTATCAAATATCTTCACGTATTTACATAAACTAAATCAGTTTGGACTATGATCAGGATTACAGATTTGATTTTGCTTCGCTTTTACATAAATTATACATATACCCCTATAAGAGTGGATAAATACATTTTAATCACAACAGGCAAGATTATTTTCTGACAGGGCGAGTGAAATTTTAGGCAGTCTTTGAAAATTTAAAAAAAAAAAAACAAGACATGTTTTTAAAAAAAAAAGTTACAAACCAAAATTTTACTAGTTAGTGTTGCAAAGCAAACATTGTACTTAAAGTTATATGCTATACTAAACTTTTCCCTCTTATGTACAATTCAATTTTATAAAAGAAATATTATGAAATTATTTGTAAAAGTAATAAACTATTTCTTTTTCAGTTGCTTACATCTTGTCATAACAATGTTCAGCTGTATTTTGCATCTTGTTGGCTAGTGAAGTAACTCATTGTCGATAAAATTTTCTGATAATTCTCCCACATCTGCCTGTGTAGTTATTTATATTTCATTCATGTTTCACATGAATAACTTGATCACATTCACCATAAAATGTACTATAGTCATCACTACAATAACATCTCTGTTGCTCCACAATTCGACCTTAAGAACACTTAAAAGCTGCTCCAAAACAAAATGCACAGAACAAATTAGTAACAATTGAAGATTTGCAAATATTTATGACAAAAAAAAAAAAAATTCGTTTACATACTTAACAATACTTTAAAAGTTTAAATTTGTCTTCAAACTGCAATAATATTGGTTGAACTTTCATTTTTATTTTTTAGATTAGCTTCATTGATAAACTATCTTACAATTTATTTTTAATTAAACAGGAAAAATTATTATCAAGGCTATTTATAAAAACAGACTTTTTTCTTTTTTAGTTTGTGCAGATAATTTAAAATTGTTGATATACTTAACCCATTCAGGACCATGGTATCATATATGCAACCTCAAAAACAGCATACAGAATTTGTTTTAGGCACCAGTAAAAAATAAAAGTAATATTTGCTTTCTCTAATTAGAGCACTTTTGCGATAGTTTAAGTAAAGGTAGCTTCTTTTTAAAAAGTGGTGCCAACCGAATAAAATTTGTGTAAAAGCCGCCGGTCCCGAAGGGGTTAAAAGAAACATTTATGAGAAATAAATTGTATAAAGTATTTTACATTTTTGGCTAAAGTATAATAAACTTTAAAAAAATCCTTTTTTGATATTAAGATTTGAAAAAAAAAAAAGACAATACAAATACATGGTTATTTATTTATTAAAATCAGAATTTTCTGATACATTAGGTTGTTTTTTTCGACAGCCCAACTCTCTCTCTATCTGTTGCATATTGCAGCCACTTGGCTATCCAGCTTTGAATGTCACTAACAGCAGCATCTTCAAACAGTTTGTTGTGTCTCACTGAAGCTAGAAAATATTTAAGAATACAATATTAGTACATTATTTCCATATAAATTAACAAGACAAATAAATTAGTTTTGGTAAGATAGGGTTTAAATAAGATTTTATTTCGGAAAGCTACAGAAAGAAATATGAGACTTTGGTTTAATCTCAAGTGACTGCCAAATTTCGTAATATATTTCAATGACCGACTGATGAAATCAGATTTTTTTTTCCACGACTGCCGAAATATGCATTTTTTTTTTTTTTTAACAGTGAACGACTGCCAAAATTTGCAATTTTTAATAATGAACGATCGACACATTTTCTGATGCATTTCAATGACCGACTAATGAAATCAGCATTTTTTTTTTTTTTGCTGCGATTGAATGACGAATGGTTTTTTTTTTTTTTTACAGCGACTGCTGAAAATTACAATTTTTATCAACTACTGACTGACGAAATTGGTAATTTTTTGATATGGCTGACTGACAAAATTGATTTTTTTTTTTTTTCTACAGCGAGTGACTGCTGAAATTTGAGATTTTTTTATTAACCAATGATCGACAAATTTTGAGATTCATTTCAGAGATTGATTGGTGAGACTGAAAAAATTACAGAATTTTTACGATTTTTATCAACTGATCAACAAATTTCCCGATATATTACAATGACTGATTGACAAAATCAACAATTTTTTAATGCGATTGACTGGAGAAATTATTATTTTTTTTACCACTTCATAGACTAAGATCACGATTTTTATCAGCCATCGATTAACAAAATTGGCAATTTTGTTTCTGACATAGTTTCTGAATAAGAACACCTGGCCATTTCATGTATTAGAAAACAAAAATGAATTTAGAAATGTGTCAGAAAGTAGTTCTTTTGGATTTGAGAACACAGGGCTTGAATTTCAGGGCGGGATTGTGGGATTCGCGCCGAAAATTTTGAAATCTCGCCCAAAAAAATATCGTGGGCAGGATCATCCCACCCAAAAATATTCACCTTTTGCCGGAGAAATTAGCGTTATTTAATTTACCTGCAACCGCACGATAAATTTCGTGATTTTTTCCCAAAACCGATCGATGAACTTTTCCGCAACAAATCGAACTTTGCTTTTTTTCCCCCTGCAACTGATCGACGACCTTTGCATTTTTTTAAACGACTAATTGACAAACTTTGCACTTTTTAAGCGACTGATTGAAGAACTTTGCGTTTTTTCCATGACAGATCGGCAAACTTTGCGTTTTTAAAACGAGTAATCGACAAACTTTGCGTTTTTTCCATGACAAATCGACAAACTTTGCTTTTTTTCGCGACTGATCAACCACCTTTGCATTTTTTTCGCAATAAATTGACGACCTTTGCCATTTTTTCCGTGACAAATTGACGAACTTTGATTTTCTTTTGCGACTGTTCGACGAACTTTGTGTTTTTTAAACGACTAATCGACAACTTTGCATTTTTTAAGCGACTGATTGACGAACTTTGTATTTTTCCCATGACAGATTAGCGAACTTTGCGTTTTTAAACCGAGTAATCGACAAACTTTGCGCTTTTTCCACGACCAGGGGTTGATGCAGGTTTTTTTTCTTGGGGCCCATTTTGTGAAAAGTAAAGGTTATTTTTGTGAAATTTTATTATATTTTTGTGAAAAATAACATTTTGTCTGGATCGATCCTTGACGACAAATCAACAAACTGGTTTTTTCACGACTGATCAACGACCTTTGCATTTTTTCCGCGACAAATCGACGAACTTTGCTTTTTTTTCGTGACAAATCGACGACCTTCGTGTTTTTTACGCGACAAATTGACGAACTTTGATTTTCTTTCGCGACTGTTTGACGAACTTTACGTTTTTTCCATGACAGATCGACGAACTTGGCGTTTTTTAAACGACTAATTGACAAACTTTGTTTTTTTTCCATGACAAATCGATAAACTTTGCTTTTTATTGCGACAAATCGATGACCCTTGCGTTTTTTCGGCGACAAATTGACGAACTTTGATTTTCTTTCGCGACTGTTCGACGAACTTTGTGTTTTTTAAACGACTAATCGACAAACTTTGCATTTTTTAAGCGACTGATTGACGAACTTTGCGTTTTTTTCCACGACAAATCGACAAACTTTGCGCTTTTTCTACGACCAGGGGTTGATGTAGGATTTTTTTCTTGGGGCCCATTTTGTAAAAAGTAAAGGTTATTTTTGTGAAATTTTATTATATTTTTGTGAAAAATAACATTTTGTCTGGATCGACCCTTGACGGCAAATCAACAAACTGGTTTTTTCACGACTGATCAACAACCTTTGCATTTTTTCCACGACATGTCGACGAACTTTGGGTTTTTTCCGCAATGGATTGACGAACTTTGGGTTTTCTCCGCGATCGATTGACGAACTTTGGGTTTTTCCCGCGATCGATTGACAAACTTTGGGTTTTTTCCGCAATCGATCGACGAAATTCACATTTTTTCTGCAATCGATCTGCATTAATGTAATTCTTTAAGCGGCACGTAAAATAATAGTGGGGTTTAAGGATATTTTTTTTTTCTCCCTCCCAACTATTACAACTCCCCACCATTTAAAAATGTTGGGAGGGAGACTCCCCTCTTTGGAAAAATTGAATTTCAAGCCCTGGAACAGCTTTAAAGTCAACAAGCATTTCTCATCTAACAGAAAAAATGAATTGACTGTTTCTCTTTCAAACTTTGGAGATCTATTTAAAATTTCAATGCATATAGAACTTAAGAAAATACCAGGGATTCAGGTTTTACCTATATTTCATTAAGGATATAATAAAACAATTTTATTCAGAAATTGATATTGTTGCCATCACCCGGAATATGTATTTTTCATACAAGTAATTAAAAATAAAGACACATACAGGGGTAGTACTACCCTAGATGATATTTCAGGACATACTTTTTCCGATATTTCAGGACACATTTGCTTGGCATTGTAACCGAAAAAACCCTTAACTGCTTCTTTAATACATTTTATTATCATAAATAGCACACGACATACACATTTTTTTTGTTGTAAAAGTATGCATTTAAAAGAAAAGTAATTTTACCAGAACCCTTGACCAAGCTGCTAAAAAATTACTATTTTTGCATTACTGAAGGACGAAAATTTTGATTTTTTCTTCACTGATCGACGAAAATTGCAAAAGATTTTCTTTTTTATTACTGATTGTTAAAAATTGGGATTTTATTTTTGTGACTGAGAGACGAAAATAGCAAAATTTTTAAATGGCTAATCAATAAAAATTGCGAATTTTGGTAACTGATCACCAAAAATTGTGATATTTTTTTGTGCAAATAGATGAAAATCACTATTTTTAACGATAGATAGAAGAAAATTGTGACTTTCGTGAACGTTTTGCATCAGTAAAAAGGTACACCTACCCCCTATTTGATGATATCAAATGCCGATATAGCACAAAACTCGCAAAATTTCAGGAATATTAGAACAGACTACCAAATTTCAGGACAAGTACTACCCCTGCACATAAGATTTTGTAAAGTTTCTGAAATTTTTTTAAAGAGAACATAACTATAAGTTTCCAATATTTTCCAAAGTTATAAAAGTTGCTCTTGTGCTGGCCTGTCACAAATGTACCTTGTGAAAGACTCATCTCCAGTGCACAAAATCGAATAAAATCAGAAATTCATTTAGCAACCCAATTGTTAAAAGGTCCAAAACATTGGTGAGCGTTGAAAAATATAGATTGTTGTGTATATATAGAGCTCGACTTTCTTCCTTTTTTAAAAATATAAATAAACATATATATACATGTATATAATATATATATAATAATCACGTATATAATAAATAAACATGTACATAATTATTCTGAGTTCTCGATTTCAATTTTTTAAAAGCTTTTTGTCATGTCTGTATTAATGCAATTCTTCAAATAGCATATAAAATAGTGGGATAGCTTATTTTTCTCCCCTCCATTTATAAATAATGGAAGGGAGACTACCCTCCTAGTAAAATTTGAATTTCAAACCCTGTCTGTAGATAAAGCAATTCCAACTAAAAAGCCTGGCGTTAAAATATGAAGACATAATGAGTAAATAGACAAATGTTACCAGAAACTAAATTAAATCCTTTGGTGGATTAGTACTTTATTTTAGCAGCAAGTGTCAATGGGGATAAAAATATACGACTTTTGACCATATATAGAATACACTGTAGCTGAGGTTTGTTGTTAAGATTTGCAAATCACACAGAACAAATTTTGCACCAAACAAGAAAGTTACTGCCACGAGATTTACAGAATGGCACACCCTGCCCACCTCTTGAAGCATCCATTCCACTACAAAACTTATTAAAAATTAATACTTATGTCAAGAAGTTTTAGGTAGGTAGACTTGACACGCTCTGAAACCCAAAAATCAGATTTTATTTCAGAAAGCCTTTTGGTAAAAAACATTTTTTAAAAATGCAAGCATGTTTAGTAGAAGTTTAATTTAAAATTGTGCTTGGATGTCTTAGAAGATTAAATATCATTTTTACTCAAGAACAAAATATATACTACTTCTTAAATGTAGAAAAATTCAAGCATATTATATTTAGATTAACTACGAACTGAGGAATTTTTTTTTCTACATAATCCCATACAAAACAAAAGTGAAGATTTAAATTTTTATCTGAGGCAGCTTTTGATAGTCAAAATAACAGAGTATTGAAAAATGTAAGAAAATCAGAAAAAATATGTCAAAAATCAGGAATATGAAGTCTCGGTAGGTAGACAAACCTGCAACAAGCTTGATGACGTGCTTGTATATTCATGGAATGAACACACTACAAAACTTACGATTCCATTGTACTTCGTTGCTAAGATATTTGAAATTAGGACCTCATTTTCCTGGTTGCATTATGGGCATCTTTGCTACCATAGGCTGAAGAAAAAGTTAATCTGAAAAAAAAAAGTTACAAATGTATTTTATCAAAGATCAGAAGAAACAGTTTTGCTATTTCATATACAAACTAGTGTAAATAGTTTGTTTAAATTGCAATATTGTAATTTAATTTTATTTTGAATTTAAAATTATACACCCTTATTAAGAAATGTGATTTATGTTACCAGCATACAGGTAAACATCCATCTATTCTATGTGCAAGCTGAATCAATTTGTGCATCAGTCAACCCTTCACCCTTACGGTTAAGATGCAAAATTAAACCAAAAAATGGTATGGTTTCATGATTTGATCCATTCATATTACACACATTTTCAATATGCAGCTTAAGTGAACTTTTTTTTAGAAGACTTGACCAAACATGACATGCATCAACAATTGTAGCCAGGGTTGGGTTTTTGACGTCAAAAAGTGGTTTTCGACATGACATGTCAAAAACCTGTCGAAAAGTGTCAAAAACTGTCGAAAAGTGTCAAGAACTGTCAAAAAGTGTCAAAAACCTTATACACATTTTTTTTAGCAATCATTAATGATATTTTATATTAAATCAAGCTAAAAACTGCTTAAATAATAATTTATATATTATATAAATATTTTTTATTTAGTCCTACTATAATTAAGTTGTAATAAAATTATATATATATCATAATTCAAATTATTTGTCAATTGCCATGCTAGGAAAAATAGCTAAAAATATTGAAACAACTATTAAATGCATTTTTCAAAGTACTTTTAATATATTTATTACTATTAAGTATTTGGTTTATTCTAAAAATAATAATAATAATAATAGATCTAATTTATGCTTAAAAAAATAAAGGCTTGTGGAAGTCTAAACTGGCCACTATTCAATGACTGATCATAAGTTACCTAGGACTTTTAATGATTCTAAATGTTTGTTTTTGTTCATAAACATTAAATATAAACCACAATGGCAACACAAATGTTCTTTGAGTAATGAAATGAACTATAATATGAAATTTATATAATTAAACGTTCTTTAAATCAAAACTTAAAAGAGGATGGTTTTTTATTTTCAATATTTAGACACATATAATATATCGTCATTTTATTATGCTAGTTTCAGTTTAATTATTTAGTACTATTTCTTTATGTTAAATTTAATTTTTATACATTATAAAATAATACCTTTTTTTATCCAAAGGTTGGAGTATCATAACTGAGATTTTTTTTCCAACAGAACGAAAAATGCCAGGACCAGGACTCGAACCTGGGTACTTTGGCTTGCCGTGCCAACACTCTTCCTACTAAGCTATCCTAACGATATCCAGATTGGCATAATTGGCTCTTATTTGTTGGATATGGCTGTGAACCGCAGCGCTAATTTTATTTATCCAAGCTATTACATTTTTACATGATGAATGTGATACAACATGGAGACTCTTGTATACCATGTAATTAGGTCTTAATGAACAGACCCAGGTGTGAGTCCTGGTCCAGGTATTTTTTGCTTTGCTGGAATAAATCTCAACTATGATACTCCAACCTTTGAATATGATTTACCTAGTTGAAAAAACATTCTTCTGTTCATTAGTACCTTTTTTTTTTGGGGGGGGGGGAGGGTAAACATTAAAACAATATAAAAATATATTATTTATATGAAATTTTATACATTAAATTATACACCAGAATTTTCCCCAGGTTTAAAAAAGGGCAGAGTAGTGCTGGTGAGAAAAGGGCACTTTTTTTATTCTTGAAGACTCTTTTCAGATTCTTAAGGGCACTTATTTCTAAAGGCATACTTTTGGTTTTTAGTCACTTTTAATATTTAAAAGTCAGGGCACTCTTTTTAAGACAACATTGAGTAATTTTTTACTATGAAAGCAAATTTTATTTATGTATTTTATTTATATAATACAAAAAGAAGAAAAGACACTTTTTTTTACTGAAGAGCAAGAAGGGTGCTATTTTGTAAATCAAAGGGCAGGCAGGGTGCAGCACCCTTCTGAAACTGCCTGGGAGAAACTCTGCAAGTACTATTTAATAGTTTGATTAGTTTATATTTTAAATTATTTTTTATTATATATTTATAGCTTACAATTATTTTCTAAGTAATTTGTTAAACCAAAATCATGTTTTGAGTTTTCAGGGGACGACACAGATTTTTTTTCTTGACGCCCATTTTGTGAAAACTAAAAATTATTTTTGTGAAATGTATCATATTTTTGTGAACATTTTGTTATGAAAGATGAAATCCAGCTGCTCAAATGCAAACCAAGCATTTAATGATAACTTCTTTAAGTCCTCCTATTAAAGTTTTCCTTTCTCGTGAACTTGTTTTCTTTGTAAATTATACATTTTAAAACCTAACAAAATAAAAATGGAGAGTATGTTTTTATGGAATGTAATTTTGTGAAGAGCACAATTTTATTAAGAGGAATCTTGTGAAGGGGTCCTGATTTCTTAAATCGAATTTTGTGAAGGGCTTCTAGATAGGCCTGTACTTTTTCCTGGATCGAGCCCTGATTTTAAACAGGATATGTGGTTTTTAATGTCTAAAACTGTCAAAAAGTTTACCCATGTATCTAACACTAAAAATTATGAAAAATGGTAAATTTAATGTTGTTGTAAAAATAATTTTAAGCAGTTTTTGGACTCAATTTTAGGTTTTTGACAGTTGTTGTCAAAAACTATGTCAAAAAGGGGTTTTTGACATGACGGTTAAAACCATGGTTAAAACCGGATAAAACCGTCACACTGTCAAAAACTTGCCAACCCTGATTGTAGCAGTATCTCGTTGAAGAATATCTAATCTCCAAGGTCAATCTCCAACATTGTTAGTTTTTACTTTTTCGATTTTAGTTCCCATTATTTAATATAAGGTTACTTTTACTTTCAGAACCGGTTCCAAAATTAAAAATGCTCACTTAAAAAACTGCAGCAAAAATCGGAAAAGTAAAATGTCGGAGATTGATCTCAGCTATCCTAACAAAAAAATCATTTAAAAATATTAAAATGAGAGCGAGAAATCGCGCTAGAACCTTCCCATAGACTTAACATTAGCTTGAGCGTTTCTTCCCGTGACTAGTGTAAGCTCTTAACAAAATTTATGATCAACTAATTGAAAACAGACACAATTTGCTTTTTACACTCACAAAAAACAAACTATTAAGATTTAGTAATCAGTTTAAGAAAATTATATGTTTTATACAACAAAATAATTTGTTTTTACTGTCAAATTTCAACATAAATATGGTCTGCTTAGCTGAACAGAACGAAAACCAGAAAAAATTATTTGTAATGAAGCTGCAAGTTTATCTAAATTATATAGTTTAACTTTCAGCAGCTTTTATAAGTAAGTATTGTCCGACATAATTATTGATTCTACATTTAAAAATTCAGCTTGGTAAAGTTTGGGAGAGGGGAGCTAGAAAAGACAGTATAAGAGCAAAAATTCTTTATCTACAGAACGACATAGCCAATAACAGTTAAAAAATTACTTTACATTTGTTTTAACTGAAAATATCAAAAATATTGGCTATATATCAAGATATACATCCCTGAACCCTGACAAAAATAGAAACTTACATTTATATAAAATACCAAAATCTGTTAAAATCATTTAGAATAGGGGTGCACAACCTTTTTAAGCGAAGGGCCACTTACAAAAATGACTGGATTGTCGAGGGCCACCATCAGTAGAATTTTGTTTACAGGAGGTGTGACGGGGGGGGGGGGGGGGGGGGGGGTAGTTCGAAAGGGTAGTTTTAGCCCCCTAGATTCCTTCCTTCCCAGTCAACGTATTCAGTTCTGTTGCAAGGATATATCAACAGTTTACGTTTGTATTTATACAAGAGATATAGCTAAGTTATTTTCAAAGAATGAAAATACTCCTTAACTTTATTTGAGGGAGTAAATTTAGCTTTAAAGATTGCCAGTGCCGAAAAAAAATTCTGCTCTCATGAATGAAGGTGGGGAGAAGGAGAAACATATATTATTCTAAATTGTACTTCTTAACATATTCAGTCATAAAATGTGGATATCAAGAAGGGGTGCACAACTTTTATAAGAGGAAAGTCAGTCACAAAAATGACTGGATTGTCCATAGGGTGAAAAAAATTTTGTTTCAGGGAAGGAGGGGGAGGATCGGCCTAAAAGTTCACAAAAATGCTAATTTTAAAAGGAGAGTTAGCTCCCTATACTCAACCACCTCCTTAGTCAGTATAACCCATTTCAGTTGGCAAGGATAGAAAAATCTTGCACTTATTTTCCATGCGCGACTGACAATATTCATAGTTTTTTTCTTAGTGATTGACAAAATTCACAATTTTTACGCGCCTGTTCGGCGAAATTTGTGATTTATACGCATCCGATCGGTAAAATTTGCGATTTATACGCATCCAATCGGTAAAATTTGCGATTTATACGCATCCAATCGGTAAAATTCGCGATTTTTGCGCGGCCGATCGGCGAAATTTGCGATTTTTTTTCGTAACCGATCGGCAAAATTCGCTATTTTTACGTGCCCGAGCGGCAAAATTCATGATTTTTACGCATCCGATCGGCGAAATTCCTGATTTTTTCGCGCTCGATCGGCAAAATTCGCGATTTTTACGTACCCGAACGGCAAAATTCATGATTTTTATGCATATGATCGGCGAAATTTACAATTTACACGCACCCACTCGGATACGCACCCGATCGGCAAAATTCACAATTTTTACGGGCCCGATTGGCAAAATTCATGATTTTTACGCACCCGATCGGCAAAATTCGCGATTTTTTACGGGCCCAATTGGCAAAATTCACGATTTATATGTGCCCGATCGGCAAAATTCACGATTTGTACGCATACGATCGGTGAAATTTATGATTTTTACGCGCTCGATCGGCAAAATTCTCGATTTTTACGTGCCCGATCGGCAAAATTCGCGATTTTTACGGGCCCGATCGGCAAAATTTGTGATTTTTACGGGCCCGATCGGCAAAATTCACGATTTTTACGGGCTCGATCGGCAAAATTCACGATTTTTACGCAGGCGATAGGCAAAATTTACGATTTATACGCACCCGATCGGCAAAATTCGCAATTTTTACGTACCCGAACAGCAAAATTCATGATTTTTACGCAGACGATCGGCGAAATTTACAATTTACATGCACCCGATCGGCAAAATTCGCGATTTTTACGGGCCCGATCGGCAAAATTCATGATTTTTACGCACCCAATCGGCAAAATTCGTGATTTTTTACGGGTCCGATCGGCAAAATTCACGATTTGTACGCATACGATCGGCGTAATTTATGATTTATACGCACCTGATCGGCAAAATTATCGGCGAAATTCGCGATTTTTTGCGTCCGATCGGCAAAATTGATCCGCGGGCCACCAGTAATGCGATCGCGGGCCACAGGTTGTGCACCCCTAATTTAGAATGTAAAATTTTATCTTTAAAAAGCATGAATTATCATTAAAAACATGCATTAACAAATAACAAAACAACAATAAAATAATTCATCAAAAACGAATTAGGCAAGTTTTATTAAAAAAATTATCAGGCTGCAGTTTACCATATCCTCTACAAATAGGTTTCAAGAATGTATTTGTGCATTTTATTTAGAATTTATAGATTAAAGTCTATACAACTCTGCTAAATAATTCCTTTAATGATATTTTATTAAAATTAGGTTTTTGAAGTGAAAATTTTAACCATATTTAAAACGAGTTTATGCCGCCACATTAAAAAAACTTACGATCCCTGATTTAAGCATATATGAGGCATTTCATGTTTTTATTGCATTAAAAATCTGATTAAAAACAAGTCCAGAAAACCAAAACTTTTAATTAAAAAAATATATACCTACACAAAAAATTTATATTTATCATGTTACATAATCAAAATAAGATCCTTCCCCATTAACCGCTTAGCATGAAAAAAAAGGATATATCATCATATAATGTCCAATAAACAACTGGTGGGGGGAGGGGGGAGTATTGTGAAAACTGAAAAATCCCCCATAACTTCTAATTATGAAACGTATCGAATCTGTTTAAAGTTATCTAGAAAAAAAAAGGGTCGAAAATTTATGTATGACAGATTTTTGATATAATTAAAAATGGCCTCAAGAGGTAGGGGGGGGGGGGGGGGGGGATAGGAGTTACATAAGAAGAAAATTCTTAAGATATCAAATCCGCTTAAATTTATTATAAATCCTCTTAATAGTATCTAAAACTTTTATATTGACAAGTTTTTTTATAGGACCAACCCTTACAGAAAAAAAAAAAAAAATTCTGCCAGCTCTGCTTACTTGACACAGGTAGATTTCAAAGTGGGCGGTTCCAACTGCTGCATCATGGTAAAAAGGTAATCGTTGACAGATCGTGGAAAAAAAAACCGCAAATTTAGTCAAAAGGCCGTGAAAAAACGTGAATTTCATCAAAAAAAAAAAAAAAAAAAAAAGAAAAAGAGTTTTGTTGAAGGATCGTGGAAAAATGCGAATTTTGTCGAAGGGCTACGGAGAAAACGTCAACTTCGTCAAAGGAACGTGGAAAAAACATTTAATTTTGTCGAAGGATCAGGGTAAAACGGTCAATTTCATCGTCAGGTCGCGAAAAACGGCAAATTCTGCCAGCAGATCGCCAAACAACGGCAAATTTCGTCGAAGGATCGCTAAAAAACTGTAAATTTCGTCGATGGATCTCGAAAAAAAAAAAACCCCGGCAAATTTCGTCAAAGGATCTCGAAAAAAAAAAAAAACAGAAAATTTCGTCAAAGTATCGCAGAAAAAACACGAAATTCATCAACGGATCTGGGAAAATGCCTAATTTTGTTGACAGATTGCAATAAAAACACAAATTTCGCCAAAGAGCCGCAGAAAAACTTGTTTTTCGTCAAAATACTGTAAAAAAAAAAAAAAAAAAAAAAAAAAAAACATGAGTTTTGTTGAAGGATAGTGGAAAAAATGCGAATTTCGTCAAACGGCCGCAGAAAAAATGTTAATTTTGTCTAATTTCATCCAAGGATCACGGAAAAAACGTGAATTTTGTGAAATAGTCCCGGAAAAGATGCAGCATTCCTTTAGAAAACAGCAGTCATACAAAGTTCTATGCCTATTAATACAGGCATAGTTTTTAATCTGAAACAATATACTGAACTAACTCTTGAAAAATCCGGTTAACTTGAACCCAATTTGCAAGAATCTACACTCAGCCTGAAATCGACTCGAATCAAAGGCAGAGTTAATCCAACCTGCAACAAGAATAATTATTGCCGAGAGGGGATTTTCTCCCCTCCCCCCTCTGCTGTAACTTTTCAGAATGTTTGCTGTGAATTTCAGAATTTTTTTTTACTCAGAAAGGCTGATAAATGTTGATGCCTCAATTAATTAGCACTACAACTACAACAGCAGCAAGAATAGATTTATATGATATATTGCGTATTGCAGACTATTTTTGAAAACATTATTAGCGTTGCAGACACTTGAAGATAGTTCTGCCACTGGGTCGCCAGTTTTTAAAGTTTAATCGACGAGTGGCGACTGCATATTTTTACCTTTAATTAAGATGCATTAAAAAAATCAAGAAATTTGTCTATTGATCGCAAGAAATCCCCCTTCCCCCAGAAAATTTACTTATCGGTCACAAGAAAAACTGCAAAATTCAGCAATCGGTAGCAGGAAAATATCCGGAAATTCGTCAGTCATGGGAAAAAAATAGCAAAATTCGTCCATTGATAGCATGAGAAAAATAGCTAAATTTGTTTATCGATTGCAGCAAAAAAAATTAAAAGAAATTTGTATATCTGTCACGAAAGAACATTTATTTTTCTTGGAATGCTGTATTGAAATTTGTAAAGTAGCATAGAGAGAGGAAAAACGACTAATTCGTGTTCCAGAATTTTTTTTTTTTTTTTTTTTTTTTTTTTTGAGATAGTAATTATTTAGATATTTTTTAATAAATTATGTTTTAATAAAGAAAAATGTTCCTGAAATAAATGGCTATTTTTTGGAAAGGAGGGGGCAGGTACTAGATAGGCAGCATAGAAATGCATAGAAAAACTTTAACGTACACATTGATCAAGGAAATGTGTTTTTTGGAATAATAAATATTTTTTTAAACAAATTTTTTGAGTAAAAAGAAACTTAAAATACAATGTTTTAAATGACCATTAACATATAAAATTAAAATTTTCATACTACTATCAAAACAAAAACATAGGGTAGATGTTCCAGTAATGGACCCCCTTCCAGTAATGGGCCACTTTCAAAGTTTTTGATTTATAAAAAAATAACCAATAAAAATTTAGCCTTTTATATATTTTTTCATAATTCCTCCTTGCTTGTTTTATAATCTGGGTTATTGTTGACACTCTTAATCAAACCAATCAGGAAGCAGAAAATAATGTTTCACAGTTCCACAGATTTTCTGTGAAAATCTTAATGAACATGCTAAGAGCTGGCTTCACTTAAACAACTGATATATTTTTTATTTTCTTGAAAAAATTGCATGTTTTTGTTTAGACAATAATAGAAAACTTTGAATTTTACATACTAATGGCAATTGACAAAATTTCATTTATTTTTCAGGTTTTAGGACCATGGCCCATTACTGGAATGCTTAATTAGTCAATTTCCAGTAATGGACACCCCATGTGGACATTACTGAAAAAGCAATTTCAGTGATGTTCATAGTGCATATATTTTTGTTATTTAACTGAAAAGCTAAGTAGTCAAATTTTAATTTTTTAATTTTACTTACCAGACTGTAATAATACATTTTTTTTTTATTAATTTCATGTAATTAATAATTTTTTTTAGATTGCTATCAAATTATTTTTTTGTAAACCGTACCTTGCATATTTTATAATGTGGCAATTAACACCCATCAGCAACAACACCCATGTGGCAACTAACACCCACAGGAAGCAGACAATAATCTTTAAGGGCATGGGAAAATGAGGGGCTCATGGGGTTCACACTTTCCCCATTTAAAAAAAGACAAATTTTTAAGTCATAACGAGTGCTTAAAAATTTATTTTCTGTCTTAAATGTTTCATTATTCAGCTCTGACAAAAGAACTACATACATAAAAAATCCCTATAATATTAAATTTATAGTAGCAATGAAAGTAGTAAATCTGCAGATCAGGGGGCTCAAATGTCAGTTCTGATATTTTATTTTGAAATAATTTTATTTAGTATTTAAAAAACATTCAACCAACACTTTCATTTATTTGATATATTTTATACAAATTGCTAAAAGTAATATATAAAGCAGTTTTAGGAAGTTTAACTGTTAAGAATAAAAAGAAATATGATTCCATGCACTGGTACTTCAAGACACTTAAAAAAAAATCTTTTTCTTTTGTTAAACTAACCCTTCTAAACCCCCTCCCCCCCCCCCCTCAATGACTTAATAATTTGATAGATATAATTCTTTGAAAGTTAGTATTTTAAACCTTCTATCTAAAATAATTAAAATATTGATCTTGTGATAGTGACAATAATTAATTTAAACAGTGAATTATTCTCATAAATATTTTATTAATTATTGATATCCTAATTGTTAAATTTATTTTAAAATGACTATTTTATTTCATTAATATGCTTTCATGAAATTCTGGTTTTAAATACAATCATAAAATCAATTACCTATTATTTTTTGTGGGGTGTCCATTACTGGGTGGCCCATTATTGGAAGAGAGGTGGCCCATTACTGGAATTTAGGGTGTTTTGATTTATTTCTGTTATTTATAATTAAATTTTGATCCACATTGGGAAATGTGACTATGAGCATGATTAAATATTGTTGATTGATTAATATAATATTAAAAAAAGTGGACTATAATAATTATAACTATAATTTAAAAAATAATTTTTAAAGAAATTCCTTAAGGGTGTCCATTACTGGCACATCTACCCTACAATTTTTGCAAGAAAATAAAAATGATATAAATAAATTAATTCAGATTTTCACTCAAAAACAAAAAACTCATGAACTGTGAAACATTATTTTCTGCCAAAGATTGGTTTGATTAAAAGAGTCAACAGTAACATAGATTAAAAAAACATGCAAGGGGAAGTTAAAAAAAAAATAAATACAGGTTATTTTTTTAAAAAACAACTTTTACTACCCTATATTGTATCTTGCTGACTGGTAAAAACAGGTCTTTGGCTGTTAAACTACTAAAAACAAATTTCCACTCTTGTGCATGCAAAAGAATTTTGCACACGAATACAACAAAAAATTACTGGATGCAGTGAATTATAGTTGAATCTCAAACGAAACGAAACGTTCAAGAAATTTGGAAAAACTCGATCACTAAAGTATCAATAACTTTTAACAATAAAATTTACAATAAAACTAAAAATGAAAACAAAAAATAATCTTTGATATTTATTCACTTAGAAAGTGATTTGAGCCGATATTAAAAAAGCATGCATCACTTATTTCAAAATGTAATTCAAGCTAAACACATAACCCTAACTACATGTTTTTATACGTTCGCGAAAGATTTACTTAAGTAAGATGACTTAAATACTTAATTCATTATAAAACAGGAAAGATACAAAATGTTAAAGTTAAACAGCTAAAACTATAGAGAAAAAACTTACTTAAACTGTGATATTCTGCAGACTGAATGTTGATGTACACAAACAAACTAATGCGCGCGGCCATTGAAGATTGAAGAAGTGAAGGTCAAGTGTGTTGCCACTGCGGTTTAGATAATTGCCTTGACGACAATGACAGTATATGGATGATTAATCAGCGGGTGTTAAAAAATTATCATATCCATGGCGTCAAATGGATTTTGCTTTTCGATAAACTAGTGGCGCGACGCCACGCTATCCTTTGTAATCTAGGTATCGGATACCTAGTAATTGACACGGATTTTGTGGCGCGTAAGATTATCGCCATTTTTTTACAGTACAGACACCACATATTTGATAAAACTTTAATTTGCCATGAAACATTTATCGGAATGTTACATGAAAATCGATGTATCTGACAATAATGATATTACTTATACCAATTCGTGACATTTCTGACAATTCTGTGTTTGCTGGGTAGATACCGGGCTTGCTCATTCACTCTCAAAACGTCACAAATGGTGGCTGACCGCGACCAGCGATTGGTCCAAAGCAACGCGCCCATCGTTTTGTGCCAATCGCTGTATGTCTTTCCTCCTAGTCAGCCACCTTTTGTGACGTCATCATAATGAATGAGCAAGCCCGGTATGTAGTGTAGCCCTGGTCCAAAGCAATGCGCCCATCGTTTTGTGCCAATCGCTGTATGTCTTTCCTCCTAGTCAGCCACTTTTTGTGACGTCATCATAATGAATGAGCAAGCCCGGTATGTAGTGTAGCCCTGCCACTACGCTCAGAACGGAGAGCTAACTCACCAGTCCATTTTCTGCTGCGACCGCATCACACTTTCAATACGCGCAAGTTATGAATCCTGCACTTTTCTTTATATTAGACGCATTTTTCCAAACTTTTCCTCATACTTTTTATCCCTTTTGGTTATTTCTACGTTGTACATTTCTTTTTATACCTTTTTTATATTTTTACTAGTATATTATTCCCGTCAGAAATGACGGATTGTTGATCTGTGTTGCATTTTCATAAGACTCCATACAAACAAACAGCATGAAGATTTTATTATTGAAAGGTTTGTATTGTAGAAAAGTACTTTTTAAAAATGACAAATGATTTCTACAAATACAAATGATGAGGACATATTTTTTTTATACTTAATATTAAATTTCTGAAATACAGTAGAACCCCGGTTATCCGAAAATCGGCTTAACCGAAAGAACTTGAAACTCTTTTAAATATGAAAAAATGTGTTTTTAAACAAGCATGTTTCTTTATGAAATGAATAAACAAAGTCAATTTACTTATTTGGATCATTGTGTAAATGCAGACACTTTATTACACAGTCACATACTACACTTCATTTCTTTACAAAATACGTTGTGATTTTCCTTTGTTTTTCAATTTCGCATCGCTTCAATGCTGTCTTATCACGCCACCTTTTAAATAAAAACACATCTGACGCTGTGGCATCTTCTTGCACTTCAATGTATCGAAATGCCGCATCTAGACTCTTAGTAGCCTCAGTGTGTGTAATTTTTGCATTCTCAATGTCTTCAGGCTCTTCTTCTTCAGAATCAACATCTCCTCGATTCACTGCAACAACTATTTCCGCATCTGTCAAATCTTGCTCATCAGTGGTTGGACCAAGTCAAGCCTCAACCTCACTTTCTGATACTTCTCCAGGAAGCTGCTTGAACATGCCCAAAACCACTTCTGTGTTAGTACAATTGTCATCATTTCTATCCCCAATTCGAATGACATCAGTTTCCGACTCCGTAAAATCAGACTCCAACTTTGTTTCAAAGACTAGCGACTCAACCTTAGGCAATGACCTACGCTAAGATTTCACTAACGTTTTACTTTGAACTTCATCCCATGAAGAAGCTACCCAGTAGCCAACTTTCTTCATATCTACAAGTTTCAAATGTTGAACAACTTCTGCTTCATCAGCCAGTCTTTCAATCAAAAACCGTATCAGCCTTTTTCTGTAATGCCTCTTAATACTCTCAATAACACACTAGTCCATTGGTTGGACTAGAGAAGTCACATTCGGAGGCAAGAAAATCGCTTTAATCTCACCCTTCACAAGCTCATTTTCTGCTGGATGCGATGGTGCATTATCTAACAAAAGAACAGCCTTCTGTAGAAGTTTCATTTTTTTGGTAAGTAGTGCCAACTGGTAGAATAAAAAAGGTAGCCTCCCAGTTATCCAAAATTTCCTATGGAACCCCGGTCAACCGAAAATGCTTTGGTCCCATGTTTTTTCGTATAACCGGGATTTTACTGTGGTTCAACGATTAGACAAAACATTCAAACTAAATATTAACAATTGGGTAAGTGTGTTCGAAGATCACACAAGGGGTTTCGTTTAATATTCCTTTCAAAACATTTTATCGTTACTTTAATAAATCCAAATAAATTTCATTTTCCAAAACAAAAAAATAGTCATGTATTTTATAAAGTAAAAATTTACCGGTCTATTTTCTCGTTTTTTCGAATATCTGGCCCGATAGCGGGCGAAGCCTGCTAATATATTCTATCATAATAATATCTGTCATGTGGACTAAATGCGATATTTAAAAAAAAAATCAATTTCAAAATTGAACATGTTGTATAGAGACCTTCAAAATGTTAAAATATGCCAATATTTCGATAATCGGGTTTTTATCATGATTCAATCGCGACCAAACTCATATGACGTTATAATTACTTGCTGAGGTCATATCTACTTGCTTTCTCTATCACTTATATAGATACTCTCTTTGTATTATTCTCAAACATATGAAAATGTTTGAAATTTTCCGTTCATTACCAATATAACGTCATATTAATCTTCTTTTCAATTGGTGAAACTTTTTATTTCATTTTCATTTTTCACGTCGAAATCTTTTAATAGAAAAATAATTATTGTAGAGAGAATTTTATTGTGGATTTTTAACTGTTGGCAACTGCTATAACGAAAAATGTTTAAATTTAACAGGAAAAGGCTGTTAGATTTTTTGTTTTTTATCTCTATATATTAAAATAATACGATTTTTTCAAAATTTTATGATTTTCAGCGTGACAGTAGGTATTCAGCTGTAAGTACACAAAATTTCAACTCTGTAAGTTATACAGTTTCTGAGAACCGGCTCTGTGACGGACAGACAGAGAAGCGGGACGAATAGGGTTTCGTGAGATGAACGAAACCCTAAAAAATAATCTATTTGCGAAAGTTTTTTTGTAAAAAAGTGTTATCAATGAGTTTCTAAAGAGCTCGACTCTCCACATAACTCATTGTTTGATTACATAAGCAAAATTAAATGCAAATTACGCGGTACTATGCATTTTTTATATTTGAATTACGTTTCATAAGAAACAAGTAATGTAAAAAAAAAAAAAAAAAAAAAAAAAAAAAAAAATTAAAGTCAATTCCTACTTAGGTCAACAAAGGAAACTTTTATTTTAGTTACTTTTTATTAAATAATTACAATTATTATAAATATGTATATACATATGACAAAATCACAATATTAAGTGGCAAAATAGAAATTTAATTTAATTAATGCATTAATATTTGAAAAAACTGTATTAACATCAAGTGTCATCCACTACAAGTTTTAAAAAATGTATTTGAACTTGAGTGGATGAATAAAAAGTATTTTATTAACGATTGAAAATTTGAAAATATAAAACTAAAATTAATTTATTAAATTTAATTAATGAATTAAATTTAATTCAAAACATAAGTTGGAAATTGTACGTCAAACGTGACAAATGAGGTGCGTTCGTACTATAGCTAGTTATATAGATATTCAGATCTTGATTTTTAATTCCGTGAAATGAATTATATCGTTTGCAGATTAATTTCTATAATAAAATAAGTATCTCGGCCGTTTTGACGATTAAACCTCGGAAGCTCCTATAACAAGAAAACACCGATTTTTATATAAATATAAAACTAAAATTAATTGATTAAATTTAATTAATGAATTAATATTTGAAAAAACTGTATTAACATCAAGTGTCATCCACTACAAGTTTAAGAAAATGTATTTGAACTTGAGTGGATGAATAAAAAGTATTTTATTAACGATTGAAAATTTGAACAAGATATATAAATATATAGAGGGTGTGAACTAACAGTAGGAATTGAAAACATCATTTTAATTACGATAAAAGCAAAATTTCAAAATTTAGGTGGATATAAGCTAGGATCTTAAAAATTGATATAACTAAAACCTCGTTCAGACTAGAGTATTTAAGTTAAACTTAACTCTAAGTGACTTAAATGAACGTTCTCAAACTCCAAGAGTTCTTTTACAAATATTTTAAGAGCAGAATCGGTTGTGTAGCTTTCAAAGAGTCGTTCATTTGTGATTCATTTGGATTTGTGATTTTCATGGAGAAGTCGAGCCTCGTTCCGGGTCGCCCGCTTCAAATGCGTTAGTTAAGTCAATTAAATGACCTAATCTGAACGAGGTATAAGAAAAGGAATAACATTATATATTATAAAATTATATAATTATTGAAGAAATAATATTATATATTTTTTTATACAACTTTATTGTTGTTTTATAAATTTTTTTTCAACAGAAAGTTCCTTTGTTTATATTATCTGCCGGTAGATGGCGCCAAAATAATATTTAAAAAAAAGCGCAATACTGGATCGATCATCGCAAAGTCTCCTCCCTACTAAAGCAATTGCCGCTATTTCTGAAAAAAAGTGTTTACAGAAATGTTGATATACATTTTTTATATGAAAATATGCTTGAGGTGGTTTGAGGTAGAAGAAATTATCGTTTAGTTGTCAGATAGTTTTTTATTAAGCCTAACATGGCGTTTAGCTACGATCGGGTTCGTAGCTCCGACTCGGTTCGCTCTGGAATGATTACCTATTCCTACACTTGGAATTGCTGATAGATGGCTGCTAAAATAGTTTTTGAAGGTTTTAAACAAAATTAAAATATTTTAAAGCTTTAATATTCCTTTACAAATATTTTAAGAGCAGAATCGGATGTGTAGCTTTCAAAGAGTCGTTCATTTGTGTTTAATTTGAATTTGTGATTCTGAATGGCAACAGTGTTCGTTTGTTTACATCTGGGCAGGAAGATAGAGGGAAGGAGAACAATGATAATGTTTCTACTTATGGAGCTAAAAGCGGTACTTAATATGGCGACGTTTCTGGTTTTTTGGGCACTTGGGGAGAGTAACGCCCTCTATGTCCGGTTTCGACTGACAACTCTTTACGATGCTCAAAACCAAAATGCAGGAAGAGCAGACGACAATTTGTCATGTTTGACAGGTCACGTGACTGATACTCGGGAACACCAGCGCCACGAACCGGGTACTAATTTCCTGTCCGTGTTCTGATCTTGAAAGTCTATCTTCACTGTTCTCCTTCTTATTTCTATCTCCATGTATCTGGGAATCCAATGTTTAATCTGGATTTTTAATTAAGAACTTAAAACATTATAATAGGATATGAAATATGATATACATGTTTTATGGGAAAATATCCTGAACAGACATGATTTCAAGTAGAAGAAATTATCATTTAGCTGTCATATGTTAGCATAGGTTTTTCATTAAACCTAACATGGCGTTTAGCTACGATCGATTCGCAGACCAGAGTGTTCGCGCCCGGCATGGTTACCAACACTTTTTTGCCTTTGGATTTTATTATAAGTAAATGAGCAATACTTAAGTTTTTTTTTGTTGTTTTTTTTAACCATTGGGAAAATGACTGTTGCTTTCGGTTGAGAATGGACCAAATGATGTTGGCATTTTACTATTTTAACCGTTTTTAACGAAATTCTGTAACTTTAGAAGAATTTTTCTTTGAATAAGCAATAGAAATGCATAAAATCGTTACAAAAATGTTAAAATTACAAAAAGGATAGATGCAAATTATCGGATATGAAAAATAAAGTAGAAATTTGGTACTTTCGTGTTATAGTGGCCCCCAAGGATGAAATATTTTTGCTTCTGTTTTCCTTAATATATTGTAAATTTGGTACTTTCATGTTATAGCGGCCCCCCAAGGATGAATCGCCAAGCGACCAAGATTTATCGCCAAATTATAAAGCATGTATGACATTATAATAATATATGATATATATATATATAACATTTCTTGACATATGTTGGCCAAGTTATAGTCATATATGATGCATATATGACATGTGTATATGATGTATATACGACATATAAGATGGTTTGGAATATATATATGCTTATATAGGATGCATATATAAGCTTTGCGATCATCTTGGCGAAATCATAACTGCAACCTTGGCATAATCATAATTGTGGGGTTCAACTATAACACAAAAGTACGTTTTTTTTTTTTTCAAGCTTTTGGAAATTTTTCCAATGGTTATTGTAATTTGTTAAATTATATATATATATATACAGTAGAGTCTCTAAAATCTGCACTTCTAAAATCCGCATGCGTTGAATCTTTATAATCTTTGCTTTGCTCCAAATATTATTGAACAAAAATAAAATTAATTTTAACGTAAATTTATTTGAATAAATAATAATGTTTATAATGGCACAAGATATTACACTGTTTATATTATAAATGGCCAACAGCTCTTTTCACTCTATCTTAAAACAAACACCTGAAAAAAAATATGGGGTATGGGGTTGCCAGAAAATTTTTAAATTCTTTTACTGATGCATTGCTCATCTTGAATTAAATGGTATTTCAGATAATATTATTACAATGTTTTTGACCCCTCCCCCCCCCCCTCCCAACACTACCTCGTTAATTCAGCCTATGGATCAGGGTATCAGAGCGTAAAATGCCACTATAAATCAATTTTTTTGAAGCAACTTATTAATGCTGATTCGCCATTTGAAACAATAGAAGAGCGCAAAAAAATGTACACCATAAAATACTGCATTTATTTAATTGATGAAGCACGGACTTCTATTACAAAAGATATTTTGATCAATGCATGGCATAAAATATGGCCAGGATCATTATTTATTGAAAATGAGGATGAAGAAAAAGATTTTTCAGGTTTTCCATTAACATTGCAACAAGCTAAAGCTTCTGAATTGATGAAATATGCAAAACCCCAGCTTCACACAAGTTTTTTAAAGATGAAATTATGGAATGGATGAACCACACAGATGAAGTTTTAGTAAACTATTTTGCAGATGAAGAAATTATTTCTTCAGTTATTAACCCACCAGAAGACAGTAAATCTGAATCTGACAATGACTCTGAAGGAAAAAAAAAAGTTTGAAGAAGGTTTGTATTTTTGTAAAAACTTTTTGAAGTTCTTGGAGCAGCAGTGTTGCATAGACCAACAAGAAATAATGACTGTTTACAGGATCCGAAAAAAACTTCATCAAGTAAAAGGGAAAGTTCTGAAGCAAAAAACTATACAAGAAATGTTCAAAAGTTGCAATAAAAAAGAATTTTGTACATTAAAATAATAATCTACAGGTAAATTAAAGGTATTCAAGTTTTGATTTGTTTAAATTGATTTATTACATCGTCTTCTAAATGGACACAGGTAAGTTGAAAAAAAAATCATTTAATCTGCAAAACTCTAAAATCTGCACAGCCTCTGGTCCCAAGCTGTGCAGATTTTGGAGAGACTACTGTATATATATATATATATATATATATATTTGAGTTTTCATAAAATTTTACTTTTAAATAACATGAAATTAAATAAAATCTATATTTTTTTTTATTGAAAAAAATATATATCATTGAAAATTTTAGAAACTTTGTCATATTTTTAAAAAGAAAGTCCAGTTCGAAAATATCTACCCCATACCTCTCTATGGGAGGAAGTCTGTGTTTTTCCTACTGAGCTCCACAACAGTACGTACGTGCAACAAAATCATCAAAAACTGCATACTTATATCTTTAAAATTAATTAAAAAATGAAGGAAGAAAGCGGACTTTTACAACTTTTTTGAACCATTTAAATATTATATCATCAGTGAAATTTGGGACTGTATAGATATTGGCAGTAACATTTTCAGAACAAAATTACATATTAACAAGTGTAAAAAGAAAGAAACATTCATCGCAAGTATGCCTAAAAAAAAAGCTATGGGCAGAGATCATGTAAAAAGACAATGTAATTTTAAAATTTAGAAACATAATTTAAAAAAAATAACAGCTGGCTAAACATTCTCCAGTGTTTTCAGTCAGCTTCAGTACATATCTGAAGCTCTTTTAAAAACGGTTTTGTAAATATTTTAAAGTTCTTTGTCACTGATATTGTTGCGAGAATCGATTATCTTTTGTCAAATGAATATGTTTATTATCATGCGTGTTTGTGTTACTTTTATCTTTTTCTTGTAATATCCCACAGCTTTTCTAATTTGTTATATAGCCGTCATCTCTCTCCCCCCCGCACCTCTGCATATTTCCTATCTTATTTAAAACTTTTTGCAACTTACATTGTCTACTTATCTTCAACAAGTAAAAAATTAAAGTATGTTTAAATTTTTTCGGACACCCCGTATAGGTATAGGTCAACCTAGTAAAACTTAAAGACTTCGTCGAAAAAAATTGCGAGACTTTGATAGCAACTTGGTATTTTTAATGACAAAATTAGGCACTTTTAATTTTTAAAAATAATTAAATTTTAATGGATAATCTTTTAAAGCATTAAAGATTCATCCTTCTCTAAATAAAAACTACAGCCTTACTAAAAATTTGGAAAGCGAACATAAAATCTAGAAAAGTATAAAGAGTTGAGAACATTTATGGCAACAAATTTTCCTGTAAAGTTATTTGAGAGGGGGGAGGGAGGGGATAATACATATAATACTTAGTTTAATAATACATATTTTTAAATTGTGACAGAATAAAATACATTGCTGTTGTTTTAAATCTATTTTCCCCTTTTATTTAAATGTTTAATGAATAAAATAAATTCATTTGAGCCACGATTTTTCATTCAATTCCTACTATTAGCTCACACTCTCTATATACACTGCTCAAAACAATTAAAGGATATTTGAGGTTTTATATAAAATAAAGATATAAACGAAATTTTTTTTGCCGAAAATAGAAGAAGAGAATCACAAATGCAAATTTTTCTGGTTTTCAAACTGTGGAGTATGCAAATTTTGAGTTCGACGTCAAAAACGTCGCTTCAGCGGCAGCGAATGAAATTTGACTTTCAACTGGATAAAAGAGAATGAAGACAAGGATGATCGGCATTCAGTGATTGCTTTGTTTCGATGAGTACGATGTCTCAGCGAAGTCATTTGACAGATTCAGAAGCTTGGAGAATTGTTGGTAGGTTAGAAGGGGGCCAAACTCAAGCTGAAGTAGCGCAAGCCATTGGAGTGTCACAAAGTGTCATTTCCAGGATCTGGAACCGTTTTTTGGAGAGTGGATGTGCAGGCCGAAGACCAGGGCAAGGTCGTAGGCGGGCAACAACGCCCAATGAAGATCGGTATTTAGCGTTAACAGCTCGGAGACATCGAAACATGAACGCTACTCTTCTCCAACAACACCTTCGCTCGGCTACAGGCACCACGATTTCAACTCAGACTGTCCGAAACTGGCTCCATGCTGTAGGTCTGTATGCTCGCCGACCGATGGTATGTGTTAGATTAACATCAAGGCATCGTCGTGACTGCAGGGAGTGGGCAACCGAGCATGTCAACTGGAGGAGAAATGAATGGAGCAATATTCTGTTTTCTGACGAGTCCCATTTTTCTGTGCATCCGGATAATAGGCGTATTTTCATCTGGAGGGACCGTGGCAGTAGGAATAATCCTGCGTTCGTGCACGAAAGTGTCAGATTTGGCGGTGGAGGAGTGTTGGTGTATGGTGGCATCTCTATTGACGGGCGCACTGACCTCTACATCATTCGAGATGGAGCTCTGACTGGTCGCCGATATAGGGATGAGATCCTCAGACCTATTGTAGTCCCTTACGCTGCAGCAATCGGAGATAACTTCATTTTAATGGACGATAACTGCAGGCCACATCGTGCAAACCTGGTGGAGGATTTCCTTTTCGAGGAAGGAATCGTTCGAATGGAATGGCCAGTGTGTTCTCCAGACATGAATCCAATCGAGCACGTTTGGGACGCTCTAGGAAGACGAGTTTCTGGCCGCCAACAACCCCCACAAACTCTCCAAGAACTGGAAAGAGCTCTTCTGGAAGAGTGGGGCAGAATACCCCAACTCGTCATTAATGGCCTCATTGAGTCCATGCCTCAAAGGTGTTCAACATTGCTGGCCGCCCGTGGAAACCATACCCCCTACTGAAAATGATTTTCTTTGAAGAAAACACCTTTTATTATTCTTTTTTTCTCATATGCACAAATTGTGTTTTTTTCCTTATGTACACAAATGCGCAATAAAATGCATTTTTTTCTGCCAAACACGTGTAATTTATTCTCATATAACCTACTATGTCTGTCGACCATGTATCAATCAGCTAAAAAGTTTCCCAGATACAAAATCCACCTAAAACTGCAATATCCTTTAACTGTTTTGAGCAGTGTATTTATATATCTTGTTCAAATTTTCAATCGTAAATAAAATATTTTCTATTCATCCACTCAAGTTCAAATACATTTTTTTAAACTTGTAGTGGATGACACTGGATGTTAATACAGTTTTTTCAAATATTAATTAATTAATTAAATTAAATTAATTAATTTTAGTTTTATATGGGAGAAAAAAAAATTCCTATTGTTTTGATAAATTAAATGAAAGATTTTCCTAAAATTAGTGATGCCACAAAAAAACCATACCGCAACGATGATTATAAAATAATGTTCAATAAAGATAACGTGGGACATTAATGCTGCACAGGTTTATTTTATTATTTATGATTAAAAAGTAGGAATTGACTTAATTTTTTTTTTATATATTACTTGTTTATATTATTAACTTTAAAAGTAATTTATTAGGAAAGTGCTTCTTAAATAAGTCATCTGGTACAAGTATAAGTATCATTTCCCATCAAAACTGTACTTCAAAAAGACATATTTAGAAAAATTCAGTTCGACTCTATAAACAGTTTATAGAATGCCATACATTCAAATAAATTTATAACTAGAGCAGACTTTTATTCCTGTTAATAGTTTAGTAACATTAATTGCGCCGATTCACACATTAAAATTTCAATTCTTCTTAAAGAATATCTAGGCGTTAAAAATAATTTCTATGTCAAATTTAAAGTTTTTAGCCCTGATGGTTTCAGAAGAATATAGATTTTACAAAGTTCTCTGCTCATTTCACCATTTAAAATTTCGAATTTTTTAAAAGCTGTTCTTCATGAGCTACATGTGTTACCACTAGATTCATTTTCAAGTTTCTTCCAAAAACAGCTTTGGATAAATCATGATGATACAATTTTAGAAGATTTACCCATCAATTTACCTTTTTAAAATTTAAAAAAGAAAACGTTTTTAGCGAGCATGTAAGTCCTGGATGTACATGTGTGCCATTATTTAAGTTCCTTACTTGCACAAATATTTACACAGAAATAGTGATGAAACTGAGATTTTAGAACGTTCTTTCTGCATTATACCTCGTTAAAATTCGAATTTAAAAAAAACAAAAAACTTACAAGTATTGCACTTATATATTAAAAGTAACCTAGTTACAAATTTAAAGTTTTTATCGCAAGTAGAATTATTTATCAATTATCCTTGGCACGGTCACATTTTTTTGTGATTTTCCCTACAGAAACAGCATTTGATTGTTACTTCTGGTCTGGTCACAAAATGGTTTTGAAATTGTCTACATACGAAACATGTTTTCCAATTTGTTCAAAATTCTACACAGCATTTAAACAGTGGCATATAGTCTCAGAATATTAAATAGTCTATTCATCATGTATAACATACTTGCAAAATCTGAGCTGTCGAAAACACAATTTGAACACTAAGTTCACACACACAAACACATATTGACTCATTGTAAAAACCCCAAAACACTTTTTCAACATACACACATGCATACGTACATAACATACATAGATAATTGTAAAAATAGGATAGGCGGATTCAGGGGACCTCAACAAGTAAAGTTATATGAAAATTTCATAGTCTTTTTTCTTTTCTTGTCTACAATACACTATATGTGTCTGGTCCGTAAAATAAAATTCAATAAATTTCAATGTTCTCAGTGGACAACAGTTAATCTACGACTATTTCCAAAATAAATATTGCAAAAACCTCATTGGGTTAATTACTGTTACTAAATTACGAATTCTATTCCAAAAATTTTCAGACATGAAATGAATTTTTAATTCTATGGCAAGCTGTTTAGTGATAGGAACTTTAGTAAAGGAACTTTAATTAAATTAATTTAAAATATCCATTTTTAAATTTATTTTTCAATTATTTTTCTCGGCATTTCAAAATGAAAAGTAAGAAGATTGAAAATCAAGTTTTAATTATGAACAATACTGACCAGAGTTTAATCTGTGATACAGACCCTAATGTTCAAGATTATGAGCATCCCCTCAAATTTTTCCCCAGGACTACACCATTGTGCACACAATACTTTTAAGTGAGCAATTTATAGTGCACCTCAGTAATGCATATAATTTCCATTATGTTTGAAATGGTGAAAAATCATTAAATTACACTGCAAACGATTTTTCCCCGTAGAACAATGTGCAACAGAATTTTTCAAAAACGCAAACCAATGTTGAAAACACACTTATCACACATATACTGCAACCGATAATTTTTGTGTATCCCTGTAAATGCAATGCACACTATACTTTTAAGTGAGCAATTTATAGTGCGGCTCAGTAATTCACATAAATTTCATTATGTTTGAAATAGTGAAACATCATTAAATTACACTGCAAAGGATTTTTCCCATGTAGAACAATGTGCAACAGTATTTTTTTTTGTTTGACCCTGTAAATGAATAATAAATGCTATGTACTCCATATTCTACAAAAAGCATGTTTTCGTGTGATTCATAATTGTATATCAATTTCATAGTTTCAAATGGCATAGCATAATCAAAATGCATTTAAAACGATTATTTCCCATTTACTGTAATGCAACAGAATACTTTTGTAAAAATCCTATTTGAAGCAGCGTTTGAGTCTTAAACATAGTCTTTGGGCCAATAAAAAGCATTATTCATCACATCTTTTAAATACTTTTTGATTGTTCCTGTAAAAAACTATAAGTGCTACACACTTTATTTTCAATAAGGAACATGCTGTGGTAAACAATAAAATACAAAAATTTCAGCGCAATCTGAGTATATTACGAGTTAGAACACGGGCAGACGGCCAGACAAACCAAACACTTTTCAACTAGGTTGGAAAGTGTTAAAAAGAGCTAATCTGCTGGTAAATTCATTTCAAGAATTGTAAAGAAGAATCTTTTAATAGCATCTACTAATATGTGCTAATGATAGGACTTAGCGAAATATAACAACTTATTTCTTGTTTTTAATTGTAGACTATCTGGTATTTTTATTTGGCCTCTGATCTACATACCTTTTAACTGTATATTTACCCAAATATATAATTCCCTTAGCAAATACATATCCATTTTTTTAATCTGCTTAGTTTCATATAGTAAAGAAGCTCTAATTGATTTAATGATTCAGTACATAAATACTCTTTTACCCAAGAGTTGCTTAGCAAATTTTCCAATACAGTAGACTCTCGTTTTTACGAACCTTTTTTTTAAACTCGCAAATGGTCCCGAATACACTACCATAGATATGTAATTTTTCGCTACCATTTACAAACTGCAAGTCAGGAAAATCTTTTTTTTGCGAACTCAGTTTAGTTCATTAAAACTCAATACAAAGATCAAATAAACTTTAACTATTTTGAGGAAGCAGTTGCAAACATTCCAAGAACCAATAAAGGTAATGTTGCACAACAGATAGAAAATAGAATGTGGTGGGGACAGTGGTTATCTACTCTTGCTCTTTACTCCAGTGAGCAAGATATTATTAGAGGGGGTGATTCCAGTGTTGTTAAAAGGACGAGGTGGCTTTAATTTAAAAGTCACAAATAAAGATCCGGGCATGTTTATTGGTTGAGGTGAAAAATATTTTAAAAGTAATTGATGATAAAATAATAAGCAAGACAAAAAAAAAAAATATGGAACTCCGAAGAATAACTTATCGGCAATTGTAAAGGCAAGATAAAATCTTTGGAGCTAAAAAGTTCACCCTATAAAAAATATTTTCAAGAATAAAAATACCCAAATTCGGAAAAGGCTTTGTTCATTTGACATTGAAAAAAACATTACAGTTCATGATATTCTGCCCTAAGAAAATCATCAGTGCATTGATCTAATGAACTTTCCTCTTATTATTGATCTTACCCATATTGTTTTCATGTAAAAGCTACTAGCAATTCTTTTTAAGTTTGAACTTCACAATTATATGCAGACAAATATACAGTCGGACCTGGTTAAGACCACTCACAGTTAATATGTGATCCCACTTAATACATGGATTTTTCTTTAATACGCGAATTCATAGATCAAGATGCAAATTTCTTCTCTCTTCTCCAGTGTTGCCAATTTAATGGGATTTGTTTTATTTAGATATCTACTGCTATTTCCAAATAGTAATATTCAGCTTATTTAATGACAGATTACTTAAGAATAATATTACTAATCTGAAATAGTGGTAGCAATTTGAATAAAAAATCTTGCTAAATTAGCAACACTAGAATTCCTTTTTGATTCTGCGTACTAATATTCTCCGTTTCTCGCTTAGCATATGTTTTTACAGAAGTAGAGAAAGATATACGAATTTTTGTAGCTTTTTGTTATTTGTTCTTCTTTCTTTATGCAGTGTATGCTGTCAATTGTTTTTTCCTCTCGTACACTGTAGTAAATAAAGCCTCCATAGTACTGTATGCTTTTAAATGTGTTTGAAGAGAAATGGAAACATTTTTTAATTTTCAATTCTATTTCTTCGTTACTTTCTTCTGATTCTTACCTTCTGTTTTATTCATGTCCTATGAGTTACTTGCACCATGAGTTTCATAGAGTCAAGTCGTCTCCAATTGTATGTGTTTAATTTTTGCAAATTTTTTGTTAATATAGAGAACAGTCATAAAATCAAAAGGAAAGTATTACTCATTATCACAAGTAATAAACATGGTTTTAAAAACTGGGTTCTGTAAAGATTTAATATTTTTGGTTGTGTTATTTTTCATACACGTTAAAGTTATATTAGAATCCATATTTTTTTCATTTGGCCCTAGAAAAACACAATGAATTGAACTTGAATACAGTCAAATTTTAATCTAAATATGTGTAAAAGACTATTTTCGACCGTACACGTAAAAGCGAAAGCTCTAAAGTTCATTTAGACAATTAGATGCATAAATAAGCTCAGTTCTTGCAAAAGTATACAAATCATATTTAATACACGATCCTGCTTAATACGTAGCTTTTGCCAGGTCACTTGAAACACGTCTTAACCGTGTTTGACTGTACTTCAAATGTGCGATATCAGTATTGAATTTCAGATTAAAAAGGACTTAAATAAAAACATCTTCGTTTATCAAAAAGCTCTAAACAATAATTACTGCAAGGTGAGATTCTCCTTGCCTTGACAGGTTTGCAGCTGAACCTACTAAATTTAACTATTTTGTTTTAGTTGAGAAGTATATCAAAACTGTCAAAGTTTTAAACAATTGGTAAATATGACATCTAAAACCAAACTTGTTAAAACATTGAGAGAGGTATTAAAAAGGTTATTTTTGTTGACATAAATATTATTGTTTTTAAATCATTTCAACTGACATAATCTTTGAAAATTATTTAACATCTTCAAATATATTAAAATTTTTTTGCAATCCATTCTCAACTTTTAGTTAGCAACAAAGAAATTTTTTTAAGCATGCATTATATATAACAGATTTTACCATTTTTAAAAGTAAGCAATTCATAGCTTCATTGATAAACAATAAAAGTTTTACTCAGCACAGAGATGCCAACTTATTATGGTTTCTCTGTAGACATTAAAGATTCTTTCCTATAAAATTTGAAGCAAGTTTTGATTTTTATTCGAAAAATCTTATCTTGCACTACGAACAAAACTATTGAAAAGTCTAAAAATTGAAAACCCTGCCTGATATTACGAGAACTTTCATGCAGGATGGCATATCTATAATAATATGTACCTAATGAAAAATCAATGATAATAGATTACTTTAAATATGCTTAAAATTGAAATATTTTGCATTCTAAAGTCCACTGCATTTAATATACGAATAATAATTTAAAATTCTTTGTGTTGCAGAGATAATAAACAAATCAAAGCAATTTTAATTAATTTTCAGTTATTTAGAGGATATCATACGCAAGAAAAAAATTGTGGGTAAGTAATAGCAGAATTACTTCAGCATATAAAAAACAAAGTGGAGCAATTTACTAGGTTTTCTGTATATATACAATTTTGTGTTTCATAAGTAGCTTCTATTAATATATAGCTTTTTTTAGATCACATAAAACAAGCATCTTTAAAACAAAAGCCCATTCCATGCTGACTGGGTTTTTTATTTCCTGTTTCCTTGACATTATACTTTAGAAAAAATGTTTTTGTTAATTTGAATTTTACATAATTTAAAACGTCATATAAGTCTCCAAGGAGTGAAAATTTAAAGAATGTGCTGTATTTCTATAAAAATTAAAAACTAATACAGCAGAACCTTGATCCGTCATTTTTCTGCATTCATCATTTCCCCATATCTATTGTTTCTTTCGAGAGTCCTAAGGAGAGGTGATGAATAAATTGAAATACTATTGTACCTAGTGAAAAAAAAAAATGCACAGTTATTACACTTTACTTTTTTTTTTTTTTTTTTTCAGAAGTGAGAGAATTATTTAAGTGATTAATTTTATTGCTGTGATATACTATTGGTTTCAAGCAACATACACACTTCAACTGACATACTTTTTTAGACCTATTTGACGTTTTCAAAAATTTTCACTTCTTTTGTAATTCCTCAAACAAAAATACTTATATTTGTATACATTACCAAATAATGACGTAATCACGTAATTAGAGCTGGCACATGGATTTTTTTAAGTGTATGTGAAAAATTGGATGATGCCTTTTGAAAGAAAGGGAAAAAAAGGATTTCTTACTTTAAACATGGGTTAGGAAACATTTTTTAATCTTATGTGAATATTTTACTCTAAGTTACTTTTCAAGCCTATTATTTTCAGTCTAGCACAATAATGCATCAAAACTTTTCTAAAATGTTAACAATTATTAAAGAAGTTAGCGTTCATGATTTATAAGGAATTTCAAATAACAATGTTAACATAGTGTTGGGAAATTTACAGTGTTTTCTACTGCTAATAAAATTGCCAGTTTTGAAGTGTTTTATTAATTTTTTTAACTTTATTAAAATGCCATTTAATGCAACTAACACATCTTAGAAAAATATTTCAGATACTTTTTGAGTTTCGAGAATTAAAAAAAAAGCAAGGTCAGAACATGACTTATGTATGGTGGGGAAAAAAATAATAAAAAAACCTCTCACCCAGTCAAATAATAATAAAAAAAGGTTAACTGTACACCACATTTTATTTAAGTACATGCCTGTGAACGATGATTAGCCCATAAGTCACATCATAAATTTTTTGTGCATTGTGTATCAATAATCATATGTATAGATTTTGATCCTGTAAAAATTATGTAACTGAACTTTCTTGATACATTTAAACATTATAGCTTAAAGTATGCCTTAGATTAAAAACCTGTTTGCTTTAGCATGTTTATCATACCTTTCTATACAAAACTAGTAGTTTTCACATTTTGATAAAGAATCCTTTTTACAGTATAATCTGAGAAAGTAAAGAGGGCATAGTAGATTCAAAACTGATACCAACGACAGCTTTAGTAATATTTTTAAGAATAGAGAGATAATCAGTAGGTGCCCTTTGGCCCCAGATGCATGTATGTCTTGCACACACCTATGTACCAAGCCTGTACATAATCATGTATAAATATTAATGAAAAAATGTAAACAGCATAGTCATTCATTAAAATAGTCCAACAAACTTTATTAAGCAATTTTTGAATCAATTTTTTCAATGGACAGAATTACATGACTAATATTAGAAACATAGTTAGTAGTGTTTCACTTGTTATAAAACATTTGACTTCTAAAAAATTCTTAGAAATTCTAGATAAAGGAAAGGAAAACACTCAGGTCCTTTTTTTAGCCTTTTTCTTAAAAAAAAGTGCATAGTAAATGAACTAAGTTATTTTCCATTTATGTATATATATACACGCATATTTACAAAACTGTCAACAGTATCTTAACCTTTGAAGCTATGCCAGACACACATAGTCTCATGTGAAGTCAATCACAAACAACAAAAAATATAGATGAGAAAAACATCTTTTTAATACATTTAAATACAACTAACAAACTTATTGTTTACAATATTAGCAATGAAAATATTAAATTTTTTTAGCAGATATCATTATCACAAAAATATATAATGCCAAACTTTGTTACTTCAACAAAACGCAAAGTAAACATGGCATGGCTTGACTCAAACTGTATGTCGTATGAAATTTGTGAATATTAAATGAACTGTATGGACAGTATGTCTCACAAAATAAAAGGAAAGCCTAAAGGAAAAAACAACTTATTCACTTTTATAAAAAGAGCTACTTTTGTACTATTTTTGAGGAAAACAAAGATTTATTTAAATTACTAAAAATCAATTTGCTGGCATGAACAGTGATAAAACAAATTCATTATCACTTAAATATAATTTGTTAATGTGGCACTTCTAGAAAATATTTTTACACAAAGAAATAAACAAAGCTTTATAAAAACAAACACAATCTATTAACACAAAATTCAATATATAATTCTTTATATATATATATATGTATAAATCTTCTCAAACAATAGCATAATTTAGGAATAAGACAATCAAACTTTCAGGACTCCCATTTAAATTGTTCCTAGAAAATCAAAGATGGCTAAAAATATGTACATACTAAGATATCAACAATTGGTTTTCTCAAAATAATAATTATGATAAAAATCAAATGATTAAATACAACTTGAATCTCTTATAACTTTAGAATTTTTTCCCTCCAACATATATTAGATTTTCTTAGCTACTATTGATTATTATATGCGGTAAGCCATAAGTTTCCATATATATGATTTTTAACATTTCAGATATCCTAAAAAGGAATTTGCATGAAGAGCAATGAATTTAAATCATACTGATGGATTGAATAAATCATACTTCATGTTGCTATTCATGAATCTAGTATATTATGTAAATAAACATGGTTAAATGCTTATTTTCTCTATGTATGGCAACTTGTGGCTAACCCTGAATAATATTTAATGATTACTTATCATATTTTTAAAAATGGTTGTAAAAGAAAAAAAACCTTCATTCCATGGAAAAAAAAATTACAAAATTTTTAATATTGTAATATTTCTTTTATTTTTTTAATATGGCACTAAGAAATGTAAATTCAGAATAATGAGTTATATTTCTTCATTTTACATTCAAAATTTACAAAAAGTTTTAATTTTTCTTAGACATTAAGAGTTTTTACATCTAGATAGTTATATATATTTAAAAAAAAAAAAAAATTAAATGCCCATGTAGACTTTTCTAAATGTTTTGCATCAAATGGGAATCCCGATTCCAGAGCAGAATTTTAACATTTATTTTTATATAACATTCTATCACCAAAATTTCAATTTCAATAATTTTCAGTCCATAGCAATTTGTACAAAATCTTAGTTGCATAATATGAAATCTAAAGAAATGCATTATAAAAGGAGAAATATATTGCAAAGACGTAAGAGCAATAAAATTAAGGAGTTAACACAAAAATGAGTAATAAAGTACACATAAATGAAGATTTAAAAAAAAAAAAAAAAAAAAAAAAAAAAAAAAAAAAAAACTCACATAAATAAATAAAAATATTCAAAAACACTAAGCTCAAAAGTTTCACACTAGGGATTTGTGAAACACAGGAGAAAAAACTGGATATATTGCCTTTTTTTCCTCTACTAATTTTTATAAAATAAATAGTATTTTGCAACATAGAAAACAATATTCAACTAATAGATAAAAATTAGCAATAAATTACAAAAGGCCATATTGCTTTCAATAAACAAATTTTAAAGCTATAACAAATACAAGCATATTTAAGTAAGAGGATTTTCAAATATAATTACACAATTTTAATTCATAAAAAAGGAATAAATATTCATTCTAAATTCTCATTATGCAAAATTCAGGTTCTTACTTCAGAATATATTTTATTCTGAAACACATAGTTACACTAAAATGTTCAATGGTAATTTTATCAAAGAATTAGCCAATATATTTTTTAATAATTTGTGTGAAAAAAATAAAAGATAAAATATGATAAAAATGAGATGATATATGTACAATGTAAAATAAACATTTTAATTATTTTCTTGAATACCAGCTGGAAAAATTAAAATGTAGTTCTTAGTGGATAGACAGGATAAATTACAAAATGGACTAAATTTTTTTCTAAAATCAAAAACCGTGTTTGGTATTATACATTTAAGTATAAATTAATTACTTTTAAACCCTGATTTTCAATGTATAGATGAAAAGTATTAAGAACAACAAAATTTTAAAAATGAGTAATTTTTTATATGAAAATGATTGTTTTTGTTTAATAAAATTTAAGAAACAATTTTAATAATAATCTTGAATTAAATTTTTTTTTAATTAAAAGAAAATCTATAAATTATTATATTAATCAATTTAAATATTTTAAACATGCTAAATAATAATTAAAAAAAAAAACCCATCATATCTGATCTCCTTTTCTATGCATAAATATGGCGGGAAAAAAAGGGGGTTAATGTCATTTTAAAACAATTTTATTAAAATTCATAATAACCTTTGGCTACCACATTTGTATATATTAATGTGACAGAAGTTGATGTTAAAGTAAATAAATTGCTAAACTAAATTTAAAAGCATCTGTAACATCACTATTAAAATTTAAATCAATAATTATTAAAAATAACAAATATCAAATCATCTTCATATGAAATAGAGTATTTTTATGATACAGTATGGAACCAGTTATCCGGAATCCAGTTAACCGGAAAACCAGTTATCCAGAATGATATTTCCAATTGACTGGTTTCAGAATTTCTCCAGGAAAAAAGTGCCATAGTGCTAGTTTGACATGTTCATTGTTTGATACATTACTCACATGCATGGTATAATTTAATACCAATATCTAGGATTTTAAATGGAAGAATATATAGTTAGGTATTGGGAGTTTTGATTTTTATGCAGAAATGTTGTTGGGAAAGTGTTATGCAGAAACAAGGGATTCCAATAAATTGTCTTTTCTCAAATCTGAATAAATCATTGATCTCGATTGGATCTGATTTTTAATCTGTAGAATCTAGTAAATAATTTTAAATCAGATACAATGCCACAGCCACATATATTTTACAAATACATTTTGCTTTAATGCCCAACCAGTTATCCAGAAAAACCAGTTATCCGGAATTCGTGTGACCCCAGCCATTCTGGATAAATGGTTCTATACTGTATTTAAATATATCTTAGATACTGTTATTTTTATTTTTATTTTTTAAATTTCTTTCAATGCAAATAAAGGCAATGATAATATAATTTTTTAACAAACATTTAATAGAATTAAGCTTTTTAGCTTACTTTGTCAAAACAGGAAAAGCTAAATTTTTGGAACCGCATTAGATTACGTAGTTAATCTTTTGAAATGATTATTCTGATAAATATATATATATATTTTCATAAACTGGTATTAGGAACTCAATACTCAATTATTTTAATGTAGGGGGGGGGGAGGAAATACAGCTGGTATGCAAGATTACAAGTGTTAAGACTTTTTTGAGCAATATTAATAATAATAAAAATATATAAAAGCACAAACTTTGAAGGAAACATCTTCTAAAAAAAAAAAAAAAAAAAAAAAAACTAAAAATATGTTATGACTGACTGCAAGGCAAAATAAGGGAAAATATTTCCCGAGTTTATTTTTTAAGAGCACCATCTCTGTGAATGGCAGGAGCACTTATTTTCTTTTCCTTTATATAATATATATTTAATTAAAAGTCTGCTACCAATTTGCCATCCCTGGCTTATTAAGGGTCATAAAGTAGATCTGGCACGAAGAACCTCCCTTGGCTGAGGAAAAGAAGACCTAGAAAGAGGAAAAGGAAATTATATTTCTCTCTAAATGACATCTTGCAAACAAAGATGTTATGTATTAATAAATGGGAAAACATCTGAAAACACAACTATTTGACCAAACCTTTTTGCAAAAATATGTTACTAAAGAAATTGCTACTAGGTAGTGCATGCATGCACATGCACACACACACACAAATAAGTTTATTTTTTTAATATAAATAAGATATTTTACAATGGCACAACCAGGATCGTCACATGGGAATGATTTTGAATCATCTAAATATAATAAATCACAGTGTGTTGATTCCGGTACAAACTCATCCAAGAGAAAAGAGAAATAATAAAAATATTCAGACACGTGGCTTTTTGGTCGTCCATTTAAAAATTGCAGGTTAAATTTATGTAAAAATATTTCTTCACGTATTACTTTGTTTTTATAAGCGAATAAAAATTTATATTTACTATGACGTGAGAGTAGCGTCTATTGGATTTATTTTATCTGAATGCATTACAACTTTATTGAAGCCATTTTTTTTCATTACAATTAAATAAAAAAAATATTTTTATTTGAATTCATGGTGATTAAGCATAAAAGTACATATATTTGTATAGTAAGAGAGAAAAGTTTGAGCTGGCCAAAATGATGTTATGCTTAGCTTGAAATTTATTTTATATTGATAAAATTTTAAAAAAAGGTACTTTTCCATTATCCCATTGACCACTTTCCATGAAAAAACTATCGTCAAACTATAGGATTTAATGCCAAAAATCCACAATCGTGACGTCAAATTCACTTGACGTCAGATGTGTTACTAGTGTTTGTTATGTGATCACGTGATTTTTAAATCGACGTTTATATGTATTTTTAATTATGTTTGCTGATTTATTCAGTTATTTCGTAATTTTAAAATAACAATTATGTCATTAGATGGCAACGTCATACTATTAACCCGCGAGAACTCGCTAGATCTCTTGTCACACCAGAACTCGCTCGTGAGAAGTTTTCTCATGGTGCCTAATTGCCTTCACTTTTACCTTACATATTCGTTTAATATCCGCATTTTTTGTTTGTCTCAATACTTTATTAAAAATATATATATAAAATGATTTTAAAAAAGTTTCTAAAATTTAATTTAAAATAAAAAAAGGGTTTATATAAGAGTCTTATTGCAACAGCTGGGACAAAAAAAAAGTATGATGGTGAGAGAAAATCTCACGCAGCGAGTTCTCCCGGGTTAAAAGAGAAAAAGCATTAAAACAATATTGCGGTATATAATTACATTCAATAGACCAGTTTTAATGGACCCGAGAATGATAGTTAAGAAAAATAATGTAAATAAATAAATATCCAAGATAATTTGTTTTCTGTTTGCATTCATATATTGTAAATTTTATCTCTTAAAGTTACTGACAGTTGACCCTTTACTGAATGAGGCTTTTCCGAAAGTCTTCTTTTTTATTTTATTTTCTTAGATTACAATGGAAACAATCTTCTATTTGTTTATTGGCATTACAGTTTGGCAATTTTTTTTTAAATGTAAAGTGGTCGACGGGATAATGGAGAAGTACTAAAAAAATTTATATGATTGTGCCAACATAAAGTAATTTCACTGATTTTTCAACTGTTAATTATAAAAATCAGAATTGGAGCCTTTATTGATTATTTCATCTTGATTGTATACACTGATTACATGTTAGTGATTACTTTTTAGAAAAACTAAATTATACGTAAAATGAATTAAGTTTTTAATAAAGAATTCAGAAAAGTAGAGGATTTCAGAAAAAATAAAATTATTGAGAGTAGTGTTATGGTAAAATAAAGCTTGAAACGATTATGGAACATTAAGACGTTTTCACTTAAAACAATATAAATAGGTCAGTGTTTGTTTCCGGCTAATATAGCAAAACAAATTTAAGACTTCATAATAAAATGCAAACTAGGGAACGGGTGTTACAGACGCACCAGGGTTGGCGAGATTTTTGTTTTGTGCCACTTTGGCGAGAAAACCCCGTTTTCGGTACCTGTTAGGCCGAGCTTGTGAAAACAGACTGTTAGTTTTATTTTATTATGAAAAAGTTTATTTTACTATAATAAACACACAACTTTATTATAAAAAAACACAATTTTTATTATAAACACACACACAAATTATTTTATCATAAAACACACAATGTTTAATTTAATATAAAACACATAAAATCTGTTCTACCGAGTTGCCATACAAAGCAAAATCTTGCCAAAATCACCAGGTTGCTCAGGAATAAAACCACTATTTTGGCATCAAAAAGATACCCTGTTGAGTCTGCGACATCTGTACCCAAATGAGAACTATATCTATATCTGTTTCTTTTTAATTAAGAAATATCTGTAATTTCTTTTCTGTTCTGTTATCTTATTTACACAAAATAAAAAATTTGTTTTTAAAACTCCACAGGATCTGAATTAATGTTTCAGGTAAGTTTTCCTTATTGTCAATGACTAGTAGGTTCTTGGAGTACAAGTCAGTCAGTAAAAACTATTTGTTCTGATATTTCATTCAATATACAGTCAACTCCCTCTAATATGCAACTCTATAATCCGCACACTGTTTCAGATGTAAACAATGAAAATTTGGTTACCTTTAACTTTGCAAGAGAAATTCAAAATTGCGACAATTTGATCAATGATCAGCAGTCAGTTTTTCTCCCCCCCCCCCCCTAAATTTTTGCATTTCAATGAAGTAAAACTTTATTTATTAAATGAAAAAAGAAAAAAAAAATCAAAAATACAGGACTTTTTTCTGCCTGTTACATATTGTAACAAAAAAAAGCAAATTTTCACAGAATGGTTTGAAAGCCATTTTGTAAAAGAAGCCTAAATGCATTGTAGTACAAAAGTCTATAAATTGTAAAATATTATTGTTCTTAGACAATTGTGCTGCGCATCCAAAATTATGACAAAAAGACAATGTCTTTACGTTAGTTTTACCTGCGAATACAAAATCTATTATTCAGCCAATGGATCAGGGAATTATCCTTCGTATGAAATGCCAATACAAAATTAAATTTATGTGCAGAATTATAACCTCTGATTTATTGGCTAATATGGAGGTGTATAGAAGGCAATTTACAATTAAAGGCTGTATTTTTTTCTTGGGTGATGCATGGTACTCTGTATGCAAAGACATTTATTTTAGTAGGTGGGTCATTCCATGCAAAATGAGCAAAAATTAAAAAAAAGTCGTGGCCACATAGTAACCGATTTTAATAAAATTTGGTACACAGATTCAATTCATATTTAAATAGCGCTATTCAAAATATCTTGACAAAAAATAAAATATTTTAGAAAATTCTAGACATTTAAAAAACTTGTAACATAGAATGGCTTGTATGGAATCGTTCAAAGTTGCAAGTTTAAAGTTCCATATCTTGAAAACTATTTAACATAAATAAAAATTTTTCATAATATTGTAACCCATGGACAGTTATTATTATATTTATTTAGTAATAATAGTTTCGTAACACCATGGTTGACCTTAAATTGGTTGTAAAAATTGAAAAATTGAAAATTTTGAGAAAATTAAAAGCGTTATAAAATCAAAGGAATTTAAAAAACATACGTGAAATTGATGTATGATGTAATGTTACATATGAAAACCAAATTTATCAAATTTGGAAGTTGCCATTTATTTTCTTCATCTTCAAAATAGCTTAGAAACAAAAAAAATTACAAAATCACAATTTTTCCTCTTATGTATACTTAAAAAATCAAATGAAGGAAAAACCTGACATCAATATTGCAGAAGCATAAAGTTCAAAAAGCCCATGATATGCTGAAAAAAATTAAAGATTGCCTTTTGATTCCTAACATAACAGAAATGAGTTCAAAAAGGTAATATTTGTTACTTTCTATGGGCTATTTCACTTCAAATTTGAGCGCCTTCTCTGAAATCTTGCAAAAAAAAAAAAAAAAATGTAGTGCTGCCATCTATATGGAGTTTTGATTACTATATAATTGTTTGTTAAACCACTGCCAAAATCAATAATTTATTCTACTCTAATTTAAAATATTGTTGAGGAAAAATAAACTGAAGGCAAGAATGAAAGTTTCTATATTTAAAATATACACTTTTATCTATAACATCAAATAATTTAAAAATTTTAAGACGTTTCCTTCATGTTTAAACAAGTAATAATAATATTGCATTTTTCCCTCAAAATTTTTCATTATTTATTTTTTTCTCATTAAGGAATAAAAAGGCAAGAATGAAAGTTTCTATATTTAAAATATATACTTTTATCTATAACGTCAAACAATTTAAAATCTTAAGACCTTTCCTTCATGTTCAAACAAGTAATAGAAATGTTGCATTTTCCTCTGAAAAATTTTCACTATTTATTTCTTTTCTCATTATGGAATAAAAGGACAGTTACTAAATCACTCCAACCTGTCACTTATTATTCATTCTTAATTATAAATAATTTTTGATAAAGTCTTTCCACTCTTACGGCTAATAATGAAAATTGAAATTTCAAGCATGTAGACAAAACCTCGATCTTATACCAACTTTTAATGTAAGTTGTAATACTTAATAAACAATCCTGAAATCTATTATTTTACATTTACTCATAAATAAATATGATCTACTTATATGCTGATTTTCATTAAAATCTATGACATGTCAGCCACAGCTGATTTGCTCATTTAGCATGGAATGACCCAGGTGCAAAGCATAATTTGTGACCAGCATCTTTATTTACAGACAGTAATGGTGGAGATGTTGACTTTGGTGGCTTCAGTTTGGAAAGTGCTAAACATAAATGTGCAGAAAAATTCACCAATATAAAACTAAAACAAAAGATTTCACCGTGTCTGATTTCTTGAATGGATATCCTCCCAAGATAAAGCTCCAATTACAGAGAGTTTCAGAAAGGATGACATTATAAGTACTATGTTAAACTCTACTGAAAACAGGATAATTCTGACAAAGAGTACGATGATGATGGTGAAAAAGTAACTCTTGAGCAGATTTTGGATATGGGTTACAAATATCTGAATTTTCTTCAGAAACAGAGTTTTGTCTCAGAACAAGAAATAAAGACTATACACATAGACTCCAAGAAAAAATGCTAGACCAAAAGTCAAAAGTTCTCAAACAAATGACAATTCATACTATGTTTGAAAGTTGTAAAAACAAGCAAAACAAATTATAAAATAAAATTTAAATAATTTTTTTCATTAAATATAATGAGATTTTTAATCAAATAACACAATGTTTTACAATATCTTTCTTTTTTACCAATTAATTTATTCATTAATAACTAATTTACTGTAAAATTACAGGAGAAAAAAATGTAAACAAAGTAATGACTTATATAATCCACAAAATTCTATAATCTGCACAACCTTTGGTCCCAAGCTGTGCGGATTAGAGGGAGTTGACTGTATATATGTTTCATTTTACTAATTAAGATACATCTCCAATTTTCCTCATCTTATTTACAATCAGATTACAAATTTGGGTACTTTTATGTTAGCTGACTCCAGTGATCCCCAAGTATTTTTAAATTTTACAAACCTTTTTTATTTGCCAATCTTTTAACATTAGCCAATATTTCAACATTCGAATATATCTTAAAAAACTTACTTAAAAATAGCTAAAATATAATTATAATAAAATATATAAACAAAAACATATCAATGTAAATAACCATGTAGAAGGTTGTAATTCAAATGATGCCAATTGAAACAAGATTCGGTGAGTTATCACTGGCACCCAGCTAACATAAAAATACTCAAATTTGTTGTTAAAATACCAAAGTCACATGCATTAACCAGGCCCTCAACTTAACGTTTCATGCCAGTTTTCCTTATTGTTGATGAATAGCCCCAAAGCAGAATACTTTGCAATGTTCTGCAACGAACTTCAGTTGATAAAAAATGTTCTGCGGGAATAAAAAATGAATACACAGGGATATTTTCTTATACATGAAGAAGTGCAATTGCATCTTTTATAGAAATGTAAAAGCCATTTTGTAAAATGCTGGCATACACACACGAAAGAATGGCGAATTTTGCGATTTTACCTGACCGAATAATGAATTTCGTGGTTTCTTCCGACAATCGATTGACGATTTTTGCAATATTGCAGATTTTTCCGTACGTCAACTTGAGAATTTAGTGTTTTTTTCTTGGACCCAATTGTCGAATTTCGTAATATATTTTTCCTACGACTGATTGAAGGGTTTTTCCACTTCAACCGATAGACGAATTTTGCAATATTTTTCTTGGACCGATTGGCGAAATTCATAGTTTTTTCCATGCAACTGATGCACGAATTTCGTGATTTTTACACACGACTGATTGGCAATAATTCCAGCTTTTTCTTGCGAGAGATAGAAAAAAAACGTGGAAATTTTCCAAGACTGATCGAAAAATTTAGTGATTTTCCTGACGATTTTAGAGTTTATTTACATGTGACTGATAGCAAATTTCATTAAATTTTCTTTTTATTGATTGGCAATTTTTTACTGTTCTTCTTGCCAGTGATTGGATCGATGAATTTCCAAATTTTTAATTTTAATTTCGTTGAAATGTTCGTAGACAAATTGTAAATTTCGACGAACAGTCGCGAAAAACAAAAATCGTGAACTTTGTAGTGTTTTTTACCTGCGACCGATTGGCGAAAACCATGGATATTTTTCCGTGACTGTTCATCAAATTTTGCATGTTTTTTGCACAACAGGCTGAAGAATTTCATGATTTGTTCTCCATGATTGACTATCGTACTGCACAAGATTTTTTCACGACCCATTGATCAATTCTGCAATCTTTTTAAATGAACGATTAAAGAATTTTGATATTTTTCCCCCGGCCATTGAGTGATGAATTTCACAATTTTCCTTCGATTGAATGGATATTTTTTCTTGAAAATGATAATTTGAAATGTTCTGCAGGGAAGGCCATTGTTCTGCGACGTACGTCGCACTTTTAAGCATATTCTGCTTTGGGGATGAATAGTATATGAATATTTTTATCAATCGTTTCAAATTTTAAGTGAAAACCATGATTTCTACCCACAGTCCTAGAACAGGCATTTAGACTAGTTAACATTCATAAAATGAAAAAGTTCACATGTTCTTAAAATAGTTTTTAATAAATAGATGATGTGTAAATATGGCACAATGAAAAGCACAAACAGCTATAAGTTTAATCTTCAAATGTTTCAAAGCTTCATAAAAAGTCTCCTTTCCAATCTTCAGACAAAATATAAGAGAGCGAGAAACATCAATAGCAGATGCACTTTTCAGTTGTTGTTCTTCGCTTTTGTTTCATTCATTTTGCATTGAAAGGATTCCTATTATGAAGCCTTTCAACAGTTTATTCTTTTTTCTTTGGTCTATTTATGTTTTTCTGAAAAATGATTTTCACATACCATCTGTTCATCTAAACATGTGCATTGTAGGCATCACATAACCCCTAAATCTGCTCCTTTGATGTACCTGTGTAATTTATAAGCCTATTCATGGATCATTTATAATGATATAAAATATTACTTGTTTAAAAAATTCAACTAATCTATTAATAGAAGAAATTAATTTTTGTGTATCAGTTTTTTGACTGATTGAAAATTAGCAATATTTTTAATAATCAATAATCGTTAAAGAGGTAACGTTCAAGCAAAATTAGCTAAAATATTAATATTTTGAATACTAACAAGGTACCCTACACAAAAGGTACACATTTTTTATATTTTACACACTATTAGAGAAATACAGTATCTTTAGGCTATATATTAATAAGTGAATAAAAAATCATTTTATTCTTACTTTGTCATTTCTCTCACATAGAAACTTTAACTTCTGCGCTTTTTTGTGCATGAAGACTCCATCTAGATGACCAGTTTCCACATTACGAATTTCTATTGCTTTATTACCCCAACCCATAATTTGGCCTGTCCCTATATATGCTGAAATGATAAAGATAAAATTCAAACAAACTACAATAAAAAAGAAAAAATATTAAAAGGTATTAATTTTATAAAATAATCAAAAGATAATTATAAATTAATAATGAACAAAGATAAACTAGGTTATAATATAAAACTTATAACTTTCTAGACTATAGAAAATAATAGACTATAATATATAATTATTAATATCTAGTAATAACTAGACTATAATGATTCAGTTGTTTGCAATCCGGGGAATCCCTGCAGTTTGCAACCCACAAGTTCCAATTTATTTTATTTTATTTTATTTTTTAAATGTGCGGGGTGGGGTGGAGAGTGTTCTTTTAATGTTTATTTTCTGGATTAGTAAGATTCAAAAAATTATTTTTTAAAGTTTTTTAATAAATGTTGAAAGCCTACTGTACATTTTGTATTTCTGAGCTTAAACATGGAAGAGAAAGATGTAAAACTTTCTTAAATCACATAAAGACTTCAACTCAATAACAACATAAAATGTTTAAGAATCAGTTTCTATGAATTAGCTTATAGACTGAACGAAATTAAATGATCTTTTTCAGAGCGATCAACCTATTGATTTTATTGCCAGAAAAATACATTAGGAAGGAAGTAGTTCTTTATTTTTGGAACAGAATTCTTTCTGCTTTACTTTAGCTCCCAACTTTCAAAGTCTTTAAGCTGCAATTGTAAAAAAAAAATAAAAAAAAAAAATAGGGGATTTTGTTCGATTTTTGTAATTTTTAAAGATTTTACCAAGCACAAAACTAGCTTTAAAAAAAAAAAAAAAAAAAAAAAAAGGCAGACAAATATGGATTTTGACACTCCCTCCCTCCTCTGCAAAGTAAATTTACAAAGAGAATTTTACTAAGTTTCTAATAACTGACTTATATTAAAATAAAAAATATGTAATCATAAAATGTGTAATATTGAAATATGTAATCAGCTTTGTCAAATATTTATTCACTAAAAAATCTCGAAAATTATAAAAATTGCTGCACGAATTTCAAATAAACTTTATTGAAAAGAGTATAAAATTTATTATATTGGGCTTGAAGATTGAAGCTGGATTCCTTTTACTATTGTATAAAAATCGCAGCGAATTACAAAAACATGCTAAAATATCAAAATCCCAGAGGACAAAATTTACTATATTGGACTAAAAGATTGAAACAGAATTTCTTATAAGAATTTCGAAAAATCTCTGCGAAACACGAAAAAACTCATTCCATACAAAATTCACAAAAAATCTGAATTTACTTTAGGCATTTTCTACATGACAGCTTTTTATTAGAGAAAATAACCGTGTTAGATGAAATTTTACAGTATTAAATGGTCAAATTGGGATAATGAATGAGCATCTTTCAAAAATGAAATAGATTTCCTATAATAGATCCCCCTTATATATTTCCAAATCAAAAGCATTTAAACATATGAGAGGATGGTGCCATCTGGGATCTGGGAGCATGGCAGTGCATCCGCCAAGTTCGCACAGGCCGTAAGCTACCTTTTCCCTGACCATTTCGGCCTACTTTTCACACCCTCATAACTGCGTTTTGGGGAGAGCTAGAGAGTTTTCCTTTTTAACACACATTAATATAATCAAACTGAATTAGGTTCCAAGATTTCTTATTTCTGTATTTAATATTTTTCGAAATATGAGATTCTGGAAAAAGGCTTTTTTGTAACTGACTCACAGGGGATCATCAAATAACTAAAAAGTTGGGGATCATCAAATAACTAAAAAGTTGGTGATCATCAAATAACTAAAAAGTTGGTGATCATCAAATAACTAAGGTACTTCTAACAGTCGCAGAATCATAAAATTTGACAAGTAAGTAGGTTTTGTCACACAATTAACCAGAAAAGTCTGAAAACATAAAATTTCTGCCTTTAAACCCTTCAAATAGGGGGTGCTGATTTGGCTATATACAGTTCGTAACACATTCAATTGGCAAATTAAATTAATTGCATTGTTGCAACCATTTGTGTTTTTTGTTGTACGATAAACATTTAAGTAATAATAGTTGCATAGACAATCATTTCCTCGCTCATATTTGACGCCAGAGTTGGTCGCCAAAGCCGGATTTCAGAAAATTAGCCTGAGTTTGAAGGTGTTACATGGTTTCAAGCAGAATGAATTTTTTATATTCTTTTCCGAAAATGTTGGAAAGGCAAATATTTTAGTTTATCGGTCCGTTTTTCTATTTTTTACTTCCTTAAAATAAATTTTATTATAAATGTCGGTATTCTAATCGCAATAGCATTCAGTCAATCTGGCAAAATTCCAGTGGGTTGTTAGTTCTTTAAGTGCATTTTAATGATGTTAATAAACTTTATATATATATATATATATATATACTAGATTTTATTTGAAATATACAGTATGGAACCAGTTATCCGGAATCCAGTTAACCGGAAAACCAGTTATCCAGAATGATATTTCCAATTGACTGGTTTCAGAATTTCTCCAGGAAAAAAGTGCCATAGTGCTAGTTTGACATGTTCATTGTTTGATACATTACTCACATGCATGGTATAATTTAATACCAATATCTAGGATTTTAAATGGAAGAATATATAGTTAGGTATTGGGAGTTTTGATTTTTATGCAGAAATGTTGTTGGGAAAGTGTTATGCAGAAACAAGGGATTCCAATAAATTGTCTTTTCTCAAATCTGAATAAATCATTGATCTCGATTGGATCTGATTTTTAATCTGTAGAATCTAGTAAATAATTTTAAATCAGATACAATGCCACAGCCACATATATTTTACAAATACATTTTGCTTTAATGCCCAACCAGTTATCCAGAAAAACCAGTTATCCGGAATTCGTGTGACCCCAGCCATTCTGGATAAATGGTTCTATACTGTATATGCATATGCATCATTATGACGTCCACATAAACAGGGTATTTTTGTCGCCAAATTTGGCGATATTTCATTAAGTGTCGCAAAGCTTGGAGAGAATTTGACGCTAGAGGCTATTTTTCATTGCGAATTTTTAGGGCGAGTAATCATTTATTAATATTATGCGGTTAATTAAATGGCATAACGCATGAATGTTAATAAAGTTTCAATCTTTCGTCACTACACAAGACGTCTGCTCTTGCTATTATATTGTACTGTTATTATACTTACTCTTACTATATTGTTAGTCTTTACTCTCTTAAAAGTTTATTATAGAAAGAGAATTTTCAGAATTAAAGCATCGAAACTGCCAGTTCTAGATTATTATAATTTTATAACATATATCCAGTTTATCAATATGTATGTTGGAATGAATCTTCTATAATGGGGTTCCTCGCATTTTAGCTTCAGGTTTTCGAGTAAATCTAGCTAAAATCTTAAAACCAAGACATATTAACATATTATCTAAGACGATTAGATGAGAATAATGGTAGATTTTCTAATGGAAGAACGGCAGTGCGTCCGTAGATTTTCTAATCTTCCTTAATCGTTCCAATGTTAGAATGAAAGGGGAAAAAAAATTAGCATCAATATGGTTTACTGTAAATATGGATAGCTTAACAGGCGTTTAACAAGAACCACTTCGCTTCAGTGTAAATTACAGAAGATTACTTAACAGGATTAAAAATCTCCGTATTAGAGAGTGTAACGATGCAAACGGACATGAAGCGTAAATTCCTAAGTAAATTCAGCGGTAATTGTCAATAAATATGAAATGGATAACAACACAAAATATAAGATATGCTGCCATTGATCGCAAAGAGAATTTCTCTAACAGAAACTTCCGATTTGGCGAAGGATTGAGCAAGTAAATCTAATATATGAAAATGAAAATCTGTTTGTCTGTCTACACTTCTATACAAATCAACAGTTTGAAAGCCAGAATTGTGAAATGCTACGTGTAGGTGTATTAAAACACGGCCGAGGCAACTAAAGTAATCCAGAATCAAAATAATGTAGAGTTAATTTTTAAATAATAAAAAACCAAAAATCTAAAAGCTTTTACGGGAAGAGTTCCATATCCTGTGCTGGTTCGCGCGATTGGCAAAAGAATCCAAACTGCTGCCAAAAGGGTGTGATGTCACGTAGATAAGGTCAATTCCAGTTGTTAAGTTAAAACTCCAAAGACTGAATATCGCAACAACCAAATCAAACATTTATCGCCAAAAACAACTCGCCATACCTCCCAGCACAGGATATTGAACTCTTCCCGCCTTTTCCTATTAAATTTTAACATTTTTCATTATAGCAGTTGCCAACAATTAAAAATCCACAATGAAATTCTTTGTACAATAATTAATTTTCTATTGAAAGATTTCCACGTGAAAAATGAAAATAAAAAGTTTCAGCAATGGAAAAAAAGACTAACCACTTCACCGTTTGCCCCGAGATAAGTCGGGAGTAAAAGCACTGTTTCCCCATACCTGTCACCGGTGAAATGGTTAATATGACGTCATATTGGTAATATAACGGAAATTTTCAAACATTTCTCAATAATACAAGGAGTATGAGTATATGTAAATACAGAAAGCAGGTTAATAGGACGTCATTCGATAATTAAAAAAGAAAATTAATATAACGTCACATTGGAAGTTTAACGGACTTTTTCAAATGTTTGGGAATCATACAAAGAGAGTATCAATATGAGTAATAGTGAAAGCAAGTAGGTAAGATGTCAGCAGGTGAGTACAACGTCATACGAGTTTGAGGAACGTATTGAATCGTGATAAAAACACGATTATAGAAATATTGGCATATTTTAACATTTTGAAGTTATCTATACAACATGTTTAATTTTGAAATTGATTTTTCTACACAAACATTCTTTAAATCTCGAACACCAGGTACTTCGTCTAGTTATGAATAAAAGTAATATGATGAAGTGCTTAGCATACATATAAGAAAGAATATATTGTTTGCCTGAGACGGCTAGTATTTTGACGTAAACTACAAATAAAAATATAGATTTGTAAAGCATAATAAAATAATTTTAAAATTCTTTGACATTTATACATTTATTATATTTATATCTTTTATACATTTGATAAAACCTACAAAAAGCAGTGATATCCCATCAAAAAACTTTCTGTAAAAAAAAAGCGCCAAGTTCTCCTTAATGTTTCGGCCATAAAAAGTACTGATATCTGATGTTCACCCAAGTTAAAAGTCAAACATCCGAAATCTTTCATTCAAAATGGCTTCCTGCGACTTGGCCGTTAATGCATTTTAGAAGGTTTTTCAAATTCTAAAGAATGTATAATGATCTACATGTCTACTACATTTTTTTGAACATTTTACGCATTTTGTTGTACAAAGTACTAAGATATAATACACATTTTTATAAACATAATTTCGAAATCACAGCTGTCGAGAATGGCTCTGGTTCTCAACGTCTCATATAATGTAACACAATGTGAAATTTGATGAAAAAAATATTCATTGGAATTCGTGTTAATGACAATAGACCGTACAAAATGGTCATTAAACCATGGTAAAACTAAATGATGGTTAATCAAAACTAATGTTTCTTGAAACTCAATCGTATGTATCACAAAGCTTTTAATTACAATATCATCATACGAATTTGCCTATTTGCATTCCGATATTACTTTTAAATGCATAATTTCCAATCATTAATTTTGAAATGATTTATCGACGTAATTATTTATTTCAAATGAAAGATATGGCATGTTTAACATCAATCAGGGTATATTATGTATTCTAATTTATTTTTCTCAGTATTACATTCTTCTAATGTTTTTAACCTAGAATGCATTAATGGCCAAGTCGCAGGAAGCCATTTTGAATGAAAGATTTCGGATGTTTGACTTTTAACTTGGGCGAACATCAGATATCAGTACTTTTTATGGCCGAAACATTAAGGAGAACTTGGCGCTTTTTTTTTTTTTACAGAAAGTTTTTTGATGGGATATAACAACTGTTTCTTGACTGCCAATTTAACAATCACGCATTAAACGACTTCCTGTCTAGGAATTGATAAGGATTTGGGAAAGTAAAAATTTATATATATTTTTATTGAACGATTCATATAAAATATGCACTTTGAATGATTTTTAGAAGTGCTTAAGCACTTATATGCGTTTATAGAAAGAAAATATAGCCAAAATATGCAAATACTATGTGATTAATAATGAAAAAATATGCAAATAATTTTTTTAATCTTTATTTTATCCTTTCTAATTTTGCACCCTTTGGATTCATGCACCTGGAGCAGTTTGCTTCAATTGCTCCTCGGTAGCTACGCCCCTGATGAAGCACCAAGTTTTCCTATATATTCAAGCTAATTTTTAAAAATTACTCCAGGAAATATGTTAACTGGTTATCTTTATAAAGACCCCTTTAGAAAAGACCTGTCTAAAGAAAACAGCACTCACAAAAGGTAAGACTGAATATTTTATGTTAACTTTTTGATATTAAGTTAATTTTAGTATTGAGATAATTAGAGCAATTAAAAGTAGTAATTAATTTAATTATATGTATGTTTTAAAAATTTTATTATTTTTACGGGTATTACGAGTAGCGGTTAATACAGGGACTTTTATAATTCCCTTGCTTCTCGTATAAACAGAGTTCAACTGTACTTTCTTAATATCCTGGTCTAATTAAGAACATTTGACTGGAAGCACTTGTCAGATAAGTCTGAAAGAGGTGTTTTATTAGTTGGTTATAGATTGGAATTTTATTAGGGGTTTTATTATTGTTTTCAGTCACTTTTTTTTCAACGAAAATTGCTTCCAATTATTGTTATTTTTATAGCTTCAATCTTTAATTAAATATTTTCAAGGGACCCAACATGGGCTACAGAACATATTTCCTGGTGTACAGAACAAAGATAAAACAATTTTAATTAAAAAAATTTTTTTTTCTTTGAAAAAACATTTTTAAATGGAAAAATATCAATTATGTATTCAAAAAACTTTTGAAATTTATTACAAATAGTACTTTTGCATTAGCCACATGACAGCAGTAAATAGCCAAAGATTTCCCTATTTGTAGGAATCTTTTTGATTATGATCATTCCTGTTTTTAAGAGCATAGTTTGATTACATACATATCTGTTAAATTTATGTTTTATTTTATTTATTTATTGATGAAGTTTTAATTTTGTTATGAAATATTAGTGGGAAACAATTGCTGAACAATTTATATTGTTTTAAGTGCAAATGGATAAATCTTCGGTAATCTGATTGCACACGATAGAGATAGATTAAAAAAAAAAAAAAAAATTTTGAAAATTATTTTAAAAACCATAAAAAATTAGTTAATTAAAACACAGTTTTCAAACAAATTACATTTAAAAATACATTTTTTCCCCCTATTCACAAGGTGTAAAATTAATTTTTTAATTTTTTTTTTTAGTTTAAAAATTTGCAATATAATGAAATTAATTGATCAGGTTGATAACACCATCAGTATAACATCAGCGTTTCTTATAAACATGTTTTTGTTTTATAATATAGATTCTTACAGATTACAAATAATTACATATTATAAAATTTTTGTGTTAATGTACAAGGAGGAAATGCTGGCATTAAAATATTTCTGGAGAATTGTGGTTAATTAGACCAAAATAATATTAAAATGTATTATTTCTACTATACTCATGTAAATTTTATTAATATGTTTTATGAGGGAAATAAAACACTAATTTTTCATTATGAGTTAAATGCTAAATTGATTTAGTGAAATACCTAAAATTATTTAGTGAAACATGCAGTTTTATACTTCTATTTTTTTATCATATCATTTACTTACTGAAATGTTTTACAACTATAGAATTTCAGGGCTGCCACTGCCGAATGACACTGAAAATAGTAGCTTTAGTAGCTTCAATGAAAAAAATAGTAGCTGAAATAGTAGCATTTTTACAAAAATAGTAACCATAATAGTTGTATACTTACTTTAAAAAGAGGGAATAAAAAAATATATCTATAATAACTGAAAGGACTTTATGAATGTCCACATCTTATTTCAGAATTTATGTTTTTAATATGGTGGTTTCTTCAAATCAGAAAGCCATTTACCCCAAAAATACGGCATGTTTTTAAATTTTTGTGCAACTCTCAATTTTTTTTTTTCTTGAGGAATCCTGCAATATGAATTCATAAAAAAAAACCCCAAAAAATTGCGAATTTTGCCAATTGATAGCAGAAAAAATAGCATATTTCAAGAAAGAAAGAAAAAGAAAAAAAAAAGCAAATTTTGCCAAACTTTTGCACACAAAAAAACAACAAACTTAGTCCAGCAATCGCTGGAAAAAAAAAAAAAATCGAGAAAGTTAATCAAATGATTATGCAAAAAATTAAGAATTTTGTCAATTGATAGTAAAAAGAAAATCACGAATAGAAAAGAATGGTGAATTTCATCAAAAGATCTCTGAAACATACTACAGATTTCATCAATCAGTCAAGGAAAAAAATATTATTGCAAATTTCAACAAATAGCCAGCCCCCCCCCCCCCCCCCCCCCCACCACACACACAAAAAAAAAAAAAAAATTAATTTCACTAATCAGTCGCAGAATTCTTTTTTTTTTAAATTTGGTAAAATATCGCAAAAAACACGAATTTCATGAAACAATTGCAAGAAAAAAAATTTCAAAATCTCCTCCAATAATTGTAGAAAAATATTGCAAATTTCATTAAAGATTGCAGGGAAAAAAATAGCTATTTTCATTAATCTGTTGAAAAAAAAATGCGAAATCTCCTCAAACGACTGTAGAAAAACATTGAATTTTATGAAAGGTCGCAGAAACAAAATGGCGATTTTCATCATTCGGTTGAGAAAAAAAACATAAAAAATTTTGTCGAAAAAATGCAAATTTTGTCTAATGATCTTGCACAAAAAAAAATGCGAATTTCGTCATATAATTGTGCTAAAAATTGAGAATTTAATCAAATGATCACGCAAAAAATTAAGAATTTTGTCAGTCGATTGTTAAGAAAATCATGAATTTCAAAAAACGATTGTGGAAAAAAGTAGCAAATTTCGTCAAAAGATCTATGAAACAAATAGCAAATTTCATCAATCGATTGCGGAGTAATTCACAAAAGGTCACAAGGAAAAGAAAAAAAAAACTTGAATTCCGTTTAACAATTGCCCCCCCCCCCAAATCACAAAATTTGCAATCTATCCCAGGAAAGATATCCTCCAGCAATCGTAGAAAAATATTGCGAATTTCAACAAAGATTAAGGAAAGAGAAAGTTTTTTTCGTCAATCGATCGCAGAAAAAAAAATCACAAATTTTACCAATTCGGTACAGAAAAAATCACGAGTCTCCCCAAACAATTGGGGAAAAATAGTTGCTGTAATCAGAAAAAGTTGCCTTTTTTCAATTTTTGTTAAAATAGTCACTTTTTAATGGTTTTGGGCCGAAAATAGTCACCATAGTCCCCTGAACCTGAAAATAGTCACTTTTAGTCGCAAATGGCAGCCCTGGAATTTGGTTCTTGATTTTAGATTTTAAGCACACTTACATACAAAAACACAATTAAATTAAACAAATTTATTAAACTTACAGCATTCAACATGAAATTCTACTTCCAAAAAATACATTTTTCAATAGTAAAAATCTTTGAATATATTTAATATTTATTTATACATGTGTAAGCATAAGTGATGGAGACATGTCAGAATGATATATTTTCAAATTAAATATGTTTATAGAAACTATTGAAACTCAAGCGTATTTCAAAAAAATAAATATTCAAATAACTAATGTATAAAATCTATAATAAGAATAATAAGATTTTGTAAATATCACAAAACATTTTAGAAAGTATTATTAATTTGAAACTTAAAACTATTCTTACCCACAGATGTCGGCATTTCACCCCATTGTAAAACAATGTTTTTACTCACTTTACCATAGGTATTTACATAAACTCCTTCATCTAAAACAAATAAATATAATCAGGATTGTGAAAGCACTTAGTTGTTTAGAGTGAATATTAAAATCCATAAAAATATATTTAAATAATATCGAACAAATTTCAAGAAATTTTGAATTAAGTAGAAAGTTCTTTTTGACCATAAATTAAAGAGAAAAATTAAAGAGAAATTAAAGAGATCTAACTTCAAAATTTTTTATTTTATTTTATTTTTTACCACTGTAAATACTTTAAAAAACAGTTTTTAAAAAGGTACTGTAGAAAGAAATCTAAGAGGTTTTGAAGACATAGCTGACAGAATTTTTTTTTAAATACACAGGTAAGAAGTTGAAACGATTTATATAGAAAGTATAAATGACAAATTCTCAAGATATTTTTATCATACTTGTCTACTAGCAGCTTGCTTTTGGTTATTCCATAACATACAATATTTAATACAAATATGATAGAAGAGAATTTGAAATTTCATAATATTTTATAACTAATGTAATAAAATTATGGCATTCTGCATTGAGTAATTTAAGAATACATTCATTAAGAATATAGCATATATACTTTTAAAAAAAATTCAGAAAGATGTAATATAGTAAAACAGCTTATTTATTATTATTATTAGAAGTAAATTCAGAAGTAAAAATATCTCTTCCCATGCCAACAGAAACAGATAGAAAAAGTACAATTTATCATAGAAATAAGAAAGTTCAACAACCTTCACTTCTATTTTTATGAATTATGTACTTTTTCATAAATTTTGCTATACTATTTTCTATTTATAAATTTTCTTAGCTCTAACATGTATATATATATATATATATATATATATATATATATATATATATATATATATATATATATATATATATATATATATTAATGCAAAACATATAAAATTACTATACAAATATTAAATCTTCAAAATCTACTCATCCTGTTGATTTTGTACCATTATGGCTCTAATATTCACTCGAAATCTGCATTCTATATTGTTAAACTAATAAGTTCACTATTGCTTAGTTTTGACTGTGTTTATTATTCTTCTAGCCAATGGTGGATCATGGGTTATTTAAATGGAGAATCACAATGCATAAATTGTAAAAATACAATCTGCTAGTACGACTTAATGTACATGTTAAAATACATTTATATTTTGAAAAATTAAAAGAAAACAATGCAATTAAAAGAAATAACAAGAATAAAATTAACAATTTACTTTCTATGAAGGAAGATAGTAATTCAAACAAATAGCAAAAATAATACCAAATTAATGGAGATTTCAGACAAACAAGGGGGAAAAAAACAGCTTAATATGAGATTCCCCACACGCTGAAGGTTGTGCGAATGGAAAGATATAAGTCATGGCTTTCCCCTTACACTTCTTTTGCTGCTTCAATCTGCATAAGCTGTTTCAAAGAGCATTTCTTTGATTGCATGTACAATCTAGGAAGGACTGGGCACTTTTTGCTATTTTTCAAAATTTACATCATTACAGTTATGTTCTGCCATGGACATATTTACAAGAGGGGGGGGGGGGGGGTGCAGTAAATGAAGCTTACCTCGGAAATTGATGAAAACCTGGAAATGTGTTTAATATAATTTTATTTAATTCATTAATTTATTTCTTCATTTTTCTGTGGGAGTTCAAATGTTCATGTATACCAATAGAGGAGCCGCCACTGCTTCTAGTTATTTTACGTAAACAACATTAAACTTTATCGCTATCACACTTTGTTATAATCTTAATTTAGTTACTTTTATTATTTATTTTTCTAATTATGTTTAGCCATGTAGTTTCTTTCAATTATATATATATATATACATATATGTGTGTGTATGTATGTAAGATATATTGCTGGCCATTACTTTGATTTCATCATCATTTTGACTTAACTGAGAGAGTAGAACTTATTTGTAGTCATGAGTTGGGGTAAATGATGAAACAAGTTCTCACAGGGACCTGACTCTATTGTTTTTTACTTTACCCTTTTGAGTCAGGCCCATTGTTCCTTAGTGACATAGTGATGACTGGCAGACCATTTTACCCAAAAAGCCACGATTTTTTAATTTTGGTGTCTGCTGGTTTTATTTGATACTTCAGATTTCTTCCAGTAGGGGATGAACGAGTCAAATATAGGCAGAAACTTAAATATAATTGGCTTACTGTTTTTGACTGATATTTGGGCTTACCGCCAGCCAGAATTTCACTTAGCTCAACAATGTTTTTCTTAAAATGAATTCGAATTTGAGGCATACAGTAATAAATGGTAGGCCAAAAAACAAACTTAACAGGAGCAAATTAGTTTTAACTATAAGATTTAGTTCTGAAAAAGAAATTGAGAATTTTAATTTTAAATTTAATTAAGATTTTAATTTCTTATCCTCCCTTCCTTTCAAAGCTGAGGGCCACCAATCTTGCCTACAAGGCCGGTAGGACTCAACTGGAAGACCTAAAAAATAAATTTGGCTATTTTTGTTGTTGTTGTTGTTGTTATTTTTATTCTTCTAAGAACTTGGCTTCTGACTCTCAAGACAACTGGGCCTACTTTTAAACATAAAAATTTCTACAATCGCCTTTTAAGAGTAATGATATACAATAAAAAGTACACTAAATAGAAGTATAGTTAAACACATCTGCAGTAAAATAGTTCGAGGAAATAAATACTGGTGTGCAAAATCTTTTAAAAAACATTTCAAAGAAAGCAAATTTGAAAAAGTGTTCTTTACAGCAAAAGATGAAAGACTGTTGGATAAGAATGCTCGCCCATTAAAAGAAAAAGTCTTACTTTCAGATTCCACTTCCTTTCAATACATTTAACATCTGCAATTCATATTTTTCACTGATAACATGCGGCCGTGAAATATCAAGTTGATTAGTGGCTGATCAACAAAAGATTTTTACTTTTGGTTTATTTCAGATGAAACAGTTTTGTCAGCGATAAAAGTCTGTGAAAGAGTAATTTGTTTGTTCTTGATAAAGACCAGTAATTATTTGAAGCACATATTCCTAGATAAATTTGAAGAATGATGATTTATGGATGGCAGTTCATAGTTCATTTTCTTGTAGATGCAAGAAGAAAAAAGAATCCATCATTTGTCACTCTGGAGGCAAAGTTAATTGCTTTTATTTTTTGCTGAAAAAGTTTTACTTTAATTGATTTGTCTGGGATTTTCAGAAAAGATTGGAGTTCTCCCACATTGTACTTCATCCTGTGAGACTAGTTGTAAAATATATCACTGGCCGTTATTTTAATTACTCCATCATTTTGACTTAACTGAGATGGTAGAACTTATTTACAGTCGTGAGTCGAGGTAAATGATGAAACAAGTTCCACGGGGACCTGACTTCATTAGTTTTTCATTTACATGGTATTCCTTCTCAGCTAGGTCCGTTGTCCTGAATGACATAGTGATGATTAGCAGATTATTTTACCCAAAAAGCCACAATTTTTTTTGCATCTGCTGGTTTTATTCTGTACTTCTGATTTTTCCAGGCAAGGGGTAAGAGAGTCATATAAAGGGTGGAACTTAAATTCAATTGAATTACCAAGTTTGATTGATATTTGATTTGCGCTCATGACGACAACAAGACTTGGTGCCAGCCTGATTGCATCACAAACCGCAAATAAAGAAGAATTTCATTTAGCACAGCAATTTCTGTCTTCAAATTAATTCAAATGTGAGGCTTGCAGTAATAAATATCAAGCCAAGAAACAAACTTAACAGGGACAAATCAATTTTAAGTATTAGATTAAAAGTTAGGAAAAAGAAACTGGGAATTTTAACTTTAAATTTTGAATTTTAATAAACTTTAAATTTCTTATGTTTTCAAAGTGCATAAATGCACATATATATAAAATAAACCCAAGTTTTTAAGAAAACTAATAATTTATTAACTTTTAATCTTAAAAATGGTTCAAGAAATTTCCAGATGGGAAGCATTAGATAAAATATTAAGTTTCTAAACTTAACAATTACTCACATTTATTTTTTCTCGCCTCCTGGCCTTTTGAAAGGCAAAACACATATAAATAAATAAAGTAATCCACTGAACAGTAAATTCAACGTTGCCACTTAAATAGACTTTTTGTTCTATTATCTAGAATCAATTACAGGTTTTTTTTTCCTAGGAATTATTTTTTTAAAACAGGAAAATTTAACAAATGGAATATAATAGATACACACACATTTATATCAAATAAAATGTATTTTTGTACAACCAGACACACACAGAAGATGGAAACATTAAAAAATTACATAAAATAAAATTTTAATAATAACTGGGTTACTTACTATCATAACACAGAAGGAGTTGCAATCCTTTGGAGTTTGGAAGTGTGACTATTGTATGAGGAGAAATAGGGCCCTGAGACTGCAAAAAACATTAAATAATAAGAGAAACAAACTATAACAGAACATTACTTTAAAAGGAAATGTTTGAATAGGAAGACAGCTAGCCTGAGGCAATATTAAGTTATTTTACAAACAATTACATAATTATTTTACACATAAAAAAAATTACAGACAACTGTTTTTATCATCATCAATGTGTTAGTTCACAAATACAAAAAGACAGAAAGCTGTCTAGTTTTGTAGGTTACACGTGGATTGATATGCAATAAAACATTTTACATGAAAAACAAAAATATTTGTATTAGTATATTTGAAGATGGAAATAAAGCAACTGTGATTTTTAAATTCCAGGAAATCTCATGGCTCTTAGTTATTTTCCTTCTACATCTGAGAAAGATTAAAAATACTAGTAATATTTTAGATATTTAACCACTTCAATAGCTGCCCCGAGTTAAGTCAGGGTAATAACACTGTTTCCCTATCTATGCGACCGTCGAAGTGGTTAAGGAGGGGAGAGAAACTACATTCTTGGTTTTTAAATATAGACTTTTTTTTTTAATTGTTTAAATCGGTTCTTTAAAGTCTCAAGAATATGTGGATGAAGCGATTTTTTGGGAGAAAAGATTTTTCTGTCATAAAAGTGCATTAGAGTGAAAAAGTGCATGAAGCATGAAACCAGTTCATGACCAATTCACTGGCAAAACGTGTATTTGATCATAAAACATATCTATAGGGATTTATCTGCTGGCAAAATGCACAAAAGCAAATACACAAAACAATAACAAAAGTTTAAATTCACTGATTTGAACATTTACTCTGAAACATATTCATTACGGCAAAGCTATTATCGAAACAGCTACTTTATTGCCCCGTGTATATTCAACGACTGCTATTTCACAACATTACATATTACGAATACAAAGGATATTCATATAGCCTCAACAACCATGACGTACTGCTGTGATCGCAACGAACACTGCTTACATTGCTCTGAGCAGCGTATGTCGAATGATGCAAAGGAGGCCACAATTGTTTCCTGAGAAGAAAAAAATTGATAAATGCCTTGTTTGAGGAAGAGGAAGGTGTCTTGTATGGCCCTGGAATAGCTGATTAATGGCAAGTTTAAAAAAATTAATCTTTTTCTGTAAAAAATTTAAGCACATTTTTCTACCTTATCCTACAATTTCAAGAAAAAAAAAAAAACAGTACTTGGTCGATCTGAATGAAAATTTTAGACATTATTCTGTATACAAATAGTTACTGTTGGAACAGACAATATGTAGTATTTTTTAGTTATAATCTATTTTTTGCTCCCCCCCCCCTTTCTAAAGACCAAAAATTTTTTATTTCTGCTACCCATTTTTTTTTTTCCAGATAAACACCATTTTGACAAAAAATTGCAAAATTATTAGGTTTGTTGGTTTTAACCATAGCTGTAAGCCCTCAAATTATAAAACTTTTCATAAATACTATTTCTGATTTATAGATTTGCTAGAAAGCATAGGACAGTTCAACTTTGCTTGTATTTTGTAATAACAAATTTATTTATTTATTTATTTATTTATTATTTTTTTTGCTGCTCCAAAAAATTTGAAAAGATAGTTTGAAATATAATTTGTTTATATTGAAGAAAAAAAAAAATTCTCCAAAAATGCCTAGATTTATATCTAGGCATTTATTTATTATTTTTTAATGTAGTAGAATGTAGAGAACCTCCTTAATAAATAAATAAAAGCAATACTTTAATATAATAATAATATTAAAAGAAAGGAGCTCATTTTGAAGTTGAAATGTAAAACTATAAAAATTTTAATATTGTTTTCTGATGATCTAAAATAATTTCATGTGCAAATACATTTTTCTTTCAAAATCTATATTAATATTACTGAAAATATGGCTTAAGTGTAAGTATTGTTTCACAAGGTAACCCAGTGAAAGAGTAAACAGTTGAAAAACCCTAATCAGTTAAATTGAAAAGATTTTCTTCCAAGAATTATATTTTATATTGGTAAATTATTAATAAAATGACATTTTGTGCATTTTTATAATTAGACTTTGGATATTTATAATAATTAATGGCAAGAACTCAACTGTAATTATCATATTTACAAAAAATACAATGCATAGTAGATATATACTAAAGTGTGATACATATTTAATTATTGATAGATAGATTTACAGTACTTAAACCATTTACAAAGCTATTTTGTAATGCACATGCATAGAATGACACTTCAAGCTGAAGGAGTTTTTTGGGGGGTTATTTTTCCCTCACAGATTGATTAAGCTCAATTGATTGAAGCGATGTGTGCATGCTTGCAGCTCTCCGAAGCAACTACTTTGCAAAAGAAAAAGCAGCAACCCAAAAGACTTAACTAAAAGAATAACCAAAAGAATATAAAATGCCTGAGCTATTTTTTTAGCTGACTTTGTTAACACATACCCGATCATGAAACTATCCATAGGAGCATAGGGAAGAAAATTAAAACATAATTGTTAATTGAGAATAACTAGGAATATAGGGAGAAAATTAAAACTAAAATAAAATAAACATTGTTTTACTGTCTGAAGGGTACTTTAATATAAGTAACAAAAAGAAATGGAAAATAAGGGTAGGCGGTAATATTTTTTACATGCAAGCACGAACAAGCTAGTACTTTTTTCTAACACAATAGCTGGTAATTAAATTTTTCTGATTATGTAATCTGAATTTTTACTTTCAATTGAAGGATAAATCATAATTTTTGGCTTCATTTACTTTTATGTGTATGCATTTATGCAATAATGATTTAGTAACTATTTGAATGAAATTGTTTCATAGAAATTAAGCATTCAAACAATTTAAATAAGGTTATTTTTTTATCATAAACCTGATGAAACAATAACTAAATAAAGCATTTAAAACAAAAAAAACAGACTGTAAATGAACAAGTTCTAAAAATACCTGACACATCACCAATTATTAACCTTATGATTGAAATTAGAATATGACATATAACATACTTTAAACATGAATGCTTTTATGAACAGATTTTCATTTCATAACACAACAGCAAATCATTTAAAAATAGATAATGAAGATATTTAATGAATAAAATGAATTCATAAAAAATCCTCTAGCATAAAACACTTGTATTACATTTTCCCAATAATGAAGAATTATATGCTTTTATAGTATCAGAGAATGTATTATTAGGGACACTAACAAAATTTGGGGATATATTTACAGGTGGGAGATCTAATAGTTTCTTCCTTGAGGCTACAAGGTGGTGTAAAACCACTAAAAAACTGTTGTACCTCTCCAAAATGAAAATGCATTTTCATTTTGAACTAAGTTTCTTTAGTTCGTTAAAATTACATCAGTTGAAGTACAAAAATGTAATTTCTTACATGGAAATTATAGGGGTTTTTAAATTATAAAAAATGGTCACAAAACTGAAAACTGTTTTTTTTCTTTTTTTCATGACTGATTTGGACAGTTGGAAAACCTTACATTATATATATAGTTAAACTAAAAAAAATGTAATCATTTATCAAACAAACAAAACAAAACACTATACTTCAATTAGCATAATTTCAAGTCAATTTAATTAATTAATTCACATAAAAAACTCATTAATTTATTATTATTATATATATAATTTTTTTAATTCGCAGCAATTACTTACTGATAGAACAGAACCAAAATGACCCCAGTTCTTTTTAAGTATTTTATCTTCATTCATTTTTCTTCCATAATTTATATACATTTCATAATAAGAAAAATTGTAGTGAACAAAAGTAATTAGAGAAATTTACTGAATGTAACATATAACAATTTTTACACTAGCCATTAATTATAAAGTATGTTGATAAAATTTCCTAAATTTTAAAATATAATTGGCAGGCAATCGCTGAAAAAAACAATCCTCAAAATGAGTCCAGATCTTTTAAGTATTTTACTTTCACCTTTTTTCAGTCATAATTTATTTAGGTTTTGAGAATAAAATGAGAAAACTGAAGGGAACAAAAGTAGTTAAAAATAATCACTAGTATGTAACATATGAAAATTTTCACACTAGTCATTAATTATAAAGAATGTTGATAAATTTCTCCAATTCTAAAATTAATTGATAGAGAATCTCTGAAAAATCACATAAAAGCAAAATTCTAATGAAAAAGGTTTGATAAGATGATAATATACTTTAGTTTAATTTATTTCCTTTTAAAATTTTGTTGATTGACAATTTAATATGAAATCTTGATTTTGAAACAATAGAAAACTGCCCGTTTAAAAATGCCTTTGATACATTGATTGCCTAGACACCTTTTTCAAATTTATACATTAGTAAATACTTTACAATGTATCTAAATTATAAAGTGAAAACATGTCTGTGAGTAACTTTGAGGTCATATTGATGGTGGCAACATCTGGCTAATTAATGACATTTTTACTTTTTTTTTTTCTTTTTTAAATTTCTAAACATTGTACAATTTAAATTTTTACACCATCAAATAGGAAACAAAATGTTATTTCAAATGCAATTCGTTTGAAAACTATCTCAACTTACTGATTCTTTATGGTTTTTAAAATAATTTTCAAGCATGAATTTTTAAAAAATCTACCTCTATTGCATGCAGCCCGATCACAACGGATTAACCCATTTACATTTATTTTTTAAATAGTTTAGCATTTGTTTCTGGCTAATATTCCATAATGAATTTAAAACTTCCCCAGTAAATAAATAAAATACAATTTAACAGACATGTAATTGAACTATATGTTTAAACTGGAAATCTAGAACCAAAACAGCTGCTATAAGTAGTGATCTTTGGCGATTTCTTCAGCTATAAACTCCTAGCATGCTGTTTACAAATGTATCACTTTTAATGAATTTTAAAACTTTATTTGAATACTTTAATGATATATTTTTTTTATAAAAATGTTCTCTGGTGTTATTAGTGGGCAATCTTAAAAAATATATTAAATGTAAAAAATCTATTAGAGTTTTTAATAATATATTAATAATATATTAATAATATATTTTTTAAAAATGGTTTTCACCTTAATTCGGTAATTAGGGAAGCACAGGTTGGATTCTCGTAAAATATTCACAAATTTGAGGATTTAGAACACACTTTAAGTCAATGATGTTTGGTTTTAAAACATGAGTATACTCATGACCAGTTAAAAACATAAGAAATTCCTTTATTCCTGTTTTGGTTAAATCCTCATGAACACAATATATTATTTCAATTATTCAATAAATAACAAATACATTTAGATAAAAATATATGTATAATTAATTATATGTAAGTTATAGAGTTCAATGAATAACTGGAAAATATTTTTGCAGTAAAGTGAATATACTTACATGGGCAGGAATATAAATATCATATACAGCTCCTGAATCTAAGTCGACTGCATGAAAACCTTCAGTAGAACCATAGACAACCTTCAGCCTTACACCTTCTTCGATAGTCATGTCTACTAAACTTGGCTTATGAGCCAACTCAGTAAATGACTTGAAGGCCATGAATTTATGGTAAGGCTTTGGTGCCCATGCATAGATCTCTATGCTTTCTTTCAAGGCAATCACAAGGAATTTTATTCTTTCATATTTGACTGAAAAAAAGTATAATATAAATGAATATATATATTATTAAATGTACTAACTAAAAATTATACCATAAGAGAAAAAAAAATCAATAAGACATACAACAATAAAAGCAAACAGCAATAAGCAAATTTAAATAAGGAATAAATGATTATAATCTTGTTTTCATCTATAGTAGTGGTTCTCAAACTTTTATATCCTTTGAAGAATTATATGTTTTTGGCATATCCCCTATTTCTTTCTTTCTTCTTCTTTTTTTCTTGTGGGAATCATGAATAAAAATCGGTAAATAAAGAAAACAATAAACGTATACAAATAAATATAACTTTTATGAACATTTAATGTATGTATTAAAGGTCCTTTTAATTTGATGGGTTTGCTTGTGTATCCTTGCATATTTCTTGAATGTTTGATGTTTACTTGCTGAAAGGATCAGCCTTAAGGACCAAACAGACAGAGTTCTTGTCTGTCGCAATGTCTGATGGGGCAAAGCGGTCCCTTTCACCTTTTATGACTTTCATAGCAGGTATAAAGATCAGAGGTCAAGAGCGAGAGCCGTTGACAGCTCAGAGACCACCTCTTTCTTTTGTTGATTACCACAGAATCACTCAGGAAGAGTGGGAAGACATGTGATTTATGTTTATCTCAGGACAAATTGCTCAGGATATGAATAAATGGAGATTTAGGAGGTGTGGGACCCAATTGGAAAAAATTATCATCAGCCTCAGGTCCAAGATGTGTACAAATGTTTAATTTACAACACCACTATTTTCAAATTGTAATCTTCATCTTATTTAATTCAGGAATTCTGCATAGATTACAACAATTTGAAGATAATGTTATTAAAGAATGAGCACCTCTATGCACCCTAATGTCCTGAGCCAACATACATCCAAGTCTGTAGAACCATAAAAGTATAAAAAAGCCTATTATAGACTATGCCATTGTGGTAGAATGAAGAGCAATAAAAATGTGTGAAACCTAATAGACCAAGTGGATCTAAGCTATATCATATCTTAATATAAAATTGCATATACATGTAAAAAAAATAAACAAAATTTGTGCAGCACCTCTCAAAATGTATATAGTTTCAATATCATTTGTTCTAACAACTATGGAATGAATTATTAAAAATATTAATTTATTTTTGGAAAAACAAAAAAATAGAATTGAAGTGCTCAGTTGAAAATAAAGTATCTTTTTTGGACTTTTAAAAATCACTTAACATTCAAAAACTGCAAATTCTGAAATTTATGGAAATATTATGTTATGCACTTTCAGATAACACATGATTAAATTAAACTGAAAAATGAACTTTTCAAATTATTAAACATACATCACATAGTAAAATGAATATTATTAAATGAATGGGAAAGAGATTACATGCAATTAGATGTGATATTTGATGTAAAATTTTAGTTTGATCTACAGACATATGAAATATTAAACCAGCTTGTTTAAGTTTTCATATTTACTAAAATATGAAATAAAATTAAAATCATGATAAAAATTACAAAAGTTACCTTCAAAGATTTAAAAAGGATTTTAATATAACATATATAATAATAATATAATTAATATATATACATATATTTCTATAACTTAATAATTACATTGTGATAATCAATAAATATCTGTAAAAGTGAAGTCTATCTTTTCTGTATTTTAACATAATCAAAAACAGAAAAAAGCATGGTATTTAAAAGATTCATTTACATATTTATTATTTTGCTTAAAAGTCTAGAATCATCTAAGAATTACTATGGGAACAAGATGAATTCTGGCTCAACATCTGTATTGCCAAGTAACTTAACCAAGGCACTCAATGTCCTCATTTCAGGACAGTTATAAAATCCTATTTTCAGCAAGGTTTTTTTTCCCCTTTAGAATGAACTAATTCTGGTAAGGGCTGTAATTTTCAAACTAAATGGTGGATTTCTTGAATTTTTTTGTTTAACCTACTCAGAATCATTTATATACTAAAATATATGACAAGTAATATGTTTCAATCAGAATTAATTTGGGCGATAATCAGTTAAGCCTGCTAGACAATTCTTTATGTAAAATATAACCTGGAAAATGACTTTATTTAAAAAAGTTCTTCTAATTTGAACAAAGAACATAGACTTTTAGTATGCTTTTAATATGCATATAATTAAGCTATAATCTCTTACATATCTTCAAAAGTTTCATATTGCATGGTCAATTCTAAAATAAATAAACTAACCTATTTTAAAATGTACAGCTCCTTGGAGATCACCAACATTGATCCAACCACTTCTTTTTTCAATCTAAACACAAAAGTACATTTATGAAAAATTTTGAAACTATTAAAATAACTGTTATCTAAATTTTCAAAAAGGAATATTGCATAAAAAGTAAATGAAGAAACTTGAAAAATTGGTAAAAAAAAGAAAAAAAAAAAAAAAAAACAAGCGGAAAAAATTCTACCTTACGGCAGAATATAGATTAGCCACCCACAGCTTTTATCGTTGAGATTTTTTCAGCCAAGTCTAACTCGTCAAGGGGAAAAAAAAAAATGTGTTTGTTAGCATAAGCCAGCTTCTCCACTTTAGAATTTAGTTAGCGCTCTAAGGTTTTTTGTGAGGCTGGCAAAATATATTAGGAACGAACACACCAAGTTTTAAAAAGATTCGGTGACTTGAAGTAGTTTTAATAAATATAATAGTGTAAAGATGACACCCTTTAAACTATTTTTAATGGTTCAAGACACTTTAATACTTAATAGATAACTTTAAAAAAGTAATGAAAAGTTCTATGATAGCAGCTTTTATGATGGATACAGCTATGAGAAGTTGTTAAACAAATGAGTTAGCATTAATTGACGGACTCTTGGAGAGCAGTGGGGGGGGGGGGGGGGGGGGTGAGCTGTACAAAACACAAGTGCTCTATGAGACCTTTAAAATGAATCCTCACTTGCAATTGTGACTTTTCATAAACATGAATTTTACTGTAGACTGAAAGAATTAGCCCTGTGTGTGACTAAAAAAAAAAAAAAAATTACCATACTTTCGTGTTATAGCGGCCCCCAAAATTATGATTATGCTAAGGTTGCAGTTATGATTTCGCCAAGATCATCGCAAAGCTTATATATGCATCCCATATACACATATATATATTCCAAACACTCCTATATGTGCCACATACGTCATTATACACATATTATTTACGTATTATATGTCGTATATACATCATATACACGTCATACATGCATCAAATATGACTATAACTTGGCCACATACATCAAGAAATGTTATATATATATATATATATATATATATATATATATATATATCATATAATATTATAATATCATACATGCTTTATAATTTGGCGATAAATCTTAGTCGCTTGGCAATTCATCCTTGGGAGCCGCTATAACACGAAAGTACCAAATTTACAATATATTAATGAAAACAGAAACAAGCTAGCTGTTTCACCCGTTCTTAACTTAGCATGAAAACGCAACGACAACAAACAATTTAAAAATATCTAAATAACAAGTAAGAATTCCCCTGTTAAAGTGTTGCGTTGTTCAATAACTATTCGATTTAGAAAAATATTTTTCTACTACTGTGCAATTTTTTTTAATGAAATTTTATTTATCATGTTGCTATGGCAGCAGACGATAAAACGATATCTTTGGAATAAGGGAATAAATAGAAGAAAAAGCTTTGTTGATGTTTGTGATATAATGTTTTCTTTATTTTTTAAAAAAGGTATATACATAATTCACTTTTATATTTTAACAGAATAATAAGTCTACTATAATTTGTTACTCATGTTATAGCCAGTACATCGCGACACATTGACATTATCTTTTTACGCGTGAAGGTTTCACTATGGTACTTTATTGTGAATTTTGGTAATTTTTGAAATTCAATATTTGAAAAACGGCATGATCATTAGATTTGAAATTTATATAAAGAAAAATACAATTTTTTACCTTTCTAACGCAGTTTGTCTAACAATTTTGTGACAAATACTTTTCGAGCTATTAATTTTTCCAGTAACTTCAAATGTTTCATTTTCCGAGATTAACCTGTGGCAACGATGGATGGCTGTGACTTTTCATAAACATGAATTTTACTGTTGCCTGAAAGAATAAGCCACCTTGTGTGGGCTTAAAAAAAAAAAAAAAAACCCAGGGAGAGCGAGATTTTAGAACAAATGTACTTGTGTTTTGCAGTCTAGGCTGCATATTTTAAAAATCTATAATAATAAAGTTAGATAGATGTTTGTATATATGTGTGTATGTTTGTGTGCTGTATAATCGAGCTGCACATGATGCAGATATATTAAAAAAAATTCATGCTTGAAATATATTTAAAAAAACATAAAAAATCAGTAAATCGAGATACAGTTTTCAAACAAAGTGCATTCAAAAGTATACCCCCCCCCTCCCCTATTTGATGGTGTAAAAATTGAAATTGTATATGATGTTTAGAAGTTAAAAAATTGCAGTATTAGTGAAAATTATTGGTCATGTGTTGCCACCATCAATATGACATACGCATTACTCACAGCCATGTTTTTGCTTAATAATACAAATCTGCTCTGATAAGAAAATAAATTTCTTATATTTTTTAACTTTCTTTTATCATACATAAAACTAATTTTTATTTGCATCAACACATTATAACTTAAAATTACTATGCATGAAATGTCCATTTTCTAACAAAATTGTGTATATTGGTTGAATATCTATTTACCAGAAACAATATTTAATGGTTTATTGAAGCAAATGCAAAGTGGCAACATATCCATATTGCCAACAGGTGAAAAATATGCAATTGAATCCCATACAAAATTTGCCAGATATAGAATAAATAGGCAAAAAACCTTGACAAATGATATATTCATATTATTTGATAAAAAGCGGGGGCTTAACATACAGTATAAAAGGGAATTATCTAAATGTAATGTCAAAAAACAAATATTTACTGTAAAATAAAAATTATTACTTACACCATCAGTACGAAGTATCTTACTCTTCAGCCAAGAGAGGTAATATACTCGTACTCGACATTTTTTACCAGATATTGTTACAAGAATGTTCTGACCTTCAAGAACTTCCATTTGCTGAAATTTTCTTCTAGAAATGAGCTGATATACTTTTCCCTGCCCACTGCGATCTAGAAGCATCAAACCATTTTCTGTGCCTATGAGCAAATTTACACCTATGGATAGACAAGGAAATAAATATAAAACCTTATAAGAGTAATCATATAAAAATAATTTTAAATCTTTTTGAAATAATGCTTGGAAATATACGTCATATTAAAAATCAAAAACAGAAAAAAGTTAAATACAGAATTTAAAAAATCAATTATTTCTCATATCTATATTAATAAAAGAAAGTTTCGCTCTGTGTGTGTGTCTGTTGGCGATGGCTAGCAAAATCTAGTCCACCTAGCAGTCTGGAAATTTAGGTGTGGATAGTCCAAGGTCTGGCCATGTGCACCTGAGCCTCAGAATTTTAATATTTTGATAATTAGCCTAGATATTAAATAGATTCTCATTAACCATGAATGAATGAATTCAAAATTATTTTACTAATTAGCGAATTTAGAGAAAACTAATTGAGATATCAAATTGAAAATTTCTGAGCATATGTAAAAAAATATTCTGTATCTGATTATCTGATTTTTGAAAAATTCGGTTGGTAAATTTTTAAAATTTATGCAAAAAACTGCCAAAAATCGGCCGGCGACAGTGAAAACGATCCGAGAAAGTTTCAGACAGGGATCTGCTTTCATTAAAAACTGAACTACAAAGAGATCTGTTTCCCGGGCCGATCCCTCCATTTAGTTTTCGAAAATGAAAGGAAATAATGGTCAATTTTTACTAACGAACAAAAATTTAGGTAACTAATTAAGATATAGATTTTAAATTGAGGTCGGGAAGGGGTGTCATCTGCCGGCTATTTTAGTGTAGTGTCTTCGTTATGTTCTAATTATCAGAAAAATGTAACTCTTTTTTTAATGATCACGTTAATGTAGGTGACGGTGGTTCTCTTGAACAAACTATATTCATTACATTCATTATACATATAACTATATTCATTACATACTATTCATTATATTTGAGGGTATGGGGAGGGAGGGGGTTAACGCCTTTTTCTGAGATTGTAATTATCTCGGGCCCCGGCAACGCCGGGCGGGTTAGGTAGTACAAAAATATAGCAAAATGAGATTTACGTCAAACATCTGTTTGGGTAACAAAATAATATTTTTTTTTATATAAAAGAGTAGAAAAATCAACTTCATAAATATTTGTAACAAAGTTTTTTTTTTTTTTGGTAATTAGTTAAGTTTGTACCCAGGAAGCAGACAAAATAAGTACAAATATACAGTGGAGCAAATGAAAAACCAGAAATATATATTTAATTGAAAATTAACTACAAAATTGTAAACCTAAGTTTAGATAAATAAGCCGTGCATATCAGAAAATACATCAGAAAATAAACTGTGCATATCAGATACTTTTTTTAGTTCTGAGTCATTGATAGATCTGATGCCATGTTTGATGATAGAATAATATTTCATATTTTGTATATTTACACATTTTATTGTATACTTTTCACAGCGATACATTTTTTCTCAGTTCAGTTACCATTTAGAAATTCTAAGAAAGAATAAAAATTTGTTTTTTACTTCTTGTATCGATTAAAGAAATGAAATAAAAACAGTGAGGAAAATTAATAGAAAAAAAAAGTATTAAAAAAAAAAACAAGCAAAAGAATTAATCATTATTTTGTTAATGTGTATTACTATGGTTATTTGAATAATAATCCGTATCCAAGAGCAAAATAAGATCAAAAGTTTATCAATTAGTTTCTTTGCTAGTAGATAAATAGATTAAAGAAATATACAAAACAAATTGTTTCATCAAATAATTTTTGTTGATGATGCAGAAATAGTTGTATTTTGGAGTTTTCAATAAATTATTTTCTACACAAGCCTTTGTGGGGGAAATAAAAAAAGAATTATTTTTATGATTTCAATGCAATGAGAATAGCATAAAAAACATCACTGTGACTGCTTACATTATTTCATTACAGAAGGTCAAACAAAATTTGTATAACTTTGCAATAATTTAAATTAATTGAATTATGAATAAAGTAGAAAACTGCCGAGATCACCAATAAAAAATAATTAAAAGATAAAAGCATGACAATACCATTTCAGAAAAATGACACTTCATTTTTCCAAAAAAATATTGTCAAATGTTCGTTAAAATTGATTCTTCATGTGCAGTAAAGCTAACAAGTGGTTAAAAGACCAATGCCCGATGTCATAGATACTCAAACTATTTTAATTATAAGTAACTGAAAATGGATAAATTATTATGCATAATTTTAATGAATATAAATGAAATAATGAGAATTTAAAAGGCCATTCCATAAGTCTGCAATTATTTAAAAATAAAGTAATCTAATAACAAATGAAGGAAAAAATATTGAAACCATTATTAAACTTCTACCCTATTATATATTTCTGAGGATTAAATTATTTTTTAAATGAAATTTATACGAGAAACAGTGTGATTGATGAATCGAATTCAGCATATATGCCACTAAAAGTGACAAATCATAAATCAGATGATTAATCTGAATCTAAGAGCATAATAAAGATCAAAAGTTTATCAATTAGTTTCTTTGCTAGTACAAAATAAAGTAATCTACAAACAAACGAAGGACTACATTAAATTATTTACAATATAGTTATAAATAATTACATTAACAGTTATAAATAATTACATTATAAATAAACCATAAAGCAAAGGCTTTAAGAAAACTTTCTTTATATTACACATAACAAAAGAAAACTCACATTAAATGAATGATAATTTTTAAACTTGTTTAAAAAAATTCCGTAAAACCTAACAGCATGTATAAACACATATAAAGACTTCTTTGTACATCAAAGTCACTAAAAAATGTAAGAATTTTTTGTATGTGCATAAAAAAGTTATCATCAATACTTTATTTTCATTTACTATAGCATAATTGTATGATTTTGAAAGCAACAGATAAAAAAATAAAAAACAGATTAAAAAAAAAAAATATTGTCAAATGTTCGTTAAAATTCATTCTTCATGTGCAGTAACGCTAACAAGTGGTTAATAGACCAATGCCCAACGTCATAGTTAAATATATATATATACTAGCTAACCCGCCTGGCGTTGCCCGGGCCCGAGATAATTACAATCTCAGAGAAAGGCGATAACCCCCTCCCTCCACATACCCGCAAATATAATGAATAATTTGTTTAAGCGAACCACCGTCACCTACATTAACACAATCATTTAAAAAAGAATTACATTTTTCTGATAATTAGAACATAATGAAGACACTACGCTAAAATAGCCGGCAGATGACACCACTTCCTGACCTCAATTTCAAATCTATATCTTAATTAATTACCTAAATTTTTGTTCATTAGTAAAAATTGGCAATTATTTCCTTTCATTTTCACAAACTAAATGGAGGGATCGGCCTGAGAAACAGATATCTTTATAGTTCAGTTTTTAATGAAAGCAGATCCCTGTCTGAAACTTTCTCGGATCGTTTTCACTGGCGCCGGCAGATTTTTGCATAAATTAAAAAAAATTACCAACCGAATTATTCAAAAATCACATAGTCAGATGCAGAATATTTTTTTACATATGCTCAGAAATTTTCAAATTGATATCTCAATTAGTTTTCTTAAAATTCGCTAATTAGTAAAATAATTTCGAATTCGTTCATTTCCGCTCACAAATCCAATGCGCTGGTTCGTTTCTTTCGCCATTTTGATTTAAAATATGTCATTTTAGAAGCGATGGTTAATGAGAATCTAATTATCAAAATATTAAAATTCTGAGGGTCAGGTGCACCAAGAGAGGGTTTTGACTACCTAAATCTAAATTTACCGACTTCTAGGTGCGCTAAATTTTCCTAGCCATCGCCAACAGACACACACACACACACACACACACAGAGCGAAACTTTATTTTATTAGTATATATATATTAGTTATTTCAATAAGTATTCAACAGTATTTATCTTTTTCCAATTCTCACTAAACTTTTAATACTTTATGGTTACAAATTTTATATATACTCAAACTATTTCAATTATAAGTAACTGAAAAAGGATAAATTATTATGCATAATTTTAAAGAATATAAATGAAATAATGAGAATTTAAAAAGGCCATTCCATAAGTCTGCAATTATTTAAAAATAAAGTAATCTAATAACAAATGAAGGAAAAAATATTGAAACTATTATTAAACTTCTGGCCTATTATATATTTCTGAGGCTTAAATTATTTTTAAGCCTCATTTTTATTATATAATAAAGACAAAAATACAATAAATATAAGTAAATATGTTTTAATAAAATAATTAGATATAGTTCATATATTAACTGATCTAGAAAACATAACATTTAGACAAGAAAATCAGCTAACTGTTACAGAATCCAATTATGCTCTCACATAGCACAATGCACACATCAACTATTTATTCTTTAAAATTTATATTTGATACAGCGAAATAAAAATAAATTTAATTATTTTTTGGGGGAAAAAGCATGACATCAATAATTTATTCAGTAATAGGCTGTAACTGCCCATATGCTTAATTTAAAATATTATAAATAAACCATAAAGTAAAGGTTTTAAGTGTATTTTCGATCCTACAATCCCCACATACTTTTTTTTAATCCTGTATATTAGTGGTAAAATTTAAACAAAAGCTCTTGATTTTACTACAAAAAGTTATAAATACTGGTGCCAAGCACGTCTGAAAAGTACAAACTTTTTTCAACATCAAATAATTTTATTTTCTTGAAATATCATAATATAGAAAAAACATAAATATTTTAAATAATTGAATTATTAATTTAAAGTGCATAGAACCTAGGGTGTAAAAAAAATCATGATTTTTTTTAAATTAAAAAAAATTATTTTTTAAAATTAAAATCAGATTATTTTGATTTAAATCAAATTTTTATGATTTTTCCCCTGTGTTAAAATACAGAATAGCTACCAAGGTTTTCAGATTTCCAAAACAATTAACCCACTAATTAGTAACATTATCTATGTTTTGTATGCTTTAATTAATAAAATCAATATTATTAATTAAAAACATTTTAAAAACTGCAAATTAGTCATTTCATTAGTTAGTAGTATACAATAATGATAAGCATTGTAATAATTATATAAAATTATTAATTAATTACTATTGATATTTATATTTATTAAAATTATTATTAACTGCTTTAATATTAAATTGTGAACATAGCTTAAAATTAATAATTATTAAATAATTAACTCTCTAATTAAGAAAATATGGATAATATGAACATTTTTAAGCTTTAATTATTAAAATAATTAAAAATTTAGAATTCATTCTCGAAAGAAAAGGGGGCAGGGTGCTAGTTTTCAAAAAGGTCACTAGTTCAGTAGAAAAGGAGATTATTTCATAAGACAATATATTAGTAATGTGTTTAGTAATATATAAGTGAAAAAAAAAGTATATAATTTTTTAATGTGATAAATAAAGTTACACCAATTTTTAATGATTTTATGAATTACAAAACACAATTGAAAAATACAACAATTAAATTACAACATGATTTAATACTCTCTTTTCTCCCCCCTCCACCTGTATTAAAAAAAAGTTTTTTTTTTTTTTTTTGCAAAGTTGTGGGCACATGAATTTAGAATTCTGTGGTATTGAGAAATTGTTTACACAAAATCTCTGGGTACAACTAAAGATGAATTTCATTATTAAAAAAAAAGCAGGGTACATTTTGCCAATTTTTTTTTTTTTTTTTTTTTTTTTTTTTTTTAAGGCAGAGAGCTGTGCACATAAAAAATGACTTTGAGGAAACAGCAAGTAATTACAGAATTAATAAAAACTGCAAATAAGTAATTTTATTAGTTAGTAGCACAAATAATAAAACAAACAAATATTATTTTCAGCTTGTTTTGCATTTGTACCTAGAAAAATTACTGTTAATCATCTAAATATAAACTGACACAAATGTATGTGTATGCTAATAATAATAATATATATATATGAAAATGTGTTACACCCATTCATATACACAAACAGAGTAAATATCAGAATAGACAGTTATATCTCATATTCTCAAAATATTAAGTAGCAGCATTATTACCACTCAGTGGGGATTATTAGCATTCTCTGTTTCAAAAAAAAAAAAAAGAAAAAGAAAGAAAGAATTGCATCCTTTTCATTCCCTAATTAACTTCTTTATTTGATGTACATGCATTTAAAAGATATATATATATATAACCTCTACTCGCTTAGCATTTTTATACTAATTAGTTCTTTTGCTCTTATACATTTTTTTTATAATAACTCTTGAGCAGATGTGACTCTTTCATTCTTCTTTAGCTCCGATTTGCTGTAAATTTATGATTGTGAAAATAAGGTACTGGCTATTTATTCTTTTATCAGGAGAAACTTACTATATTTGCTATGCTTATTTTATATAAAAGAATGAATAATTTGATTACTAAAAGGAAATTATGACATTGCAAATTATATTAGATATAAATGGGATTTTTAAATGAAATGCTTTTTATCCCCAATAAAACTTGCTTTTTTACAAACTTACTATACTTAGTTTTTTACAAGCCTAAGGAATTAAACTTAGGAACAATTATTTAAAGATTTTTTTTTATTATTATTATTTATAAGGTAAACCCATAGAAACTTTCCAAATTATATTGATCTTAGATTTTATTACTTTTTTATATCATTTTAAACATTTAGAAAATTTATTGATTAAAAAAAAAATCATTGATTTTAATCAATGATTTAAAAAAAATCAATTGATTTAAAAATCATGATTTAATCACAGATTTAAATAATCTGATTAAAATCATTGACACCCTAATAGAATCATTACAAGAGCAGCAAAAGTAGTCTGGCTTCTGTTCTTATAGTAATTGTAGATATTTTAGCCCGGAGAATGATTCAATTCCTTCAGAAGTAATTGATTTTGTTCCCTTTCCTTTCTTTTGTACAGGCGTATTTTTAACTTGTATTTTAACTATTCTACTTTATTACACTATCATAACATTTCAGGCATTTTTAGAATATTTAAAGGGTTGTGTTTGATCATTCAATCAACTAAATTCATTCAATGATAATTAAACAACAAATAAAGTGATGGGTGGTAATTCCAGAAAAGCTATAATTTCAATTGACAGTTTAACAGAAGTAATAATTATGAATGGTAATTGCAGTGATCTGACAATCAAATTACTATGCACAATAACAAAATATAATCAGATAGAAAGCATTTTGTATTGTAAGTAAAGAGGTAAAATTCACATTGTAAGTAACATTTGTATGTAAAATTCCCATTAATAAATAATTAATTACTTGTTTTGTATGCAAAAATAAAAATATTAATAATTTAACTATTAGTGCATATCATAATAAGCATTCTGAAAATAAGTAACTAAAATGAATCACAAGATAAATTAATACATAGGATAAAAAAGCTTACCCCAAAGTGCTGCACATAAGATTTCAGAGTTGAACCTTTTTTTATATTTCCTAATTTCTGGAGTATCTGCAGAAGACTCATGGGAAGTTGGAGTGACATTTACATTAACATGACTTTCTCTCCGAGGAGAAGGAGAAGGACCAGTTCCACCAGCACCAAAACCAAAGGTGAGGAAAGAACGCTGTTTGTGCTGAAGTTGCGGAGGAGCTTTACCAACTGCTTGCCTATACTGTAAGGTACACTGAAAATGTATTTACAAGGCAACAAAATATGCCATTTTTTATTTGAATCAAAGACAACATTTTCACAAAACAAACATGTAACAATTATTGAATTTTATAATGTTTTAACCTTAAAGAATAATTAAATAAAATTTTTTTTTAAACACCACTACATTGAATCACTGAATAATAATCTGTAATAATAAATTGAATTTGAATAATAATCCTTTGTACATTCAAAAGCAATATATCTACTAAATTTTGTGTGTTTCAAATAAAAACTAACTCAATATAATGTGCTTGTTGCTTTAAAAAGTTACATAAATTCAGGACTGCCACTACCTGATGTCATCAAAAATAGTTGCTTTAGTAACTTAAGATGAAAAAAATAGTAACAAAATAGTAGCATTCGTACATGTTTTAATCAAACTAGTTGCATGCTTACTTTAAAATAAAAAGGGGTGGGGGGGGTGGTATTGTATACTTGCCATAAAAACAATAACAAAAATTGTTTCATGAAAATTCTAGAGTTTATGTTACAACCCAAATTTACCCCTTTCTGTGCATTTATTAGCTCACAGACTATCAAAGCCTGAGAGCTAATGTGCCCGCAGGTTCTGTATGTACGTATGTAAAATAAATATGTTTTCTTTTTGCATCGGGTTCGTTAAAATAAAAATAGTACTCATTGTCCAATCTCTCTGAAATTTTAGTCGTTTATAAATATAACTGTTTCCAAGTCCTCTATAAAATTATGTGAAAATATGTGCACTTTAAATAGTGAAAATGTTACCCAAAGTTGAGCGTGATCACGGAAAACATCTCGTTATTATGGGTATTCGCCAAAAACATCTCAGATTTTATTTTTTTTTAAATACTTGTTCTCGTCCGAATGCTTTAAAATTGTTGTAGGTGATGTAAATCTGGTCTACCGAGATGTTCTAAAAAGATTGTGTCAAAATTTAGTAATTTTTATCATAATAAAAGAAATTATCTTGTGAGACACGAAATGACCTGCGTTCGCTGATGTTTTTGAAAGGATTAAAATCTGTATTAAAAAAAAAAAATTATACTGTCTATTAGAAGAAGGTTTCAGCTCTAAGAGCATATGTTTGGTTTGTCTTTATCTCAAAAATTGTGCTATTGAGGGCCGTTGGAGTAAAGGAGAAAACATAAGCCTGAGAAAACGACACTTTTTCAAAAGGTTAACATAATTTTATTATTATTATTTTTTTTTTTTAAATTGGTTATGGCATTGGAGAAGTAAGAATACAATCTTTCAGAATATGCTTTTTGTTTTTAAATAAAGCAAATGGTTTAGTTGATAGAATTTAAAACAGAAATGCGAAAATAAACACATTCTTCATGCAAATGGTTCTTCATTCTTGTGCGCTGTGGTAAATCGGGTTCAGGGCATGTGCGAGTTCTGAAAGCCTGCTTGCAAAAAGAGAGATGAGTTATTGATCAGTTTTTAATTAGTATTTTTGTTAATTTTCAAAGTATTAAAATTCTGAGACTCGGGTTGCACCAGGTCAGGTCTTGGACTATCCACACCTAAATTTTGAGACTTCTAGGTGGGCAAGATTTTGCTAGCCATCACAGACAGACAAACACACACACACAGAGAGCGCAGTGTTGAATTCAGACACTTTTCTCCGGGAGGGATTTCTGTGGCTCTGGGGAGGACATTGTAGAGTTCCCGGAAAGGGGGGGTGATTGCACTTTTTTACCATTAAAAGCATAAAATCTCAAGTCTTCCGGGGGGGACATTTCAATGTTCCGGGGGGGAATGTCCCCCCCGGGCCACCCCCTGAATTCAACACTGAGAGAGCGGAACTTTCTTTTATTAGTATGGATTACACATTAATTATTTAAAAATTTCTAAATTATCATCTGACATAGAAAACCTTCCAATAATGCCCAAGTGAAAACATATTTTCAATTTATTTTTGAAAAACTGAACTGCATTCTGATCATCTAACTTCAAACAAGAAAACTGTTATTGCATGTTATTAGCTACAAAGCAGGGAATCCATCTATAAAAAAATAGTTTTATCAGAAAAGAATGCATTTGATAAAGAACAGGCATCTGAAGCTTTTGTAAGCATAACTTATCTATTCTTCATAAGAAATTTATGTAAAATAAAATAGCAAAAGTGCCATATAAATAAAGTCTGATTTTATACCCACCAACAGGTTTTATAAAGACATCTAAGTAAGTAAGAAAGGAACATTATTCTAAATTGCTATTCTTAACATTTTAAATCTATTATTAAATTGAAAAATTGAGCTAAAAACTTGATTTTCCTTTCAATAGGAACAAGAACTGATTAAAGCATTAGCCAATGACACAATGGTCGTAGGCCATCTGATTTTTGGAGACCCTATTTTTTTTTAAGTTGAAACTTTTAATCAATTTTTGATTCTGTAATAATTAAAATCACTAATTTTGACTTCAGAATATAGGATATGGTTAATTTTAGATAGGAAAAACAGCAGCAACAAATTCAAGGAATTTAATAATGAATTTTATGTCTTACTTCATATTGCCATATAAATAAATATGGCAAAAAACATTTGCCTTATAAAAATCGCTATAAAATTAAAACTGATATGTTAAAAATATTTTGTGTTTTTACTTATTTTTAGTCTTGCGGTTTTAATGAAGTAACTATTACACAAATGCCAATATTTATGTTGTGGATTCGAGAAAGATTGAATACAGCAAATCATAACCAGTCAATAAATGGTAGATCATTTGGCAAAGGTTAAATAGCTTTCAAAGCAATAAAAAATGGAAGAAATCACTGTAAAACGATGGATGAGAGCCAAACTTCAGGTAGGTAATTACCTGATGAAATCGGAATAATTGACATCTTTGGGCTATATTTTAATTGAAAAACAGTGGCGAATCTACTAAGAGGCTTAGACTACCCTAGCAATTAGTACAGTAGAGCGCCGCTAATCTGCAAAAACCTCTAATCCGCAATCAATTTATGAATATAAACAAAGAAATTTAATTCTTGAAAAATGCTTCAATGGTGACAAAATTTTCAATTTTGAAATTTTTTTTCACCAATTTTAATATTTTTCTTATCTTTATATATAGTATTATACATCATATAACATTCTTCTTTATAGTTTAAAATGAAAGCACATTTAATTAGTATATTATTTTAAATATTCATTTCTTCATACAATACTTGTAAAATACAATTTGAACTTTTGTGATTTTTTTTTTTTAATGATAAAAAATCCTTACTTAGACAATATATTTTATAATTTATTTATTTTTTCATTAAATCGTAATTATAAAATTGAAAAACACATAAAAAAATACATATATATTGCTTTTGAACTCTTACTTAAAGATAAAATTCAACACTATAAACCAAATGTCTTAAAACAGACAACAATTGATGCAATATTTAAAAAATAAATTATTTTTTACATAGTTATTACTTTATCTGTATATTAAAATGTGTAATTTATTTTTTAGTATTAGCAATCTAAATTTGTCCAAAATATGAATTAAAAAAAATGTAAACAAAGATTAAATAGACATGGCCTGTAATCTGCAAAAAGCCTCCAATCCGCACAATACTTGGAACCAAGCTTTGCGGATTAGTGGCTTTCTACTGTAACAGTTATATGAAATTCCATTATAGATATTATCATTTCTTTCGAAATGTACAATAATCATGCAGCTACAGTATAATAGTATTTTTTTTTTCACACTGTACGCTACGAGTTCCATTTGATTTATTTACAAGCAAACAGTAAAAAAATTGGGCAATATCTGAAATTTGCAGACATTAATTTTAAGTGTCACAGAATTGAGCAGTATTTTACAGTTTCCTGTAAATGCGATATATACTGAAATGCAGTCAATTGTTCATATGAAAAAATATCCATGTCTAAATAGTCTCTAGAAAATTTGATTAAAACATTAATTTTAATATCAATTTTTGAAATATCTTTCGCCTTTTTAGTAAATTGGGAAACACCGTTTGATTTCTTAATCTCCAACTATAATAAAGAAGGAAGTTTGTGTGTGTATGTGTCAGTCAGTCTGTTTCTCCGTTGTGTTCTGAAGAGACCACTGCACGCAGAGCTACAAAATTTGGTGAGAAGGTACCTCTATGTATGTAGTTTTGCACCTCAAAGCCAGATTTTAGAATTTTTGAATAGATTTTTTTAATTTAATTTTTAATGCGATTTTTAGTGTTTTTTCAGGTTTTGCTGCGTTTTTTCCACATTAGTAACGGGAATATGGTTCCAATCTTTTAGCACAATATAGTAAATTTTATCCTCTTTTCAATAAAGTTTATGCGAAATTTGTACAGCGATTTTTGAATTTTTGGCGAATTTTTTCCTTTGACACTAAGAAATTTTGCCAGAATACTTGATTGGTTCGGTGGTTGCGCTTCCATTTCAGCCTCATATACGTTCAGAATCGTCAGTTTTTTTTCTCTTTTTAGCTCGGAGAAAGTTGATAATTCTTTACATGTAAAAAAATCATGATTTTGAAAATGCTATTTTTAGTGTTTTTTTTATGTTTCCCTGCGATTTACCCACATTAGTAACCGGAATCCGGTTCCAATCTTTTAGCACAATATACCCTTTTTTTTAATCTTCTTTTCAATAAAGTTTATGTGAAATTCGTACAGCGATTTTTGATTTTTTGGTGAATTTTTTCCTTCGACACCAAGTAATTTTGCCCAGAATGCTTGATTTGTTCGGTGATTGCTTCCATTTCAGCCTCAGATACGCTCAGAATCATATTACGCTCATTTTTAAGGGGGGGGGGGGGGGTGAAACTAAACAATTTTGCATTTAAAATTTGCCCGATTCAGACAAAGGGCCTGATTTTAATGACAATTGATTCATTCAACTTAACATGAACTAATTAAGATATAGATTTGGCACTCCTGGCGGTAGAAAGCGGAACTAAAAGATTTTCTGCACATGCACAGAACGCCTTCTATATGTTGTCATAAGCAGCAGGGACACGTGCCGGAGTTTCGTTTGGAAAGAGGTTTGTTTAAAACAGAGTGAACCCTCTGGAGGTGGACAACGTAACTAAAAGATTTTGCATTTAATCTTGGTCCCATTCAAACACAATCTTTTCTGACATTCTTCGGAGGTCTCCCAGGAACTAAATAAACTTCGGTATTATTTTTTCAGCCCTTGGTTACCACCATTTATGAATATTAATATCCTGGGGGTGATTTGTTTTCTCATGTTCTGTGGGTCTGATTTCAACGGGAATCGGTTCATTCAACTTAACATGAACTAATTAATATATAGCTAATTATTTCAGACAGATTTGGTACTCCCTGGTGGTGGAAAGTGGAACTAACAGTTTTTTCGCACTTTCATGGCACGCCTTCTACACGGTCCCGTATGCAACAGGAACGAGTGCCAGAGTTTCGTTCGGAAATAGGTTTATTTAAAACTGAATGCTCCACCTGGTGGTAAAAACTGGAAGTAAAAGATTTTGCAGCACGTGCCTAGCATGTCTGCTATACACAGTATAACGGTATTTGGGGATCGCGATGAATATAAAGGAAAAACTTAAGGAAGAGTGAATCACCAGTGACTAGCACCGGAGTGATTCCGAGTACCTAGAAAAATTTAGACAAAACATATATTCAACACTTTCCCCAAACACCACTATAGGCATGATCGTAAGTAGCAGCACATAATGCGATGCCATAAAAGTTAAGCTTAAAATTACGTGAGATTCATCTGAGAAATATTAAAATTGATTCTTATTTTAAAATATACTTTATAAATTAGGCAATAGAACTTTTTGCATTACTTCAAACATAGCTGAAACACATAAATATAAATAATAGAAAAAGACAAACTCACCAAGATGAAGTTTAATAGGTATTTATTAGAAAATCAGTGCACCAATAATTAATAAATAAATCTCTTCAAAATATTAACACTACGATCTTAAATTGCATATGTACAGACATGAGCTTTACTAATAATATTAATGCATTACGGATGAAATGGATTATAAAATCACTAATAATGTAGACTTAAATCCTTGGTATAAATTATTTCAAATATTAATTTTCACTTTTTATCACAATACTATATTACATTCTCTCTAACTGAGAATCACAGATTTTAGTGAAGATAATAAAATTATATGACAATATTGTTGCTGGCTCAGTCCAGTGGAAACTACTATATTTTAGCCATCGTCGACAGTTCTTTAAGTACGATACTGGAATTCTAAAGTTTAAAAGTTATTGCTCAGGAAAGGAGAATAAAAGCTTTAGTAAGTGAACCGCGTAGGTAGGCAGATTAGTATCAATGAGGTGGTTATAACTGTAATTACCATCACAGACGAGCACAAATCAAACAGCCAAACACGATGAATTTGAAGATCACTAATCAGTATTGTAGATGGAGCATCTCCTGAAGGAGATCACATTGCTGATTCATCCATAACATCAAGCCACAGGCATATAAAATAAAGATGTTGTCAAGACATTTCTCCGAATCCAGCGTCTCCCATCTTCATCACTTTTAAATGTCAAATATCAGGAAGGTATCCTTTAGTAATTTGAAATTAATTTTGGCTTATTTATTTATTTACTTTATTAAAAGGGAATATTGGAAATTTAAATGTATTGTAGTGCTAATAACTGTCACGTACATATCCATCTTGAATCCTTATTATCGCCTATGAGATGGCAAAAGCCCTCATAACGATATACAGAAATGACTACATCTCGTCGAATTTTTTGTAGAACTCAAATTTCTCAAGACTTTCCCACTCAGGTAAAACTTTCTGGCGGTTACGAAACAACCAATCAAAAAATCCGAACCGTCTGAAAGTCACTGAACAAACCCCAACAGACCATAGTCAAAGTTACAGTCAGACGTTTCACTGACACTTCCAACCCTAGCAACAGCATTAAATCGTATCCAGAACATTCGATCGTGACCTTGGAGTGCTGTCAAAACGACCTTGTTCAAAATCCGCGGGAAGAAAGGTTCTTGTTTACTTGAAACATCTAAATACCCATCAATGGCGTCTGATCGCAAATCTCGACGAAATTCAAAACAGAAAAAACGAAAGTAATTAAAAATCGATAACTGCCAAGCTAATGGATGAAAACAAATGAAATTTTAGCAATCTAAATAAAATTAAAATTTCTTTCCACCAGATATGTTTTTGAAAGTAAAATATTTAAATTAAGAAATTTTGAAAAATGATTATTGGACTTAGAAATTTTGAAATGAAATATGAAAGTTCGTTATTCTGAAAGAATTTGCCTGAATTAAAATAAATGAATTTGAACTTTCTGAAAAGAATAAAATTAACAATTAACCAATTTTTTAATCAATATTATTAAAAAGGAAATACACTATATTTTGGAATAATTTATTAAATTTAGACTGTGTGTTATTTAAGAAAAATTGACATTATTTAAAAGTTAGAAAAAGTAAGTCAGAAATATTTTTATTTTAGATAATTTGAAATGAAGTTTAATTAATATTGTAAAGTGAATAAAATGTAAATTAAATTGAATGAATAAATATCCTAAAACATATGTAATGGAAAGATTCTGAAATTAAATTATACTCTCACCAAAAGTAAACAATTTAAAAAGAATGTTTGATTTAAAATGCAAAGATGAAACTTAGCTTAATTAATTTAAATGAATTTTAATGAGTTGAATTAAATGGATGAATAAATTAAAGTTAAATATTAAAATACTGAATAAAATAAGATCAAAATTTTAAATCATAACACACAGTATCGTAGGCAGCGGGGACACGTGAGGGATAATTTGCTTAGAACAAAATGCATCCCCTGGAGGTGGAACTAAAAGTTTTTCCTGCACATGCGCCAAAAAATAACTATTTTCATTAAAACCGCAAAAAGAAAGTTACCAATTTGATAATCCCAGAAAATGAAAAAGTTTCATTTTCACTCATCCTCGAGTATTAAGAAAAGTATTGGATTATTTGAATCGAAACTCACAGTTTTCTTCTGATTCCGAAAATGCAAATTTTGTGATAATCAGACTGTAACTTAAAAAAAAAAAAAAATATATTGATCAAGAACTGACCTGTTTTGAATCAAATGATCCAGACATTTGAGGGAGTTAATTTACTTCCGCTGCTATCTTTATTTAATTTCCGAAAGATAAAGAGTTACCAGAAGAAGGGTTTCGTGCAGCGATTTTTAGAGTGATTTCGCGTTTCGTATTATTTTTTGACGGGACCGGGCAACGCCTAGCGGATTTGCTAGTATACAAATAAAGACAGCTGCAATTGTTATGTATTTATGTTTGAAAATGATACAAATGTATCAGAGAAACATCCAGTTTAGATTTGGGAACAGTCATGCAAAAATTCAAAATTATTAAAAAAAGTGAAAAGTAATTTTATAAAAAGGAAACAGCGATCACTCAGAATTGCCAAAGAAAAATTAAATGGAATATCTAAAGGAGGAATAAACAATCTGTGTCTTGCAGGCCACCAAACTACTACTATTTTAGAATAGAATAATTTGTCTTATTTAATGACACAAACATTGTGATTAAATATGGCAAAGATTATTATTTTGAAATTGCAATAGCAAATAATTTTCCTGTAAAGCTTGTATTGTAGTTTTATTTATTTATTTTTTGGCCTACCAAATAAACAGAGTTAGCTTCACCACTGTTAAATGGGAATTTTTATAATTTTTTTAATGTAAAATGTAAAACCAAGAGGCTTAGGGGAAAAAAAGAAAAAGGGCAAAAGATTTGGCAGCTTTGAGATTAATGAAAAATCTGTTTTTTAGCAGAAAAAAAAACCTCCCATTTTTCCAAAAGGCATCCGAAATTACTTTAAAGATCCACCAGGGTATGCAAAGAAGAAGAGCACAGGCAGACCACTCTCAGGTACGAATAAGGAAGTCTGTCTTCTGAGGCGCAAAATATCAAATAAAATTGTAACAGCTCGACAAATGCAAGAGGAATCATATTTGCCAGTTACTGCTCGCCGAGCATAAAAGTTGCTGAATAAATTTGCACTTAGATTGAGGAAACTCCAGAAAAACCGATGCTGTCATTAATTCATAAAGCTAACCAGAAAGTATTCGCTCGCAGCCATATGAGTTGGAGCATTGAATGCCGAAATGTTATTTTTTCTGATGAGAAAAAGTTTAATCTGGAATGTCTAGATGGTATGCACACCTATTGGAAGTATAATAAAAAAGAGCCTTCAGTGTTTTCCACTAGACAACTAGGAGGGGGTTCGATAATGATATGGGGTGCAATAAGATGGAAAAAGTAAAGCATTATTGAATTCCTACACGGAAAAATGAGCAGTTCTGATTACCTGAACATGTTAAAAGTAAGCAGTTTCCTCGAAATGGAGTTCAAATGTACAGAAAAAATTGGTTGTTTCAGCAGAACAACTGCAAAACTCATGTGTCAGAGACATCCAAGTTTGATTCAAGACAGAAAAAAATGAAACTTATGAAACCTTGGTCTGTAAGGATAATTTGAAAACAACCATTCTTGAACTATGGAACTCTATTGATATGAAATATATTCTAGACTTACATGAAAGCTTGCTACAATGCTAAAGGCTGTCGGAACAAATATTAAAGATTTCTTTTTTCAACAATTAATATAGAAGGCATTAAGCTAAAAGAGGCAATAATTATTTTGCAATTTATGTATAATTTAAACCTGTCCAAAGCCTGTATTTTTTTAACAAATGAGATTTGAATGTTCATTTTACATAATATAGTGTATAATATTTTATATTCCATATGTGTTTATTACATTGTAACTACAATTTTTGTGTTTGCTTAAAATTAGCAAAAGGGCCATAATTATTTCGTGCACTGTAGCATTTGAGTAGCAAATGACAGAACCCCATAAATTAAACTGCAATTGTAATGAATGTAGCAAAAGAAAAAAAAAAAAAAAAAAATTAACTGTTTAGAATAATTAAATCTAATTTTTAAAGTATGAAATTTATAATATCAATGTACCAGATAAACTTCATAGTTTTCATATTGGATCAAACTATAAATTAATTGCATTTACTTGAATAAATGACACAAATTAACCTGTGACTGCAGTAAAACATAACAAGACTTTTAAATATATATTGACTTATGCTATAAACAATAGCTCTGAAATATTTTAGCTATTTATGATAATTTAAATACATTTACTAATTCACTAAATAAGAATGAAGAAATTGTAAGACAAAATAAATTATAGAAATGACATTATGGAAAGATATATTAAACTTAATCTTATGAAAGCATTTTATTTGTTACAGAGTACAAGAATGTAGATTACAAAAGTCTATATTTTTAAAATTTTAGAAATTAGCTACATTAACAGAATAGGAATGTAAAATCCATATACTGGATTAGTAATACCAGCGTTTAAACAAGAAAACATAAGTTAAAAAAAAAAAAAAAAAATCAACCAAATTGAACAAAAACACATGCTAAATTATCATTTGCCCTTTAAAAATGCAAGTCTTAATCTTAGTATATATATCAAATGTGCAGTGAAAATAGAATTATTTATTTAATATAAGTAGCAGTATATTGTTGTTTAAAAATTTTGGTTATATGTACAATATATTTATTAATAAATTTTTACAATTTGCACAAATGTCCTGGCAGATTTGAAGACAAAATTTGTGGAAAATCTGATGCTTATAAGAACTGTATAATATTTTTTCTAATGATGGTTATGAAATATCCAGTTTGTGTATTAAAAATCTGTACTGCATTGCAAAATGGTAGGTCCACATTTAAATTTTAAATTTTCTAATTGAAATATTACATTTTAATATTAAATAATGTGTTTCACAAGCTATAAAACTTTTATACAGAAAATTACTAAAAACAAAAAGCTATAGTAATAAATATATTTATAAAAATTGAAACAATATATGAAAAGTAAGTGTCGCAAAGAGATAGATCGACCAAACAAAATATAGTTATAAAATTTGTTTTCATATTTATTGAGAAACATTTTATAAATTCTTTTTGGCATTACATTAATGGTTCCTGCAAGTAATACAAGCTGATAACACTCGGAATGAACTGATTGTTTCAATTCACTTGTTGAATAATTGTATTGCTTTCCACCAGGATATACAGCTCTATTGGCGGTACTTCTTGTAGATTTTTTTATGGGGATTTAATTAATTTTAAAGCAGGCAGTCAATAATGTGTGTACAATTGGACAAAAACCATTCAAAACAGGGGTGATTCTGAGTAAAAAAAAAAAATTCTGAAATTCACAGCAAATTTTCTGAAAAGTTACTGCAGAGAGAGAGGAGGAGGGGGGGGGGATGTCCACTCCCACCACTTTTTTTTGATGATTTGCGTTTTTTCGCGATCTTTTGATAAAATTTGTGGCTTTTTCGCGATCTTTTGAGGAAATTTGCCGTTTTTCGCAATGTTTTTGCCGAAATTTGTCATTTTTTTCGCGATTTTTTGACGAAATTTGCCGTTTATTCGTGATCTTTTGACGAAATTTGCTATTTTTTCGCGATCCTTTAACGAAATTTGCTATTTTTTCGCGATCCTTTAATGAAATTTGCCATTTTTTCGCAATCTTTTGACAAAATTTGCCATTTTTCGCAATTCTTTTGACGAAATTTGCCGTTTTCTCGCGATCTTTTGATGAAATTTGCCGTTTTTTCGCGATCTTTTGACGAAATTTGCTGTTTTATTGCAATCTTTTGACGAAATTTGCTGTTTTTTCGCGATCTTTTGGAGAAATTTGCTGATTTTTTGCGATCTATTGACGGAATTTGCCGTTTTTCGCAATGTTTTTGACAAAAATTTGCCATTTTTCGTGATCTTTTGACGAAATTTGCCGTTTTTTGCGATCTTTTGACGAAATTTGCCGTTTTTTCGCGATCTTTTGACGAAATTTGCCGTTTTTTGCAATCTTTTGACGAAATTTGCCGTTTTTCGCAATGTTTTTGACGAAATTTGCCTTTTTTGCGATCTTTTGAAGAAATTTGCCGTTTTTCGCAATGTTTTTGACGAAATTTGCCGTTTTTTCGCGATTTTCTGACGAAAGTCTCGTTTTTCCTGCGATCCTTTGACAAAATTGCCGACTTTTCTTCGAACAAATGACGAGATTGATTTTTTTCGCCGATCATTTGCCGAAATACCGATACCTTTTATCTTCGAATTTTCGGATTAATGACCGATATTTTTTTTAATTTTCGGAAATCATTGCCTTAATTTTTCAGAATTTTCGGAAAATTCGGACCAGAATCACCCCTGATTCAAAATCAGATTTTTCATTGTGAATTGAGACACTTGTCTTGTTGAAACAAAGTGTGGCCATCCAATTTCTTCAGAAATGAGTAACAAGTGGTCATTAAGTACTATTTGGTAATCTCTAGTATTCATGCCATTATTTAAAAGTATGATACATGATTTTCCTCACCATACAAACCCTTCACAAATCATTATGCTGTTTGGAAAAACAATTGTTTTTCCCTTTGGAAGAAAAGCCAGTAAAATTGCCTACATAAATTAATGTTTTTTTCATCACGAAATATTACTTGATACTTTGATACTTCCTTGTTATAGTGGCTCCCACAATCATGATTATGCCAAGCACAAATATACATTATATATATATACACCCATGCAACGTGCTGTATTAAAATTTGGTAGAATGTTGCATGCTATCAAAATATTAAATTTCAGAGAATCTGCATATTTTTGATGCAATTGTAATAAAAAGATTAAACTTAACGAATGAAAATGTTAATTTTCTTTTAATATTATGTCATTTTCACTAGTTAAAACATCTTCTTCTGAATTTCTTTTTCCTTTGTGGGAGGAGGAGAAGTCCTTTACATTTAAGTTCAGAAATCAATATACTTAATTTTTACAATGCAAATATTTAGTATATATATTTTAAAATAGGAGAAGGGCTCTAATAACCCAGAAAAAGCATAGTGAATTGCGAAAACATATAACTTGTTTCCAGGTTGGAACAGCAGAAATGAATGCAGTTGAAATTGGATGATAAGATGTGGGGATTATTACATAAATAATTCTAAAAATGAGGAGAAAAAAATAGAGGGTGATTAAAATTAGATAATGGTTATGATGTGTGGATTTTTTTTCTTCTTACAGGTACTGCACAAGAAAATAGTTTAAGAAACTACTACTGAAATTTTACACAATTTCATATTAGAATAGATGAGTATTGGTTTCAAAATCATCCAAAGTCAGAAAGAAATGTGACTAATAAATTGTCCCTGCACCCTGTAAAACACAAAATAAGTTACTTAAATTTAATGAAAGTAAAATTTAAAAATCATGGAAAGGGTTATTTTACTTGGTTATAGAACAGCTTAAATGCACCAAACAGGGTTCTCGCTGACTTTTGACCACCATTAGCAATTTGGCTAATCAGAAATAAAAAACAGTAACCAAATGAAAAATTTTTTCGCAAAATAGATTCGTCACGAAACACTGAAAAAATGCATCTTTAACCCTTATTATATCCTTTTTTTAATGTGTTTTAAAATAACTTTATTTTTTGTAACTGCTTATAGATCAGTTATTTATCTAAATTCAACCACCCACTGCAGAAACTATTACACAATATACATTCTAAATGTCTTGCGCAAAATGAGGAATTGTCTTTATCATCCAAATGTATAAGGTTAAAAATTGATTCAATTTCTTTTATACCATAGTTTTGAATACTGTCCTTATCCATAACAAATGGGAGATTTTGTGGGCAAATATACTGTTTGTCAGAATGAACAAAACATTCATTTAAATTTTGTAAGAGATACTTTTTATGTAATCTTGCTTTAAATCTTCTAATACACTACGTTCTTAATTAATATTATCACAAACTTTGTAATTTTAATAAACAAAATCTTGGATTTTTTCAGGCACATTCTCCATAAACTTTTTATAGTTTTCCCATAAGCAGAAGAATGATCCTCTAAATATTTAATTGTAATGTTAGTTTGACATTTGAAGACCAAAAGAAAAATCAATGTTCTGCTTTTGAAAAGCAGAGCATAATTTGTTAAGAATAACTAAAACTAAATGTTATATAAATTGAATATTTATAAAAATTCATGAATTTTCAATTTAACAATTGCATGAATTCTTATTGTGGACTGACCATATAAACAAAACAGTAGCTGATTTAAATACTTAAAACAACATTACATACTTAAACAACAAAGAGCTATTTATTTTTAAGAAAAACATTTCATAGATTTTATTTATTATGTGTTATTGTTCAAAACAAATATCTGGCGATTGAATAAACAAGACATATTGAAATTTATTTTATTAATCTGTTAAAGATAATTCATATTTATTTACATGTCAAACTTGATTTTTACCTCATCAGAAGTTGTTGAGTCTTGCAGTCGATGCTGTGGTGAAGACTGATGGCTAGATGTGTTAGAGGTATGTTGTTGAAGAAGATCAGGCAGAACACCCATGGACCGTGTAGCTGCCATACCAATGTTACCAGGAGAGCTTTGAGATGATTCCATCCGCTGGCCTGGTCCTCTATCACAACCGCCAGTTGGAGCGCTCCTGTCAGTTCGGTCCTTGTCATTCTAAAAAAGAAATTTCCCCATTAATTATTTTTTTAACTTTCTAATTTGAAAACTATTAAACTAATAAACTGCATAGATTTATAAATAATAAGAGTAAAGCAGATTAAAAATTAATATTAAATGAGATGAAAAAAATTAAATGTACTATAGGTTTCAGCATTTGAAACTGTAAGTTATAACTACACATAAAATAATCTATAACAAAAAAAAAAAAAAAAGTTTTATACTGGTTATGATACTACAAAGTTTGAAATATTATTTCCTATTTAATTAAATTTTTTATCTTATACTGAATAAAATACTACAAATGTAGGTCATAAAATATTAATTACAACACAAGATAAATAATACTGGACAATATCCGTATTTAGCAGAGAGTTAGCCAATATCCAACACATTAACAGAATTGTGAGAGGTAAGTTTATAATGACCAAATTTTATGTTTACAAATTCTTCATTTATTAAAAAGGTGAATGATTTTTGTATTGTTTGAAATAGGATTCATAGAAAAAAATAGCTCATGTTCTTCTGTCTAAATTTCCCTCTCAATAAAATTTTACTAACTGAAACTCACTGAAATTGATTATTTTTCAGGATAAAGAACTTAACAACAACAACAAAACGCAAAACATAAAATATTTCTTCTACCACTGAACAGAAGTAAACTATTCAGCACACAAAATCAAATTATTCACATTAAAGTATTGAATAAACTGGTGTGAATCTATAAAAGCATAAAAAACTTCTTGATAACATCATAAAAATAAGGAAAAGTGCTAAGCCTTTTGAAAACTTTGTCTTTCTTTGTCAGGTGCAAAGAAGAGGTGCAACCACTTTAAAAGCCTTATTTTTATGGTGTTAGTAGGAAGTTTTTTTTAATGCTTTTATCAAATTATTCATCAAATATTTTCAGACTGAAACCTTGTGCACTATGTTTCAAAGGACAGCATTGCCGAAAATTAAAAGAAAATGCCAGAAATTTCAGCAGAAACTATAAATTGACAAAACGATAGCTATGCAAAAAAGAATGACAGAAAAATGTATGCAGAGAACCCCCACAAGATATCTTATTGTAGGCCTTACTAATTCTTACATGAGTTCAATTAGAAGGCTATGAAAATTCCTTGAAAATAAGATTACATAAAAATAACTTTATTTTTACGAATAATCTTAAAAGACCTTATTAATAATGACTAGATCAAGAAAAATGAAGTATTTTGAAATACGCATGGATATTAAATTTAGCTCTCATGAATGTTCCCACTATTCAGTATTAAATAAATTTATGTAAAAGAGGTCTATTTCTACATTCTATTTTTTTTTTAAATTAATGAAATTATTTAAAAAAAATGTATTTGTAACACAATATTGTCTTTTAAAATAATTTTTAATACAGTAGAACCCCGATTATCCGAAAATCGGCTTAACCAAAAGACCTTAAAACTCTTTTTTTTTTTTTTTTTTTTTTTTTCTCCTATGAAAAATTTTTATGAAATAAATAAATAGCGTCAACTTACTTATTTGGACCATTGCGTAAATGCAGACATTTTATTGCATAGACACATATAACAAACAGTTAATCTCTTTACAAAATATGTTGTGTATTTTTTTTTCCAACTTCGCATTACTTTAATGCTACGTTATCACACCACCTTTTAAACAATAACACATCTGATGCTGTTGTATCTTCCTGCACTTCAATATATTGAAATATTGGTACGTATTGATACTGTAATTGATTCGGTATTATTGATTTTATAGAAAATCGGTAATCAATAATACCGATATCAACTCTTTAAACGTATTGAGCTCATCATGCTTATAAAAACCCGTTGCGCTTTAAAGCATTACTCATTGTAAATAAAGTTTAGAGGAAATTAAACCACGTGTAAACAGGAAGGGGATATTGTACAGAATATGGACTCTTGCTACTACCTGCAAACACGAATGTCGGTACCTGACTGTGGAGAAGTGAGAAGGATAAGTAGTGTCATCTGGTAGAATAAAATTAGGAAGCCTCCCAGTTATCCGGAAATTCTTATGTAACCCCGGTCAACCGAAAATCATTTAGTCCCATGCTTTTCGAATAACCAGGGTCTTACTGTAATTGTGTACGTAAAAAAATAAAAAATACAATACAGTAATATGAAAATTCCTATTTGTGACTTCAGATTATCCAAGTTTAAAGACTGTGTATTTTGAAAAAACAGTGTGTATTTTGAAATACACATGGATATTAAATTTTTCTTTCATGGGCATTCCCACTATTCAGTATTATGAGTTAAAAAATATCAATAAATTTATGTCAAAGAGGTTCATTTCTTCATTCTTATTTATTTTATACCTATTTGTATATCTCATGATAGTTGAAATGATAATGAAAAATGTATTCTTTAAAATAAACCAAAATAAATATAAGATTAAGTTATGAATAAAACCAAATGATCAAAATACAAAATAAATAAATAAAAAATAAAATAAATCATAAAATCTAGCATGTTGACTAACCTTTGAATCATGCCTAGAATTACTAACTCTTTCTTTCTTATGATTTGATTCCCCATTTTGATTGGGAGTTGAGGTAGCTAAAGGAAAAGGTGAGGATGTGGCTTTATGTAATGGTGATGAAGATGAACGATGCCTCTGTTCATTTTTAATTTTATTAACATCACTACGTTCAATTGGCCCTGAGTCTCTTCTTCTTTGATTTTTTTCTATATTACTAGATCTATCTTTTGCCTTATCTTGATTCTTTCCATTATTATCATTCTCATTTCTTGTACGCCTATTGTGTTCTTGCCTATTTGAATGGTTCTGTAATAATTGTATAAATAAACAACTAAAAAAATAATTTGGAAATGAAGAAATAAAAATAAATTTGAGCCTTGCATGCTACAACAGCAAACATTCAAGTAAAAAAAAATATAATTAAAAAAAAAAGAAAAAAAAGATAAATAGGTACAAATAAAAAGGGAAATAACATACAACATAAACACTCTTTCGTTACTGATAATGCAAATAAAATAAAGCAAACATTTCTAACAAATGAAATAACACAAAAGAAAAAAATATTTGCTCTATGTAAAGCAATCTTCAAATCCTCTAAAAAATGTTTCATTTTCATATTTGGATAATAATATGTAGAAAGCTACCAACTGTTACTGAAAATTAAATAAAGTGATGCAAAGTTTTTATACAGTTACCTTCAAACATCACTGCAGCGCAAACACTAGGTAAACTGTTTTGCCTTCTGTGTACATCCATGGATTGATAGTTTTTATGCAAAATAAAATAAAGTTTGAACTATACAAGCTATAAATATTTAACATTGTTCACTTTGTGAGTAGTAGGTAGTTTTTGCATACAGCAACTCATTTGCAGTATCTTTTCTTCAAAGTTATTTATATTGTGAAATTTTTCTTCAAATTTTTTTAAGTTTGATTACATTGTTGTTTAGCCTCTTTGTTTAAAGATGCTTAAATAGGATTACAGGATGCAATTCGTCATTGTTAAAACAAAAATATTAGCAATCCATGACACTATCTTGTATGAAACAAGGACTATGGCTTTGCTTTTTTATTTCAGTGATATTGATTAGAGTTCTATGTCGGGTCAGGTAACCTGATTTTAACTGAACTTGACCTGGCCCACAGTTCAAGTGAGGTTTGGTTGGGGCTAGTTTTTCTATTGTGGGTCAAGTTGACTTTAATTGTTTTTGGTTCAGGTTGGGATTTGACTCTTGCCATTCATTTTCGAACGTAAAAAATAAAATTGATATTAAGAGGTATAATTGTATTAAAATATAAATTAATTTTCTTCCATTTCAGGTTTGGATTTCAGCATTTTGAGTTTGGGACGATTATTATTATTATTATTATTTTTGAGTTCAAGTATCTGACCTGCACAGGAACCTAATATTATTTAGTAAAATAGTATTGTTGTAAAATAGTCTTTTATAACAAACACAATTACATTTCCACAGTTCTCTAAAAAGATCTATATAAAAGCGATTATACATAATATTGTAATAACTAAAGCTGTGGTTCCGAAACAGATTTTTTTAATGTTTCATGGAGGGAAAGTAGTGAATTAAAATTAATTATAAAATAAACTTCCCTTTTAAAAAATATTATAATACTTAATCATCATACATAATGATTTTAAGGAGGGAAAAAGATCTTTGACAACTTATTTAATTATAAATCAGATCAACATATTTCCAAATGAAGTATAGTTTCTGTTTATATCAAGAAAACTTGGAAGTGGGAGTAAAATATACTTGTTGAACATATTTGTATATATACTTGTGAGACTATCTTGGGAAGGAGAGATTATATTCATAACAAAGTTAAAAAGAGGAAATGGCATAAAAAAAGTTGAGACTCATTGACCTACTGCTTAGCATTACATTTCTTTTTCTTCTTTAAGGAAAAATTATTAAGTACAAATCTACAATAATAAAAATAATACTAAGTAAATAAAAGGCAATTCGATCAATGATTGCTGCTAGGTTGACATCATTGCATAAAAGTCAAAGACTTTTAGTTCTTTCAATTCTAGAAGACAAGTCCACATCTTGTACAAATATTAATCTAAACAATAGTAATCTTTCTGTTCCAATGTTTTCAATCTAGCACATCAATCTATTTTTTTTTTTAATGTTCATTTTTCATTCTTACACATTAAATTTCAGCAGTCTTGCATATAAGGATATATGATAAGGATTTAATATCAATATTTAACAGCTAAAAATCAAAACCATGGCTGCCGGGCCAACTTCTATGCTTTTTTAAAATTCAAATAAACATATTTGAACGAGAATTTTACTTAATAAAGGATATAAAATGTGTATTATGTTAGTAGAAAGTGTGCACAAAATTTCAAGCATTACACATTAGAAAATCATACTTGTTGAATCTCCCAATTTTAGAGAGAGGCTTCCTGGTTAAATAAACATATTTGAACAAGAAATTTTATTTAATGAATGAAATCAAGTAAAATTCAAATCACTGCCACATGGAAGCAAGATACGTTAATTAAACAAATTTTCTTGTTCAAAGTATGTGTTTCTGATTTAAAAAATACAGAAGGTTGTCAAGTACAGAAAATATTTTGAGTAGTTGTTCACCACAGATGCTTTTAATTTTGCTGATAGAAAGCCAATAATTTTTTCTTTAGGAATATAAATTATATTATTTCAGCTATTCAAAGGACACAGAATTCTGATTGTAGTTGATCAATTTCATCAATGAAAAGTAAAAAAAAAAAAAATGGAGATCTTCCTCAAAAAAGTTGGCAGGTATGCAATTATTACTGCAACTTTGATGAGAGAAACTTTGATATTATATCATTTTAACATTTATATTTATGTACAATATTTTTCATTCTATGTTACACAAAGAAGTACTGATTAATAAAATTATTTACACTGGAGTATGTTTTTTGAAATGACACAGAACAATCAAAGTTAAAAAGTTTTATGCTTTTCAATAAAGAATTCTAAAAATATCAAAACAAATTTAAAGTTAGTTTTGAAAAGACTTAACTAACCCTCCTCAGCACCAGAGTACGATCATTATTTTCATCGTCATCTGGCGTTGGAGGAAGTGGACGATGAGGCGCATGGTTGACAGGAGCAGAACCTGCAACAAAGTTTATTATTTATTACACATGAATTTAATTTTTCATACACTGTGATAAAATCTAACATATTAGCAAAATTTCTTACTGATTTTTAAAACGTGATGGAAAAATTATACACATATTATATATAAATTTAAAAAGAAATTTTACAATGTTAATTACAATCAAATTTAAGAATAAAAAAATTTCAATAGACTGTCCATAAAGGTTGGAAATATAAAAACATCTGAAATTAATATACAGTGAGAGGTTAAAATAAGAATTAACAAAAAATAATCTTAATATGAAATCTGATTTAGAATTTTTTTTCTCAAATATTAAAAAAAAAGTTATATTTAATCCATTTGCTTTTAGCAAGGTGAAAATGAAGTGTTTCACTATGAACAACGCTTCTGAGTGTGGTAAAACTTTCAATGATCAATAATTTTTAAATACACACAAAAATATATAAAACCAGATTTTCAATGAAATACTTTAATTTGGTTACTTGATATATTTTTTTAAAATATTTTTAAATGCTAAGAAACTACATGCAATTCGGTATAACGGCACTCTCAGTCTGAGGCAAAGTATAGGTGCAGATTCCTAAAGGCTCCTAAAGCCAAAAAAATCCAGTGGCCACAATATGAAACACACACATCTAAACAATAGCTTTTATATGGGGAGGGGGACAACTAGACAAAAAAACCCCTCAGGAATTCAAAGTGAGAAATAATGTATTTAATATGTACACATTTACAACAAAACAGACCATTACATCAAATGTACATATTTCATTTAACCATAAAATTCTTTAAATTTGAATATTAAGTATAATATAAATCTTAAACTATGTACATTCAGAAGATAAAGTTGGGCAAGATACAGTTTAAAATATATATATATAAGCTAAGCAATCATGGCATAGTGGAATATTAGGGAAATAATTCTTATTTTGATTTTGTCATACAAAACTACTTGTAAAAAAATTGAGAATGTGTGAGATTATTTTGCACTATAAAAATCAAAACACACTTCGAAATTCAAACATTTGTTTTTCTATAAGAAAAATTATCTTTAAAAATAAAATCTCATCACAGAATATGTAAAATTATCAGACTCAAACTGTTATGAAGAAAACTGCTACTATAATATATTTAAAGCAATAGGTTGTTGGTGTGTGTGAAAATTCGGCTGAAGTAAACGTCAAAATGGATGATTTAATGGCCCTGTAAATGATGAATTACAACCGAGATGAATTACAACCCAGAAATGAACATAATGTGTTATTTATTTTTTTCAAATATTTTTCTTAATAATTTAAAATTTCATTATTTTCATAGAGAATCAATGAATATTTATCCAGTAAAATTTAATTAATCATTTTACATTGCTAAGCATTATTGTTGCCAATAAATACAAAACCTAGAATAATTTTTCCTTAACAATTATTTTTCAAATGAAAAATTTCCACGTGAAAACTGAAAATGAAATAATAAAGAATTACAAATAACATTAAATGATGTCATATTAGAAATAAAACACACTTTTTCAAGTATTTAATAAAAATACAAGGTGCATGAATTTGAGTAAGTACAGGAAGCAGGCAAATATGACACTATATATCAAAAATAAAGCGGATATGCTTTAATGTTAAAATAAAATGATTTTGGATTTTTTATTTTATTTGTTTGTTTCTTTTTTTTTCTTTTGTATTTCACATGAAATGAGTGTATTTTAAATGTATGTAACATACGTATATTAAATGTATATGTTTAAAATTAAAGTTCTATATTTTAAATGAAATGAGTGAAAGGTTTTCATTTTAAATTAAATGAAACTTATACGAAAGACAGTGATGGGAACAATATTTGGCAGTTTATCATCTGTGCACGGCTAATATAAAGATTTAAATTTAAAGTTTAAAAAAGAACATTTGAAAAGAAAATAGATAGCAAATGTCAACAATATTAAAAATTATGCATGCCGAAAATGTCATCATGGTTAGCGGTAAATTATGATTTTCATTCTTAAAAATCATAAAAATTAACTTGATTGTCTGAAAAAAACTATTTTTGATGAATGTTAATAAAATTACATTTTCGTTCATAAAACCTAAAGATTTAATATGATTATGCGAAAATAACATCATTTTCCTTCTCCCAGTATTAAAATTAAGGCTCAAGAGCTTGAAGTATATTGGCAAATTGAGACACATTTGTAAATTGTGGTTTTTAACCGGATTTTAAGTCCACATTTATTTTAACTTTAAAATAATAAAAAGTTTGTTGTCATTTAAAAAAATAGCTTTTATGAATGTTCTTTTTTATAATAGATTTTTGTAAAATCTTATAGTATAGAAAAAATGGCATAACTTTTAATGAAATTTATAATATTTTTAAAAACCTAAAAAATAAAACAATGTTTTCGAATCGAAAATTAAATTGATCGAAAAATTCACATAATGCAAGAGCAAAGAAAAAAATCAAAATGTAATGGAACTTTTCCTCAAGCCGAAATTCATAGACAATTAAACAAGCCGATCATGCCAATTCCTAATATTATAAATGTGAAAGCGCATTGTATGTAGTAGACATTTTTTCGTATATATGTAGAAAATAGCCGAGAATAGGAAGGTTAGGCTCTGCAATTCGGTCCATAGTCAATTTGCAGATGAAATTTAACGCAAAAATAAATACATTTTTCTAACCAGGTTTGTTTTTTGCATAGTAAACACGTTTTGGTTAAATGGAGATGATCATTTCCTAGCTTACCTTTGACTCCTTTTTTCATTTGTTGTAGTTTCATTTTTGCAATTGTTTTTATATCATTTAGCACAAAATTTTACTTTTTTAAGACCAAGTTACATTAAGGCCCCTATAACAAGTAAATACCATATTGTCTCCTATAAAATGTGATAAAGAGTCGGCTAATTACATATGTTTTTAATTATCAGGGGTGAAATGTTTTTCTTAATTAATGCATTTATTTTTCTTTTAATAATGTTACGTGAACGACATCATGGGTAACAGCTAGTAATAATAATAAAGTTAATTATGTGTTTTGGTCAATCTTTCTTCCTGAGTATGTTTAAAAAGGTATAGATATTGGTTTTGTATACAGTTAAGCCGGATTGTCCTTCAGAAATATTATGCAAAATTATGTTGAATTAAAAATTCAATCCATCATAATGTTATCATTTATCAGTAATATTGTTTGCTATTGCTTAAAATAACAACCAGTAAATTTTAAATTAAAATTTACACAAAATTTAAATAAATCAATAACTTAATTTTCACCATTAAATTTGGGCAATGGGATTTTATAAAATTTTCCCACCATAATTGTATACAGTTAGCAGGAAAATAAATGTTTGTAATGTAAGGCCTAAACATTTTATGACTAAACAATTCTTAACATTTTTCGCTTTATCGTAACATTTCCCACCACCCAATACTTTCATAGCTGAAAATAAACGTTCAACATTTGCATTTGAGATATACTGTATTTTTGTATAAGTGGATTGCGATCTTGGTTTCCAATACAAGAACTATTTGTCTTGTTACTTATTATAACTTATTATTAATTATGTATTATCTTCCATTAGGTTAAGAGACATCCAGTTGTTGAAACAGCAAGCAATATTCAGGAACATGTATTTATGCGTCATTAGTTCCCACGAATGTTGTCATTAACAGTTAATTTTCAAACAGCAATTAAATCATGTAAAAGCAATCTCTGTTTCAGCCTAACTGAATATACGGTAGTATGGATGAATAGGCCAAATACCAAATACATACCGAACATTTGGTGCATCCCTAATTTATACTGATGAAGCTTTTAACACATTAGAAACTAAATGATACCATGTTTCAAAATATCTACATAACTCTCATAATTAAAAAAAAAAAAAAAAAAAAAAAAGATTAAAAGAAGTTAAAATTTATTTAAGTAACTATAACACTAGGAATGACAAGCAAAATTTTCAGTAATCAATATGGAAAGCAAATATTTCAAATACAGAGTAATCTTTTGATTCAAAATATTAAAAGTTTATTACAATCTGTGAGTAAAAATTGAGAAAACTCAATTTAAAAATAACATTCTTGGTGAATTAATAGCCTTTGTCTCCTATCAGATATTTCTGCAATAAAGATTTAAACGTTAAAAAATATATCAAATATATAAATACCTTCATGAGCTTTATCATGTTCTACTAAATTTCTTAGAACATCATTATAAGCATCTGGAGGCCTAGAAATATTTTGACATATATTATACAAATCTCAAATCAAAATTTATGAAATTTCAATGTTAGAACAAACCAATCTTAAAATATTATAAGAAAAAAATAGAAAAGGATAGCAATATGAAATTTATGCAGTAAGACTTAGCATGCATTCCATGCATCAAGCACAACCCAAGTTTTTTCCTTTAAATGTCCCTTTTTGCTTTGTGCAATGTCCTCATGTCATGCACTCATTCAAACTTAATCAAGCTTTAGGAAAGTTTTAAAAAATCATATAAAGCATTCATACATAGAGTTAAATATAACATGCAGTAAACAAAAATAAATAAGCACAATACTAAATCAGACTTTCTCAAACAGTGAGATGCAAAACTAAACATCTACATTCCAAGTAAAAATTACCATCTGCTTCTCAAAAAAGAAAAAAAAACTTATAAAATGCTTAAGATTAAATAAACACTATGATGCAATCAGTGAGATTTAATTTTTTTAAATCTGAAGGTTGCTACAGAAAAGAAAGAATTTTAAATCTGGAATAGAGAATAGAATCAGTAACATTCTGCTACCATCTACAAAAAAAATAAATATTAAGATACCAACACCACCATGAAGAAATAAAACTAGAAAGGTATTGGTCTGTTAGTTTTATTTAAATTTCATAATTAAAAAAAAAAAAAAAAAAAAAAGAAAAAGAAAAAGAATTTGTATTGACTAGCCATATATGATATAAAATATTTAACTAACACCAAGCAATAGATTTAATTTTTTAAAAGTTGTCCAAAAAATTAATATTTTATTTTGCAATATTTCTATTTACTTCTCATATTAGAAAAAAAAAAAAAAAAAAAAAACGACAAAATGGAATTGGGTTGCTAAGATGGAACTTTTATAGGTAGTATGTAAAAAGCATTTACATACAGATATTTAAATAAATTTATTTTTCTACAGAGCAAAAACAGAGAAAATTACTTTTAATTTTAAAAAGATATTTAGGTAGAGAATGAGGAATGAAGAAGGGAAAAATTTTTTTTTTTGACCATTAAAATAGTTTGTTATGCATAGCTAAAAATAATTTATTACAGCCTATAGTTAAACCAACTGAGGAAAAACAGTCAGAAGTAATAAAGTCTCCTTCCACTTCCCCCACACACACCCTGAACTCTTTTATAAGTTGTTCATGCTATTTTCTATATTCCATTAATTACTAGAAACAAAGTTTAGATTATAGCTCAGTAAAAAACAAAATTTTTGTGGAACCATGACCCCTGTGCTTTTAAAAAATGATTCTATTATTATTTACAATTTAAAAGTTTGAGATGGGTTATACACAACAAATAAATACATATTAATTCACTTATAAACATCTAAAGTTAGCACTACAAAGCTGAATTTCCTGTTGATGATGATAATCATTGAAAGAAATGGTTTTCAGAACTGAATAATAGATCTGCAAGAATATTTTCTGAGCATTTTTGCAATTTTCCTCTCGAAAGTTTAATGAGGGAGAAGAGGGTTCTGCAGAACCAACAGAACTGGGGGGAGATTTTATGGTTTTATAAGCACATCATCTACAGAAAGATTATTCTTACATTCAATCAAAGCTAAAAATTCAAGCTATTTTCGAGAAACTTCAATGAAATAGGTTTTCATTTAGTGAACGGCAAAAATTAAAAAATTATATCAGAAAATTATATATATACAGTGGAACCTCGATTTTATGGTACCCGCTTCGTACATTTTTCTGCTTCTTACGTCATTTTTCACTGGTCCAAAGAAATAACCAATACTGATAATATTAAAAAATCCTGGATTCTTCGTCATCCATTTTGAAGATTTCCCGCATCGTACGTTTTTCTACCGAGAGGCAGAAAATATTTTTTTCTTGAATTTTGCTTGATAGAAACAAGCACGCCACGTTTCACTCTAGAGCTCAATACAGGATGAATCAACACCGCCATTTAAAAAACCTTCGACGAAACACAAAGTTAAAACGAGATAGTGTTAGCCAATGGCAGACAGCGAACAGCGAATGCGTTTCATAGAAACTATCTAAAAGGCTAAACATTTTCATGGCACTAAAGTAGATCTGGCAAAATTGTTGAATATTTCTTCTTCCACATTACAAACAATTTTAAAACAAGAAGGGACATTGGAATTACATTCCGAAAAATTGGGAAAGTTTGCTAAGAAAAGAAAAACTCTCAAAACATCTCCATACGAAGAATTTGAAAAACTTTTCCTTGAATGGTTCAATGGCGTGCGAGCAGGTAACATTCCGATAAATGGATCCATTTTAGGAAAAAGCACTAGAAATTTCAGCTAGACTTCAACTGAAAGATTTCACAACATCAAACGGTTGGATAGACCAATTTAAAAAAAGAAATAACTTATGTTTCAAAACTATCTGTGGAGAGTCAAATAGTGTAGAGCATGCTACCGTTCAAGAGTGGATTGAGAAAACATTGCCTTCTCTGGTGGATGGTTATTCAAAAGAGAACAATTTTAACGCTGATGAAACTGGGCTATTTTTTAATTTGTTTCCAGACAAGACATACACGGTTAAAGGGGAAAATTGCCATGGTGAAAAACTGTCAAAAATGTGTTTGACCGTTTTTCTGCATGCAAATTTAGGTGGAAGCTAAAAGCTGACGCCATTTGCAATTGGGAAAACCAAGAAACCTCGCTGTTTCAAAAATGTAAAAAGTTTACCAATTGATTACGACACCAGCACAAAATCATGGATGACTCAATCACTTTTTGATTTTCTTCAGAAATTGGATAAAAAGATGCACATGCAAAATCGAAAAATTATTTTATTTCTTGACCAATGTACCTCTCTCATGTTTCTCTCAAATTAAAGAATGTGCGTGTGGAATTTCCCACTCCAAATTGTACAAGCAAACTTCAGCTGTGTGATTTAGGAATAATCCGAGCATTCAAAGTGCATTACAGAAAGACACTAATAAAAAAGGCACTTCTTGCACTAGACTCTTGTGATCTCCAAGATGCCTGGAAGGAAAAGATTAATGTGTTAGAAAGTCTTCATTTGATCTGTTTGGCGTGGGATAGTATTGAAAAAAAGTACATTCCCAATGCTTCTGTAAAAGCGGGATTTCCGAAGTCAACCGATGAATGATGCAGTGAATAGCATCCAGACGAGACAAAAGAGGAAGATTTTATTGTAAATATTGAATTGGATCATCCAGAAATCTATGGTCATGAATATGTTGAATGTGATAAAGATGTTGCAACTTCAGGAATTCAGACCATATCTGATTTCATCCCATGATATGACATTGGAGATGATGAAAACGACGAATCAACAGATAGTGTGCCTTCATCGAAAGAAGTTCTTGAAAGTTTGAAAATTGTAAAAAACTTTTTATCTGCTAATGTAAACCAAGAACTAAATTTACGAAAGCTTGCAAGTATTAAAAATGCTGTAAATGATTTTGTGTCTAAAAACATAAAACAAGGTAAGATAACAGATTATTTATAGTGTAACAAGGTGAATGTCCTATTTATTTTCTATTCAATGTGTTAGTTTTCCGTAAACCCTGATTTTACGATTTCCTGCTTAGTACGTTATTTTCCGTCGGTCCGGTGAAAAACGTAAAACCGTGGTTTCACTGTATATATATATATATATATATAAGTTTTATATTTACTTAAATGTTATGGAAACAGATTAAATCTAATTTAGGCATTTTTTTCTTTCGGAAAGATTATATTGAGATATTTATAAGCCAAGAAAGGAGAAATTTTTTATCAAAACAAGATTTTGCCTAAATAATATCTTATAATCATTTTGAAAATTCTAGTATTAGAACATTTTTAGCATTTATAATCATAAAAGAGACATTTCTAATTTTTCTTTTGCTTTCCCTTAAACACAATATTAGAATGTTTCTACAGTTTTCAATCACACCAATTCCATTTACTTAAAATATGTCAGCAGAAAAAGTTTAAGAAACAAAGTAGAGATATTACTATAAGCTTTGTTAATAAAAATTCTTATATTAGTAGTACTACAAACATATGTTATCTATGAATGTTATTGATTTGTTACACATGGCATATGCTCCATTTAAATAAATGAAGCTTATAGCCATGATGGTTATGAATTTTTTAATAATGGCAACTAAACTACAGTTATTGATGATGTCTTACCTTGATATCCTATTTTCAAGAGGATTTTCAGAGGCCCTTGAAATAAAGCACAAAACAAAAAGGGAAGAAAATAACTAACAGCAATAAAAAGTACAGAAATACATAACAGAAAGAAATTAAAATAATTTTAAATCAGCAACTAAGAGATTAAATAAAGTGCATTCAAGACCTTTGAACAGAAAGGTTCCAAAATAAGCTAAATTAAAGAAAGAAATACATCATTACATTAAACAAGGAGCTTAATAGCTGACATGCACATATGTTAGTCTCCACTGAATTCCCAGTTTATAGAAAAAGACAGTATAAACAAATACCGACTAATTTTAATTTGTAATGATTTACGTATTTTGTACAAAAAGGAAAAAAATATATAATAAAGGTTTAAATACACACATAAGCAGGGCTTTAAAAATTTGATAAAATGTGGTAGCCAGTAAAAGATTCTAGTCGTCATTAAGAGATATTTACCACCCCTCCTCCCTCATCGTTGATTTAAAAAAAAAAAAAAGAATTAATTGAGAAAATATAATAACAAGCACAGTTTAGAATTAATAGTTATATAGTTTAGAATACTAAACTACATTAGCACTAAACTTGTATTATGTTATATTCTTGAAATTTTAATTAAGTTTGATAGATTTATTTCAAATGAATTACTTATATGTTATTATCCTTTAAAATGAATGTGGTAATCAGTTTTAATTACAACCCCCAAAATCTGATATTTGAAACTTACAAAAAAAAAAAAAAAAAAAAAGGCATATTTTAGCATTGTATCGCATTTTAGATGCCACAGAGGCTGAAGACACTATTTCTAATAATGTGACATGCTAGCTAGCTAGAGCGGAAAAGAATATCGTTGTCTGTGCATGAGATGGGAAATGCTTTTAAACTTTGTTTTTCTATTAAAAGTACAAGAGCAGAGGACGATCACTGCTTGACACACACAAGTAGGGGGTGAGAGGAAAAAATACTGTTTATGCTCATTTCTTAGGTCAATTTTTGTACAACAGAAAAAACAAACAAAAACACCAGATTAAATAACTTGGTCACAAGTGTCAACTTGGCGACCGCATTCGTCAAACCTTTCACCTAAGGATAGATTTTTAAGCTTTGTTATTTATAAAAATACTTTTATTATAGTTTAAATACATGTAATTATTTATTAAAAGGATAAATAAAATTGTTATTAGCACACTATTACCATAGAACAGAAATTTATGGCTGAGAGAATTATTAAAACCTCTTAATTACAAAATTTATAAAAAAAATTATATAGATGTCATTTTTAAGAACTGTCAAAAACTTAGGATCCAATTTTCAGAATTATCACAAATACAAATCATTAATGATAGCAAGTCCAAATTTAGAATTACTCTCATATTTTAGAAGTGGTAATTTTTCTAAATCCTTTCCTTAATTTCAAAAACACCACATATAATTACAAATTTATTATTATTTGAAATAAAAAGAATTTCCAGTATAAGGAAAAATGGATAGAAATATCTTGAAGCAATAAATAAATTATTTTTCAATTAACCTTTTGAATTTTTGAGGCACGCTAACACAATGCGATTTATTAGTACCAAAAAGGGCAAATAAATTTCTCTAGTAACTTATTTGAAATACTTTCAGATTTCAGATTCATAATGTTAAAGCTAAATCCATTGCAAAATCCTCTATTAGGTCTTTCCTTCTACTATCTTAGTTTAAAATTCAGCTAGCAGATTATCTGACTGTCTTGTACGCTTCTGTCATGGATGACACAGAAATGTAATGTTACTAAAGGTCATTTATATAAGAAATGACTTTACATTTTTTTCGATCATTTGAAAATTGGCAATTTTAAATCATGTGGTAAAAAAACAGAAATAAACAGTAGTTCCTGTTATATTATACATGCCAGGAGACAAGAAAAAGTACAATATATCCGATAGTGTGTCATAACCGTGGAATTAAATAAACTAAAAAAGAAGGTAATCTACAAGTGAATGTTTTAAATTTGTTCAAAAAAGGCTAGTTTAGTATGCATATTACCATTTTTAAAAGAAAATTAATGATAGATGCACTTATTGTAATTGGCATACTTATATAGTTACTTAAAAAATATGGTTAAAGATAGATTATTTTTCCCCTTTGAGAGAAGAGGGGAGATCAAATAAAGATAAATATATCTGAATAAGCAATATAATGGGGTATGCTCTATTTTTAATAGACCTAATTTCAATCATAGTTATATTCAACCCATTTCTCGGAATTTTTAACTTTGATGTTCATGCTATTATAGCTTAATAGCTTACCATTAATACTACAATGACATAATGAGAAAGTCATAATATGATTATAATAGATGAATTGCAATATCAAATATTACATTAACTAAGCAAAAATTGCAGTAACTTTTACTAATTGATAGTAAGAGTTAGTAACAGAGAAATTTGAATGAACTTATTCAGGACTTGACATATATTGTAAACAATTAAAGGAGACCATTAAAACCAGATGGGTCCAGGACCCTAAAAAATATCTTAAGACAGTCTTGTAAATGGAAAAATATTGTGTTATATTTCAGCAACATATTAAATTTTGTAGCAATCTGATCATTTTTAACACTTTCCAACCTAGTTGAAAAGTGTTTATGACTTCGGTTTGTCTGCCGTATGGCCGTCTGTCCGTGCTCTAACTCCCGTAAATATGCTCGGATTGCCCTGCAATTTTTATATGTTATTGTCGTTATCTATAGCATGATCCCTATTTCAACTGAAGTGTGTAGCACTTATAGTATTTTTATAGGGACACTCAAAAGAATTCCGTTACATTACGGTCTATGGGGAAAAATCATTTGCGGTTTATTTTAATGATGTTGCACAATTTCAAAGACATTGTAATTGATATATATCACTAAGGTGCATTAAAAGAAGCTTAATATGGAATAGGGTGTGCATAGCACTTATAGTTACTTTACAGTGACAGTCAAAATAATTCCGTTACATTACATCTATGGAGAAAAATCGTCTGCGGTTTATTTATATAATGTTTCACTATTTTAAACACATTGAAATTTATATATATCACTAAGGTGCATTACAAGAGGTTTACTACAGAATATTATGTGTATAGCAGTCATCGTTCATTTACAGGGACACACAAAAGAATTCTCTACTGCCTGTTAACAATAATTCCTGGAAGTGCATTTTAAGTTACTGAACGCGATTTTAAATTTAACTCACTTTTTGTTTATTACGTGGTGTGTATAAATTCTGTAGATCATATACAGGGAAGCACAAAAGTTCGCGAACACATTTCCGTTTATTGACAGAAACTCCAGAAGGAGAATTTTAAACTGTGTTACGCGTTTCCTAACTAAACTAAAATTTAGTATCCTATGTAGAATATATACAAATCTATAGATTATATACAGGGATGAATAAAAGTATTCGGATATTTTTCCGAATATTGTATATGTTGGTAATATATGTTGGGAATTCCTGAAATTACGTTTTTAAATATGTTATGCGTTTTGTAAAATTATTTTGGAAGCGTTGGAAAGTGTTACATAATCTATGCTTGATGCATGATTTTTCGTTCTTGTTTTACAGATACAATAGGTGATAACATAATATTGGAATATTTTATTGTAAAAATATTGTTATGATGCAAAAACTGCTTTCAGAAGAGAAAATGCTGTTGCCTAATATAATAATATATCCGAATTCTGTAATGATCAGTCAGCTTTTATAAAAATTAGAGTTTAAAGGACTGGCAATCAGGCCTACAGACATACAAACATTCCATTTTGAATTCTAATGAAATGTGCATGAGAATACTGGGAAAACAAATTATTTCCGACACAAAAGGAACAATCAAAATACAAGTATTTAACACATGCACAGAAATATTTCGCCGAATTACAGAATTATTTTTTTTTTAAAGTGGTTTTAAAATATTTGACAGATAGTCTGTATTTATATAGTTTACAATTTTTCAGTAAAAAGTATACTGTGAAATGAAATGAATAAATAAACTACATTGTAGTATAAAATATATCTTCAATCAGATTTTGTCTTACGTGGAGATATTGACAAAAGTGTGTTACATATGAACACCACCATGAACCTTATGAGCAATTCAATATGCCTTGCATTTTTCCTTTAAAAGAGAAATCACGGAATTTTCAAAGTTTAGGCTACATTTTATTTTAACTACATATTGAATAAACTTATTAGATTAATATTTTAACACAAACTTATGAAATAAGAAAAGAAAAAAAATCATTAAACAATGTATAAAATAAAAACTATATATTAAAAAATATTTTAAGAAATGAATACTATATTTAAAAAAATCAAACTGTTGCTAAGTATGCAATTTACCACATTTCTAGTTCATTAAAAATTATAAATCTTAATCAGCTTTATTTTATACAATCAATTTAATAAAAAAATACAATTATTATTATTATTTTAAGATTAAACAAGTTTTAAAATTTTGAAAATTTTCTCTTACAATGGGCGGGGAGGATCAGAAGCCAGAAGTGTTCCATCATTCTGAATTTGGCCTTCATCTTCTTCTTCCTCTTCTTCAGAATCTGAACCATTTCTAATGGCTCCAGATTTTTCATTCATAATACCATTCATACCAGGTGGAGTTTCAGCTAAATTAGATGATAACCTAGAGTTGTTATTTCGATTTGATAAACTTCCAGCACCACCTATGGCCAACTCATTTAACTGAGCAGCTAAAACTTCTAAGTCCTGTAAGAAAATAAAAAAATATGATGGGAATTATCAAATCAGAGTTCAAAATATCTTAAAACAGAAAAAAAAAAAAAAAAAAAAAATCAAGAACAGAACAGATTTTTTTTTTCAAATAAATTTTTAAATTTTATGATGGGGAAAGGCAGGGATGGGTGATCATTTATTTATTTATTTTTACATTCTTCAGTATTTTTGGCCATAATCACACTGCTTCTATCTTCTGAAAAATGCCTTAAAGCAATAACATCATATTCATAGTATGTTAAAAAACACACTACATCAAATCTACTCAGATAGAAATCTAGCAAATTTTTGATCATCTAAAAAAAACCCTATATATATATATATATATATATATATATATATATATATATATATATTATTGAAATACAAGAAATTTACTCTTTTATAAGAAAAAAGAAATAGTTCAACTAACATATGAATTTATTAGTAATTTTTAAATAAATTAATTATAACATAATTTTAAAAAAAAAGGAATAAAAAGGGAGAGATAAGCAATAATTGATAAATTATTAAAAATAAACTGTTAAATCATATTAAAGTTCTACCTTCTCCTTTTTGTTTTGTTTTTTTAATTTATTTATTCTTGATTATTATCTCTGTTTATTCCATTAATTTATTTACCATTCATTTCTTATTGTTGCTATAGTTATTTATTTATTTAAAAAGTAATACTAATAAATTCATAATTATATTTCCATTTTCTTTCTTTCTTTCTTTATTATTTTTTTTAATACCCTATTTTATTTTGTGCTTTTTATCTTGTAATTCCAACTTCCTTCTTCTCATTCTATTGCTCTTTCTCTACCTTTTTTTTTAATGAATTCTTTCCTCTTTCTTATCGACTATTCAATTTTTACCTGCTCCCTTGCCTTGTGTGTTTACCTGCAAACAACATGCGGCTTTTACACCAAATAAAAGATGAGTTTTACATGATCTGAAACAGTTCCGTAGTGTTTATTTTTAATAAATTTATAGTAATTTTAAACAAAAGATTTCTATTTTAAATATCTGACACCAGTTTCTTGGTGCTTTTTTACTAATTAATTCATGACTGTTAGTTATATTTCCTGAACAGTATAGAAATAATTTACAAAGAACAGCAGAGATAACACATTTAATGGATCATAAGGGATATTGTGGGAAATAACAAAAAAACGAAAAAAAAAAAAAAATTGACAAAGATAAAAAATTTAAATAAATAGTGTATCTACCATTTTGTTTTTTATACTGAAACACTTTATATATGCAAACTTAATTACATCATACAGTAATTTTATTTTCATGAAGATAGGATGTTCTTTATAAAGATATATTACACTCAAAATATTATGAAAATAGAAATTGTACACAGACTCCAATTTCTACGCAAATCAAGCATTAGGTTGGTCTGAGAACAGAAAAGAAGATTAATTTGAAAACAGTGATACCCCTTAGAACAGGAAATTCAGTGATGAAAACTTTTGAATATGATGAAGGAATTTAATTAAAGGCTAGATCACGATGAAAGAACATTTTGCACACTAATAAATGAAGTCTTCTGGCACAATTTGCAGCTTTACAACCAAAACACATCCTGAAAGTTAGTGCAAAAGTCACAAATGCAAACATAATGCTTTAATCTTTTGGTGGATCGTTGGTAGAATTTTGAAAAATGTGGCTATTTTAAGTAGGTTTGACTGAAAAAACAAAAAAAAATCAAATAGTTAAATTTTTTGGGGAATTATGGAATTCAACACTTTAATATCACTTAAACTTCCCAGGCTTCTATCATATTAAAATTTAGTAAGTTTTCAGTAAACTAGTTGTTGGGGGCCACCGTAATACTTACCCATCATGGATACACATAATATAAAATATGAAAATGAAACATGTGTAAACTATTTATAAAATGAATTGCAATTCGAATAAAATCGTGTCTTGATGACGTCATAAACGTTAAATGCTCTATTACTGAATTGCGTTAAAAAAACATCCTCATAACTCCAAAATTGATAATCATATTAACTAACGGTTTACTGTGTTGGATTAAGCGTCTCATTTCCAGTTAAAATATATCTTTGAATTGAAATTTGAATTATATACAGGGTCATGAAAAATCAAAGAGTGTGGAAAATATGATTACAAATATCTCGGCAACTAATTATCCGATCAACTTCATTCTTTATGCAAAATTTATGTTTTTTTATTGTCTTTTATATTCATTCCTTGAAATAAACAATTTCAAAAATTTTTATATACAGTACAAAGTCCAAAATGCAAAATCCTCAAGACTTCAGCGATTCCGGATTTTTCCAAATTTTGGATCATTTGCAGTTTGCCCCCCCCCCCCTACCCCCCTCGTTATTTATTTATGACGAATGCATTTCAATACTGAAAAATATTATACTGAAGCAAATTAAATATTTTAAAAAATGAATATATTTTTTAAAAAGGTAAAAAAATAATAATAATCTACACCCCACCCCCGTTTATTTTACTGAAATAAGGTAATAATAAAGCAAATATTTCAATAGAGGAATATTTTTTTTTTCTTTTTTAATTATCACAATTTCAGGAAATTTTACTTACAAAACGTAATTTTTCTGTTAGGTAATTGAATATGTCCGTTATTTTATGCTGCTTTATCAATTATAAATCATTAAAAATTAATCACCCCCCCCCCCCCCCACACACACACACACCGATTTATTTACGTCAGGAAGGCATTTGCAATGCTGTATAAAGATACACACTAATACGATATTCCAATAAAATAATATATTTTTTAAAAGGTTTAAATAAAACAAACGTTATTATTTGTTTTTATGCTCCCTATTGTTCCCATTTGATGTTCTCAAAGGGTGCTGCGCACTGCCCTTTTTCTTTTAAGTGCCAATGCGCCCTGCTGGTTTTAGATGTGAAAAATGTGTCCTGCCCCTTTTCCATGTTATCTTCTTATGTCGTCTATTTTTTTTCCCTTTAAAAATATTTTTCCTTCATTTTTTTCGTACAAAAATAGAAGAAAACAGAAGCTTTGACTCACATGTCATCATTCCTAATCCGCTTAACAAGCCTAGCCTAATAATAATAATAAAAATCTGTGCATGGTTTCTTTCTGCATAACGAAACATAGTATCATAACTTGGGAAGTTACACTAAAATAAACAAAACAAACAGCGGCCTTTTTTGTGTGGTGCTCCGATTTTGGAATAAATTATCATATTTTGATAAAATTTGGGAAAACAGCCTAATTTGCTATTATTGCAACTTGCTGTAAATTTGAACATAATTCGTCAAATAACGACGGAGATATTTTTATATTTATTTATTTTTTATGGTAAGGAAAACGTTTTTTTCATTCTTTTCTTTTAATTACTTTTTTCTGTTTTCCTGCAGCTAAATACAACTATGAATGCGCTGCTTCCTATGGAATATTGGGAAGTCGCCAATAAAGATTATCAGACATCTATATCAGGGCTTCAATTTATTGAATAAATTGATGCAATTTTCGGAGATTGGTGGGGAGGGGAGGGCGTTGAGTAAGGAATGATCGAATAAAAGTGTAAAGATATCAAATTTGAAAATATATGGAGACAAATATAACAGAAGCGGGAAAAACTATTCAGTCCAAGGCATATATAAATAAATATTTTTTAAAAAAAACGAAATATAAAAAAAAAAAAAAAAGCTAGTTTCCAAAATGTCCGGATTTTGGAGAATTCCGAATTTCGGATGTCCGGATTTGAGACATTGTACTGTACCTTTTATCAGAATGAATATTTCGAGAGTTCGAAAAAAAAATAGTTCCAGATAATCAAGGTTACTGAAATTCAATAAGCTTCTTCCCATTATTACATACTAAGTACACACCAAATTTCAAGTCTCTATCCCAATTTGTTCGGGAGATGGAGCATTTACAGACACAGACACACACACACAGACAGATGGACGGCAAATTTTTTTTCCTAAAAATATGTTTTTCGGAATCTCCAGTGTCTGAAAAGTGTAAATCCGTCAACATTTTTTTTCAGATTTTCAAAACGATTACAAGACTTACCGTATACTATGTATGATGGGTAAGTAAAAAATCTCTTTATTAAGAGGATTCAACCAGTATTATGGAATGGAAACTCATTGCTGTAGATTTATGAGACAATAGATCTCATTAACTTTTGAAGTTTATTGTTATTATTATGATAATTAGTAGTAGTAGCAGTACGTAAAGAATATTACAAGAGTTATACTTCTTGAAACGAACAAAATATTAAATGAAAAAATGTAACATATTTTGTAGATTGGAGTTTCTTGAACAAAATAATGTGAGCTTTGTTACAATAAATGTTACAAAGTTACAAACTTTGTTATTAAACTAACACAATTATGTTTATTTATATGTTTGCTTTCTCTCCCCCCTTTATTATATGACCATCATGAATGAATACGGCATAAGATTGAGAGTATAAGGATCATGCATTAATTGACAGATTTCAAAATCTGCAATATGGTTTTGAATTAGAAAACTAGCTTTGACTGCGAGAATAAACAGAAGAATGATCAGGAAGTAGTAAGAAAATTTTATTTAATAATAATGTGAAAGCAACAACAATAAAATAACCAGCACAAATGAAACTTATTGGGACTAATGAAAAGATTGTATCTTTGTGTAAATATGAGGAGTGTTATGTCTAAAGAAGGGAGTATTTTGAGTAAGATAAGTAGTTTTAATTTTAATGCCTAAACTAAAACCAATTACAACGTTGTAATTGATTAAAATTCTCACAAAGTATTCCTTCTATGCTTAGTTTTAATTTTATTAAAAATATATATATAATAAAAAAAAAAAATCTGTGAGTGTAGCTTACTTAAAATCCATAATCCAGAAAATTTCAGAATACGGAATTGCTTTGAAGTCCCAAAAATTCTAGATTTCTGACTTCATACCATATTGCATTTCTGTTACATATATACTGATTACAAAACATAGCATACATTCCAAGCATCATCATGAAAAATTTAAATGAATACTTTAATTGCAGAATACACTATTTTCATGAACAATCTTGGATTATTTAATGCATACATGTGGTATTGGAAGAGAGTAAAAACAATAGTTGATTTCAAAGAATAATAATAAAAGCTCAATAACTAATTAAATCAATAACAAATACCCAACATACATAAATATCAAATATAAATATAAAAATCAATATTTATTCAAATACCAATAACTATTTAAGAGATCAATACAAACAAACACAATTTTATAGAAATATAAGATACTAATAAATTAATAATGGGAAACTCTAAAATAAAAAAAAGACACAAATTGTTTTTTTTTTTTAAATATTAATACAAATTATTTGTTTAAAAATGATATTACAGGGCTGCCACTGCCTAATGACACTGAAAATAGTAGCTTTAGTAGCCTACAAAGAAAGAAATAGTAGCCAAAATAGTAGCATTTGTACAAAAATAGTAGCCAAAATAGTCGCATACTTACCTAAAAAAAGGACAATATTAAAAAGTTTCCATAATAACTGAAGGGTCTTTATGAATGTCCACATCTTATTTCAGTGTTTATGTTTCTGCCCAAGTCACTTTTTATACTTTTATTATAAAAGAATACACATTTCTATAAAAATGAATATGATATGAATGAAAAAATGCTACGAATTGTGTAAACAGTTCTGAACTCTCCTTAATAAATATAGACGCCAACATTGTAAAAACTACATCAGGAGTAAAATAGTTACATTTCAGGAGTTTTGGACATCCATCAGGAGTAAAATTTAAGCAATTCAGGAGTCGTTTCAGGAGTCATACGAGTGTTTTGAAGATATACTTTTTTAATAGTTCGGCGTCATTTCGAAGATCAATAATGATAAATAAACTAATTTTGCAAAATTTTTGTGAAAATGAACTTGGTAAACAAAATAAAGAATAAAATAAGAGTCCTCAGCTTTGAAAGATAAACTAGGAATCTGTGAAGGAAAATTGATTCCACAGGGTTTTGAAGTTTTTTCTGAATATATGAAAAAAAAAAAATTCTGAAAAAAAAATTCGCCGTTTTTTTAAGATCTTTTGACCAAATTTGCCGTTTTTTTCAAGATCCTTGGACGAAATTTGCCGTTTTTTCGAAATCCATCGCCGAAATTTACCGTTTTTTCGATATCCTTCGACGAAATTTACCGTTTTTTCGATATCCTTCGACGAAATTTACCGTTTTTTCGATATCCTTCGACGAAATTTACCGTTTTTTCGATATCCTTCGACGAAATTTGCCGTTTTTTGGCGATCTTTCAACAAAATTTGCCGTTTTTTCGAGATCCTTCGACGAAATTTACCGTTTTTTCGATATCCTTCGACGAAATTTGCCGTTTTTTGGCGATCTTTCAACAAAATTTGCCGTTTTTTCGAGATCCTTCGACGAAATTTACCGTTTTTTCGAGATCCTTCGACAAAATTTACCGTTTTTTCGAGATCCTTCGACAAAATTTGCCGTTTTTTGGCGATCTTTCGACGAAATTTGCCGTTTTTTCGCGATCCTTCGACAAAATTAGCCGTTTTTTCGCAATCCGATGACGAAATTTGCCGTTTCTTCGACGAAATTGGACGTTTTTCCGTTACCTTCGACGAAATTAGCAGTTTTTTCCACGATCCTTTGACGAAGTTGGCGTTTTCTCCGTGGCCCTTCGGCGAAATTCGCATTTTTCCGTGATTTCGCCGAAAAACGCGGAAAAATTCGCCGAATTTCCGCCGAAAATGCAGTTTTTTTTACGGCCTTTTGACGAAATTCACGTGTTTTCACGGTCCTTTGACTAAATTTGCGTTTTTTTCGCAATCTGTCAACGAAATTAGCCATTTTCCGCGATCTTTTAATGAATTAATTTCGCGTTTTTTCACGATCATTCAACGAAATTCCCTGTTTTTTTACGATTCTTTGACGAAGTTTGCCGTTTTTCGTGATGCTTCGACAGAATTCACCATTTTTTAACGATCCTTTGACGAAGTTTGCCGATTTTCGCAATCCTTCGACGAAGTTTGCCGTTTTTTTCGCGATCCTACGGCGAAATTTGCCGTTTTTTCGGATTATTCGACAAAATGATTTCGCGATTCTTCGAAGAATTTACGCGTGTAAAAATTGCACGTCGCGTAAGAACTATTTTTTTGCGTCCCAATTCCAATTTTTCGCGTAATTTACGCGCTATAGCGCGTCCGCGGCATCGCTGTAAAAGACGCAATTTCCGTATTTTCAACGTTATTTCCGTACTACCGTATTTTACCACGCATTTCCGGAATTTCCGGAGTTGTTGGCATCTATGTATACTAGACACCAAGCTTTTCTGCGCTCCAAAACCACCTACCACCAAACTAAGCCAAACTAGTTTTTCTCCGACCAAAATCTGCTTGGAATTTCCGTATTCCTGCCGAAACTTGAACATTCCCTGGAATTCAGAAACGATCCCATCAGCACAGTACCTGCCTCCCCTAATTTGCAAATAGAAGCAACCGCTTGCGTACGTACGGAAGGAGGAAACAGCGAGGCAGGTGACCGAGTGCGTTTGGGAAGATGACTTTACAGGCGCTTTGAGGGAGAAAAAAAAGATAGATTCTTCACTAAAAATAGTCGCTGGAACCTGAAAAAAGTCTCCTTTTTTTGCGTTTTAGTTGAAATAGTCGCTTTTTAATGGTTTTTGGCCTATAATAGTCGCCATAGTCGCCTGATGCTGAAAATAGTCGCTTTTAGTCGCATTTTAGTCGCAAATGGCAGCCCTGTATTAGTGGTAGTACCCCACTATGCCATATTGCAATGGTGGGGCCCCATATGATGCGACAAGAGTATCAGCACACTACAGAAGTCTGTGCGGTTAGTTACATATACCAGTCTTGCTATAATGTGTGTAGTGTGTGCCGAATCAAAAAACAAAATTTGTATTAAAATTAAGTAATAATATTTTCAAAAAGGAAAAATGTATTTTACATTTTATTACATTAAAATCTATTCACAGAGTTTATTTTATATACTACATTATTTAAAAATATTTAGCAACCCATTTCTTTCTTTTTTTCAAATTAAGAAAGGTTAAGTGGTTATGATTATGAGACTAAAGTAAGAGAAATGGAGAATTTCAGATTTTGTGTCATGCAGTGAATTATACACAGAAATACTGCTCATTAATAAGCCCATTTTACTTATTTTCATAAACACCATTCAAAAACATATTTATATTACATGAATGAACAGAATAACATAAAGTATATATATAATTGGATTTCTGCCAATCACAAAATAAAATATTCAACAGCAAACTAGCTGATAACAACTAATAAAATGCAGTTTTATTAATGAACCACAGGTCTCTTTTTAAATGCACATTAAAAAACAAAACAAAAAAATCATGAAAGAAAGGAAAACTTTAAATATAAACTTTATAGACGTGGCAAAAGAAAAATATATTACCTCTGGTCGCCTTGCAGGAGGTTTAAAGATTCCAGAACTCCTATTTTGTTGAGAAGACTGAAATGGAATAATTTGATTTTGATTGTTTCGAGGTGGGGTAGCAGCTTTTGCTTTCCTATTGCCATCAACAGGAATTGGTGGTAGAGGTTTACTAGGAGGTGGAGGATCTGGAACAACTTAAAAAATATTTCAAAATTTTACTAGACAATTTTTTACTTTAAATTTATTAAAAAAGAGCTAAAAGTTTAGTTATAATTCAAACAGCATAATGCTCAAAGACAGATTTGTGATGGGAATAACGACTATGGTACTATTTTATACATAAAGACTACATAGGTTAGACCTCCATTTAATTGGAATGTAATCCACTAAATTTGTAAATACCTGAAGAAAAGCACACGCATACATATTCAAAAGATAAATGTGAATATATATATATTTAATACATTAGGAAAATCACCATAGAATTTTACTAATACAATGTATGTTTCAGGCTAAATATTAACAACATTTGAGCATATTATATTGCAAAGTGTACATTATATGTGGAAAATTCTATAAAAACTGGTACTCATTTTCTTAGACTTTTGGCACATTCATCGCCATTTTCTTTTTCAGCATGATTCTTTGAGTAGCATATTGTGATCTTAGATGAAGTCATAAAGTGATATTTTGAAAAGATTAATTTTATCAATTTATCTATTTTAAGCTAATTTTCACAAATATCATAATTACATTAGAAAATACAGCTAGAAAACAGTTGCATATAAATTTTAATATTACTCCATGCTAAGTCATTTAACATTTATTTAATCCCTCTAACAGAAAATAATTTGAAAAAATTCAATCAGTCTGCTAAATTCATTTTATGTATGGGTATTAGAAAATATAGATAGAAAACAGTTGCATATAAATTTTAATATTACTCCATGCTAAATGATTTAACATTTATTTAATCTCTCTAACAGAAAATAATTTTGAAACAATTCATTTAGTTTGCTAAATTTATTTTAAGTATGGGTATGTCAATGTGTAAAAAAACAGTCACTTGTCATTCAATGCTACCTTTTTTGTTATTCAATGCTATGTCATTTGCCATGTAATGATATGTCATTTACTTACCCATAAATGAATCTCTATAGATCACTTAATGCATCTTGCATGGAATTTTCCCTATGTTTGGGGATATTGCGATAGCTTGGGACAATGGTGACTGGTATATAATGCAACTAAGAGGGAGATATAAATGGGGAAAATACTTAAGATACGGTTTTCGGCATTGACTTTTCAAATCATTCGGAGGAATAGCAAGTGAATGGGGAAAAATTTGCATTCTCATACATAAACCGGGACGATAACAGGATTCAACAATAATGAAAAAGTAAATTGTTTTTAGATTTTTCTTTTTCTGAAAAAAAAGGGGGACGGAAATTGCCCCCATGGGGAAACTCCTGTTGCATAAACTTATTCATTTTAGCTCGCATGATCTTTTTCATTTTAACTTCGCTGAGAGAGGGATCACGTGACATGGTTTTTCAATATTTTATTGTAACTGCTTGATGTAAAGACTCATTGAACTGTGGATTTTATTTTATTATTGTAATTTATTTTTATGATGTGGCAACTTTATATTTTATCATTTTAATTTTTATAGAAAAAGTAGATGTTCTAGAAGTTTCTTAAGATGTAGTTGAAATGTGAAGATGTGATGTTATTAGAGATATGTTTTTGGATTTGTTTTTGTGGAAATAAATGTCTACTTTTGTAAAAACTGGAGATTTTTAATTCTTCAAACAGACGGAAACATCGGGTAGATGTTTGGACCTGAGTATGATTATTTTAGATGTTTTTAAATAGAGTTAAAGTTGAATTTTATTTCTTCTGCAACAACTTCTACCTACTAATATTTACTTAGTATATGTAAAAAAAGGAATGCAAATATACAATAATACAATACACTTTAACATACATATACAGTAAATGCAATACACTTTACACACATAACAAAATAAAAAAAACTTTTTTTTTTTTTTTTTTTTTTTTTTTTTTTTTTTAAATATATATTTTTTATTTTATCAAAAAAAAAAGACTAAGGTTTTTTTTAAAAATAAGTATTTAGTTATAAAAGAAAAAAGTTTGTCAAAATATTGTTGTTTTCTTTAAGCTTAAGATCAAGGATTAAGCAATCAGGAACCCAACGAAAGTGGGTGATGAACATTGTTGATGCTGCAGGACAGTATCAGAAAGTGGGCAAGTACAAAAAACATCAAAATGCTGGTATTTTGCAGAATATTTTCCTTGTACTGAAATTGAGAGAAATACTTTTAAAAGATAAAATGGAGATTTTACAAACTTCCTGGAGGAGTTCACATCTATCTATAATTAAGATAAATAACATATTTTATTTCAAAATATGGAACTATTTTATCTTCAAATAATATTCAACTGGACAGACTGATTTTATAATTTTTTAAAAGGTAATTATAATATATAATTACTTCTGATCTGATTGGTGTTACTATTTTTAACATTTCATATGAATATACCATTTTTGCTCAATTGTTTAAATCATTCTTTTACATTATGTCTAAAATCAAATTAAATCCTTGTTAAATTTAAATGTGCTTCTATTTAAATATATCAAGTTTATCAAACTTATCAAGTTGAATTTCTTATTCAATTTTTATAAAGCTGCCATTTTTCAGCAGCAGCTTTATATCGCATTCATCATTTAAGCCACCTAACTTTTTTTGAACCAACAACTCAGAATTAGGCTTTACCTATTCACATTGCCAAGCATTTTAAAAGACATAACTTAGCAAAACAGATGTCTGGACATGTACATAAGTTGTTAAATTTGTAGCTGCAACTTCAGATTCTACGTAGTTTATTATTGTTTTCATTCTTTGCTGTGTGTTAAATAAATAAACGATTGAAGATATCATTTGAATCAGATAATAATTATTTGTATAACTCAACTTTAAGTTAAGAGTAATTTCAAATTAATATATGGTAATAATTTCATTGCATTTGGTCAGTTATTTCTGTTTCAATGGTTAATTTTTGCAATAAGTTTATATATATATATATATATATAATATATATATATATATATATATATATATATATATATTTCAGAAAGCGGAGTCCCACTCAACTCATAGTTAAGAAAGGATCTTAAAGTGAAGAACATTTCAGAAACATACTGAAGTTGAAATTCTTATTTAAAGTCATCCACTTAAGATAACTTCAAGTTAAGTGACTTAAAGACATCTTACTTTTTTAATCTACTCAGGCAGGGCTTTCTTCAGATCATAGTTATTCTTATCAAAGTCATAGATTTTTTGTTTTTCAATATTAAAATGTCTTTCTCTAATCAACACAAACTTCGTTATTATAAAATAGTGTTTCAATTAAATTTAATTCAAAACTAAAAACATACCACAACAATCACAATGAATCACACATTAATCAGCAAAACATCTGAAAACAGATACCAAAACTAAATATAAATTAATTAAGAGAAGACTATATGCATATAGAATTTTGCTTCATTAAAAGTTTGTTTTTATTAGAATAATCTTTTAACTTGCACTATTTCAAGTATTCGTTTTTATGCTGTCCAAATAATAATTTGTGCAACAGATTGCACATATTACACCAGTTGATCATACATGAAGAAACATCAAAAATAGGATTTTGATCTAATGATATAGACATGCTTAAACATATGGAATTTTGATTAAGGTGGTTCGCAAATAACCTACTCAACAACACAAAACTTTCTGACACATTTTTAAATGCAAAGGCATAAAATTGGCAGGCCTGACTATGGAAGCGATTTGGAATCGAAATGAGTTTTCCATTTTTTGATGAATAGATTATTTATTGAGTTATAAACGAATCTGGTCACGTGATGACACCTTTTTTTTCTGCTTTTGGGGCTGCTGCGTTGCGAATTCGGTTTAAAACGCCGACTTTGAGAGTATTTTCTGAACAATCTTCTGCCTTTACCACAAAATGGAAAACGTGTTTCGATTACAAAGTTTCTGAATAAGAACACCTGCTAATTTGATACATTTGCGAAAAAAAAAAAAAAAAATTAAAAATTGTATCAAGTATCCAGTTTGGATTTGAGAACATTCTTAAAATTTACAACTGGAAGAATTTTTATAAATTACTTAAGCTACATGCTTCCACACCAAATAAGAAATTATTCTATATTTTATTACATTTTCTGAAAAATTAATAGTGAAAATTAAATTTGACTGTTACTGACAAAACATCCTATTTCCCACATTGATAAAAGGTCAAGAATAATACTAACATTACCCAGAATCATAAAAATAAATGAGTGCTAATTAAAAAAAAGAAAAAAATTATAACTAAGCTACTGAAGAAAAGCTCTGAATTTTCTTTGAGTAAGTACCTTTTTTTTTCTGTACATAATTTTACTCCCCTCCCCCCCTTCAGTTTTTAATGGAATTAGAAAAGCAACCTTACCTATTAACCTTTGAGGTGGGACAGGGTGTCTAGGAGGGGGAGCAGGGGTTTCAATTTGAAGAGCAGGGGCTGATGGAGGTTGGAAACTACTTCCAGAAGGTCGATCATTTGATGTTAAAGTTCGACCTTCTTGTAACTGTTGAAAATTTCTCCTTAATGTGGAATCTTGCTGTACTGGCTCAATTGAACTGAAACAAAATTAAGGATGAAATAATGCACTAAATATAACATATTGAAAAGAAAAAACAAATGTAGAAGATTGAAAAGAAAAAATATTTTAAATGGCTAGAGTCAAGCAAAAATTATTTTTAACTTGTATCTTTACAAAGTAGTAACTAAATATTGATAACAGCAAAAGAACACATGATAAATTTTTATAATACTTTTGGGGATAAAGAACAGACTAGTAACTTCACAAAAGTAATAATTTGTGCAATAGAAAATTAAAAAAAAAAAATTAAGAAAAAAAAATCAAATGTATTAAATTTGAAGAAAACGAAAAAAAAAAAAATCATATTTCTAATGAAAACTAAATTTAAAGTCTTTCTTTAAAAGATTTTTATAATACTTTTGGGGATAAAGAACAGATTAGTAACTTCACAAAAGTAATAATTTGTGCAATAGAAAAAAAAAAAAAAAAAAAAAAAATTAAGAGAAAAAAAATCAAATGTATTAAATTTGAAGAAAATGAAGAAAAAAAAAAAATAATAATAATATTTCTAATGAAAACTAAATTTAAAGTCTTTCTTTAAAATACTTAGAGGAATTACTAAACTCAATAAAATAATTTTAAAATGTAATCAAATTTACATAGTTATGTATTTTTTATATTCTGCGATATGTTTGCACATCCTTTCTAAAAATTACATATAAAAATACATTAATTAAATTAATAGCATTAAAAAATTCATAAAGTTGATACAAATTCAGAACTTTATCACAAAAGAAAAGCCAGCGTCATTTAACATAATGTAGATTAATAACATATTTTACAGTTAAGATGATAATTTAAAAATAATAAATGAAAGTAATAATAATATATAAAGAAAAAAAGTAAGAGGGAGAAAAAAAGAAGACTAATTTTGTTCTTAGGTAGAAAATAAATACTTATTACCACCATACAGCATGCAACATTTCTCTAACACTTAAACCAAAAAACAAATTCATTAACAATTCTGAATTATTTAACAAAAAGTTGCATTACTGTAAATAGAACTGGCAAGAAAAGTTCAAATATGTTTGCAGAAAGGATGCATTCCATTAAAAAAGATGCATGTAAAACACAAAAAACACATGCATCATTAAAGTTGTGGGCAGAGGGAATTATTTTTTAGAATGCGTAAAATTCATTAAAACAAACATTATAGAAACAATATATGATACATGAGCAAAAATAGAATTTCTTAAATACCGTAAAATCTCGATTAAAAGCCCATTTTTTTGAAAAACAAAAAAGTTAAATTTAGGTGTGAGTGTGTGTGTGTGTGTGTGTGGGGGGGGGGGGGGGGGTTATAATCAAGATTTTTAAAAACTTTTTGTCCTTAATTTAGAAATAAAAAAGTTAAATACAGGTGAAAATCATCTGCATTTCAGTAGTTTTTTGCTTAAAAAAAAAAAAAGAAAAGAATTATGCCTCTTCCCCCACATCTCATCAGTTTAAAATCTTTAAAATTATTCTTTACATTTTTTTTTTTGTTTGCTGCATTTGCGATTTTATTTTGACAATAATTAAATAATCATCAAAATGACCTTAAAAATTTATTTATTTTGCTCTATTTATAACTTTTTTGAAACAATAATTAAATAATCATCGATATTACATCTAACCCCATTAAAAAGAAAGGAGAATAATTTAGAGATAATCCCCAAAGTTGCGGGTTTTGTTAAAAAGGAAAATTGACCCAATCCAGGCTATCAATAGATCAGGGGTATATATTATACCATTCAAGAAGAATAACAAAGATTTTATGTACGTAGGTATGACACTGAGGAAATTTCAGGACAGAATAAAAGAACATGAAGCAGATCTGAGATTAAATAGACCCCACAATGTGTTAGCAAGATTAGCACAAACTGAACCTATAAAAGTAGATTTCAATGGATCCAAAATTATATTTCGCACAAGTAATCACCAGGAAGCTATCATAAGAGAGTCTCTGGAAATAATATCTAAAATAGAAATAGTCTGTAACGATGTATTATCATATGATATCCACACAGTCTGGAATGAATTAATACATAATTGTAAACTGTACTTACTTTTGAAATATTGAATGACCTTTCCCATCCCACTTTATATCCCCACCCTTGAAGTAAAATGGTTTGTTCCGGGCAAGCTAGAAAAATGCAGAGACAACAACTCAACTTAACTATTAGTTTTTCACTGATGATGACTGAGTAGTTCGGTTGAAAACGTTTTGAATTTTTAAAAGGACTTTAATGTGCTTTTAAATGTTTTATGTATGTTTACATAACCGCACCTTCAATCAATATATTTACATTTAGTTGTATCTTTATGAATTTTAATTATTAAACAAGGTGAATTTGCACTGAAATTTTAACTTTTCAAATAAAAACTACTGATATAAATAGTCAAGGATTTTGAACAATTTATGTGACACATATATGTGATGTTTATCATTAACTTTACTACAAAATAAGAAATAGGGCAGAATAAAAAAAAAAAAAAAAAAAAGTATTATTAAAGATTTTAAACTAATTGCTGGGTGGAGAGATACAGGGAAAAAGCAGGGTAATTTAGATGAAAGATTATTCATTTATTGTTACTAGAGAGCAAAAAAATACAGAAGATTTTTTTAAATACAATTTTAGAGATTTCAAACTGTATGTGAGGAAGCAGACATTTTGGGAGTAAAAGGATAATTTAGGTGGTGGATTACCCATGTACTGTTACTAAAGAGCAACAAATAGGACAGAAGAAATTTTAAAATTTTAAAACTTTGTATGACAGGGGGATGAGAAGGAAACAAATTTTGAAAGAAGGGGGTTTGTAATTTTGTTGATTGATTATAAACTTATTGTTAGAGTATAAAATAGGACAGAAGAATTTTTAAAATAAATTTAAAGATTTTTTTTTTCTTTCCCGCTAGAAGGTGGCAAGGGCGAGAAGTAGACACTTTAGGGGTGGCACATTGTCCTGGTGAAAGGATCCAGGATTCTTCCTGTTGAATGTTTCATGCAAAATCTGACAAACACTTTCTTTGTCGATTCCTGTCAACTCAGTAACAGTTCAGATACTCAGTTGGAGATTTTCACGAATCAACATCATGGAATTACTTGCAAATGAGGTCATTTAGGGTGCCTTATCTTTGGTCTTTTCTCGTCCCTCTTTGAACCATTTAAACACTCAAAAACTTGAATGTGCGATAAACATGCATGTCAGTACACTTTTTTTAACATATCATAAGCTTCTGTGGCAGTTTTCAGAGTTTCGCAAAAAAACTTCAGGTTAACTCTTTGCTATATTGAACACTTGTCATTATTTTCCTGCAAGTCTCTCGCACACGGTTTACTTCGAGCAAATGCTACTGCCAAACTAAGCAACAAGTGACCTTGGCGATCAAACAGGTGATGGCAAAGATACCATGTAACAGAGTCAAGGGCAGTTCAAATGAACTTCGCTTGTTTTTTATTAGTGACAGCACCAGTCCTGTTATTTAATAGCCACACCTTGTATTAACACATGTGTGGCATAACTTGATGCCAATATCTGTATTTCTACAAGAAAAATCTAATGATTGGAAATTTGTAGAATTCAAAATTTTAAGAGAAAAATTGCTTCACCAAAAGCTGAAAGAATATGTAAAGTTGCTTTAAAAAATAAAATTTTAATTGAAGATAGTATTAATGAGTGTTTTGATATTGACAATGATTTTCTTATGGCATTAGCATATCAATTCACAGAATTGAAAATAGTCCAAATGATTCTAAATCCTAAACAAAATGACGACACTGAGGATGATAAATGTGCAGATGAAGCATAAAGGAGAAAATTTCAAAAGTGAGATACAATGAATTAACTAAAGAATTAATTATATGCATGGAACAGAACAATTCTGTTGATGAATCTCCCACTAAGGCTGTTCATAAAATTCAAGGACTGTTCTTGAAACAAAATCAAATTTCAAAACAGATGGAAACTCATAAAATGTTACAAAAAAAAAAAAAAAAAAAAAAAAAAAAAAAGGGGGGGGGGGATTTTTTGAGCTTTTATTATTATTTGAGTATTTTATAATAATTGACATATTATGAAATGGTTTTATGAAGAAAAATAATTTACTCAAGCAAAAATGTAATTTTTGTAGTAAAATTTGAAAAATTAATTAAAAAAACAAATTTAAGCACATTTACAATTTTGAACATTTTGAACTAGTTTTGTTGCACACTTTTCTTAAAAGTGTACTCCATAACTGTATGGATCATATTTCCGAAAAGTTAGTTAGTTTAAGGAAAAACAAATAAATGTCATGACATGTAGAAAATACAGTAAAAATTACTAAACATTTTAATTTAAAAAAAATAAACTATTTATATTACTGAAAATCAGATTCTTAGTTTTATTAAAAATACTTTCAGGATCGACTCCCAAAATATAATGAGTAAATTGAAAAATTGATGGCAATTTATCCCTTAGAACATATTGATATTGAAAAAACACAAACTGAGAAAAATAAATTTAAAGATTGGAACTTTGAATCATTCAAGTGAAAATGGATGGAGAAAAGCTTTTTCTTTTTCTGATATTTTTAATTATTGGATCTTTAAGGCACTTGATGAAAATATACTAGGAATGTCTAAATTCATTTTTGACAAAATGAAAGGTTCCAAAATCTCACAACAGTTTTATTTGCTGTCCTGTAGCAAATCTTATATTATGATTTCCATTTAATTCTTTATAAGTAGTATTTCATGAAACCACAGAACAGAATTTGAAATGGAAGTGTTGATTTTTATGCGGAATTTTTGTTAACAAGGAATTCTTATAAATCTGTCCCTTAATAAATTGATCCTTAATTTGATGAATCTAATAATTCATTTTAAACCAGTGTTGTGGTAATTATTGATCGTATAAGTACATTTAGCTGTTGTGAATTAAAATTTCAATAGCCCAAACTATAATTCTTATTGACATTAATTTGAAATATGCAAAAAGACTACTTCAAGCATTTGGTAAGATACAAAATGCTTGAAGTAGCATAGATGGAACTTTAAGATATCCTTCAGAATTTAAAACTATTTCTTTATTAAATCCATATGGTGGTAAAAAAGGGGTTCTTCTTGGCCAACTGTAGAATTAATTAAAAATTCCAAGAAAGACACTGATGAAAGGTTTTGTGAGCAATCATCTTTACTAAAAAATTAAAAAATCCATGGAAAATTCCTTCAGGGAAGCACACCACCACCTCGTAGCATGATCACCAGTAAAAAATTTAAGCTTAATTGACACTGACAGGTAAGATCGAATCTCGAATTTTACAAAATAGGGTCACCAAAATTAAATATGGATATTGCAAACTTTAATGTTACATTCTAAAAATAAAATCTAACAGCCTGCAAAGACAAAATCTTATATGCAGAGTGCACATTGTTACACATGACGCAAGCAGAACCACACCCATCTTACAGGAGAACAGAGATAGGCATGACACGTGATCAATGCTAACGATGCAATCAGCGTCGAAAAAGTCTGCCCCTACAATGAAAAAACAAAAGCGCTGACTGTAAAACAAACTAGAATGCGAGAGTATTCACACAATCAGAAACAAAGGAACAGCCACAGATACGATATAATGAAGATTCACTGTATTATTGAATTATTTCTTCAGTTTCGAGTGAAAAGAGAATTAATTGACAAAATCTGAAAGTAACAAAGTAGTGACTACTTTTGAAAAGTAGTTTGTAGTCGCTATTTTTTAACAAGTAGTTGTAGTTAACTACATTTTAAATAAAAAAGTTGCAGTTTGCTACAATAAAAAAGTAATTTTTTCGACCCCCTGTCTAGAATATATCTGTTCCAAACCATTCTAGATAAGTGGTTCTATACTGTAGTTGCATACAGAAATAATTCTTTAGCTATGAAACATTAAACAAAGTGACTATAAATAAAATAAAGTACAACAAAAAAATACAGCAATCAATTATTTTAATCACTATTGTAAAAACAATCTTAAAATAAAATGCTTATTCTAGCCCATGTAGCTTTCAGCAACTGAAACTGAAATAATACAAACAGATACTGACTGTCTACTTCAACAAATTACATATCATAAGCATATTACTTTATGAAACTCCTTATCATACTTTGTCTAATTTAATTTTCATTAAACAATACTACTATTACAAGAATTGTTCAAATGTTACATAACTGAATAAAAAATGGTAAAACAATGATTCTTTAGGCAAGCTTAGATTATGTTAAAAATCTTTGTAGAATATACTCGACAAATAATAACAAAATAAAAAATAAATAAAATAAATTAGAAAATCTATATAAACATTATTTAAAATAATTTGAAACATTAATATGATTACCTGGGTTCACCTGCCAAACCAACATCTTCTTCTTCCCCTTCACTTCCACTATACCTATATTCTTCTTGAATATCACCTGATAAAAAGATGTTTTTATTTAAATAATAATAAACAATAATACCACCATATTTTTCAGAAAATGCATATTTTCGTTTTCAGTATATTAAAAATCAAAGATTTTAACTGAAGAAAGAAATATGTACAAAAACAATTTACTAGAAAAAAAAAAATCACTAACTATCCATAGATAAAAGAAATCATGCCAATTTAATAACCAAATAATACAATTTAAACGTTTACAATTTAAAAAAAAAAAAAAAAAAAATACAAAATGCAGCTGTCTAAAAATCCATATACTTAGTTTACTGCATTTTTTCTTTTCTTTCCTTGTTTTTTTTTTTTTTTTTTTTTTTTTTTTTTTTACAAAAAAATATTTTTTCTTAAGATTTTTTACTTTTTGTAATTTGGAAAAACAAGCTTTTAATAATCTGATACAATTTAAATAGGGTTCCCATTGAACATTCTCACACAAACCTTTGAGAAATCAGTAATTAAATCAACTAATAAGCAGAAAATGCATAAATGATAGAGAAAATGTATAAAAAGAGAGAATATGTATGCAGGAAAAAATTATTCCAAGAAAAGCAAGATTTATAAAGTGTTAAGTTGTAAAAGTGAAGCAGAAATAACTCAAGAAGATACTTGCTACTTCATATAAGTAGGATTGAGTGTTGTTCAGCCTGAATTTCTTTGAATTTTTCATTTTTTTCTCAAATTCCATGAATTTTGGTGCCATTTTTATGAAAACAGTTTAAAATCCTATTTTCTTTTTCAAATTATCTTTTTTGTTTATAAATATTGTTTTTAATATTTTTACGGCAAATAAAGTTTAGTAAATGAAAGTTAACAGTTGTTGAGTTTAGATTTAGAATAAAATTGCTAAAAATAAGATGATCTAAGAAAATTATTTCTTTGAATGTGACAAAAAAGGGATATTTCCATCAATTACATCTGTGAAGATTGCATTCAGAGTCTGGCATCTGATACGAGAGTAGGTATGTGTATGTAGCTGAGCCAATGAGACAACAGACAGTTCAGGTATGACTTGCGTCGTGAAAATAATTGAATTTATGTAACTTTTTTTTATGGATGTTTCAATTTTTTCCCTTATTTTGTGTAAATATGCAATTTTTGTGTGTTATTAAAATTTATGTTTGTGAACTCAGTGGCCTTTTCATAAATCTTCTTACATTAATAAATTTATTCTAAAAAAAAAAAAAAAAAAAAAAACAGATGAACCATTGCGTTCAAAAGTGAACAGGATAATTTGGCACCACCAACATATTATGTCTCTGCAGTCTACATTAAAAATGAATAAACATAATTATTTCATGCAGAAATAAAATTAGTTTCAGATGCTTTCAATCTTTAAATGTTTCTTTTTTCTTTTCTTCTTCTTTTTTTTTTTTTTTTTTTTATTGATAAAATTAGAATATATGTTGTGTTACAATTTCAAAATAAAAAAAATAGTGCATTTCTTTTCCTTTTATAAATTTTTCTACTGAATTTGAATGAAACTTTTCGTTTTGGAATGTGTTAAATAGATAAAGTGTATTAAAGAATATCTTTATACACTATTGTTTAAACTGAGTTTGAATTGCTAAATACTGGTTGGTGTAAAATAATTCATTATTTGTTTATTGTTGTGGAAAAGGAAATATGTATTTTACAAAAATAACAGAAAAAATTATACACATCCATAAAAGAAAGTTACACGAATGCAATTCAAAGCATTCTGTGTCTTTTCTAAACACAAGCCAAACGTGAACTGTATTGTCGCCTCTGTTCTACTGCGTGCACATACATATTCTCATGCCAGATGCCTGACTCTGAATACGATCTTCACACCTTCCCCATAGTTTCTATTGATGGATCATGTCCACTAGGTGGAAACTATTAACTATAAAAGTGGGAAGCATATGTCCGTTAACCACTGTAAAGATCTTGTAAATCCAGTACAGCAGTTAAAGGACATATTCATCCTAGTTTTATAGTTTATAGGAGATGGAGATGGTCCTCAACCTTAAATAAAAACCGGAAGAAAGATAAGAAGATCACATTCAGAGTCTGACATCTGGTAGGAGCATCTATATGTGTGCACAGCAGAGCGGAGGAGATAACAGGCAATTCAGGTTTGGCTTGTGTTTTGTGAAAAGACATAGAATGTTTTGAGTTGAAATCATGTAACTTTCGTTTATGTACGTGTGTAACATATTTTTCCCTTTGGTGTAAAAATGTGTTTTTAACGTATTATTAAACTTTATGTTAAACTTAAACTTCCCCCTATACCTCCAGACTTATACAGTTTAAAAATTTTCCAGTCTTCAGCAGCGATAGTTTCTGCTAACAAGCCTGTTAATAACATAATTTAAAATTTGAAAATCAGTTTTTGTGATTTTAAATACATTTTTTAGTTTCGATGAATGCAACAAGACATATTGGGGTGTTTAACATTCCCTCCTATCTTGCATAAAGATTTTTTTTTAAAGGGGGGGTGGCAAATTTAAAAATATGTTGTTCTATTTCATATGTATATGTGGAAAATAAAGTATAAAGATAACTGAAAAAAATGTTTTTTGGCTTTGCACCCCCATTTTCCCCCACATAAAATTTTTCCTGTTTGTTGAGATGAAAGGGGGTAGAAAGTTTAAGGAAGTGAATTTAGATGATTATTTATTTATTGTTACTGCAAAAACAACAACAACAAAAAATAAGGCAGATTTTTCTAAAAATTACATTTTCAATTTTTTTTTTTTTTTTTTTGCTTCAACATTAAAATTACATTACTCATTTGCTATGTAATTAGTGTTGAAGGATTAATCATTAAATTTGAAGTATAAAACTTAGCTTTTGTTAATCTATATTGGTATAAATAAGTTCTTCCCACAAGTTCAAACCTTAAATAAAAAAAAAAAAAAAAAAAAAAAAGTGTCATTTTAAAGTAATTTAATTTTTTAATAATCCTACAAGGAAAAACAATGCAGCACTCAAGAATAAATTACTTTATTCTCATGGAAACCCTGTTTATTATTATTTTTTTTAAATAATGATAAATATATATATATATATTTTTTTTTTTTTTACAGGGACAATATAAATAATAAACAAGATATGCACCATAAGTGTTTTTTAGTAACAAAAATGTTAATACTTTAAATTCACAACTAGCACTAGCATTATTTATTAATTATAAATGCAAGCAACATACAGCACTATATTTGCATGAAAGTATGCATTATTCTGAAAAACATGGCACTTCCAGAGTAGGCATTGAAATATACTACTGTGAAAGCTAAAAGAATATGCTGAAGCTCTAAAAAAAGCTAAGAAAGCCAGCAAAGCAGGCATGTAAGCACCTTTACCTCCTCTCTTGTGCTTACGACATCGATCAATATGATCTTTTAATTGAATGCGCACTTGTCTTTCAGTGGGCTGATCACGTATAAAGGGATGTTTCAGCAACTGGTCAGTATATGGCCGCTGCTGGTAATCTTTGACTAATACAGTTTCTATAAAACTGTGAAATTTCTTGTTCCATTTCTTAGATTTTAACCTTGGAGGAGGATTCCTTGGAATGAGGAACAGTGCTCTCATAGGATGCATATCACATAATGCTGAAAAAATAAATTTAAAGAAACAAAATTCAAGTTAAAAATCAAAGACATAAGTAATTTCACTTACATATAAATGTACACAGAATTTCATAAAGTTTTGAAATTTCTAACAACTCTCATACAACTAGTTAGATAAAAACAACTATTAACAAACAGCTCCCTAACAACTATTTAATAAAAAAATAAAATGCTGAATATCATGATGAAATAGTAACAAATATTTTTGGCATTGATTACCTCAACCTTGGAAGGAGATGCAGTATTTACGGGCAAAAGGAAAAGAATGAGAGCCTGAGTGTGAACATATTCTTTAAGAATGGCACTTTCTAAGATTAGATATAAGGAATATGTTTATAAATTAGAAAGACAGGAGAAGGGAGGCGGGGGATTTATTTGAAATGTTTAAAGAAGCAAAAATCTGCTCAAATACAGAAGCTTCTCGCCATTTGAGTTTAGCCTAAGATTAGAAAGTACAACAAAAATTTTAACATTCATATGACATCTTCAACACGAAACATGCACAGAAATTCTAAAGACCAGAACAAATATGGGAATGGCTTTCAGTTATGTTTATGAGGCCCTCTTTAAGGCCCTGAGTACAACTATACCAATTCCCCCCCCCCCCTCCCTTTAGGCATGCCGTTGTTTATTATAACAAAGTTCTTACACTGTAGTAGTATGGAAATAGGAGAATAAATGCAAGTCAGAGTAAATTAGCAAAAATGGCTGAATTATAATTCTTATAATGGTAAGTTTATGTCCTTTAATTAAAAGCATGAAATTAAATTATCATTATAATACAATGTATTTTAGAAACGAAACAATCAAAGCTTTTATATAAAGATGTATTGAATAGGGATTTGGCTGAATAGCCAAATATTGAATATTCGGCTGAATTTGTGTGTTGAATACTGACATTTAAAAAATATATATGCATTCTGATTAAATATTAATAAATAAAAAAAAGTAAATACAAATTAAAATGGATTTCTCTTATTATTTGTATGTTTAAGAATTTTAACAGCTTGATTTATTTTTTTGTTAATATTGTAAACAATGTGATACTAATTAATAATAAAACATGACTTCCACAAAATCTAAATACAAGAGCTCGCAGCAAGAAGGGGTTCTCTTCATTTTTTATATACATATTACTTTTTTTTTTAAATCACTCAGAATAGGTATTTTTTAATATTATTGGTGGCAAACCATGCATAGGTGTATAGACTAATGAATAAGAGGGAAAATTGAGATAACTCCTTCTTATTACAAGCCCTTACTAGCCAGTTACTAATAGCATAATTTTATCTACAGATACTTACAATTCATATGCATTTTGTCTAATATAGAAACTCATATCACTGTTAAATCAGCTTTTTATATATTTTTTTAATTTAAAAAATGTATTTCATCAAAATAATAATAATAATAATAATAATAATAAAATAATAATAAAAATAATAATAATAAGAAGAAGAATTTGCATTTTACCTTTTTACATTTAGACATATCAAATGGTCTTTCTGTAAGTCAGAATGGTAAGTTATTTCCATTAAAAAAAAAAAAAAAAAATCTTCACTTCTAGTATTCAGTGATACTTTAATCTTTTATTACATTAAAAAATTAGTGCTTACTCTTTTTCCTAAGATCCACAATGAGATACTTCCAGAAATAGTTCTTGGACAAGTAAATTTGATTGTAAGGAGTTTATGTTCCCATTGGTCAATAAATTTATAAGAATGTGTATTTTCCAAAAACCAGTTCCCAGTCTTAAATTATTTTATCTAACTTAAATTACAAATTAGCAATAGGTGTAATTTAAATAGAAAATACACATGTAACAAAACTTTTAACAGCATACAATACAGAAAGTTCAACAAACTTACTCAACAACATATTGAAAGAACATAAAGAAAACTGAAATCAACACTATTAAATGATCTTGAATCTTCTGAAATATTTTATATGATAAATAAATAAATATATATACATGGCTGTTCTTTAAAAAAAAGTACTGCTGCCTAATGTAAATCTTTCAGACACATTCACAACGCATTTTTAAATGCACATAAAATTTACAGATATTAATATACAAGTGCTTTAGAATCAAATAACATGAAAACCTTTCTCTGATCATTGTGTCTACAAAATTGACTTAAATTTCCAACTTTGACAGCATTTTCTAAAATATCCTTAGACTTTATAGGAAATGTTATCTGATTTCGTATTATCCATACAAGAATAGCTGCAAATTTTGTGCATTTATGCATAAAAATGGCTTTATGAATGGGTCAGAAAATAGTCAAATTTGATTTGAGTAAACAATGCAAATATACATATTTTCCCAGATTTATTCGGCTAAATATCCAATAATATTCGGCCACACACGAAATATACAGCTAACTACTATTCAGTATTCGACCAATAAAATTTTCAGAAAAAGGGCAAAAATACTGAATAGTGGTTGAATATTCATTACATCCTTATTTTTATACAAAAATGAATTATTGCAAACAGATGCCACTTCACGATATTTTGTGCAATTTTGATAGTGGTATAAATGCAGTATGAAATATACGTTCTTTAAGGAGAACGAGGTAAAAATGAGACTTCTTTATGTGAATCTACAGATTTTTTGCTCATTATATGAAAGATTTACTTGTAATAACCAAGTTTCTTGCACAATATTTTCATATTGAACTAAATATTAGCTCACTATAATTGAGCTTGACAGAATAATTTCAACAAAATAACTTTGAATTTTAATTTTTTAAATATTTTTTAAATTACTTACGAGGTTGAGATTCCGCCATTTCTAAAGCAGTTATTCCTAGAGACCACAAGTCACTCTAAAACAAAAATACTAATAATTAATAGTGAATACTATAATACAATATTGTTAATCTATATTTATAGAACAAAGAGTTTGTGAGTATGTCTGTCTGTGTATGATGTTTGCGTGTTAGAATGTACAGTATTTCTAACATCTACATTTGACTTTTAAAAAAAATGCTCAAAAATTATGAAATTTTTAAAGAATAATAATCCATTTTTTGTTGCTTCATTGTGAAACACAGATTTACTAACAATATTTCTGAGAAATGGAATAAGAAATAAGTACTAATAATACTATAACAAACAAAACTAATAATAATGAAGATATATTATTGGAAACTGTTAAATATTGCTTCAGACTTTGCCGTTTTCTGCAAAAAAAAAAAAAAAAAAAAAGAAAAAAAAAAAAAAAAAAAAAAGATAAATATGTTTTGAGTTTTCAAAAAAAAATTTCAATTTTTAACATTTTATTTTAGATATTGCTGCACACGTTTTTGCTTTATGATATGATGATATCCCCACATAGCTCATTTTTTTATTATATAAGCAAAATTAAATGGAAATTATTCGGTACTATTTATTTCTTATACAGTTGAAGCACTTTATAACGAAATATGATATAACGAAAAGCACGATATAACGAAATGCTCATAACCATTTAGTTGGTCTGTGGGTTAAAGAATACTGAATTCGAAATGATATTATGAAATATTTATAACGAAAAGCACGATATAATGAAAGCAATACGAGCATGAAAAGTGAAATAAAAATGATTTAGAGAATTTTTCTCTTTTTCTTTTCTTTTCACTTAACGCGGGAAATAGGATCCAAAAACATTATTTCTTAAATACCACTTTTTTTTGGAGTTTTTACTGTATAACAAAATAATTTGTCCTAACGTTTTAACGAAATAATTTGTTATAACGTTTTAACGAAAGCACGTTATAATGAGCAAATCTTAGGAGCCTTTTTGATGTCGTTATAAGGTGCTTTGACTGTATTTAATTACGTTTCATAAGGAAAAATCATTTTATTTACGATGGAAACAAAATTTCAAAATTTGTTTGTATTATCTGCCGTTAGATGGCACCAAAATATCGATCACCGAAAAATTCCCTACGAAAGCTGTCACCGCTATTTCTAAAAAAAGTGTTTACAGAAAAAATTGATTACAGAAATGTTGATATAGACGTTTTATATGAAAATATGCTGAACAGATATGATTTGAGGAAGAAGAAATTATTGTTTAGTTGTCATATGTTAGCATAGGTTTTTAATTAAGCCTAACATGGCGTTTAACTGCGGTTAATTACTTATTTTTTGTATTTCTTTTGGTTTTAATATTTATTGGGTTTCAATTTGATATGTTATAAGGGACATAATATTGTCATTTTTAGGCTTAATGCTGACAATATTTGAGGAAATAACATATATTTACTATAAATTATACTTATGATGCTCCTCTGATGACTCCATAAGTTATTCATAGTGTTTCATATTTGATTTTCATCTTTTTGGGTTTAATTTTGTAGTATCATTCTATTTGAATTTTATACTATTTCTTTCTTAGTTTTTCATAGATGTGATTTCATTTTGTATATATATGATAATATGTTGTCTCAAATCACAAATTATTAACATATCCAAAGTAATAAGTGCTTAATATAATTATAAAAAACATTTATTTATATAAATTTTGTCTCTTTTTAAAAAGATTACTATTTTAAAAATCACAGCAGGCAATATTTTGAAGAAAAACAGAGGCGTGATAACTTTTTATCCAGTACTTATCTCTATTGGGCCAAGCCAATAAAGTTTTTATGTGGGCCAGGCTGGGTTGACCTGGAAATTTCAGCCCTTGCAGACCTCTAACAACAACACAATAAAGAATTTCTGTAGTGGTGTTATCATCAACTAGATAATAAATGACAGTGACATTCAATTTAATATTGTAACATACATCATTAGTAAATTACCAAATTCAGGTGATATTAAAATATTTCTTTTATAATCATATAATAAACTTCATAAATATACATAGAACCATAAATGTACATAATTTAAAATAAAGAATTTAAACATAATAATTTATCATCTTAAAAAAAAAAAAATTGCAGTTAATCAAATTTCAACCAAGAATTTTAATCGAATAAATGAAAAATGTAAAAAAGCAAAGACTAAAGAACATTTTAAGATACTTTTCTTTGTAATCTATACTAATATTATAAAGAAGTAAAGATTGTTTATTTTATTTGTTTGTTTGTAGGGGGTAATCTCTGGAACTACCGAACCGATTTCAAAAGTGATGGTGGCAAATTGATGGTGACAATCCTTCCTCCAACATAGGCTATATTTTATGTCGGTGCCACTAACCCCATGGGGGTGCAGAAGCGAAAAACGTTCTAAAATTGAGATTTTTTTTTATACGGAAGGAGCTAGAAATTTGAAATTTGGCATTGTAGTTACTTATATAATATGTAATGCTCTCTAAGAACAAATTTTAGAAAAAATTCTAAATTTAAAAAGGTGAAATGAGCGAAAAGCATTCTAAAATCATTCTAAATTACAATTTCTATGGAATCTCTGGAACTACAGAACCAATTTCAAAAGTAATGCTGACAAATTGATGGTGACATTCCCTGATCCAACATCCTCTTTAATAAAAAGCTATGCGTTGCTGACGACTGGGTTTTTCGCTAATCGTTGCCACAGATTAATCTCGGAAAATGAAACATTTGAAGTTACTGAAAAAAATAATAGCTCGAAAAGTATTTGTCAGAAAATTGTTAGACAAACTGCATTTGAAAGGTAAAAAATTGTATTTTTCTTGATATAAATTTCAAATCTAATGATTGTGCCGTTATTCAAATATTGAATTTCAAAAATTATCAAATTTCACAATGGAGTACCATAGCGAAACCTTCACGCGTAAAAAGATAATGATAAGGGCGACGTGTCCTGACGTGTACATTGGCTATAGCTCGAGTCACAAATTATAGTAGCCTTATTATTCTGTTAAAATATAAATATAACTTATGAAATGTCAATATTTTGTTTGATTAAAGATTTCGTTAAGAGAAATTGACCAGCGTAGCGGGCATAGCTTGCTAGTTAAATATACAGTGGAACTTCCATTTAACGAAGTCTCATCATTACACTTAAAAACTTCGTTATGAAGAAAATTCGTTAAATAGAACTTAACTTAAATTCATGAAATTTTTTCTTGAGATATGACAAACAGGTATTGGATTCAGAAGCATTTGATTCAGTTTTAATTATGAAGCCGTCTTTTACAAAACAGTTGTGTACGGTCGATGAAATCCCGTCACATTCCCAAGCTTTGGCCCAAGCTTTCATCAGCTCTGATACACAGAATCTCAAACTAATGTTTTCACTACATCAGCATTTTTCTGTCTTTTTCGATAATGTTATTATTCCTTAGACTAATGATTGAAGTTTAGCTGTATTGGCAGGAACAAAAATATCTTTGATGTTCTTCGATTTGTATTTTGAAGCACGTTCTTTTGGTTGTACAAAGCAATTGTCTATCAGCAATGGAAGGTCAGAATTGTACCTGTCTGACTCTAATAGATATTTTTTGTTTCAATGCATCTGACGCCATTGCAACACCTCATCTTCTATATCATTGAAGGTAAAAAGGAGATTTTGACTTCCCCCAACTGTCAGCGCTGGAGTCTCTGAGTGAGAGAATAGTGATAACAAGTGTTTTTCTTAGTGTGAAAAAAAAATTGTTTTATTTAGCACCAAGCAGAATGGAAATTATTTGAATGTGTTCATTTTCATACAATCAAATCCCCTGAAATAAATTTGCATAGTCTTCGAACAGCAATCACTTAATTTGAATTCTGTACACGTACAAAAGTGGAATAAACTTCGTTATATAGAATATATTTTTCGTAATGTGGAGATTAATTTACATGCTAATGGTGTTCAAAGTCAAAGTTCTGCGGAAAATTTCGTTAAGTAGAAAACTTTGTTAAAGGGAAGTTCCACTGTATTTATCATACACAGTTCAATGCAGAGATTACCTTTACTGCCAATTATGGCACTTTAATAACATTTCTACAAAAACGAACCAGTGCTCCACAGAATAGAATTTAAAAGTATTTTTAGGTAAAAGTGTTTGAAATATTTATCAGATGTGATTATGTTAGAAATTCCACATTAGCTAACAGATAAACTGAACTGGAATACTAATTACAAAGATGATCTTTAAAAAAATAATATAATTTGAATTTGCTTCTCATTTTATGATTCAATTAAAATTCAAAACATGAGATATAATTCGGGAAAAAAAAAAAAAAAAAAAAAAAAAAAAGATATTTTAACAACAATAAAAAAGACAGTGGAGTGTGAAAAGTTACATCTGAGAAACTTTTATTATTATTACTACAATTTTTGTTAATGATTTAAAATGAACCACGAATTTCTCCTGTTCACAAGGGAAGAAAATTTTTTTTAATACATTTTCAGAAGCCATAAACTTCATAGATTGGCAGGTCCACTCGGTCTTACTCTGACTCTGCTCACAAAAAATTAGAAATATTTTTTAAGTTAATCTTTTATAGTATCATATTTGTGTTATACGAGTGCAGCATCCACCCAAGAAGAAGGGTAGATGACCCTGCCTACCCTTTAAAAATTGAACAACTTCTTGACTGACTCTCAAAAATTAAAATGCACCCTTGTATAAGGGAGAAGAAGAAGAGGGGGAAAAAAACACTCTTTTTGCCCTGATAAAATGTTCTCATTTCAAAATCATACACCCTTGTTAATTGCCCTTATTTTTTTTTTTATTTTTTTTTTAATTGTGAAATTTTAATGCATATGACCATTTTTATTTGTTATATGTGAAAAGGTATAAAATCAACTTTCCCCTTTCATTATTCCAATGTGAAAAGGGCTCTTACATCTTGTCTACACTGGTACTAGTGGTCTGAATTCCATTTTAAGCCCACTTTCTTTATAAACCTAGATGGAGAAATACCTTGTTCTTTTAAAGTCTAGGATTAAAGCTACATATATAATATACATAGCTTATTAATTTCAAAACTTAATTTTCAAGAATAATTTTATTCATTGTCCTATTTTCAGAACACTGCAACTAGTCAAAATTATAAGCAATTATGCTACTATATTGTTTTGTAAAACAGAAGCTTCATTTGGATCATCAGCAACTGCTCAAATCTTAACATTCAAATGAACCAAAAAATTTGGTTGCATTCAGAAATATATATGTGAGATAACTTGCTGCAAATTCTACATTTATTTTATTTCTACTTATTTATTTTTTGAACAGAAAATTTATAACAATAGTGAGAAATATTTATTTCATTTTTTGTAAATAATTTTTATCCCATTTAGATCAAGTCTTTATTTTTTATATTCCTTCCTTCTTTATTTCTGTATGCTTATATAATGCCTTTTCTCGCATTAGGAAAATTATTTCTTGAATTTTAATTGTTGTAATATAGAAGGTAAGGTTTTGAAATTTAAATCTAATTCATCTTAATATGCATATACAGTTATAAATAAATAAATGAGCCATAAAACATGCAATAAATTAGAAACTTTAGATGAAAATAAAATACACAAATACTTACTCTGTTATCGTAGGTCGCTTCGGGATTTTCATCACAAGCAATTACTTCAGGAGCCATCCTGATTTAAATAAATAAATAAATAAGAAATCAAAACAAGTTATATAAATTAAAGTAATAGAAATTAGTATTTTTATAGAAAGCATACATACCAATACGGAGTTCCTATAAATGTGTTTCTTCTCCCTATTGTTCTATCTAATTGAGCACTAACACCAAAATCCACTGAAAAGATAAATGAATAAATTTAATGAAACAGAGATATACTTAAAATAAATTAATAATAAAAAAATTATCCTGAAGCATTTTTTACTTTTTTTCCCATTGTTCTCCAACTCTGTGATTTCCATCCAAAATAAATAAACATAAAAAAATGAATGGATATTTCCTTTTTATAGGGGTGTTGGCATAATTCAGTCTTATTTTTATTATTTATATAGCCATGTGTGATATATTTTGTAATACATTATTATGTGACTTATTTATGTAAATATATATAAATCAATGTGTGGACATATGTTCCTTATACAAATCTACAATCTTTGACCGATTTGCATGAAATGCGATGCACAGACATACATTTTAGAACAAGAGTAAAGTTACTGACTACTTTAAGATTTCTCAAACCACTTTTAACCCGTTTTTCAACCAACTGCCATAGATTATCTTTATACTAATCATTTTTTCCACTTTTTTAATGTGTTTTCTCTTTCTTGTTGCTGCAAACAGAAACTGCATATGGACAATATTTTTATAAGCCACTAAAAATTCAGACTTTCTATGTTTTCGCATTTGAAATTAACATCATTCTGAGTAGATAATGTGCATTTTTCATATATAAAATTTAAAACTTTTACTATAAGTGTTTTAAAATGACACAGTACATTCATTTAAATGTATTTGAAGTTAAAACATCTACTATAATACAGGCATTTCATTTTCAAGAAAAATTTTCAGGGGGAATTTTTCTTTTTCTAAAAGTCACATCACTTAGAATGGGACACTGCCAAACCGACTCTAAACAAACTGTTGCTATGTTTTATTTCCTATTTTGCTTGTATACTACAGGTATATCTCATAGCTATACTTAATAGCTAAGTGTTCTAATACTTTAGATGCAGTGGTAACATTTTCTAAGACTAGGAATAGGAAATGAAACATACCAACCATTATTTTAGAGTCAGTTCTTTCCCTTTCCAAACAAAACTTCATGACTGATGTCACGACTGAAAACATCCAGAAAATTGTGACAGCTTTCATGTAACCACTGTAGATTTAGTTTTTATGAATGAGAACATAATTTTCAATTTAAAAATAATGCCATATGAGATAGAATTTCACAATATGCTCTGCAATTTGGTTGAATTACATTTTTTTTTCCACATTGTCAGTGAAAATGTATATTTTTCTGTTACACATGTTGAAAACTTGCATTCTCATTTATAAAGCTCAGGAATTTTACTATGATTGCGTCAAAGTAACGTCATATTCTTTGGACAGTCTCTTAACGATTTATGGATGTTAATGCATAGAGCTAGCTCTGTTATTGTGATCGACATATTATTACATTTTTATTTATTTTACCCAGAACCCCTCCCACAGTTAACATGGATAAAGCTGGGTGGTTCTGTTAGTTTTAAATAAACCAGGTGATCCAACCCGAGCTACCTGGATTAAAGAGGTCCGATATACTGCCCAATACAGAACGTAGGTGAAAATCCCTTTTAATTGAAAACTAATAATTTTTTTACATTTAGTATTATTTTCTTAGATTCGCCACCAACTACAACAAAAAGCATTTTTTTACTTTCTTATTAGCTGCCTGCCAGCGGTTAATCATGAATAATTTCTGTACTTATAGCATCTTTTCTAATTTTGATAGTTTGAATTGTTTAAGCATTGATTACATGTCTGTTAAATTAAGTGTTTTATTTATTTGTAAAATTTTAATTCTGTTCGGTAATTTAGTTATGAAATATTACGTGAAACAAACAAATGCTGAATTATTTACATTGTTTTAAGCTCAAATGGGTTAACTTTCTATAATTAAGTTGCACATTCATTTTTGAGACAATTTTTAAAAACTCAGTCTTGAAAATTGTTTAAAAAACCATAAAAATTCAGTAAATTGAGATACAGTTTTCAAAGAAATTGAATTTTAAAGTGCAATTTTTTCAATTCGACAGTGTAAAAATTTATGCAAGATGTTTAGAAGTCTTTGATGTTTAGAAGTTCTGATAAAATGAAATTGATTATTCAAGTCATTGCCACTGTTGATATGACATAAGCATTACTCCCGGACATGTTTTTGCTTTATGATTGCAACTCACTGTATGTATTAAATGATGTAAATATCGAAAAAATTGATGGTGCTTTTAATGCATTGATAGCTATTTTATAAAGATATAAAAATCTGATGAAGTTTTAAAACTTCAATAAAGATTGCTAGAAAATGCTTTTGAAACTGTTGTTTTTATTGCCAAATTTAAACTTTGCAATTTTTGTATTGTACAAAGGCTCCTATAAAAAGAAAGTACCAATGTATATAATCCCGATAATTAACATATCAGTTTTTAAGTTTAAAAAAAAAACCCTATAATAATATATCTGACTCTCACACACAAAAAAAGCAATAACTGTTTTTCAGAAATCTCTTTAAATGAATTACAAATACTTTTTTCTTCCCTTTAAATCCTTAAACATTTTTTTTAAATTACATATTCAAGAATTGATTTATTGGCCTATTACAATATTTTACACAGTAAAATTTTGAAAAAATGATCTCCAATTAAAATTTTATTTCAGCAGATTTATCATATTTTATTATAATTTATTCAAACATCCTTCAAAAACTTTGATCAGATTTCAAAATTAAACTCTCACAATCAACTTGAAATTAGGACTTGCAGCAGAAGTAATAAATTCTCAATTTAATTTAAATTTTTATTTAGTACAGTGGACGCTCGTTAATTCGAACTAATCCAAAACCCCCCAAAACTTGTATTGGAATTAATGCTAAAAATATCTCATTAATTCGAACTAATTTTTATCACTTCGGTTAATTTGAACTAAAAATTGGACAAAAAAAAATTCTTTTTTCTTGTTTAACAGAGAAAAAAGCACGCTGTATTTATTATTTTGTGTGTCAAAATCATTTGTATTTATTTTCCAAGCGCGCCACCCGTGGTAGTTAGAAACTTAAACTAAAAACACTCCAATGAACTCCCCCCCAAGCGGAATCCACCTGCGTGAGTAAAAATAGAGCGGGCGGGAAATAGAAGCACGAGGGTGGGGTGCTATCATTTTTTATTTACTATCGATTTTCTTAGAATTTCAGAAAAAAGCACAGTTTTTACTACAGATTCTAGTTGGCTGCGTCAGTTATGACTACAGTGCAGACAAGTTAATGTGCTCTAGTTTTTGATCCTCAGTGTGTGGTGTGACCGTGTAAAAATTTAGGATGTCTGCACGTGGAAAGTACAAAACCCTAACTTTGTTGACAAAGGTAGAAATTTTAATGAAAGTAGCGAATGGCGAATGAAAAACAAAGTTAGCAGCTGACTATGGAATTAAAAAAAATACCTTGTCAACTTATTTGAAAAACAAGGAATCAAATTTAGATTCATGGGAAAATTCAAAATTTGCTAGAAGAAGGAAACACATGAGAAATGCGTTCCAGGATGCTAGATCTCGAAACTTTCCGATAAATGGACCCATAGTGCAGTCGAAGGCTGATGAATTGGCAAGTTGAATGGGTATTGAAGATTTTAAATGCAGTGATGGATGGCTTTCTCGATTTAAGTCAAGGCACAATATTTCTTATCAAACTGTATGTGGCCAAAGCTCTGATGTAAACGAAGAGGTGTGCACTAATTTCGGTAGGAAACTGCCAGGGCTTTTTTCCACTTACCTGCCGAAAGATATTTTTAATGCGGACGAAACTGCACTTTTTTATAAATTCTTGCCAAACAAGACACTGCATTTTAAAGGGGAAACTTGCGTAGGAGGTAAAACAGTAAAGAGAGGATTACAGCTTTAGTTTGTGCTAATATGGATGGGAGCGAAAAGCTTAAATTATTAGTGATTGGAAAGTCCAAGAATCCACAATGTTTTAAAGGAATTAAAACACTGCCAGTTGATTATGTATCCAATGCAAAAGCATGGATGACACTAGACATCTTCAGTAGCTGGTTAAAAGGAATAGATAAGCAGTTTTCGAGACAAAAGCGTATAATTCTCTTATTTGCGGATAACGCAAGCTGCCACAATAATCTTCCAGAACTGAATTCCATACATGTTGAATATATGCCGCCAAACACAACTGCGAAGCTACAACCAATGGATCAAGGAAACATCCAGAATCTTAAAACAAATTATCGTAAGAGACTCTTAAAACAAATATATTTTTTTTAGACTGTGGTGAAAATTACGTCATTACTCTGCTGACAGCTAATAAATGATCTATACGCCGCATGGGACGCTGTTAAAGAAAGTGCAATTAGTAATTGCTTTCTTCATGCTAAATTCATGCACGCCGAAAAGAACAATCATATCAAAAGAATGTGACAATATTGATACCGATTTTCCTGAATTAAAAACATTTAAATGTGATAATGTTACTTTTTCTGATTATATAACTGTAGATGAAGACGTAGAAGTCTGTGCAAAACTGAGCGACGATGGCATAATAAAAACTATCCGAGAAGATGAAAAAGCAGAGACCTTATCGGATTCAGAAGACAATGCAGAGACTGTTAACCGTTCTAATGACCAAGCCATAATGGACTCTATAAAACTCTAAAAGCATTTATTCAGATGAAACCTTCCTCTGAAAATGAATTGAAATGTTTACTTCAAATCGAGAAGCTGGCTGAAAAATGTAGCCATAATAAACAAAACCAAACATCCATTTTACAGTTTTTTCCAAAAGTGTAATTCATATTTTTAATTAAAGTTTTCTTTCTACTGCGTACCTACTGCTTCATTTTATGATTAAGGTAAGTATTTATTGCTTTCTAATGTGTTTAATTTTTAATAGCATAGTATAATATATTTTCTGGGGTTATCATACTAGGAGATTTTTCTTCTTCAGTTATATTTTCTCTTAGCATCGGATAATTCGAACTTATTTCTGAGAACCTTTGAGTTCAAATTAACGAGCCTTCACTTACAATGATTTCTTACTTACATGAAACTGAAAAGAATGAGATTTTAAATGGTGCATAAATGAGTAGCTCTTTATTTTAATTCTTTATGTATGACTATAATATGAATGACAAAATGAATATTTTTAGAGTTTAGTAAATTTTATAACTGTGTGTGCAATAAAAATCATACACTTAATAAAAATGTTACAAGTCATGTTTTTTCTTGAGCTTTCTAAAAATTCCCAGGAAGCTAAAAAAAACAAATTCCCATTGAAGTTGACAAAGCAAGTGATTTTGTTTTATAACTTCCTGCTAGTGGATATAGTAGAAGCTCACATTTCTTTAAATATATGAAGTTAAACTTGATTCCAAAATCTCAAACTTTACACTTTATAGTTTTTATGTATGCAAAAATGTTCACTGCACTTTTTTATTTTTTAAATAGTAGACCTCTCTTAGTATAGTATTCAATGTTGATTCATTTTTTTTTTTAGCTGAATTTCTTTTTTATACTTTTGAGATTTTTTTTCTTATTTTCTTCAAGTGAAAAAACTTAAGCATGCAATTTATTTATCCACAAACTAAATTAAGACAAGGCATATGCATGAATCTGAGATAAGAATACAAGAAACTGAGAGATAAAGGGGAGGGGGGTAAATATATTCTAACAACTTCTTGGTTTGAACTCATATTTGTTACTAATTATGCTCTTTTATTCATGACATAGTGATAAATAAAACTAACTTTTATTGAACAAACCAATTTATTTACTTTTACACCTAATAGAGATACACTATATATAACACACCATGCAAAATAGCATTTATAGGTGAGAGATTTAAAAAAAGAATATTTTGCTTAAATTTTGCATGCTGGGGCATTGAAAAATCAGTACATAACAGTTACTTATAAAAAGTCAAATCATCCAGTCTTACTCCACCAGTAGAGTAAAACCACATGGATATGTTAATCTTGCAGGAAATAAAAAAGCTTGAACTTTCTTTTTTTTTTATCAAGAGAATGCAGATCGGAAAGAAAGCCATCAAAATACTCTTTTAAATGTTCACAACAGTTTCATTGTCGGAAATAAATCTTTTTAAATATACTACACCAGGCCTGTAACTAACAAAAGTTTCAGGGCACACAGAAAAAGTTAAATGCTTTTCTACAGGAGACAAACTATTTTTTTCCTTTTTTCTTTTTAATGTTTTACAATACCTTGAAAATTATGTATTAAACATTTTGTATAACTTTCTTCAATTCAAAAAATATTTTCAAGGCAAACTAAATTTTTAGGATTTGTTCGAATACAAAATAAAACTATATCTTTATACAGTAAAACAGAACGCCTGAGTGTGTGCATGTTTGCTGCATTGTGGATAAATGGCTACACTGAGAGCTATTAAATTTGGACAGAAAGGTAGCTCTAGAACAAAATTTAAGCTTGAATTTTCAATTAGATTTTTTTAAATTAATTAAAAATGTGATTTCTGCATTGCCACCAAATTAATTCCGTCTTTTATTCCATCAAGTTGTTTTCAACAGAGAAATATGCTTTCTTCCTCAGAGAGCTGTCTCTACTGCATGCAGTAATAAAAAAAAAAAAAAAATTGAACTAGGATTTTCTTTAGGCCCCTGTAATTTACTAAAAATGTATTGCATTTTAATAGAAATTTGGTGTTTGACTTAATTTGTCATTTATAACAACTTGCTTGAAATTTCAGCTCAATTGGACGATAAAAAGCTAATAAACTAACTGATTTTTTTAATTGGTTGGGAGGCCCCCAACACGAGATTTGTTTAGAATAATGTCTCTTGCACAATTATTTACATGTTAAATAAGTGAACAAAGACAGGCTAGTAGATTAACAAGTTATCTTTAACAAAAAACAAAACCGGCTTCAAGGGATAAGTTCTTGTCATTCATGTTTTTGTGGCAATCATGTATTGTTATCCACATTAGAGTCCTGCATGGGTTGGGTTATATTGACTCAAACTCAAAAATACTATTTTAAGTCAACCTGAAACCCAACCAGAACTCAACGCACTTCAACCCCATATTTTAATGCATTAATAAATATTTCGATACACGTAAAAAAATATTCTATAATTATATTTGTAGTATCAATTTTATATTTTATGCTGTAAAATAGACATATATATACTCATTTATATTCAAATATAGTCTTTTCATCTTTAATAATATTCCCAACACTCTTTTGAAAAAAAAAAAAAAAAAAAAAAAACCTGATTTTCAAGAATTAAAACCCAGCTAGAATCTGACTCAAACCAAAACAATTAGAGTGTACCAGACCCATAACAAAAAAAAGTCTCGACCCAGCCTAAATAATACTAATGAATTATAGGTTGAGTCAGGTTTGGGTAAAATCTGGTTACCTGATCTGATTCAAGACTGTAGTTCACATTCATTTTAAATCTAACTGTTGTCAATATTGCTTACTATGTTGATATGTAGTAGACGATAATATATTAAAAAATTTCTGATGTCCCAGTAAAAAAACTATGCACAATATGATGATTATTTTATAGATGTAAAGTAATGCTGTGTGCATTATAAAACCAAATTAAACATTTCATTAAAACTATAAGTACAGTTAATAACTTTATTATGTATTTTTTGTGAATCATTTGTTTATTATGCTTGAAAATATTTTTTACTTGAAATGAAGTGCTTGGCATTTTATGTTAAGGTGTAAAAAAGTTGTTTAAATTAAAATACAAAAACCAGATAAACACGGTTAATATTTTCCTTGATAAACAGTTACTAACTCTTAAAACAACGTGAAAATATTAAAAAGATACATGCATATAATAAAAATAATAATTAGATTGTGTTATCTCAAGTATTACAACTAGAACTCCCTTTTGTTTTCGTCATTGTGAAATTCAATGAAAGATTTTGGTAATCTGTAAATTTCTGGATAATCTGTAATTCTGTAATTTTCTCATTTATAAATTAATTTTATATGTTTAATTAACATAAAAATGATCATTCAAATAATCATGAATGGCATTTTTGTTTCAAATCACTTTTTTTTTTTACTTTGAAAGATTCCTTACAAGTTTCTTTCTGATTATAAGTTCACAAAGTAGTATTTGTGGTGGTGTAATGACAGATGGGAAGAAAGACAATTTTTACAATATTTGAAAAGGCCTCAAATTTTTCAAGGAATTTTACAATAACGAAAACACAGAGAGATTCTATTCTAATACATGATAGTTACCAAAAAATTTATCATACTATAAATAGATTTTTTATTTATTTATTTATTTATTTATTATTATTAATTTGTTCTAAACATTTCCCTTTTACAATCTTTGTGTAAATTTAGGAAAATGAAATTTTCATGAAGCTGAATCATTTTTATGCAAGTCATAGAAAATTTTAGCATGCTAGAAACTAAAAGCAAAACAGACAAAAGTACAATATAATAGGCAAAATGCTGCAAATAATGTTTCTGTAATATAAAAAATGAATTACCTAACTTGACTTCTGCATTGTCCGTTAGGAGAACATTTTGGCCTTTGATATCCCTATGGATAATTTTATTGGCATGTAGATGACTAAGACCCTAAAATATATTAAGAAAAATATTTACACTTTCTATTGATATTAAAATGCTAAACAAAGCATTATAGAACAGTCATATTTCTACGACATTCATATTTAGAAACGAAAAAATTTAGGTATTTTTAAGAGATTCTGTGTTAAAAAATACCTATGCTTATAAAATAAAAAAATTTACTATCTTATCTATGTTTCATTACTGCGAATCTTTTAAAGCCAATAATGTACCTATATTATTTTTAGCCCAATCAAACTGATTGATAAAAAAATCATATGAGTTGAAATTTTCCAAACTGAGTGAAAAAGTGTCCAGATTAGGAGTCGAATAAACGACTCAAACGGCTCAATATGCATTTTTATGAAAAAAAAGCTGCATTTTTATATTCTATCGTCATTTATGAATGATTAATTGATTTTTAACTGTTCTGTTTAGTTACAATATCAAGCATTAACTGTTACATGTTAATTTTTACTTCCAAAAACTTAAGTGTTGAGTTACTACTGATAAAAATTTAAATCATATTCTGCTGCACGAAAATAATTTTTATGACCATCACTATAATTTAAAAAAGAGTAAAATTTCTGGTTGCCAATGGTGACCAAAAAATCGAGGCTTGTGACTAGAAAGAAGCATACATAGTATATACAACTGTGGATTGAAAATCATTGTAATTTACTCTATGATTACCTAACCATTTGAGATTCTATCTGTAAATACCAGTGATGCTGTGTATGCACTATAGTGCATCATTTAAGCAAAAAATTGGAGAAGGGATACATAAAACAAATTGTGATGGGTCATTCAGGAGACATAATTTTTCCCTTGAAAGATCACAATTTTGCCATTTATTTTATTTATTGCAATGTAATGCTGCAAAATGTCAGCATGTTGTCATCATTACATCTTTAAATAATAATAAAAATTTTTTTTTAACAAGTATGAAATTGTGGCAACTGACTTTAGATTTTAAATTTTGTGCTCTGATTTTTCAAACAGAATAATTGAGTAATTTAAAACTTTAATAATAAAAATTAGAGAATAGTATTTTTTCTTTCAAGGATATATGCCAGTTGATCATTTGAAAAAAAAAAAAAAAAAAAAAAAAAAAAAATTCTAATGTTACAATTATTTCACAATGGAATAGCTGATTAGCAGACATAACAACCGTGAATGTAAGATTAACATTAAAAATTTGATGACATAAAATAGCAATAGAAGCAGAAGTCCAAACATTTATAAAATAACTGTGATTTTGCAAGTTTTTTAATGATACTGAATTTTTTTCTTTAAATTTGTAATGTTTTTTCTCTGCATTTTATTTTAAATGCTAAGAAAAACTAATTTTTCAGCATTGAATATAAAAAACTTAATTACAAATATAAGTGCAATCCTTAAGAGTATTATTTATTGTTCAGTGCAATAAAAATGCATTAAATCAACAGAATTTTATTACTTTAAATAATACTTATATTGCAGTGAAACCTGGAGCTTAGTGAACGTATTAACACGGGCTTGTCAGTGAGAGGGTTAAAGAAAGGAAAGGAGAGTGGGAAAGGAGGAAGGAGGGAAAAGGAGAAAAGGGGGAAAGGAGAGTGTTTAGACAAAATAAAGAAAAATTGGATTGCCAAAGATACATGACGATCATTGTAAATGGGCACTGTGTTTTCACACCCATAAATTGTTAATGCCTTGATCAAAATAACAGGGTCCTGTGTGTTTCTCAGCCATTGTTAATACAGCGATCACTATAACAGGGTTCAGTTATTTTGCATGCATAATCAATAAAATGAAATTATTTTAACAGAGCCCTTTGAGTTGCCCGCCTGTAAACTGATTATACGGCAATCACTATAATGCAGCCTTGTGCATACTGAGCCCATAAATACGCCGATAAGTATTTAAATTGCAAATCTTTACTTCCAAAAAAGTATTTTGTACAGAGGAAGAAATGAGAAAATTTGTATCAAATTGAAATCTAATCGCTAAAAGACAAAAGTGTAAAAACAATTTCCTTAAAAAGTGTCATGCAAAGTATCTAATAAAAAATCACCAAAAAATTGTCTTATTCGTCTAATCTTCCATGATTGTGTTCATAGCCGATGTTGGCAATAAATTCGTTAGCTCTTAAATTGCTGAAATGTTTAACTATTTTTTAGTAGATTTGTTATCCTGAATTTCATGCTCTTACCTAAAACTGCTGCTAAAATATGGTAAAAAGGCAAATTAACTAAATTTTTCCGAGTGTTTTTTTTTTTTTTAATGCAAGCTAGTGTTATTTTAAAGTGAAATAAGTTTTTAGCTTTAAATTTAACCTGAATTTAAGATAAGTACATTTAGAAAACAGATTATTCTGTCTCATGAGCAAATTAAATAATTACATGCAAGTAACACAAATGTTAAACAATAAAATAAAGAGCATATCAATATTAATATGAAAATTTTCAAAAAATTAACAAATTAGATTATGGAAAATACCCTAAGGATTTCTCTACAGATATACGCTATCCATTCTTCCTTTAAACACTGTCCTTTGGTAGCTGAAAAAAAAATAATAATAAGGTAATCAATATATTTAATACTATTTAAAATAAATAAATAAATCATCAATGCGTGTAAAATTTAAATATGATTTACAAATGGAAGACTAATACCATTAAGTAATAGTAAATAATCTACTCTTTTCTCTTAACAATTACTGGATCTTACTTTATGAACCAATAAACAGCTGAAAGGAACTTAACATTTTAAAACATTAATTGATCTGGAAGTTATGGTTTTAAGAAAGTACATGACAGCAACAATACATTTAAAAGAATTTTTAAAATGTCTACTATAAGGCAAGTTCTGGCAATAAGTTATATTTTTTGTCAATGAAATAATATGAAAGTAATTATATTTCATTTCTAAAGAAAAAACAATTGCAATAAATATTTAGCTACATGATCATAGGTAGGGAAGAGTCATGACCCCTTCTAAGTCATTGAAAAAGTGTTTTAAAAAAAGTTCTTGCGATTGAACTGATTATTGCATGATTGCAATTTCATTGTATGAGTTTTTTTTTAAAGGTTTTGATTATAATACATTACAATTCTAAATCATAATTCTATTTTAGTTTGATCTTTTTCATTAATTAAGACGGCTTAACTACTGAATGTCTTTAGTTATCTGAAATCTTTTAGTTTTCCAAGTGTAAGATAATAATTAATAAAAGAAGTAGAACTGATAAAATCAGTAATAGAAATACTAATTGAAAACAACATAAATGTCCAAAAAACATATACGTACCATTTTATAAAATACTTTACTGAAGGCGTTTTTATATACAAAACTGTATTTCTACATAGATAACCTTTGTATATAAAAACACCTTCAGTAAAGTATTTTATGAAATGGTACGTATATGTTTTTGGACATTTATGTTGTTTTTAATTAGTATTTATAGTACAAGGTGAATATAGATTCATTGAGTATGATTTATCATAGCTCAAGTTTTTAATTAAATCAGTTAATAGTTTTGAAAATGTTGTTATTTTCTTTCACCTAAACTAACTTTTTACTTTCTCCTATCTTTACAAGAAGAAAGTATTGGATTCATGAAAATTTTCGACTTCTGGTTTTCGACGGATTTACACATTTTAGAAAGTTTTGAACACGATTTGACTGTTTTTAGAAAATGTCTGTCTGCGAGTCTGTGACTCTGTCAGTATGTGACAAAAATTTTGTGGGCACTCTGCTCTATCTCAAGAACTAATGCACGAAATTTAATGAAACTTTATATTCAGTTAGTCCCTAATATAAATTGATGCTGATTAGTTTTTGGTAAAAATCACTCAACAGGTGGCACTGCTATGTTGCATTTTTTTGTGATTTCCGCAATAGCTCTATCTCAAGAACTAATACACTTATTTTCATCAAACTTCAGATTCAATTAGACTTTAACATAAATTATTTTATAATTATTTTATTAATTTAACATAAAATCATGATTACATTTTGATGTAGATATCCCAATAGATGGCGCTGCTATACTACTTTTTTCATGATTTTCACGATAGCTATATCAAGAACTAATGCACGGAATTTAATTAAACTTCAGATTCTGTTAGACCTTGACATAACTAGATGCTGATTACGTTTTAGTGTAAACAGCCCAACAGGTGACGCTGCTATGCTACTTTTTTCATTATTATCATGATAATTATACCTCAAAAACTAACGCAGGGATTTTCATCAAACTTCAGATTCAGTTAGACGTTGATATTAAGTTGTTGTTGATTAGGTTTTGGTCTAAATCTCCTAACAGGTGACGCTGCTATTCTGCATTTTGCAGGATTTACACAATTTGAGCAATAGTCATATCTCAAAAATACATGGAATATAATAAAACTTTAGATTCAGTAAGACCTTGATATAAATTGGTGCTGATTCTTTTCAATGTATGCAAAACCTGTGTGAGATAGAAGAAAGTTTTGGTATTGGCACATCCAACTAGCTTTTTATGGCCAAAGGTAGGGTACAAACTATTTTTCACCCCCCCCCCCTCCTTTGATGAAAATCCTGCATATGCCTGTACACAATAAAATATACAAATTATCAAAATATTTTTAGAGAATATATTATTATTATCATAAGAGTATCAATAAATGATAGCAAATTTTAAAAAAGAGTCAAGTGAAGAATACTCCATCATATAAAAAAAAGAAAGACCACAGAGATATAGTTTATCTAACAAGATTTTTTTTTTTAAAGTAAAAAAAATTTTTTTTTTTTAAGTAAGAGTTAAAATGGTTGTTTTTAAACTCTTTTTTTCTTATTTACTTATTTGTTATTATAATTTATAGTAATTGATTTATGCTTTGGCACAACAATATTTTCGGTGACAACCTTTTATTGATATCCACATTCATTTTAAGCTACTTTCTTGTCAGAACTGCATACGTTTGATATGTAGTAGACAATCATATATTAAAATTTTTTGACATATTTTGAGCACCTTTTGAGTACCTATTATATAGGTATAAATATAAACAAATTGTATAAGTCCTTTGTTTGAAGTTTGTTAAAAATGGATACATAATCTCTCTTACAAAGTAACTCAAACTTTGTAAATTATTTTATGAAATAAATGGCACTGGTGCACTGTGCGAGGCTTTCACACTGCAATTTAAAAATTATTTGCTGATATTTTTCATTAATATTTAATTAACTGCAATTTTAATCAAACAGTGTGTTTTAATAAAATGTGAGTGTACTATATCAAAAGCCTGTTCAAAAACTTTTCGTATGATACCCTTTTCATCATTGTGCTTTTTGTATGTGCATAGAAAAATGAATGCTGACATTAGAAGTAATGTATATGATTTTAGAGATCTAATTAAAAATTCTAAATATGACATAAAATCAATCGTAAATAAGTTACATAATTTATACACACATTAAATCAGTTTTTAATGCCTGTACAATATACATATGCAAGATATCTACTGTTATTGTTGCCAAAAAACTAATCATAGATATAGGTTTTCAAATGCAAAATGTTTAAAATGAAGTAATAATTTTTTTTAGGAGATTTTTAAATCAATAAATTCATTTCTTTTAAATGTTAAAAGGTGTAAACTAGAAATATAATATATAGTAAAATAAGTTTTATTAGACTGTTGATATGTTTCGGCTCACTCTGAGCCATTATCAAAAACAAATGAGAATATTCTATAATTGCACGGTCTTTGAAGTTATTATTTGAAATGTTATTATTTAATTTTCAAGCAATTTTTTTAATTATGCACGTTATTTTTTATTTTTACTTGGTTGTTTACATTTAAAAAATACATGAAAATTAAATGATAGCATTTCAAATAACTTCAAAGACTGTATAATTATACAATATTCTCATTCGTTTTTGATAATGGCTTCGAGACAGCCGAAACATGTCAACAATCTAATAAAAGTTATTTTACTGTATATTATGTTTTTAGTTTACAGCTTTTAGCATTTAAAAGAAATATATTATTACAAGGTGTTATAATTTATTATATTTTCAATAAATTCATTTATAAAAAAGTTTTTTTAAAAATCACATTTATATAGTTCTTGAGCCCTATAAATTATATTTATATACAGTCAACTCTGTGAAATCTGCCGATGTATAATCCGCAAATGTGTATTATCTGCACTACATGTTGGAATGTAAACAATAAAAATTGCAGTTAATAGTTAAGCTCATATATAAAGTTAAATGTGGTATTTTTTTTCATGAATTATCAATTTTCCAATGAAATAAATGATAATTGAAGAAAATTCATATATTTTGTACCATGCATTCAAAAGATAATTTGAGCTGAGTAAAAAGGTTTGATTCCTAATTAAACTAACAATTTTTCTTTTAAATAGGCATCGATGTTTGCTTGGTTATGCATAGCACAAATGTACACTTCACACAAATGCTGATGAAAATATAACGTTAACCGACTTTATCTAAACATTCTGTTTATTTTATAATACAGGTAAATAATTCTTTCAGTAAAATTTCCGTGAGTGTATTTATACCTTCTTTTGCATGCTACATGCGATTCTTCTTACAAGTTATTATTCACTGATACTGAAAGCAGCTAAATTCAGAACTTCAGTGGCTTTCATATTTGAGATGCAAAAGCAAACACTAGTGAGCTTTTAAATTATGCAAAAGATGTAGTGAATGCTGCACATATATTTTTAGAGGAACAAAATTTGGTTCAATAGCTAGCTTGCGGAGATGAGCCAACTATAACTCAATCAACGACTAATGATGAAATTATAGCTATTGTTTTAAACCGCACTGAAACAAACATTGACACTGAATAAACGATTGAAAACACTAAGATAACTTATGTACAGGGTTTAATAAATAAAAATATAATAAAATTGCTGGGATATAAATATTTAAATTTCTTTGAGCAACAAAATTTTATCTCAGAGGATGAAGTAATGAGTGTTCATAGACTACAGGGAAAAAAAAAAAAAAAAAAGAAGAAGATTGACAACAAACCAAAATTTAATCTACTATTGTGTTAATATGTTTAAAAAAAAATTAATAAACCAGTAAAATTTGCATTGTATATACTTTAATTTTTCGTTATATTAACTTAGTTATTAAATATATTAAACCAATATTGCATTATATTTTCAGTTTTCTATTGCAATATTTATATAATTGTTCATAATTTATACTCAGACTTTAAAAAATAAAATGTAAACAAAGGAATGATCCATTACCCGCAAAACCCTTGGTCCCTAAGTGTGCAGATTTCACAGAGTTGACTGTATTATAAAACTCTTTATACACTAACATGTATAACAATAAAAGTTCTATTCATTTATGGCTAAAATTTTATAAAACAAAAGATTGATTTGAGGGATACTTCAAAACCGATATATGCAGGACTCCAATGTTCAATGTGGATTACAATAAAGGGTTGCCACAAAAATATGAAGGTAAAAAACAATTCCTTGAAGTCAGTTTTATTCTTGTTAAATTACTTGTTAATTTATTATTTTTTATTTTAGAAAAATCATTTCAATACAAAATTAAAGATTTGTAATTTATCTTTTTATACTTTCATATCAAAATGTTTTTCTGTAAGACAGGTTGGTTAGTTATTTCAAGGCCTGATCAACTCTGTGTGGGACCCGGGGCACAAAAGCCTTGTTGGGGCCCACCTTTTTCAAGAAAATTGCATTTTAAACATGACAGACCTCTTTATGTGCAGAAATTTTTAACCGTAGCTTTATGAAAAAAAAATGTAGTATAGAGATGTAAAAAATGCATTAAAAAATTATGGGAATGTAAAATTTTCTGCACTTACATGCTATTTAGCGAGTAAAACTCCAAACCTAAAGGATTGGATGAAACATGTTTGATGTAATATCATTTCTTCTCTCAATTTCAAAGTTTACATCACATTTCATTGTCGTTATTGAAGAACACTGAGATGATTTAGTTTGGATGAATGGGAAAAATTTATTTTCTATGAACTATAAATGGCATTTTTCATTAATTTGTACCTTCCGAGTGTAGACAAAAGGCATTTTGGGCCACCTGAAAATGTGAACCCGGGGCCCATGCCCCGTGTGCCCCTGTGATAATCAGGCCCTGAGTTATTTCCGTTAACATATAAAGAATATTCTTCACTTTTGATAGTCAGTTATATTCTAATCTTTCTAACATTCAAAATTAAAGAGCCTCTCATAATCAATCAGATACTTCCTGAAAACGCCTTTATTCACGTAAATTTTACTGCAAGGAATTTATGTATTTAAATTGACTCATGATTTAAAACATGAAATGTGGTATATATATTTTGCATTTTTTAGGTAGATTTCGTAAGAAATACTACCTATTACACTCTCCCCTAAGTTGGAATTTCTGAAAATTTTTTGCAGATCTACACCAATCAAGACTGCTAGAACCCAAAACCACCCCCAGTTCAAAACTTTATCTATCTATATCACTTTTTTATGGATACGATAACTTCCATAATTCTGCACAAATATCTTCCAAACTGATACATAAAATCAAGGGGCATAAAATCTCGGTCAACTTTGTTAGTGGGCAAACTTGAACCGGAAAGGGAAACTAGGGATTTAAGAAGAAAAAAATTCATAATTTTGTCAATTCACAAAATATCAAATCCGCTTAAATTTATTATAAATCTTCTTAATAGTATCTACAACTTTTACATTGACAAGTTTTTTATAGGACCATCTCCTACAGCAAAAAATTCCTGCTGGCTCTGCTACAGGCACAGGTATATTTCAAAGTGGGCGGTCCCAACTGCTGCATCATGGTTGTTTGTTGTTTGCTGCATCATCATGTTGTTGTCCACATTGTTTTTAACAATCAATAATAAACATTTTTTAATGATCAATTTTAAACCTTTTTTTTTAAACCATTTTTTTATTTTAAATGGTAAATTGATAGAAACAATCATTTAGGAATTTAAGCACAAAATAAACCAAATATCATTTATCTGCCATCTGGATTAAACATTTTAAGTAATAATTGAAGAGATATAAATATCTTTTTAAAAATATATGTACATTTCTTTTCTAAATGGAAAAATATATTTCAAAATTCCTATGTTTTGAAAATTTTGAAAAACGTTTAAAAAAGCTGTTAAAAAGGTTGTACATAAGTTCTGGTATATGATCAATTTTATATAAAGTTTTTAAGTTTTAAGGTAAGTTTTTAGGTGAAACTTTATTTACTATTAAAGATTCGTAAACATGTCTAGAATCCACAGACTAAAAATAATTACAAAATGATTTCACAATTATTTTTATATAATTTTATTTCTCTAACCGCTGATAGAAAAAAAAAATGGAATCACATGCTAACTGAGAAAAAAGTTTGTAATATTTGGTCAGAATACAGTCTTGTTCCACCCTTTGCCTTGATGATCGCTTTGATTTTATCACAGACTTAACATTGGTCTTCACATTTATTTGAATAAACGGCTGCCACATTTGTCGCATGGAGTATTTTAGTTTCTGTAATAATTTTGGCGTAGCTTAAATACCATGATTTTCAAAATATACCATATTTTTTTATATGATTGATATATGGACTGCATGCTAGCTAGGCACTCCATTTTGAAGAACATTACTTCTGGAAAGAAATAATGTTTACTATCCAGGACTTATGGCATGAAACATTGTCATCCATAATTATAAAACCAATATCTCCAAAATGATCATCTAAACTAGGAATCAAGAAATGTTCTAAAATTGAAACATATTTCTCTGAATTCTCATTTACCCACACATAGTCTTCCAGCCCGAAAACATGAAGAAAAATCATGATTAAATCGAAGAACTTAAGATGGAAATTGGAACTGTTTTCACTCTCACTTTCATTTTGCAACTTCCAAATGAATTTTCCTCTATTGTCGCCCTGTACTAATTGAAATTTTTGATTCATCGCTAAACACCACTTTACTCTAGTCATCAACAGACCAGCTCCTGGTATTTTTAAACCCATGTTTAATGCATTTTTCTTTTAATAAAATAGAATTGTGTGATTTGTGTTTGGTTGCAGTTTTCTCAGGGATGGGAAAGTTTATGTTTACCTGTCAGAGAGGGAAAAAAAGTTAGTGGTCCGATTGAATTTTTGGTAGTCTCGGACCAACGGACGGACCACCAAGGATTTCGAACGCTGCATCATAATCTGGCTTGTTTGTGTCGAATTAAATTACAATACACGCCATTGACGTAAGTTATTTTTTATCTTTCACTTTTTGATATAAAATATGTCAAAAGTTAAATAACCAATTAAATATACTGAAAATAATTAAATAACCAAAAATGAAAACATTAACCAAGATACAGGAATGAACAGTGCCATCTTGATACACATGGGCCCAAATTACCAACCTGAAGAATGCCCAATATCAACAAAGTTATTGTCTCTACATTAGAGATTTTTTAGAACACAATGTAAAATTATCTGTAAGTTAAAAAGTTTAATTGATTATGAATGTTTAACTTTCTATATTAAAACAAGAATTTTGTAAAATTATGGAAAGTCTAGGTTGAAAAGAAAATAAGAATTTGATATATTTTGTATCAGCTTAAAAGTACAGTAGAAGATCTTTATAACACAATTCTATACAATGCAATTATCTATATAACGCACAACTTCTCAGATGTAAATAATGAATTTTTCAGTTAAAAAGCACATGCAATCCACATTATAAGAAAATTGCTACTCTAGAGGACTATATTTAATACATTATTTCAACTTTATCACCTTAATTCAGATCTTTTTAATGAAAAAATTCCTATTATTACAATAAAAGCTTTTGAAAATGAGTAATATAATGAACGATTTTGTCTAGGCTACATGTTTATAAAGTAAGTTTAAGTGTGTGTGAAATGATCTATATTATGCAAAAATTTATAATCTGCACAACTTCTAGTCCCAAGGTATGCAGTGATAAAGTTACTCTACTGTATATTGATACATTTTAGACATATTTAGCCATGTTTACAAGGTAAGTTTAATGATATGTGAAGTGTGATCTATATAATGCAAAATTCTATATAACACGCAACTTGCGTTTTTAAGTTTGCGTTATAAAGATCTTCTACTGTACATCTTTTGAAAATTCCCTTGAAATCATGATGTCAAACTAAAAAAGAAACAGATGCTATTTCTGATTACAAAGACCAAAACTGAACGAAAACCTATTATTTTAAACGAATGGAAATAGACAACAAATCTAAACTTTCTTCATACACAAATCTCACATAAAGTAACAATTGTGCCAAGTCAGAAATATCAATTGTTTCATGCATTCTTTTCCACTAGCTAAATTGTGAACTTTGGGCTGTTCCTAAGATTAGTAATCAAATTTACTTTTAAGTTCAGGAATTAACTATTGGGCAATGATATCAGTGAATTCATTGTACACAAAAAGAAAAGCATAAATATACACTGAAATACAAAATAAATACTTTGTACTTACATTTAACAAGATCTGTGACAGAGCCAGCTCCACAGTATTCCATGACAAGCTGCGGAAAAAAAACAAAGCAACATATCAGACATAATTCAAAGTAACATAAAGTAAATGTAAAATATAATTAGGAATACTAACCCATAACTTATCATCTTTCCCAGGAGGACTTTTCTGAATAAATGCTCCATAATATGTAGCAATATTTCGATGGTGCGAATACTAAAATTCAAGAATAATTCAATGAATTAATTCAGAAATTTTATACATTAAATAATATAATAAACAGACAATAATGAGACATTTTTGGAATATTAAATAAAATGTCTAACCCTATTTTGTTAAATTTATCATAAAGAACAATACAAATAATTGGTAGGAATAACAAGTAACTTATGTTAGAAAAAAATAAAAATAACATTTGGAGGAAACAATACTATATAAATTATTATATTTCAAACATACATGAGTAAACAAACATACCATAAAAACAAACACACATAGCTTTCAACTACTGTCATTAGACCTGGGGCAATTTAGAGAATGTAAAACAAAAATTTAAATTCTTTCAAACTAGCTCTACTCATTATTTTTTTATGAATTAAAAAAACAAACTCCCTTTATCAATTTAATATACATTCACTAATATATTTCATTTAATAACTGCAACATAACACAAAATATGTTTTGTTGATTTGGACATATGAAGATATGTGTTTTAAAGTAATATATCTGAAGGCGAGAATCTTTAGATTTAAAAATTAAATAAGATAATGCTACTTAGATTTTAATATTATTATTGTTTTGTTACTATTGTTCATACTACTGACTAATTAAAAGCCAATGTATACATTCAAAACAACCATTATGAAATCAAATTTCTGAAAAAAAAAAAAAAGGGGGGTGTAAATGAGCAACAAAGAGGAAATGTTCAATGATAAATTATTTCTCCTTTCAAGAACATAAATTCTTTCGGGTGCAACTCAAACGTGAAAGGTTCCCTTCTGCCATTGGTTGACGAAAAACCGGAAGTCGGGTGATTTTGTTTCTTGCCCGATCCTCCCAAAATCGATCTGCGCATTTTTTCACGCATGTTTTAGTACAATATCGTATGTATATTTAGTACAAACATGGCAAATAATATCCGTGAACGATTTAGCGCTGTGGTTAAAGCACAAGACTTGTAATCTGAAGCTTTTAAGTTTTGTCCCCTCTAATTTTTTTTTTTTTTTTTCAAATCATTTTTACAGTTTTGTTTTGATCTTTATGGAATTAATTAATAAAGATTATTTACTTGACATAAAGATCAGTATAAATATTTTGTTTTAATTATTATTTAAATATATATAGTTAATGTTAATTAATATTATATTTAAATATATATAGTTAATATTAATTAATAATACTATTTAAGTATAAGTATATAATGAATATTATTATTTAAATATATATAATTAATAATAGTTAATATTTTATTTAAATATATATGGGGGGAGTGGGGGTACGTACATATATAATTAATATTTATTAATATTATTATTATTTAAATATATAATTAATATTAATAAATATTATCATTTAAATGTATATCATTAATATTTTCACTTAGTGGTTTGTAATACATTCTCTTCCATTTTCAGTAAACAATGAGTAAGATATAAATTATTTAAGAAAATAAAACAATATATGTTAAAGAAACACTTGGGTTTTTTAAGTATATCTCAAACAATGATTTTTTGTTTTGGATGATATACCTTGTACAAGCCCAAACATTACAAGAACGTATGTGTAAGATTAAACTAAACTTTTTTTTAATAAATATTATCTGTTATTAAAAATGCATAATAGAAACGTATGCTTTTCGGTTCTTATTAAAATCTAGAAGTTTTGACTTTTTTTCCCCATTAATTGTATATGTCGTGTACATCAATAATATAATAGAATATCATTGTGATCTCAAGAAATTTTTGAAAACTGGAGTAAATAATATCTAAATCATATACAATCTTCAACTATGTTAGAAACACAGACATACATATATAAAAATTATGCAGACATGTATATATGTATAGTATATATTCATATAATTATATATTACATATACAAATATACATATGTATATAAATGTACATATTCATACATTTATATACACATACATATAAATTACATAATATATTCATACATGCATATGTGCATTATTGTATATGTTTTCACTTTTACGAGAAAAAAAATATGTCAGATTTATTGGCTTGCAACGTAGTGTAAGAGTAAGAAAATGTTAAAACTACAGCAAAAATACTCAATATTATACTGATATAAAATCTTTAATTGATTAATCTTTGTATATTACTATACTATCAAATTGGTAAGAAACAATAAAAGTTTGATCTAGGGGGCCTCTATAAAATCTATATTTTCTTAATAAAATTTTTAATAAATTTTAAGTAAAAATGTATTAAACAAAATATAATTTATTTTTTGGTATCACTTTATAAACTATTCGAATATAATAAAATCTCTCTTTAATTTCTTCTTCTTTTTTAATTAATTTAATTATTGTTATTATTATTGAAGAATTAAACCTGTCATGATTTCATGACCAATTTTCAAGAATAAAAATATCACCATGGGAAATATTTTTATAAATATTTAATTTAAATTATTTTACAAAAATTATAATAATAATAAATAATTATCATGGTTTATAAATTATAAATAATAATAAATTATTATTATGGATTATAAATTATAATGTAAGAAATGTAAAGAAATATGCATTAAATTTTACAAATTAATATTATACATACAATTTGTTAAAACAATTCTCGTACATAATTAATTAGTATTTCATAGTAATCAAATATCAATAAATTACGTGAAAAAAAATCTGATTAAATGCATTTTATTTCACATAAAATGTATTTAATGGAAATTAAATATATTTAATGTATACATTAAATGTACTTAGTTATTTGTATAATAAATTTATTTTATCTCAAAATTTATTTTGGGATAAAACACAAGTTAATTTACACAGTTTAATTATTTAGTACGAAGCATTAGGGCATAATTGTGTTTTATTATCTTGTCCATAGATGGCAGCAGTACAAAACGATATTATGTTAGCTACAAAGATACGAAGAGCGGGAACATTTAGAAAGAATATCACGTGACTTCCGGTTTTTTGTCAACCAATGGGAGAATGGAACCTTTCACGTTTGAGTCGCACCCAATTCTTTCTTATTTTCTGCTATAGATTTAAATATTTTTAATTCATAATACAGCTATAGAGTCCATAATATAGTTATTCTTACTAACACCTACTTTCAAGTATGAGTTTTATTATTAATAAATTGTCATTCAATTGAAAGAGGCATAAAGGTAACATACATAAGATAAATACAAAAACCTTGGTGCTGTAATGACTATCTACTTATAATAAAATCCGAAAGCAAGAAAGTGTCTGTAACATTTCTGGGCACGACCACTCTAGTCTGCGAATCGACCATAGTTAAATGCCATGTTAGGCTTTATGAAAAACCTAACCTAACATCCGATTCTGTTGTTAAAATATTTGTAAAAGCATATTAAAGCTTTTAAATATTTTAATTTTGTTTAAAACCTTCAAAAACTATTCCATATAAAACATGTATATCAACATTTCTGAAAAAAAAAAAATTTCTGTAAGCACATTTTTTTTTTCAGAATCTTTCATAGGGAGGATTTGATGACACCAGCTACCGGCGGATTTTGAAATTTTGCTTCCATCGTAAATAAAATGATTCTTTCTTATCAAACATAATTAAAATATAAAGAATACATAGTACAGCGTAATTTGCATTTAATTTTGTCCATTTTTTTGTGCCCATTTGCATTTGTCATTTTTAAAATGTACTTTTCTACAATACAAACCTTTCAATAATAAAATCTTCAAGCTGTTTGTTTGTATGAAGTCTTATGAAAATGAAACGCAGATCAACAATCTGTCATTTTTGACGGGGTTATATACTAATATAATATAATATGTAAAAACAAAAATGTTTGCTTTCTATTTAAAGTGAGGGCTGCAGAAATTACAGGCCAAAAGTATTGCAAGATTGAAAAATTCTAACTTTTTTGTTTGAAGAAGCCCCAAAAAATTAAGATTCTTAAAATGAAACTGATTTTTTATTTTATTTTTTATTTTTTTTTATGTCAATATGTTGTAGAAGTTTAAAGCTATGCATCATACTTTTTGATGCAATCTTTACTAACGATTGCCCCAGATATTTATTATAAATATGAGTTGACTACTTAGAATTTTAGTTGGTTTGTTGTGCTGTTGTAGTGTGTAACGCTGCACATAGCTTGTAAAATTCAACTATGCATTTCTTTTAAAATGTATGAAATAACTCCTCAGAAGCACGAGGCTATTATTCTAATGCATCAAGAGAGCATTTCAAATGTTAGGATTGCTAAGCAGTGTGGCTGCAGTGAGTTGACTGTTTCACGCCTCATAAGGAGATTTAAAACAGAAGGAACCAGGGATAAGAAGTCTAGAAGTGGTCGTCAGAGGTTATCTTCGAAACATAATGATGCTTCATTAATACGATTATGCCGAAAAAATAGGTTTGTCAGTTTTGCTACACTTGGAAGAGAATGGAGTGAGTAAACTTCTGTCATTGCCAGTTCTAGAAAAGTTCGCAGGAGGATCCGTGAAGCTGGTTTCTAGGTATTAATGCCTAGGAAAAAAAACAGTTCTGACTAAAGCATTGCCGAAATAACGATTAGAGTGGGCCAAGGCTCACAAAAATTGGAATATTTCAAAATGGAGACAAGTTTTGTTCAATGACGAAAGTTGATTTTCTTTAATGCCTGACAAACCTGCCCACATTTGGGATAAAACGAAAGAGAGCATGAGCCCAGACTGCCTGATTTGTACAACAAAACATCCAGAAAGATAAATGATGTGAGGTTGTGTGTCATACAAGTCAACTGGATAGCTCGATTTTGTAGAGGGAACTATAAACAGTGACCAGTATATTAATGTACTGAAGGATCGATTGCTTCCTAGTGCTAATGATCTGTTTCCAAAGCAGAAATGGATATTTCAGCAAGACCTAGCATCCTGCCATACATAGAGAAAGGGAAGAAAAACATTAAAATTAAATTAAATTAAACATTAAATGCTATTTTTTTGTTATTTTAGGTTCCGGCTGAATTTGTAAAACATAGTATTAATGTTCTCCCATGGCCAGGAAACTTGCAAGATATACATCCTATTGAAAAATTATGGAGTATAATTGGCAGGGAAATATCCCAAAATAAAACGAAGCTTCAGGAAACTGTAATTAAAGTTTGGCACTATGAAATACCGAAAGAAGTGTTGGAAAACCTTGTTGATTCCATGCCTAAAAGAGTGGCTGCTGTGATAAAAGCCAGAGGCAATCCAACAACATATTAAACACTTTTAGGTTAAATTGCACTCAATTATAATATTTTCTGCTCAAAAGAACTCAGGTAAATTCTAAATTGTTTGTTTATTTAATTTTATTCTGGGAAACCAAAATGTATGCCGATCTCTGATAACCTGTAAATTTTTTTGTATGCTATTTTTTACAAAAATAAATAATTTTGCTATATAACTTACTAAAATCTTGTCTTGATTTAACATACTGACATGGAAAGCCAGAGGCAATCCAACAACATATTAAACACTTTTAGGTTAAATTGCACTCAATTATAATATTTTCTGCTCAAAAGAACTCAGGTAAATTCTAAATTGTTTGTTTATTTAATTTTATTCTGGGAAACCAAAATGTATGCCGATCTCTGATAACCTGTAAATTTTTTTGTATGCTATTTTTTACAAAAATAAATAATTTTGCTATATAACTTACTAAAATCTTGTCTTGATTTAACATACTGACATGGAAAAAAATTAGTTGAATTTAAAAAATATTAATTTTGAGGGCTTTTTCAAAAAAAAAAAGTTAGAATTTCCAATCTTGCGATACTTTTGGCCAGTATTATTATGCAGGTAGCAAGTATTATTCATACATTTTTAATACATTTAACCACATATCAAAAATATAAAATTTTATTTGTTAAAAACAAAATTACTCTATATTAAATTCAAAATTTGATTAAAAAAATTACATGTATTAAATATCAAAACAAGTATTAGTTAGAATGTAACAAAGCATGGGATTTTTTTTTTTTTTTTTTTTTTTTTTTTTTTTTTCGGCTAGTACAAAATAAAACAAATGAGTTAATAAAAAATTAAACTTCGAAAAAAAAAAATTATATTTATTGATTTTTAATTATTGATTATTAAAAAGGTGTTTAAAAAGTATCTATATTCCAAGATATTTAAAATCCTTTCAAAAATAGTCTTAAAAATCTATGCACAAAGTTTTTTTAGATCAAATTATTAAAAATCAAAATTTAAACAAACAATTTTAATAAAGAAATTAAAATTATTTAAAGTATATAAAATTTTCAATTTAAATAGCAATTTAGCTAATGCTATTTTTCTATATTCACAAAGCAAAAATGCATAGCCCTGCGTAAAAAACATGAAATGAACAAAATAAACCTATAAAAATATGAATATTACCTTTTTTAAAACATTTATTTCTAATTTTATTTCCTCCTCTTCATCCTGCAAAATAAAAGTAAGTAATAATTAGACACAGAAGCAAAGTACATTTCTGAAAAGTTTCAATTAAAATAACTAGTATCAAAAAGGAAGATACGTTAAATTAAAAAAGATAAATAAACTGAAATTAATTTAATGAAATAGATAACTCTTTGAATTGGTAAATTATAGCATAATTATTAAAACTCAGAAAAACACTTTCATTAATTTGTGTTTTTTCTTGTGTTTGTTTGATACTTGAATGAAATGCACTGTTAATAAATTTATTCCAAAGTATATATATATACAAATATACATATATACAAATATACATATATATATATATATATCAGGGGTCGATCCAGGCAAAATTTGGGGCCTATTTAGGGCCCCTTCACAAAAATCAATTTAATAAAATGGGCCCCTTCACAAAAATCAATTTGGCAAAATGGACCCCTTCACAAAATTCCTTTTACTAAAATAGGTCCTTTCACAAAATTCCATTCCATAAAAACTTGCTATTTATTATTTATTTATTGTTTTGTGATGTTTTAAAATGTGTAATTTGTAAACAAACAAGTTCACCTGAGAAAAAAACTTCACCAAAAGGATTTTAAAAAGTTTTTGTTTATAAATGCTTGGTTCGAATTTGATTAACTGGATTTCAACTTCCGTTACAAAATGTCATTTTTCACAAAAATATAATAAATTTCACAAAAATAACCTTTACTTTTCACAAAATGGGCCCAAAGATAAAAAACCTGCATCGACCCCTGTATATAATTGAAAATTTGGAAAGAAAATTGCACAGGAATGGTGCTTAATGTGAATGGAACGTCAATTTTTACTCTGCAATTCGCAGATGACCGCTAGTTATAATTGTAAAAAGTAAAAATAATTTAGAAAAAAATGACGATAAAAATTAAGGAAGAATTTGAGAAATAGGGACTTCACATGAACGTTAGTAAGACCAAACACCTATGTATAGGAGAAAATGAGATAGAACTAAATTTAAATAACAACATAAAAATAGGAAGCTGCGAGTATTATAGATACCTTGGTGTAGACATAAATAGAGAAGGCACAGACTCACATGAAATTAAATATAGAATCTGTCTCAAGGAAGAAAGGCTATAAAACTAATAAATTCTATTTGGTGGAGTAAGGAGATCTCCAGGAAAAGAAAATATATACAATTCTATTGTAAAGAGCATATTGTTATATGGAGCAGAGGGATGAAGAATTATGGAGACAGACGGAAAGAAATTAGCAGCAGTGGAAATGGATGCCCTAATATGATAATGCAGGATATCAAGAATAGAAAGAATAAGAAAAGAAAGAATCAAAAGAAATGATGAAAATAAGGGGAACCATATTAGCCGATCTCCAAAAGATGCAATTAATCTAAATCTGGTATGGTCATGTTAAAAGAATGAGTGATGAGAGACTACCCAAAATCACATCTAATTTTAGAACAAACCAAAAAAGGGAACGAGGAAGACCACGAAAGACCTGGATGGACGGTATAATAAAAAGAAAATTGCCCAGTTAACCTGAGGGCATTGAGCTCACAGGCACTAATTGTATATTATACTCTTATTTCAAAAAATTTGAAATAAGCCCCTCGAAAAATAAACAAATCGACAATATATTAAGGGGGGCTCATCCCCCCATTCCCCCCTCTTATATTTAACCAATGAACTCCCATAGCTAATCAGATAAGTGCTTTATTACAATGAACATATATACCAAATTTGAAGAAAATCGAATAATTCTGCATGAAAAACCCATTTATATAAATTAAGGGGGATTACCCCCGTATCCTCCTTTATACTTAACCAATGAACATCCAAAACTAGTCAGGGAAGCGCCTTATCAGAATGAATCTATATACAAAATTTGAAGAAAATCGGAGGATTCTGCACGAAAAACCCATTTATCTAAATTAAGGAAGGGGGTATCCCCCCCGTATCCCCCTTTATACTTAACAAATAACCCCCAAAATTAGTCAGGAAGCGCTTTATCACAATGAACCTATATACAAAATTTGAAGAAAATAGGATATTTCTACACCCATTTATCTAAATCAAAGGGGGGGGGGGGCTTAGCCCCCGTCACCCTTTTTATACTTAACTAATGAACCCCCAAAGCTAATCAGGGAAACGCCTTATCACAATGAACCTGTATACAAAATTTGAAGTAAATCGGATAATTCTGCATGAAAAACTCATTTATCTAAATTAAGGGGGGTTATCCCCCCGTTCCCTCCCTTTATACTTAACCAATGAACCCCAAATCTAATCAGGAAAGCGCCTTATCACAATGAACCTATAAACAAAATCTGAAGCAAAACAGTTATTTTTGTCAATAGTTATCGAGTGACGTACATACACTATATGGCCATTAATGACCGGCAACTTTCAATTTTAGAAATTTCGTCGAATATTTAAAAATATACTTGCCAGATTCTTCTGGAATTTTAGGATCCAAAAGAACAGGTTTGACTTCATATTTATCATTGTTGATTTGATAAGGACTAATAGGGGACCAAAAAAAATTAAAGAAAAAAAATAATACTTGGGATCACTCTGTAAAATAAAATGCGCCAAATGATCTATCGCTACAGAATATACATAGACAGACATTGTACAATATGTGTATTCATTTGTGTAAGAATAGCATGTATAGTAATAGAAAAATAGCGATTTTTTAAAAAAAATTAAAAAAAAAATTCTTGCATGTTTTTTGCTTATAACATACAGGGTTTTAAACCAAATTTAACGCCAGTTTCAGAAAAATTGACAAAATGTAGTAGAAACAATCTAGTGCAATAAATATATAAAATATTTAAGGAAATATGGGCAGCTGTATAAAATAATTTTTATCTGCGCATGCGCGAACGATAACAAGGAACTTTTTGCATAATTTAATAGTCAACTCTATGGAGCAACTTATTAAAAAAAATCAGTCAAATATCGTAAAAATGCACAGAGATATCGGTGTTAGAGTGAGCTGTTTTTTAGTTTCTCACTAAAACTCGCTAAATGATAAGGGATTGTCCACAAATTGTCATTTTTTTATTTTATACTATTTTCCAATTTTTAATGATACTTCAGTTCTCTTTGAAAAACTACCCTAACGAGCTTATTCGAACAAAGAAAATTATCAAAATCAAAGGATCCATTCCAAAAGTATTACAACCTGGTGCAATAAAGTTTTCCAAGGTGAACTAAAGTATCAATAAAAAATTAAATATAGTATAAAAATTAAACATGACAATTTGTGGACAATCCCTTATCATTTAGCGAGAAACTAAAAAACAGCTCACTCTAACGCCGATATCTCTCTGAATTTTTGCGATATTTGACTGATTTTTTTTTTATTAAGTTGCTCCATAGAGTTGACTATTAAATTATGCAAAAAGTTCCTTTTTATCGTTCGCGCATGCGCAGATAAAAAATATATTATACAACTGCCCATATTTCCTTAAATATTTAATATATTTACATTTCAATTGCACTATATTGTTTCTACTATATTTTGTCAATTTTTCTGAAACTGGCGTTAAATTTGGTTAAAACCCCTGTACGTTATAAGCAAAAAACATGCAAGATTTTTTTTAATTTTAAAAAAAAATAGCGATTAAAAAAAATAGATTTAAAAAATCTATCTCTATTAATATATATGCTATTCTTACACAAATGAATACACATATTGTACAATGTCTGCCTATGTATATTCTGTAGCGATAGATCATTTCGTGCATTTTATTTTACAGGGTGATCCCAAGTATTATTTTTTTTCTTTAATTTTTTTTTTGGCCCCCTAATTATACTCCTTATCAAATCGACGTTGATAAATATGAAGTCAAACCTGTTCTTTTTAATTCAAAAATTCCAGAAGAATCTGACAAGTACATTTTTAACTATTCCATAAAATGTCTAAAATTGAAAGTTGCCGGTCATTAATGGCCATATAGTGTATGTACGTACATACATACATACATACAGAACCGGCGGGCACATTAGCTCCCAGGCTTTGATAGTCTGTGAGCTAAAAAAAAAGCCATGATGTCTGGAGGAGAAATGGACCCTTGACCGGAAGAAGTGAAGTGGTCTCTTGTAGATTTTTCGGATGGCGGCGCCTGATGCCATAAACCGAGTTTATATTAAAGCTTTTGATTTTTACACAGCCCAGGATTATTACTATAGGTATGGTTAATTAGCTTTTAGCAGTTGCATTGTTTGATGATTTCAATCAGGAAGATTTCTGTTATGCTGATATACTATCCTTTATTCTTTGCTTTGAAATAAAGGTAAATTTTAGTTTTTACATAACTTTAATCTTATTTTTAAAAAATCTTATCTAAGATATAACACTTATTACCTCGAAGATTATATATTCATTACTACTTGATTAAATAGGTACATAATGTAAAAGTGCACTATTTGTCTTCTTGCCTTGGAATTACATTGTATACCCAAGCGCTTTATTATACAGTGTGTTTCTAAATGAATATCGGGGTTTTAACGCTTTGTTTTGTAGTATCTATTATAAAAAACTTAAAATTATACTTAATACATAAAATGAAAGAGCAACTCAAACAGTTTTACCTACAAGCTTACAAGTGTTCAATGTGAACACCTTTCGTCACACGGCACACATCAAGTCGATAGCTCAGTTCTTCCCAAACGCCACTCTAAGCTCACCCGATCTGACGTCATGTGATTTCTACCTGTTGGGGTTCATAAAGGATCTAGTGTATGTGAGTCCACTACCAGCTGACCTACCCAAACTAAGAAACAGGATTGAGGCAGCTGTTGCAACAATTACCCCACAAACACTAATTAACGTTTGGGAAGAACTGAGCTATCGACTTCATGTGTGCTGTGTGACGAAAGGTGTTCACATTGAACACTTGTAAGCTTGTAGGTAAAACTGTTTGAGTTGCTCTTTCATTTTATGTATTAATTATAATTTTAAGTTGTATATAATAAATACTACCAAACGTTAAAACCCCGATATTCATTTAGAAACACCCTGTACATATAGATTATAGAATGTATGAAGCTTCATGTAACATATATATGAAATGTTTCAAGAAAGGAGAAGGGAAAGGGGGAAAACATGTATAATACTTTAATTTACTAAACCAAACTTTTTACGATATTGCGTGAAAATGACATAATGAACGTTTTTTTTTTCTTTTAAAACTTACTCAGTGTATAGCAGACATTTGAAATGTGCATTTTCTTTTCTTTTAAATAAATCATACAATGATTTTACAAAAGTTATCTATTTTTCACAGATCTTTTAATTTTGTATGTCAAAAAACTCAGTCCTTGGTTTTGATTCAAAAAGTTCTCCCAAAATAATATGGAAAAAAAAAAAAAAACATTTCTAATTTATCACTTATCAATAATTATTTAGAAATATATGACGGTTTAAAAAAATAATATATATATATTTTTTTTAATAAAGTTCCGTAGCTTTTAATTATTTTTTTTGGGGAGGGAAAAGGGTTAGTGATTGCATATTATAGTCAATATTATTAAAGTAGTTACCTTTATTATTTTGCTTTATTTGTATGCCAAATAAAAATAGTGCTTTTATTTTAAATATTTTTGTATTAGAATGATTTTATTACTTCTTGGAGCTCAAGCTCTACACTGGACTTTTTATTCTGATTTTATTTATTGTATAACACAGGGTCTGAAACAGGGATTGAAATTTAGGAGGAGAATGTTCCCATTGTGTAAAAATTTTAGGGGGGATTTTTCAATTTTTTCTTGGGTGTGGGGAATTTATAATTAAAGTTCTTAATTATTTCATTTTTATTTTATTTATTTATTTTTGTATATTTGCAGCACCCCACCATTTTCAGATCCCGCCCCATGCTGTTTTCTAAGTATGAAGTCATTAGTAAGTATTCATTTAGTCAAAATAAGGAGAAGAAAAATAATTTATTAATATCAGAATAAATAAATAAATGTACTCTTTATCACTAAAGAAATTATACTTTTTATTGCTTTTCATATTAATAAATTATAGTCATGTAACATGTACCAACGTATAAGATCCAGTTGTTTATAACTAATTAATTAGTTTACACTTTGGACAGTTATTAAATTTAATTGCTATGTTAAAAAAAATAATAATAAAAGGAAAAATGTAAAATTATTAGCCATGTTGTTTTGGGCGGCATGTTGTGTAATTAAAAAAAATACTAATGATACAAAACAGTGTTATCAAGAAACATGTTTGATAAACAGCAATGCCTTTTCAGCAGTCACATAAAAAAGAAGTAGGAAAAAAATTTTTGAAAATTTTCTGCATTAATTCATTATTATTAGTAGTAGTCATAGTAGTAGTATTTTAACACAAACTGTAATAAATATATAAATGAAAACAACAACAAAAAAAAATATTTTAGTTTTGAAAATGTATTCTTTATTGACAAATTCAAGCTTTACACATTGGTACATATCCAGATTATTCTAGGGGTTCAATTTATAATTTTAATACAGCATATTCAATAAGGTGAATATAGTATTTAGTAATACACTACATCCACTATACTATAATAATTTTAAAATAGTAAAAATTTGGGCATAAACACTTCCTCGCCTATGGTTTTAGAAAATTCTAATAACTTATCTGGAAGGTGGGCTGATGTCTACCAAGCCACCTGGCTAATTCAATACTTGAATCAACAAGAGGCTTTATTCAACGTACTTTTACATAGGTTGGCAAATGGCAACCTTCCAAAGGTGAAAAGGTGCTGAGAATTAAATGAGTCACTGATAAAGATTGAAACACTTCTGGATCAATCATATTTTTGTATGATTCTGTGATTTATTTTTTCCAGATTATTGGGATTGGTAAATAATATAAATATTTTTTTCCCGATATTTCCAAATTTTCCAGGTTTGTGATTACTCTGAGTATTTTTATAGAATCAAATTGAGAATGAAAAATAATAAATACCTAAATACCCCCCCCCCCCTCCCTACACACACACACACACTCCAAAAGAAACTTCTTGAGCCCCCTCTACTCTTAGACTTCATAATCTTTTAATAATAGTAGGATGGTGGTAGGTAATTTGGTGCTTATTTTTTAAACTAAAATAAAAAAGAACTACAGATCTTTAAAAAGATTGAAATGTACAAGGCAAAACATATCTTCAGGGACAAATTCATAAAACAAAGAAGAAATTTCAGTCAGTATTTAGTAAGTTAGAGCTATTAAAAAACAGGCGAAAACACCAAATTACCCTTCAAGTGGTAATTTGGTGTCACATTTTTAACCACTGCCACACCAACAATCGTATATTTTGAAATAATAAGGTGCTCGCCATTTTGAACCTTTAATAATGTGCCATTCAGAATACTGATAATTTTCTTAATCAGATAACATTTGAGAGCACCGTGAATCTTTCTTTGAGAGCATGTTTTTTAAAAAGACAGTTTGAAATAACAATTACATGAAGAATTTTAAAGCCTCTGTTGAAATTCATAATGCTTTACGCTTTTTAAAAGATGCCCTTTCAAACTAAATTAACCAAAAAAAATTAATACAACATGGTTAGTTGAAATAAAAGTTTTAATACACACATTTTTATACATCAGTGAAAGCATAAATGATAATTAGAAGGTTTTAATACAGCTCAATAAAAAAAGAGGGAAACATTTTAGAATGGATATCATATTTTAGATTACCTTCTGAAAAATAACAGGAAAGCAAACTTTTTCAAACAATTTCTTAAGAAATAGCTATCAACATTGTTGTACTACACAAAGGCGACAAAATGAACCCCACCCAATGATATAAGCTAGAGTGAAACATTTTCGAATGAAAATAATGATATTTTAGACATTACACAGTCTTCTGAATAATAGGCCTTTATATAAAATAATAATAATAACTTTTTCCAACAGTTTCTTAATAAAAAACAATGGCATAGCGTAAAATTTTTTTTAACGCAGATTAAGTCTCAAGTCTTACACATTTCAGTAGTCTGATTCCTATCTGAATCAATCTGGAATAAAGAAATCAGCTGTATACTTCTGAGAAATGATTAATAAACAAAATGTTAGTGACAATCAGCAAATATAATAAAACTACAGTAAAAATAAATTAATTTATAAGTAAAATACAGTGGCACCAAATTACCCCCCCCCCCTTTTTTTTTTACGCGAGGCAATTTGGTGATTGCATCATTATTTTTTTTTTTTTCTGGGTCATTTTCAAAAGATGCAGTAGGAAGAAATGCAATACTTATTAGAGTGCACTTTCAACATGCCAGTACAAATTTTTATTCATACGTACATCATATCGCTTTTTCTATGGCTTGGCTTGATGTAAGTAGAGAGGTATAGAAACTTTGGAAGGTGGTCATTTTGCACAGTTTTTGATATTCTAGAAAATATTTTTTTTTTCTTCCAGAAAATGTGCTACTCACATAATAGGGATATATTTAATCCACAGTACACATTTGTAAGTACTCGTAAAATATATATATATATATATATATATATATATATAAACTTATTGCAAAAATTAACCATTGAAACAGAAATAACTGACCAAATGCAATGAAATTATTATCCCAAATATATATATATATATTCATACCATACAATAAGATCATGATAATAATACTTGAAAATGAGGCACTTATCCTAATTACATTTAAAAAATTTAAAACTTTGTAGCAGTTTTATGATAGGACTTGATCTCCACTCTTGTCTATATTTATTTATCATTAAAATAGAGGGGGGGGGGGAGGTTTGAATTAACCACACCAAAAAATTCTAAAAATTTCAAAGCCCTCTCCGAGTTCGCGAGCTACTTACGGAAGCTGATTATAAGTTTCATTCACTTAGCTATTCCGTTATCGAAATAGTTTATTATTTTAAAGGAGGTACACAATTTTTTCCGCAATATGCCGATATTAAATTAAAAATTCAAGACGTTAACCTCGAACTTATTTTATCAATGAAGTAAATTAATTCCTCCATCACGTTCGTGCAATAACTTGCTCTTCTTCATCATTCAAAGGGGGAAAAAAAAGAACTATAAATAGTCTCGCGATGAAACACATTTCATTCCAGCCGGTGACCCTATGATTCGGAGAAAGAACGAGTTAAAAATCGATTCCCGAAACACGTGGTCAGGTGGGATTTCATCCTCCTCTTCATGATCCCATCTTCCAGTCTGTAGGCAGACGCAGAAAGGGAGAGGGCACTCACCCAGAACACGTCTATGTTCCAGTCTAGAAATATCCATTGATTGCACGTTCGACAGTTATTGCGTCAACAGAAAGAATTTAATTCATGAAAAGAGTTAAACGCTTCTTTTTCTTCTGCGATTTATTAAAATCGCTATTCATTAGCCGCCATACATTCACCCAACTCTCATTCCCATTCGTGAAAAGCATCGATTATTTTTTCTTCTCAAAAGCGTAAGCGAATTTTTATGATGATAGATTGGGAAATACATGCATATATATAAGCCAACAAAATCCAACTACTTAAGAGTTGGCATACAAATCAGGAGGTCGTTGGTTCATATTTTAAAAAGTAAAACAAAGAAGCAGAAGCCTTGGATTTTTTTAAAAATTCCTTTAAAGAACACTTACAGTTTAAATTGGATGCTGTCCAGAAAGAAAATAATAATAATAATAATGAGAAAGAAAGATTTTAAGGTTTGTTTTAGAAGCAATGATTGTGAAAATTTTCCTTCCACATCTTTAAAAAAAAAAACTAACAAGGACAAAAAAAAAAAAAAAAATAATAAAATCAGAAAAGTAAAACTATTGCTAATTATAATTGCGTAAGAATTAAGTTTGCAAAATGTGTTTACTAAAATTTGCCATAAACATATGCACTATATCCATTTAACTAATATCATCTAAATTATTCTAGAATTTGTTCGTAAAAAACAAATTTGGATAAAACAGTTTTGCCCCAGTCTGCTCTTTAAAATCGGAATAACAATAACGGCAAGATTACCCTTTAATAACAAAATATGTCCTTGTCGTCTTGAAGAATTGCCCAGAAAGAAGCAGTATCTTCTTTAACTGCCCTTATTTTTTTAAATGAGTTTCTACGTAACTTATCTTCACAAATGGACAAAAGCACCAGAAGTTTTCTATGATGGAAGTGAACTCCAAACATATTGTTTGAGACGAATTCTGTATAGTGCGTTTCTTCTTATTGACCAATAGCTTTTCCCTAAGCCGTTAATTTTAGATGTATAGTTCCAATTGCAAAAAAGTTTCAATTGTTGTTATTCGTCATACGAAAAGCCATTTACATAGTTATTATTTTTTTTAACTTACGAAATTAAAATTTTTACGCGGTCTCATAAATTATACATATTTAGGAAAACTTTCTCCATGCAAGTGTAGAAGAAGTGCTTAGTGAAAAAACAGTTGTGAATTCTAAAATAATTACGTGATTAACATTTGCGCTTCATTTACCCTCTTCCCAAAATCCCTTTAACGTTCAACTAATTTTTTAAAGTTGAAGTTCGCATTTTTTCTGCTCTGTTTCATTATTTTGATTGGTAAGTCACTACTGGTGTACGGAATATACCGCCCGTGTATTTGTGTAATATATTATATTTTCTTTCTTAATTAAACTTTATAATATTCAGACTTTAAAGACTAATATTTTCTTTGGAATATTTGTATATTTGAAACAGAGAGAACCAATAGAATGTTGCAATATCCATTTTTTTCCCCCTTTCGTTACTATTCTCTGCTCTTTTTTATTTCTAATATATTTTCCTCTTTAGTAATATTTAAATTTGCTGAAGCACGTGCACATAGCAGTTAAAGAATTTATCTTCTAAACTAGAGTGGGTAGTGTCAACTATCGATGGTTAGGCGTGTTCCAATTTTTACAAATATGGACCTATCCAAAAATTGTATCTACATATTTTGTTACATAAAATCTTGATAGAACTTTACTTAAAATTTTAGCAACACACTTGAATTCTTCTCACGGCACACCTATGTGCCGCGGGGTACAGCGGTTGGGAAACACTGCTGTAATAAGTAAAACAGTAAAAATTCCATTTTTATACGAACAAAACTTACTGCGTTATGATGCTCTGAATTTTATGAATTTTCGGAAGCTAAAAACTGAAAAACACTCTTTTAGTGCCAGGAAAAGCTGAAAATACATAAAATTCAGGGTATCATAACTCCGTAAATTTTGGTGACAGAGAAAGAAATTTTTACTGCTTAACTTGTCAGAACATGAAAAAAGTTCATCTAAATATAACTTAAATATAAATATTTAAATCTCGTAACTTTTACAAAAATCACTATTTTGACGTAAATTGATTTTCATATAATGAACAACATTGAAACAATGTTGCAATTGGAACTATACTTGTAAAACTAACGGTTTAGAAATTAGCTATTGGTGAACGATAAGAAGGGACACAAATATATCCCTGTCCAGGGCATTACAAATTTGATAAAATCTGGTAGCCAGCAAAAAATTCTTGTCGCCTGTAAAAAATATTTAAGACCTCTACGCCAGTGGCGAACACATTTGTCAAACTCTGTATCATAAATAAAATTTATCATTAAATTAATTTGCCTTTCTGCAGTAAACATTATCAATTCTGGTAGATTTCTAGCTGGTTTTAAAATACCAAGTAATTATGACGGCAAATTCCAGACGAAAGGGAGGGCAGAAAGGAGAAAAAAGGATGCGGAATTTTCAGAAAAAGCGGAAGATGTAAGAATATAAATACTTTTTGAAGAAAAAGGAATGATTATAACTGGAATCATGTTTATGAAATGAAATGCACTTTGTACTTGTTACAGATCTTTTTCTTTTTTTTTTCTTTTTAATCTCTGAATCTGTTCTCTATTTCAAAGAGTTCCTTGCTCTTTTTTACAGCTAAAAGATACTCTGTTCATTTTTTAGACATACGGGCACACGTTGAATGCTAAAATTATAGTGCTCGATATTAGAATTCTTTAAAGTTGTATATAATTTTGCAATATAATTAATTGCATTACATTAAATATTTTAATTTTCTTATTGATGCGAAAATGCTTTGATTTTTTCATTACATTTTCAAAACTAACGAGTGCAATTGTATGCCGCAAACAGTTCATCAGCTGCATGAAATAATGAAAAAAAGAAAAAACTTTAAAATATTTTTTATATATACATCCCCCCCCCCCCACGCTTTTTTATCCTTTCATATCCTTCAGAATATGATTATCCGAGATTTATTAATTCTAGCGAATAATTGGGATATTGTGGATGCCTCATCAATTTTTTATACTTTCATATTTTCGTGAAAATAAATTTAATAAAAATTTTTAGGATCAAGCAATTATAAAAGTTACTTATTTCTTATTTCTTAGTAAAGATAATGCTGGTTCTCATTGATAACTGCACCCTCTAGAAAGAGTGAATTATCACACTATATGGCCAAAAATCACCGGACACTTTCGATTTTAGACGTTTTGTCGAATATCTGAGAAATACTTGACTTAGAACTTCAAGAATGTAAAGAACATATTTGACCTCATATTTTTGAGCGAAAGCTTGACCACAAGGTCAGTTAAGAGACCAACAACAAATTGAAATAAATAATAAGAAGAAAATTTGCGATCACCCTGTAAAATAAAATGCTCGAAATACTCTGAAATTGTAACATGTGACTATGCGTATGTTGTACAACATTTGTGTTAGAATGGCACGTATATTCATGAAAATATTAAGGATTTTTTAAAAAAAAAATTCAAGAAATTTCAGCACGTTTTTTGTTTATAGCCTGCAGGGTTTGCAACCTAATTTAACGCCACTTTCAGGAAACTTGATAAAATATAGTAGAAACCATACACCATACTTAGAATATATTAAATACAGTAAAACCTCCATAATGGACACTCCCAAATAGCGGATACCTCTATTTTTCGGACAAACGTCTGGCTCCCAAGCTGTCCGCTGCTCAAAGGTTTTACTGTATTTGATGAAATATGAGCATTGTATGAAATAATTTTTAGTTGTTCTATTGTTATATTATGTGTTATATTATATTCTTAATTGATATATTTATATGCTCTATTGTCTACATAATATTTAGTTGCTCATTGTTATCTCTCGCACATGTGCGAGAGATAACAAAATTGTTTTTCATAATTTAGTTAACTTATTATACAGGACAACTCATATAAAAAGGCTAGGCGAATATCCTGAAAATTCAGAAAGATATCGGCGATATAGTGAGCTGAATTGCAGTGTTGCTTTCTAAAAAGTTGGATGATAATGGACTTTCCATAAATTGTCAGTTTTCATTTATTTTTGTTAATTTCATTTTTTATTGATGCCTTAGTTTCCGTGGGAGAATTATCAAAATGAGCCCATTAAAACAGAATATGATTATCAAAATAGGAGCATTCGTTCATAAGCTACGCGTGGATATACTTACATTAAATACCAATTCCTTTGTTGGAAGTCTGTAAATTAAAAAAAAAAAAAAAAAAATGACAATTTGTGGTAAATCTCTTATCATCCAGCTATTTTTAGAAAGTAACTGAAATTCAGTTCACTGTATCGCCGATATCTTCTTGAAATTCCACGAAATTTGACAGGCTAAAATCTATATATTTAAAACGCTAAGCGATTTCTTTCGACAATCCGTTAGAACAAACTACTGCATCAAATTACACCATTCTTTTTTTAAATGATATTAGGACACAGATTTGTTATCGTGCATTCGTTTGTTCGAAAATTTAATTAATTAGCTGTAATTTTCAATTAAACATTTACTTATTGCTTATGACGTCATAAAGTTGACAACTCGCACTTTTGAGGGCATAGAGTTTTTTCCCTGAACCCTGTGGTTCGCCAATCTTTTGACATTAACTAATATTAACTAGGTAATATTTTAACATTGTAGTATAAAATCTTAAAAAAAAAAAAAAAAAAAAAACTTAATTAGCTAGAATATAATCATAATAAAATATCTAAACGTAAACATATCAATATGAATAACAAATCGCACGTAAAATGTTGCAATTTAAATGATTCCAATTGAAACAAGATTTGGAGAGTTATCCTTGACGCCCAGCTAACATAAAAGTACCTATTTTATTTTATTTACTTACACACATATTCAAATTTATTATAAAACACCAGGTTGCCATACAAAGCAAAAATCGTCATTTAGGTGCCAAAAAATAACCCAGGTGCGTCTGCGATATCTGTACTGATTTAATCAAAATTATTTTGGTTGCACCGCATATTGCAAAATTAATTAAATCCATGGTTATTCTTTTTTCTCAGATTAAAAATAAGAAAATTGGTACTTCTCTATTATCCCGTCGACCACTTTTCATAACAAAAAACTATCGCCAAACTGTAACGCCAAATAAACGGAAGAACGTTGCCATTGGAATATCAAAATAAATAAATAAATAAAATACAGGAATTTAAGGACACAATTGTTATTTTAATTAATGAAATAACTAATAAATCAGTAAAACATAATGAAAAATAGACGCAAATCTCGAATTAAAAACCACTTGATGACGTAACAAACACGTATAATGCTTCTGACATCAAGTAAATCGGACTGTATTTTTGGCGTTTAATTTTACAGTTTGGCGATAATTTTTTGTTATGAAAAGTGGTCGACCGGATAATAGAAAAGTACCAGAAAATTTAATGTTTAACGAAATTCAATTATTTGACCGATCGCAAATTTTGGTTCTTTTCCGTTATACCGACACCATGCCATACATGTAAATATATGCTTGGCGACAATGGTGTCCGTATAATGGAAAAGTACTCAATTTTTTCTTAGTTCGGGCTATACCAAAAACAAACATTTTACAGGTAACAAAAAAATCGCCGAAAATGGCTGCTTCATCAGCTGTTATGACAGCAAAGTTCGATAAAATCTAATAACCTGAATTTTACAACGTTTATGCGAAACACCACAGAGAACACACGCTATTTTTATATAAATAGGGTATATTTAAACGAATAAGAGAACTAACAACCTTCAATAATATAATGCATGAAAAAGTAAACAACGAAGTGATTCAGCAAATCATAAAAATATGTATTTCTTAATATAACTATAAAATACAGAAAAATATTCTGGTACCATAAAAAATATTCATTATCCCGTCGAAATTCCGTGCATTATCCCGTCGTCCGATTAAGAAAAAAAAACTATATGCAAATTAGGTACTTTTCGGTTAGCCGGCGCCAATAAAGTATATATATATATATATATATATATATATATATATATATATATATATATATATATATATATATTAGGGTGGTCCAAAAAAACTTTTTTTGAGCTAGAGTCCGGGCCACCCCCTACTTTTTTTTGACTCATCAATAATATAATGCTGGTAAATTTTTAGCTTTCTACTCAAATTCTAAGAGGGTGCTCAATGACTCCCAACAATTTAACATTAGCCCCCAATTTAACATTAGGAGTATAGGAAATGCAACAGATATTTTACACTTCAAACTTAGATTTAATTTTTGTCAGAAATTTTTAGTAGAAATTTATTTTGTTGTATTATATATATATTTAAATATTTCTAAAATATTTTATTGTATGTAACATTTTTTCTGATAATTATTTACTTACATAAATATAAAAGGAATTTAACGGCAACACTAAACCAAAACTAGAATTCTACCAACGCATTTTACTACCAATTGAAAACAATTTTTAAGAGAAACATTTAATTTTTATGGTAATTTTTTTTAAAAATAATTATCTTATATATTTTCAAATTCTGCATCTAGCAACAAACATCTCTTCCATAGTTGTTTACATTTTGCACATGGTTATTTCTAAGTGAAAGGTAACAAAGGAAAGTAATATTTAAAATGGATTTAATTATTTATTGTAGGAATTTTTGCTTTCAAATAAGTATCAAGTCTTATATTTATGTTACATTTTTATATTGAATATTAATCTACTGTGTTATGTGATGCTAACATTATTTATGTTACAATTCATAAGACAAACACTATTCGTAATACGAAATAAAATAATCACAAAATTTGTGAATTGATCAATAATTTTAATTTTATGAAATATAGCCATTCTTTTCTGCTTAAAGAAATTTTATAGCTAAAAATTTGTGATGGCTTTAGTTTCAACTCGCCATAGTAATGAATTTTTTCTGATTGGTCTAAGAGCAATAGATCCATTGACTGCACTGAAACAATTAGCTACGACAAGACAAGTACTTCAGCGCTTTCATTATCATTTGAAAGAATCAAAATTGGTACGATCTGCTAGCCATTTAACAGTTGAAGAACTAATGCAGCTATGGCAGAAATCTGCAATTCCTACAAAACTAAAGAAACATATAATTGAAAAGCTTGAAAACATTCATTCTCATTGGCTCTTGTTAAAAAAAAATAAAAGACATTCTTCTACAACCCAACAACAACAAGTGGATAGATTTCTTGAAGATTTAGACATTCTTTTTGATATTGCTCAAGCCAATGCTATGAAAATAATAAGAATTAAAGAAGATTATGAATTTCTTCAGGATCAAAGAACCAGTCATAAGATCTACATGGGTTTCGAAGATAAAGAGCTAAAGGAAAAGTGTAAACGTTCTCTTTAGAGACAAAAAGAGGAGGAAGAACGATGCATTAGAGCCTCTTTACCCTCAGCTGCTGTCTGCTCATTTGATATTTGTCTAATTAGTGAAACGGAAAACTCTGGAACTTCTGATTTTAAATCAGACGATGAATTTATTCCATCACAATTAAAGATGAAGTGTCAGCTTTTGAAATTGGAAGAACACACACAGATAGTGTCTAAAAAAGAACTTTTTACTCCTCATGTTACCAGTACCTTAGACAGAAATAAAATATCTGATCGTGAAGCATCTCGTCTAATTGTTCCACTCGCAACAGCTCTTGGTCACAATCCGTCTTGCCTTCCAGTTTCAAGAAGTACTATCCGATGAACACATAAAAAAGCCTGGAAGAAATATGCAGAATCAATAAAAGGTGAATTCAGACCAGATTTCCCTTTAGTGGTTCACTGGGCTGCTGCCTGAAATTTTTGGATGTGGAAACGTTGATCGACTACCAGTATTTGTATCTGGAGATGGTCTTAATAAGCTCCTTGGAGTGCCAAAACTGATTGCTGGAACTGGAAAAAATGCAGCCAATGCTATACATATTTTACTGAAAGAGTGGAATGTCACAAAAATGGCTCAAGTAATATGCTTTGACTCAACAAGCGTGAACACTGGTTATTTAAATGGAACCTGTGTTTTACTTGAAAAAATACTTCAATGTGAACTCTTCTGGTTAGCTTTGTCGCCATCATATAATGGAATTGGTCTTGGCAAAAACATTTACTTTGTGTTTTGGATCTTCAAGTTCTCCAGATATTCCAATCTTTAAAAGATTCAAGGATGTTTGGAATGGTGTTGTGAGGGATAGTTATAGAGCACTAGAACTAAATGCAGAAACGAAATAAGAAGCCTAATGTGAGAGGTGAACCTGAGATTTTCAAATAAGATGATGTGCGATTGTCAGACTTTGCGAAAAGAAGAACAGCAGTATGAATATAGGGAAATCATTTTTAAGCCTGTGCCCTGATAAATAGAATGATAATGATGACTATAGTAAAGGAAAAGAATGGCTGCAAAAATTGCAAACAGAAAATGTATTCATCAGATACTAAAATCAATTTTAGACAGTATTTTGTAATATTAAAGAGCAAATTATACTTACAGTTCTATTTTTCACTTCTATATTGTTTTATTCTTTTGTCAGATTTTATTTTTTAAACAAATATATAGAAATATTACAATAGAATACACTAACTTATAAAGTTTGTGGGGATTGAGCACCCTCTTGCAGTTGAAATATGAAGTTTAAATTTTACCAGAATATTACTGTACACAAGTCTAAAAAATTTGAGGGGTGGCCTGGTATTTATATAAAACTTTATTTTTTTACATATACAGCTGGACCACCCTAATATATATATATATACACATTATAACAAACTCCAATGGAAAATTACTTGCAGAATCATTATCACAAAAGCCAACCAAAATCTATAAACCACATAAATTCAATACTAGAAAAACAAAACTATATACATTATATATATTTGTATCTATGTATGTATATACTATATATATATATATATATATATATATACATACTTCATTGGCGCCCTGCTAACCGAAAAGTACCTCAAATAATTCGCTAAACTGTAGCGCCCAATAAACAAACGGAAGAATGTTGCCATTAAATCTCAAACAAAAGAATAATAATAATAATAATAATAATAATAATAATAATTAAGAAAAGCCCCATTTACTAAAGTATCTATGATATGAGAATCATATATTAAGTTTTAACAAACCCTATCCTTTATTTAAGTTATATTTTCCCCCTTCCTTTGTCAAAATTTAATCGTGTTATCTTTAACTTCAAACAATAAGCCCGCTGTAATTTATACCCTTTCCCTTTTTCATTTTCACTTATGCTCGATCACTAATATCTCACGGCTTTTCGATTAAAATAAAAAAAGAAAAGAATTAAATCAGCACAGATGCCTTTTCGTAATTTTACTTTCCGTAGCCAAGCTTATAACACAACATGTTCATAACGCATTTTTGTGGCCACAAGGTCCGTTAAAAATTATGTCTATCTGTGCATACTGCCCAAATGCATGCCCTTATATGGTAGTGGTAAGAACGCAATCACTCACACCCATGTCTAAAAATATATTCTCATTGTTAAAGGCATATACTATTTTGTCTGTCCAAAATCCGTTCTCATGAGAAAGGTATTTGTCGATTAGTGTTGCCGTGGTGATATTAATTTTTGAATCAAAATTCATCCTGTCGCCAAAATCTGGTGACCCTGCTGGGTAAATACCATTGGTTATGCCTATCTCTGTCAAAGTATTTACGCCTAGACATTCTGTTGCAACCCTATTTTGGCGAGATTCTTGTCAGTGCAATTCCAACTTGTGTTGTGGAAACACTTCACTTCGCCTTCTGTCTCCGCATAATAATGACTGCTTAAGAGCGGCCTTTCTTGTTTACCCTCTTCTGCCTTCGATCATCTTATGTTTACTGAATAAATCCTGAAGTTATACCGGATACTGGAGTTTTTCTTTTCCCATCAAACAAAAACCTGGATATTTCGTTAATCTCACAACCAATGAAAACATAAACTATCTTCAACAAACAACATCTTTATAGAATTTATGGTATCCGTGACCATCTCTTTTCTCCAGTTAAAAAAAAAAAAAAAAAAAAAAAGAAGTTAGCGTTGGCAGAAGAGGGGACGCTTTTTCTTCACCTGCAACCGCCTGTCTCTTTGGATTATCAGCATGCATCAAAGAAAATTACCGCCTGCATATTTCCATCCCACCGGACCGAGTGGACGGTTTTAAAAAAAACTTTTGCTTCACCTTACCCCAAAGTTATTCTCGGGACTTTGCTGCACATATCTCCACTAAATTTATTCTCCAGTCCCTTTCCTACAACTCTCATCTATATGTCTGCGGATGAACACCCGCCTGCTATCTTCCAGTCCCATGCTCCGTAGATGTCTCCCACTAGTACGAACGACGGAGATCCACTTAACTCCAGTTATTGTCCTACATCGGATATCGTCGGTTGAATTCTTTGCTCGAAATGTGTCCTCTCTACGCCACATCCATCTCGTCTTGCTGTCTCACTCAACTGCGCCCAGTGCCTGCCAACCCCATGCTCAGTGTTCTATGCCCAACGTGCTCCATCTGCATCACGCCCAGTGCCACGAACTATAATACCAGTGTCCATGTTTGTCTGCAAATGTGCCTATTACAAAAAATCTTGCTACTAAATTGTGCTAAATAGAAGTTCATCAATTTTCCAACCTGCATTCCTCCGTGTTAATCTATGCACGATTCCTGTGTGACTGTGCTTCATGCTCCATGTGAATGACGCCCAGTGATACGTTTCTACAATCAGTGCCATGTATTGTGCTTCGCTCCCTATGAGCCCCTGTGATTTTTGCACGTATATTTTTTAAAAATATATCACCGTTCCATATGCCGTTAGAACTCCTACAGGAATTCTATTTCTTATATTTTCTAAATCCGTCAACTTTTGGCGCTTCCCTGTAGATGCACTCTAAGCCAAATTCCTCTAGAATTTATCGACCTTCGACGCATTCAAGTTGTGCAGTGGAATTCAATATTTATGTGCTTTTTATCGCCTCTTTCCGAACTTAGTAATTACTGATTCTATTTCTAACATTCATGAACCTTTTCTCTCCATCGAAACTAAATAACAAAAAAAAAACTGTGGTTAGACGTTCTAGTATGAACAGCTGGTGAATGTAGAAGTGTGAACTTTGATTTTTCTGGCTGACTTTTAATTCACAGCTGATTATGATCGCGTTTTTTTTTACACGATTGCACTTGTAACGTTGAATTCAGTGCTTGCAGAAAACTACGAAAAGTAAACCTTTTTTTTAATTTCAGGTGTTGTGGTTTATTAAAAAAAAGGTACAAAATTCTCTTTTGGATTATTTTTATTCTATTTCTCGAATTAAGGTAAGTTGTCGTTTTTTCTTTGACAATGAGAAATATTTTAAGTTGTGCCTTGCCAAATAATTGTTTATAAAGTATACAAAGAGTAATAATTAATTTATAACATTGATTTAAACTGATATATCATTTTACAAGAAACGTTTTCCGTTTTATTACATGGTCATATGTTTTGATAATGATTTATTAGATTAATTTTAAACAATTTCTGATTATTTTCTGTTGTAATGTTAATTTTTTTGCCATATTATAGGTAAGTTGGTAAATTATATTCTGTTTGTAAAAAAAAAAAAAGAAAAAAATTATTATAAATTAAACATTCTCAGGAGAAATTTTTAATAAAGAATAAGTGAATAAGAGAATTTTTGAATATTATTGTGTATTTCAAAAAAATATTTTCCTAGTATGAAATGACACTTTTTCAAATATTGAACATATTATTATTTTGAAAGGAGAAATGGTAATTCTATATGCATTTCTTTTAATATTTTTATAAAGGTTTAGATATTTAGAAGAAACAATATTTATAATGAAAGGTATAATATAATTCTTATTATCTCTCGAAGGTTTGCCTAGATAACACATTTTTTTTTATGACTGAAATTTCATTTAATATATTGCATAAAAATTTTGATTTTATAATAAGGCAGACATACTTTTTCTATATAAAGTTCATATTACTTTTTATTTATCTGCCACAATGAGTATTGCAGTCTGCAGAATGAGCGATTAATTTATGTATTTACAGATATTTTTCCAAATTGTCCTTCTTTTGAAAATTAAGATATCTCTTGGTTAAGAATAAAAAAAAAAAAAAAAAAAAAAAAATATATATATATATAGATGGATAATAATAAAAAGGAAAGATGATATATTTTTGGTGTGAATAATTGTTCATTCTGGAGATATAGGTATTTTGTTCTTTTTTCTTTTTTTTCTTTAAAAAAAAAAAAAAAAAAAAAAAAAAAAGAGAGATTGCATTCATTTTATTTATTCATTTATTATATATTTTGCTTATAAGTAATTTTTTTTTGCGGTAAAATATTTTCTGGTAAGTTACTGTGAATATTTTAGGTAAACAAAATTTTCCCCACCTGAATTTTTAATATTTTAAGGTAAAGATTTATTTAGCTAATAATTTATTGCAAACAAAATATTTATATTTGCTCACTCGTTAGCCAAACATGGCCAGCAAACTAACTTTTAAAGTGACCAATTTTGATGGTGAACCCACGTTACTAGACTTTTTTTTTAACCAGTTACGAACATTAGCACATATACAAAAATGGAAACAAGATGAAACTATTCAGTTTCTGGGTGGAAAATTGACAGGCCCAGCCTTAACCTTTTTTACGCAAAACCCTGAGACCTATAAATCTAACGACTTAGATTTCGTCGAGAAAGAGTTCAGAGCATTTTTCGCTCCCCCGAGTAAAACAGCTGCGCTTATTGAGTTTAATAATCTATTATTACTACCAGAGGAATCGATTCGAAATTTAGCTCATCGCATAAACACCCTCACTGCTCGCGTCCATGACACTATAGCAGATAGAACGGCTCTTGATAATATTAAATTTACAAAATTTATTTCAGCAATTCCCTCGAATTTAAGGGTAAAAATACAAGAAGAGGGAATATCAACGTATAAACAAGCAGTAGATAGAGCACAAACTCTCCAGGAAATTATGCAGAATGAGAAAATATTGCAGCCGTGCGCGTCATCTAACTCTGCAGACTCGATCGCCCTGCAGTTGAAATCACTAAATGAAAAAATTAACGCTTTGTCGTTAACAGGTAGCGAGGACAAAAATAACACCCATAATCAACCATCTCGCCCACAAAACTCGCATGATCAGTATAAAAAGGACTTTAAAACAAGACACACTGGTCATAGATATGACCGCACAAATAAACATAACAAATCGAATTCTCCACCCACTTGTCAGTTGTGTTTGAAACGTGGCCACACTGCAAAATTTTGTTTTAAATGGAGAAGATCAAATGCGAATAGAGGTGGATATCAAAACTACAAATTCAATCCAAATTTTCGAAAAAAAAGTAATCAGAAAGGGGAATCTTTAAACTATTAAGGAGATGTAATTTAGCTGATGGCTTTGCATCTCAGGAAAACATTTTAACATCAGCAACTTGCCCTACATTCCCATGGTCGTTTGATGAAACTCTTCCAAAAATTTCTAAGGAAAGATTAGTCAATTCGGTCGCTTCACAGACCACAACAAACATAAAAATGACCAGGAATGGGTCGTCACAAACAGTGCACAGATCAACTGAAAGTTCATCACAAACTGTATCGCCAGGTGACGAAAAGAAAGTTGAGGTTATTTCAAATGTGAATAATAGTTCCCCAACACTCCCCCTTATAAAGGCCTCTATAGCAAGAACAGACACAATTTTACTTTTAGACACAGGGTCGACAATTTCTCTTTTATCACAGTCCCTTTTCGATTCTATTAAGGACAATCTTAAATATAAAAGGTTAGGCACAACAGTTACTCTTAAAACAGTAAATTCCGATGTTGATTTCACCGCATGTATAAAAGCATCAATCAGAATTCACCACAAATCTTTTAATCACAGTTTTTATATTGTTGACATTCCCGATACCTCTAGTTTTCAAGGAATATTAGGATTTGATTTCATTCATAAACACAGGATCATAATTGATGTTCACAAAAATAGAATGTCAACAAATGAATTTCATGTGCCATTACTTAGCGCGTCAGCTGATGGCAAAGACATAAATCTTCTAAGTGAACATGTAAACTCTCCGTCAAATTCAGTCAAAACGATTCGCCTTGCACATAAATTAAAACTTGAACCACATGAGAAAACATGGATTTCCATCGACACTGATTCTTTAAACCCTTCAATGCAGTACTGTTTTGAAAGTTCTATTTCTAATAAACAAATTATTTGTTATGACAGTCTGCTAGGTAACAATAATGATGTTGAAACGGTCGATCAGGAAAATCATAACAAACACCTACAAAAATCACATGTATACATATTTTTACAAAATTCTTCTAACAAACCAGTACACATAAACAAAAATGCACGAATAGGAATTTTATATGAAGTTTCAGAAATTATGGAACCATTTAAAAACGACAATTTTTCACAGACCATGAAGTCATGCGACAACATCAACAGCTTCAATATTCAACCTCATGATAATTTACAACAGTTTATTTGCAATTATATTCAAGCTTCAGATGAGGTCTTAAAAAAAAGAAAGGAAGATTTAACAATACAAGACTTCAAATTGGAACATCTAGACACTCAACAAGCAAAAACCTTAGGCTCATTATTGTTAAAATACTACAGTTCTTTTTCTAAATCAATGAAAACATTAGGTCACACAGACAAGGTTGTTCCAAATCTCAAATTCATTAATGACTACCCAATCAAAACACTACCTTTTCCTGTACCACAATCATTACACCAAGAAATGAAAGAGCAAATAAATCAACTTCTGGAAGAAAATATTATTGAACGTAACTGTTCACAATGGGCATGTCCTATTTTGCTGGTTAGAAAGAAGCCTGATGGGTCTGCAAAACAAAAATACAGACTAGCTCTTGATTTAAGAATGCTAAATTCCGTCTTACAAGGATCTTCATATCCACTTCCCAAAATACAGACCATTATTTCAAATTTATCAGCATATAAATATTTCACTTCATTAGATTTTCAACAAGCCTATCATCAGATAAATTTACCTGAAAAATATCAAGATCCACTTACATTCACATGCATATACGGTACTTTTCGTTTTAAAAGATTGGTATTTGGATTAAAGAATAGTAGTAGTTTCTTTCAAAATTTAGTGGACACTATTATTGATGAATTAGAAATGGAAGGTATTTTTGCATATCAAGACGATTTGATCTTTGGTTCTAATTCTTTTGAGGAAACATGTGCAAAATTACAGAAAGTACTTGAAATTTTATCCAAATATAATTTAACGCTCTCGCCCAATAAATGTTCATTTCACAAAACCGCTGTTGACTACTTAGGTTTTCACATTGAAAATCATTCCATTTCTCCCGTCCAATCAAATATTGTCAAAATAAATTCTTTTCCAACACCGACAACAAAAAGACAATTAAAAAGGTTTATTGGTCTGGTCACATTTTACAAATCTCTAGTGCAGGGATCATTCTAGAGTGTTTCAGAAGGGCGGCCTACCCTCATGCCCTTTTTAGATAAAATCCCACCCTCCTTGCCCTTTTTCCAGATAGAATTCTACCCTCCTTGCCCTTTCTCCAGGTAGAATTCTACCCTCCTTTTATTCCTGGGTAGAATCCTGCCTTGTTTGCATTGTACTTTCAAAAATTCTTTACTTATCTTTTATTTTTAGAATGCTAGTATGGTACATCAGTAGTATTCCTCTTTCCCTCTTTATTTCTCTGATAAAAATGTCCTGGTATGTCTAATCTTTGACTTTGAGCGATTCATTTTTTCCATTGAACAAGACATAAGGGGTAACTAAGGGTCATTGATTAATTTCACCTTGTCTAGTGAAATATAGTATTAGATCAGGCATTCTGGCCTTTGACCACATGATAAATGACATAAGTTCTATAAAAAAATTGAGAAGTAGCTTTAGAACTTTTATTTTGTAGCTTTTTCAAAACCAGATTTGCTAAAACTGGGAAAAAGTTATCTGGTGAATAAAAGTTTTAGAGAGAGAAGTTTTTGAATAACGTAGAGAAAGGGGGAAATGACTGTGAATATAGTAAACAATTTTACAATAAAAATCGAGAACAAGTTTCATTTTGCTATTTTTAATACTTTTCAAACGGTGAAGTTATGGAAATTAGAAATGTTATTGGATTTTTTAAATTAAGGAGTACTTTAAGCTGTTGCCAGACTTCCCTACCCACCAGTATATTGGTATATGCACTTATTACAAAAATGCCCTTTTTATGAAATGATGTGCCCTTTTCAACAAAATTGCCCTTATTATGTAATGTGCACCCTGCCCTTTTTTATGTTCTAGAATGATCCCTGCTCTAGTGCCTTCTTTTTCAAAAATTATCCAACCACTTATAGATCTCACTACACCAAAAACAACATTTAAATGGACTCAAAAACATAAAAAATTATTTGATCAAATGCAACAGGTGTTCTTTAAGTCTCCCATGGTTCGTTTACCCGATTGGTCTAAAACTTTTTATGTAAACACAGATGCGTCAATTATAGCCATAGGAGGTGCTCTGTTACAGGAACATGAAGGACAATTACTTCCCATTGCATTTTTTTCTAAATCTCTTAAACAGTCTGAAAAACGTTATCCAGCACTAAAACTTGAATTAATGGCCATTTACAAATCCGTAATCGCTTTTAAATACTATCTATATAACCGAAAGTTTGTAATTTTATCCGATAGTGCTCCTTTAAAAAAATACAAGAAAACAACTAATCCCGCTGATATAACAACTAGATGGTTAACAGAATTATCAGAATATACATACACTTTTGATCACATTCCCGGTTCTTCTAATGTACTTGCAGATTATTTGTCCAGATGTTCTTTCGAGAAAAACACAGTTGATTTAAATTCCAACCCAGAGCTTATCAATGAACCATATGCTTTGCCAATTGTCGATAATGATCTACCAGACACTAATAATGATCATTTATCATACAGTACACATTCTCTAAATTACTTAGTTATTGGTAACAAGGATCAAAAAGACCCTTTATTGGAAATTTCAAATGAAACATTTGTAAACGAACAGAAGAAAGAGACAAAATTATCCGAAATTTACAACGAAATTATGCAAAATGGCTCATCGAAACAATTCCCTATGTACTTCATTCATCCCGATTCAAAGGTTTTAATGTTAAAAAAAGAAAATATTTGTAATGACACCTTTTCTTACCACATTATTGTCCCAAATTCATTAAAAGCCAAAGTTCTAACAATATGTCATTTTTCACATTTTGGATTAACAAAAACTTATGCATTTGTCACAAAAAAATATTTTTGGAAAGGAATGTATGCTGACACTTTAAATTTTGTAGCGTCTTGCACAAAATGTTTACAGGCAAAACATCACAAAACTCCACTTGCTCCACTACAACCTACATACACACCTACGCATCCAGGAGATACAGTCAGTGTCGATTTGGTCGGTCCCTTTAGTAATGGACAGTCGGTATTGACAGTAATTGACCATTTTTCTCGACACCTAGAACTCTTCCCTTTGCGTACCATCACTTCTGAAAAGATAATTAAATGTTTATTCAGTTATATAACTATCTTTGGAAGACCTTCCGTAATTTTGTCAGATTTGGGAAAACAATTCACCTCACACATATACGACAAATTTAACGACACATTAGGCATAAAGGTACGTCATTCCAGTGTAGCGAGGCCACAAAGCAATGCCGTGTCGGAGCGAATTAATAAGTCAATTAAATACTCTGTTTCTACTTTACTTCAAGAAGGTCACACTTTTGAAAATGCTTTATCAATTCATAAATCTCTTTATAATGGATCTCTACATTCCTCCACAAAATATTCTCCCAACTTGCTTCACTTTGGAAGAGAACTATCCTTAATATTTGATACGTATGACCATAATGTCAATCAAGTTCTAGACAAAGATTTTGAAGCTTACAAATTGTTACAGGATTTAAATTCTATTTACAGGAAAGCATACAATAACATCAAAGACTCTCAAAACAAAAGAAATGATCATTTTCAAAAACGTGCTAAACTAAGAAAAATTATGAACAAAGATATTGTATATTTAAAATCAGTAGATAAGTTTAAACCAAAATATTCTGGACCTTACATTGTTATACACAAATATTCACCTGTCTCTGTTTCAATCAAACGCTTACATGCACCTGATGACTCTGCTTTTAGAGTACACATTGATAGGTTAATCATCGCTCCACCAAGAAGCGATCACTTACTTACAAGTCATGATGGTTACAATAATATTAACTTTCCAACTTATTCAACACGTTATAATTTAAGACCTAGAAAATAGCTTATAATTTTATAATTGTTGTATTTTGTGCAATTTTTTTTGGTTTTGTTCACACTTGTGTATATTGCTGCGCACAATGTACTGATGTTATATCTGATGTTTCCTTGTGAAAGTTCTCGGCTGGTCCAAGTTTGTTTCATCAAGGGAATGGCTGATGTGGCAATCTTGTTGTGAACATTATCTTTCATATTTATGGGGTGTTTGCACATATACACTTTAAAAAAAAAAAAAAAAAATTCTCCGTCTCACCTTTTTGTCATGTCATATTTTTTTTAAATCTCATAAATAGTTATAAACATAATTGTAGTAACACTAATTGCACTAAAAAAAAAAAAAAAAAAAAATTTCTCTTAAGGTCAGTTTTTTTTTTAAATTTTAATAATGCTAATTAAGTAAATATGTACCTCATGACTTAACATTTTTTACCGAACTTGACAAAACTCTCTCTCATTACTCTAGGATTGACTTTTATTCGACATACACTAGGTGTATGCATTTTTTTTTATTTTTCTAATTATTCCCTTTCGGAGTGGTGATCTGTTCAAAATTATTGCCCTTAGGATCTTCCACCCCATTGTAATGAGAGACACATTCGAATTGGTATTCCAATTCATCTTAAATCCCCTGTCAAAATGAGTATACGAGACTGCTCCTCAGTTTGTTGCATTACTGCTGCGGGAGCAACGGGGTCTATGTTGTGACAACAATGTGGACCTCGCCCTAAATATTCCCTCCACAAATAAGGCAATAGTCCTAAACTTGCACCATTACACTTGTCCTTAGACAAGATTTAGGGCAGGAATTTTTTTTTGGATCGTGCGTCACTTTCCCTATCCTGTCCTGTGCGAATGCACAAATTTTTACTATTTTAAACCCAAATTTTATTCATTTTTTTATCTTTATCATTTTTGTATTTTATTTGTACACATGTGTAACTGTAATTGTAACTGTATCTTATTTTTATATTTTGTATTTGCATTTATATACTTGATGTTTATTTTATATAATATTATATATATTAGTATCTTATATTCTGTTCGAACAAAGAGAATTTTATTATATTGTAGTTGCAACTTAACATAAGCTTATATGTTCAGAGTTATGAACATTTTAAATTCATTTAGCATGCTTACGACCAGTTATCAGTAAAAAAAAAATATTAGTTGATGATAATGCAACTTTTCTGGTCATAATTTGGTCATCAATGTATATGTAGTGTAGTTATACTACCACATGTTCCGGAACAGCAAAAACAACAACAATAATTTCTACATCTACAAAAATAAACTGTTAAGAAACCATGGACTCAAGGAATAAAATAGTGTACACTATGATGACCAGTAGCAAAATTTTGGTATACCATTTCTATTTTCATTCTCATTTTTTGATATTTATATGTGTTTATATATATTTTTTTTATCTTATATTGTGCATTGATTATATGTAAACTTTCAGACGGAGCGTGCCTGAAAATTAAACCCTAACAAATTATTCTTTTATCTGAGCAAACGGGGGAAATATATGATATGAGAATCATATATTAAGTTTTAACAAACCCTATCCTTTATTTAAGTTATATTTTCCCCCTTCCTTTGTCAAAATTTAATCGTGTTATCTTTAACTTCAAACAATAAGCCTGCTGTAATTTATACCCTTTCCCTTTTTCATTTTCACTTATGCTCGATCACTAATATCTCACGGCTTTTCGATTAAAATAAAAAAGAAAAGAATTAAATCAGCACAGATGCCTTTTCGTAATTTTACTTTCCGTAGCCAAGCTTATAACACAACATGTTCATAACGCATTTTTGTGGCCACAAGGTCCGTTAAAAATTATGTCTATCTGTGCATACTGCCCAAATGCATGCCCTTATATGGTAGTGGTAAGAACGCAATCACTCACACCCATGTCTAAAAATATATTCTCATTGTTAAAGGCATATACTATTTTGTCTGTCCAAAATCCGTTCTCATGAGAAAGGTATTTGTCGGTTAGTGTTGCCGTGGTGATATTAATTTTTGAATCAAAATTCATCCTGTCGCCAAAATCTGGTGACCCTGCTGGGTAAATACCATTGGTTATGCCTATCTCTGTCTGAAAGTATTTACGCCTAGACATTCTGTTGCAACCCTATTTTGGCGAGATTCTTGTCAGTGCAATTCCAACTTGTGTTGTGGAAACACTTCACTTCGCCTTCTGTCTCCGCATAATAATGACTGCTTAAGAGCGGCCTTTCTTGTTTACCCTCTTCTGCCTTCGATCATCTTATGTTTACTGAATAAATCCTGAAGTTATACCGGATACTGGAGTTTTTCTTTTCCCATCAAACAAAAACCTGGATATTTCGTTAATCTCACAACCAATGAAAACATAAACTATCTTCAACAAACAACATCTTTATAGTATCATTTATCAGTAACTTTTAACAATAAAATTTACAATATATTAATGAAAACAGAATTAAAAATAATCTTGGATATTTATTTATTTACATTATTTCTCTTAATTATGGAAAAGGAATAATCATCCTGATTATGTAAAGGAATGAAGAAACCATACAAATAAAGTACACTTGAAAACATTAAAAATCTTCTTTTTCTGTAGATTGATTTATTATTGTAAAAAAATTTTTTCATCTTTACATAAAAATTGATTAGCTTAAAACGATAGATGCGTTTCAGAAGATATGGATTTAAAACGAACAATGATTAAAGAAGACATTTTAAAAATTTTGATCAAAACATTTTAAAACTTTTTTTACGTCGAATTTCGACGGTGCGTTTGGGGAGAAGCAATGCACATGCGCATAGGAGCTCATTCGGTTGCATTATCACAGGGTGGGGGGGGTGGGGGGGGGAATGTGTGCCTTATTTAATATGTTCTTTTATTGACTGAATATGAGATGAACGTAGGGATATGCTATTTGTATGATACTTCATAGGTTCAGAAAATTTTCTTTCTTGCCGTGGGGAATAGGGCGGTAATGTCAAACTGATTTCCATTTTGTTTACGGATTGTTTGTTTGGAGTTTGCATCGGAAATAATAACGTAATTCACTGGGGGAAATTTTTTTTTAATAAAATATTTCAAAGATTGTTTCATAAGCACTCCTACTTATGTAATAAAGAAGCTTATTGTACTAATATTGCTATTGTAATTTTTTCCGTCAAGTTTTGACGGGTACCATCTAGTAAATCTAATTTTCCTTTACAGAAAAAATGAATAACATTAGTTTTATTTAATTTCTTATTATAGTAAGAAATTATTAAAGTGTGGTTTAACTGAAAATTAAAAAAAAAATAAGTATCGCAAATTATGTGATTTTAATGCAATTAAGTAGAGTGCCTTTATAAATGGCGACATACGGGTAAACAAGCAAACAAATTTAATTAGTCAGGATAATTTTGGATAAAAACTTTGGCAGCTTGCCACTATATCTTCCTATTTACGCTATGTGCGTATGTCACCTCTCTCTTATAACGGCACTCTAAATTAGTGTTTCTCAACATATTTTTTTCACGCCACACTTGAACCCTTAATTCAACTTCCGTGGTACACTAAACTTATAATGATAATAAAAAAAAAAAAAAATAAATAAAAAATTGCTTGAAAAGAATAGATGCATTTTTAAATTTACTTAATACCATAAACTGTCTGCATAAAGCTCTACCACAGCGAAAAAAGTGAAGTGCAATGTTATAAGTAAATAAATAAATATTACTTTATTATTAAAGAGTATAGGTAGAATTTTTGCACTCTAAATAAGAAAGAGTGACTATTCACTCTGGAGGAGTGGATATTCACTCTATCGCAGAGTCAAAATTTGCCCAACCTCTTTAGAGTGACTATTCACTCTAGGAAAAAGTGAAATTCTTGACTCCCTGAAAGAGTGAATACTCACTCTTTCAGGAGTGAGTTTTTTCACCCCTGATAGGAGTGAACAGTCACTCTTTCAGGAGTGACTAAAATTCTTGAATAAAAAAGAGAAACTCATTTTTACACACGCTTGTTCGTAGGCGGTCACCCTCCCAAGTAGTAACCGAGCTCGCTGCTGCTTGACTTCTGCGCTCGGACGAGAACTGGTACCTACAGCTTGCTACAGCCGCTTACAATTTAAAAAGCTTTTATTACATTATTTTAGCTTTGTTTCTTTTGTGATATTTGAACACACTTATTAAATTTGTGTAGAAATCATAAATATTTACGGTGTTTCTCAACTGTGTAAATAAGAAACTGAGACCTTCTTTTTGTATCATATAATACAGACTGTTCGCACATTTTTTAGACAAATTTGATAAATTATTTAAAAAGATGAAATTCTTTTAGAGGAAAAAATTCTGACAACAACTTATTATGTGTAATTTATATTATCGTCTGATAATTTCAAATTTATTCTTATTTCAAGATTGCGCATGCTAAAAAAGCTGTGAATGGGAAGATGCGTTTGCGTTTTTTTTTTTTTTTTCTTCTTCCGAACAGAAGTATGCTAATTCCACAGTCTAAAATGATTGCAAAGCGCATAATATAAAAACTTTTTAGTGCGAAATAAACATAACAATTGATTGGAAAGTGCTATTCCAAAAATCAGTACATATACATATTAAAAAGATATCAGATGAAAAAAAAAAAAAAAAAAAAAAAAAAAACAGGGAAAAAAAGAGCCCATTTCAAGGCGGAAAACGAAGTTTCAAGTAAGGATTTATAACTATCGCAAATTTATCTTACATCGAAAACATCCATCGATATCCATCGAAAGCATTATGCAGAATTAGAATCAAGAAACAAGATTATCATACAGATTATTTCAGAAAGCAATATTCATATTTTAAACGTTAAAAACAACAACGCCGAAATCGTCTAAAAAATGTGCGAACACCCGTCTGTACATTTCCGCTATGACAAAAATTCCGTTACAACAAAGCAGTTATTTATTTATTCATTCATTTTTTTCTTGCTAATAATGTTTTCATAATTAGAGCCCGATTAAGATTGTCCGAGGCCCAGGGCCTGTTTACCAAATAGGCCCGTGAAGCCGAAGTTTACTCACTGAAATACAAAGGTGCCCCCAAATTTACTTTTCAAAACTAATTTTTAGAGGGGAAATTTTAGTCAGGGTAAAAAACGTTTTCTTTTTTCTTAAATTATAGCTGTTAAATTTTTCCTAAGATTATTTCCGACACATTTATACTCTTTTTTTTTTTCTATAATAAATGTTATTAAATCAGTGATTAAATGCAACGTTTTTCATTTCTCTTATGTTTAATTTCAAACGTGCTAAAAATAACAGAAAATTTAATCTGTATAGTTATATTTTGTTTATATTCATAAAGAGGTTAGAAATGATATAAAATATGTAGAATAGGTTATTTAAATAAAGAGGAAAATAATTAGCATTCAGAGATATTAAATTTCTGTTTATAAAATAGAAGCAAAATTATGTTGCAGCTAAGCATAAATTTACTTCAAATATTTATTCCCTGCACTTTTCTTAGCATTGGCAAATCCTGCAATTTGTAAAGCATAAAATATATTTCCTGTCCATAATTCTATCGATTCATTTATTATTTCAATACCTTTTTCAGTTTTTTTTAAAATCGTGCTACTATACATAAAGGATTTCATTTTATGTGTTTCGTTTCGATAACGAAGATTACTCGGATTCTCATCCGTCAGCTGGCGCCATCTTGTGATTTTATTGGAAAAAACTGTTTTTCCTCACTCTTCAACGGAGTGAAATATCTCACTCTTGTCAACGGAGTGAACAGTCACTCTCGACAACGGAGTGAGATATTTCACTCTTTTCTAGAGAGTGGAAAGTTCCACTCTTTAAAGAGTGCATATTTATAAAATTCACTCCTAAAAGAGTGAAAATGCCTCTCACTCTTCCAAAGAGTCAACTTCTCACTCCTTCCAATTTTAGAGTGTGGCTAGGCCCATATTTGTAAATCTTCTTCCAAGAATCTAGCCGAGATTTATTTTTGTTTTTAACAATACTCGCTGCAGAAAAATGTCTTCCTCTTAAATACAACATTAAGAGCAGGGTATTTTCATCGCAAGTCTCTACCCTTTCATGTTCCTGATGACGTTTCCTCTTTTGTAATATTTTAATTTGCTGAAGCACATGCAAATGGCACTTTAAAAAATACTTTTAAACTGAAGAGAGTTGTGTATCAAGTGTTGATGGGTAATTATTTGGAATGTAACGAATAGTGATGACTAAATACCGAATATTCAACCAAATTTTACGCCGAATAGAAAGTAACATTTAAAAAATATATTCCTTTTGATTATATATATAATAAATGCATACATATAAATTTAAGTACACACACATAATTGCATATACATAGAGGAGACTGGTCCACAATGGACCACTTTTTCAGTTTAAATTGTTTTCTCTTTAATGGACAGATCGATCTGCCTAAAAATATATTTGAATATTCCTTAAACCTTTTTACATTCCTCAGACTTTTCCCAGAGCATAGTTTTCAATACATTTTTCCAAATAAAAATATTTTTATGCACCCATAAAGCGGACCAGTGTGTCCCGGAAACGGGGCACAATGGTCCACCCACTGGGGAACAGTGGACCACTATTATGTATTATCTGAAATACGATATAAATCTATTTTTCATTAATATAATTCTTCATTTCCCCTTTACTTCCAAAATAACATAATAATAAAAATTTGCAAATAACATTTTCAAAGAAAAAAACATACAAAAGAAAAAATAAATATTCAGGGGTCGATGCAGGTTTTTTTTCTTGGGGCCCATTTTGTGAAAAGTAAAGGTTATTTTTGTGAAATTTATTTTGTTTTTGTGAAAAATTACATTTTGTAACGAAAGTTGAAATCCAGTTAATCATATTCGAACCAAGTATTTATAAACAAAAACTTTTTTAAATCCTTTTGCTGAAGTTTTCCGCTCTGGTGAACTTGTTTGTTTACAAATTACACATTTTAAAACATCACAAAATAATAAATAAATAATAAATAGTAAGTTTTTATGGAATAGAATTTTTTGAAGGGACCCATTTTATCAAATTGATTTTTGTGAAGGGTCCCATTTTATTAAAAAGATTTTTGTGAAGGGGCCCTAAACAGGCCCCAAATTTTTCCTGGATCGACCCCTGATATTTAAATATATATATATACATATTATATATATATATATTTAAAATAATAAAAGATTAAGATACAGGGATGATAGCAAATAAGTTGAAGTTATTAATTAAATAAAAATAAAATTAAATAAAATCAGCCCATTTTAAAATTCCAAGATATTTATGAGTGAGGTTGAGCCTGGAATTTTCTTGAAATACTTTTGGGTCGGAAATCACTGACATCAACAACAGATTCCCCTACAGTTTCTGGAAAAATAAACTGATTTCCATTCAATTTGCGTCTCATGAATTTTACTTGAATAGAATCATCCCCAATTAGGCTACAGTTGTATTTTTCAAAGGCAAATACAAAACAAAAGATTTCTTTACTATGTTAAATACATTTTTATTTTTATTTTTTTACTTTATTTTATTTTATAGTTAAATAATTACTTTTAAAAGAATATTTCTTTGTAGAAAATAGGCAATTTTTAAATATTTTGAACATTCTGCTTTACAGGAGCAGAGTGAATTGTGGACCAATGTGCCCCGGTAGTGGGTGGTCCACTGTGATCCATGTTAAAGTTTATTAACTTTAAAGTTAAATAAAATAAAGTATATACGTTTGCAAAATTGCTGTTTTATCTTGTCTACAACCTTTAATTACTGAAAAAAGAAAAATATGATGGAGATATAGCAAGACGAGTTTACAAAATGGAAGGCATTTTATAATACTGGCAGCTTAGATGCCAGTATTATACCGTAAAATCAACATCCCCCCCCCCTCTTTTTTTTTTTTTTTTTGTACAGTGTAATACAGGGTTTAACTTCCGCGGCACACTAAACTTATAGTGGTTAAAAACCTATGAAAGGAATTATGCATTTTTAAATTTATTTAGTAACACAAACAAAACTCTCTATCATAGATAAACAAAGTAAAATATTTTGTTATAATTTGTAATAAACGATTTTTGGAAATACATTCTTTACTAACTAGAATTTTCTTACAGTCGTACTATACTAGCAAATCTTCTTCCAAGGATCTAGCGGAAATTCATTTTCGTTTTTAACATTATTCCCTGCAGAAAAGCTTATTGCTCGTAAATGTAACTTTTTTTTTTTTTTTTTGTAGAAATTATTTTTATAGAAATTTTTTTAATCTAAATTTTTCAATTGAGGAAAAACTAATAAATTATTATATGTTTCTTTTTAATTCTTTTTATTGTGATTCTCTGACATTCCTTAAATTAAGATTTTATTAAAAACTGAAACAAATTTGGAAGGGAAAAAAATGTATCATTAGGACACTAAACTTCGTTACGTAATAAATTGCAGAATTATGAATACTGCATTTTAAAGTACTTTTGTTAGTTTGTGTAGAATCTTGATATAAATTTAATGGTAATTTTCACGGCAGTGTTATGTAGTTTTTGATTAGACACGCGTTTTTAATGAAAACCAATCGCATTAAGATAAAAAAGTCCTTCCGGCCTGTACCGGGAGGAAAAGGTAGCTTTCCTATATCTACGTTTTAAAATTTTAGCTAATGTTACACGAAAACAGCAAGCTAAAATGCAAAGAAACGTTTACAAAAGATTCGTTAATACTGAATTTGAATAAGAAATTCGTCAAATTATAGAGCAATAGCCAAATTGGCTTCATTTATGAAGACTTATTTTGATCGCCAAATTTCGCGATATTTCGCCAAATGTCGCCAATTTTGGCGCTAACGGATATGAATATATAGTTTTATGCGTATGATTGGCAAAATTATTACAACAATGAAAGAAAATAATTTGCGAGTAATCGCGTTAATGTGCTGTTTTGTTTCAAAATGTCAGCCACCCTAGAATTTCAAACTGCTCTATCTCAGCCATTTTTTAAGATAGAGGTAAACCAAAAAAAGCTCTGGAATCCTTGTATCAAGGCCTAACACGTAATTAAAAAATAAATTTGAATTTTTAACTTTTTTGTATAGTTATTTTAGATTTTAAGTTAATTTAAATCTTTAAGTGGCCGCCATCTTGAAACAAGATGGCGGACCAAGCTGGCCAACGAACTCGGTCGAGACATTAGTGACCTTAATACACACAATTAGTTTCATCAAAAAAATCGATTCATAAATACGGGCGTTATCGTATGACATAGGTCAGATATATATATATATATATATATGGATATATCTATATATATAAATCAACATTTGGACGGAGGGTGGTTTTGGGGTCTGGGGGTCATGATCGGTGAAAATATATCGAAATTTTCCGGAACTGCTTTCCTCCGAACGGCTGCAATAGGTAGCTTTATACTTTTTTGTATTGAAAGCTACCTAAAAAATAATAATAATTACGATTATTGGATTATTTGTTGGATAGACTGCTTAGGAAAGTCATTTTTTCAAATGCTTGCGAAAAAGGATCCCCCCGCCCCCCCGGTTAAAGAATTTCGTGAATTTACGTTTTAACGAATTAATTCAAATATGTTCAAAGCATAGCTTGCATATTATGAAAATGTGTTGTTTCTACTTCAATTTAACTTAGTTTCTCATCACATGACGTAATAAGAATATACGCCTTTAATTTATAATCGTGATACCATAAAATGCCGAGTTTGCATTGTGACCTGCATTTAGAGAGTAACTCAAACAAAACTAAGCGCCTTTATCATTTTGAGGAACCTCAAAACGACCGTCTACGACATAAATATTAAAAGTTTGCATCATAACGTTCGATTACGAATTTCAAGATTCGGAATTAAAAATTCAGACTTTGCATGTCGGGTAAAGTGTGAGCTTAAAAAAATAACTTTCAATTAAAATCGGTTTCTTTAAAAAAAAAAAAAAAAAAAAAAAAAAAAAAAAAAAAAATTCTTGTTTATACAGAAGTTTATAAATAGCTTCATAATCCCACTTCAAACATTCTTTCAATTTAAAGTCTATCATCATATTAATTAATTCCAGATAAGACGAGAAAATAAATGATAGTAAAGTCAAATAGACGTCAGATATTCAATTATTTTACTTTTCCACACATACATTAAACATGTTTTTCATATTAAATTTCACACAAAACTGCTTTCAGTAATTTCACTATAAACTAACAAGGGCATTTCAAACTCAAAATGTGAGAAAAAAAGTGCTGCAAACATTCAAAAAAAGATAATTGGAAAACTCCTATTTTGGAAACGGCAACTCAGTTATAGAATATTGATTACACATGCCAAATTTGATTTCAGATGATTCAAGTCAATCAAGATAAAAGATTAGTTTTCAAGGGCGAGCACACTTTTGGAGATTCCCAATTCCAAGGCAAAGGGTTAATCAATGAAATAGTTTTAATTGTGTAACTATCATTTCAGAAATCTATAATGCACTGTAGTGAGGTATGTCGTGTCACCAAAAAGCGTGAAAATTTGAAAATTGGCGACGAAATGTATTGCAATAAGTAAATATATATAATTTTTTTAATATAAATTCTTCTTGCGATCGCTATTTTACTCCCCTCTCCAAGTGAAGGAAAGGGACATTGCCACTCCCTGGATTTTTAAATTTAATTAACGAAATGTGAATTTTCTAGGTCAAAAGCTTGTTCAGAAACCTTTCGAATGCTGCTTCATTCATCGTTATGCGTATTATCTGTGCAAGGTGCATAGAAAAGGGGATGCTGACATTATTGTCTTGTTTAAAAATTGCCTTGCAGAGGTTAGTTTGAGGGGGGTAAAAAATCTTAGTTCAGCTTTTTTAGGTTTATCTTCTTCTTCCTTTTAACCGCCTTAGGACCACAGGCACATATTTTCCAGAATCTTGTCTTGCCCTGGATTTCGTTCTACCAGCGCCCATTATTATTATTTATTAAACAGAAATTAAAACAAGCTAAATAACTGCAAAGTGTAGAGTATATATATATATTATGATTGATTAACAAGTTACTTTCCCTCCCCTCCGAATATTTCTTTAAAATAAGTTAAGAAATTCTGAAATATTTAAACTCTAGTCTAAATGGATCAATTACAACAGCAACATGCGCTACGGCAACATGCTCCACCCCATACTGCAGAAAAATCTTCAGTTCATAAATTTCTATTCGTCCATTCACGAAATAGAAAAGAGGGCAAATACGAGTGCATCCCTGGGGAGAAAGTAAGTTCATTCACTTTTTGGCAGATTCGAATAATACGGGACAGCCCAATTCGATTAATGGATCGATGAAGCAAAACATCGTTATTAGAATAAGAAGCAGCCGCAGCCGGCGAAATGAGAAGGACAATGACAAAATGAAATGAAATCTATACAAACAAATGTGAAAAGTATGTTTGAAATTTTTCTTGAAAAATTTTAAAAAGTTATTTTTTTTTTGTTTTACAGACAAAGCAACTGAACTACAGAAAATTACAAATGTGTTTTTTCCAAATAGCTGCGATTCGCTCAATTGTAAATACGTATTTATTTTATTTATTTATTTTATTTTATAAACATAATTGTGCAAAATTACGCCTAAAATTAAATACTTGAATGTTCCCGTTTAGCATATGGAATAAGAAGAATAAAGACTATTTAAAATGACTATTTGATTATTATTATAAATGACTAGCACCTCTCATAATTGTTTAATTACTACGAACTGGGAGAAGTTCTCTGATAAAACATTATGTATGTGACAAAAAAAAAAAAAAAAAAAAAAAAAAAAAAATCCACCGAATTATATTAATACTGAATTTAAAAAAATATATATTAAACAGATTTCATATAAAAAATCGAAATAAATAAATCTAAAACAAATATTTAAAAATAAACTCAATAAAATAATTTACAAAACATCCAACAATTTGTGATATTAACGACAAGCCGACAGAAATGAAATGGAAATGTCAAATAAAAAACGCGATACAACCCTGAAAGCAAATAGAAATATTACTAAATTTCAAAAAATAAATAAAAAAATCTCCATGTAGTATACTGGACTTCCATAAAAAATTAGTCATAAAATAAGAAAAGTAACAAAAAGAAAACCCATTTCCAAAACGTTAATAATGAAATAACATTTTCTTTACTTAAAAGTAAACATAAAATATTGGTAGTTTTTACTCCCCTCAAAATAGACAAAAAGAAACGGCATGAAATATTTTTAAAAGCATTTTTAATATCGCAGTCACGTTTTTCTTCAACCAATAAATCAGAAAACTTGAACTGAGCGGAAAAGGTACTCCCTATTGAAGGCCTCTTACCAGAAAAGAGTATGCCACTGCCCCCTCCTACACATTCGATCCGAAAAAGGGGCAAAACGAAGAGTTTTTTTTTTTTTTTTTTAAGAGAAAGTAACACACTCTTGTAGCCATCTGGCCAAACTCCCCAGACAGCTGGAATTACGTCATTTTTAGACACGTGATGCCATACATTACATTACAGGGGGTATGTTATAAGGTTTCTTTCAATAGGCTTTGAAGTATTTGTGGTTTGGGTCAAGTTTTATTGTTTGAGTAATTGAAAGCTGATTATCTTAAGTAAGACAGTTTTATCAATAGAAGTATGGTGGGTTGGATTTCAGAATTTCAAGAACATTATCAAGTATAAAATATAAATGAGACATATGTCCCGTTTTGTTGCTTTGTTACAAATAGTATATTAAGTAAATTTATTTATAAGAATCAAAATAATCGATGTTCCTCAGTGCATTGCTATCATAAATATGACCAAACAACAATATCGATAGTATCATCCACAGTACAACTGACATTCTGCCATATCTCTGAATCTGCAATAAGTATTACGGGGGGAAAATCCTGCACTTATACACATTAAAATATGTACTTTATTTCTTTCACATTTAATTCCATCTTGCCCTCCGTTTTTATGCAAAAAAGGATACGTTAATGGATCGAATTACGGCATTCCTACGCTAAGTTTCTATATAAGACGAATCTGCTGTGATCGTGACAAAATTAGCGAAATCCGGCGCAGGCAAGTGTAAGTAATTTTTGCAAATCGTTTCCCTTTCACAATTCCGCCTTTATTTAAATAGTCCGGCATTCATCACCCACCTACAGTGAGAAATGCAGTGGGCGAATTGAGAAAGTCCTGGCGGCGGTGCCCGTTATCGATGTCCATTTCAGTCTAATTGGTGAGTGCTTTTGATACCTGAGGTGAATGAACAAGTAGCGAAAGCCTCATGTAAATGCAACTATCCTTGTGACCTTGAAGAGCCCCAGGCAATCGCAATGCAAAGAGAATCAGAATTTTAATTTTACGCTGTCTTCATACCTATATCTCATCCACACTCTCACTCTCTCTTCACATCGATCTCCCCTTCTCTGTTTTGTAAGTAAGGATGGCCGATCACTGATAATAATTATAACCAGGATTGGCAAAAAAACGGGTTTTATTTTTTAAAAACCAAAAACACTGTTTTGTTTTGTTTAAACCAGGTTTTTTTCTGTTTAAATCGTTTTTTTTTTTTTTTTTTTTTTGTCTCTTTTGTAATTACATGCATGCATACTGGTAAATGAAATTTAACAGTGACAAGAATAACTAATATACCAATAACAATAGTTTTTCTAAAAACAATTTAAACTAAATGAAAAATTATTGCTAATTATGCAGAAATTCAAATCATTAAATTTTATTAAGAGCCACCTTCTTTTATTCAGAGCATTTATATTTATATCTATACAATAGTTTGCTATGCAATACATATAATACAAGCACTTGTGCTTGTGCTGTCAGGTTCAATAGTAATGGTAATAAATTGTTCGTTTAAAATGATGATTTAAAGATTACTTTAAAAAAAAAGTTGAAACAACAATCACTGTTTTTAGATACGATGTACATATTTCACATGCAGCCTGTAATTTAAGTTTGTCTAACTAATGATTTTGAACAAATGAGTTGAGATTCTCAGTTTAAAGTAGAAATTATTTACATCAAATAATTTAACAAACTAATTATGTAAAAATAGGAAAAAACTTTTTTTGAGAGAAAAAAAAAAAAATTTTTTTTAAGGAAAAAAACCCCCAAATGGTCTTTTTCTCAAAAATAAAAACTGAACAGAATCTCTCTCTGTTCAGTTTAAAGTAGAAGTTATTTACATCAAACAATTAAAAAACCTAATTATGTAAAAAAAAAAAAAAAAAAAAACTGCTTAAAAAAAAAGGGAACAAAAAACAATTGTTTTTTTTTTTTCTAAAATAAAAAGTTTTTTTTAAGACCATGTTTTTTTTAAAACCATGGTTTAAACCGTGCCAACCCTGATTATAACTGAATGTTTCGACATAATCGATGCCTAACCATCAATGTTATCGATAGACAATCGCCTGCCTAAATTCCAAAATTTTAAAATTAACTTTTAGAAAATATTCTAAAGTTAATTTTTTTCTTATCAAAAATTCTGTTTTAAGTAACTTTTAAGTAGAACCTGAAATAAACTAAGAAATTTTCAATAGTTTTGCAAGTATTTCTATGTATTTCTATTAATTTTCAATCATATGTCTGTCTAGTTACGTATAGCTTTTATCTATTTATTTTTATTTTATTTTTTGATATTTTAGCAAGTTGGTGAGTTTCTGCTTTTACGTTCGAAAAATGTCGACTACTCAGACTTTTATACGTTGATTTTCAAACGCTAACGAAAGAACTATTAAAAATAATGAATATTTTTGTGCGTTTCTTAACATTATCTTCTTCTTTGATGTTTTCTTAACATCATTGTTCATCGATAATCGATCCTTAAACAGGCGCCCATAAACACTAGCACTAGAATTAGACTTTTTGTAAGATTAAACAATTTCGATTGCATTTTATAGTTATTTTAATCGAAGCTTAATTGAACTGCATTCTAACGATCATATTACATCAACAATTTAGCGATTATATTATACAATACGTACCCATCCTGCAATTGCATTTATCGCCATGAAATTAAGATATAATGAAAAGAGATTATCAAAATCAGATTTATAAATGTTATCTGTTCTTTCATTATTTAATTTCAACATCTTTAGAAAGAAAAGAAAAAAAAAAGATTAAAGCAATTTAGAAATGTGAAGAAAAAAAAAATTAGACACTACATAAAGGTACTAATCTTCCTATTGTCTAAAAATCGGGAATTGAGTTCGGAAACTGATCAAATTTAAGAAGAACATGGATAGAGTTTCCAAAGCAAATTTCCATTCAATGGATTCCATTCAACAGCGGATCAATTCATCTCATTCTGATATTTCCCCTTTCAGACACGAGCACATATGACTTATCATAAAGGCTGTTTTTAAATAAAAACCCACCCACTTTTAAGATCAACTACGGAATAATTTTCATCCATCCACGTATAAGAAAAGTGTCAGGTATTATTAACCCTAGAATGCTACATTTATTTTTATTAACGAGTATGCTGCACTAGGATACAAGAATATCTCTAAATAATTGTAGGATTTTAAGTTTAAAAAAAAAAAAGTAATTTCGGGTGAGAGGTAGCATATATTTTTTAATTTGTGTATAAAATCCCATAGTGCATAAGCACATAAACTAAAAAGTCATGCTGTGTTATTTAACATATTACAACACGTGTATTGCGACTATATATATATATTAACCCTATCACTATGTCCTATCAAAACATGCCCTGTTGTTGCCCAGGACAAATATGCTATCTATTTTTCAAATAATAATAATAATTAAAAAAAAGGTACCACTTATATTTGTACAGTTTAATTTTCACCGTGTGTTACAAACATTATGATATGAGATGTCACAGACTGAAACTACTCGGTGAGTGATAGATTTTTTTGACAACCTGTTGAAAGTGCTTGGTGTCCGCGTGGACCCCAGGACATAGTGATAGGGTTAAAAACTTTTTAAAACGATACACTGCGGCGCGTCACCCGTACATTCAGGGTGAGACGCCGCACTCGTGCGGGAGTTATGCCGCGCTTTTCATAAGAACAGAATGAAATTATAAATAAAAAATATTCAAACAAATAGTCATAACTGGAATATAATTAACTATGTGGAAACAAAAAGAAGCTAAATGAGTACAATGAAACGTATTAGTAGTTTCAAATCAATATTAGTCTGCCTACATTTATCTACTTATTTTTCAAAGATCGGATTTTAATTGTTATTTCAGCAACAACGTAACATCAGTGTATTAAAGAGGGAAAAGAAAAAAGTAAAATAGTGTTTACATTGTTTTATTTGTTAATAGACGTTTTTTCGACCGCAATCTACACAAAAAGAGTCTAATAAGAGTACAGTCTTCATGTAACCACATTTGACACATGATACAAAGAAGCCAATCACACTTCCTCTTAGTTTTGGAGTAGTTTTCTACATATTCTTTGCAAAAAACGTCTGCGTCACATGTGTGATCCAACTTTTTATTATTATCATCTTGACTTGCATCTTTCTTCGACTTCTTTACTTTTCCCCTTTTTCTCCTTAGGTGTAGTAAACTTCATACTGTTAGAACATTCATCTATGTCTGATGAGAACTGAATTTTATTAATCGGGGCCCCCCTTACAAAAGAAACTGCGGCATGTATCCCATTCTGTACGGTACAGACGTCGCACAACACAGTTGCCTGCCCTCGCAAAGGAAAATGGCGTAACAATACACACAGTACTCTATACTGACACTACACTTAGTTTTGACTTCGAAATCGTGCATGCATTTAGTAATTAGGGTATAAAAAGTATTTAATCATAACGTGTTTAAAAGTTTGGATAGTGAAACCATGCCCTTATCTCAAAATAAGGTTTGTACAGCTACAAGTAAACATAGAAATGGATTTACTCTATACACTGATTAAAGTAATCTCATTGCGCACATATAGTGTGCGTCTGACTGACATCTATAGATAATTACAAGACATACATCTATCCCGGAGGCGGCGACTCTCTTGGAGTTACCCTATATAATACACACACACATATATATATATATATATATATGAAGACGTTTGATTTTAATGACTTATTTAATAACATTGATATTAACGATATGTTCAAGATAGTAAATTTATTATATAAGGAATACAAGGATTCTATTAAATTAAAAAATAAAATTTCGTTAAATTACTTTAAAACATTAACTAAATTTATTCTCCATTATAATTATATTGTTTTTAATGATACTATATATATACAAAGCTGTGGACTCCCTCAAGGTGGCATTGTTTCTTCAATTCTTGCAGAATTGTATTTATATTATTATGAACGTAACTCTAATATTGCTAATTGTAAAATATACCGTTATATAGATGACATTATTGTCTTCTATTTTAATAGTAATTCAAATTATTTATTACCTATAAAATATCATAAAAATTTAACTTATAGTTTCAATGTTATGGCAAATAATGAAATTAATTTTCTTGATCTTAAAGATAACAAACTTTTGTTTGACATTTATGACAAGCGAAATGATTTTACTTTTAAGGTTAACTTATTTACTAACTATTTGTCATGTATACATAAATCAGTATTTGTAAATATTTTACTAAATTTCGCACATAGAATTAATAATCTTTGTTCAAATAACTTTAAAAATCAAAATTTAATACATATCCTTCAAATTGCACAAGTTTATGGATATCCTTACTATTTAGTTAAATCAATTTTACACATATAAATATAGATTTAATTTGGGTTAAATGTCTGTATTTTTTTTTTTTTTTTTTTTTTTTTTTTTGTTAAAATCTCCTTGATAAAAATGATAATCAACTTTTGATTGTTGATATATTTGGCTAAACTATGAATCCTATTGTGTGCGTTGCTGCATAGGATTATCCTAGTTTAATGTCATTCATATTTTAAAATTTAACGTTAATTTTCAACTTTTGACTGTTGATATATTTCGCTAAATTATAACTCATATTAAGAGCATGTGCTGCATAGGATCATCTTAGTTAAAAGTCATTCATATATTAAAATTTACATGTGGGCAAATTCTATAAATGTTGTTATGATTATATGGAGTTAATATTATTGGGGTTGTAACAAAAGTTAAAATTATCAAGGATGTTACAATGGGTTAATCAATACAATATAATATTAATATGTTAAACATATTTAATTTTAGTAAATATTAAATATTTATTAAATATAGTACACTAATAAACATATCTCTTAGTTTTATATTATTTATTTTATTTTATTATTAGATCATTTAATTTAATTAATATTTATGTTTTTTATATATTTTTTTAATGGTAGATATTATTTAAATAGCTGGATTTAAATTATAATAAGTGCATTACCATATTGAATAATCTATGTTATTTCTAAGTATAATACTAATTTATAAAATGAAAGCATCATATGGATTCTACATTAATGTTTGGGTTAAATAATATTTTAAATGGGTTAGTTAAAATATAAATTATATTATACTAGTAACTCTTATTCTCTATATATATCATTAATATTAACTAGTAAAATTAATATATTTACACTACATTACAGCTGCATATAAGTAATTATACATACAATATTAAAGTTATAGTAGAATATCTGTACACCAGATGTCAGCAGCAATGTATTTGATAGTATGATAAAATAGTCTAATATTTTTACAATAGATAGCAGTAGTATAGATTATTTAAAATATTAAAACTTGGGAATTTAGTATGGAGGTAATAATATCTATGAAATACTTTCAAATTATCAAGTAATATTATATATTTTAATTTATTAAATTAAAATTAAAATAAAATAATTAATGATTTTTATTTATATGTATATCATAATTTTTTTCTACATTTTTTAAAATGTTGTAATCTATTTAGTTAAATAAAAATAACTGTAACTGTAGGTTACAATTTATGATATGAAGGATTCTCTATTTAACTGTGAATTTAACCTCTTATTTTGGATACAACTTTGTACATGTGCTCACAATATACTAAATATCTTGGGATATTATTAATATAAGTAATATATATATTTTTTAATTTTTTTAATTCTTTTTCACACTCCTTTTCAAATTGTATGTATAATTTATAATATTCCATTGTAAAGGTCTTGTTATTCAATATTGTTTCAGCGATTGTTCGGGCAAGATATGACACTATATTTAGCAAAAGCTGGTGTCATATACAGAAAACAATCGTTCTTTGCTTATAAATGTGATTTTCTTGCCCTTGAAAAAGTAAATTACTTTATAAGCTTTTATTTGTGTATATACTCGTGTGGTTTATATTTCATTCCTTATTTTCTATTTATTTAATTTTTTTTTTCTTCTTAATTTGAATTAATAATGTTACTTTTATTAGGACTACAATTTTAATTTGTAAATTGACAGGGCTCTTTGGTATCGGGATTTCAGTGTATGTGGTCAGTTTCTTATGTTTCAATGGTTAAATTTTACTTAAAGTTTTATATATATATATATATATATATATATATATATATATATATATATATATATATATATATATATATAAGAAAGAATGGGAAAATATCCAAAGAGATACAAAGAGGAGGTACAAGTGATACCCAAATAGCATTCGAATCTCGAGTGTTAAAAGTTCGAAATAATTCATCTGAGGTTCCTCTTCCCTGCACTTATTTAAGGAAGCCGATATTTCTTCAACAATAGTTAAAATTGCATTTTTAGGGACACTAAAACTAAAAAAACATGATAAACCAGTGGACCCATGCGAGGATTTCGCACCGCAGTCTAATATATATTTTTAGCAATAGCTAGTATTTTTTAAATGCAGGTTTAAACTTCTAAAGAAAAATTAAGGACTAAAAAAATCCGCTGACAACATTAGTCAAGCCAGAATATCATCTCATTGATTCCATCAAAGTTACAGTAAAAACTTATTAAAAATAGAAAAAGGCACGCGCGAGAGAAAAAAAAATAATTAAGTAAGTAATAATAATAATAATGACAATTGCATTTCAACTGCATTAGAGGATGACGCCATCCGCTTCTGGAAAAACATGGGATAAACAAAAATAAATTGTATACACATAAAATACAATCTAATCTAGTGTAACAAAGCATGCCTCTTAGGCTGCTCGTGAAACGCCACTGCTTTGATCGATGGTGTCTTACATTTAAATTTCAGTTTTGTTTTTAATCATAATATAAAATATACCTGGAAACATTATTACACTTTATCTTTTTGTACTATTTATTTATTTATTTTTTTCATAAAATCATTGTTGACCATCCTATAATGCGGTATTTTATTTTTGTGGCAACACTAGTTTGAGGAAAACCTTTCATTTCATTTATGAAAACAATGCTGATTTAATTTTCAATTAATTGCAGTTTTTAATTTAAAAAAAAGTTTTAACAAAATGTGATTGTACTATGTCAGAAGCCGCTTCAAAAACCTTTCAAATGATACCTCATTCGTTGTTGTGCGTTTTGCAAATCTATAGAAAAAGGGGTGATGACAACAGAAATAATATATATGATTATAATCCAAACTAAAAAATTTGAATAGCTTGAATAGTTATCGAAAACGTTTCAATCATAAACACACAACTTGCTAAAAAGAAAAAAAAAAAGTATTATTTTTGTAAGAAGGATGCTATACAGAATAGAATTTTGAATTGTGGTTTCATCTGCAACTGGCCTATTAAATTTCAGTGCTACAATCAGTGGCGCAATCAACGAAGGGGAAGAGGGTACAAAACATCCGAGGAAAAAAAAAAAGAATGAAAGAGAAAAGGCGAAGCATATGAGTTTCGTAACGAAAGTTTAAAAAAATTCTTTATTTGTTTTTATATTTATATAAATAAGATTCTTCAAATCAAGCCATTTAAAATAGTTTTGTAATTTTTTTTTTTTTTTTTAATTTGATATATACTTTGATACCACTTTATTAATCCTTTAGTCTTGGGTAAAGTCATTATACCTATCGCCACTTCAACAAAATAATTGACTCCCAATTACTTCAAGTTTGGAACTCCTATTCAGACTAATTAAAAGGCGTAGAATATTTTATTATGTGAAATTTGAGGATTACTTTTTGAATATACATATATATAATAAGTTTGTATTAATTTTAATATTGATATGTGTCCCGTGATAAAAATGTAAACTTAAAAAATAAATAAACATTCATAATCGATTTAATTCAGATTCATTTTTCTGTTATTATCGGTGGTGGAATTAGTAGTAGAAGGTATTTATTTATCTTTCCAGGATTGTACGTGCATTATATAATTTTAAAAGGATCTCGGCAAGAATTTTCAAATTATGCTTATTGATTCTTATATTGGTTGAATTTAAAATAAAAAAAAAAATCTTTATCCGACATTTTTATGTTCAGCATCCTTTAAATTGGATTTTTAGCGACGTCATACAATTTTATCGATACTCCATTTGTTTAAATAAATTCACCCACTGATGACTGACGCTTCAATGCGTAACATCCAGGTATATTTTACAGATATAAATTGGTAACTGCTTATGTGCCTTACTACTTATGTAATATGTAATGTAACAGCACTTATGTAAGTAAAGTATTTATTTGAATTCACTATAATTTTCACAGATCATGCAGTATAATAAGTAAACACTAACACCAAAAAATAAAATAAAATAAAAAGTATTATTATTATTAAACAAATAGATTGGAGAAAATAAACACTGAATCTTGGGTGGCGAAAAAAGTTCACTGGTAGAAGCTTGTCAACACTGACAGTAATGACCTCTCCAAGAAACTTGTCCGACAGGGTCGAATCATGCCAGAATAAGATAATAATTTAAGTCGGTTGGGAGTATTTTAGCTTATTCACGGAGAAGGCATCTCCGTAGCTCGTAAAGACTATGTCGGATAAACATTAGTCGACGAGGTAAGTGGATTTGGGATGAATTTCTGAAAGACACGACTGTCTTTAAAATGGCATTACTATGCGTTTAATTTAATATTATAATAATGTAGATTGTTAAACAAAAACAAGTATAAATTTTTAATTCATTGTAATAAGTACATAAAACTAGCAAATGAGCCATAATTTAGGCTTAATGCGCGATTTAAAATAATAATAATAATTAAAAAATTAGCTTCTGGATCCTGTCTTTCAAATTTATAATTAAATCCAAGGTCAAACGTATATATTTTTTCTAAATCTTAAGCAATTGCATAATACAATAATATTTCACAAAGAATATGCAGCAGTTAAATAATTTTGTTGAATAAACATGAAAAAATTGAATGTCTTATAGAATTGACAAAATTTGGTCCACCCCACCTTCAAATAAACCAAGTTTATTGATCTTCTCCAGAGAAATTCTTTCAACTAGATTATTCAGTATACAGCCTTAATTCACTGACCCATATGATTCGCCTTTTATCAACTCTATTATTACGCTTGAGCACTCGCAATGGAGATGGTACTCACTCACAGCAACGGCTAAGAGAAAAAAAAAAAGAAAAAAAAAAAGGGGGAAGTGCCTGGTAGGTCGCCTTCTATATAAGCAACCTTTAAGAAAATAATTGACTAGTTATTGATTGATAAAACATTTTGTACTACTTAAATGCATGTGAGAAAAAAAAATTGGACCAAAATTTTGGCTTCCGAATTCTTGGGATAATTCACCTTTCCTTTATCATTCTGACCTTCACATTCCATGTGGCTGAGTAAATATACCTGTCGGAATTGGCCTTTTACATGCATATATGGTTCAATTTTTCGACCAGTTCCTTCCTCGCCATCTTTAATCGGACGGGTTCTGCCTTGTTTACGTTCTGGGTTAAAGACCTTCCGAGATTTCAGGAAACTTGTTTATAAGCGGAGTGATCAAGGTCTAAACGGGGATCCCACATGTGACGAGGATATAACCATATTCTGTTGTTGATTAAAATTTCATTTTTTTTTCATTTATCATTATTTAAATGCATAATTCGTACGCTTCATAGCGGTTTTAACTTATATGGGCATCAACTACTCTCTCTCCAAGAAGGGGATGGAGAGAAGTAAAAGCAGTCTGTATATTGTAGATACACTGCATGTTTTGATGAAAATGAAAGATATTCATTCATACACATAGAAGACTGATCCTTTTTTTATACGTATATGTTAATACGATAGCATATTTATCACTATCAATCTCATGTATGACTTAAAAAGAGTCCACCCACATTTATAATATGAGATTCAAAGGAAAAATATTTAGTCGCCCTTCCCCTCCCGTCCCTTCATCTCAAAGCTGTTCAAAGTGACCTAATTTAAAGAGCTGGACATTATCGATGTTTTATTATTTCTATCTGCTAGTCTGTCAGTTATTGCTTTCACTGTTTAATTTAATTAAAACGTTTACATGTGGACGAAAGTCTGTTATGTTATAAAACAACAGATTTGAGAATATTTCCAACTGAAAACGACAAATAATTAAAATAGTTATGTTTTACAATGCTACTTTCTAAAATTGTACATGCTTTTTTGTTTGTTTTTTCCCCTGGGCTATTTATACATCAGAAATTCCTCACATAAAAATTACCATTAAAAAATAAAATAAAAATAAACAAAAACAAAAGTTAAGCTCAAGCTTTTTAACTTAAACTACACGATTTAATTCATGCGGAAACGCATGAGGGAAAAAAAGTAAAAGGGGAGGAGAGAAATCATCTATCTTCTATCTACTACATATATAAAATGCAAATGGGAATGTAATTCGAGATCTGCTGAATGATTTTTGATGGGACTAGCAACATACCTAAGAATCTTTCGACCCAAATTGGGTTTTCTTTTTTTTCTGTGTATAACATGTCGTTCTTCGTTGCTTAGTTACAGAATTATGGGTAAAATTCTATAAACAGATGAACCCAATTGCGAAAGATTAGCCTTTAAAAAAGATTCTGCTGAATGGATTTAGATGGAACTTGCACTACTAGATAATTTTTCAGGGGAGGTTTTAATATATAAATACACTTCTATATTACTTAGTTATAGAATTATGGGGAAAGTTCTATAATCAGATGAACCCGATTACGTAAGATTAGCCTTTTTAAAAGATTCTGCTGAATGGAATTCGACGGACCTTTCACTGCTAGTTAGGTACTTATTGTAGAACGTTTTAGTGTATAACACGTCGCTGTACGTTGCTTAGTTATAAAGCTATCGGAGCAATTTCTATAAATAAGTCAACCCCATTATGAAAATTTAGCTTTTTAAAAAAGTTTTACTGAACGGATTTTGATAGGAATTGGCACTATTAGTTGTTAAGATATTAAGTACAAATTGTACGTAAAATGTTCATTCCGAATAGCGAAATTTGCATTCTACGTGAACGGATCAGCGGGCAAAATTTAGTAATATACTAACATAATATTTAAAAATAAAGATAACTTCTGTAGATAGTAGATAACTTTTGTAATTGAATTAATTTTTATTCAGTTTTTAATTAAGAGCTAAGAGAACAGTTTTAAGGAAAAAAATAATCGTAAATTTTTAATAATAGTTAAAATTAAATTCACGAAAAACAATAAAACAGTTATTAGTAGGGATGCACCAAATATTCGGTATGTATTCAACCATACTAACTATTCGGTTAGGCTGAATATCAAACCATTCGGTTCAACCTAATATCAAAATATTCGGCTAAACCGAATACTTAAAGAAAACGATTTTAAAAATATTTTTAAAAACCTTAGATAACTTTTATTTTTAACTGTCCATAAATAAAGATATTCATAAAAATTAAGAAATAGAATCATATTTAAATAACAGAGATTGCTTTTACATTATTTATTTGCTGTTTGAAAAGTAACAATTAAGAAAATTAGTTGTTAATGACAACATTCATAGGAACTTATGATGCATAAATGCAAGTTCTTGAATATCGTTTGCTTTTTCAGAACTGGGAGTTTCTAAACATAACAGAAGATGATACGCAAGCTTTCAGAGGTTACAGTAAGTAACAAGAACAATACTAACAGTTTTTGTATGGGAAAGGAGCATCGCAACCCACTTGTTCAAAAATACAGTGCATCTCACTCCAAGTCGAACTAGCATTTTCATTTAACTTCGACAATTATGAAGATATTGTGACGGTATATTTAAACATCAGACTTACTTTGCTTTCTCTGAAATATGACAAGAAGTATTAAAAATTGCCACCATTGCAGTGCAAACAGCACTAAGCTAGACATTCCATTATTCAGAAAGCAACTGACGGTACATATACTGTGTCACTAACTAAAATTCAGTCACTTCTAATGATTTCATCCCATTTCATACAAAGCTTAATATGATGAAAATCTCACTAAAATATCTTCATTATTGTTAAAGTTGTAAACGAAAATTCGGGTTCAGCTTGCAGTGAAACACCCTGTATTTTTGATTCAATAAATGGATTGCGATGCTAGCTTCCTGTACAAATTTTTTTTGTCTTCACCACATTATTTCCCTTGAAAGTTTGTTCTAAAATTGTATTAACAACCTGTACACTTCCAACCTCTGAAAATAATCGTTCACTTTAGACAGCCCTGGTATCATTCAAAAACTTTCTTGCTCAATTGCCAACATTTGATTTTTTTTTTTTTTTTTTTTTTTTTTTTTTTTTTTTTAATTTTCTTACTGGCAAATAAACACTATATATGACTGTAAAATATTCCTTCAAAATTTCTTTTTGATTTTAAAATATTTGTTTTAGAATATAAGAAAATTTTATTCATTTATTTAGTTCACAGAAAAAGCCATGGAGTTAAATTTGTTATTAATTAAAAAAGTAAGACTATCTTTCTTAAGTAATAATTCAAAGTATAGATTATTATTAGAAATTTTTTTTTAATTTAATTGTGAAAAAGCTTTGTTCATCAAAATTGTTTTTGTGTTAAATATTATGTAAAATTATTTTAAAATTTAATTTTTTTAAACTTTTAAACCCTGAAATACAGAAGTATTTGGACAGCCGAATATTCGGTATTTGGCTGGTCGAATATTCGGTATTCGGCCAAATCACTATTCGGTGCATCTCTAATTATTAGCATAATGGAAGTATGACAAAATAAATAAATTTATGTTTTCTCTTGCCAAGTCTTTAAAATATAAATTGCATGTCCATCTACATATTTCGGGAATAGGAAAAATATTTGTTGGCGATATATATATATATATATATATATATATATATATATACGGATATATTGTTTAAACGATATGTTAGACTCTATAATGAATTCAGAATAATCCACTTTTCACAGAACCAAATACGGAAATTTCATATCACTGATTATGTGAGAAACATCTGGACCGTACTCCAACAGAGAAAACAGAAGAATCAAGGTTTCGGCAGCTGTAGATAATAAGGGTTTTGAACTCAGCAAACAGCAGGATCCGTGACTTATACACAGCTGCAATGAAACTTGTTTCAATATTTCTTGCAATAATTCAATCTACTCTTAAATAATTAGTAAATAAAGGCAAAAAAAAAAAAAAAAAAAAAAAAAACTTATATATATATATATATATATATATATGTGTGTGTGTGTGTGTGTGTGTGTGTGATATTTAGTTTTAATATTTTCAAGTAATCCAGAAACAAACTACATGGGTAACTATTTATTATATAAACAGGAATGTTTACATTCAAGAACAAAGTAAACAATAAAAGTTTAGACTATGGTTACTAAATTGTATCTGATAACCCAAAACAGTTCAATTAACCCTTAATTGCTGCCTATGACAGAAATTGTAGCATAACTACTGTTAGTGGTCTCTCCGACCGCTTGATCGAAAGATGAATATCAAGTTCAATTAACTCATAGGATACTGTTTAAGCACTAAAGGTTTCAGTACAGCCTGCAGAGTTCCTCCCCCCCCCCCCCCAGACAGTTTTAGAAGGGTGCTGCACCCTGTCTGCCTTTAGGTTTAGAAAATAGCACCCTTCTTGCTCCTCATAAAAATAATTAGCACCCTTCTTGCACCCCCCCCCCCCCAGTAAAATAATTAGTACCCTTCTTGCCCCTCAGTAAAAAAAAGTGCCCTTTTTCCTTTTTGCCTTAAAGAATTTGCTTTCATAGTAAAATCTGACTCAATGTTATCTTGAAAAGAGTGTCCTGACTTTTAAATATCAAAAGTGACTTTAAAAACCAAAAGAATACCTTTAACAATTAAAAAAACTGCCCTCAAGCATCCAAAAAGTGCCCTTTTCTCACTAGCAGCACCCTGACCTTTTTTGAACATGGGGAAACTCTGCAGCCTGTACTGAAACCTTTAGTGCTTAAACAGTAGCAAAATGTCCTGTGTCCATCTGCAGCAAACCTAAATTTATCTGCGATCAAATAATGCCTACTATCAGAAGAAATAACAGTAACCCATCAAAGAGACAAAATTTGCATTTGCAAAAAATATATAATAAAAATAGGGAAAAGTTTATGATTTTTTTTTTTTTTTTTTTTTTAAAGCCCGGTATTTATTTTTAAGATGTTATATTAATCTGCAGCACCCGCTGCCCTGTTTCTGCTACTGGGAGTACACGATTATTATAAATACAATTCACTATTCAGAAGCTTCTAGCAGTAACTCTAGGGTTCCAAACGAAACAAAATTTCAGAAGTATCTATAATTAAACTGAAAATTACAAGTTAAACTGTGAAAACTGAAAAAAGCAGCGGTCTGCGAGACCGCTAACAGTAGTCAAGAGTTAAATTAGTAAAATTTAATACGCAGGTAGAATATGTAACCGTTGCAAAAATAATGATATAACATAATACTAGATGGAACCCGTCAAAACTTGACGCAAAAAAAATACTATAACAATATCAGTAAAATAAGCTTCTTTATTATTTATGAAGGGGTGCGTATAAAACAGTCTTTCAAATATTTTATTTTAATTTTTTTCCACCAGTCAAATACAGTACTATTTCCGATGCAAACTCCAAACAAACAATCCGTAAACAAAATGCAAATCAGTTTGACATTACCGCCATATTCCCCACGGCAAGAAAAAAATTCATGGACCTATGAAGTATATACAAATAGTATATTCCTACGTTCATATCATATTCAGCAAATAACAGAACATAGTAAATAAAGCACACATCTCCCCCCCCCCCTCTGTGATAATGCAACCGAATAAGCTCCTATGCGCATGTGCATTGCATCTGCCCAAAAGCACCGTCGAAATTCGACGTTAAAAAAGTTTTAAAATGATTAAATAAGTTTTAAAATGTCCTCTTTAATCATTGTTCGTTTCAAATCCATATCTTCTAAAACGCATCCATTGTTTTAAGCTAATCAATTTTTATGCAAAGATTAAGAAGTTTTTTACAGTAATAAATCTATCTGTAGATGAGGGAGAGTTTTAATGTTTTCAACTGTAATTTATTTGTATGGTTTCTTCGGTTCCTTGACATAATCAGGATGATTATCCCTTTTCCATCACAGTCGGGGATATTTTTCCTCTTATACAGTTGGCAAATGTAAAAAAATAAAAAAATGCAATTCCTAGCATATCCTGATATCTGATGGAACATATTCATCGACGAATTCAACATATCAATTTTATGTTCAACATAAACTAAAATTGGTCTTTTTTTTTCACCCTGACAGATTTTTGTTTAGCGCCAAAATGTTCTATCTTATGGATAAACTGATCTTATGATTTATCACATTTTTTTTCTTTTTTTTTTTTTTTTTAATTATTTTTCACTTTTTATGATGGTTAGGGAAATCTATTTTCAATTGTGGCAACTTTCCCAGGGACTATTTTACATTATTGAAGTAAACTGGTGGTCATTGATAAGATAGAATTGAAAAACTTTTCATGCTTGAAAATTATTTAAAAAGTCGTTAAATTAATCGGCAGTTTTCAAATAAATTTCAATCGAAAGCTAATTTTTTTTTCTAATTGATGATGTAAGAATTAAAATTGTAAAATGTAGTAAAAAATAGAAATTTGTAGTATTTCGAAGTGATGTAAGCGCGATGAAAGCTAAAGCGATAGCGCCTTTGTTGTCAAAACTGTTGTACATTTCTAAAAATTGCCACTGTATTTTGGCTGGCGTCCAAAAGTGGAAAAACATTTTTTGACATCGAAAGAGAAATTCACAGTGAAAGAAATAGGACTTTGCGCTAATAAAGAACTGTTAAATGAACTTATAATAAATCTACCAGAATATTTCCTATGAAATATTAGTCTTACATTGTTTATTCTAGCTAAAAATACAATCATTATTTCAAGATTTCTTTTCTGCCATAACACTATTTTTAATAACTTTAAATTTCCTGAAATCCTTTACTTTTGTGATTTTTTTTATTAAAAAAGGAAATTTTCTATCCTATAATTAAAAAAAAAAAAAAGCAGTTGGTAACATGTAATCAAGGTATGCAATCAAGATGAAGAAATCAATGACGGCTCCAATTCTAATCTTTATAATTATGAATGCAAAAATCAGTAAAATTATGTCATGTTAACACAATCATATACATGTTTCTCTTTAGTTTTATCAATGTTAAAATGCACTTCAAGCTAAGCATAACGTCATTTTCACCGGCGCAAACTTTTCACACGTACTTCATATACCTTACATTAATGCTTAAACACCATGCACACAAATATAAATATATTTTGTATTTAATTGTAATGAAAAATGGCATCAACAAAGTTATAATGCATAATGATAAAATAAACCCAATGGACAATATTCCCGTGACGTCACAATAAATATGAATTTTTATTCGCTTATAAAACACGCGGATAAGTATTTTTACCGAAATTTAACTTGCAAATTAACAAATTCGGCCTTAAAACCGCGTGCTTTTAATATTTATTATTTCTCTTTTATTCAACCACAGAGTTTAGAGAATAAACTCTGTGCTTCGCAACAGTAGGCGTTATCCGATTATGACGTCATTAGCAGAAGTAAAAGTTTAATTGAAAATTACGGTTAATTAATTAATTTTTCGAACAAACGAATGCACGATAACAAATCTGTGTCCAAATATCTTTCATTTAAAAAAAGAATGATGTAATTTGATGCAGTAGTTTGTTCTCACGGATTGTCGAAAGAAATCGCTTAGCGTTTTAAATATATAGATAGAATGTTTAAAATTATGGGGCAGACTTTAAGAGATGGTAGAGAGCACTACAACAAACACTTTTTGTATACGGAATCAAGGTCGCAATCCATTTATTCAGTAAACTGACAGGATGTCCCACTACACACGGAACTCTGAATTTTGTACATAACTTTAACAACAATGAAGATATTTTAACAAAGCTTGCAACACACTTACTTTGCTTTGTGTGAAATATAATCACGAGAATTATTGGACGTAGCCATTATCCGCGTCCAAACAGCATCGAACTAAACGATACATATTTCGGAAGTAGTTGACATTGCATTTGATGTCAATGACCGAATTACCGTGCACTTCTAGCACTCTTCGCGAAGTCACCGCATTCCACAAAAAGTTAAGCAAGTCTGTTACAAATCTCGTTTAAAAAATCTTCATTATTGTTAAAGGTATGAACAAAAAAGCGTGTACGAAATTGTTTTTTGGCTGAATAAATGGATAACAATCCTAGTTTCCTAAGTAAAAATTGTTTGTTGTAGAGTGCTCTGCTTCCTCCTTTAGAGCTACATCCTCTACTACTACTACTAGTTTGTCCAATCTTTTTTTAAAGAAAAATTGTATGTAATTGCATCGAGTGAGAGATATTAGTTGCAAATTAAGGCAAGTATGCCATCTTGAAAATAAGAAAGCTGTAAATAATCAAAATCGTTTTATCTTTCAGATATTTTATATCTGTCAGCTATCATTGTTTATATATAGACTACTAATTGCATTTACTTGATTGTGAACAAAATATTTATTTGGAATAATTAACGTGAGAAATACTTACACCACCTATAAATATAATACTTAAGTCTCTGATCGACTGCCAATATTCATTTAAAACAACAAGGGCTTCCCATTCACTTTCCAAATTGAATTAGTCGCATACATGGTCATAAAAATGTTTAAAAGCTCAGCGTACCTTAAGATTATGAATGCGAGTACTGTATTTACACGTATATAATGCGCATTTTTTTTTCTCTGAAAGTTCCGTGCTAAAAAGAAGGAAAAGCAATATACATAGTATATTTCGGTAAAGAGCAAAATTAGCACTAGTCACCGGCCGCAGGGCCACTAAATGAAAATAAGTGTTGAATTGAAAGATATGAAAATTAGAGACCTGAAAACTAAAAACATTTTAATTTAAATAAAAAAATATATAAATGATTTTTTTACTAATGATATCTTATAACCTGTTAAACACTATTGTTGTATGCTCGTTGTAGATATAGAAATACGTTTATTTAGATTATAACCTATGCAAATCTAAATTTTATTTACATTTTTAACAGACAAATTCCGTGTTAGAAAAAGTATAATACGGGATCTATAAATTTCAATCAATAAAACTTTTGGAGAATTAACTATTTGCTTAATGACAATGATAGCAGGAACTAAAATGATAGAGATTAATTACACAAATTTCCTCTTTAAAATTTTATTAATTGCTTTAGTTTGAATTAAATATTGAAGGATAATGATAATAAAGAAAGTTTCAACTACTAATGACTGTATTTATGTTGCAAGAATGTAGATAGGGAAAATTTAAAAAAACTGGAGGGGGGGGGGGGAGACATCGAACCTAAATGAGTGCGAATAATGTAGGAGGAAAGTGAGTAACAATTTTTCTCGGGACATCAACATACATTCTTCCAACCGGATCAAGCTACCTGCGATTTCTTAAGCAGCAGCTGCTGCTCATCCCTGAATGAAGGCCAAATTACCAGGTTTCGAATTCCGGGAAGTAGGCATAAATGATTATGTAACTGACGGGATAATTAATCTTTGTATTTCATGAGAATCTTTGTAGTTCAAAACACCAGTAGCCAAGGTTTTACTCTCTCCCTCAAAGAAATGTTTTCATTAGGAAAAATAACTATTTTCATGCTCTTTACTTTCTTCGATTGTTGTTACTCTTTAAAACTCTTTGAAAGCTAAGATCAAATTGAAATATTGAATTATAAAAAATTCGCAGCTTTAATTTCATGTGTCGTAACATATATTTCCTCTTCAATTCAAGTGGAGAACTAAAAAAACATTTTTTCAGCATAATTAATATTTTTATTTCCACTTTGAATAAAACTCGTGAAGAATTATTCAAGAGTAACTAAAATTAACATAGTTTTTTTTATTTATTTATGTTATGTGCTGGTACTTTTTTCCCTTTCCAAGCAAAGTTTAGTGTTAACTATTTTTAAAAATCGAAGAGAACACTATACGAACACCATATTTACATAGGTAATATACTTGTTTTGCAGTTATCCAATAACATTACCAAGCTCTTCTTACAGCAGTACTTTTTTTTTTAATTACTCAGTAAGCAAACAAACTGGGTAGAAAGGAAAAAAAAACTACAATTTCTGTAAAAAAAAAAAAAAAAGTATTAAGCTACAATTGTGGAAACGCAAGACACATTCAAATTATATCTGATTCTCATTAGGGAGATTTTATTTAATGTAAGCGGTGCAACTTCAAAGCAATATATTCTAAAACTTGGAATCCAGCAGGTTCGAACTCCAAAAGCATCGGACATAGACTAAAATGTACCTTTAAAATTGGTTCCGAACACATCTCTAATATACTCATTCTATGTAGTGTAATGCCAAATGGTGGCAACTTTTAAAATCTTATAAACTCAATATGAAGTTTCTAAATAGTTTTTATTATTTTCGTTATATAATAGTGTTAATTTCCATAATTATTTCCTAAAGTATTCCCAATTATTCTGTGCGATGAACGATGTAGCCTAATATGTCAAAAACGTATTTTGAAGTTCATTCGTCCGTACTAGTTCCAAAATTACACTCGAGGTATCTTCATGAGTCATGACATAATAGCCTTTCAACAATGAAAAGATAAATACCTATCGACTATGCCAGATGTATCTAAATTCAGGGGTCGATGCAGGTTTTCTTTCTTTGGGCCCATTTTGTGAAAAGTAAATTTTATTTTTGTGAAATTTATTTTGTTTTTGTGAAAAATTACATTTTGTAACGAAAGTTGAAATCCAGTTAATCATATTCGAACCAAGTATTTATAAACAAAAACTTTTTAAAATCCTTTTGCTGAAGTTTTCTTCTCTGGTGAACTTGTTTGTTTACAAATTACATATTTTAAAACATCAAAAAATAATAAATAAATAATAAATAGTAAGTTTTTATGGAATAGAATTTTGTGAAGGGGTCATTTTATCAAATTGATTTTTGTGAAGGGACCCATTTTATCAAATTGATTTTTGTGAAGGGACCCATTTTATTAAATAGATTTTTGTGAAGGGTCCCTAAATAGGCCCCAAATTTTTCCTGGATCGACCCATGAAATTATAAGAAATTAGTGAACGTGATGATTAGTGAACTGCTTTCTCCACGACCATTAACAAACAATGCTAAATAAAATACGCATATTAATAATATTTTTTTTTATAAGACCTTTGCATTTTCTGTTTTATGTATCAAAACAAATTCCGCAAAAAATAAGACACTGAGGGAAAACCCTCTAGTCACGATACTGATTATTATAGTTAACGGAAGAACGTAGCAGACAAGCATTTTCAGTTCCAGAATTCAGAATTTACGAATTGGAAAATGTGTATGAAGGAAGTCCCATTCAGCCGGATAGAGATATTACGATTGACGAGGGCGTTGCAAAGCATCCGCTGTCAAAGATAGGAGTGGTTGCTTTTATGTTAAAAGAATTTTTCTGCGAAATTTTGTTCACGAATGTTCTAAATATGCGGGTAAGCCGCCCAGTTATACAGGATGCCGTAAAGGCTACGGCACTGGAGGTCAAAGTGTTTGATGCACAAACCTCAAGGACACACATCAGTTGAATGTCTTCAAAATGCGGTAGCTTGTAAACTATCTCTTTGTCCCGCGAAAAATCATTTTTCACTTTCCTTAACTTGAATCCTTATTTAGATTCAACAGGAAAGATCGAGTTTACGATCTCAATTGTGTCTATCTGACAACATGTAACATAGAGACAAAATCGCAGATAATAGCATGTTTCTTTTCATAAAGTGCTAGAAAGGTCAAGAACACAAGTTTCCTCAAATTCTAATCTATTACGTAAAGAAAAAAGAAAATGCATAATAGTAGGAAAAGCAACAGCAAATAAATCGCAAATAAAATGGGATTTATTGTAGTATAAGATTTGGCCACTACAAGATTAAGTTACCTCACAAGTTGTATTGTTGATAAATAAGGATCTTAACTTCTTAAAGATTACTTATAGGTACATACAAGAAAAACAGTAGCTAGGATTGTGCAATTGAAAAATATTCGAATTTCGTAAAAATAATAAAGCACTGTATTTCGAGCTCACTCTCATCAAATAAACTGCAGTAATAATATAAGAAATTAAAAGCTAACAAATCTGTAGTTTTAATTCCAATATTATTTTTGTTGAACCTTGTCTTATATCTGTATCTACAAAGTTATAGGTACTAAATAGCTCTCGGTATCCATGCATCATGCATTTATGAAGGCTGTGAACAAAGCTTTGGTGACTGTATGTTGCTGCTTTGGGAATTTGTCTGACATCATCTGAATGTCGATTGCACTCTGCAAGTAGTTTGTGAAAATAATTGCATTTGTCAAAAGGCCAATTTCTTGAAAGTACATCTTCCAAAAATGACATTTTAGATATCCCCTCAACCCCCCCCCCCCCCCCCCACTCCCTCCTCATAATTTTGTCTTCAACACTGATAAGGGAGTACTTATCAGCTATAAGACGGACAAAATAATTCGCGAGTTTACTTATAAGAGTAAAATTTTGTGTACAATTTACGTTCTCCATTTTTTAAATACACATCTATTGCAAAAGCACAATGCTCACCATATGTTGACTGAAATGGTAAGTAAAGCACACATACATATACAAGAAGCCGTATCAGAATACACATTCATTTAACACTGGAACAATGGTATCGAAAAACCGGACCGGGACATTGTTTTTGCCGCACCGTATAAGGGAAATTTTTAGACCAATACTTGTGCTTGTTTGACACGCTATTAACCAATCATGAATATATACTTGTCAACATTGCAGAGAAAAAAGTAAGTAGGACTCCAGTAGCAGCGTTTTCTGGGTAGTATACAAGTTTTTAAAAAATATACATATAAACATAAAAGTTACAAAAGGAAGAGAGAAGTAAAACATATTTTTAAAAATTGATATATATGGATTGGTATCATCTACCTTTCAAATAAGTTTATGATTCTTAATATATTGGGATTTGGTAGGTTTTATTTTTTAAGATATTATATATATATATATATTCCCCCACTATAACAATTAATGTAAAATATTGTTATATATGCCATCTTTAATAAGAGATTCGGTCATTTTTGTTATACGAACTTGTAAGTTAGTTTTCATTTCAAAAAAATATTATATAACATATAATACTTTACACATTCTTAGAACAGGCCTCATTTTAAAAATAACGTTTTCTTTAACATTAATCACTTAAGTTTTAAATATATTTGTCAAGAGTTTTTGGAATATAATATATAAAAATATTTTTTACAGAAAACAAGAGAAATGTTTCAATGAATTTTTTTTCTTTTCATTAAAAAAAAGGGGGTGGGGGTGGGGGGAGGTCTTAAAAAACGGGAGACTTGACTGTCACGTGAATCATTGATTCTAAGCTAAAGAAAAATTATGTTAAAATAATAAAGAAACGAGGAAACAAATGTATTAGAAAATGAAACAACTATATTCTGCTTTATTAAATAACTAAGAATACTGATGATGTGAATGAGTTCGCAACATAGTTAGTTACATACCAACAGAACGCAAAAGCATGACTGTTAATTGTTGTCACATCCATAATCCATGACGATCTGGGAAACACCTCCCTAAAAGGCTAACCAAGCATAGACGTTATCGTGCCACTATTCCAAGCGTGACATCCATCTTTTAAAAAGGATATTAAAACCCATTCTTAATTTCTCATTACGAAAGTGAGAACACGCATTTCTCTAAACAATAAAAAATAATGAAGAGGAGATAAGAGATAATAATTATGAAAAATTATGAATGTTTTCAAACTCATTTTAAATATTTTAAGAAATTAAACATTCAAGAAAAGTAAATTATTTTTTGGGGCTTTAAAATTCTGACATACCTTCATTCATTTAAAAGAAAGAAATTATCCATATTATCTGAAAAATTATCCAATCTTTCGAAAGTGCTCTTCGAATTTCGATTGAACTTATCGAAATATAGCTGCTTAATTTTGGATTATGTACAGACGATGTGTGGAGTTCCTTATGTATGAATTTTTGTAGTTGTGAACTGAACGAAAAGGAATGTAATGTTATGATAATATAGCTCATGGTTCGAGTTATGCGCACTGCGGTCGCTAATATGGATATATTATTAAAATTTTGTTTCGGTACCCTCTTAGGGAATGGAATTTGGCTTTTTAATATTTTATTTAATTTTAATTGGTAATATTTTATTGATGATTAAATTTAAATTCATAAACAACCTACTGTTTGTATTATGTCTTAACTGTAACCGTAGATACTAAACATCCTGTCTGTTCATTTCGTTTCTTATCTGTAACAATACTGTAACTGTTTGATTCATCGATAAGTTCTCCTCACATTCTTTGAAAAGTACAATCCTTTTTATTGGATGTTTTTCTTTTAGTTTTCCATGTGCTCTTATATAATTTTCTTATTCAATGTTTTTTTTTTTTTAATCCTTTGCATCTTTATTTGTTACTTATATTCAATACATTATATCGCCAGTGATAGACTAACTCGGTAAATCGCCTGTCTATTATATGAAATAATTCCTTTTTTTTTTTTTTTTTTTTTTTTTTTTTTTTTTTTTGCGTCACACGGATGTTCTTGCCGACTGAAGATTCATTCACGCGTTGCTTTATTTTTCATTTTCTATCATATCATTTCTATACAGGCATCCCCCGACTTACGTATACTGCGACTTACGTAAATTCGCAGTTACGTAAAATTTTTTTGAAAATTACATTTATGAACTAACTAGCGCATTTGATACGCGTTTGCATATTTTTGATAATTATTTTATAAATAAAATATGTAGATAAAAAGTATAACTCTTATAATATAGTTTTATGTATTAGAGAGAGTTATATTTTTGTTGGGAATATACAGTATTATCATAACAACGAATCTTTATTGTTCGTCATTCATTGTTGTCATCTAATTCTTAATAAATACAATTTGTACTTATCAAGAATTATTTTATTTTGTGAGTACTATTCATTTGTCTTGGCATCGAAAATTCGTGGAGAAGAGGTAAGTCAGTCCTCTTTAATTATTTCTTATTTTTATAGTCATTTGAAGTAATCTCAAAATTATTATAAATCACTTCATCAATGTTAAATTTATAAATCCCAAATTCCACAAGATATTTTTTATTTGAAAAGTGTTTTTTCAATTTACCTTTATATTTTTTCATACTTGTATCATTTATATCCGAGTAAATACTGCTGCATGATGCTTTATTGAAAAATTAGTACTGTGTAAATAATCCATATATAATCTATATAATATTGCAGTTTCTTACGAAATTTTACTTAAGCAAATTACACATTCGACTTACGTAAAATTCGAGTTACGTAAAATTCGAGTTACGTAAAAGTCTGCGGAACGCATTAATTACGTAAGTCGAGGGATGCCTGTATTCCATTCTGTTCCAATTTATTATTAAATCTTTTTTATTTCATTTATTGTTTGGCATCACCTATCTTTAAAATATGTTTATGTACGTTGATGCAGTTTCTGTAGGATTCTAAATAAAATGAAATTTTCTTTTTTTGTTTTTTATTTAAATCAGAGTTGACCGGATTCGAAGACATTGGGGCGCCCAATCCTAAGTTCGTTTAATTAGAGGACCGTCTGGAATAAACTGACCAGCGTAGCGCCGCTAGTAGAAGAATAAAACTAACTAAATTTTCGTTTATTTCTTAACGAAATGCCATACAATACACCTTATCATAGAATTTCATGTTATCTAACTAAATTAACAATTTAAACATATACGCAACATATGTATGCGTTTTCATTTACACAAATTAAGATTAGCTCTGCCAGACAAACAAACATGAGATAGTCAGCCAGACAACTTTCTTACAGGAATAAAGAAATACCACTGGATATGAATGGTGCATTCACATATCTCTTGCTACCGATAAGGATAATTTATCACAGATTTTTATCGGGATTCCATGGGAAGTAACTAATTATAAACCAAGAATGTCAAACAAGAAAGAAGTGTCTTTAACAGAAATTTAGTAACTGCCATGATTTGATTTGCCATGAAATTTCTTCAGTTTTCATATAAACTCTGTCTCATGTCGAAATTTATCAGATAACGCGATAACAGTTTCGATCGGTGTGGAATGAAAGACGTTGCACAGAAAACTTCTTTCGGAAACTGCCAGAAAGATACGAGACAATGAACATTAGAACAGTTATTCCCAACCTTTGGTCATGTTCCACCCCAGCCTCTCTAATATCATTATGTCCCCGTCGTAACATATTTATAAAATGGACTCTTATTCACACAGAAGAGCATTAACAATGACAAATGCAGCCGCATCAGTCGTTTCATATATATATTTTAACCTATGAAAAAGGTTACATAATAAACCTTTACATAATACTAGATGGAACCCGTCAAAATTTGACGGCAAACAACTTGATAATACCATAAAAGTAAAATTTATAGTTGCTTTAACTTGACAAATTTCATAGTGGGGAGCATAATATGATTAAGTGGTCACAGACTTTTCCATCGATAAATCACATGAGGGGTGTATGCAAAATTTAGAAAAGTACACCCTTGGGGGGTCAAAGTGGGGGGATGGACATGGGAGATGCATAATATGATTAAGTGGTGACAGACCTTTCCAATGATATATAACATGAGGTTGTGTGCAAAATTTAGAAAGTACCCCTTGGGGGGGTGGGGCAAAGTGAGGAGATGGACACCGGAGATGCATAATATGATTAAGTGGTCACAGACCTTTCCAATGATATATAACATGAGGGCTGTGTGCAAAATTTAGAAAGTACGGGGGGGGGGGCAAAGTGGGGAGATGGACATCGGAGATGCATAATATGATTAAGTGGTCAAAGACCTTTCTAATGATATATAACATGAGGGTAATGTGCAAAATTTAGAAAGTACCCTTTGGTGGGGGCAAAGTGGGGAGATGGACATCGGAGATGCATAATATGATAAAGCAGTTACAGACCTTTCCAATGATATATAACATGAGGGTAATGTGCAAAATTTAGAAAGTACCCTTTTGGGGGGGGGCAAAGCGGGGAGATGTACATCGGAGATGCATAATATGATTAAGCAGTTACAGACCTTTCCAACAATATATGACATGAGGGGTGTCAACAAAATTTAGAAAAGTATCTCTTGGGGGGGGGGGGGGCAAGTGGGGAGATGGACATTGGAGATGCATAATATGATTAAGTGGTCACAGACCTTTCAATGATATATGACATGAGGAGTGTCAACAAAATTTAGAAAAGTATCCCTTAGGGGGGTGGGGGGGCAAAGTGGGGAGATGGACATTGGAGATGCATAATATGATTAAGTGGTCACAGACCTTTCCAATGATATATAACATGAGGGTTGTGTGCAAAATTTAGAAAGTACCCTTTGGGGGAGGGAGGGTGGCAAAGTGGGGAGATGGACATCGGAGATGCATAATATGATTAAGTGGTCACAGACCTTTCCAATGATATATAACATGAGGGTAATGGGCAAAATTTAGAAAGTACCTTTTGGGGGGGGGGGGCAAAGTGGGGAGATGGACATCGGAGATGCATAATATGATTAAGCAGTTACAGACCTTTCCAACAATATATGACATGAGGGGTGTCAACAAAATTTAGAAAAGTATCCCTTGGGGGGGGGGGGGGAAAGTGGGGAGATGGGCATCGGAGATGCATAATATGATTAAGTGGTCACAGACCTTTCCAATGATATATAACATGAGGGTAATGTGCAAAATTTAGAAAGTACCCTTTGGGGGGGGGGGGGCAAAGTGAGGAGATGGACACCGGAGATGCATAATATGATTAAGCAGTTACAGACCTTTCCAACAATATATGGCATGAGGGGTGTTAACAAAATTTAGAAAAGTATCCCTTGGGGGGGGGGGGGGAAAGTTGGGGAGATGGGCATCGGAGATGCATAATATGATTAAGTGGTCACAGACCTTTCCAATGATATATAACATGAGGGTAATGTGCAAAATTTAGAAAGTACCCTTTGGGGGGGGGGGGGGGGGGCAAAGTGAGGAGATGGACACCGGAGATGCATAATATGATTAAGCAGTCACAGACCTTTCCAACAATGTATGACATGAGGGTGTCAACAAAATTTTGAAAAGTGCCCCCCTTAGGGGGGGGGGATGGACCCCGGAGATGCATAACATGAATAAGTGGTCAAAGACTTTTCCACCGATATATCACATGAGGGGTATGTGCAAAATTTAGAAAAGTGTCCCACTTGGGGGGGGGGGGGGGGGGGGGGATGGACACCGGAGATGCATAACATGAAAAAGAAGTCACAGCCATTTCAACTTGCAACCTTTTTCTCGAAGGCATTTGACAATATTAAATTTTTTTTTACCCAAGACAATTTAACGATATTCTTATTTTTTTTTGCGTAATTCGTCAAACGTTCATGGAAAAAATCAGGAAATTCGCTAATCAATAGTTGATAAATTATAAAATTCAACAATCGATAGCAGTAAAATTGGTCAATCGATAACGGAAAAATCACGAAATTCATCAAATGGTCTCCCGTAAAAAAAATTGTCCTGCACACTGATGTGATGATAAAAAGGGTTTTGAAGTATAGGACAAAATTAGCACTTGCCAAACAGCGAGTAATACTGAAAATTTGGCAATGGACTTTATTGCCACCACTGGTCAAACATAATAGTCACACTCACCAATTGCGATGATTGAATGGAAAAAGATTTTTTTTCTCTGCTGTCGCGCGACAAATTTTGAAACCATTTGGTAAATTTCATCCCCGAAATTGGCAGATTGTGAATTTTTTTCTCGAAGAAATTCGACGATATTCGAAAAATTTTTCTCCCGAAACCAGTTGATGAATTTTGCGATTTTTCCACTGTGTAGATTAATGAATTTTGCACTTCTTCCGCTATCGATTGACGAATTTCGAATTTTATCGACTATCGGTTAACGAATTTCACGATTTTTTCCATGAACGAACAAATTGCGCACTTTCTGCTAATTGACACATTTCGCCCTTTACAATTTAGTCAATGAGTTGAACGTTGTTTCTTTCGAGAAATGTCAGGAATGAAACAATGATTCTTTAGGTTGAATTTACTTCGTTCAATGCCCCATGGAAGAATGTGTGCGATGCAGCAACGGGCGTCACAGACTTTTTAAGGGCACCTGCAGACTAAAAACATCTAACCAATCTTCGCGGGGGGAAAATAACAGATTTTGTCAAATGATTGAGGAAAAAACACTACTTTATCAAAGGATAATGGGAAAACATGATTTTTGTTAAAAGACCACAGAAAAAACGTAATTATGCAAAAGGATCGCGAAAGATAAGCAAATTTTGTCAAAGAATCGCAAAAAAGGAAATTTCACCAAAAGATCACGCTTTTTTACTAAATTTCGTCTAAAAATTGCGGAATAAAATGTATTTTATCAAAGAATTGCTGGAAAATGCGAATTTCGTTAAGGATCGTGAGAAAAATGCGAAATTCTTCAAAGGATCGCTGAAAAAACACTAATTTCGTCAAAGAATTGCTGAAAAAACATGAATCTCGCCCAATAACAGAAAAATCATGGTTCATAATCATTATATCTAGTAGTATATGTAAATACAGTTTGTGATATAAGACAAAATTAACATTCACCAATCGGCAAGTAATACTGGAAATTGGTGATTGATGTTATTGCCACCACTGGCTAAACTTAGTCACACTCGCCAATTGCGATGATTGAATGTAAAATGAAATTTTTTTTCCCGCTGTCACTCAAAGAATTTTGAAACCATTTGGTGAAGTTTTTTCCGAAACCATTTTGTGAATTTCCCGATTTTTTCTTCAAAATCATTTGACAAAGAGACTTTTTTCTCGATGGCATTTGACAATATTCAAAATTTTTTTACCCAAGACAATTTGACGATATTCTTAATTGTTTTTGTGCAATTCGACAAATGTTCATGGAAAAAATCATGAAATTCGTTAATCAATAGTCGATAAATTGTGAAATTCAGCAATCGTTAGCGGTAAAATCGTAAAATTTGTCAATCGATAACGGAAAAATAATGAAATTCATCAAACGGTTTCCGGTAAAAAAATTGTCTTGCACGCTGATGTGATGATCAAAAGGGTTTTGAAGGCATTTATTTTATTTGTTGTATTGTGTATAAATACCTAGGTGGAAACAGTTTGCTTATTTTGTCAAATGTTTCAACAATATTCGACCCAATACGCATGCATAAAAAAAATCTTCCGGTAGGACCGGCCAATGAGGTGAAGGTCTATTACGGTCTCTAGAAACGTGTTTGGGATCATCTCCTGTTGTTTTTTTCTTGCTCTTTGTGTTAAACCTAGGAAGGTATTTATATAGAACTCACTGTGGAGTGTTTAGAAGGTATTTATTTATTTCATTTATTATAATTTGTATGAATACTTAGGTGTCCATTTCGGATTTACTGTTTAAAAATGAATTTAGGCTCTTTTAACGTTCGCGAAATCAATCCCGATGGAAATTGTCTTTTTAGATCTCTATCATTTTGTTTATATAGTACAGAAAATGATTATTTAAATGTATGTAAAAATATCGTAGAACACGTAATACAAAATTGGACCACTTATAGTCCGTTTATTATCGGGGATGAATCTTATGGTGTTCCGATTGCTAATGAAGACAATTATGTAAATATATGGTTCTTCACACTTCAATAGAAGCATTGTTTAAATTAATATAATTCTACAAATATGATGCAGTTTTAAAATATCGAGTAATGATTAATACTGTCAAAGAATATACTCATATACGTAATTAAGTTTTGGTACTTCTCTATTATCTCATCGACCACTTTTCATAAAAAAAAAACTATCGCCAAATAAATGGGAGAACGTTGTCATTGGAATATCAAAATAAATAAATAAAATATAAGAATTTAAGGATACAATTGTTATTTTAATTAATGAAATAACTAATAAATCAAATAAACATAATGAAAAATACACGCAAATGTTGAATTAAAAACAACTTGATGACATAAAAAACATGTATAATGTTTTCGACATCAAGTAAATGGGACTGCAATTTTGGCATTTAATCATACAGTTTGGCTATAGTATTTTGTTATGAAAAGTGGTCGATGGGATAATAGAGAAGTACTCAAGTTTTTTATACCAAGTTTGAAAATTTATCTTTTTTTGACATTTAAAAAAAATAACATAAAAAAACATTACAAATTTGCCCATTTAAAACATTCAAGATTTGTATATATACAAACAATACAATGTAAATATTAATATTGTTACATGATACATTATATACATTGTTTGCATATATACTTCTTTGTATACATATATTGTTTGTATACATACAAACAAATATAATGTAAACATTATTCAAATATTAAGAGTTTGCAAATCAAAACATTCTAAAGATTTGTATACATACAAACAATATAATGCATACATACTCTTTACAAATAAAATAGCCCACTTATATAATGACAAAACTTTTAAATCGAATAGAGATAATATATTTCTGTTTTGTTATGAAAAGTGGTCAATGGGATAATAGAGAAAAGTACCTAAGTTATTTATACCAAGTTTGAAAATTTATCTTTTTTTGACATTTAAAAAAAATAACAGAAAAAACATTACAAATTTGCCCATTTAAAACATTCAAGATTTGTATACATACAAACAATACAATGTAAATATTAATATTGTTACATGATACATTATACATTGTTTGTATATATACTTCTTTGTATACATATATTGTTTGTATACATACAAACAAATATAATGTAAACATTATTCAAATATTAAGAGTTTGCAAATCAAAACATTATAAAGATTTGTATACATACAAACAATATAATGCATACATACTCTTTACAAATAAAATAGCCCACTTATGTAATGACAAAACTTTTAAATCGAATAGAGATAATATATTTCTGTTTATTTTATAACTTATATTCAGATGCTCAGATTCTGCTTTTTTCGAACACATAATAATAAAAATATTACTACCGTGCGTACTGTCTTTTGACATTATATTTACATAATCGAATTCATTATCAATCGGAACACCATAAGATTCATTCCCGATAATAAACAGACCATAAGTGGTCCAATTTTGTATTACGTGTTCTACACGTTTGAATAATTATTTTCTGTACTATATAAACAAAATGATAGAGATCTAAAAAAAAAATTTCCATCGGGATTTCGCCAACTTATGAGCCTAAATTCATTTTTAAACAGTAAATCCGAAATGGACATCTAAGTATTCATACAAATTACAATAAATAAAATAAATAAATAAAATAAATACCTTCTAAACACTCCACAGTGAGTTCTAGATAAATATCTTCCTAGGTTTAACGCAACGTGACAACAGAAAAAAACAACAGATGATACGATCCCAAACACGTTTGTAGAGACAGTCATAGACCCTCACCTCATTGGCCGGTGATTTTTTGACGCATGCGTATTCGATCGAATTTCGATGGAATAGATTTGGCAGAATTACCAAACAGCTTTAAATATATGGATACATAATATAAATGTAGCACTTGTACAGTTAATTACGGGATTTCTGAGGTTTTATGGAATAGGCTATATACTTTAATCTATACTAATATTATAAAGAGGTAACATCTGGAATTACCGAGCCGATTTAAAAAATAATGGTGGCAAAATGCTTGTGAGTGACTATCTCTGCTCCTACATAGGCTATATTTTATGTCCGTAGAATCCCCAGTGGGGGGGGGGGGGGAGTAAAAAGGCGCAAAAAAAAAAAAGTTCTAAAATTGCGATTTTTGTGATATTGTTGTTGGGCTTGGGGTTAGAAACTTGAAATTTGGTGTGTTGATTACTTTTAAGATGTAAATACTAGCTATGAACGATTTAAAAAAAGTTCGAAATATAAAACGGGTGAAACGAGCTGGAATGTTCTACATTACGATTTATTTGGAACCGTTAGGGTTAGAAACTTGAAATTTTATATGTACCTTTAAGAGGTAAATGCTTCCACAGAACACTTTCTAAAAATTTCGAAATGTAAAAAGGTGCTGGAACAAAAAAGTTTCTAAAATTGCGGATTTCTGTGACAATGTTGTCGTTGTGACTAAAATTCTTGAAATTTTGCATGGTAGTTACTTTTAAGATGTAAATGTTCTCAAAAATCAGTTTTCTAAAAAAAAAAAAAAAATAAATAAATAAATAAACAATCAAAATTTAAATAGGTGAAATGAGCGGAAAATGTTTTAAAGACATTCTACATTACGATTAATTTGAAATTGTTAAGACTGGAAACTTGAAACTTGACATGACTGTTACTTTTAAGACGTGAACAACTCGGAACAGAACAATTTCTAAAAATTCGAAATGAATTTAAAATGGTGAAATATATAATAAAACTAATTTATTTTCTCCAAATACAATCGAAAGACTCGTGCAATTTAAATGCAACACAATGGGTTGCTATGCAGCTAGTAAATAATAAAACTGGATAAATTTTGAATATTTTTTTAACAATGTTCATACTCTACTAAATGGTATTACAATAGCTTTATATAATACATACCACCGAAAACCTTCAAATATGACCAATCAGTAAATTGCAACAATTTGTGCGACTCTTTAATGTTACAGTAGAGAAAAATTCAAATAGTCATTCTGTACCTTAAAAATGTCAATGTACTCTTTTTAATACATTGAATAATAATCACCATTATTATTATTATGTATCCCAACCAATTCAGGCTTCACAATAATAGGGCATAAACAGAAATAAGTGTCAATGTCCTTTAATTTATTCCGTAAAGGAAACAATTTTTTAAAGGATAATTCAAAGAAGTTAAAATAAATAAATAAATAAACATTAAATCAGCCTTTTCGCACAATGTCAAAATGAGTCACTGACCCATCTACCCAGGCACAAATTTAATCATGATGAAAGTAAAATATATATATTTAATATAATTTCTCCATTTTCAATTATTCCTCTTATGAATGCGTTATTTTTAAGAGGATGAAAAACATATTTTGCACTTAAACAGACTTAAAACGGATTATTAAAAATAAATAATGTTGATATAAAAAAAAAAATAATAATAATCTTACATTTATTACAAAATATAAGACAAACAACATATGGGGTTTACAAGCAATAAAAAAATATTAATTAAATAGTTTTTTGGGATCATTATCTTTCGTAAAATGAACACAAAGCAGAAATTAAAAATTAAACATTCATCATGTGCTCGTTTAGATCCAAAGTTGAATTTTTTTTGAGAAAATCTTCTCTCACGCAGAACAGAAAAAAAAAAATTTATCGAAGGAGGATTTTTCGACTGAATATTTGAAAAGAAAATAGTTCTGCCATGTATTGTTGTATTTCAGAAGCATTATTAAACTTCATATGAAGTTTGAATATGATAGAGGAGTAAAAATAGAGTATTCGCAGTTATCTTGAGTGTTCTTTTACTTTATTTTTATTTTTTTTAATATATAATTTCTCCATTTTTAATTATCCCTCTTATGAATGCGTTATTTTTAAGAGGATGAAAAACATATTTTGCACTTAAAAAGATTTAAAACGGATTATCAAAATAAATGTTGATTAAAACAATAATAATAATAATAATACATCATGCATGAGAGAGTTAAATTTTAATGATCAGAATAAATATTTTTATTTACAAGTTTTTAATCATTAAAATTTTGAATTTTGATAACAAATGGGTTGTCTCGAAATATAAATCAGTTTATTTTAAAATTAGAAAAAATTTAAGAGATGAATCTTAAGAGACTGTAAAACACTCTTGATCGCGGCAGAAAATGGAACTTTGCCATTTTCCGCATGTACTGACATTTAAATTTATCAGACCTGATTACTGAAAAGTACGATTAAAATAAATTACGAAAAGTTTTTCCAGATAAAAATTTGACTACTTTGCGTACAAAGGTAACGATATCCAAGAAACAGTAGCACATTTGCATATCAAAAGATATAAAAATACCCCACGAAGACATTCAAAAAGAAAGAGAGGTGGAGGAGAGGGATATAGATTTTAAAAAGGGGGACGGAGAAGAAAAGAAGTGGAATTGGAATCCTGAAAAAGATTCTGCCGGGTAACACGAGAAAATTATTAGGCTTATTTAAAACGGAAACAGGTGATCATCGTAAGTACAATGCTTAGAATAAATTTCTTTTCCTGAATCAACGTTTTTTTTTTTTTTTTTTTTTAATTGAAAAATAATTATTTCGTGATCCACTGAATAGATCAAAATATGAATAGTCGAAATTAATTATTAAAATTCCTTTTCCTAAAAACCAAAATATGTAAGTGTTTTTAGGTGCTGCAAAATAATTATTTCGTGATCTTCTGATTAGGAATAATCTAAGTAAATCAATTCTGTAAATACGATTTCCTGAATCAAAGTATAAGAATTGCTTTATATATAGTAAAACCTTCTAAGACGGAATCGGAAAGGAATGCTGTTTCAAACAGGTTTCTGTCTTGGCAAGCATACCGTCTGTATTATTTAAAATAGGATTCCATTATAAACAGATGGTTCTATAGCGACAGGCTTTACTGTATTGAAAAATGGTTACTTTATGATATTTTGATTAAATCCCAATCTGAATAATCGAAAATAACAATAATTTTCCTTTTTTTCATGTATGTAGAAAAAAAAGAAAATAGATTTGTAAAGTATCAAAAAGAAAAAATATAAATACTTTATACGAAATTTAAAAACTAAAATAAATGCTCTACTAACCAAAATTTCATCAAAATTTAAAATTTAAATCAATAATCAATTATGTCAAAATCAACCTTTGTTCGAAAAGAATTAATTGTATTGCAGTTAATGTTGACAGTAAAAGATTTTAATTCGAAACGATATTAGAGAGACGTATTTATAATTCTTTTTGAAATATTCGCGTTAAAAATATCTATAATAATAGTGCTTGTTTTTATGTTTTCTCTCCATTATTTATGACATTATGGTTATATATATATGTGTGTTATTGCAGAGTGATAGCTACCAAGTTGGCCACCAGTAAAAAAGTGTCTACATATATTCAGTTCTTTGACAAGTCCATTTAACATACTGTTCAAAGATTTATACCTGCATATTTTAGCCTTCTGTGTTGGTCAGTCAGGTCTCCATTATCCCTCTCCAATATTAAACGTACGGACATAAAATGCATTCGTATTTTGAAAATACACACTCTAGAAACGACATTTTCAAAACTGAGCAAAAAAATACTCAAATCTGAGTATGTCGAATAGTCAAAATTGGCTCCGAATCAAAATTACTCAAGTTTGAAACATGTATTACTCATTTCTGAAAGCATGCACACATTCAAGAATAAAACATCATGTGTTCATATTTGAGTATGTCCATGTTTCAAACAACAGCTAGAAAAAAAGCGCTAGTGCTGCCATCTCTGGTTCTATTTACGATTATGGGAGGATAAGCTAAATTTACGCTTTTACCCAGAGCCAGCATCGAACCCGAGTCCTACTAGTTACAAGTCCATTGCCTTATCCACTTCGCCATCCAGATAACGTGAGAGGGATATTTTAAATGAAAGTCATCGACTGATTCGTACGCATGTTGATATTTTTATAGGATTCATTAATTTGTTGCTGAGAAAATTAGAAATTTTTAACGGGATTTCGGATAGATTTGGTCAATTTGAGATGGTGGTTAAGATTGTACAACTTTATTATTTATGTGGGGAAGGGGAGATGTGAATTATACAATTTTCAATTCGACTGTTATCAGTATATTTCTTAAATGAAAAAGCGCTCCCTGGATATAGAAATTTAACTGACTAAATTTTCGTTTTGACCAAGTTTAACCCATTAATGCCACAATTATTTTTCTCTTGAAAAATGGAAATATTGCATTTCATTCAAATGAGTAAGAACTGACTTCTATGTGCTCCTTTTAGGTAGATTTCGTAAGAAATACTACCTATTACATTCTCACATAAGTTGGAAATTTTGAAAAAGTTTTGCAGATCTACGCGGATCATGACTCCCAGAACCCAAAACCACCCCCAGTTCAAAAGTTTATATATATATCTATCTATGTCACTTTTTTCTGACCACGATAACTGGAAAAATTCTGCATAAATCTCTTCCAAACTGATACATAAAATCAAGGGTCATAAAATCTCGGTCAAGTTCGTTAATGGGCAAAATCGAACCAAGGGGGGGGGGGAATGGGGGGCTTTTTGTAAAAACAGAAAAATCCTCATAATTTCTTTATTATTATACGTATCGAATCCGTTTAAAGTTATTATTACTTCTAGGAAAAGGGCCGAAAATGTATGTATGACAGATTTTTGATATAATTAAAAATGGCCCCAAGGGGGGAAAAAGGGGGGGGGGGGTTTAGAAGAAAAAAAATCATAGCTTCGTCAATTCAGAAGATATCAAATCCGCGTAAATTTATTATTAATCCTCTTAGTATTATCTAAAACTTTTATATTGGCAAGTTTTTTATAGGACCAACCGTTATAGCAAAAAAAAAATTAAAAACAAAACAAATCCCTGCCGGCTCCGCCTGCAAACAAGTTATTTTTCGAAGTAGGCGGTTCCAACTCCCGCATCTTTTCGAAGCTGATACATAAAATCAAGGGTCATAAAATCTCGGTCAAGTTCGTTAATGGGCAAAATCGAACCAAGGGGGGGGGGGAAATGGGGGGGCTTTTTGTGAAAACAGAAAAATCCTCATAATTTCTTTATTATTATACGTATCGAATCCGTTTAAAGTTATTATTACTTCTAGGAAAAGGGCCGAAAATGTATGTATGACAGATTTTTGATATAATTAAAAATGGCCCCAAGGGGGGGGAAAGGGGGTTTTTAGGAGAAAAAAATCATAGCTTCGTCAATTCACAAGATATCAAATCCGCGTAAATTTATTATTAATCCTCTTAGTATTATCTAAAACTTTTATATTGACAAGTTTTTTATAGGACCAACCGTTATAGCAAAAAAAATTAAAAACAAAACAAATCCCTGCCGGCTCCGCCTGCAAACAAGTTATTTTTCGAAGTAGGCGGTTCCAACTCCGGCATCTTTTCGAAACTGATACATAAAATCAAGGGACATAAAATCTCGGTCAAGTTCGTTAATGGGCAAAATCAAACCAAGGGGAGGGGGGGGGGGGGCTTTTTGTGAAAACAGAAAAAAAAACCCCATAATTTCTTAATTATGATACGTATCGAATCCGTTTGAAGTTATTATTACTTCTAGGAACAGGGCCAAAAACTTATGTATGACAGATTTTTGATATAATTAAAAATTGCCTTAAGGGGGGAGGAAAGGGGGGTTTTCGAAGAAAAAAATTCATAACTTCGTCAATTCCCAATATTTCAAATCCGCTTAAATATATTATAAATCCTCTTAATATTATCTAAAACTTTTATATTGACATGTTTTTTATAGGACCAACTCTTATAGAAAAAAAAAAAAAAAAAAAAAATCCTTGCTGGCTCCGCCTGCAAACAAGTTTCGTTTCGAAGTAGGCGGTTCCAACTGCAGCATCATCGCAAAAAGGTAATTTTTTCCGCAATTCCCGACAAACAGGCACCCCACGTTCTGTGTCTTCCAAATCTACCTGTGCCTGTAGGCCGAGCCGTCAGGGATTTTTTTGAGTATTGCCATGTTTCAAAAATGAGTATGAACTGACCTCTATGTGAACAGTTTTGAGTATGTCAATGTTTCAATATTCTGAGTATTTCTGGTATTTCAGAATTGAAAGCATTGGGTCGTCATATTTGAAACAAAAAGTTTCAAAACAAAAGGAAAACATCGATTTACTCAGATTTGAAAGTAATTTTTTCTCAGTGTATCATCAGGAAATTCACATGTTAACTTCTTTTTTCTATGTACTCTCCTTACAGGATGTCTCTTTCTTTTTTAGTTGACAAAATGTTTATAAAATATATACTTAATTTAATATTTTGTGTCTTAACGAAGCTGACGAGCTGTGAATAAGATTTTATCACTTCAAATAAAATTAAGTATATATACATGTTATATTTTGTTACATTTCAGATCCATCCAGCGGTCGATGAAAAAAAAATATGCCAAGCATCCCATTATTTAATGCAGTCGTGTCATCTAGTAACATTATTGTAGCCGAGGAAGGTGTAAATAGGAGAAACAAGAACACCGTTGAACTGTACTCCATTTATTGAAACTTCATCATTTTAATTTCTGGGGAGTGATCTCTCTCCATAACGATGATCTTAGCGAATCTCAATGTTAAACAACATTAGAACATCTACAAGATATTTTTATTATATGATTTCTAACTGCAACGTCAGTGTGATGTGAAATCACATATAGTTTTAAATTAGCTATTTTTTTTACTTTAATAAATTTCCCTTTCTATAATTCATTTATTAAAGTTTTGATAAATTTTATTTAAGCTCTTTGCGCTCTTATTCAGAACAAATAGGAGAATTTGATCAGCTTTTCTGCTCCCACGCAAATTCTCATGTTTAGTCTTGACGTGCGATCGAACGCTTAAATCAGATAAAAACAAAAACTAAAAGAAATATTTCGGCCTCCAAATTAACTCTATTCATTTTCACATTCGTTATATTTTTTCATTATGCAGTTGTTTCTTTATGATTCATAAAAGGTTATTCAGCACTCCTTATTTTGTCTATCTAGGAACTTCTCATGGGATGCGAAAATTCTTCTGTAACGTAATTGTTGGCGGTGTTTAATTTTGTTAAATTACTTGTTTGGCTATAAGTTCAAACAGTTATCCATATGTTCCTTATTAACGGATACTTTTGATTCATGCACTCTCGCCAAATTTATGATGCCACAAAATGTAAACGAAGAAATTTACAGCGTATGTGTATCAGCATTCCTTCTCTGATTGCCGGCCTGAAAACATGTAGATTGTAAGTCTATTGTACGAACATTAAGGCACCACCCACTCGCCTATTTTATGCTGCTGTGCTTGTGCTTTTTATTAAAAGTTCTTCAAAATCTTCATGGATGTATTCGACTCAATCTTTCTTCCAGAAAGGGATTATTTTATTTTTTCTAAAAGAACCTGCATTAAATATTTCCCACTATATATTTTCAAGATCACTTTTCACGGCTAACTCAAGTCTACAACATCTTTACATAACTTGGTTTCCGTGACCAAGCCCTATCTGGATATCTTCTACTTTCTATTGGGTGGTGCCTGAATATTTTAAATATTTGGACAATTATAATAGACTTTTTCGTGACTTTTCGACTTGGCGGTTATTATGTTCTCTTTGGATAACAAAACGTTATGGATTTTTAGACGCTTCTACCCCCTTCATCGTTTCTATGCCGTAAAAATATGGAGGTATATGGTGTCAAAAATATGGAGATATACGGTGGAGATATACGTGAACGAAGTTTTCTCCTACAGTCGGCGACGTCAGAAAACTTTTCAAAATCGAGGGCTCCAATGTGTTGTTTCTTCGCTCGTTTCATCGGAAGATCGGAATTATATTTTATGCCGTAAATGAGTATGAGTGCTGGATTGACCACGTAAATCTGCGGAACTCCATAACTGTGCGCCTCTGCGATAAATTGGCCCGATGAGTCATTCAAAGAATGTTCGCTGTTTCTCAAAAAATGGAAAATGTGCCGATTTTGTCCGTATTTCTTTACTTCCGTGGTTTCGTCACTTCTGTGATCCGAATTGTTATGTTCGCGTTTTTTTGTGCATCGCAAGTGTTCGAAGGAAAGAAAAAAAAATGCTCGAGTAAATCGACAATCGTAATAATATAGCCAAGCAATGGATTTATCAGCTAATTAAAAAATTTATTAGCAAATTGTCACAAAAACTTTTGATTCGTGTGCAGCAAGTGAACTCGGTAAAGAAAAAAAAAAGAGTGAACGATCATTTCTTTTAAATATCACAGTAAAGTATTTTTTTTTATCACGTTAAGTATGACAGAAAATTAAATTACATTCTGGATAAAACAATCACGGAGTAAGTATCCTTCTTATGATTTAGTTTGACTAAATTGATGTGACTGCCAGTACTTTGAAAACTTTAGCATTTGGCGTGAATATTATATAATTCAGAGACAACTTTATGAACTATCAGAAGTACTATATAGTAAAGGATAGTGCATTTTTTTTTTTAATTGGACATGACTTGCAGTGACTACTTTTAAATTACTGTATTAAAAAACATTTTGTCGTTTTCAAAAAAAAAGATAATTACAATTATTCCTTAATATTTATAAAATAATAATTAAAAAAAAAATCCATTTACAATATATTTAGTTTTAATTCCATAAATTTATTCGCAGAATTTAATAGTGAATGTCAATACTAAAAAACGCTCTGTTTTATTATTTTCTTATTATACATAATTTTGCTTGTTTAATTTTTTATTATGAGATATGACTGATAGATATAATTCGTCTAATTAGTTTCAATATACAGTAAGTATGTTACAAAAGTAACAATTTGAATTGATATTCATCAATAAATGAAAAAAGATGATCAGGTAAGTTTTATTCATCTATCTATGAAGATATGTGTTTCTTTCTGATTTATGCTTTTTTTATGCTGTTTAGATGTTTTGAGGTTGATATATTCTATTATAAAGAAATTTTGCATACTTTTTTTCTTTTTAAAAAAAGGGAGAAGAACGCTACTTTAAATGCGGTTCATTTTTTTTTTTTTGTTTCATTTTAATATTTGCGTTGAACATTTTATGTAATGTTTGAATTATGTTTTTTTTTTTTTTTTTGTGTGTGTGCTATTTTATTCTAGTTAAATTACTTACCATGCATACCTTTAAAAATTAATTGAAATGTTAATTCCTATTTTATATTTCAATAATAATACATAAATTTTTGGAGTATCACGCTATAAAATTCGATACTCTACAAAATCTATATTTTACTGTTGGTATGCATAAGTTTGTTTACTTTAAACATTTTGTATATATTGGAGATCAACAAAGATAATCTCCACTAAGATAAAAATTTTATCAGGCCTTATTGAGTGTAAACTGGTTATTTTATTCATTTAGTTAGTTATGTATATATTTTTCTGTATCATGTTTGGCGTATTTCGATGATAATGTGGCAATATTAAATTTTTAAATTTTACATTCCTTTAAATTTTGGAGAAGCTTTGCTATACATATAAATCAATTATTTTAATATTGAATGATGTGTAGTATCATTAAAAAAACTTAACATTTTACAGCAATTAGTAATTTGAAGTAAATTCCTTTTATCCTGTATATTTGAGCCACTATAAATAATAGTCATATTAATAGTCTTCCTCTACTGTAAGTTTTCTATCTCAGATATTTTGATTGTTTTTTCCAATGACAGCCAGATAAGCTTAAAAGAAATAGATGAAAGTGAAGACCAAGTTGTACATTTTCACATTTTTGAAAAATTTCAAGTTATCGATTTTGATAAAAGAGTTACATTTAACTTTGTGAGATATGAAGTATTCTAGTACCCTATAAGATTCCCATTCTTTCTTACAATAATACAAACAAAACAAAATGACATAATTCTCCTATAAGCAATTTAGTTACTAGTGCAAGGTCCATTTTAAATTATTCACGCTTTCGATTAATACATTTCCATATACACTATGGATTCATCACCTTTTTGTTTTCATGTAAAAAAAAATGGAGGAAGATATTTATTTAGTTTATGTTTTGATAAAAGATTGCACCAATACAGGACCAATTGACTCAATTCATCAGTCATTACCTTTCATTTTTCTTTATATTACAAATACTGTTTTTTTTTCTCTATCATTCACACAGCTCAATGTTCATGTGCCATCGATATATTTATTGCATTCTTTAATAGTTCAGATAAACTGTTTTTTTTTTCTTTTTTAAATTTAAGATAGGTATAACTAATTTAGCTTTATTATTCTTAGAGTGTTATGAACCCCTTTCATTTCATTGTTCCACGGCCGAGGACGATTTTGTGACAGTGTTACCGTCTCTGTTTGGTTATTTCTTTGTGGTGCTGGTCGCCAAATTTGTACCAAGTTCAGATGGTATTTGTTTATATCACTCTTTTCAGTAAATTTTGTAATTTTAGTATAGATGGTACATCTTTATTATTTCAAAATTTCAATTACATTTATTTGCATTTTTTTACATTAAATAAACAAAATTTTTTTTTTGCACTCTCAGAATTTATCAAATGTTGGTAAAGTAGTTTTACAGTGCTTACACATAAGTAAAGTAGATAGCAATCCTGGATTAATTTTACACAGATTTAACCATATCCTACAACCATTTTGGTAATATGAAACCCCACTTTTTTTTATTTCTCACCACCAGTCAAGGTTACAAATAATTGCTTCCCACTCTACTAGTCAGCGTCACCAATTAATGTATTACACTACCAATCAGTATTTCTACTAGTCAATGTTACCAGTCACTGTACACACTACCAATCAGGCCCAGTTATTATGCACATTTCCAATCATTGTTACACCCTCTACCATTAATTGTTATATTTTTGTTTTTCTTCATTTTTTTATACTTTTTAATAGTGATATTTTTTTCACGTTCGCATCACCTGCATTTAGTAATCTCATGGTATATTTGTAAGTAATAGTTACACCATACACTTTTAAATGGATACATAACATTTGTTATACATGCCATTGTTGGTAAACAACTATACTTATTTACCTGTTGCATTCTCAGTAATGCTGATATCTTATTTGTAGGGTGATAGTGATACTTTTCTTTTGTCTATAAAAATATACAACATTTACTATTCTTCTTCTTCATTTTACATACATTTTTTTGTGCATCTATAGTTCCACTTTAATAAGCACTTTGCTCAATATATATAAATAAACACATTTTTTTTTTAATCCTACTTTTTCATTAAATAAAACTTGTTTGCTGATGCAAAATAAATGAGGCATTACTGAATCAAGCCTTAGTGGTAATTATATTATTTTTAATATTACGATTCTTAGAGATCTACTCAGATTTCTGTCCAATGTACTCATTTCATGAAACTTTCATGTGCAACGCATCAAGTATTTCATCCTGTAAATTTACACATACTTCTATAATATATATACTTAATGCATTCCGTTTTCTCATTTACATTTTTTTTACTATTCGATGTTTCAAGTATTGCCAATCAAGGATATATAAATATATAATACCAGTCAAAGTATTTGCTCCACCATTCAATGTGCAACTGTGCTTTTCACATTCATTCCTTTTTAATTAACACCTATTTCTTTAACATTATATACCTTACTTCTAGGTTCTAATTACACTACTTGTAATATTCAACATAATCCATTAACACAATCTCTGCACATGTATCATCTCATCATGTTTTCCATGTAACTTTAAATTAGGTACTAGTTATACCATATATTTAGTGGAGGAGTTCATAGAATTCGCTATATGCACCAATTATGGTAAAAAAACACTGTACTTAGTTACCTACTGCAATCGCAACAATTTTGGTAATGTTAGTTATCATGGTAACATACCTTTTTTTCATTATTCATTTCATCACTTTCTTGACTTCTACATTTTCTATCATATTTACTTAATCACATATTCTTTTTAATAAAAATAAATTAAATAACCATTTTTTCTTGCTAAATTTTTTTCTACAGTTGAAAAATGAAAAATGTGCACTACTCATGCCAGTATGGCAATATTATTATTTTCATAATAAGATTTTATAGGAAATTTTTCCTCTTCTTGTAGTGCACGTCGCTTTCATGAAATTATTGAAATAAAGGCATCAATTTTTCATTCTGTGGACATACACAACACTTTTACACATTTTCTTTTCTTACATGTATAACACTACATTCCATCAGTCACATTTTTATATATATCTTTTAAGAATTTTTGTCACTGGTTCTCCTTTTTGTTTTTTTTTTATTATTCCTGACATGTTAAATAGTAAAATATTTTAGTACAAGCAAATGATAACTTTTCACTGTACATGTTTTAATTTAAATTCATTTTTTTCTCCATTTATTTTCCTCTATGAAGTATGTGTCACACTTCAAGTTCATCCCTTGTTTTGCCTACTCAATGCTCGTAAATTTACCTTCTTTATTCATTCAATATAAGTAATTTTTGAAGACATACATTTTTTCATACACTACACTTATTTGTGGAAGTATCTATTCACAGTTGTTATGTAATTGCAACCTTTGGTGTTTGTACCAGTCATTTCTTCGGTGGAAGTTATATTAATGGTTGCTTTCAGACTGTACACACATACTTTCTCAAATAATTCTTTTCACACAATTGAATGTTCTACACAATTGTCGCTAATTTTTTTTGTTTCAAATTTTTTTGTAAATGTAGGTACAAAATTAAACGAACAGTGTTTATATGTTCTCTTTTGCTCACACTTCATCTTGCACTAGTTCTCTAACACACTTAGTCACATTTCTTTTACATGATGTCACACTTTTTAATTCACATTTAAATTGCTTTTCATATTTAATACAACATATGCTATTTTTTTAATTTGCAATTTTAAATAGTTCACATAATTTTTCTTACTCTTTTAAATACAATGTAATGTTGAATTACCTTTTTACCTTACCATCCCTGCACAACAACGTATGAAGTTGTTATTCATGTGTCATATTTGATATGTTGTGGACGGTAAGTTGTAGTGAGAGATCACTCGCCCTACAAAGAAACTTTTTTTTCACTCTTACACATTTTTGATAGTCCTTAATTTTTCGTCAATATTTTCAACATATGCCATTTTACATTTGTGGGTACAAATTCATGCCAGTTTTTTTTTTTCTAAATATGCCACTTCGCCAAATTCTTTTTTATATTATTATTCCTAATCAAGTATGCCATGTGTTTATTTGCATTTATCTTTATTTCCAGTTTTCTTATATATGTACAGCAATTTATTCTGCTGATAAAAAAAAATATGTCTCATTTTAAAGGCCTTAAAATAATTGAATATAGTTTAATATATGGCCAATTGACCTATGGACTGATTATCTTATACATAAAATCTAGGTCAAGTAATATAACTAGTCTAAATGACTATGTTATGTAATTATTGTAGTGTGCACACATAATATTATAACATATGCTGCAGCTGATTGTTTATGAGACATTTAAATATAAAGAGGTACCTCATTTTATAAACATAACATGCATGTTGAATTCTGGAATTTTGTGAATTCATTATAATTCTAGATATTTTATGTATTATTTGTGTTCGTGGGTGTGTGCCAAGATTTCATTATTATGTGTTAGTTATATATATATTCTTACTTTTTGTTTTGTGGAAATTTATATTTTGAGTGACAATTTATCATTCAGGACGTATTGGCGAGAGCATATGATCGTTTCTACTCCCTCGTTCTATAGTTTTTTTTTCCGGTGAAAGGGGAGATATATGTGATGTGAAATCACATATAGTTTTAAATTAGCTATTTTTTTTACTTTAATAAATTTCCCTTTCTATAATTCATTTATTAAAGTTTTGATAAATTTTATTTAAGCTCTTTGCGCTCTTATTCAGAACAAATAGGAGAATTTGATCAGCTTTTCTGCTCCCACGCAAATTCTCATGTTTAGTCTTGACGTGCGATCGAACGCTTAAATCAGATAAAAACAAAAACTAAAAGAAATATTTCGGCCTCCAAATTAACTCTATTCATTTTCACATTCGTTATATTTTTTCATTATGCAGTTGTTTCTTTATGATTCATAAAAGGTTATTCAGCACTCCTTATTTTGTCTATCTAGGAACTTCTCATGGGATGCGAAAATTCTTCTGTAACGTAATTGTTGGCGGTGTTTAATTTTGTTAAATTACTTGTTTGGCTATAAGTTCAAACAGTTATCCATATGTTCCTTATTAACGGATACTTTTGATTCATGCACTCTCGCCAAATTTATGATGCCACAAAATGTAAACGAAGAAATTTACAGCGTATGTGTATCAGCATTCCTTCTCTGATTGCCGGCCTGAAAACATGTAGATTGTAAGTCTATTGTACGAACATTAAGGCACCACCCACTCGCCTATTTTATGCTGCTGTGCTTGTGCTTTTTATTAAAAGTTCTTCAAAATCTTCATGGATGTATTCGACTCAATCTTTCTTCCAGAAAGGGATTATTTTATTTTTTCTAAAAGAACCTGCATTAAATATTTCCCACTATATATTTTCAAGATCACTTTTCACGGCTAACTCAAGTCTACAACATCTTTACATAACTCATATAGTTTTTATTAGATACTCAATTCGACGGAAACAATCACTCTGTCTGCATCCATGCAGCTCATTTTAAGTTCGGAGCGCGGATGAAGAATTTCGTAACCTATTTTAGCCAATGAATGCTCAATTTCGTATCGCACTATCTTTTAGCTATGAATTAATATTGAAGGGATGCGTCTCGCTTTTGGCGCAAAAGAATTTTGTAAAATGTCGTAGAAAAATAAAAGCGCGGGAAAAACTAATTGAACAATTTCGGCTTTTGCGTATTGAGACAGAATAAGTTTCTTGATAACAAAACAATTTAAAAGAATGATTTTTTAGACTATCAGGAAAGGGAAAATGAAGAATTTACACAGATTAAAAGAAATAAAAGACATTTAAATACGAGAATAAATAGGAAATATTTAATATAATAAATAATTTAAGAAAGTAGGTTTTTTAAGAAGAAATATACTTATGAAATGGGATTTTTACATCTTATTTGATGGGAAATAAAAGATGAATTTAACTAGATTGGGATAAAAAGAGTTTTAAATATGGACAGTAATGGAATAAATTTAAGAAAAGGAATATTTTAATAAATTAGGGTTGCAAACGAAATATTAATAAAAGGAAATTTTTATAGAATAAATTTAATAAGGTATGGAATTTTAAATTTTGTAATATATATATTTAAGAAATATTTTGTCAACTAAAAAAGAAAGATGCATCCTTTAAGAAAAGTACACAGATTAAAAAGTTTATTAATTTTCTGATGGATGAGATATTTTTAAAATACGAATGCATTTTATGACCATAGGAGCGAGAGAAATTTGAGCCCAGCTAAAATGTTACTGGCAGAACAAATGTTCTTTATCTACTGTAAGATACAGTCAATAACAGTTGAAAAATCCATTTACACTTGTTTTGTCTGAAAATATCAAAAATATCCTACACAAGGAAATTTTGAAAATAAATATCAAATTCAATATGCAAATATCGAAAATATCAAACATCACGATATTTTGAAAGTAAATATCGAATATTATATATCGTGATATATATCCATTGATATATAATATATCACCGAACTCTGATTGTATAAAAACGTTTTTTAATAAAATGATATAATGTATCACATTGCATAGTTTAACAGAAACTGTACGATACATCTAAAATCGAGGAGTTCAGTTTGCGGATTGGAGAAAAAAAATATAAATAAAAAACGACATGTGCAAATTAACAGTGAACCTCACACGCAGTGATGCAATATTAATGTAAAACAGACAAGGACAAGGATTAATTCTTTATACATCAGCCCGTTTTGGCCGTATGCCATAGCAAGGATTTTCTACAGGAAAGTAATCCAAAATCTTGTTGCCCGGAAAATGATACACACGCCACTCTAACTAGATTCCAGCCCCTCTTGTCGGGTGCAACCGAGCTCGGACCAGAAAATACCACTTGGAGTCAACCCGAAATCCGATCTGAACTCAACATATTTCAACCCGAAATCTAAAATTAAAGAAATATCCATATTTTACAACAGATAGGGGAAAAAATATATAACTGTACCTCTAATATCAATTTTACATTTCATGTAGAAAAATGAACATACACATATTCATTTATATTTAAATATATAGTTTTTTCATAGAAAACAATATTTTGGAAAATCATGCTGACTTGAACCCGATACGACTCAAACCGCGAGTCAGGTCGGTGTAAAATCAAGTTAAGTTACCCGAACCCGACCCGATGCAAGATTTTAGCTGTAACATGGCAGGAATCGAGTCTGCAAATTTCGTAATCAAAGCATACAATATATATGTGTAGATAGCAAGTATAATATGGCTGGATGACCTTTAATTTTGAATGAGTTTGGAGTTTTGCTGATTAAAATAAATTTACATAATGATAGTAAATTGTAGAAAGAGCTTTAAGTTAAACGAAAACGCACATTTTCCTTAATTGAATAATGAATTTTAATTTACTGAATAAACAGGCTTGATAAGTTTCGTACTTAGTAGGGATGGTTTTACCCTTAATTGAGCTTGCAAATATTTAACAATAACAAACTATGACAATGAAAACAAATATAAAAAGATGGTTAGAATTTAAGACTGACTTAACTTCAAAACATGAAAAATAAATGTATAAATTTAAATTAAAACAACAACAACCGGTCATACATTCAAGTCTATAACCGCTTGGGCTCATGGGCGCCCACAAGGGGGTTCAAAGGAGAACATTTGTCCCTCCCTGGATTTTCAAATTTGTTTAACTAAATTTACTTTTCTCTTATGATTTTGAAAGAAATATAATTTATTTTTCTCAAATGAGTTAAAATAATTAAACACTAAGAGAAAAAAAAAGGAACTAGTGATATTTCAACCCTCCATGGAAGACAAATTTTAGTCGGGGACCAGCGGGGCGGAGCTCTATCGGTAAAATAATAGTAATAAACTGTTTCAATTTTTCATCTTGAAAATAGCCAGTCGAAGATTATTTTTGGATTTTTAATGTGTCTTACTTGTTACATTTCTGCACTGTGTTTTGTTATTTTTATTAACTGTCTTGCTCGTGGAGATTTGATTTAAAAAAAAAAAAGAATCTTAATTTAGTTTATGTTCTAAAAAGAGAGGACTACGCGCACATCTGTTTCAAAATCTTGCCCCTCCCTGGATTTTGTTCTGCGGGCGCCCATGCTTGGGCCTTGAGAAAATAATTTTCTTTCAAAAGATTGTAAATAAATTGATGCTCATAACCTTTCCTACTAATATGCACAAGGCATTAAAATAATTTCAACAAAAATACCAAGAACACGATACGAGGTAAAAACACGTCACTAACCATAAGGGAATTGCACATCCACGTCACGCGTTCAGAGAAAATAGCAATTCACACAACAGAAGATAAATAACAATTGTGCGCCCGCCAGCTTTCAGATTTCGTTGTTGCCTAGAAACTGGTATCAGAACACAGATTAGTTAAACTAAGCACGTTTTTCATCAGAATAAGGTTGCCAAGAAATCTATCCTCTATTAGTGAAAGAGAAATTGCAATCAATCCGCAAGAATTCTGATAAATTGAAGTCAAGAAATTTAGTCATCAAATGAAAGATTCAAAATATTAAAAAGCGCAAGTACTACAACGGTAAACAAAAGATATTAGCTGTAGTTAATAAGAAATAGCTATAAACAAGTTGGAAATTGTACGTCAAACGTTACAAACGAGGTGCGTTCGTACGCACGTTTTAGAATTAAATTCATGATATCCCGTGCGTAGAACGGGTTAAACAGCTAGTTAAGTATATATTTTATGACACTGTTCATACAAATATCTTAACTAGTTATATAAATATTCAGATATATATGTGTCAGCTAGTTATATAAATATTCAGATCTTGATGATTTTTAATTCTGTGAAATGAATGATATCGTCTGCAGATTAATTTCTGTCATAAAATAAGTATCTCGGTCGCTTGACGATTAAACTTCGGAAGCTCCTATAACAAAAAAGCACCGGTTTTAAAAAAAAAAAATTCAAATTTCTTAATAAATATTTTTATTAATATCTCCTAAAGTTTTGATTCGATTTTAATAAAATTTGAAATGTCTCGACAAAATTCTGCAAAGATAATATATTTTAAATTGCAAACCATTTGGTTGGGTAGTTTTTGCGTTGTTATATGCGGACAGACAGACAGACGGACGGACAGACAGACGGACAGACAGACAGACAGACAGACAGACGGACGGACCAAGCGACGACTATAGGTGCTACGTATTTATATAATTACGAACGCACCTAAAAAGAGCAGATATATAAACGGTGCAATAGAAAAAGAGTAATCCTTTGAGGATAAATTAAAATTCGTCTGTGAAAAGATAAATATTATGCTTACCGCTGATATGTTTGAATAGAATTTTACTTAAAACAAGAACGAAAAATCATGCGTCAAGCATATATTATGAAACACTTTCCAACACAGTCAGAATACTGTAACAAAACTTCGCAATTTAATAAGTGGAAATATTATGGCTAAGTAAAACAATTTGGAAAATGCGTAATATATTGGAGCAATTTAAACAATTTCAGCAATTACCATGATAGTAAAAAAAATATCACTTTTTTTTTTCAGCCAAGTATATGTGATCTATAAATTTGTATATATAGTATGCTAAAAATTAGTTCCATTAGGAAGCGCATAGCACAGTTGAGAATTTCCCTTAAGCCATCCACATCAATAAGAGGAAATGTACACTCGAAATGTTTTGTGCGGCCCTGTATATAATCTATAGAATATACACATACCACATAATATGCAAAACATTAGTTACTTTTTAAAACGAGTACCACAACTGAAAACACACTTCCAGCATTTGTTGTTTATAGACAGTACTGTAACCGAATTCTTGTTATATACCAATGTCAATATGCTTGAAATAGGTAACATCAATAAAATATACCGCAAACGATTTTCCTTATAGACCGTAATGTAACGGAATTCTTTTGAGTGTTCCTGTGAACGAACTATAAATGCTACACACTTCCTTTTCAATACCGAACATGGCATAGTAAACTTCAATAACATATCAATTACATGGCAATTCGAGTATATTTAGAGCACGGACATAGACAGACAGACGGCAGATCGAATTCATAAAAAGTTTTCAACTGTGATGAAAAGTGTTAAAAATTAACTTTATTTCGGTTAAAGTAATGTCGGATAATGTGCCTATTACGGATGAAATCAAAACTGAGCTGTATTTGGACTGGAAAAGGGCCATTTGTGACAAGTTTTTAACAGTGAATGCTCGCAACGCCATATATTTTTTTACACTATGGATGAATATAACGGTATACGTCCAATTTTCTTCAAAAATTGCACATGTAGTGTAGTAGGCAACAATACAACTAATTACTACAGAAGTCGAAAACATTTTAAATAAAATTTCTTGCATACAAGACGCTTATGCATAGCAGCCAACCTCCCGTTTCTAATACTTTCCAACATAGTTGAAAAGTGTTTATGACCTCGGTTTGTCTGTCCGTGCTCTAACCCTTATAAATATACTCGGATTGCCCTTTAATTTTTATATGTTATTGACGTTTGCTATAGCACAATTAGCACAGATATTTATATCAGCTGACTAAACAGTAAGCAGTTCTGATTATTAAGACATCATCTCAACAGGTTGAAAGAATCTAGCGCAGCTAGCAGAAGGCGAAAATTGATAATTTGGTATAAATGATAATCTACACAAATGATGGCACACGATCGAATATATGAAAGAATTCCCTTTAATAGGGGTATTCAATGATGAAATCAAGGTCATTACAATAAAGAATCATGACAAATGGGAAAGCGTAGGATGAGGGCATTCTATTATAATCGTAATATTTCAGTTAACAAACCTGAAATTCGACAGAACCAGAAGAAATAGATCGACGATCTGAAATAAAGGTCCACCTACCTATACAAAAACTGCACTACAAGATTGCAGATGAAATAAATAAACAGGTAAGATAGGACAGGACGGCTGGGCGACGACCGCCCGAAGCGCTAAAGATTAATGGACGATAAATACAAAATTTTGTTTAATATACATGGACATTTTTTTAGAAGCAATCGTTTGTAAAAGTGGGGAAAAAATATAAATTATTTATTTAAAAATTATTATTCTTAAAAATATTACTTAAATTAAAATATATACAAAAGGACAAGCCGTGTAAATGAAAAAAAATAATCAATAAATTGGTTGATAAAGTCTAGTCTTGCTAACAATGAATCATGATTCCCTTGAATTTGATCCCGAACATTATCTGCTTTTCAGTTTTTCCAAAATAACTTTTGTTTAATGAAGTAATTCTAAGTATGTCTGAAATCAGTAATTTAAGATAACTAAAATTTTGAGACAATGATCAAATCCTACTGAGTAAGTCATAAAAAGTAATTGAATTTCTAAATCAAAAACATATCGCTTCCTGGACTTAATTTAAAGCATGGTCAAGAAATTCTGGGAGAGGCATTGAACAAATAATCGTTTCTTATCGGCAAAGAATTTCCTCAAGTGGACTCTGTGCTCTCGCAACAAAGAGTCTTGTTATCCTACGAAAACGTAGAAGACCTTTCGCAGAATAATAAATAGACGTCAGTCTGCCAAGGCAAGAGATATTGTGCAAACAAAACAAAAACTGCTTAGTAAATATTAATTTGCATTTGCGTGTTAGTAACATTTTATAATTAAAATATCAAATAAATATAATCAAATTAAATTGCTAAAGTTTGGGGTTTGATCTAAAGATTGTACGACGGTTTTCAGAAACAATATCGTAAACAATGACAGTTTTGCCGTTCAATTTAGTTTAAATTTTTAAAGAAAATAAGAAAAAAAAAAAAAAAAAAAGGGAGAAAAATTAAGCTATGACAATTGTATCTTAAAAACTATTAATAATTGGAAACCTATAAGAGATATTAATTTTCATCTTTAGAATATCCTCAATAAAAAAAAAAAAAAATGTAGAATGTCAATTAGTAAAGTTGGCACTTCGCTTTATTATAGAAAAAGGAATTAATTTATTAATACTAGAAAATTTCATGGTTTGGTGAGTGAGGGTTAGACAGAAAATAAATGAAAACCTCGAAATACAACATAGCATTTCTTGTGAAATCTGTAAAAAATATAATTATTCTTTTTTTGCCTCGAGTAAATAAAATAATCGGGCGACGCTATAGAGATGCTCTTCGAACGCGGATATGGAATTTCAAGATACGGGGAAATTTAAGAGGATTACGGATTACCATTACCTAAAACATTTTTCCAAATATGGTTTTCTCCTTCAGAAAATAGTAAATTAAAGCATCATCAATAAATGCTATATTTTTAAAAATATGTCTCCATAAAATTTAAATATTTTTAAAAGAAAAATAACTTTAATTTTTACTTAAGTAATTTTTTTTTTAATTTATTGCTCTTTTTAAAATACTTCTAATTAAATAATAGTCAATAATTCCAAGTTAAATGATTTTTGAAAACGTAGAATATACGTATAGGGTATGAAGTTTTTGATGGTGAAAACCAAATGGTTTCGTGTTTCGTACATCTCACGAAACCCTACTCGTCTCACTTCTATGTCTGTCTGTCCGTCCGTCCGTCACAAAGTCCGTTCTCAGAAACTGTATAAGTTAGAGGCCTGAAAATTTGAGTACTTAGAACTGAACACCTGCTATAACACTGGAAATAATAAAATTGTGAAAATGTCATCATTAACGCAATATATTAATTAAAAACCCACTCATTAATGGAAAATATACAACTAAAGCATAGAATTTAATCAAACCGCAAAGAAAATTTATTCTGAAACACTCCAGAAGAGGGGGAAGGATTGCCATAGCCACAGCACTGCAATGGCGTTAACAGACTGGGCGTTTTCAAAGACACCCGTATCTCAAACTATTCCACCTAGGAATGTGAAATGTCGGACACACACACACAAAAAAACAAGTAGGTAAGTGTGATCGAAGATCACACAAAGGGTTTCGCTTAATATTCCTATCAAAACACTTTATCATTTAATTAATAAAACCAAATAAATTTCATTTTCCTAAGGGAAATTTAAATAATAATAATAATAATAATAATGTTTTTTATAAAAAAAAAAAAAAAAAAAAAAAAAAAAAAATTAGCGGTCTATTTTTTCGTATTTTCGAATATCTGAACCGGCCGACAGCGGGCAAAATCTACTATTCTGCTCTGTTATGTGCACTAAATGCGATAAAAGTAGTCCCCCCCCCTTCTCCCCTTCTTTATTAATAAACCCTATTCACATTATTAATTACATCATCGTCTATTATCGTTTTATTTGTTTTTTCTATACAAAAATCAGCATTTTGTGATAAAATACAACTTTGGTTCTAATAATGCGATCTTTATAAAAATTAGATTTCTGAGTTAACCGTAAAAAAAAAAAAAAAAAAAAGATATGGATATATGCATAATTTTCAAATCGGTAAATGCAATATTTAAAATAATAATAATAATAATAATAGAACGTTTCATCTCTTACTACCATCAAAATCAGTGGTTTATTTATCTTTCTCCCTTCCAAAAAGCCGGGATGTCTCCGATTTCACACACCAGCTGCATCATTATATAATAATTAAAAAATATATTTTTTTTCATTAACGCAAAGTTAATTCGTAATTTCGGTTCTAATTATGCGCTTTTTATAAAAAAAATTAGATTTCTGGGTACGCCATATATATATATATATTTAAAAAAAAAAAAAAAAATGCGCATAGATGTGTTAATTTCAAATCGATAAATGCAATATACAAAAAAAATCTACAGAGCCTGAAAAATGCCTAGTCCGCTATCTTTGAGTTGTGGAAACATGTCAGACTGTTCATCTAATTTTTAATACGTCAGAAATCTAATTTTTTAAAATAAAAACGCGTAATTAAAACCAAAATTACAAAATTATTTTTGCTTTAATGAATTCTTTTATTGCCGAAACGTCAGTGAAGGCTTACTGTTCAGACCCGAAAAGTTTTTGGTTTCTGTCTGTCTGTTTGTCTGTCTGTCTGTTCCGCGATAACTGCCGTAAAAATGATCCGATTAGTTTGATTTTTGGTAGGTATATTGGTGAGATACCCGGAATTAGCTGTATAGTTTTTAGTTACATTTGGTTCATTCGTTCGGAAAATATAGAACATTTCTTTTTTGATCATAATGATTTCCTATGGGATTTCAGACGATTTTGAATTTTTTCAGTCGTTGAAAATAAAATGTCGCATTTGATTAATGTATTTAAACGGTAAGCTATGAAGGCTAAAATTTATCAAGTCAGGTCTTAAATTATTCAAATTACTTTGAAATTTTGTTAATACATTCGTCAGATTTTTTAAATTAGGTGTATAATTTTTGGTGCAATTTTATACATCTGTTCTAATAATATAATACATTTTATTCTATCAGTTTCTGCAAATTTTAAAATGCATTTATTTTTATTTACCTCTTTAATTTAACCGTAACCTAGCAACTAAATTTTAAAGAATATCAAAATAATAAAATTCAAATAATTCAGACTATTTTGCTACAATATTTTATTGGGTGCTTTTAATATTTTATTGAGAGATTTTAGTATGCTATTGCCATCGAGTTAGATCAAGATGTACGTATGTAAAATAAATATTATAGAATGACCATCAAAACTGTTTTTCCGAAACAAAAATTGTAATAACACTAGATTTCTGCAATAGATATAAGTGAAATACAGTAGATTCAGTTTACATTTCCATAAGTTGCTTTTGTACACGAGATATTATTCAACTTATCTATCAGATGCGAGTGTTTCGTGGTTGGCACGTAAGTAAATATTGCTATTTAGGTACTAGGATAGCATGAAATTATTTTCTGAATTTTTGCTTATCCTAATAAAACCACTGAGTAGAACGAAATCCAAGATATACTAGAATCATTCACACAAACAATAGGAAATCACGAATATAAATTTAATAAGATTACGGAAAACATTTCTTTTTAGGTCATAATGCTTTCCTATGGGAATTCAGACGATTTTGAAAATTTTCATCCATTGAAATAAAATGGCGCATTTGATTAATGTATTTAATGTGTAAGTTATGAAGGCTAAAATTTATCAAGTCAGGTCTTAAATTATTCAAATTAATTTGAAATTTTGTTATTACATTCGTCATATTTTTTAAATTAGGTGTACAATGTTTGGTGCAATTTTATACATCTTCTCTAATAATATAATACATTTTATTCTATCATTTTTTACAAAAATTTCCAGTGCATTTTTTTTCTCTCTTTCAATAAATGGTTGCTAAGCAACTATATTTCAAAGAATATCAACAAAGGAAAATTCAAGTGGATCGCATTATTTTTACGCGAAGTTTTATTAAAAATTGCCAATTTTCGGGTTTTAAGTTTTTAATGTGCTTTTTAGGTAGCTTTCAATACAAAAATGTATAAAGCTACCTATTGCAGCCGTTCGGAGGAAAGCAGTTCCGGAAAATTTCGATATATTTTCACCGATCATGACCCCCAGACCCCAAAAGCACCCTCCGTTCAAATGTTGATTTATATATATATATATATATATATATATATATATATATATATATATATATATATATATATATATATATATATATCTCCATATATATATATCTGACCTATGTCATACGATAACGCCCGTATTTATAAATCGATTTTGATGAAACTAATTGTGTGTATTAAGGTCACTAATGTCTCGACCGAGTTCGTTGGCCAGCTTGGTCCGCCATTTTGTTTCAAGATGGCGGCCATTTAAACATTTAAAACTAAAATAAATATACAAAAAAGTTAAAAATTCAAATTTATTTTTTAATTAAGTGTTAGGCCTTGATACGAGGATTGCAGAGCATTTTTTGGTTTACCTCTATCTTAAAAAATGGCTGAGATAGAGCAGTTTGAAATTCTAGGGTGGCTGACATTTTGAAACAAGACAGCACATTACAAAAATTTTCATTGTTGTAATAATTTTCCCAATCATACGCATAAAACTATATATTCATATCCGTTAGCGCCAAATTCTCGCCAAACTTGGCGACATTTGGCGAAACATCGCCAAATTTGGCGACCAAAATAAGTCTTCATAAATGAAGCCAATTTGGCTATTGCTCAATAATTTGGCGAATTTCTTATTCAGATTCAGTATTAACGAATCCTTTGTAAACGTTTTCTTTGCATTTTAACTTGCTGTTTTCGTGTAACATTAGCTAAAATTTTAAAACGAAGATATAGGAAAGCTACCTTTTCCTCCCGGTACAGGCCGGAAGGACTTTTTTTTTAATGAAATAGATGAGAATTTATTTTGAGTACTAAAAAATGATTACCAAATCTGTTTTCCAAATGAAAATAATAAAAACGTTGAATGCGTAAATTGAATATAGGTCAAATAAGAGGAATTTAAATTTGTATAAGTATAATTATACACGAAATTTTATTCAACTTCAGAAACATATGATGTTTAGTAGTTGAAATATAATTATTCTTTTAAGGATAGGATAAAATCTCTTGTACAAAGATATGGTTATTCTAATGAAATGAAAATTGCAAATACATTCAGACATATACTCAAGAAATAAAATAGCACAATTACTGGAAATTGAGAATAGAATATTAAAGCGAGAACGGGGGGTTCAGGGGGGCGGAGCCCCCCTGAAATAATGTATTGTTATTCTGAAAAAATACAGTAACAAGTAGTTTATCCTATCATTGCATAACATTGTGTTTAAGGGGATACTTCTAAAATTTCCGAAACTTTCGATAAATTTATATTCTTATCAATGTATAAATAACTTAAAAAGATTGAATTTTAGTGTGTCAAATATTTTTCAGATAATGTTAAAAATTAGTAAGATTAATGAACAATGATTTTTTGAGCTGACGTTGAGGCCTCTGATCTGTAGATTTACTAGTATATATATATATATATGATAATTGCAGCTGGTGTGTGAAATCGGAGACTCTCAGCCAGACATCCCGGTTTTTTGGAAGGAAGGAAGATAAATAAACAGCAGATTTCGATGGTAATAGGTGATTAAAAACTCTATTATTATTATTTTTTTAATATCGCATTTACCGATTTGAAAATTATGAATCTACGCATATTTTTTTACGGGGAACAAGGAAATCTAATTTTTATTAAAGATCGCATTATTATTACCAAAGTTGTATTTTATCACAAAATGCTGATTTTTGTATAAAAAACAGAAATAAAACACTAATAGACAATGATGTAATTAATAATGCAAATAGAGGTTATTAATAAAGAAGGGGAGAGGCAGGAAACTACTTTTTATTAAATATAGCATTTTGTCTACATGACAGATATTATTATAACAGAGCAGCATAGCGGACTCGGGCCGGTTCAGATATTCGAAGAAACGAAAAAATAGACTGGTAATTTTTTTTTTTAACATTTTATTTTATTTTATTTTATTTTATTTTATTTTTTTTGCGAGGGGGGGGGGGGCATTTTTTTTTATTATTATTTATTAATTAAAGGACAAAGTGTTTTGATAGGAATATTAAACGAAACCCTTTGTGCGATCGTCGATCACACTTACCCACTTGTTTATTTTCTTGCGGATTAACCTGGGATTTTGTTGTCTCTGCGGGGAGGGGGATGTTTTTATTCTAATTTTTCGTAAGTTAGTTGTTGAAGTCCAGTTATAAAGTAAAACTAGTGAAAATTGAACTTGTCTATAACGGAATCCTACCTTAAACGGAAAATTTCACAGGCTGGGCGAAAATAATACAATCTGATAATAACATATTGAAAAGTAGCCTAAAACCTGTCTAAAATAATGTACAGTCTCAATGTTTATTTTTAGAGAGAGACAAATTTCAATCATTTCAGCATATGAAAAGATGGGTAAATCTTGAAATTTATCTATTAATATTTCACGGAATTTCTCTTCAAATATTACCAAGAAAATTTATAAACTTAATCTCATACTGATAACAACGCATATTTTTTACTATACACCATTTAGAAAAACCAAGGAAGAAAATATTAATCACAGTAAAAATAGCATATACTTGTGAAAACTTCCAAGGTACAAAGAAAAAGAAAAACATTTTAACACGTTTTTCCCACGACCTATAACAACATACTGAGAGAAAAAAAAATCTCAAAATATTTTGAAAGAAACAAACGAAAGGAGCTTCTACATCCTAAAATAGAAAAGACGGGGGTGGGTAAGAAACAGGGAAAGCTGGGAGCACCAAAAGACAGGAAAACCAACAGCAAAGGATAGCTTATTTCATTCACGCCAAGTAAACAAAATGCTCGACGATTTGTGGTTAATGGAAAACAAAAAGATTTCACTTAGACTCACGGAGCGATAAATCCTATTAATAGAAATAATTCTTGAAATCGTAGTTAAAAAGGAAAGAAAATCCTATCAATCCTTATACATCTCTTTGACATAATTCGGTTCGATTGCCTTTTCAGGGTTTTTTTTTCCCCAAAAGGTAAGATTTTTTTAGGGAAGTTTTGCTATTAATAAAAGTTTATTTAATTAAAAAAAAATTAAAACGTTAATCAATAAATAGTAAGTTATGAAGTTCATATACAAGTCGTCCCAAAAAGATTGAAACGCGTTTTTTTTTTTTCTTTCTACCAATCGTTCGTGCCGGCGCACCACCCTTCCGCGGCTCTGCAAGAACAGCACTAAACATTTCATTCTTCCACTATACAAATTCACCATATTATCATACTTTAAAGTTTACGAAATTTGGACCTTTTTTTCCCCTCCTGTTTCGCGACGGAAAGCTTCGAAATTCCCTACAATTCCCAGTATGATAACTCCCTGAGTTTTGGTCATACAAGAATGGAATTTTTACTGTTGTACTTGCCAGAACACGGAGACAATTTTTCCAAATATAACCTAGGACCAGAAAACGTATAAAATGTAAAAAGTGTAGCTTTTGGAAAATTAATGGCAGGACTATTTCATCAACATAATCTTAACTCCTTCCTACTTTTGAATACTTTTGAAATTTATATTTTTACGTATCTCCAATAGGTAAATAAATACAGCGTGTTTAAACCTTTTTGAGACATATAAAAGGTAAAAAAAAAAAAAAATGTATTAAAGTTAAGACAGTTATTAACAATTAGAAAAGAAGATCTCTGGGTATTTTTCATGAAATATCATTTGTAAAATAACTGGAAAATGAAGACAATTTGCATTAAAGTGGTCAGAATACTATATGATATATAATGCATTAATGATGAAATTATCTTTTAAGTGACAATATTTTCAAAAACTCGTCCTAATTTGAAAAATTATTTTAATTTTTAGCAATAGTATGTAGTGATAGCATATCGCGTATTTCATTCTAACAAAATTTTGCGGGTGTTCTTTACTTCTTTGTCTTGAAATACACTGCTTTCAACGTCCACTGATGATTAAAAATTTGTAGTTTTTGTTTTATTGAAAGCTTTTAAAAAGAATGATATTCTTTTAAATATATTTATTCAAATACTATACTTCAACATACCTCCGTTACATCCATGATTTTGATTGCTGCTAACTGGCCTGTTTTCGTATGGCGACCCTGTAAAAAATAAAGACGATTAGTACAACAAATAAAAATATAAAAACAAAACACATTTAAACATGTACATGAAAGGAGAAATTGAAGAAGGGGTGTTAATATTTAGGAGTGAATTAAACTTATACTAAAGTTAATTAAAATACGCTTAAACTCTCTCTTTTTTTTTTTTTTTCTTTTTTTTTTTTTAACTTAACAACTTGTTTTACAAACATTTATTAATTAGAACAAGGGACAAGGAAGGTTAGCTTGCAGATCACATGCGGCCCGTCAAACCCAAATTGCGAACCATAGCCCGCCCTTTTACCATATTTACAATTACTTAAATATTAGTGTTTCTGAAAGAAAAATACACGAATTGAAAATTGAAATAATAGGAACTAGCGCAGCAATTTTTCTCCTGCATATTGTCTTAGCTGCATGATATGGGATAAGTTTGTTTAATTATTAAATTCCTTCTAATAATGCTGCTAATAGTCACATGGCTTGACAAATGCGATCGCAAAGTTTTTTGTACATGTCAACAATCTGGCGGTTATGTTCCAGTTTCAAATCAGATTTTTGTGTTCAGTATTAAAACTGATTAATCTATTCCACTCATTTTAAAGATTGATAACATAAAGTGATTATGTATTTGAAGTAAATTTCTCATAGGATGCCTCACTATAGATGTTACTAAACATTAAGAAATAAACTTAAGAAATTATATCCAAACAAAATAATTTTTACTTTTTATTTGTCAAAAAAATAAGTTCATCAAATAGAAATGTTAAAATGATAAAATCAGAGTTATTTGACTGAATCAGTCATGACGGATAATGGACGGATAAACAGTGTCTCATTTGAGCCGATACAACTCATATCAATGAGTAAAGTTGAAAATTTCCGAAAGAAGAAACGATATTTTGAAATACAAGATAGTTTCGGTAGGCCGAAATTTTGGCAGCAGTTTCGCCGAAAACGAATATTCGGCGAAACTCCAATTTTGCACCGAAACCGAAATTTCGGTCGATCGCTACTGGCTACCAAATTTTATGAAATTTGTAAAGCCCTGGCCATATATATATATATATAATAAAAAAACATGAATCATCAAAAGTTCAATTTTTTTTTAGGATAGAGACTTTAAGATAGATCTTCTTTTACGATACAAATTATATTTAGCTTTAGTATCATGAGTGTTACTGGACAATATGACTACATTTCTCAAACGTCTAGGTGTTTATTTTCCCCAAAGATGATACATTTTAAAAATTAATTTGTCTTTTAACTATATCACCCACAGAAAAAAAAAAAAAAAAATTAATAAAAATATCCAATATTCGGTGTTATGAGTGTTACCGATACCTATTTTTACCCCCATCACTTTGTAAATAAAATATGGATACACCTGTATGAAAGATTATAAGTGATAAAATTAAAAAGTTCCTTGCACCAGCAAGAAGTTTTTTTCCCTTGACATTTTTTTTTTTTTTTTTTTTTTTACTTGCGACTCTGATCTTAACGTCAGGTTGCAGATTTACTAGTTAGGGGGCAGTTGTATAGGGGTCCCGAAAATTTTATACCCAAACCCCTTGAAAGTTTTTAAAAAATTCAAATGTAACTACAATCAAACCTGCTGACACGGAATTGCAAGAGACGGGTAAACAAATCCGTTTTAGGGATGTTTTAGTGTTTAGCAGGTACACTGTCGCTTCTAAAAGTATTATATTACTTACACCGGGGCCATGATTTTTTTCGTTTAAAGACCGGTTTCCAAAGTAATTTTTTAATAAAATTTTTAATTAATTTTCAGCAGTGAAATTTGCCTGAAATCACTAAATAATAAACTTTTTTTTTTTTAAACCTTGCTAAATAAGTGCAAACCGACAGAGTGAAAAAGTCCCAAGACGGGAATCGAACTCGGACCCTTGGAATAACGTTCCAATGCTCTACCGACATATATAAGTTGGAGATGCATAGCTGGGTATAGTCCTCGTAGCTCAATCGTAGAGCATTGGAGTGTTATTCCGAGGGTCCGGGTTCGACTTCCGGCTTGAAAAAATTCCAGTCTGTCGGTTTACGCTTAGTTAAATTCACATGTTTATTAGACAAATTTCCTTATATAAAAACTCCGTTTTGACAGAAAATAAAATCTTAAAACTGCTGTACGAAAAATTCCTTTGTAATCATGTTACGGGAAAATTCATACATGAAAACAAAACAATAATAGCATTCATTATCACGGTTTTACAGCTAGAAATGAGATGAGAGTATTTCTTGTTTCGAACGTAATATCTGTCGCACGCAGTCTTTTGCAATCTGGAAAAGATTAGATAACTATCTAATGAGGTAGAAACATGACACAATCATCACAAAAAGAAAAACGAATCTGTGAATATTATACTTGATAGCTGCAACGTCGAAGCATAAAAAAAAAAAAAAAAAAAAAAAAAACGCAGTTAAGATATTTTTTTCTTTTTAAACAGGTAATTGTAATTAATATGTATCTATTTATTAAGCCAGAAAACCAATAAAAATGTATTTTATATTTAAGGAAAAGTATGTCATAAATTGTACGACATATTTAAAAAAAAATGCTCAAAACATATTAATTTTGAACATATTTTGACGAAATAAATCCCATGTAATGGAGAAAACAATTACCTGCATTCAATTATTCAATTTCGTAAATGAGACAGATTTCAGTTAAATTTGATGAGACGCAAATAGAGTAAGGGTACGACTTCAAAATTCCAGTCATACAACTGTAATAATGCTTTTAAAAAAATGATAAAAGTGACGGGAATGGTACAAGACACATTTCCCCCCCCCCCCAGTTAACTTGTATACTATTAAATTATGTACATAAGACACATTTATTTTTTAGATGAAAATCCCCAACTGAAAAGCCAGATAAGATCAAACATCAGTGTTTATTTAATTACTAGCTGATCCGACCGGCGCGACGCGGTGTCCGGGCCCGTAATAATAACTTTAAATCCGGTAAATGCCTAAAATCAGCGTTGAATTTAGATATTTTTCTTCGGGAGGGATTCCTGTAGACACTGTGGAGTTCCGGGAATACAAATTGCACTTCTAGACCATAAATAAGCATGAAATCTCAAATTTCCTCTTTTCACGCGCCTAATAATGATAAAAAAAAAAAAAAAAAAAAAAAAAAAAAAACTCCCGACTCGAGATCACGTGTATCATCATGGTAACGGCTTGTGGCGATAAAGAGAGTTACTTGGGTAACTAACGCTCGAACTTTTTCCTCTCTTTCTTAGCTGCGTTTCAGAGGGGGGAAAAATCCATTTCCTTACTTATTTTTTTTTTCATATGTTTTTAAATTTTTAATCGATTTCTGGAAGTCTGCTCCATAAAAGTGTATAAAATAAAATATTAGATGTATGAGGTATCAAATAGAAATTGTTGGATGAACAAACTTTTCATTTTCTACAAATAGAAGACTTCGTCGGGTAAATGTTCGAATCATTCCGTTCAAAATAAAATAACAAAAATCTAATCATATAATCCGAAATCCGAGCCTTAGGTGCATTCGGGTCTGTCATCATCCATCCGAAACCAAATTTGAAGATCTCCATGCGTGATAGATTTCGCTAGCCATCGCCAACAAAGGAACACACGCACACAGAGACAAAAACGTTCTTTTATTAAAACCCTCTCATTGCGTAATTTAAAAAATAAAATAAAAATAGGTTAAAAAATTGCGCATTTTCTTCATTTCATATTTCAAATCTACATAAAATTTTAGAGTAACTAATATGTAAAAATTTTATGTAAAAGAGGTTTTTTTAAAAAATATATAGAATTAGATTATAAAAAAGGGTTGTCAGAAAACTGAATTTGAAGAATAAACATATAAAAGTGAAATTCTGGAAATTAGTCTTGTTTAAATTATGATTTATTTTATGAAATGCAAAGGTAAAACATACATACTAATGAAAATATGCAAAAATTCGATTTCCTTACTCATTAAAAAAAAAAAAAAAAAAAAAAAAATTAAATGTTCATATATTTTTTTAATTTGTAATCGATTTCTGGAAGTCTGCTCCATAAAAGAGTATAAAATAAAACATTAGATGTATAAGGTATCGAATAGAAATTGGTTGATGAAAAACAAACTTTTCATATTCGACAAATAGAGGACTTTATTTACAAAAATTGTACTAGAAATGAAGTTTTGGTATGATATTTTTCGATAGAAGGTTCGAGGCAAATACCACTTCGCAATATTTGCACTAAATTCGCGTTTCTCTGCGAATTGTTTTGCCAGTTTTTTTTTAACAACAGCATATTTTATTATGTTACAATATTTGAAATTAATGAAATTGATATACTGGGGCATTACTGAGGTTTACTACAATATTTAACAAAATATCGGATATTTTTGATATTTTCCAAAATATGATATTTTCGAACACGAATCCTGCTTATTATATATAAATGTAGAAACAGCTTCTATGACAGAAAAATTAACAAATCCAAAATAGGTTTTTTTTTTCTTTTTTTTTTCTTTTTTTTTTTTAAAGCCACTTTTAGTCACATTATCTGACGAGAAGTGAGAGTACCAGCCTTTGTCGGCTCACTCACTTTTAATCCCGTTATCACTTTTAGTCCAAAAAAAAAAAAAAAAAAAATAGTGGCTAATCTAAGAAAGGTGACGCATTTGCACACATAAATTTGGCAATTTTATTTTATTTTTTAAGAATATTTCAGAATCGGAAATAGGGAGAGTTTTACAAAATAAATAAAATAAAATGTGAAGAATTACATTAATACTTGAAAATACTGCATTAGAAAACAGTTTTAATTGTTTAAATAAGAGTAGTATAAAATTTATTATAATTCAATACCAAATGTTTTAATAAGAAAGACAATTTTGGTCAATTATGTATAACAGCAATTTGTTTTTACATAAACTGAAAAACAACAGCTACATAAGATTTTTTTTTTTTTTTTTTTTTTTTTTTTTTTTTTTTAAGAAAGAAAATAAAGAAAAGAACAACTTAATAGGGTGCTTATCATACTTGCTTTACTTCCTAAGTCAAAAACACAACTGGCAGAAATTCAACAACAACATCCTCTTTCTCATGAAAATATATATTTTTTTTAATTATTATTATTAAAAAGGTTATAAAAAATTAAAATATTTATTTGCGGGATCCCATTAAACATAACTGCCAAGGAGTGAAAGCGTGAAGAAGTGAAGAAAAAACAAATAAAAGAAAGGTTCAATCAAAGCCTTGAGGGTGAATAACTTTCTCCTGTCGAAACAACATCGTCTCATTTATATTACATTGTTCTTCCATTGATGATGCCAACGATTTAATCATTGTCCATTTACCTACATTAAACAAAATGACCACTATTCACCCATGCGTAAAAATTAATTTCTCTCACGGTCAGCGGGTTACGAACTGGACGATTATCGCACACACAAAGCACCCTATAAAAGAATGATCAAGCATTCCAAGAGGTACACATCACTGAATTCTTCTGAACCAAATGACCATAAATACCGGGTCATGGAAACAATTTCCGCCACGTTCTGACCACAGTTGGCCACTGCTAAAGTGACCGCCCGTAACAAACGACCCTGACCTCAAAGAGCTCGACGATCGACCGCGAATAGCAGCGGAGCGCAATGAATAAAAAAATAAAAAGCTTCCATCGTTAGTTGACTCCATTTCTAATTGAGTTTTAACCATTGTGCGAGTGAGTCATTTTTTCAGCTCAGGACAGATAAGGCACAAGCAAACAAAATATTGTCGAAAGCAAATGTCGTTGATCTTTTGTCACAGCGCGCGTTAAAAATATCCCGTTATCGCAATAAATGATGAGAGAAACATATGCGCATATTTCATAAAAACATCATATTTTTTTAGTGGCATTTATATTACAGATAAGGATTGGATTTTTTACACAGGATGTTAATGTTCAAAATTCCCATTTTAACAACATAAATCAAAGTCTGCGTCATTCGTCATATTATCATTTAAATTAAATACATGTGTGTGTTACACTAGATTAATTTTAATACAATTATGCAAATTGGTAAAGAAATCATATGAGTTGTAATTTCCTAACTGGGCGAAAAATGTTCGGGACAGGATTCGAACCAGGGATCTCTTGGCTGAAGCTGCCAATGCTCAGCTCAGTAGAATAAATCGCAAGTAATTACCTGCGATTTATTCTGCTCAGCTGATTCAGATATCAGACCAGATGCTATAATCAATAAGGTTAACGGGGTGAATTAGGTCTCCCAGATTCGTCCGAGATGGCTCAGTTGGTAGAGCATTGGCAGCTTACCCAACATATCCCTGGTTTGAATCCTGGCCCGAACAATTTTCGCCTAGTTGGGAAATTACAACTCACATGGATGTGTATTTTCTACACGCAAATTCTTCATGTAGTAAAATAGAATAAAGGGATAAAAAAAAATTAGAATAATTTGTAAGGCCAGAAAACATGTCATAATTTAAAAGTAACAAATTTCCTTATTATCAAACATCTACACATCCGCTCTACACAGCTTCTTCGCGCTTTAAAAAACGCAAATCTTGTCCAGATAATGCTAGCAAAATATGAGGGATGAAAAAACAGCATACAATGTGTTAAAAAAATAGTCAAACAGGTATTTAGAAAATATTACTAATAAAACAAAAATCAACAATCAACATTAATCCATTAAATTAAGTTTTGAAGATTAAAAAATATTTATTGAGGAATTTTGATTTTCACATTCCTTAAATTTTTTTCTTACATTATAAAAAGAAAAGTCCCTATTTAAAATTCGGTAAAGTTAAAAATTATTCCCATTAGAAACTCAGTAAAAATGTTATGGAAAATCATAGGGAAACATTTAGGAAATAAATTTAAAAAAATTGAAGATTGTAGCTTAAAGAAAAAAAAAAAAATCCCTGACGGCTTGGCCTACAGGCACAGGTAGATTTCGAAGACGCAGACCGTGGGGCGCCTGTTTGTCGGGAATTGCGGAAGAAATGACCTTTTTGCGATGATGCGACAGTTGGAACCACCTACTTCAAAACCTAACTTGTTTGCAAGCGGAGCCAGCAGGGATTTTTTTTTAATATATTTTTATTTATTTATTTATTTATTTATTTATTTTTTGCTGTAAGAATTGGTCCTATAAAAAACTTGTCAGCATAAAAGTTTTAGTTAATATTAAGAGGATTTATAATAAATTTAAGCGGATTTGAAATCTTGGGAATTGACGAAGTTATGAATTTTTTTCTTCTAAAACTCCCCTCCCTCCCCCCCCCCCCCTTAAGGCAATTTTTAATTATATCAAAAATCTGTCATACATAAATTTTCGGCCCTTCTCCTAGAAGTAATAATAACTTCAAACGGATTCGATACGTATCATAATAAAGAAATTATGGGGGGTTTTCTGTTTTCAAACCCCCCCCCCCCCCACCCCCTTGGTTCGATTTTGCCCATTAACGAACTTGACCGAGATTTTACGCCCCTTGATTTTATGTATCAGTTCCGAAAAGATGCGGGAGTTGGAACCGCCTACTTCGAAAAATAACTTGTTTGCAGCCGGAGGCGGCAGGGATTTTTTTTTTTTTTTTTTTTTTTTTGGGGGGGGGGGGCTATAACGGTTGGTCCTATAAAAAACTTGTCAATATAAAAGTTTTAGATAATATTAAGAGGATTTATAATAAATTTAAGCGGATTTGAAATCTTGGGAATTGACGAAGTTATGAATTTTTTTCTTCTAAAACCCCCCTCCCCCCCCCCCCGCTTTAAGGCAATTTTTAATTATATCAAAAATCTGTCATACATAAATTTTCGGCCCTTCTCCTAGAAGGGATTCAACGGATTCGATACGTATCATAATTAAGAAATTATGGGGTTTTTTCTGTTTTCACAAAAAGTCCCCCCCCCCCCCACCCACCCACCTCCCCTGGTTCGATTTTGCCCATTAACGAACTTGACCGAGATTTTATGCCCCTTGATTTTATGTATCAGTTTCGAAAAGATGCGGGAGTTGGAACCGCCTACTTCGAAAAATAACTTGTTTGCAGGCGGAGCCGGCAGGGATTTTTTTGTTTTTAATTTTTTTTTTGCTATAACGGTTGGTCCTATAAAAAACTTGTCAGTATAAAAGTTTTAGATAATATTAAGAGGATTAATAATAAAACCGTTTTTAATTATATAAAAAATCTGTCATACATAAATTTTCGGCCCTTTTCCTGGAAGTAATAATAACTTTAAACGGATTCGATATGTATAATAATTAAGAAATTATGGGTTTTTTTCTGTTTTCACAAAAAGTCCCCCCCCCCCCCCGCCTGGTTCGATTTTGCCCATTAACGAACTTGACCGAGATTTTATGCCCCTTGATTTTATGTATCAGTTTGGAAGAGATTTATGCAGAATTTTTCCAGTTATCGTGGTCATAAAAAAGTGACATAGATAGATAGATAGATAAACTTTCGAACTGGGGGTGGTTTTGGGTTCTGGGAGTCACGATCGGCGTAGATCTGCAAAAAATTTTCAAAATTTCCAACTTAGGTGAGAATGTAATAGGTAGTATTTCTTACGAAATCTACCTAAAATGAAGTGAAACAAAACATGCAGTCATCTTCAAGATAGAAGAATAGTGTATAGCGATCCTTCTGTCTGGAAAGTGTACGCAGAAAGAAAAAAAAAATCATTTAAAAATTAAATAATGATTTCGGAACTGTTAACCATAACTAGTCGTTGGGGGTAATCGTAATACTTACCCATCATGGATATGCATAATATAAAATATGAAAATAAAACATGTGTAAACTACTTATAAAATTCATTGCAATTCGAATAAAATCGTGGCTTAATGGCATCATAAGCTTTTTAAATGCTCTATTGCTGAATTGCGTAAAAAAAAAAAAAAAACATCCTTATAACTCCAAAAATAATAATCATATTAACTAACGTTTTATTGCGTCGAATTAAGCGTCTCATTTTCAATTAAAATATATCTTTGAATTGAAATTTGGATAAAATACAGTATCATGAAAAATCGAAGAGTGTGGAAAATAGGATTACAAATATCTCGGCAACTCATTATCCGACCGACTTCATTCTTTATGAAATATTTGTTTTTTTTATTGTCTTTTATATTCACTCCTTAAAATAAACAATTTCGAAAATTTTTTTAAACCTTTTATCAGAACGAATATTTCAAGAGTCTGAAAAAAACAGTTCCGGATAATCGAGGTTACTGAAATTCAATAAGCTTCTTCCCATTATTACATACAAAGTACATACCAAATTTCAAGTCTCTATCTCAATTTGTTCGGGAGATACAGAATTTACAGACACACAGACGGCAATTAAAAAAAAAAAAAAAAAAAAAAAAAAAAAAAAATGTTTTTCGGAATCTCCAGTGTCTGAAACGTGTAAATCCGTCAAAAAAAAATTTTTTTTTTTTTTTTCGATTTTCAAAACGATTACAAGTTTACCCTATACTACGTATGATGGGTAAGTAAAAATGAAAGGTAATTTAATTATTAAAATAGGGTATAAATTGTATTTGAACTTGGGACCACTGGGTCAGAAAACAAGGACTGCAAGTGCTATAAACCATTGATTATTTCAAGTGTAAGCTGAACTTTAACCTGTAATAGTTCAAATGTGAAAGAATTCCTTGACCAGGATGCGTAGGATATCTCTACAACATATTTCAATTTCATCAAAATCTATAAGCCAAATGCTCGCCGACACTTTGTAGCATGAGATAGTTCAGGAAAATAAAGTCAAACATTATCATGTTAATCTTTTCAAAACATTTCCCCCCCCTTTCAAGTAAAATTGCGTTTCAAAAAATATTTGAAAAGCAATGTATTTATGTGTGGAAAAAAATTACAGTTTTTATAGATACAGCTATTTCTGTCTAAATAATCCACATAAGATGGAGTGGGCATATTTGGGTTAAAAACACAAATGACTTTCAGAAACTAGATATCAAACAATGTTAGTTGAGAAACTCTCTGGTGACACATTTTCAAATGCAACAGAAAGAAAAGGCAGAATAAATAATTCCTACATACAAATAGATTCCTGTATGGTATGGTTTCTTCCGCTACGCAAATTTCTTTCTCAATACCAAAGAAATTTAACAACTTCGCGGCTCGGTTTCATTGTAATCGTAACAATGGTCTTTTGATGCCTTTTTGAACAGCAAAAAGTTGTAGGAGCAAAAAAAAATAACGAATATGTGTTCGTTCAGTATCCGTATCAGAATTGGATTTTTAAAAGAATGAAATAATAATAATAAAAAAAAAAGTCACGGAAAACCGCCTTATTGGCAGATTTATTTCAACGTCAGAATGGCTAAGATTCTTATTTTTAAATAAATCACTCCAAACTTTAATATTTTTTATCTGCATATTTAATACTTTGTACCTAATACATTATTTATATGTCCTTACTACCATTTTTTTCTATCTATAACTATTAAACATCCGACATACATAAAAGTGTTGACTGTCAAAAACCGTTATTCTCAGTCTGTCACGTACAAAAAGCTAATTAAATACTATATAAAAGCTGTGTGTGTGAAAGAGGGGGGAGGGGTGCTAAAGTGTTTGACAAAAGCGGCAAAGTTTCTACAGCACTATTTTCATGGCTCTCACCATCAGGCAAATAGTCTGTCTCTCCCAGTCATTTTTTTAAACGATAAAACCCATAGCTTAACAATGCGCTGAAATTTCATTTTCATCATTTTTAAGTAAGCCCAATGGTTAGCTTTTCTCAAGAATGAAAATTCAGTATTGAAGTTTGCTATTTAAATTTTACGTATTAATGTGGTGATGAAAAGTAAGATTTCAGAGGATTCGTTTCCCTTAGAAATTAGTTGTATTACTTTCCCTTGGAAAACTTCTTTGAAAGCATTACCTAATATGGCCGTTGAATTATATTTTCTTTCCAATCTTCAATTTGATGCTATAATTGTAGAAAGTCTTCAAAAATGTCTGGATCAAATCACCATATTGTTACGGAGCTTCATCTTTTAGTAAGATGAAAGATTTGTAAATGAACACGTAAGTTTTCATATAACAAATACACTTTTATTCTAAGGAATTTCTAGAATTCCGATGCACAACGTGTACCATACATATAAAAATTAAATAAGTATAGTACGATAGAATGAGCTTTACAAATAAATATCGCGCAGACTCAGAGCACACTGAAAAAAAAATTGCTATGCGCGGTAGCGTATTACTGCTTATTTTACTGTTAATTTTACGGTATAATATAGGCAACTGGGATGTCAGTATTATACCGTAAAATCAACATTCCCCCCCCCCCCCCCCCAGTGCAGTGCGCAACAATACCAATGACTGTCTTATTTTGATCTACGGCATATCACCTTGACGATAAAAAACACTGACATCAGCCCAGGTTATCCCGTACATCCTCGCTCTCTCGGCTCTTAAATGTCTTACAATCCTTATTAATGGAATTTTCTATATAAAGATATTATAACAAACAATATTACCAAGTTCATCGCTAATGTCGAACGTAACATATCGTAATCATTACGTCCACTTTCGCGACATTAATAATGCTGATGAGAAGAAATAGTTACTAAATTTTTGCAACAATACGCATGTAACGATAAATCTAATAAAATATTGTGTTAATCTGCTTCCATAATAAGATTTTGAATAGATACATTTGACGCAAGATATGAATGAACTATCTCTCTGTATCACAAAATGAAGATCAAATTAATTATTTAATGGATTGCCTCTTTAAAAAAAGTGGGAGCGCATTCAAAAAATAAGTTGATTGAATAGGTATGAACGACCGGCTCCTCCCATCTGAATAAAATGCGTGGGCTTGTATATTTTGAAGAGCGTGATATGATGACAGACTCTAATATTGCGTCCTTGATGATACCGGAATTATGTTTTCCACTTCACAACTACAAAATGTAATTTGAACCACCATATAAACATTTATGAAGGGTGTGATAATTTTGAGTAAATGATCGCTTAACTATTTTTCAAGGAAACTAAAACTGTAAATGTGTACAAACAAAGGCAAGATATTCAATACCTTTCGCCAAACACACTTCTTTTCCAGACAATTGTGGTGACACTAAGAGGGTCAAATTGTACTAAAGCAAAAACAACAACTTGCTGGTTTCTTATACAACCCAGGAATCATTTGTGTGCGCAATCGCTTACGTCATTTTGTAAAATTTGCATAAAAACAATTTTGTGCTTAAACTTTTCACAAGGTTGTTTTTATTCCATTCATAAAACCCTACACTGCAAAAAAAAAAAAAAAAAAAAAGTGTTGATTTTACAGTATAATACTGGCACCCCCAGCTGCGAGCATTATACCGTAAAATTAACAGTAATAAACAGTAAAATAAGCAGTAATACGCTACCGCGCTTTTTTTTTTTTTTTTTTTTTGCAGTGTAGGGTTTCGTATAAAATTTAAAACAAATTTTTTAAATATGGTTTTAAGACTACAGTTATTAACACATATAAATAGGATATAGAAATAAAGCGAAAATTTAAAGTTTTATTTAAAAAATGTTGTTGTGCAAAGACCGTTCTTAATAATAATAATAATAAATAAATAAATAAATAAATAAATAAAATATTGCTCAAAGGCAGCCATTGCTTTTGTTTTCTAATATGTTGTGGACTTTTTTTCGTTAAGCCAATTTTATAAGTCTTTTTTATGGGTGTTTCTTTTCTTAATATTGTTTCATTAATACTAAATATATTAATAAATATAAATTGTAACTTTTTTTAAAGGCTGGAATGGGAGGAAATCTTACGTAATGGTTCTTAAAATTCAAATGAATTGATCAGAGTCCATTAATAAATTCGACCACTGAAATATATAACAGGTCAAACTTTAAATCATTAACAAGAAATATGGAACGGTCTCGTTTCTAATTATGCAGCTATCAGCTACTTTTTTTTTGTTCTGCTTGTTGTTTTTAAAAAATCAACTGTGGGGGAGGGGAGAAACAGAAATTTTATTAACTTACTAGGTGAAAACTCGTCAAATAAGCAATAACATGTCGGGGGGCGGGGGGGTTAAAAAAAACTTCGCGTATTTACTAGAAAAAGACTTCGAAAGTATTTTATGCATGCAATAAAAATATTACGGGAAAAAGAAAGAAAATCGCAGTTTACTTAAGAATTCATATATTTGCTTCAATAGTTTTTTTTTTGGTACTTTTCGGTTAGCCGGGCGCCAGTGATATATGTACATATATAAATACATATGTAAATACATATATATGTATATACATACATATATGTATGTACATGTATATGTTTATATATGTATATGTAGTTATGTGTATATATATATATATGTGTTTGTGTGTATATATACATGTATGTATATCACTGGCGCCCGGCTAACCGAAAAGTACCTTTTTTTTTTTTGTAAGGCTTATTTAGCTTAATTGTGTAACGTCTAAAATGTATTTTTAATATGTTTCACACCTCCTATTTCTAATCTTAGCTCTAAAGTTAAGTAGCGTCCACCCGTTAATCAAAATCGTTTACTGCCGTTAAGTGTAAAATACAATCGCAGTAAGCTTTGTTTATTATTAAAAAATGGTTATTTTATTTTAAAATAATTTAGTTTGTGAAAATTGAGACAAGAAAAAAAAATTAATTAATATACATTATTTATTCAATTCTATTATTCTGATTATTTTCTTCAATTAAAAACGTCGAATTACATATCTGTTCTTCAAAAGGAGTTGATATTAAATATTTATTAAATCGAGGCAACAGTTTATATTGAACACTACGAAACATTGAAATCTGATTAAAAATCAAACAAAAATAAAATGTGGAAATTAACACAATTAAAATAAATTGGTAATTAATTTCTAAATTAATTAATCTAAGTAAGTGTCCATTTTTCACAACTAAAACAGATTTATATCCAACTTGATAAATATAGAAACATTCACTATTGATATTTATTCACCTGCATCCCCCCCCCCCCCACCCGAAAAAAAAAAGGACAAGGGAAAAAACCAAAAACTTTAACAATTGTTTCTAAAAAAAAAAAAAAAAAAAAAGAAAGAAAGAAAGAAAGAAAAATCCATTCAAAACAGTCTATTAAAACCACAGCAGAAAAAAAAAAGAAAATATCGAAGCTGTAAGGACGATTATTTTTATTAGAACGATTATTTCATTTTTTTCTACATTTACTTAACACTAAATCACCTGTAAAAGCTCCTGGAGAAGGTAGATAAAAATCTAAGCATAAAAATAGAGGGGATGACTCAACAATTAACAGAATATAAAAAGGAGGTAGCACGATGCAGTACTAAGCACATACACATCATGAGCATTTACCCCCCCCCCCCCCAAAAAAAAAAAAAACAGAAAGAAAGGAAAAGGTGGGGGGGGGGGGGGTATGTAAGAGATTATAGTTTCCGGTAGCACTAGGTCATGGCTTCGGATGACAGACTACGTGGCACCATGAAAGGATAATTTAATTGCTATAAGAGGGAGAAAGATAGTGAACTATTCATGCAGGGTTATTCATGTAAGCATCAAATAAGTTTTACTAAAATGGCGGCAGCAGGAAATATTTGAGATGTCTTTTCTCTCGAATGTTGGTGACATGAACCAATATTCTACTTCTTCAAATCTAAATCTAGACAAAACAGATGAAAGAGTAATATTTTTTGTAATTACAAGCGTCAGTTGGTCAGTGTCAGTGAGATCTCGAATTCTCCTCATTAAGAGGCTACTTTACTCAGGCAAAAACACCCGCTCGCTAATGTTAATCCTATGGGGGGGAAATAATATACGATATCTCGTTCGCATTTCAATAATTTTAAATGATTTTTCTTTTTTTTTTTTTTTTTATGGGATTGGATAACTGAGGTCAATTTCTATGCACGCTCCTTTGTACTTTTTCGATTTTGATTACAAGTTTTTTTTTTTTTTTTTTAATATATATATTAAGATACTTTCACTTTCGGAACCGGTTTCGAAAAAAGAAAGTATCCTCAGTTAAAAAACTCAATGAAAATCGGAGTACAAAGGAGCATGCATAGAGATTAAGCTATCCAATGAAAAAAAAGTTAAATGTGAACGAGATATTGTAAAATATTTCCCCCCTCGGATTAACATTACCGAGCGGGTGTTTTCGCTTGTGTGAAGTAGCCTCTTGATGTTAAATCTAAGATTATTTTTAATTCAAGCATTCATATTTTTAAAAAATCTGTTCAGTAAATTAATATTTTTAACTTCTTTTTTCTGGTACTCTTCTTAAAGGACGTATCTTTCTTCTTTCTTAGTTGTTTACATATTTCTAAAATATATACTAAATTTATAATTTTATGTGCTAAAATCTTAGCTAAACAGGGTAGGATTTTAACACTTCAAATAAAATTAAGTATATATTTTATAAATATTTTGACAACTAAAAAAAAAAAAATTAGAGAGAACCTTTATGAACAGTACACAGAAAAAAGAAGTTAAAAATGTTAATTTCCAAAAGAGATATTTTAAAAATATGAATACATATAGGTTGCAATCAGGGTTGGGTTTTTGACATGGCAGTGGTAAAAACCGTGTTTTTACCAGTTTATTCCGTCAAAAACCTATCATTTTTTATTGTCCTCTAATTTATGGTGTACGTGTAGCATACAATACATTTCTAGATTGATTTTACCTTGCTGTTCTTGTTATTATTATTTACAATTACATTTGTTAAATTGTTAAATTTAACAAAATGTTAAATTGTTAAATTTAAAAAAAATTGTTAAATGTGTTAAATAGAAGATCATTTCCTAATATGGGAAATATTTAAAAATACAAGAGTAAAAGAAAAGAACAATGTTTGTCACAATCTTCACTAATATAGATTCTACTAACTGCAATTAACGTTAATATTAAATGATAATAAAAGGTTATTCTAATTATTAAGTAACATTCAATATACATTTTTAATAAAGTACATTAAAATTTATTTTAGAGATGCAAAAATGCTGTTACATTGTATGACAATAGATGTTAAGCATAGACTGGCAGTGAATAAATTTGAATATTCTTAGATATAATATTTTAAAATGCATATCTTATGTGTTTCATAAATGCAATTATGGTGATTTTCATTTGCGCTTCAATAAGTAGAATCTTAAAGTTTTGTTTTCAACAGTGTAATAAATTGTACCGAAATTATACACATTGTTTAATCTAATACTTATAGGTTACAGGATTTCTTCAAAAAATCTAATTTTTTTAGACATGCCAAATAACTTAAGATTATTGTAGAGATCTTCTAACAGAGATGTACACGTATTATTCTAATGCAATTCTTTATTTGTTTTTCTTGGATAGATAAATATACTTTAGAGTCTTCTTTATACTGAATATTTCATGTAAAACAGCTTAATATTAAAGATAGAATGAAAAAAAAAATGTAAAAACAAGCTACTAAAAAATGGATTTTTGACAGTTTTTGACATGACGGTAAAAACCATGGTTAAAACCGGTAAAAACCGTCATGCATCAAAAACTTGCCAACCCTGGTTGCAATATTAGCGAGGGGAATTAGACATCTCACTGACCAATAACTTTAACAGCTCGTTCACCCAGGATAACTAAATAAGCAGCAACTTTATTCTTGTAAATTTTACTAGAGAACTAGATACAAAAGAACCACACACACAGACAGACATCACCCACCCGGACTATGAACCATTTGGTATAAGGTTCCCACAAACGATTTTAAACAACAGAATTTTGAAATAAAAGGAAAATAACTAAAACAATATACATAAAATTTCTCTGTCAAATCAAGAATCATTCTGTCAATTTTATTTTTACATAAGAATCTTGTCTTAAAACGAAAAATAAAACCAATTTGCAAATAAAACACAATGGCTTGTTTTTTATTATCATTATCTTTGTTCTTAATATTTGTATGCATTTAAGATAGATTTAATAATATGCTACACCAGAATTCTACAAAACAACACACAAACGTTTTCAGGCTTGAAATTGCCCATCTTTATCAATAAAGTGTAACGTTTGCAGTTAAGTCTGTAAAAGCGTTTTTTCCATTATAAGACCACTACTGCTGGGAAGCGAACATTTTCTCCCGTCACAGTCAGCTGCTCAAGACGTATCAAGAAGCACTACACAGTCTTCGTTTTAGTAAGGGAAAAAATGAGTGATGAGGATGACTCAATATTCACTGTGGAAGATTTTTTATTTTTTAAATAGCTTAGTTAATACATAAATTCTATTTTTTGAAAAGTCGTGACTAGGATTACTTGTCAAAGAAAATCAGACGTTCAAGAAACACGCAGATTGAAAATGGCTGTCATAAATCAAAATTGATCAATATAAGACAGAAGAATTCTTTATTGATATTATTGCTGACCTATAAAAACGTCAAGAAAGGTGCCAAAAGATCAGCTGGCTTCATTTCCACATGCAATGCATTTGTTTTTAAGAGGCTTTTATATTGTAATGTAATTTTTAGTACTTGTTAAAAGAAATGTACATTAAAAAATCAAACGTTACGCATTGTTTTATTTATTCTGTTTTTCAAACTTTACGTACAACTATATGAATTTATATAGTTACTTATGAGAAGCTATTCACAAGTACAATAAAAACTGGAAAACATGAAATTGAAAAATATGACAACCCTAACAGAGAATTATAAAACTAACAAAAGTCCCAAGAGAAATTTGGTACTTTTCAAGTAAAGGAGGACCTTGACCCGATAAATAAAAAAATTGCCTTGGCAAGAAAAAGAAATTTGGCAACATACTTTGTGGCAACACATACACTGTTTCATTATACACGAGCAATATTTTCAATATTTATAATTTATTTAATATAAGGAAGCCATTTACCTATTTTTATGTACAAATATAATTGTATATAAAAAACAATAATTTATAAACAAGCATAAAAGTTCATCAGATTTGTTTTCATAGCCAAGGTTCGATCCACGCAAAATTTGGGGCCTATTTAGGGCCCTTTCACAAAAATCTATTTAATAAAACAGGCCCCTTCACAAAACTTTATTTAATAAAATGGGCCCCCTCACAAATTTTTTTATAATAAAACAGGAGCCTTCACAAAATTCTTTACAATAAAATAGGCCCTTTCACAAAATTCTATTCGATAAAATCTTGCTATTTATTAATTATTTAATTTGTGATGTTTTAATATGTGTAATTTGTAAACAAACAAGTTCACTAGAGAGGAAAACCTCAGCAAAAGGGTTTAAAAAAGTTTTTGTTTATAGATGCTCGGTTCGAATTTGAGTAACTGTGATTTTAACTTCCGTTACGAAATGTTATTTTTCACAAAAAGTGATGAATTTCACAAAAATAACCTTTATTTTTCACAAAATGGGCCCCAAGAAAAAAAACTGCATCAACCCCTGATAGTCATTTATATCAATTGACAGCAAATCTCACTTTTTGAAACTCGAATTGCGTCAAGCTTTTTTAAAAAAGACAAGGCCAGAAATTCTTTATAAGCAATCTAATGAAACAAAAGCTTTCAATTTATTTATTTTTTTAAATCACTAGAAAAAACTATTTTCTGTTCATTCCACAGGTCGAGCAAAATAGTATATTCAAGAACTTTTCCTACTTTGCAAACTTAACCAGTTTAAATAAATTTCAAATAAGTACACATTTATTGTGTCAAATATATACAATATTTTTTTATTATTATTTATTGAATTTTAACTACCTTATTTTACAATTTAGAATATAAGAATACAATAATTAAAATTATTTAAACAGTTTTTAGAACTAAAATTTATTAACATGTATAAAATTTACCCAACCCGTGGAAATTGCATAAAATCAGTGGAAAGGAATGCCAAAATTAACATTTCACGAATGGTGGAATACGAAAATGCAAACGAAAAATTTAACAACAAACAATCATCATCGGCAAAATCGGCTTTACTTGTGCAAGAGCAAGCTTTTAATGGAAGAAATAGTCTCTCTTAAAATTATACAAAATATTGTTATACAAATTACGCCTCCAAGTTCAGAAAGAACCATAAAATTGAAATTTATAATAAAAAATTGAGTTTATTATTCCCTAAAATCAGACTTAAGTTTTTTCCACTATGATGAAATTGTTTGATTGCATAGCTTCTGAATATTGTTAAATTAATCTAGTATTTGCTATCATGCTCCCACTAAATTATCTCACGAACAATTCTCTGTCACGACATAATCTTTAAAAGGAACGAGCCGTACACCTTTCAAGCTTGTTAAGATCTTTTAAGCGATCTCTTAAATCGACAATGAGACAATTATATTAAATGGGAAATGTGGAGACGTGTCTCGGATGGCACAGGAAGAAAATCTTTTTCAATAATCCGCCCACAGCACACGAAGAATGCAGGCAGAGAGAGACAAGAATACACAAGACACGCGAGAGATGGAAAGAAAACGGTCGCATCTAAAGAAAGTGGATGGCCTTCAACAGTTATAACGACAAGATAGGCAAAACAAGAGGAAAAAATAATTACAGGGAAAAAACAGTACTATCATCCGAACCAAACAGCCATTTAAGAGAAAAACACTGACTCATCGGGAAAATCACCACCCGAGAGACGATGGGACAGACTGCGGGAATATAGTTAAAACATTTTTAATAGTCAGAGGGCAGTAATCCAATGCATCACTAAAATGAACAGCAATTATCCAAAAGGGCATACTTAATAATAGTCAAGTTCGCCACTTTCTCCCCTTGGAAATGCTATCCATATAATGAATGCATAAGTGTTTGCTTGCACTTATGCATTCATTATATGGATGGTTGTCTTGGTAAAAACAACTTTCCTCTAAATGAAGGAAAATAACGGCAACACCTACATGAGACAGATGCAATGTAGTATTATTATTTCTATTCGTATTTAACTTCTCTAAAATTAAGACGCTAAAAGAATCATTAATATTTAACAGCTTTTAGCATAGCATAAAAGATTAGTAACTCGACATTCACAGTATATTTACAAGTTTCGGGATTGGCAAAAAAGCTGAAGAGGCAAGGGGCGGGAGGGTATATATATATATATATATATACTTTTTAAATATAATTTTCATTTCTTATTACATATACTTGCATATTTGTTGATAAAAATAAATATTGTAGGATACTATATAAGTAATAATACTTCATCTGAAAAAATTTAAATTAAATAATTACAATCAGTTGTTATATAAAATATTCAAATCATTTACAATTTAAACATTAGTAACAGCTACGTCTTATGCTCAATGAATAAAGTACTCTATACAGTTCAATCTTGATACCTTACATCCCTTTATCAAGAATCTATTGATAGCTAATAACAATAAATACATAAACGATGTATTTTCATGAATATAATTTACTTTCCCACAACTATTCAAAACATTTTACTTGAAATCCTTGTTATTTGGTCAGATTTTTCTGTCAGAGCACTAACTTTGCAATTTTGATCTTTTCTGATTAAATTCAAATGTTCAAAAGAAAAACTTTCATAAGGAACTCCTGGAATGATTTGACATTTAGCAGTTGAGTCTTTACACCTTCTTTCAAGAAGTATTGTGTATTGTCACTTGACACTTCTCTGAAACCGCCAGGTGTAAAAATGTTAACAGTGAAATAATCAAGGGAAAAAAAACTGTTTACAAGCTTTTAGACTCAACTGACAATGTTGATCTTAAAACACACTTAAACATGATCTAAAAGCCTTACAAAATGTTGTCGTGCCCTAAAATATTTAAACAGCCATCAGACTTATTTAACAGGCTTTTTTTTTCTAAGCTATGCTATAATATGCATTTCTTAATACTCCGGAAGCGGGAAACAGGAAAAAAAAAAGGGGGGGGGGACTTTTCCACCTTTACAATGACGACAAATTCTTATAATTCAGACGTACTTTAACAGATATTTATATATTAGAATGACACATTTGTACGTATGATTGTTATTTTCTTTTCTTTTTTTTTTTTTTTTTTTTTTAACTAAATAAATATATTTTTTATAAAATTAACAATAAATACATAGGTTCATTGAATGAAAAAGAGTGGAAAAAACCGCGGAAAAAACATGGAAAAAACCGGCCGGAAGAAATAGGTTTCTTCCAAATGGAAGAAATGGAAGAAACTGTTTTTCTGTAGGATTTTACTATATAAGTTGCAACTTTGTAAGATAGAGTATGTTGCTAAAGTACAATATTTCCGTTGCCATTTTCAGTAATCATGCGCGCAAGATTCCACATAACTTTTATTCACAAAAAGTTACTACCAACTGCTATAACTTTAAAACACACATTTTTACTTTTTTTTTTTTTTACCATTATTATTGTTCTAAACTTTATAAAGATATCTTTATAAAACATATTTTATTATTACCCCCCCCCCCCAAAAAAAAAAAAAAAAAAATAAATAAATAAATAAATAAATAAATAAATAAATAAATAAAATAAAATAAATAAATAATCAAAACAAAATAAAAATGGTTTTAACACATGTATTTCCGAAATATGAAGTGTTGAAAATATGGATGTTTCGCATTTTTAGGTGCGTTCGTAATTATATAAATACGTAGCACCTATAGTCGTCGTTTGGTCCGTCCGTCTGTCCGTCCGTCTGTCTGTCCGTCCGTCTGTCTGTCTGTCCGTCCGTCTGTCTGTCTGTCCGCATATAACAACGCAAAAACTACCCAACCAAATGGTTTGCAATTTAAAATATATTATCTTTGCAGAATTTTGTCGAGACATTTCAAATTTTATTAAAATCGAATCAAAACTTTAGGAGATATTAATAAAAATATTTATTAAGAAATTTGAATTTAAAAAAAAAAAATCTGTACTTTCTTGTTTCGACTTTTAACAGTTATATGACCCTTTAATAGGAAAAGGGTTCATTAGATTCTAAAGCTAGCATTACTACGCCCCTTAACCAACAAAATAACGATAACTAGAAACAGCAAATCGTGCCCTGAAAGCATACGTTATGGAATTATTTCTAGAAGTACGTCATGCATTCTTCTCCGCTCCGCAAAATCTCGAAAATACAGACTAAGGAATTTCCTTGGAACAACGGGTTTTCGCGGTAAGTGGTCACGTAAAATATTGTTCAAAAGAAATAAACTGCAACTTTAAAGAACATACTTACAGATGACTGCAAAAATGTTTCAAGATGGGTTGTTCACTCTCCGCAAGAATATAATAATTTCAGATTATTTTTATTTATTATCATAATACATAAGTGATGTAAGTTTAAATGAAAATAAAAATAACTAATATTTAAATATTATGAATTGATTTTGACAAATCTTCAAGCCGTTTTTACACCCATTTTATCCTGATGAGTCACTACCTTTAAACGTTTATACAAAATAGAATATATTATTTACGGATTTGATGAAAATTCTACAAATACTGAGACAGGTTTGTACGCGTCCGTCATCACCCAATACCCCAACATCTACACAATTTGTTCTTCACAGATTTCACAGATGTCCGGATAATTAAAGGTTCACATTATGTGAAAAGTATCCATGTAAAACCGTACCGTACTTTTTTTTTTTAAGGAAAAACACATGGAAATTGCAGTGATAATTTTTTTGGAGATAATAAGCTAGAAACAAATCAAATTATATGGTTGGTTGGTTGGTTGATTTATGACGGCCGATTATCTACACGAGGGATATAGGCCCTAGGGCGAGTGCCCTCCGTGGGGGTCTTTCTAAGGGATCGTAATCCGTATTTACGGCAAGGTTCGAAAAAAACCACGGAAAACTCCGAACGGTTAGGTCAACGGTTAATCTGTAAAAATGTACAGAATTTTGGATGCTACATAACAACGAGTATCCTATTACATCAGCAAAATTTCAGCTCTAAATTTATTTATTTTTCATCTAAAATAGATTGTGATAAGAGGCTTTTATATCTATCAACCATGTATGATATCCATGAGCAAAATTACAATCCTAAATCTCGTTTACATTTTGAATTGCAGTGGAGGGGATCAGTGAAATTTGGCTCAAACGAGTTTTCGTAAATATAGTGCATAGCAAAATCACATGCTTATATTGTGGCCGATATGTAAAAATTTAGCTTGTCCATTGCCATGCCATGCCCAGTGTCAGTGTAATCATCGTATTAGTACTTTTTCTCACCGCTATTTGTTTCTTTTTTTACAGCATTCTTGAGATATTTAGCTCTATTCTTGAAGACCATGTCTAATAAGGAGAACAACTGTTTCAGAATAGCAATGGCATAAACAAACTCTGTGTGTGTTACTTAATTTTCAGTAAAATAATTTTATTATTATATATTGAAAAATTGTGTTCGTGGCCAATTCATGGAGCTACTTGGTCGTTTATTTGTTAGACTCTTTGATCCTTGAACATCTCACAAATATCACGTTGTTTAAACATATTTTTAAATTTCATAAAATATATCCTGCATTTTAAATCAAAATACAGTAAAAGTTGCTAAGACTAAAGTTGCTCAATCGATCGGGAAAATTCCATTTTAGAGAGTTTTTTCTTTTTTTGTCTTAGCTGGTACACTGTCTGTTGTAATTCTATTGTGTATACTTTTCACTGGAATTATGAACATTTTCCGTTTAAGGCAGGATTTCATGATAGTCAAGTTCCATTTTCGAACGTTATAATGAATTAACATTATGCTTTTTCGACAGAATATCACATAGTTCAGATTTTTGAAGATCCTATTCCGTTGCATGTTATTTCGTAAATAAATTGTTACAAATTATTTTACTTCCCGTTAGTTGATTAAGGTACCCTCGAATGGTATATGTAATGTTGGTACTTTAAAGACAAGTGTTGGTGGTCAAAAAGTATCTTCCTTATTTCTCAATAGGTAACATTTTATTTCCAAATTACCAAAGACGATTCTATTGTTTAACTAACGCTCGCCTCTATACAAATTCAGTACAAGACCGATAATTTTCTATATCTGCAGTTTGCGGGTTCTACGTCAGACTGGAACTGTTATTTAGTTTGTAATAACATTTCTCGCGTTTTTAGAGGAATCGTCGAAAAAATGAAAGCAAACGTATCTTAATGGTTGCTCTGGACTAATCTCTTTCCGCCCTGCGTTACTTATTCCTCCGAGTGTAAGCGATGTTTTACGACTTGCTGATTGCTGAGTCAGAGACGGCCCTTTAAATGTGCAGGGAATCGAATTAACCTTTGTTAGATGTATGTACCGTCCACATTATGTACTTAAAAAAGTGCTATTGGATGATGGCTGCTTTGTGTTGAACTGTAACCTTCGAGTCTGATGACCTTGTACGAAATCGCAGATTTCTTCCTTTCAAGTAACGTATCCTGTTGATAAGATATTGACCTTAAATTATTTCGAAGATTCCACTCGTCGGTGTCTTTGTTTTTATTTCAAAATATTCCTATGCATTGTTAGACAGTCTTTTAGGATCGTTTTTCATCTGTTTCTAAAAATAAATCTATCAACTATATCTTCAGAACACGATTTCTGCACACGCCTCGTCATTTATTATGACATGTTGATTGACTTAAATTTAAAAATATTTTAATATCGTGACTATTTGCAGCATTTATTGTGTTTTTGTTTTTTATAAGTTTTAAGTCAATGGTTGACAGTAACTCCTAAGCACTGACAATAACCCATTACGACTGCGAGACGTATAGAGCTTCAAATAGACGTATAGGAGGAAAGAAAATAGATGCAATCTTTGTTTCAAGGAATGAGTTCACTATATTATGTCCTATACTCTAATGAAGTAGAGATAGATGTTTGATAGATCAGTCAATGAAAATAAAAAAAACTGCGAAAACAACTTAAGGAATTTTTTTAAAGCTTTTTTTGTGGGATTAGACGCGTTAATTATTACGTTTATCTGCAGCTGAAGGGGGAGAGATGGGGAGTTTTTCGGCTCGAGAAATAAGCATATTTTATTATGTCGATGCACCGTACAATGGACATTTAAAGCTATAGCAAATGAACTAGTGATGAAGCATTAAATATAGTATTGAAAATTATGTTTAGAAACATAAATTATATATAATTAGTAATGTAATTTTCACAATGCGTACTTACCACGATTGCAACTGATTTCCGATTTCGTGTACAGCATTTTATGCTTTATTTACTGATTTTTCTCCTACAATTAATTTTAACCATTTGGCGGAAAATTATACTTACGTTTAAAAAAATAAAAATAATATTTCAAATCACAAAGGGTAAGGTTTAAAGAAGTTTAAAGAATATGTCATGTTATAAAATTTAACGAAATAGTTATTTTGCGTACTATTATGACAATAGACTAAGGAAGAATTTTTGAAACACTTGGACAATGTCGTACTACAACAGGATTAAACAGGCATAAAAACTTTCTAGTACAGTCGAACTCGGTTAATACGAGAAGCAGAGGAGTTATAAAAGTCCAAGAAATAACCGTTACTCGTAATAACAGTGAAGATTATAAAAATCTTAAAAAGACACACATAATTAAACTAATTACTACGGACGTATTGTAACACAAATAATGAAAATAACTCACATTAGTTATTTTCAACAGAATACATGTCATAAGCCCACCAAAGCAAAATAGTGGAAACGTTATTCCAATTAGAACAAATTCAAGCGCTAACAGACTGATAGGTAAATATTGGATTACTTTTCAGTAATGATGGAAAGTATTAAAAAAAAGCAACACTTCAGGCACATCTTAGATAATATTTGAGCACAATTCCCATATCCCCGAAATGATGAACAAATGATCATTGAAAATTCAGTCTCCCCCCCCCCCCCCCAAAAAAAAAGGGTTTTATTTAAAACAAAGAAATTAATTCCTAAACGAAAATTCTTTATAAGTTGGAAGGGCAGGGGAATCGAATGTCTGATAGCGATGAAACAAGGTCATACACTTTCTCCAGAAAGTAGAATAAAGAAATTGAGGTTTTTAGAAATGAGGTAGAAAATTGAAAATATGAACAAAAATAATACAAAATAAAACTGTTTCAGAAGAAACAAAAAAGTACGAGTATTCAACTTATTTCCTTGACTAATATTTCGTTCTATTCACTGAGGAGTAATGAATTGAAAGAAATGACTTTTTGATTTAAATAATGTTATTCAACGAAAGGAAAAGTTTTTCTTTAAATTATTATAAATACTAATTTATTTTTTATTTATTTATATTTTGTGTGTGTGTGTGTGTTGCTGTTGTTTGGAAGAGGGGGGGAAGAGAGATTCATTTCTATTATGATTTTTGTATACAGTATTTACAGCAGTTATTTTATGAGTAATACGAAAAATATCAAGGCGAAGAAACCATATTTGGATGAAAATTAAAAAACGAGTATTCAACGTAAAGATGAATGATGCAATAATTAAATATGTGATACAACTCATTAACAATGCGCGTAAGAAAAATAAGCAATGGTAAATAATGCTCTAAATAAAACTATATGGCACAAATTTAGATTTTCGAAATTTTTACTGTGTCTAATAAAAGAAAAATATATATCTCGAAGCATACTGCATATAAAGTGTACGTTTACAAGGGTAGTATTGGCCCTAGGTGATATTTCAGGACACATTTACCTAGTATATTACCCCCCCCCCCCCCCCCCAAAAAAAAAAAAAAAAAAAAAAAAAAAAAACACCTTTAACTCCCAGTTCAACACATTTTTTTTATCATAGATAGTACAGTATATAAATATTTTTCTTTTTGTTTTAAAAGTATACATTTAAAAGAAAAGTAATTTTAACGGCAGCTGCCAAAAAATCACGATTTTTGCATTACTGTTAGACGAAAATTTCGATTTTTTTTTCTTCACTGATCAACGAAAATTGAGAAAGATTTTCTTTTTTATAAGTGGTCGATAAAAATTGCAATTTTTTGTGACAGATAGACGAAAATCTCAATTTTTTTATAATGATTGAACGATAAAAATCATGATTTCCACAGTTTTAAACACTCTTCAGGAGACAAATATTAGCATTTCAGGAGTTGTACACGATTTTTTTTCAAGCTATACTTTTTAATATTTTTTACAAATGTTCTCTGAATCCTCACCCCCTTACAGCATTTGCATTTATCCATACAAACATAATTAAAATAGAAGTTACTTAATTTGCTTTTACTTTTTAAGTATAAATGATTTTTTGTAATAAATTTATAAAAAAGGAATTAAATTTTTTTTATACCTACAGAACAAAAAATTCGTGATCGATATAACTATGTGACATTACGTGACCGATTGATAAAATTAGTTTTTTTTTTTTTTTTTTTTTTTTTTTTCCAACGGCTGGTTAACGAAATTCGCGATTTTTGCATTGCATGAGTGGCAAAATTTACAATTTTTTAACGACCAATTAACGAATTTCGCGATATTTTTCCGCAATTGATTGACAAAATTCGCGAATGTTTGCGCGACTGTTTGACGAAATTCGCGATTTTTATCAACGACCTTTCGACAAATTTTGCGGTATTTTTCAACGATCGATAGACAAATTTTGCGATACTTTTCAACGACCGATTGACGAAATCCGCAGTTTTTGACAGCAACTGATGAAGAAATTCCATTAAAACTATACTATGCGCAAATATCCAATACAAGGCAATGTAAAAAACCATCGTTATTATATCAGTGAAATGAATTATATCGCCTGTTATTATGATATGATTAATTTCCGTAATAAAATAAGTACATTTTAAGTTGGCAACATTTTATCTTTTGTTGTCATTTACTGAAAATTCCATAATGGGAAATATAGAATATATTTTAATTCATCATCACCAATCTTGACAAACCTCAATGGGGAAACACCTCATGGGGCACTTTTTCATTTTTTAAAACAGTCTGGCTTTTATTTTGAGATATAGTTTTTATACATCCTTCATGTTCTAGTTATAACAATGTTAATTTATACTTGTTAACTTGACATCTGGATGGGGTATCCCCATCCAGACCCCATATGACCCCCATATGACCCCATCCAGATGTTTTGCTCATTATGCTTTGTTTCTTTTTTGGTTTTGTTATGGATTTCTTAAATTAGTTTTTTCTTAACTTTTATTTTGGCGCAGCTTGTCCCCAATGGAACCTTGCGCCATTAAACCTTATACAACCAACCAACCAATGGGAAACTTAAGCCTAGCCTTGAAAATTTCAGAACTTGAAATCCATATTTAGATTCTTTCCATTTAATATCTATTCCTCCGGAAACATCTCTTCATAAAACCGTCGATAGATTATACGATTACTATAATTAAACAATTTTAGTATACAAATTTGGTTTTTAAATTCAATAATACGAAAATAATATGACTCCACCTTTTAAATAGGGCGTAATCACCATGACAACCTAAAATCATTACCTATCATGGGATATCATTGAATTAATTATGTATGATAGGATTTAATAGAATGAAGAAAACTTTTATTAATATCTTTTTATATTTTAAATCGATTTTCATAAAATTTGAAATGACTTGATAAACTTCTGCAACGATTATATACATTAAATTTCAAATCATTCAGTTGGGTAGTTTTTGCGCTGTTAAATGATGGGCCATTTTCAAAATTCGCTTACATATGCCGTCCCATAGGAAAAAGAAGAAAATTCAAACATACATTAATATTTAATGTTTAATTTGAGCTATGCTTAAACTCTTTATATCCCAAATTATTATAATGTCCAATCAAAAGTGTGTGAAACTTTTTTCTTTCTTTTTTTAGGTGAGTTCGTAATTATATAAATACGTAGCACCTGGGCCATTTTCAAAATTCGCTTACATATGCTGTCCCAGAGGAAAAAGAAGAAAATTCAAACATACATTAATATTTAATGTTTAATTTGAGTTATGCATTATATAAAGAAGACTATATTAAATACTTCTAGCATTAAAAATTAAAAAAATCAATAAAAATTGTTGAGATATAAATCAGTATAAATGGATTAGTGTCAAATCCATTACCAAATGTCAAGTCCGTTACCATACAAAATTACTGAAAATAAGTCACCTTTTTTTAAAGTTTCAAAAATCAACTCACTTTGAAGTGGCTTATGTCCATAAATTTCAGAATATGATACTTAGCAACAATACTTAAATTAAATTAAAATAAGAGACATTTATAACCACAAATCTTGACCACATAGAAATTTATACTAAACTTTTTCTAATAATAACAATATATATTTATGTAAGTTATTGAATTTTAAGAAAATTACATCTCTATTTCTTAGTTGAACAAAAAATAACAATAGAATGGTGAAAAAATGATATTAATATTAAAATACATTTTTAAAAAATGTGTGGTAACGGACTTGACAATTTGTAACGGATTTAACACTAATCCGTTTATACTGATTTATATCTCAACAATTTTTATTGATTTTTTAAATTTTTAATGCTAGAAATATTTAATATAGTCTTCTTTATATAATGCATAACTCAAATTAAACATTAAATATTAATGTATGTTTGAATTTTCTTCTTTTTCCTCTGGGACAGCATATGTAAGCGAATTTTGAAAATGGCCCAGGTGCTACGTATTTATATAATTACGAACTCACCTAAAAAAAGAAAGAAAAAAGTTTCACACACTTTTGATTGGACATTATAATAATTTGGGATATAAAGAGTTAGACAGCTATACAATTTTTATTAAAAAGAGAGAAAAAACAAACAAGTTAGATTAATTCAAAAGATGCTAATTGACCCCAAAGCCTCTTAAAACAAATAATCCGAAGATTAATTTTCCGATGACGTCGTGTTTTAAAACAGAATCATCTTACAAGAAATTAAAAAAAAACAAGAAATCGGAATATAAGTATAATAAATACGCTGTTTCACTACATCATTTAAAAAGGAGGAGGGAAAAGTGACCCGAAAAAATTCGTAAAAAAGAGGAAGCGGCGACATACTAAATTACAAAGGCGAGCACTAATAATAATAATAAAAAATCCTAAGAAATTAATCTCTTTAAGTAACATGGCCACAGTATGCTAAGCTCTTAAGGCCCTATTTTAAGTCGCCTCTTCGGAAAGAGGGAACAATCGAATGCAGCTCATTCATTCAAGGGCATTCATTCTCTTTGTTAGACGAGGACAATGATAAAGATGATACTGAAAGTGTTCACCTTTCTTTTCCAGAATCAAGCATGTCTTTCAGAAGTTGGAAAAAAAAAAGTCGGAAACATTATCCACCAAAAAAGTGGATATGACTAACAAATGAGGTAATACTAACGTCCTTAGAGAAATTTGGGCCAAATCTTTTAATATCAAAATAGTCTCTATTAGGAAAGTATATGCACATATTTAGATAGATACATAGCTACATAATAATAAATATCAAATCTGAAAATGAGAAGATTACGAATGGCGTGGAAAGACAAGCTGCTAACAGATGACTGGATAAAAATACGAATACACAGAGATTTCCATAATTCCAAATCGTTTTCCTAAGAATATGTTTATTATGTTTGTTGGAGTAAAAGTTTCGTAGTGAGGTAAAAATATTGATAAGACTAAGTTAACACATCAACCATAGTAATCGAATGTATGCATCGTTAACGATCAAATAGCATAATATATTAGTGTCAAAATTTTAGGCAATTGATTAAAAAAATACAGCAATTCTTGAATAAACACAATTACAAGCTTCGTGAATTAGATAAACGGTGTCAAATTATAACGAAATCAAATTCTTATGACTTGTTTGTTATTTTAGAAAGCTCCTTCACATTTACAGAATAATACATTATGGAAAAGAAAAGAAAAGTATTTTCATTTTTTAGCGTAATAAGCTACATGAACCTCAAAAGTCATATTTTCAACAAACCATGAGATTAAATCGTATTACTTTGATTAATTTTAAGAAATATGTATACAGCAGACGATGATTCTATTAAATACATTTCTCCCCCCACCTTTTTTTTTTGTGTGTATGTGTCATAATAAAGAAAGCTTGTTTCCCTCCCCGATAAATATTTTCAGAATATATATATTCATTAAAAAGCAACTATTAATACGTTCAAAAATGTTTTAAATATTACAAAAAAAAGGGGGGGGGGAGATTAAAAAAACGATTTGGAAAAGTAGAATAAAAAATAGCAACAATGCCTAAAATTTAATCCAAAATGGAACTTTATAGAATAATAATAATAATAATAAGCGGAATACCATCAGACACGATCTAAATTCCGAAATTTTAAAAATGTCTACCTTAGAATATTCATTTGCGATAATGGAAGAAAAATAATACCTATTTTTAGGAACTGGGAATTTTATAACAATTTTAGCTATTATTATTATTATTATTATTATTATTATGAGAAACGATAAAATGCAAAATGAAATTAACAATAAAAAGAAATTCAAAATAATAATTACAATTACACAAAAATAAAACAGAAATACGACTGTGAAAGGAAAATAAAATTAAAAACACATAATTGGACATAGAGTCCAAGGCTTAACCATTTAATATATGTCAACTAGAATAATAATAAAAAAAGCAGACCAAGAAAATATCTTAAATAATAACCCAGAAAAATTACAAAGATTTCCTTTTTGTTGTTGCTGTTTCTTTTTCAAAGACCACGATTTACAGTTCAATTACATATGCTGAACAGATAAACGCAAAAGAAAATGAGGGAAGCCACATGCGTCTCGGAAATACGTAAAAAAATTAACTTGAATGCGCAGATTTTTTTCCCCAGTCTTTAATTCTGTTAAATGATGACATATCTGCGAATTGTTGTGACCCAGATGGGTTACCTCATAGTAAGTAACATTTTTCTCTTCATTCCCTCAATCAAAAAAATAAATAAATAAATAAATAGTAAATAGAAATAATAAAGCAAGTATGAGAACAGCTTAGAACAACGGTGAGCTAAATCTAAGCTAATTATAAACCAAAAAGGAACTAGTCGTTAGGGGCTACCGTAATACTTACCCATCATGGATATGCATAATGTAAAATATTAAAATAAAAATGTGTAAACTACTTATAAAATGCATTGCAATTCAAATAAAATCGTGGCTTGATGACGTCACAAACTTTAAAGCGAGGCTAACGAAAAAGACAGGCTACCGCGGTGCATTTCACTTATCTTTTTTTACAGACCGCTAGAGTGACGTGATGCTCCTTTCGTACACCTTCATTGGTGCATTCAAGCATCACGTGACTCCGGCGGTCTGTAAAAAAAGATACGCCTTTCTTTTTCGTTAGCCTCGCTTTAAAGGCTCGATTACTGAATTGCTTGAAAGAAACATCCTTATAACTCCAAAAATAATAATCCTATTAACTAGCGGTTTATTGCATCTGATTAAGCGTGAAATTTCCAATTAAAATATATCTTTGAAGTGAAATTTGGATGAAATACAGGGTCATGAAAAATCGAAGAGTGTGGAAAAATAGGATTCCAAATATCTCGGCAACTCATTATCCGATCAACTTCATGCTTTATGCAAAATTTATGTTTTTTTATTGTCTTTTAGATTCATTTCTTAAAATAAACAATTTCGAAAATTTTTATATACCTTTTATCAGAACGAATATTTCGAGAGTCCGAAAAAAATAGTTCCGGTTAATCGAGGTTATTGAAATGAAATAGGCTTCTTCCCATTATTACATACTAAGTACATACCAAATTGCAAGTCTCTATCTATATTTTTTCGGGAGATAGAGCGTTTACAGACACACACACACAGACGGACGGCAAAAATTTTTTTCTTAAAATATGTTTTTTGGAATCTCCAGTGTCTGAAACGTGTAAATCCGTCAAAAATTTTTTTTCGATTTTCAAAACGATTACAAGACTTACCATATACTATTTATGATGGGTAAGTAAAAAAGGGGGGGAAAAATGCTAAGATTTAAAAAAGAAAAATCATTATACGTATTTGAAAAAAAGTTCCTGATCACAAAAATAAAGCTATTCAAAATCGGAAGTATATCAATTCATTAGAAAAAGATTATTAAAAAAAAAAAAAAAAAAAAAAAAAATAGTGGTGAAAATAGAATTCAAAAAGCGACCAAATTAAGTAGCATTTAAAATTAATAATCTTGAAGTAGTTTTCTGATTAATTTTCTAAGTTACTTTTATTTTTCCACTAGTTAAAATTTAAATAGGACTTCAACTAACGTCACAAACATTTATCCACCAGCTGAGAGGGATAACTAAGAAAAATAATGCAAATAATTGAAAATCCAAGATTTTTGTTGTTGTTGTTGTTTGTTTTCATTAATATATTGTAAATTTTACTTACTGATAGTGGACATTTTAGTGAGAGGGGCTTCTCCGAATTTCTTGTTAAGATTCCAATGGCAACATTATTTCATTTCTTTATTGGCGTTGGCGTTACAGTTTGGCTACAGTTAAAGTAAATATAAAAGTTTACAGCTTTATTCTACCTTAAACTTTTAACCTAATTCTACGAAGGTAACGAAACTAACTGCATTCTACAATTCTACTGTGTTTTCCCTTTAGAAAGGGGGGGGGGGGGGGTAAATTATTGGCTCTTTTTTTTTTCTTTTTTTATACCACTCTACTCCATTTAAGGTATATTAATATCAATTATTCATGTCTTAGATTATTTATATAAATCAACGAGCCAATAAATTAACTATGTTTCAATACATTTTGTGCTCCTATCTATACATTCATGTTTATAAATATGTAATATTTTAGTGCATTTATGTCAAACACTTCTAAAGCTGCAAGTTACGTCAATGAAATTTTCATGTAACTTGTTAGAAGGGTGAAAAAAAAGTGCCTTCAAAGCCTATAACTTTAAAGTGTTATTATTTTAAAAACTGCCTTTTTACTAAGCATTTAATCGAGAAAGAAAAAATAGCTGATTTATTGAAAAAAAAAATGTTTATCAAGCTAATCTTTTTTTTTTTTTTACTTCATATATGTAAAAATTGAATTTTATAATAGATTTTTCATTTGCTTCCTGATAGCCTAGAATTATAAAAATTGTGCACACAGGTGCTTTTCTGATGACAATACAAAAATTTAATATTTTTAGAACTTAATTATAAATTGATTTTAAGGCATTTTTCAGTTAGTCGGGCACACGACACGTGATAAATCGCCAACTATTCTTTATGGTTACAATCGGAGGTGGGAAGCAGAGCCACAGCAAGGGTTGTTCTGACGGAGCCACACCAAGTGCTTCATTAGTGCCTTCAGTTACCACTACTGATACTGTAATGATAGTGTGTTTTATGAAATTCAAAATATTTCCCATGAAGCTCCCCGAGTTTCAGAAAATAAATAAATATCAATTTGCAAACGATTCAAAAGCATTGTATGGATTTAGAATGCCTATTTGAAAGATAGTAAAAGTATAAATAAAGATATGACTTTTCTTGGAGACGTATTATAATGAACTAGATAAAATACCATTCATTTTGACGAATAACAAAAATCTGTTATATTTAAGGAAAAGGCACACTCAAAAGTTTGAAATATAGAAATATATTTGAAATATGGTGAAAATTTGTATAAAAAGAAAAAAAAAATCATAGTTTCATTTAAAATTCCTGTAGTTTTTTTTTATTCTAAGATACCATTAACCAAAGAAAACATTTATTACTCTAAATATAAAAGTATGTATAAAGTATTATCGTTTAACAAAATGATTTTCATTATTATTCTACAATTTTATTTTCTCTTAAAACGCACCTTTTTAAATTTTTCATTAAAGTTGTGATACAAAACTAGTGATTTAACATAGAAATTGCAACGGCCTTTCTTCCCCTTTAATTTTGAAAAAAAAGGAGAGGGGAGGCGAGTTGAGAGATGACAAATGGTAATTAGCTCTTTACCCTAAGTTTATTTTATTTATTTTTCGCACCAGGCATCAGCTAATGTTGTTGCGGCTCTGGTTGGAAATAGCCAACGCCTTCTTTAGACATGTAGAGGGCGTTGAAATAGCACGCTACAAGTAGCGAAACTACAATTCTACTTTTTGGAATAATATAGTTTGTGATCATAACTTGCTTTTGTGCAAAATGTGTTCTGCGCATATCAGCGACAAATCTCAAATAATGTTTAGCATCGCCACGTATGGTGTCAGATTTTTTCGTTGTTGCTAGTAAAACCGAACGCTTAGCCTCCTAAGAAAATATTTTCTTGCTAGCAACATTTTTCTACTTACTCGTTATTAGATCTTCATGTTTTAATGCCGGATTTCTTCTTTTGGAATTGCTTTATTCACAGATTTATTATTTTCTGATATTATGATGGAAGAAACTGATACTGATCTGCCCTTATCGGCACATAACAAGTATATTAAAACTATTGAACAACAAGTCACTGTTAATTACCTTGTAACTTGCAAACTTTGCCTATTTAATAAGAAAGGTGATATGCAAGCACTATGCAAATCCAACAGATGAGTGTTATGTCTATCGCAGTAGCTATAAAGCGCATCTACAAAAATTGAAGCGAAAGGTCTGTAACCCGATAGTGGTACTTCAAGCAAGTAAAGACACTTGGTACCGATCCAGAAAACAGAAACAACTTTATACAGAAATCTAAAAAAACGTTTACCGAAAAAAGGGAGATCTTTCTATCAAATAATCATATTATATGATCAAAATAATTAGCACTAGTAGTCTTTACATACTTAAAAAAAATCGGCTTTGTAAAATGCGAAGAGATAATACTATAAAAAATGCTTGGGGAGAAAAAAGTAATGATGAGTACTGCTACAAAAATGAGCTTAAACATTATCTTAAAAAAAAGAAAGATTGAATTGGTGAACTTTTTTCTAAGTCTCCCTTAAATTAAAAAAATTCGGCTAAACATATGTAAATTTTCACTTAAAAATTAAAAACTAAAGACATTTAAAGTACTCATAATACAATCTCATAAAAAGTGAAAGAGAAATTCGAAACATATAGCCCGAATCTTTTACAAGGATGAAACCAGCCGAGCGCAACAGATTAAACAAAAAATAAAAGTTAGACCAATGAACTATTGCATATTGCAATTATCATGAAATAACATCCATAGAAAATCTATCATCAGATCGAAAGACTCGTTTTACAGCTTGTTTCGTGTCACCTACTTGTAAAAGAGACAATTGCCCCTAAAATCAAGCAAGTCTTCTATTGAAAAAAACGAACAATGACGATGGATGCATGATATGCGATGCTTTCTAACATTGACTTTTTTATTTCTTCTTTTCTTTCTTTCTTTCTTTATGACGTACGTATCCTGATGAGACTTCAAAAGTAGGATGTACAATATGCAAAAAATAAAGAAAAATTAGAAGATAAGTCATATCCCCGTTTTAAAAGAAGCAGCAGAGAACTGTTTGCACCAAAAGTTCCCAGTTTATGATTTTCTAGACAACTCTCTCTTATAGTTAAATATTGTTTGACAAATCTTATGCATAAAAGTCGAACTCGTTTAACACGTGCACGACTAAAACGAGGATACGGTAAAAACGAGAAATTTGCACGTTGAGAATGGTTCATCATTTAAATTATATTACGATTTTCAAGCGCTTTAAAAGCAGAATCACGGCTAATTCGAGCAAAACATCTGTTCATTTCAATGTGATTTTCGGCAAAAAGTATTTTCGTAGTAAAATAAATTAATTTGAGTAAAATTAGGAAAGAAATCACTTTCTTATCGAACATTGGTCTCTCTCAACGATAGCACTTCTACATTACAACTGTCGGTCAAAATGTAATAATTTATCAGTTTTACCAAACAGAATTTCAACCTTCAAGAAGAGCCCCCCTCCCAAATAAAATTCAAAAGAAATTGTTAAGGTCCTGAAAGAAAGAGAAAAATATTTTTCAAACACTGCATCGTACTAAGAATTACAACTGAGCCATGGAAAGAAAAAAAAAAAACCTTTATTTGTTTTGTTTTTCTTTAAATCCAGACTTTGGGCCATAATAACCAGTCTCTTATTATCTCTTATTGGATTGCACTGTTAAAATGAAAAGAATATATGAAATCAATAGCTCAAAATTGCAGTGACTATTGCAATGTTAGCCGGGTTTTTTCCCGGAAAAGGGGTAGTAATCAGTTGCATTATTGTACGTCATTCATGTCCTTTGAATTACTAGTTCTTTAGAGGTCCTGACTAGTGTGGACATAACGATTATTTTGATTATTCGAATGAATCATTAACACATTTTTCATTTTTATCTGGTGTCTAATCTAATTCTAATTAAAATCAGAAACTTAAATTTCTGGTAGTAATTGAATAAAACAAATTTTGAAGTTTGACAGATATGCTTCTGCGCATGCCCGAATGATTCATTCGAATAATCAAAATTAGGGATGCACCGAATAGTGATTTTGGCCGAATACCGAATATTCGGCCCACAAGTAAACCGAATACCGAATATTCGGCTAGCCGAATAATAACAATGAGGCCGAATACCGAATATTCGGCCAACCGAATAGTAACTATTCGGCTGGCCGAATTTTTTTGTATTTCAGAGTTTAAAAGTATTAAAATTTAAATTATAAAAGAATTTTGCATAATATTTAACACAGGTACTACCATTTTATGAACTAGACCTTTTTACAAGAAACCTTTTCATAAAACAAAAATCTGTGCGTTGAGTTATAGCTTAAAAAGAAGATAGTCTTAAAACTTTTTTAATTAATAAAGCTTTAAACTTTGTAGCTTCTTCTGAGAATTAAAATAAATTTATAAAATGTTCTTATATTCTAAAACAAATACTTTAAAATCAAAGCAATTTTTTGAATGAATTAGAAGAAACATTTTCCAGTGTTTATTTGTCAGGAAGGGACTAAAGCTATACAATATATTAAAATGCTGGCAAATCTGCAAGAATAACTTTCCTGCTCCTTTTGATTTGGCGAGGAAGTTTTTAAATGAACCAGAGAGCAGGTGTCTGGAATGGGTGATCATATTGAGAGGTTGTAAACATACACTGTGTAGATAATGTGGTCCAGAAATATATTTTTTGAACAAGAAACATTATCTTAGTCCACTTATTCCAGCAAAAATACAATACATTCAATCAAAAACACAGAGTGTGTCACCACAAGCTGAAACTGAATTTTTGTTTTAAATTTGAAGAACAATGAAGATATTTTAGTGATATTTGCATCGCATTAATTTTGATTGTAGAAAATATGATGATACTATTGGAAGTGGCTGAATTTTGGCCAGTGACACAGTATAAGTAGTACTATCAGCTGCACTCTGAATAAAGGAATATCTAGCTCAGTGTTGTTTAGATATGAATGGTGGAAATTTCCAGTGCTTATCGTGATTCACAGAAATCAAAGTAACTATGTTGAAAATATAGTTACAATATCTTCAATATTATTAAAGTAACAAACGAAATTCAAATTTGACCTGGAGTGAGATGCACTTTATTTTTGATTGAATAAGTGTGTTGCGACCCTGGTTTCTTGGACAAAAATTGTCTGTCTTGATGTCTATTATCACCCATGAAAGTTTTTCATTTTGTTTAGAAACATGATGTTTGCAAAAAAGCAAGAAACAGATTATTTACTACACAATATTCAGGAACTTGCATTTATTTGTACATCATTAATTCCTATGAGGGTCATCATTAATAGCAGTGAATAAATAATGCAAAAGCATTCTCTTTCATTGCAATATGATTTTATTTCTAATTATTTTGAATATATTTATTAATTGACTGTTAAAAGTAGAAATTGTGAGTTTTAATATTTAAAAAAAGAGTTTTTTAAGTATTCGGCTTGGCCGAATATTTCGATATTCGGCCCAACCGAATATTCGGCAGGCCGCATAGTTTGATATTCGTCCAAGCCGAATATTCGGCAGACCGAATAGTTTGATATTCGGCCTAACCGAACCGAATAGATACCGAATATTCGGTTCTAATCAAAATAATCGTTATGCCTTGCCCCTCACTAGTCCTGACTTGAGTACTGACACTCACAAAGAAAATGACACTCACAAAAGGACTGAATATTTTATGTTAACTTTTTGATATTAAGTTAATTTTATCATTGAGATAATTAGAGTAAGTAATTTAATTATATGCGGGTTTTTAAGATTTTCATTATCTTCACGGATATTGCGAGTAGCAGTTAACACGGGGACTTATCCTTTGCTTCTCGTATTAACAGAGTTCAACAGTATTTATTTTTACATGAACTTTGAAATTCTCAACACGAATTCCTATACTTCTGTGTTTCATTCGATTTGTCATGTCGCACACTTATTCTAATTAGACATTTTTATAATATAAGTTAAAATGTGTTCGGAGGCTGCGTCGCACTTTGATTATAGAATGACATTGCAGCTAAAATTTTAAAATAACGATAAAATAATTACTTTCGAAAGAGTAACGATGTTCATATGGAAATCTATAAATATACAGAAGATTGCTAGTAATCGTTCAGAATACATGAAATGGAAGGAAAAATATTTTCAACTTCAACCTAAAAGAGGATCTTTTAAAGTTGCCAATTTCGTACATTTGATCATAACTTGACAACCAATGGCCAGAAGGGAGCAAAAATATGTTTTGGGGGTTATTCGACCATGCAGATTCTAACGGTGACTAAAGAAAGTACTTAAGAATATTTAATAATCGCATTAATAATTAATATTTAAAAAATACTACTTTAAACCAAAATATGCACATGCGTTAAGTTTGGGCTATAACAAAATATCATACGAGACAAAAAATAATGAAATACGTAAATAATTGTTTGCATTATGTCTAAATAATTGATGTTCTTCTTTAACATTTATTTTTTTCATTTCTCAATAATTCATGTTTCACTATTCAAAACGATTGAAAATTTGTATTTTCACGTTTTCTGACATACTAAACTAAAATGTATATATAATAAATGGCGTTGCTCTTAAATCTTTTTTAAAAATAATTCTTTATTTTATGTACAGGGCTCTTTATTACAAAATAACATATAATTATAAAAGACTTTCAGCAAACTGAAAAGATATTTTTATTTTATTTATTTTACATTAATTAGAACTAAAACAGAGTTATAGCCACTTTTTTTTACATATTGTACCTAAAGCGGCACAAATGATTCTACGGAAAATAATAGTAAGAATTATTATTATTTAATGTACCGTAGCGAGAGGAACTCTAACTTTTCATTTAAAAGAAAATAAAAAATCGTAGGCGACCTTGACTAATAACGTTTGAAAGAAAGAATCATTTCAGCCCGAATGCAACACACACAAACAAGGCCGGAGGACGATCAACGTGAATAAACGAGAGGAAATGAATACAATGATTGAGTTTTGCATGATTAATGCATTTTTAGGCAAATTAGTTACCTGTCACGGTATTTCGGATAAACATTTCCCGTTATTTTAAAAAAGGTTTTCACAAACATACAGTACCGCTCCAACCTTGTCTATTTTTGACGTAACATATCCCATTAAGTAGAAAATTGTTTTAATTTTCAAAAATTGATTTAATACTTGCAAGGAAATGGCATTTACAGGGCGTTAAGGAGATAAGGGCCGTTCAAATAGGAAATCTTCGTTAATTTTATAGACTAAGAAAAAATATCGTAATTTATATTTTAAAAAAACTTGCTGCAGCAAATAATAATTTTATAGTCGAAAAAGGTTGTTTTTAAAGAAAGTGATACATATTAGAGTCCTATTTCAAAAAGGCCTATGCTTATTCTAAATTATTCATTTTTTACCAAATATATGCTTCTATACAAACTATACAAATATATAAATTTGTACATTCGATTCCTATGTTCCATCTAACTAAATATTTTCAGAAAATAGGAAAACTTTTCTCTAGTTTGTCTAAGTTATGGCATTTGAGAGCTTATAATTCTGATACGGATTTCTGTTTTCGAAATGAATACATAAATAAATGTTTAAAGAACGAGACTGTTACTGTTCATACTAATAATTCGAAAAGATTCGAAGGGGAAAAAAATAAAAAGGGGTGTTTTGAATCAATGGCTAGAAGAAAATTTAAAACCTAAAGAAAGTTGTTTAATGCTAATTAAAATGTCAATCGGCTTCACACTAATTTAAAATGAGTAATTTAGAGGATTATTTTTTTTATCTACTAATTCAGACAATATTGATCATTTTCAACATCCCTTGTCCCCTTAATGAAATATTCCCCTCCTTACTCAAAAAGAAAAACTAGTCGGATGTGCCAATCCCAAAACTTTCTTCTCTCTGATACATGTTAATACTTCGAAAATCGCTATCACAGCTCCAATAAAATCTATGTTTTTTGTTATTCTGTTGTACGTCAGCTGCTTGCGAAGCGCCGGGTTATGCGAATGCACCCTTCGCTGCATAAGCAGCCGATGTACAACACAACTACGAAAAATTGAGAAAATCGCACAAAAGTTGGTATCACAGCGCCCACTTCCTGCAAATAGCCCCCAAATTCAAGTGGGACCTGCTGACCATAATGAAAAACATATAAATGAAATTTGGCTCAATTCTATACATAACTTCATACACTTTTCGATAGTATAAGAATGAAAATGGCACAAAAATCGCTACCACAACTCCTTTTTTCGACGGAATATCGCCAAATTCAAGGAGTAACTGCTGGCGATAGTAAAACACCTATAAATAAAATTTGGTTAAATTAGATGAATACCTTCATACACTTTTCGATGATACAATGAGGACGGACAGCTAGACACACAGACATTTTGTATAAACGTGTTTTTCGGGATCTCTAACCCTTAAAAACGTGTAAATCCGTCGAAATTTTTTTTCGATTACAATACTTTCTTCTATTATAGATAAGAAGAAAGTAAAAAAAAGCGGGTGGGGGATAATCTAAGGAATTACGGCGTTTATAATCATCGATACTTGATGCCGTCCGTATACGTTGAGAGCGTCGCTTTGCTATATGTAAATTAATTTCTGTAAATCGCATGCTCCAACGCAAAATTCCGCCATAAGTACAACATCTGGACTTATGCGTAAACATGCATATTTATTAAAAAAAAAATTAAAGTGTAAAAATAAAAGGGGGAAATGGAATTATTTTAGATATATCTCTTTCGTGTACTTAAAAATTTTTAAATCGATAAGAAACGGATCTATTTTTATATTTCCCGAAATTTATTTCACTGTATATGTACGTGCCTGTATTTAAAATTTTAAAGCATCACTAAAAAAAATTCACAGAAAAGGAAGATTTAAACTTAATAAATCGCACATGAATCCTTGGATGATAAACTTACTACTCATGTACTACATCAATCAATGAAAAATAAAATAACATTTATCACACATTTCAAAGAAGAGGGAGTTAACAGTAATGGATAAGTTTTACTTATAAATAAAATCTATACTAATAAAAGAAAGTTTCGCTCTGTGTGTCTGTGTTGTCTGTTGGCGATGGCTAGGAAAATTTAGCGCACCTAGAAGTCTGTAAATTTAGATTTAGGTAGTCCAAACCCTCTCCTGGTATACCTGAGCCTCAGAATTTCAAAATTTTGAAAATTAAAGTAGTTATCAATTAAAAACTGATCAAATATCACAAATAAAAAAGTCATTATTCTGAAGCGAGCTGGCGCATGCTCAGAAACCAATTTCCGTATCTTCCGGAACAGAAGAAAGAAAGCAGAAGACAATCCGTTTTTGTTTAAAGTATTTCTAAATTCGCCATGGACAAACGGCTAAAAATACGGAAAAACCGTCTGCATATTCTAAAAGAACATACTTTTACGTCTCGAACGATCTGGTTGGTTTGAAAAAAATTTACATTTAACCCTTTCAAAAAAAATAATCAAAAAGCATCGAATTCGTGTTTTTTATTTTCTCCCGTTTTCCGAGGCTTGCATCTACCGGAATACAAAAGATACGGAAAAACGAAGGTCACCAAATTAAAGAACTGTTTTTGTCCTTTTCAAAGCCACTTTTGGTTTTAAAAAATACAAAAATTAACCCTTCGAAAAAGTATATTTTCTGTATGCCTTTTTGCGATTTTGGCAATTTTTAAAATTTTGCATCGGCGATTCAGAGACAGGTACGAAAAACTAAAAATACCAGACAATATCTACATTTATTCCTTCTTCGACATCTGTATTTGTTTTTGAAAAATACGAATATTAACCCTTCAAAAAAAATTCGTGCACAGGACTCTCTTTTGCAAATTCCGATTTTTCTGCTATATATTAAATCTGGCATCGGCTTTCTAAAATAACCAAACAAAAAGCAAACACACCTAAAGACATCTACGTTCTATCGGGTTTAGGCAGAAACCTTTAGTTTAAAAAATAAATCACGTTAACCCTTTCGAAAACGTTTATAACCGTAAGTCAATTTCGCTTTTTTAACTAAAAATCCGAATTGGCGTTTATAAACAAGATACGAAAAACTAAAAATACCGTGCCTAATCTATATCCCTTTGTTTTTTAAAATCTGGTATCCGTTTTGAAAAAAATTAATTTTAACCCTCCGAAAAAAAATCCTTTCCAAAACTCACTCACGCGAATTTCCTTTTTTTGGTCCAGATTTAAAAATCAGCATCGACTCGGCAAATGCAAGTACGGACAAACAGTAGGCCCCAGATTATAGACACGTTCATTTTCTTCAAAATGCACGATTGGGTTTTAAAAAATATCTACATTAACCCTTTAGAAACCGATCGATTACGTAACCCAGTTTCGCGATTTTTGCTATTTTGGCAATGTTTACCCGTAATTAAATTTCAATTCTATTAGGAAATTTGGTTGGGTCAAGTGTTCTGAAAAGGCCTCTTCCAGAACAGACTGCGCCCCCTGGCGGTAGAAAGTGGAACTATAGGAGTATATCTGGTTCTATGGACCCAATTACGACGGGGTTAGGCTCATTCGACTTGATATCTATAGCCTTAAATATTTTAGCTGCACTTTCGACCGCCAGGATGCGCATTCCGATTTTGCGTTTTATGAGCCCGATTACGACGGGGTTTGCCTCATTCGACTTGATTTCGATAGCCTTACAGATTTCAGTCATATTCGTATAGAACAGATTATTAATATTTCGGGTCCGGGCAACGGCGGGCGGATTAGCTAGTATATAATAAGAAATAAAATAACCAATATAAATTCAGTTTTTATTAATTTTTTCATAACTCTCCCTGGTATGTTTTATAATTTTGGTTATTGTTGACAATACTAATGAAACCAACCAGGAAACAGAAAATGTTTCACAGTTCCACTCACTTTCAGTAAAAATTTTACTGAGCAAACTAAGAGCTGGTTTTACTTAATTTATACCTTCTTTATTTTTTTCAAACATTGTTATGTTTTCGTTTTGATAGTAACAAAAAAAACTTGGAATTTCATGTGCTAATGGCCATTTACACAATTTCATTTTTCTTTAAGGTTTTGGAACCAGTGTCCATTACTGGAATACTTAATTGGTCAATAATCAGTAATGGATACCTCATGTGGCCATTACTAAAAGTCTAATTTCAGTAATGGGCATAATGCATAACATATTTTCTGACTTAACTGAAAAGCTAAGTAATAAAATTTTAATTTTTAAATTTCACTTACCAAAATGTAATAATTTTTTTTTTTTTTTTTTTAATAGCTGCTGTTAATTAATTTTGTGTGGTTAGTAATTTTTTTAAAGTTAAACCAGATTTTCTTTTTTTATAACTCATCCTTGCATATTTTATAATCTGGCAATCAATTAAACCAATCAGAAAGCGGAAATAATGTTCAAGGACATGGGAAAAAAAGGGGTTCATGGGGCTCAAAAACGCTCTCCCGTTCAAATAGACATTTTCTAAAGTTACACCAGTAGTTAAAGATCTGTTAATTTCTGCTGCAATGTTTAATTATTCATCTCTGACAAAACTCTGCGCATAAAGAAAATGCTATAAATATTAATTACATTTTATAACTAGTAAATCTGCAGATCAGAAGCCTCAAACGAGAGTTCTGCAGTTTAATTTTCAAGTCATTTTATTTATTTAAAAAATTCAACCCATTTCCCTTCAAATTTGTATTGCAAATTACTATAAATAGTTTCAGGAAATTTAACTCTTAAGAATTCTAACAAAAAATACGATTCCATGCACTACTCCAAGTTTTTTTTTTTTTTTTTCCCCAATATCAAAGCATCAGCAATATCATATCAACATCAGCAAATTGCTACAAGTAGTTTCAGGAAATTTAATTCTTAAGAATTCTAACAAGAAATACGATTCCATGCACCACTCCAAGACTTTTTTTTTTTAATATCCTCCTAAACCCCCTTTCGTCGATAATTTGATAACAGCAATTTAGAATTTTTAATCTCCTATCTAAAATAATTGATCTTGTGATAATGGCATTAAAAATGAACTTCAACAATTAATTATAATCAAAAATATTTTATTAATTGTTTATATTCTAATTGTTAAATTTATTTGAAAATGCTATTTTGTTTCATTAGTACGTGTTCATTAAGTTCTGGTTCTAAATATAATCAGAAATACAATCATGTATTATTACTCTTTGTAGAGTGTCCATTACTGAAATTTTGGGTGCTTTGATTTATTTCTGTTATTACGATTAAATTTTGATTCACAATGGGAAATATGACTTTGAGACTGGTTAAATACTTTTGATAGATTAATATAATATATATATATATTTAAAACTGCAATATAATAATTATAACTATTAGTTAAAAAATAATTAAAAAACAAAAAAAACAGGGGTCCCAATCCCGGTTTCCCGAGATATAGAACATACTATTTGGTATACGGAAATAGGTGAAAATAAGTGTTAATTGAATATTCCAATAGATTTGCTTTATATTTAATATATATTGCCCACCAATTAGACCAAAATGAAATTTATATGTAAATAATCAATTAAGCAATATAATAAATTATAACACCTTGTAATAATATATTTCTTTTAAATGCTAAATGGTGTAAATAAACAACATAATAAATACATAGTAAAATATATTTTATTAGGTTGTTTGACATATTTCGACTCACTCCGAGTCATTTTTAAAAACAAATGAGAATATTCCATAATTGCACGGGCTTACCGAACTTTAACTTACCGAAATTGTGGCTCGAGTTACTCCATGGATACAGATATGAAAATAAACAGCCAAGTAAAAATAAAAGATAACGTGCGTAATTTTTAAAAAAGTACAGGAAAATTAAATGATAGCATTTTAAATAATAACTTTAAAGCCCGTTCAATTATGGAATATTCTCATTTGTTTTTGAAAATGAGTCGGAGCGAGTCGAAACACGTCAAACAACCTCATAAAAGATATTTTACTATGTATTTATTATGTTGTTAATTTACACCTTTTAGCATTTAAAAGAAATAAATAAATTAAGCATTTAAAAAATAAAGTTTTTAAGTTTATTAAAAACGATATTACTTTCGTATTAACCACATTTCAGCAGTTAATAGTCAAAGAAATCGCCAAAAATTTCACTATTTATAGAATTTTTTTTAATTTTTATTACTTCAGTGTTTAAGCGCATAGTTCGATTACGCATCTATCAAACTTGTGTTTTATTTATTTATTTATTAGTGAAGTTTTAATTTTGTTGTGGAATATTAAACGGAAACAAATGGCGAATTGCAAATAATAAAAACAGTTTACATTATTTCAAGTGCAAATGTGTTAATCTTCTGCAACCGGGTTAATTTAATCGGATGAATAAAGAATCATGCTTGGAAATTATTTTTAAAAACATAAAAATTCAGTAAACTGAGATACAGTTTTCAAACAAATAGCATCAAAAAGTAAATTTTTCTTCTAATCGATGGTGTAAAAAATTAAATTATGCTATGTTTATCAGTTAATAATTTTGCGATAAAAAAGAACTTGATTGCCCATGCCCAGACCGTGGCCATCGTCAATATGACGTCAGCGTTATTCACAGACATGTTTTTGCTTTGCAATACAGATTTTTTCAAGAACACGTTTCATTTCATGTTGTTTCACTTTTAAATTTTGTCACTGGAGAATAAATTTGAAAAAGTTATTGAGCTTCAGTGTATTTTTTAATATTAATGATTTAGTGTAACATATATAACAGCTTATAGTCAAAAGCTCGTTTAATAAAAGGAAGAAAATAAAATTGCAATCTGATTCACCATTCAAGAAAAATTCAAGATAAAAGAAAGTAAAATGTAATTTGAGAGATCTGAAAAGGAATTGAAAATTCAACTGAACATCTGGAAAACTTTTACATTTTCATAAACAGTGTACCGAAAATAAATATTTAAATAAACGATTTAAAAATAGTAGCTATCCATCACTGACAACAATAACGACACACACTACTTACTTCAGATTATTTCATAAAATATTCAGTCGTTAAAATAATAAAATTTCAAGAACTGTATTTGTGAATAACCTCTGAAACAAAAGTTATCCCTGATAATAATCAAGCCTATTTCTCCTAAATTTAAAATTTGATTCCAATTGCAGTACTTCTACAATCCTCTAAAGAACCGAGGTTTCAAATTACCACCCATTCTATTCAAAACGCTTTGGATTAGATTGGGAATGAAGGCATCAGGGTTTTGGAACAAAGGAATGGTTATTCTAAACAAAATAGAGGAATAAAGAGAAAGAGGCGCGAGAACACGCGCGGCGAACAGTGTGTTTATGTTTACAAGAGTGGTGTAATAATTGTGACCGAAACTTTTATAAAAGAAGTACAGCAAGACCTGTCTATAACGATACTGAAGGAACTATTAGGTAGCTTTCATTAGAAAAGGTAAAAAGCTTACCTATTGCAGCCGTTCGGAGGAAAGCAATTGCAGAAAATTTTGGTATATTTTCACCGATCATGACCCGCTGACCCCAAAACCACCCTCCGTTTAAATGTTGATATATATCTGATATTTGCCATACTGTAACTCTCTTATTTATGAACCTCTCTTAGTTATGGATGAAACTAATTATGTGTATAGGACAGACCAATATCTCGAATCTCGACCCAAGTTCGTTGCCCATCTTCATCCGCCATCTTGTTTTAAATTGGCGGCCAGTTAATTTTTTTTTAATTTTTAAAAATTCAAAAAGATATACAAAAAAAAAAAATTATAAATTGAAAAAATGGTTTCAGTTAGGTGTTAGATAGTGATACAAAGATTCCGAAACATTTTTTGTTTTGGTTTTATCTTAAAAAATGGCTGAGATATGGCAGTTTGAAATTCTAGGGTGGCTGACAGTTTGAAACAATCTGATTTTAGTTATTCTATAACTCTCGTATTTATGAACCGATATGAATGTGACGGATCATGTGTATAGGACATACCAATGTCTCGACCGAGTTTGTTGGCCATCTTCATCCGCCAGCTTGTTTCAAAATGGCGGCCAGTTAATTTTTTTTTTAATTTTTAAAAATTCAAAAAGATGTACAAAAAAATTATAAATTGAAAAAAAAAAATTGTTTCCATTAAGTGTCAGATCGTGATACAGGGATCCCGGAACATTTTTTGTTTTGGCTTCATCTTAAAACATGGCTGAGATATAGCTGTTTGAAATTCTTGGTTGGCTAATATTTGAAACAATCTGATTTTTGTTATGCTGTAACTCTCATGCTGAAATCGCATTCAAATTCAGTATTAACGAAAACCGGATTGAATCTTCTATAATCGGGTTCCAAGTATTTTAGCTTCGGGTGTATGAGTAAAATGAGTTGAATTTTAGAACATGGAAGCTACCTTTTCCTCCCAGTACAGGCCGGAAGGACGTTTTTTAGAAGTAAGTTTTGGAGCACACAAATTATCGTTATTGACAGGTTCAAGGTTAATTCACTGTTTCATAATACAAACTAAAAAACAGTAAAACCTATGACAATGGAACCTGTATCGAATGGGATCTTGCTTTAAACGGAAAAATTAAAAATGGTACCGGCAAAAATAATGCCTTACAATTAAGATACCTACCTGCTAAGACAGAAACATATCTAAATGAAGTTTTTTCCTGACTCCTTGCGATTCCGTCTTAGCAAGTCTTACTGTATACTTCTGCAAACCCAATTCAAAGCTAGGTTTTTTTTTTTTTTCCCCAAGTGTTTCGTCTTCTGAGGCTTTAGTTTAAATATATTAATCATTAAAATTAAAAGGGGAAGGGGAATATGAATTTTGTAATCATCCCAATGTGAAACATGAAAGTTTAATAAATTGCAGCAAAGCAAGTGCATTTCTTATTAATAACTAGCTGACCCACCCGGCGTTGCCCGGGCCCGTGATAAAATTAAACAAACATAAGTTTGTATGATTTTATATTTTTAACCCGATTTAGTATGAAATTATTTATTTAAAAGTGCTGAGCACGCGAGGAAAATCCATTATTTCCATTTTCAGCCGAAGTTTTAATTTCCTTTGGCTATTTAGTTATGAAATATTATACGGAAATAAACAAATACTGACTTAGTATTTACACTGTTTAAGTGCAAACGGGTTAATTTTTCGTAATTGCAGATTTAAAAATATCTATGCTTGAAAAATATTTTTAAATATCAGTAAATTGAGATAAGATTTTCAAACAAATTGCATTTGAAAGTATATATATATATATATATATATAGATTTTTAGAAGTACTGGATCATTTCCCAATTTTATACGGATTTTTAAGTTCTGTAATATGAAAAATAACAAAAAGGATTGTTTTTATGATTTTCTGTAACTGTCGCTATTACGACTAAAACATTTCTGTAAATAAAAAAAGAAAAGAAAAATTAGCTAGTATATTGGTGTGGTAACTTAAACACAGTCATTTTAATTCAAACACAAGAATATCGACAACAGGATAAATGTTTAATACTAACACTCAAGTACATTAACCTTATAAGGTTTACAGCATCTGTACTAAAGGAAATTTGCAAATGCTATCAAAAGAAGAAAAAATCATGAGCTTTAAGGCCATTTACGGGAATAAACATGTAAAAGTAACGGCTAGTTCAGAACAAAGAAGGAAGTACTCAGTAAATAAAGATGACAAATGACATTATTGTCCTTACGTTTATAAGACAAAGAACTAGTAAATTCAATTGAAGACATGTAATTATTACGCTAACACTATTTTTACTAATCAGAATATAAAAATTATACGAGTAGTAATTTTTTTTTTCGAACCTGGGATCGCTTGGCTGAAGCCGCCACGCTCTACCACTGAGCTATCCCGGTCGAATCTGGAGGGCATAATTCATCCAGTTACCTTATTGATCAGGGATAGCTCAGTGGTAGAGCGTGGCGGCTTCAGCCAAGCGATCCCAGGTTCGAATCCTGGCCCGGACATTTTTCGTCCAGTTGGAAAATTACTACTCGTATGATTTATTTACCAATTTGAAATAATTGTGTTAAAAAATTAATCTAGTATAAAAATTATACACTGAAGATGTAATTTGAAAACGTCTACACTTACCAGAAAAAAAAAAAAAATGCTTACGTATGAATTTCATAAATAAAACAAACATATACGCGTAATACCTCAAGGAATAGGAAGAGTTTTGGTAAAATTGTCCTATTCCCAAATGATATTTAGTAAAGAATGGCTAAAATTCCTGTTCATTACAGTGCACCAGAAATAAACTTCTGCTCTATTTATTCTTAAATTTTAATCAAAAACTGCCTCCAACAGATGTTATTTAAAAAATAGTCAATTAAGCCATTCACCAGCACGCTTCACTGAATATCAAATTACTAAACCGAGAAATTCACATGGAAAAATAATAAAAATCATTTAGAAAAAGATTTGCTCAATGCATCATCGTTGACATTATAATTCTCTGCTGCCATCTCAATATAATGCTGTATTTTTATTGATGAATCCTTTTAAGTGCAATGGACAATTATAAAACGAGAAATTCTTAAATAAAATCGAGTCAACAGAAATATTTTAATTATATAAAACTAAAAAAATAATAATTTCTTACTTGCTCTAACTTTTGCAAGCGGAGATCCTTCATAATAATAAATTATCAGTAATTCAAACAAACAAAAAAATAAAAGATTGATTGTCTAGATCAGTATATCTCACAACCGGTGTGTGGCGAAATATATATGCGCCAAATTTTTTGTTGGGATGGGGGTTTGGAGGGAGCTTCTTAAAACATGAACGATGCTCAAAGCTGTACTACACCGTAGTACAGCTGTATTATACCGTAAAATAAACAGAAATAAACAGTAAAATAAGCAGTAATACACTGCCGCGCATCCGCGGTAGCGTATTACTGCTTATTTTACTGTTTCTTACTGTTAATTTTACGGTATAATACTGGCAGCTGGAACGCCAGTATTATATCGTAAAATCAACATTTTTTTTTCAGTCTAACTAATTACTACTAACTAAACTACTAATTAATATCCATGTAGATATAGTAGTGGTGATGGTGTGAGTGTATATGATTTAGAATAGATTAAATATATTTTATAAAAATAAAAACTCGTCTTTTTTTTTTTAATTATTATTATGCCTTAATGAAGAAACATATAAAATAAAAAATTACAGAATACAAATTTTAGATTAATGTTAGGTTAAACATATTAAAATATGTGATCCCCTTTTCATTCAGTTATAATCACTATCGTACACTGCAAGAAAAAAAAGAAAAAAAAAGTTAATTTTACGGTATAATATTGGCAGCTGGGGTACCAGTATCTAGTTTCCATAGAAAGTTTAAAGTAGAAGGAAACTTTAAAGTTTGGATGTATTTTAACTTGAAGGCATCCCGGTTTGGAACCGGTTTCGAAAGTGAAAGTATACCTATTTAAAAAAGAAAAAACCCTGCAAACATAATCGAAAAATTGAAAAGCCGCGACTTCAACTATTCAATGTAAGAAAAAAATTGTTTTTAAATAAATTACAAACGAGATATTTTAAAAGAACTATCTCATAGTATTAACATTAGCGAGCGGGTTTTTTCACGTGAGTGAAGTAGCCCCTTAAAGCCAAATATGAAAGTATTTATCCCTAATAGACATTATTGCTAATCGATTGTTAACTGGAATCATTTCTCTACGCTTATACATGGCAGAGTTAATAATAGCATATTATTTTTCCCCCAATGAGTGTATGTGTATGTATATGTATACGAATACACGGCCAAACTCGATCTTTCGCCCGTGGAGAATATTACGAAAAATCTTAAATGAGAAAAAGCTTCAAAATGAATAAGTTGATTAACTCTGCAAATATTAACGTCTCTCTAACAATATAAGGCAATATAAATTCTAATCTAATATGAACAGAAATGACAAATTTCTTTAAGCTTATTTTTAATTGTTTTATCTATTATAATCTTCAGAAAGAATCGTTGCAGGTGTGAGTAAAGTTTTACGTGGTTTTCAATCTAAACATTTTGCGAATTCAGCTTTCATAAAAGAAAAAAAAATTAATATGCGTGTGCGACTTATTCAGCCTTTCGAATGACTTTGTTTCTTTTCTGGGTCATGACTAAAACGCTCATATCTTCTAAAACGTCAAATTTCATTTTTATCACCTGTCTGCCAATACTTAATCTAGAATGCATTTCGAAATAAATGCATATATATATACAATATATACTCGTGTGTTTTTCGAAATCTTTCTACCTCTTTTTAGCAAAACAAACAATCATAGAGCCTGTGCCCGTCCACGTCTAATTATTCTCAAAATCGAATAATTACTTCCACGTCTAGTAAATGCTTCCCCCCAAAAAACGAATTTCGTGGTTTAAAAAGACCACGATATCTTCAATAATTGTGTATAGACAAAATATCTCTTTTACATAATTATGTTAATTGCAGCGCCAGCTTGGCAATGCTTAATCATCGTTATGTTTAGTAATGCTTTTAAATTTTTCAAGTCCAATAAAAACCTTTTTTTCTAATACTAACACACAGAAATAATTTAGAACGAATATCAATAACATGACGGAGTATTATTATATCTATCTAAAAAATCTTTTTAATTTTTAGATTTGATGTACATGCAGAAAATATGCATGAAGTACATGCATGAAATAATGAAAAATAAAATAAAATAAAAATTTGGATCTAGTTTAAATAAATATGTATAAAATACCTGCATCTAAGAATAACTTTTATTTACTAAAATATATTTAACTAACACATAAAAACGTTCAAACATAAATCTCACAAAAGAAAACCGGGAGAAAAGTATACTATCAAATAAAACAGTAAACGTACTATCGTCGGAATCGGAAGAAGTCTTTCCGATTGCTTACAGCTCATTGAGACAATATAGGCCTAATAACGGAAAACTGTTGCGAAAACGAGAACAGTAGGATAAAAGAAATATTTTAGGGCGCACTGCGATAAGGCAAATAAATATATTTCAGGCAATTACTGTGAGCGACTGCCAACAGACAAAATTATTTTCTACACGTTTCTCTCTTCCTGAACGTCAGCTAGACAGATCGAGGTCAATCGTTCGTCAACAGTCTGCACAGCAAGGGCAATGGAAGACCACTTATATGTCACTCACAACTGAAAAGTCGTATCAAAATCATATTTCAACACGGTTAAAAGACTGACCACACCTTAACGGACAAACAGGTTTATTGACATCTCTAAAACGAAACCTGTAAATACAAAGTCGATAAATCATATGTTCATTTCCGCCAATTCATGTTCCGAATAAAGCAGGCAACACACTTCAGAGACCACAGATAAAATTTTAAACTATTTTTATTTTAAAAGGTTCAAAGGTGAAGTGCAAGTAGGAAAAATCAAAAGAGTTGAATGCTTCAAAAGCAGCCCAATGAAAATTTCTTAGTCCAGTTTTCTCAAACTTTTTTCCAAGTGGGGTCCATTTTCAAAAGCCAGAATGTTGACCTGACCACCTTACTCACGTCATGCGTTCTTTCCAAACTCGGAGATTTTTCAGCTATGATGTGTAATACGCAATTCATTCAATTTTTTTTTTTTTTTTTTTTTTTTTTTTTTAATATATCGAAGAAGACTAGAAGGGCAAACCTCTAGGATCGCAGTTAGAGAAACACTGTCTTAGTCTATTAAAGAAACGTTTTACACCAGAGGGACACTATTTCCACATTACTCGACAGAACTCAATTAACAATGTAAATTTATGTAACAACTATAAACTATAGCTGAAAAAGAATTAATGGAAGTTTTAAAATCTCTGCATTTTGAAGACCGAAATTATTTTAACAGTGAGATTCTAATTGCAATATCCAATGAAGTGATTTCTGCATACATATTCTAAACAAGAAAGAAAATCATGCGTCAAGCATACATTATAAAACACTTTCCAACAGAATAATGTGTAACAAAACTTCCCCGTTTAATAAGTTAAAAGATTATATCTAAATAAACAATTTTAAAAATTCAGCAATTACCATCTATAGTCGGAAAGGTATTCGAAATCTTTTGTACAGTCCTGTGTGGGATCTATAGATTTGTATACATACTACATACTACGCTAAAGTATAGTTCAGTTAGGGACGGGGGAGAAGCTCGCCATCACCAATCTAGATGATTACACTTCAGAAAAAAATTGTTGATTTTACAGTATAATACTGGCATGGCAGATGGGGTGCCAGTATTATACTGTAAAATCAACAATTTTTTTTTTTTTTTACAGTGTACAAGACGTGTATCGTGTATCATCTTCTAAAATAAAAGCGTAAGTCATGTGACTGTCATCAACAGTTCCGGGATGGCCGTTTCACTTTTTCATATGCCAGGCGGCCATTTTTATTCAAAATTATTTTTTCGAATAAAACTGCATAAAAGTTACATTTTAAGAAAGATCATTCAAAATAAATTAATATTTGAGATATGACTTACGTTCAATTATGTATATATTCTGCAATAACTTCAGTCGAAATTAAGTTCGCAGTTCAAATTCTCTATTCATGAAAGTAAACAAAAAAAAAAAGATTGATTCGTCGTGAACATTTAAAATATTAAACCATGGAGGTAATCATTCGCAAAGAAAGTTCTCCGCGAATGAATTTTTGGACCGCTGCCACGCGTCAAAAAAAATAATTTGCACCAGTGACACAATCAAAGTTTACCATAATTATGTGCTAGACAACTCAATTTGACTCAACTTTCTTGACGTATATTGAACTCATGTAATAATATTTAATGAATCAGATTTTTAGAATTTTTAAAATCGCTAATACAGCTTTTACTTATCGCGTGTACAAATTAGAAACGATACTTTGATTTTGAAATCAAATGTTTTGATTTATGATGTTATTTCTTATTTATTTATTTATTTTCTATTTTAAATGAAAAGTCTGAAGTATTTTAAATTTATGTAATATAAGCATTTTAGATTAAAGTTAAGTATTTTAAATGAAATGAGTGACAGGTTTATAATTTAAAATTAAATTAATGTAGTATGAATGATGGTGATGGGAACAATATTTGGCGATTTATCATCTGCTCTCGGCTAACAAAAATACTCATAATTAAAAAAGGAAAAAAAAATAATAATAATAATAGTTTGATGTAAATAAATATTTATATACATATAAAAAATAATTTATAGAATTAAAAAAAAAGTAAAAGTAAATAAACAACAATTTCCATAATAAAGTTTTCGCCAAATTGGCGGGGGGAATAATCGCGCCAACGGGCGTATGTGACACCTGTGCTCAAAAAATATGCGAAATGCTACCATGATCGTAAAAGTTCATGGTTTGTCTATTAGAATCTTCCGATTTGGTGAAGGATTAAGGGAAAATTAAATTATGAATAAATGTAACGTTTTGCAATGTTTAACATACATTTAAGGGAGACCAAACTGGTCTCCAATGGCGGCTAGTGTATATAAATAGAGACTCTAATCAAATTTCGAACTGTTAATTGAAATTGTTCTTTTATAAAAGCCACGTTACGACGTGCACTTATTTAATCATCCCTTCTTATGACAAGTGTATAATTGAGTAACCCCCCCCCTTTTTTTTAATAGTTTTAAATTAAAAATGAAATAGTAATCTTGACAGCGAATTCAGTTTATCTTTGATTTGCGAAATATGTAAATACATGCGTGACAGATAAGATATCGTGACAGAATAAATATCCTAATATTCAGATAAGATAAAAAAGGGACAAACATTTTTCAACTGTGACTTCTTCCCAAATAAATATGAATAAAAGAAAAACCTCGCGATCCGCTTAATCACATGCCATCACGTCAAGATTTTCTTTTTCCCAATCTGATCTTTATTTTCGTAACACCTATAAAGAATACGGAAGAATATAGTTAAACGAGGAATAAAACATGAGAAGATAAGTCCAGACATGGATTAAATGTCACCAAAATGTCAACGACTGTGGTATTTGTAAAGGAGCCACACTGGAATGTCTCATCTCGTTATCCGTAACGATACACAAAAAATAAATAAATGAGAATAAAATAGAATAAGGAAAGGATTGTCATACGGAATAATTACATAAGCCATTTTTAATGAAGGTCTATCTAAACAAAAAATTTTAAATATTATGAAAGTAACATCATATGGTCATTTGCAAATGAAACGTTTTTTAGTAATGGTTTACATGGATACTCCGCATTTAAAAATACTTCCAATGTTCCTCAAGTTTCTTTCGACAATGTTTTATTTGAAACTTCTATGCGTGCATGGAATGTTTTTTGTAGAATGGGACATTGTAGTTAAGAAAACGCATATATGTTTTCTTAATTTTTACTTACCAAAACAAATATACGCTATATTGAAAATTGTAGGTCGACACTAATGATATTTTGCGAAATAACTTAATATCAATAGACCCATACATGGCTTTCGTACTGCAATCTTGGAGATTGTTTGCTGATACGTTTTTCATTCATTTTTAATTAACTGCAATTTTTAATAAAATAACGTGTTTTAACGAAATGTGGGTGTACTATGTCAAAAGCCTGTTTAAAAACATTTCCAATGATATCTCATTCATCAGGCAATAATCAGGTCCTGTGCGTTTTGTACGTGGATAAAACTAGTCGTTGGGGGCCACCGTAATACTTACCCATCATGAATACGCATAATATAAAATATTAAAATAAAAATGTGTAAAATACTTATAAAATGCATTGCAATTCAAATAAAATCGTGGCTTGATGACGTCATAAACTTTAAGGGCTCGATTACTGAATTGCTCGAAAGAAACCTCCTTATAACTCCAAAAAAAAAAAAAATAATCCTATTAACTAGCGGTTTATTGCATCTGATTAAGCGTCAAATTTCCAATTAAAATATATCTTTAAAGTGAAATTTGGATGAAATACAGGGTCATGAAAAATCGAAGAGTGTGGGAAATAGGATTCCAAATATCTCGGCAACTCATTATCCGATCGACTTCATGCTTTATATAAAATTTATGTTTTTTTATTGTCTTTTATATTCATTTCTTAAAATAAGCAATTTCGAAAATTTTTATATACCTTTTATCAGAACGAATATTTTGAGAGTCCGAAAAAAATAGTTCCGGTTAATCGAGGTTATTGAAATGAAATAGGCTTCTTCCCATTATTACATACTAAGTACATACCAAATTGCAAGTCTCTATCTCAATTTTTTCGGGAGATAGAGCGTTTACAGACACACACACAGACGGACGGCAAAAATTTTTTTCTAAAAATATGTTTTTCGGAATCTCCAGTGTCTGAAACGTGTAAATCCGTCAAAAAATTTTTTTCGATTTTCAAAACGATTACAAGACTTACCCTATACTACGTATGATGGGTAAGTAAAAGGGGGGGTGTTGACATCAGAAATACAGTAATATTTCATTTATACGTCGTCTCTATTATGAGAGTCTCTCAGTTATACGTCGATTTCGGTAGTCCCGGATAAAGGTATAACGATGCAATGTCTTTTTTTTCCCCTCCCCATTTATGCGTCGCAACACGACATGTGTTTCTCACTTATGCGTCGGAGAAATTTCAAGTTTACCTTGCCATTTCTTTCTATTCTACACATGTTCTTTCCAATAAATTTCACATTAACTTTTAAAGTGGAAGTCAATTGGTTGTCTTTTTGCATTTGTTTTCTGGACACTATTATAAGCTGCATTCCTGGGTCACACACCCCTTCACACTTGCTACTTTTATTAGGAGGACTATCAGGGTCGGACTGGGCAAGGGGAAAGGGCGCAGACCTTGGATTTTCAGAGGGCGCAAAAATTTTAACTGTGCATGACTTGACAAAGTTTAACATATTAGCATAGCACCAAGTAAGAAAAGGGCTTAATATTATATTCCTGAGTTTAGATAGACGACTTTGCTATATTCCTCGTGCATGTTTGAAGTTCCATTAAATTTACACAATGCTACACAGTTTTTTAAAACTATGTCATGCAATATTCAAAAACTCTATAGAAAGTTGGATACAGATTACCTTGTATCATATTTTATTCTTTTGTCAATAGATACCTTAGAACTGTCATGGTATAAAAGTGATCACTCCTTACTAATTATCCTGCGAATACGGTATAAAAAAATACATAGTTACCAATTTATTGGAAATAATTTCTACTATTAAATTCTATTCGAAAATTTTGTTTCGGGGTTGTCTACATATTAAACTAGTCGTTGGGGGCCACCGTAATACTTACCAATCACGGATATGCATAATAAAAAATATGAAAATAAAACATGTGTGAACTATTTATAAAATGCATTGCAATTCGAATAAAATCGTGGTTTGATGACGTCCTAAACTTTAAATGCTCTATTACTGAATTGCGTAAAAAAAATCCTTACAACTCCAAAATTGATAATTATATTAAATAACAGTTTACTGCGACGGATTAAGCGTCTCATTTCCAATTAAAATATATCTTTGAATTGAAATTTGAATGAAATACAGGGTCACGAAAAATCGAAGAGTGTGGCAAATAGGATTACAAATATCTCGGCAACTCATTATCCGATCGACTTCATTCTTTATGCAAAATTTGTTTTTTTATTGTCTTTTATATTCACTCCTTAAAATAAACTATTTCGAAAATTTTTATATACCTTTTATCAGAACGAATATTTCGAGAGTCCGAAAAAAATAGTTCCGGATAATCAAGGTTACTGAAATTCAGTAAGCTTCTTCCCATTACATACTAAGTACATGCCGAGTTTCAAGTCTCTATCTCAATTTGTTCGGGAGATCGAGCGTTTACATACAGACACACACACAGACAGACGGATGGCAATTTTTTTCTTCTAAAAATATGTTTTTCGGAATCTCCAGTGTCTGAAACGTGTAAATCGTCAAAAAAAAATTTCGTTTTTCAAAACGATTATAAGACTTACCCTATACCACATATGATGGGTAAGTAAAAATGCACGAACGTTGATTTTTAGGGTTTCGTGGTTACTCCCGCTCCGTTGTCTGTCCGTCACAGAGCCATTCTTAGAAATTATGTAACTTAAAGAGTTGAAACTTTATGTATATATAGATGAATACCAGCTATGAAGCTCAAAATATTAAAATTTGAAAAAATAGTATTATTTTAATAGAGATAAAAAACCAAAATTCTAACAACCTTTTCCTATTAAATTTAAACATTTTTCGTTATAGCAGTTGCCAACAATTAAAAATCCACACTGAAATTCTTTCTACAATAATTAATTTTCTATTGAACGATTTCCACGTGAAATATGAAAATGAAATAAAAAGTTTCACCAATTGAAATAAAGATTAATATGAAATAAAACGGGGTTTCAAAGATTTCTCAATAATACAAGGAGTATGAGTATATGTATGTATACAAAGCAGATTAATATCACGTCATTAGAGAATTAAATGAAAATTTGACGTCATATTGGAAGTTTAACGAATTTTTCAAATGTTTGAGAATAATATAAAGCGAGTATATGAATAATAGAGAATAGTAAATATATGAGTTTGTGAAATATATTGAATCATGATAAAAATCCGATTATGGAAATATTCGCATATTTTAACATTTTGAAGGTGTAAAACATGTTTAATTTTGAAATTATTTTTTTAAATATCGCATTTAGTCCGCATGACAGATATTATTATGACAGAATATAATAGCGGGCTGGTTTAGATATTCTAAAAAACAAAAATATAGACCGGTAAATTTTTACTTTATAAAAAACACGATTTTTTTTTTTTTTTTTTTTTTTGGTTGCTAAATGAAATTTATTTGGATTTATTAAAGAAAGGATAAAGTGTTTTGAAAGGAATATTAAACGAAACCTTTGAGTGATCTTCGATTTGTAACTCCTATGTTTGAGTTCCCTGGATCAAGATAGCATGGGAATATACTTATCTTAATTCTTCATAGAGTTATAAAAGAAAATGTGTTAGGGATTTATCTAAAAACTTCGGAAATAAAATTTAAATCTTGAAAGAAAAAGTACTGAACACTCATTTAGTCATCAGTAAAATTATACAGGAACTTTAAATTTATAAAAAAGACTTTCTTTATATAAAAGTAACTACTATAAAATGTTTCTGGTAAATGTCTATGTGTTATTTTCTGTAGATTCTTTGAAAATAGAAAGCGATCCCCTTAGACTGTAAGAAAGTTCTCTGCATTTCGAAAACTAATTATTCAAATGAGCTGTACACAGTGGCGTAGCTACATATTTCGCGCCCTGGAGCAAGTAAAATTGGTGCGCCCCTTGTCACTCGAAAAAGTTCAACCAAAATTTGTTTTAAGTTTAAAAATCATGTATTCTTATTTCGATTTTAAACCTTATTTTTATTTGGAGTTCAAAGCATTTTAGCAAAATATTTAACGTAATAAATACAAATAGAATAAAAATAAAACTGTCATTTTTAAGTGCAGAGTAACTACTAATATTTATTACGAATTGGGCGGGATTTCCGTTTAAAATGCGCCCATGGGGTTAGCACAATTTGCGCTGCATCTGTTGTTCCTTTAGAAGCACTATAGAACGCTAAAAAGTAAACACACTATTTTCAAGAAATTTTTAATTTTGATTTGTCGCATTTGGATGAAATACGTTTTTCCGTTTTAAGTGCAAGGAAACGTTGAAAATTTATAAAATTCAAAGTATCTTAACTCGGTAAGTTTTGGTCGTACAAAAAATTAATTATTACTGTTTTACCTTTTAGAATACGGAGAAAGTTTTTCTAAATATAACTTATAGAACCCAGGGGCCGTCTAACAAATTAAATTTTGTAACTTTCAAAAAATATCTGACGCGAATGGCTTTTAAGAGGATGACGAACAACGCTGAAACTTTTTTTTCTTATTGGAACTATATACTTCTAAAGCCAATGGACAGTGATAAGAGTCGACACTCTTATATACCATTCAAGATTGGAGGGTTTTTCACACTCTCACAAATAACAAACACAAAATTTAATTACCGCCCACCCTAATTTTTCTCGCCCTTTACTCAGGCGGTATAGTCTTAAATCCGTTACTGATTATGTATTTTATAAAGTGTATTGATAAAGTGGATACATGTTTAGTTTTCACAAAGAACAAAAAAAAAAAATCCAAATTTTCGTTTACTCGCTTTTTCGTATGCAAAATCTACACTAATATTATAATGAAGTAACGTTTGATTGTTTGTTTGTAGGAGGTAATCTCTGGAACTACCGAACCGATTTCAAAAGTAATAGTGGCAAATTGACGAAGACAGTTCCTGCTCCAACATAGTATATATTTTATGTCGATGTGCCACCACAAACAGAGGGGAAGGGGTGAAAAGCGAAAAACGTTCTAAAATTGCGATTTTTGTGATACTGTAGGACTAGAAACTGGGAATTTGACATGATAGTTACTTACAAGATGCAAATGCTCTCTAAGAACAGTTTCTAAATAATTCGAAATTAGAAAAGCTGAAATGAGCTAAAAGCGTTCTAAATTACGATTTCTATGGAATTGTTAGGGAAATAAACTTGAAATTTGACATGACTGTTACTTTTAAGACGTAAATTGTCGCAGTTAAAAAAAATCGAAATTTTATAAGGGTGAAATGCGCAAAAAGCGTTCTAAACTCTGATTTCTATGGAATTGTTAAGGATAGAAACTTGAAATTTGACATGCCTGTGTTACTTTTAAGACCCAAATGCACGCACAAAACAGTTTCTCTCTTAAATTTTAAATTTAAAATGGTGCAGAGGAAAAAAAAACGTTCTAAATTTACGATTTTTGTGATACTGAAGGGATTAGAAACTTGAAATTTGGCATGGCGATTACTTTTAAGATAATACAAATGCTTGCTAAGGATTGTTTCTAAAACAAATCGAAATTTAAAAAGGTGATAAACGTTCTAATTTACTATTTCTATGGAATTATTAAGGATAGAAACTGGAAATTTAACACATGGCTGCGACTTTTAAGACGGAAATGCACACACAAAACAGTTTCTCTTTTAAATTCTACATTTAACCCTTTCAGGGGCAAAGTACTTATGTTTCTAAAATGTTGGATTCAGTGATCACACCGGGATTTAACAACAAATTTGTTTCAAAATAAGTAAAAGCTCTTTTTTACTTATATTATAAAAGCAAAATTTGATTCCAAAATTCCGGTGTCAATTTGGCGTTTCGTAATTAAAATTAAGTGGGATATATTATATACCACCGCCCTTCAAGGGGTTAAAATGGTGCAGAGGGAAAAAAACGTTCTAAACTTACAATTTTTGTGATACTGAAGGGACTAGAAACTTGAAATTTGGCATGGCGGTTACTTTTAAGATACAAATGCTCGCTAAGAATGATTTCTAAAATAAATCGAAATTTAAAAGGGTGAATGAGCGGTGAGAGTTCTAATTTACTATTTCCATGGAATTGTTAAGGATAGAAACTTGAAATTTGACATGGATATGCTACTTTTAAGACACAAATGCACGCACAAGTTTATTTTTTTAATTCAAAATTAAAAAAAGGTGCATAGAAAATAAATGTTCTAAAAATACAATTTTTTATACTACTGAAGGGATTACAAACTCGAAATTTGGCATTGCGGTTACTTTTAACATACAAATTCTTGCTAAGAATGTTTAAAAAAAAAATCGAAATTTAAAAGGGTGAAATGAGCGGTTTTGTTTCTAATTTACCATTTCCATGGAATTGTTAAGGATAGAAAGTGTAAATTTGACATGGCTGCGACTTTTAAGACGGAAATGCACGCACAAATTAGTTTCTCTTTTAAATTCTAAATTAAAAATGGTGCCGAAGAAAAAAAAAAAAAAAAGACGTTCTAAACTTGCGATTTCCGTGATACTGAAGAGACTAAGAAACTTGAAATTTGGTATGGCGGTTACTTTTACAAGACAAATGCTCGCTAAGAATGGTTTCTAAAAAAATTCGAAATTTAAAAGGGTGAAATGAGCAAAAAGTTCTAATTTACGATTTTTATGGAATTTTACATTTTTAATTAATTAATTCCACATCTATTTCAAATTTCGCTGACATATTTGCAATTCTGATTACAAATCACTAGCAGCTCCATCTAAGTGTTATTCAAATATTACTGTCTCCATTATTCTCTTGTCATTATTGAAAAATTAGTTTGTTTATTAATTTCTAACTAAATTAAATGTCTTTAAAACTAATTCAAAAGCATTCAAAAAGGTACAGTTTATAACCAAAATGCTTCACTGTATATAATCCAATTTTGGTCAAAAAGGCTAATTTTGTCCAAAAAAGTCCGATTAAAACCAATAAAAGCCATCGGCGTGTGGCTTTTTTAAATTTAGCCAGCTTTTATTTTTTGCAACCCTGCAATACAGTAAATTTTGCCCTCTGCTATTTATTATTTCTTGTGATTATTTATCTGATTTTTTTATTTGACGCCAACACAACGTCGGACGGGTCATCTAGTGGTTAATATATTTTCTTTCAATTTGTCAAACTATTGTTTTTTTTAATCGATAAAATATATAAATAGCTAAAGCAATGCTCTTACATGTTGCTTCTTAAATACAGGTTTTTCAGCTGTTATTATTATTACTATTATTATTAATATTTTGGCTATTGTTATTTCCGTAAAGAAATCATCACGATAAATTTGTACACCATTTCCAATAGAAATATGCAGGAATATTTTTGTTTGGAAATAGTGATAGCAAATGACTGCAGTGAACACTGTAAATAAGTTTGATTACTTTAAGATTTGAAAAACTTCTTCCGTCAATGGCAAGGTTAAAGAAAAATGTTAAACATGCAGAAACAGTGTTGGTTAAGTTACTTGAGGCTACGGTATATGGTATGAAATAACATTAAAACTTAGCGAATAGAAGTAATTTCTTTTGAGTATAAAAACATGTTTTAAGTCAAAGTAGTTGAAGTTGAAAATAAGGTAAAATAGCATAGGAATATACTCATTGTATATAACAGTTCTGATCCACACATAATATCTGATTTAAAAAAAAAAAAAAACGCAAATATTTTAAAATTTTTTATTCAGACTTTTCTAATTTTGCGCCCTTAGGATTCGTGCGCCTGGAGCAACTTGCTCCAACTGCTCCACGGTAGCTACGCCTCTGGCTGTACACTTACACGCAGTCTTTTTTTAATACAAAAATTAATGTAGGTGTTCATTCATAATTTTTATATGAATGTATTAATAACTTTCATAATTAAAAATATATCTTTGGATACAAACAAACCTGGAATATGTTTGGGTCTATTAGGTGTATTTCACTAAAAAAAATTAATAAAAATTCAATCGGATGATTTTTATAAGATTGACAAATGTATTTTAACATTAGCATCCTCAAACTTTAAACTCTTCTATCTCTACGAAAATTTAGCATAAAGTACTTAAACTATACCTTTTCGCGGGCTGTCTCGATCCAAGGAACTCAAATAGGGTCTCAAAAATAGGTGTTATTATTTGAAAATTCAAAGTTGGTATAATTTTTAATATGTAGACGACTCTTCTTGTAATACACTTAATCCATAGTTTTAATTAGTAGACATTATTTCCAATAGATTAGTACCTATAGATTTTTTTTACAATTAGTTTTAGAAAAATTGGTAGGGAATGATCACGTTTTTTTTTTTTTTTTTTTTCTTTTTTTTTTTTTCCAGGACTCTAAATTAACACACTTGATCTATCCATAGCTGTGTCCATTAACGCAAAATAAATAAATAAATAATAATAAAATGTTTTATTTTTTTAGCAATTTCAGACATTACAAGTTTGACGATATTTATGATTTTTTTTTAAACCGTCATCGTGCTGTGAGATATGAATTGACTAACTTTTCTCTTTTATACAATTATTTTTTCTCTCAAGCAACACAGAATTGTTGAATATCATTACTCCATTGTTTTCTAGCTTTGTTGGCCAACGATTGAGTTTGGCTGCTTCCAATAGCTGAGTCAACGGTTAGTTGATCGGCGGTTTAAAGATATGAGTTCCCATTTGACTAACAGTTATGTTTGCTGGCAAAACTATGCTAATAATAATATATTAAAATATGCAAATAATAGATTCTATTTTAATTAGAAACTTCAACTAATTTGTGATTTTTTTAGGCAAAAATTAATTACGCTTCAAGAATTACCTATTAAAAGTGCTTCTAATTTGGTTTCCGTGGTTTCAGAAATGTTTCCTCATTTTGCATTTGTATTTAAACAAATATCTCTAAAACTATTAGGCAAATAAATTTTACTTTTACGACTACTAAAATACAAGAATATCAGTACTAAGAGCCTCCAACCTCTATTTATATATATAAAAAAATATTTATTTGACATAATATGAATTAGTTATCAAGTCAGTTATAAACATGATATAGATACAATTTCTGATATAATCTGACAGCAAATGCTGTTTATTTACTACAGCTTTTTTTTTTTTTTCTTTAGTAAAATAACATCTTTAAATATAGTCTCTGACGGTGTCTGCCTCATCACACATACAAAATAAAGATTCAGTATGCAAAATTCGTTCAAAAAATATTTCTATCGAGAATAAAAATGTACTTTCAATATAGAAATAGAAATTTTGAAACTAAAACTCATGCTTGATTTTTTTGTTCTTTTGAAAAAGTACCACATATTATAGCAGTATTTGAATGTCCAAATAATATAGGTGTATTTAAATGGGGAAATAACACTTGCTTGTGAAAATATTACACTTGTAGCATTTGGTATAAGGATATGCAGGAGGAGGAAGAGGCATTTCGTGTGCTTAAAAATGACTTTATGCTGAATTGATATCGCACTATAAAAAGGTTTACGCTAAACAATTGAGTAAATTTACTTTTCTCAGCACACTCTTCCCATAATTTGCAAATTTCTTATCATAGTTAGAGATCAAGGGAATTTAAGTTTTCATAATTGAAAGATATCCTCCGGGGATTATAATCCTGCAAGCGACAGGATTTTGCTGCCAGTGTTTTATAATTCAAAAACCTACAAAAAATTTCTGAATAGTAATCACCGCTTTATTTAACGATAGATTTTTCCGTGATTAAATAAAACAATATTTTTACTTAAAACCCATACCAGAATTTCAAAATAGTTATTTAATTACGGAAAGGTTGTCATTTAAATAAAGCTAACCGACAATTTTGGTGGGTATTTTGAATGAAAAAACGCTAGCCGCGCGATCCCAGCTTGCAATCCCGAAGTGTCATCGATGTTGTATTTATTCAGGCCCTGACTATCGCACGGGCACCCAGGCCCATGCCCTGGGCACGAAATTTCTGTGGGGCACAAACTTTTTCATAATTTCATCTAAATTTCTATTTAAAAAAATCATAACTGTGCAAACGTTTTTATTTCTTTAGGACTTTTGTTTACATTCAGCATCAGTTTGGTTTTATCATTTAATATTAATAACATCATTACTAAGTAGGCTTCTTGTCATTATTTTCTAGTAATTGATGTACTGTATTTATCAAGTCATTCAATTATCATATTGCACATTTATTCAAAAAGTGACACAACTGAAAGAAATATGATATTTGAGATATTAATACAATGAAATGACAAAAAATATATATCTGTCTATGGCTAAAATCTCAATATATCTCTCAATCTATGGCACATTTTAATAAGTAATAGAAAAAAAAATTTCATTCCTAGAACTGTTTTTCAATTTTCCGGAAAACTTAATTTTTTTATTTGACACTTTTCAAATAAGTGTTTAACATGTTAAAAAAAAACTAGTATCACTAGATTAACTAATCTAGGGGGGAAGGAGGGGGCACGAAAAATTGAAAGTGCCCTGGGCACAAAAACTTCCTAGTCGGGCCCTGTATTTATTCCTCGAAAAAGTTATGTTTTCCAGCCGTCAACATAATCAATACAAAACGTTTTTGCCTTTTTATAAAATTGTTTTTCGAAAAGCCATGGTTTCAATTATAGGTCCATTCATGGACAGCTTTAAAAGGGCGCAAGGTCCCCTGGGTACTACAATGGAGTGTACGCAAAATTTAAATAAAATATTTGATAAAATATATTATTAATATTGTATTATTATTATTGTATTATTATATTGATAAAATATTAGATAAAATATTTGATCTGAGATTAGGACCTAAAAAATATCATCCTAAGAACCGATGAAAGAAAATCTCTCTCAGGGCGCGGGAATAGCACATGGGCGTGAGCTTTAGTAGCCGTGGCGCGCCAGGGCTATTAAAACTTTTCCTAGGTGCCCGTTTTCTATCCTCAATCGTATGCAAACGCGTCCGCTTTGGTTTCCGATTCTGAAAATTCTTTCGATATATCTTCAATTTCTTTATCATAATAAAAATACCTCTGTTTTGCTATCTATCTATTAGTTGATGATTACCCCTCAGCAAATTCTCGAAATTTAGTACACTAATCAGAATATATGTCATGTGTGTGGGAAAATATTGGTGCGCCTTAAGGGCGCGAAATTTTCCCTGGCTGAGGGCGCACCGGCCGTCGGGCCGATGGGCCGGCGGGCCAGTCCGAGCCTGAGGACTATTCCAAAAAAGCAGGCTTTCATTATGAAGGAATTTGAAAACGATGTATCTTCTTCCAAAGATCGACCAGTATTAGATGAAGAATGAAATGCCGTTTCTTGGGGAATGATTAATTTTAACGACAAGCTTATAAACAAACTTCAATTTTAGACTATACCGTATTAGAAATATACAGAGGTGGACCTAATTCAAAGTTGCTCCGATATCGTACTTAGGCCTAGATTCGGCCCTGACTTTATGTCTCACCTAATTTTAGGATTGAAAGTTGTTTACCAAAGTTGGCGCACGCAGGGGGCAGAGTCCCCTAGTTTCTAATAAAAACTTTATTATACATTTGCTTTTGCTCATTCAAAAATTAGCAAATTGCGTTCTTTTAACATCTTAATACTAAATTTTTAAGTCCGATTAGTTTGTTTCATCTTTGCTATCTTAAATCGAGATTTTTTTTAAATATAAATGCGTAACAATAGCATTATCGAGATTTTTGAAAAATATAAATGCGTAACAATAACATTATGCTATTTATTTAAGCATGCGACACAGTGCTATCGTTTTTCGACAGCGGAGAAAAACAACCGCTTTATCACTTGAAACAGAGACAACGCCAAAATTCAAAACACGTCTATTTACTTGTCAGATAAAAATTTGATGTATTAATTTCTTGCTATTTAATTTATAAAACACTAAAAAAATAATAATAATAACGAGGCGGGGATACATGAAACTTGTCATAAAAGTTAGAAAAAAGTATTTAACCGGTGTTTATACATGATTATTTATTTCCCCAATCTTATAAAACTCTGATATGAAAACAAGATCATTTTTAAAAATTATATTTCTTAGTTAAATTCGTTTTACCTCTAAAATAATAAAAATAATATACATGGTAATATAGTATTCATTTCAGAAAGAAAAAGGAGCAGGGTTCTAGTTCATAAAACGGGCACTAGTTCAGTAGAAAACGGCATTGTTTCATGAGGAAATATATTAGTAATGTGTTTAGTAACGATATAAGGAAAAAAAGTGTAGAATATTTTAATATAATAAAAGTGAAATTAATCTTTAATGATTTTATAAAACACAAATTGAAAACTATAATTAAATTATCATATCATTTTTCATATGTGGCATTTTTTTTATACTTCTACAGAGTCAATGTGCAACTACAGATTTATGTAAATGTTCTTTTTTTTTTTTATGCCTGAGAAAAATGGAATAAAAATCAATAAAGATAATAAAGTACTCAAAATTTTCGACTAATATTTACACATAAATTATAAAAAATACGAATGTATGAATATGTGCGGAGGAATCAAAAGTAACAAAATATATGTCAGGCAAAGTAAAGCACTCTACTGCATCAAGAAAATATCAGGAGGGGGGTGTACATTTTAATCTTAACAATAAACTCAAAAACGGTGGGTTTTTTCGTTGTTGTTGATTGCTTTTTTTTTTTTTTTTTTTTTTTTTTTTCTTTTAGCAATTGCATGTCACATTTATATTACACTGCTCAAAACAATTAAAGGATATTTGAAGTTTTATATAAAATAAAGATATAAACGAAATTTTTTTTGCCGAAAATAGAAGAAGAGAATCACAAATGCAAATTTTTCTGGTTTTCAAACTGTGGAGTATGCAAATTTTGAGTTCGACGTCAAAAACGTCGCTTCAGCGGCAGCGAATGAAATTTGACTTTCAACTGGATAAAAGAGAATGAAGACAAGGATGATCGGCATTCAGTGATTGCTTTGTTTCGATGAGTACGATGTCTCAGCGAAGTCATTTGACAGATTCAGAAGCTTGGAGAATTGTTGGTAGGTTAGAAGGGGGCCAAACTCAAGCCGAAGTAGCGCAAGCCATTGGAGTGTCACAAAGTGTCATTTCCAGGATCTGGAACCGTTTTTTGGAGAGTGGATGTGCAGGCCGAAGACCAGGGCAAGGTCGTAAACGGGCAACAACGCCCAATGAAGATCGGTATTTAGCGTTAACAGCTCGGAGACACCGAAACATGAACGCTACTCTTCTCCAACAACACCTTCGCTCGGCTACAGGCACCACGATTTCAACTCAGACTGTCCGAAACCGGCTCCATGCTGTAGGTCTGTATGCTCGCCGACCTATGGTATGTGTTAGATTAACATCAAGGCATCGTTGCGACCACAGGGAGTGGGCAACCGAGCATGTCAACTGGAGGAGAAATGAATGGAGCAATATTCTGTTTTCTGACGAGTCCCGTTTTTCTGTGCATCCGGATAATAGGCGTATTTTCATCTGGAGGGACCGTGGCAGTAGGAATAATCCTGCGTTCGTGCACGAAAGTGTCAGATTTGGCGGTGGAGGAGTGTTGGTGTATGGTGGCATCGCCATTGACGGGCGCACTGACCTCTACATCATTCGAGATGGAGCTCTGACTGGTCGCCGATATAGGGATGAGATCCTCAGACCTATTGTAGTCCCTTACGCTGCAGCAATCGGAGATAACTTCATTTTAATGGACGATAACTGCAGGCCACATCGTGCAAACCTGGTGGAGGATTTCCTTTTCGAGGAAGGAATCGTTCGAATGGAATGGCCAGCGTGTTCTCCAGACATGAATCCAATCGAGCACGTTTGGGACGCTCTAGGAAGAGTTGTTTCTGGCCGCCAACAACCCCCACAAACTCTCCAAGAACTGGAAAGAGCTCTTCTGGAAGAGTGGGGCAGAATACCCCAACTCGTCATTAATAGCCTCATTGAGTCCATGCCTCAAAGGTGTTCAACGTTGCTGGCCGCCCGTGGAAACCATACACCATACTGAAAATGATTTTCTTTGAAGAAAACACCTTTTCTTATTCTTTTTTTCTCATATGCACAAATTGTGTTTTTTTTCTTTTGTACACAAATGCGCAATAAAATGCATTTTTTTCTGCCAAACATGTGTAATTTATTCTCATATAACCTACTATGTCTGTCGACCATGTATCAATCAGCTAAAAAGTTTCCCAGATACAAAATCCACCTAAAACTGCAATATCCTTTAATTGTTTTGAGCAGTGTATATTAAAACTATTTGGGGAAAAAAAATCTTATTATAATCCTAAACAACTAATCAATACCTACTAAAATTTTGATCCTAACATCTGCGCTTACCCAGCAAAAAAAAAAAAAAAAAAAAAAAACGCGCTTCCTACACCAGATATGAAAAATGTGTTTTTAATATAGCAACTCTACAGCAAGAATGTAGCAGTATAAACGCTGCAGGCTCAAAGATAAGCTCAACCGGCACATATGACACCATCCACGGTATGAAGCATCCGTCCGCTGCAGATACAGGCAAGTCAGGAAAGCCAAGAAAAACAAACAAGTTAAAAGGAAGAAAAAAGTAACAGCAGAACAAAAAAAACGCACTAGAAGTCAACATGGTAAACATTGACACCGGCCATGACTTTTTAAAATAAATAGTATAGTTCGCGTTTAAAATATTTCAATCTTTTTTTTTATTTTTTTATGTTGTTCAAAAAAACAAAAATATATTTCAAATCATATAAAGGCCTTAATAAATAAATATATATATATATATATATAATAAAATAATTTTATTTTGTACGACATTCATGCCTAATGTGCATTTCTAATGGATTTTTTATGCTATGATCAGTTTACTTTTTACTTAGTTTATTTAATAGTAAAATAAAATGTATTTCGGTTACAATGTTCATTTTTCATTAAAAAAATATTAAACTACAACGAATTCCATATTTATATATTTTTTATCTTCTGTTGTTATAGTTATATTGTTTGCAAAAAGTTTTATTATATAATATATGTAATGTATAACCGTAAATTCCGGCGTATAAAGACATTCAATACAAGAAAATTGACCGAAATTTCCAGGTGCATGTTATACGCCGGTTATAAAATGAAAAATTGAAGAAAACTATTAGTTGGGAGATGATTAAAATAATTAAAATTTCCAATTTAATGAGCATGCTATTTATTTACAAAAAAAATTATTTTTGCATGAGAAATAATGATAGATTGCATGAGAAATAATAGTTATACATTTACTACAATCTGTATTTTGTTTTCTGCTACGCATCTCATGAAGATTTCTTTGCAAAGAAGGATGTGCGCTTTATACGACGAATATATTTTTAAAAAGACCAAGAACGAAAAATCATGCGTCAAGCATAGATTATGAAACACTTTCCAACACATCCAGAAAATTGTAACGAAACTTCACCATTAAATAAGGTGAAAGAAGATATGTAAGCAAACAGTATAGGATACATGTAACACATTTAAAAGTCCAGTTTTAGCAATTACCTTTCATAGTAGTTCAATTATTTTGTGCAGCCCAGTAGATAACCTATAGATTTCGATATATACTACATACCATGATAAAATTTAGTTCATTTAGATAATTCACATTCAGAAAATTTCGCCAATCGATGGAAATGCCGCGAAATCTTTTATGCAACCCTGTATATTATCTAAAGACTTTTGTACACACTCCATATTAAGCTAAGATTTAATTCAGGTGAAAAACGGATAAGGCAACTTAAATTTCCAACAATTATCAACCATAAACGACAATGTACCTTGTTCTTTGCATAGCCCTGTATATGAATTTATTTATTTACCACAAACTTCTATAAGTTTACTAACTATAGTTCAGCAGAAAAATACGTTAACACAATTAAAAACTACTCTAAGCAATTTACTCCCATAGTCTGTAATATTTACGAATTTTCTTGTGTAGCCATGTATATGATCAACTGAATTTATACACACCACGTACTATGCAAAAATTTAGTTAAATATAAAAACACAAACCAATGTTGAAAACACACTAATCACACATAGTCTGTAATTATTGCACGTAACTAATTTATTTTTTGTTTCCCTGTGTTAATGAACGCTAAACGCAATGCACACCATACTCTTAAATGAGCAATTTATAGTGCACGTCAGTAATGCATTATAAATTCCATTATGTTTGAAAAGGTGAAACATCCTTAAATTACACTGCAAAAGATTCTCCCCCGCTGAACAATGTGCAACAGAATTTTTTTTGTGTGATCCTGTAAATAATAAATGCTTTGCACCCCATATTTTACAATAAGCATGTTTTCGTGCGCTTCATAATTGTATATCAATTTAATCATGTTTCAAATGCCGTAGCCTCATCAAAATGCACTTGAAACGATTTTTACCCATTGTCTGTAATGTAATGGAATACTTTTAACCGCCCCTGTAAAAAAAAACTAAGTGCTACACACTTCATTTTCAATAGGGATCATGCTATAGTAAACGACACAAACATACAAAAATTTCAAGGCAATCCCAGTATTATTTATGCGAGTTAGAGCATGGACGGACACGCGGCAGACAAACCGAAGTCAAACACTTTTTAACTAAAAGGTTGGAAAGTGTTAAAATTTTAGGCATGCGTTATACACAGGAGAGCATTATACGGGGGGGGGGGGGGGGATGGTCATGGTTATCATTTTATGATGGAGGAACATATTAAACATCTCCAAAACATAGGAGAATTTCGGTTTTCTTTTAATTATTCTACAGTCCTACAAAACAATGCTCTCCAACGCGCTTTGGAGGTTTTTATGGCGCCCTTTCGAATGATTCTTGTTACTAAAAATAGTTTAAATAAAAATAATTTTTAAAAGATACTTATTTAAAATCATTAGTGTTCCACTTGATTTTTTTAATTATTAGGCGCCATTAAATTTTCAGCTCCTTTCTCTACAAAATATTTCGAGGCATCTCTCTCTCTCGGGAAATTGTAATGTAACTCTAAATTTACTATGATTTTTATGCTTTTCCTGCAATTCTTTTTCACATAGAGCTTTGCATATAGGGGGGGGGGGGGGGGGGCTCATGGTTCACATTTTGAGGTGTCTGTGCATTTTATAAGACGTCTACATATCGTTACTCCCTGCTACGGTTGCCAGTATGGGTGCCTTTTCTATTCAGAAAATTCGAATTCATACCAGAAATTTCGAATAGTGATTTTTGTTCATGACAGGCATTTTCGTATTACTTAAAGTCAAAATTCTTCTTTCGTAATTTCCCGTATGAGTTTCGGGAATGCTAAATAAAAAAAGGCTCCATGTCTCCTGGTGAGTTAATATTGTTCTATATTTGTAGACAAGTGGACAATGGCGCCCTTCAATGTTTGCCACTAGACGAGGTACGCCCGCGCTTACTGGAAGGTTGGACAGCCCTGCTACAAAGGATCGAGTTGACACTTTTTTCTTCTGGTTCAGTTTATTAGTTCTTGCCTTCAAGTACACGTGATTTTTCAAAAGAAAGTCCAAAATATTGTTTCAGATGAAAAAATATTATTTGAATGGATTGAGTATTTACTTTTAAATATTAATCGAAAAAAAATAAATGAAAATAATAAATTTCAATATCATTATTATTTTTTTAAAGCATGAGAGAAAAAGAAAATTTAATTAATTAAATTTGAAAATACAAGGAAGGCAATTGGCCTCCCCTGCCCTCGTCCTTCCCAGGCGCGTATGTTTGCCAACATTAAAAAGCATGAGAAAAAAAAATAATAATAAACAAAATTGCATAAAACTTTTTTTCTGAAAACTGACAGATTACTGCATTGTCATCACAACTGAATAAATATGTAAAATTTGAAGCTAATCGGCTCAGTGGAAGGAGGTAAGAAATCTGATACGAAATACCCCACAAGAAAACCAAGCTAAGTTAAAGCATTAAAAAATAAATAAAAGAATGAACAGTTTCGTCTGATGAAGAAGTTGAGACATACATGATGAATCATCAATATGAAGAAAAAAAAATCAAAAAGTATTAAAACGCGATTAAAACTAATTGAATCAGATAATTTTCAAATGGGGAAAATATATTTTTACACAGTATCAAATATCAAACTGCATCACATGCAGAAATAAATGATTAGCATATATCGGCTTAAATTCCAACCCTTTAAACAAGCTTTTTCCATTAAAATGCAAAATAAGATATTGGAACTCGTTTTATCCTGATTTAAATTAGTTAAATTCAATACACTCGGATATCTCAAAAAGTTAGCTTCTGATATTGTGCGTTGGATATCTCAGGAAAAAATATTTGAAATTTTAGAACATAAATATAATTTTCTATCATATGAAAGCAAAATCGCAAAGATTTTTCTTTAGTTAAAAAATATACAATGCCGCTCAAAAGTAGGTAAGTAATATAAGAAACTAGTATTATAAGAAAAAGTTATGAATGAAATATTTTGAAATTTTCCACGAATGTTTAAAATATAATTAATTGATGGAGAAAGGGAAAACTACATTTGATGATTCGAAATCAACAAAATTATGAGCTACAATGCCAAAATCAGTGATTGGTAGTAGCGAAACTACAGTAGTAGCTATTTTTCTAGTAGTTAGTAGTGTATCATACTACATTTTGAACAATGTATAGTGTAATGTAGCAAATAGAGCGGTAAAAAAAAAAAATAATAATAATAATAATAAAAAAATCAGTAGTTTGTAGCAAGCACTGACGCTACCTTTAACGCTATTTCGGTAAGGAAAAAAAAAAGTGTTTTTCTAGACCATTGGTTAAAATACATAATATTTTTGAGAATTTTAGAGAATTTCCACCAGCTTCTGAAACTGAAAATTCAAAAATAAATTAAATATAGACATTTTTCTAGACTTTATGCTGATAATAACAGGTTTATATCTGAGGAATAGGTTATAATGGTAATGATAGATTGTTGCATGAAGAGTTACGATAGTTAAAAACAAATCTTGGTGAAAATTCACCAAAATTCTTAACAATAAATATTATGCATACTAACATTGCAATTCATAATCTTACTGTTTTAGAACAGGGTGTCAATTCCAAGTTTCCCTGACTTTTCCAGATTTTCCATACTAATAAAATAAAAATTCCCGGTATCGGGATTTTGTGATGTTACACACACACAAAAAAAAAAAATCTTAAAGACTATGAATTTAAGAAGCTACTTCACTCACGCGAAAACACCCGCTCGCTAATGTTAATTATATGGGGGAAATATTTTAAGATATTTCGTTCGCATTTCAATACTTTGATTTTTTTTTTTTTTTTTTTGCATTGTACAGCGATCAAACTGCAGTCAATTTTCCTCATTTAAACTTACTCACGTGAAAACACCCACTCGCAAATGTTAATCCAATGAGATAGTTATTTTATAATATCTCGTTTGCGTTTCAATATTTTTAAATGTTTTTAATTGAATAGCTGAGGTCGATCGCTATGCAGGCCCTTTTCTACTTTTTCGATTACAAGTTTTTTTTTTTTTTTTTTTTTTTTTTTTTAATTAAGATATTTTCATTTTCGGAACCGGTTTCGAAAGCAAAAGTATCCTCAATATATATATATATATATATATATATATATATATATATATATATATATATATATATATATATTATATATATATAAACTACAACCAAAATTAAAAAAGTAAAAAAGTGCCTGCATAGAGTTCGATCTCAGTTATCCAATGCAAAAACATTTTAAAAACTTGAAATGCAAACGAGGTATCTTAAAAATTGTGAAACACAAACTATTGATTTTTTAAATAATTTTTTTGCATAATTTACAAACTGTTTAATACCAAGATATTTATTATATTTACCAAGATTGCTTTACGCCCCTGTATTTCTTAATGAGAATGTGTTTTTTACATGCTAAACATTTTGCAGATACACACTTTTAGCAGCAAGTTCCATCCATTTTGACTAATCAGGAAGAAATTCTTTATCCCATCAGTTACGGTTAAATACAGATTGCTTTGACACAAAATACAAAGAGAGAGAGAGCGAGAGCGAGAGAGAGAGAGAAACAAAGGAAAAAAAAGAAAGAAAAAGAAAAAAATGTTCAGTCACCAAATAAAGATAAGTAAACAGACTGAATCACGTAATTAATCCTACAATATTTTCTTGAATAAAGATTCACTGGAGCTTGAATTAAAAATCTCTGAATTACAAGGAAGGACTGAAAAGGGGTCGGACATGAATTGTACGAGTGATTGAAATACTCTTTTATAGTACTTCTGAAGAGCAAAGTTAGATTTCCCTGGTATTGCAATTTCAAATCCAGTTTTATAATCAGAAAAAAAAAATTCCTGAATTTTTCTCAGAGGTTTCGAATTTTCCTGACTTTTCCTCAGCAATGGAAAATTTCCATGACTTTCCCCGTCCATGTATATTTCCCTGACTTTTCTATGTTATCCAGGAGGCTAGACACCTTGTTAGAACTATGCGCATGTCTTTCCTCAACTATTATATTTTATGCATTCATGCAAAGATACAAAGCATTTCATTCATAAATTTTTCTTATACTATAAGGTGGCCAAATACTTTTGAGCGGTAGTGTTCTCGCACATAAAAATTCGCGGTTTCCATTTTTATTTTATTTTTTTAATCATCAATTATTAAGGTTATCTACAACTTTGAGAACGTCTTTGATCAAATCAATTTTTCAACTGTACCAAACTAATAAATTATCTTTCTTTTCTTTTTTTTTTTAATCTTGCATTGATGTGAATAATGTCAGTTGAAGAATAAAATTAAGTCTCCGAAGCTTAACGAGGCTTCATTGTAGTCTTATAGAAGAAAAAAAAAACATACGATTCCTTTTTAAAAGCTTTAATTTAACGTTAAAAGACTTTCATTTATTAGATCTAACACTGGCAATGAAAATTGCCATAGAAGAAAGGGAACTCTTCATTCAAGAATAAAGTGAGCTTCGATAGAAAAAAAAAATGTGTTTGGCTCAGGCCCTCAAGGTCAGACAGAAGAATACTCTCCCGCTTTTCACCTCACCCATCTTCGAGTCCAGTCGCAAAAGCAGGTCCTTGGCCCGTTTCGGTGAAACCGATTTCGTCAATGTTGGAGGATTCGCGTCCACCTATCCACAATCGAGGCAGGAAAAAAAAAAATCCGAAACTCGAACAAAACAATGACTACGGTAAAACCTATGAAATCAAGACCTGTCTATAATGGAATCATGCCTTACTCACAAAATTTTCATGTAACGGCGATAACAGTACTTTACAGTTATACTTACCTGTCTAAAACGGAATTTTTCTCCGATTCCTAGCGATTCTGTCTTAGCAGGCTTTCCTTATAACGTTCGATATTTCATAAAAGATTTTTTTTTTTTTTTTTTTTTTTTTTTTAAATAAAGCCCAAAATAAATTTGTAAAATAAAACCTTTAAATAATATGCTATTTGTTACAGCATCAAAGCCTTTTTCGACATCAAAATATATTGATAGAACTCAAACAAACTCAGCCCCTCCCCCCTCACACACACACAAAAAAAAAAAAAAAAAAAAAAAAGGGGGGGGGGAGAGAAAACAACGGTTATCGTAAACTGTAGAGGGGGTGATAGCACAGATCAAGACGAGCAATTTTTGTTTACGAAACCCAGGTCGCATTTTACTTATTTGGTCAAAAATATAAGGTTCCTCACTCTAAGGTTAATCCTGATTTTCGTTCATAAATTTATCAATAAGGAAGATATTGTATCGATATTTTTAACGGATTTACTCTGTTTTCTGTGAAATGAGAATGACATAACAAGAAGTGCTAGAAATGACCACTAATCACGTCCACACACACAAGAGTGAGATACTAGTACCCACACTGGACACCCCATAATTCAAAATTTAATTTACAGTAAAGTGTCACACACTCAAATGTCAACAATGATGAGTATATTATTGTTAAAATTATGAACGAAAATGCGAATTCGGCATGGAGTCCTTTTCCTACAAAAATTTTTCGTCTGCTTAGGTTACCACCCTCCATCTTATTTTTGTTGAAACGGTTTAGGAAAAACAAAAATTGCATTTAATAATTTTTCCACAGCAACACTGCAATGGCAATATTAAAAGAAAATTAAAAGCTTAGATTTTAGATATTATGAATGTTAATCTTAGTTGAAGATGGTCCCAACATTGTTCCTGATGCGACAACAACGATCAGAACTTTCTGAAGAGTTTGATAAAATATGAATGCTGATATAATCGAAAACGAGATATTACTACTTTTCTTGAGCCCACAATGTCAATATTTACTTATTAGCTAAATCGTTGTATAAAACATCATTAAACAGCTATTTTTTTTTAAAATCACTTTTAAAATGTACTTCATTTATGCTGTATCGATGCAATGATATTGAACAATTGTGTCAATTCGTGATTTTATAGAAACATCATTTATATATTGCCTTAACAAGGGAAGTCAATGCGATTATTTCAAAGTAAGAAGCATAATTATATTAAAACTTAGCGTAAGATTTTTTTTTTTTTTTTTGGGGGGGGGGGGCATATTAAAGATTTTTAAATTTCTAATACGTATGTTTGCGCTTTGAATTAATTTATAATTAATAAAATAAGGTATGATTTTGTAACGATTTTGGAAATTTTACTAGTCAATAATGCATTTATTTTTTTTTTAAAGTATCTTTAAATGATGCGAAATGTTTAATAATGGCTTAAAAATCAAATAAATTTAAATTTAAATATGTTAACATTATAATTAATGTACGATATTAAATTTTTCAATTGAGATTATTAATTTATAATTACAAGTATATTTATAAAACAAAAAATGAGAAAAACAAAAGGTAGCACGTCCCGGTCTCTAACACGGGCCCGCGGATCAACGAGCAGACGCCATAACAATTGAGCTACGATCAAGGCAGCAATTTTGTTACAAAGTAAGTATTTAAGTTGTGTTAAAATATTAGACCCCCTATTTCTCGGGAACTAAGCAGCGTTGTATAAAATCCATTGAACCTGAGACTAAGGGGCTTCTACCCTACAACATATATAAAAATAATCAAAATATGTGATTATCAAGCTCGGTCCTCTCCTTGTTAGATTAATCTCATAACAGAAATCTGGATATAATTATTTAAATGCTATTGAAAGTAATCGATGATGGAAGACACAAATTTATCTCTTATGTATTAAAATCCGTAAACGCCTGTCTGCCTGTGTCTTGCTACTCTTCCGAGACAACAGGGAGTACAAGATGCAGACCGGTACTACTCAACGCAGAAAAATGCAGGAAAGTCCTTATTTTTATTCGCCGAGGAATGCGACCGTAATTAGCCAAGATATTAATTAAAAACTAATTATGGCTGTTCTGCCGATTGTGTCTGCTCCTGTCCGAGCTTTTCTTGGTTCTTCGAGCAAACGAACGAAAAGTTTTTGCAAACGTTCCATCCTGCATTTTCAAATCGCAATCGCCAAGGTACCCCAAAGAGTTACCACAAAAAAAAAAAAAAAAAAAAAAGAAGAAGAATTAAAAATAATAATAATAATAATAATAATAATAAAAACCCCACTTATTCAGGCTACCTCTCTCCGATCCTAACGGTATCTTTTGTTTAAAAAATATTAATATTTACTATTTCAAAAAAATATTTTTCCTGAGCTCGACTGAGCATCAGTTTCCAAGTTTTCTGCAGTTTTAAACTGCCACTACACCTTCCGGATAGACACAGAAAACCCCCCAAAAATACCCACTTATTAGGGGGTGTCTTTCCGTCTCTAACGATGACCCTTTAAAAACACACACACACACACACATATTTATATTTCCTACTTCAAAAAATATATTCTGAAGTTCAATTTCGTGTTGGCTTTTCATATTTTCTGATTCCTTTTCACGTACTTTCCACTTTCCATTTTATCTGCATCTGTTATTTTGAAACTGTCATCCTGGTTTCTCGGACAGAAATACATAAAAAATGTCCACTCATTCAGTGTATTTTTCCTGTTTTAGGGGTATCTTCGGTTTAAAAAAAATATTAATATTTACTATTTCTAAAAATTACGGCGATTATCTTTGCACAGTTAAAGAAGTTTAAAAATAAACAAATGACTTACTTTATACACCTGACCGTACGTTCCATTGCCCACAACTTCTATAAGCTCAAAAATCCCAGCTGGGTCCTAAAAAGAAGAAAGATGTTTATTAGAACTCTGTCAACAATTCAGGCCATTTAATGTGAGCACAAACTAATAACAAAGAGCAATGCAGAATAATAATAAACAGTGTTTTAAATGCTTAATCATTCACTGGTAAAAATTCTCCAATCCTCACCCATATGTAAAATATTGTTTCCATGGTGATTTTAAACACAAAATGTTTTTATCATTAAAGCTGGTGTTTGTTGTAGTTGTTTATACTGTATACAGTATAATATACAGGATCACAAATTGGAAAATCTCGAAATATTTGGAACCAGGCTATAAAACTTAGAAACCAGAAAAATAAACTTCCTAATTAAGGAAAGTCTTCATAAAATATTACATTAAGAGGTAAAAATAAAGTTATATACTTTATACAGTAGGTACTTTTTATGGCCATTAATGTGTTCAACACCTTTCATTTTAAAATACCAAATGTATAACTGCCAACTTTCTGTTTTAAGTCAAACATTTTTTTTTTTTTCAGAAAGTTTATTTAATACAATGTGCCTCGTTTCTATGTGATAGTTATTTGATTTCATTTCTTCAGTAAAATTTCTGATTCAAAATCAGAAATTTTACTGATTTATATTTCATTTGGGAAAAAAAAAAAAAAAAAAAAACGTCAACTATGCAAATGTCTATCGAGGTTAAAACTTTTTTGTCTTTAATCAATTCCATTAAAATTAATCATATCACTCAGAGCCCATTTCAGGTTGGTTTTTCGCCCCTGCTCGCCTTAAAACCAAAATTGTCGCAAGATTTTTTCCCTTCGAGATAATTCAAATATTTTCCTGCATTTTATAAAAATGCTCATGAAACTCAGGTTAACTTACCTTTTCTTTTGATGTTGTAATATCTTAAATATAGTATTCTCATTTGAAATATTATTATTTTTTTTTAACGGATTGCACCGTTAGAAAGGAAAAAGTATGTAGATATAGTTTGATATTTTTTGTTCTTTTCTTTCGTATTTCGAATAGTTAAGCCGATGCGGACTTGTAAAGATGAGGGAAGGGGAAAAAAACACGAAAAAGACTTTTCGATTTTTTTTTTTTTTTTTTTTTTTTTTGAAAACGTAAATATTATTATATTTTTTAACGGATTGCAAACGTTAGAAAGGAAAAGGTACACAGATATAATTTGGTGTTTTTGCTCTTTTGTATTTCAAATAGATAAGCCGATGCGCGCTTGGAAAGACGTGAAAAAAGAAAAAAACGCGTTGTCGCCCTCTGATTTCTTCCCTGCGTGCAAATCTGCGGAAAGCGGAATTCGCCGCGATCAACGGCAGCACGCCATTCTGCGATGTTCCTTGTGTTTTTTAATTAATACCTCAGTTAATTAAGAATAAATGAAAAATCAGCCTCGGGTGCATTCGGACCTGCCTTGGACAATCCTCACCCAAATTTTCAGACCTCTACGTGCGGTAGATTTTTCTTACCATCGCCAACGGACAAACACTTTTATAAATTTATTAATATAGATTATACAAACCTTTAAATATGATAAAAGGGCTAGTAAATGATTAAAATACTCTTAAAATAATTCAATGCGCTGTAAATTTTATTAAACAATAATAATTTTGTCACAATAATCATGTAAAATAGACTGAAATTTTTCGGAAATCCGAAGGAAATCTCACTAACAAAAACCTCTGCATATTATATTTCCCCTTGACTACAAAAATGGCTTGAAAAGCAGGAGGAAGCAGATGTAATAACTGTAACACAAAGTGCATTTATTACGTAGTATCCGAAACATTTTTGTAAACAAGTGACCACACAATTAGACAGAAAGTAAAAATGTATCAATGAATATTTTCTTGAAACCGTCATCTCATCAAAAAGTCACCTGTAAAAAATGCAGCCAAGTCTCGTAACTCATTACCGTAAAAAGTACTGAGATCGTATAAAGCCAAGTTTAACTATCTTATTAACTCTGAAATTTTCATTCACAAAATCACTCCTAGTCTCTACATCTTTAGTTAATTATTATTTTGTGACTTGGCAATTACTTAGCACGAGAATGTGATGTATATAGTTAGTCTTAATCAAATAATACTATAACATATTAAGGTGTAATAACTTCCCTGTGCGTATATAATTTGCCTTAGTTAAATTATCACATCCCATCCCATAACATAGTAAGGTGTAATAACTTCCCTGTGCTGCGTAATTGCCAAGTCACAAAATAATAATTAACTAAAGATGTAGAGACTAGGAGTGATTTTGTGAATGAAAATTTCAGAGTTAATAAGATAGTTAAACTTGGCTTTATACGATCTCAGTACTTTTTACGGTAATGAGTTACGAGACTTGGCTGCATTTTTTACAGGTGACTTTTTGATGAGATTTCACTTCTTTTTGTAAGTAACCCTCCTTTTCTTGATTTTGGGTTCATTTTGGAGATCATCCACTGATTTTCGCTAAGCCCACACTCTGTCCCTATTATTTACAGGTATCAAAAAATTGAAGCTTTAGTTTCGTTTGCAAAGTACTGTAGATAAAAAGAGATTTCAGGTTCCTAGGCAAGCACTAAATTATGGGAGGGGGAGTGTCAAAAGTACTCTCAATTGCTTCCAGGATAGGCGCTATGCATCTCAGATATAACTCGCAGCCCTAGATACTTGATATTTAACATAAAAGAACTTTTTAGTATAAAAAGAAAGCCAAAATTAAAATTTCCGGAAATTTCCAATAAATCAAACTATATTCCTTTTTTCGATGGTTTTTTTTTTCGTTTTTTTTAGACTTTTTTTTATTATTTACGGATTTTTTAATTTTTCCTTACTTTGTGTACAAAACCCTGCCTTTCTGCCAAATGTCAATCTTCTAGGACTACAAAATCGAATTATTTTCAAATTTTCGACTTTTTATGAATTTATTGATTTTTCGATTTTAATTCTAAGTTACCTGATTGTCATGCTAATATAGTAATTATTTGATCCGTCTTCTTAGGATCATTTAGGTTCAATTTAGAGATAAATCAAGTGAATCTTCGAGTCACCATGATTTTATTTAGAAAGGACTATCAAGCCATAACCAGCCAGTAATGTCGGGAGGGTAGGGAGAGCCGTGAAAATTTTTGTGGGGCTAACATCATTTAACAATCCATATTTCATATGTGAAGTAAATAGAGTACAACATGTGAAAGAAAACAAACCTGTCTATAAAGAAATCGTCTATATCGTAGCCAGTCTATAGCGGAACTTTTCTATAACGAAATTCGTAAACGAAAGATAAGAAAACCATAATCCGGGGGAAATAACATAAAACAATTAGGGGCGTTGTACTAGTTAATAGGACAATTATCTTATAACTAATGTTTCTAGCAGTACAAAATCAAATTGTTTTCGAATTTTCGATTTCTTAAACATATTTCAATTTTTCGATTTTATTTTCGAATTTTTTAATTGTTCCTTTTATTGAATAGTAAATACTACCTTTACACCAAGTTTTAAGTTTCTAAGACTACAAGATAAAAATATTTTCAATTTTTGATTTTTTCGCATTTTTTTTTTATAATTTTCTGGATTTTATAATTTTTTCTTATTTTGTATCCGTTATTACAAATTTTAAGTTTCTAGACCTACAAAATCGAATTATTTTAAAATTTCCGATCTTTTTCGATTTTTTTATTTTATTTTCGAATTTTATTGCGTTTTTATTTTAACTTATTCTGAATCCCAAACACTATCTTTACCGCGAATTTTAAGTTTCTAAGGGATCAAATTATTTAAAATTTTTTCAAATTTTTTCGAATTTTTGATTTTTTTTCGAGTTTTCTGGATTTTTTAATTTTTCCTTATTTTGCATCCTAAATACTACCTTTATTCCGAATTCCAAGTTTCTAGCGCAACAAAATTGGATTATTTGAAATTTTTCGATTTTTTTCGATTTTTCGATTTTATTTTCAATTTTTTTTGTGTGTTTTTGATGTTTTCTTTTTCTGAATTCTAAACACTACCTTCACACCAAATTTTAAGTTTGTAAGACTACAAGATCGTGTTATTTTCAAATTTCAATTTTGTTCGATTTTTTTGAATTTTCGAATGTTTTTTTTTTTAATTTTCCGGATTTTATATTTTATCCTTTCTTTGTATCCGAAATGCTAGCTTTATTCCAAATTTTCAGTTTCTGTGGCTGTGGGATATACCCAATCTTTTTGATGACGCGAGAGTGAGTGAGTGTGTGAGTGACAAAAAATCGAAACTTTGAGTTCATATATCGTCTGCACTAATTTATGGGTATTTTTGAATTATCCATATTTTTGAATTTTTCCTTATTTAGTATCTTAAATATTACCTTTATTCCAAATTTCAAGTTTCTAGCGCTATGAAATCGAATTATTTTCAAATTTTCCTTATTTTTCGATTTTTCCGATTTTTTCGATTTTTTTGTTTTATTTTCGAATTTTATTTGGTTTTTTATTTTAACTTATTCTGAATCCTAAACACTATCTTTACTGCGAATTTTAAGTTTCTAAGGCTAAAAGATCAAATTATTTTAATTTTTTCGATTTTTTTTCGAATTTTTGAATTTTTTTTCGAATTTTCCGGAATTTTTAATTTTTCCTTATTTTTCATCCTAAATACTACCTTTATTCCGAATTCCAAGTTTCTAGCGCAACAAAATCGGATTATTTGAAATTTTTCGATTTTTTTCGATTTTCGATTTTTTCAATTTTGCTTTCAATTTTTTTGGTGTTTTTGATGTTTTCTTTTTCTGGATGATAAACACTACCTTCACACCGAATCTTAAGTTCCTAAGACTACAAGATCGTATTATTTTCAATTTTCAATTTTGATGGAATTTGTTGAATTTTCGAATGTTTTTTTTTTCGAATTTTCCGGATTTTATAATTTTTCCTTTCTTTGTATCCTAGACACTACCTTTTTTCCAAATGTCAAGTTTCTAGGGCTACGGGATCTACCTAATCCTTTTGATGACGCGTGAACGAGTGAGTGAGTGAGTGACAAAAAATCGAATGTTTGAGTTAATATATCGTCTGAACTAGAAAAGATAGAAAGTTTTAATTTTAAATTTTGGTCCTGTGTGCCAAATACTCTAGAAAAACGAAGTTTCAAATTTTTGGGATACTCCAGCGCGGAGATATGAGGGGGTCAAAAGTGCATTGAGTTGCTTCCAGAAAAGTATGCTTACGGCTGTCCTGTCTCGACTTGGCGGAGGCACTGCCGTGCCTCCAGATCTAAAACAAACTATCCCCATCCTGTGGGATTTGTTTTTCAATGTTTTACTTTATTTAATGCAAAACATAGATTGCATCCGACAACTCATAAAAAAGTCCTCCGGCCTGTACCGGCAGGAAAAGGTAGCTTTCCTATATCTTCATTTTAAAATTTTAGCTAATGTTACTCGAAAACAGCAAGTTAAAATGCAAAGAAACCGTTTACAAAAGATTCGTTTACACTGAATTTGAATAAGAAATTCGCCAAATTATTGAGCTATAGCCAAGTTGGCTTCATTTATGAAGACTTATTTTTGTCGCCAAATTTGGCGATATTTCGCCAATTGTCGCCAAGTTTGGCGAGAATTTGGCGCTAATGGATATGAATATATAGTTTTATGCGTATGATTGGGAAAATGATTACAAACAATGAAAGAAAATAATTTGCGAGAAATCGTGTTCACTAAAACTTATAAATTTATATTAAAATCATTAAAATTACAGACATTACAATACACTTTCATAAAACATTAAAAACATATTAAAATTGGACGTTTCGGATTTACATGGAAAATCCCTCTTCGACAACAACATTTCACTTAGTGTAAATCATAGTTCAAAAATATCAACAAATAGAAAATGCAACGTATCAAAATTTCGAAGTCAAAGTTACAGTTATAATAACACGGAGTATTCATTCGGGATTGCACCTGCTTGACCATTATTGACCATAAATTTATCGTTGGTTTTTTGTAATGTGCTGTTTTGTTTCAAAATGTCAGCCACCCTAGAATTTCAAACTGCTCTATCTCAGCCAATTTTTAAGATAGAGGTAAAACAAAAAATGCTCTGGAATCCTTGTATCAAGTCCTAACACCTAATTAAAAAATAAACTTGATTTTTTAACTTTTTTGTATATTTATTTTAGTTTTAAAATTTTCCGTGGCCGCCATCTTGAAAGAAGATGGCGGACCAAGCTGGCCAACGAACTCGGTCGAGGCATTGGTGAGCTTAATACACACAATTAGTTTCATCCAAATTAATTTATAAATACGAGCGTTATCGTATCAAATTATTTTCATTTTTTCAATTTTTTACGAATTTTTTTATTTTTTTTTCGAATTTTCTGGATTTTTTAAATTTTCCTTTTTCTGTATCCTAAATACTACCTTTATTCCTAATTTGAATTTTCTAGCGCAACAAAATCGGATTGTCTTCAAACTTTCGGTTTTTTTCAATTTCTTCGATTTTTTCAATTTTGCTTTCGATTTTTTTGGTGTTTTTGATGTTTTCTTTTTCTGGATGTTAAACACTACCTTCACACCAAATCTTAAGTTTCCAAGACTACAAGATCGTATTATTTTCAATTTTCAATTTTGATGGAATTTGTTGAATTTTCGAATGTTTTTTTTTTCGAATTTTCTGGATTTTATAATTTTTCCTTTCTTTGTATCCTAAACACTACCTTTTTTCCAAATGTCAAGTTTCTGGAGCTACGGGATCTACCCAATCTTTTTGATGACGCGTGAACGAGTGAGTAAGAAGTGACAAAAAATCGAATGTTTGAGTTCATATATCGCCTGAACTAGAAAAGACAGAAAGTTGTAATTTTAAATTTTGGTCCTGTGGGCCAAATACTCTCTATAATTGAAGTTTAAAATTTTTGGGATACTCCAGCGCGGAGATATGGGGGGGTCAAAAGTGCCCTGAGTTGCTTCCAGAAAAGTATGCTTACGGCTGTCCTCTCTCGACTTGGCGGAGGCACTGCCGTGCCTCCAGATATTTTTACTTATACTTAAAATAAAAGCAATGTACGCAATTACAGAATTTTCACCTTCATTACTTGCCAAACATCCGATTTATTTAAATTGGAATTTACTTTATTTCATCCATTAAATAAACATTCTAGTTCAAAAAATGTTTATTTGATCAGGAATCTGTCGCTATAATCGGTAATTTGGCAAGTAATGTTTTTGAAGGTGCCTTATTTTTATTTACAATATTTCTTTTAAGATAACACTTTTTATTTTATTTCATGATAATTGATTTTCTGACATAATTCTGGTGCCGTAATTGCCAGCTAAACGGGAACAAACTGCAAAACTTTTGTAAGTTGAAAACTTCGATTGGTTTCCTAATTGATTTTTCATCAAATTCGTGTAAGAAAACCTTTCTTACATGAAGATATGGAAACTAGCTTTTCCGTTGTATGCAAGATATTTTTTGTGTCAAGAAATTCAAATTTGGAAGAAATATTTTAATTTTGTTAAAACATATCGGTTACATTTAAGTCATATTTGGCGGGAGGGGGGATGCCCTTTTATCCTCAATTAATAATCAAGGAGATAGAAATTAAATTTAAAAATCGTTCTTTTATGCTTCATAAACTAAAACGAATAACAACGTTATAACGCACAAATATAAAAAATTGGCAAAAAAAAATGCATACGGCCGTTTCGAGGATTCCTGAATCCCCTTCCTCAATGCGAAAAAAAAAAAAAAAAAAAAAAGGGATTAAAATGGGTTCAAAGAACTCCTCGGTTATATAGCCCCGAGTACTGCCTCAACTCGGCCAGTACTCGGGGCTATAACCGAGGGGTTCTTTGAACCCATTTTAATCTTTTTTTTCACTGAGGAAGGGGATCCAGGAATCCTCGAAACGGCCGTATGCAATTTTTTGTGGCAATTTTTCATATTTGTGCGTTATAACGTTGTTAATGGTTTTGGTTTATGAATTGACATTCGCACAACATATTTGACCTATGCTCGTTCTTTTATGGCTTGAGATTTTCCCTAGTAAATAATATAACACTAGTATATTGCGGTATAAAAAAATAATAATAATAAAATAACACTAGTATATTACAATTTGTTCTACCAGGGGTCTGTTCTACGGAAAGGAAATTGGGTCCGTTTATGGACTGACCTAAAAAATTAAATTGACACTATTTTTAAAAAATATTTTACTAATTTTATGTATTTTAAATGCTTTTAATATGGAAAATTACAATCCTTATTTTTTTATTTTATTTTATTTTTATTCTTTTTTATGGGGGGGGGGGGGTTAAAAATCCAATCCAAAATAATTGGCTATTAATTTTATATAACTGGAATCAAAATAATTGGAAAATGAAATTAGGCCTTATTTTGAGTTTGAAGTTTTGAAAAAAAAAGAGAAGTTCGAAAGTGACAGGAATATAAATGATAAATTAAGTAGAAGATATATGAAAATAGAAGCTATGCTAGTGATGATTCTAGTTGCAACAATAACAATAATTCATGTGCTTGCGATAACTATGGTTAATTGTGAAAAGTACAAGGAATTTTGAAATTGTGCGTATTTTTAGTTTTATGCTGTTTTAGTTGTGCAATGAGCAATGCTAATCTACTAAATAGCTATGATGTATTTATTTCTATTTGGTAAGTTTTGACAATTTATATTTTTAAACGATAATCAATCCAAACGAACTAAGATTTCCCCGTTACAGTGATTGCCGACGTCACTTCTGACATTTAGATATATAAAACTTTCAATTCTGACCAAAAGTTTCTGCGAAAACCTAAATAATATAAAACGCCCCCTCTCCCCTCACCATTCCTTCCTTTTATAAAAACACGATTACGATAAAGATTAAAGATGCGTTTCTGCCGCAACACGAAATGATATTTACGAAGGTACAAAGGGAAAAGAAAATCTGGCGAATTCGTGACAGGACTCCAGGGGGGGGGGGGGGGGGAAATATATGTATATATATATATATATATATTTAATAATAAACACTGATATTTTTTTAAACCCCAGACATCATTGGAATTGGAACCGAAAAAGATATGAAACCGGATTCCTTTCCGGGTTCACTGATTTAAATCAGCTTGATTTTAATCATAAATGTATTTCAAATTTAATAAAAGATATTTTGTAATAAATATTATGTTTTGACAAAATTAACTGTAAATTGAAAGAGCGAGAGAGACTGAGAACTCAAAATCCATGCTTTTTTCATTTTTAAATCAAATATCACACTTTAAAATAAAAATCTTCATTTAAAAATAGAGAATCTCATCTAAAAAATGTAGTTTAATCCATATATTTACCTATTAAAAAATATCTAAAGATTATGTAAATGTTTTAATACAAAAAATGGATACTTTCTGCGAAGATATGGAAAACGTTAGAATAAATAAATATAGGTCATTCAAAAGTATTTTTATTTATATTTATGCAGCGATCTCATTACGTCCTTGGGCACATGTAAATAATAAAATGATTCAATATTCCAACGCGGTTCATTTATGAAAAGATCTAAAAAAAAAATGGTATTCAATGAAGTATATGTAAAAGCTTCCTATGCTCGTTACAAACAAACATTCAGCCTAACACATTGTTTAACCCTTCTTTTGGATTTTTTTTGGACATATTTAAATTTAAAAAAAAAATCAGATTGTTTTGATTTTGTTGTTGTTTAAATAAATAAATAAAAAATCACGAACCCCGATTCCTTTTAGTAATATGGGAAAAAAAACTTAAAAATAGAGCGCGAAAAATCGCTATAAATTCAAAAATCGCAGAGGACAAAGCTTACAATGATGGACCAAAAGATTAAAACTTTCTTTTACGAATGTCAAAAAATTGCTGTAAAAAGTGAAAAAACTCCAAAGATCGCATAAATAAAAATTCGTAAGAAATTCAAAAATCGCTGTACGAATTTGAAATATACTTTATCGAAAACGAGGCAAAAATTCTGCTAGAAGATTTAAACAGAATTTCTTTCACAAATACGGAAAAATTCGCTGGAAAACGTGAAAAAACGCTATAAAATCACACAAAAAATTAAATTTAAAAAATTCTCATTTAAAAATCCAGAAACTGACTTTGGGGTGCATAACTTCAGACATACAGGTTACCTTCCGGCCAAATTTTGTAGCTCAGCGCGCAGCGTTGTCTCTGGAACACAGTACACACACAGACAGACAACTTCTATCTTTATTATTTTAGACTGCTAACTCAGCCGGCATTGCCCGGGCCCCTGATAATAAATCTTAAATATACATAAAATTAGGGCTGAATTATTTTACACTTTTACACGAAAATCTTTCCAGCGTAGCCTAATGCTGCGAGCCCCGACTGCCTTCAGCAGCGCACAGGTACATCCTCGAATTTGTACGATTTATATTTTAAATGAAAATCTTTCCAAACGAATCTACAGTTGGGGACCCCACTGCTTTCGGCAGAGGGGAATTTGTATGGTTTTATACTTTTAAATGAAAATCTATCCAAACGAATCTTGAGTTGGAGGCCCCACTGCCTTCGACAGAGTACAGCATGCGTGCTACGGATCTATTTAGGGATATCAAAGTTGCCATTTTTCTAAAATATTAAACACTTATTTTTCCGTTTTTCAATCTGATGTATATTTCTCGAGTTATTGGAGCGTTTCCAGACATTGCAATGGTAACGATTCTCACAGCATTGCACTCGATTACAGCGCCATCTACAATGTTTCGAAGAAAATGTTCAGTACAAAAGTTACGTATTTTTTTCCCCGTAGAATCCGAATCTGCAATAAAAAATGGGGGTCATCATTTAAGATTTCAAAGTTGCCCCCCTTCCCCCCCGGTGGGGGGCGAAGTTGGAGGGGGGCAACTTTCATATCCCTAAATAGATTTTTCAAAAATAATGAACATATGCATTTTGCCGTTTTTCAATCCGATGTATATTTCTCGAGTTATTTGACCGTTTCCAGACTTTTCGGACACCCTGTATATATGTGATAAGTAATTAATTTGAAGTAAATCTGTAAAACTAAATTATGTACCATTCTAAATTATGTAAGTAGTAATTATAAACCATGGTTGCTATATTTTTTCTCGATTAATTCATAAAAAAAAATAGTTTTTTCGGAAAATCAATGAAGGAAGGGGGGGGGGATATTTTTTACTGTCCACTAGAATGTTTCGCTGGCTATCAGATTTTATAAAATTTGTAAAGCCCTGACCATGTCTGTCTGGGATTTAAAAAAAAAAAAAAAACCTATTTCTAAGTTCATTGGATATTTAGACGACGGATAATAAAAAAACAAGTGGGTAAGTGTGATCGAAGATCGCACAAAGGATTTCGTTTAATATTCCTTTCAAAACACTTTATCCTTTCTTTAATAAATCCAAATAAATTTCGTTTAGCAACAAAAAAAGTGTCATGATTTTTATAAAGTAAAAATGTACCGGTCTACTTTTTCGTTTTATGGAGTATCTAAACAGGCCCGATAGCGGGTGAAGCCCGCTATTACACTCTGTCATAATAATATCTGTCATGTGGACTAAATGCGACATTAAAAAAAAATAGTTTATATCAAATAGATATTTAAACCTATTGCGTAATCCTCTGTAATCCAGGTCCTACTGCCAAATTGCGTATTTTCGAAAGTGAGACTTTTTGTGACAGTTCTTTAAAAGTATCTACATTGATTTGATTTTTTGTATTTTTGCTAGCAAGCGCCCATGTTTGGAGCTAACCTTGCCCACAGATTATGGAAGATTAGTTATTTTATATTTTACTAGCTGTTACCCGTGACGTCGTTCACGTAACATTAAAAGAAAAATAAATGCATTAATTAAGGAAAACATTTCAGCACTTCACCTAACAGATATTATGTTAAACTCTGACTGATAGACGCGAATTATTTTTCTGACACCAGACAGCGATGCAAAATTCATGGCTGGAGAACTTGTTTTGCAAATGATTACCTTCATCGCTTACGATGAATGAATCTCTTGTGTTTGTTTACTTTGATGGAATGAAATATTGGGCTGTCAACCTAATTTCAACTGAAGTTATCTCAGAGCATAATACTTATTTGAATGTAACTCATCTCCAAACATAACGTTTATAACGATATTTGTAAAAATGCAACTTTTATAAAGTTTTATTCAAAAAAATAATTTTGAGTAAAAATGACCGCATGGCATATGAAAAGCGAAGCGGCCAGTCCGTATATGACAGTCACATGACTTGGGATATTATTATAAAGATTAATAATGGGAAAATATGCAATTTATGGCGAAATTTTAAATACAAATCTTTAAAATTTGAACAATTTCCTATCTTATGTTTGATAAGTGTATTCAGATTTTTTATCTGGAGGATGATTTGAGCTTTCGGTCTTCTATTGTTTGGCCATTTTTTAAAACAAATCATTTATCTATTATTGTGCTGTCCTAAAAAAAAAAAAAAAAAAAAATCCCGCTTAATTGGCTGCCATTTTGTAATAAAGTGATAAAATGAAAAATGCTCAACATTAAAATCTTAGTCAGAACAAGCGTTTCGCGAACTGTAAAAATTTAGCATGTTTTATTTTTTTATACAGAGAAAATTTAAAAAAAAATGGATTTTTTTTTTTTTTTTTTTTTTTTTTTTTTAAATATATCCTAGCTTCTCCTTGGAATGAAAAACATGATCTCCAAGAATAGAGATGGGAACATTCTGAAAAAAGCCGGCAATTGGGGGAGGGAGGGGGGGGGGGGTTTCATAAGGCGCCACTGGGAAAAATAAATTTCATTTTTTAAATATTATATTTATTTTTTTATAATAGCTACATTCTAGTGATTCTTCCTTCATATTTTTTCATCTTCATGAAAATATCCCATCTCTCACATGAAAACATTAAATTGGACAATATACTCCGTAAGATAATAAAATTCTACTTCTCTCATTCAAAAATTAAATTATTCATATCCAAAATTTTATCAGTAATTAGTGAAAATAGTAAGGTTGATACCTTAAAATAACTGGATATCAGTTGAAAAATTCATTTATTTTTACTGTTATGATGTGTGTATTTTTTATATCTTTTAAAGTCCCAGCCGTCACGATCATAATGATCTATGCCGTTACCGATTTATTTCATATTTCGAAAATACCATTTATTTGTATTATTGCCAATTTGTAAAACAGCTCAAATAATATTCCCTCTCAATTAAACAATGTATTTACAGGTGACTATTAATTAATTAATTTAATTTAATTAATGAATTAATATTTGAAAAAACTGTATTAACATCAATTGTCATCCACTACAAGTTTAAAAAAATTTATTTCAACTTGAATGCATGAATAGAAAATAGTTTATTAACGATTGAAAATTCCAACAAGATATATATAGAGAGAGAGTGTAAGCTAATAGTACGAATTTAAAAAAACAAAAATAAAACTTTAACGTAGGGTCCTTTAACGGACTCAAGTTCTTCATAACAGATCAGATTTCCCATGTTAATGTTTTCATGTGGGACACTGAACGTGAAAAGAAAAAGAAACAAAGAATAGTATCAGAATGTACAGCAATTATAAAATTTTGAATACATTATTTAATAAATAAAATTCCAATTTAGAAAAATTGGAAAATATCCCTTCGGACCGGTTATTTTCCCCGAGCATTCCCATCTCTATATCCCCATACTCTCATCTCTATTTATAGTTACAACCAAAGGCTTTTTATAACTTTGTTGTGCTTTTTTGACATGTGACAATTCGACGTTGCCTAAGTTTTGTGTTTAGCTTGACTTGTAAAAGATAAGTACTGACATTTGTTCATGATTCATCATTTATAAAAGTTATAGAAGTCTTTTGCATGAAAATTGTCAAGGAGTTATTGCTCCATTTTCACAACACATGCAGTGTGAGGTACTATCCAAATTAAAAACAACATTTTTATGAGTGAGGAATATACAATGCAGTTAACAAATTTTCCTCTACTAGGGGGCTCTGCCCCCTACGAGCTACGCTCGCCAACCCCCGTTCTGACACCACAAACTCTCAAAACACTCTGATTTGATCAATCTTAAAACGATTGCGGAAGATTGAATTATAATTAAACGACTTGCTGTAATCGGTTGCTATAATCGGCCTTTTGTAATCGGCTGATCGCTGTAATATCTGCTATAATCGGGTTTCCATTCATTTTCCTTTGACCAAGGGATTTTAAAGCCGAATCAACTGCTGTCGAGACAGCTAACAACTGTTGATAAAATAAGGTTAATTAAACATTTGAAAATCAACTCGTGCAAAATGGTTAAGTAAGCAATGTCATTGCATCGAGAAATTTTATAACGATGCTATAGAAAATTGGGTATTACTCCATTATCCCGACTACTACTTTCTATAAAAGAAATGAACTGTCGCCAAAATATAGGATTTAAAGCCAAAAGTGCATATCTGTGGCGTCGCATTCAATTGATACCAGATGCGTTACGCGTGGTAGTTATGTCATCGAGTGATCTTTAATTCAACATTTATCTGTATTTTTAATTATATTTTACCAATTTATTAGTTATTTATTTGATTTAAACGTAATTATTAAACGTAAAAATATAGCTTTTAATTGAAGGGAAATATTATTAATTACGCTGTTTTAAAATTTGCAATAATAGATAAAATATTTTGTCGAAATAAATTAATCTTACTCTACTTAATGCTTTGAAAACGCGGAATAATTTAATTATTTATCTTTTTAATATTCACGCGCAAGTTTATTTTTTATTCCGTTACTTTCTACATTTATTGCTTTTAACACGTGATCATTTAATTATTATTTTAAAGTTTTATTTCTGTTTTTAATAGTCACGTGTTAATACATTTCTTAATTGAAAGGGAATATTATTACGTGCGCTATTTTACAAATTGGCAACAATTCAAATAATGGAATTTATGAAATATGAAATAAATCTTCGTCAAAATAATGAAAATTTTGAATAAAAAATTGAAATATAACCTCAAAAATTGAGTCAAATTCAAAAAATAATTGCAGTCTGCACACCCCAACATTGTCTTCTATATCCTTACAAATTATGGTTAAATTCCTGTGTATAGTTTTCGGTTCTATAAAACTTTTATAAGAAAATTATTTTGACCAACTTTAATATTAAATATCTCTTAAAATAATTATTCCAGGGGTCTGTCCAGACTTTTTTCCCAGGGTCCTGTTTTTGTGAAATTGTGAACAGCTTTTTATATTTGTGAAAAATCTAATAATAATTTTGTGAATTTGAAATGATCGTTATATTCAGGTTGTTGTTTATTCATTTTTAAGAATACATATGGATATAAAATACATATATTTTCTTTATATATGTAAAAGTGACGTACCAGATTTTACTTTTATATGATTAATTTGTGAAACGTTCAGTTTAAATAAGGAAAAATTTTGTGAAAAACCTATTTTTAAGACAAAGAATTTTGTGAAGGGTCCTGTTTTAGGGAAAATCATTTTGTGAAGGGTCCTGTTTTGAAATGAGAAATTTTGTGAAGAGTCCTTTAAAGGACCCAATTTTTTCCTAAACAGATCCCTGTATTCGATTTAAAAACTGTCTACTTCAGCGTGTTTATCGAACATTTCTTTATAAAACTACCAATTTTCAAATTTTTATATGCAATAGTTTTCTGGATATTAGTCCAGAAAGACTTCAAGGCACAAAATCTTAATTGACAGCGGCGGCCGCGGCGGTGGTTACTTTTTTTTAATATAGAGAGATACAACTTTTCTTCTTAGGCAACAAAATGTTGACCACTTCTAAAGATAGATAAATTTCTCATGAAACTGAACTGCAGACCATTTAACATAACAAAGAGAATTAATTATACTGTATAAAAATAATATGTACTGGGACTCACAATTTCTGTATGCACACTCCTGCTCTAACTATGATGAGATTACAGGTTTTTTTTTTTTTTAGTCTGACTAAAATTCATTTGCAGCTAAAGGCACTGTTGGATATTGTACCATTGCTGTATTTTACCTATTCAGAAATGTTTCCAATTTTTCACGAATCAGTGACCTGTTTAAGAAGAAATTGGGTCCCTTAACCCATTAGGCGCCGCTATATATATTAAACTATTTTTTTATGGAACGGTTGTTTTTTCTTTATGAATAGGAAGTCATTAAAGTATTTCTGAAGGGAAAAAAAAATCGAATATTTACGAAAAATAGCATGTTCCCAAAATGGGAGCAATGGCGCCTAATGGGGGTAAATTTTTTCAAAATTTTGACTTATGCCTCCGTGCATTTAAGGTTGTTATTTTACTGTTCTTTAGCTATAAAAGGGGTAATATCATTCTGAAACTGACATTTTACGAATAATTCGTATAAATTAGTCCAACATCTACATTTATAATAAAAATAAAAAATAAAATTACCGAATTCCATAAGCATTTTCATTATCCATCTCTTTATTTTTCTCAATTACATCATTTTTGTTGTACTACTTTACATGAAAATGATTGAACATTTTTTATGCAGCATTATATTAATTTGTTGCGTTTTCTGAAATTGATTTTTTAACTATTTTTCTTTTATTTTGCATTTTGCTTAGTTTTTCCGTATTCCGATTTGAAGATTCGTCTGAACTTTCATATGAAATATCAAGTCTGCGTTTAATACTTTGTCTTTAAACTCTAAATCAGATATTTCTTGATTGTCTGTTGATTTAGAATTTACGGAAAGTTCTACTCCACCAAATATAATATAGGATAAATCGTCGCATAAATTATTTTCGATTACATATGTAATAAAAAATAATCTATGCGACATATATATGAGGAAGATATTTCCCTTGTATGTTACAATACTGCAATCAGGTGGCAAAAAAAAAAAAAAAAAAAAAAAAAAAACGATTTCCGGAACAGCCGAAAAATCATCCAAATCTAAAAAATTGTTCAATCATCTTCCATGTAAAAAAATCAGAAAAAAAAATAATGTAAGGATGAAAAATAAAGTGATGGATAATGAAAATTTTTTTGCTTATAGAACTGGTAATTTCATTTTGTTTTTTATTATAAATGTAAAAGATGGACTAATTTATATGAAATCTTCTTAAAATATTAATTACAGAATGATATTATCCCTTTTATAGCTAATAAACTGAAAAATAAATACCATAAATGTACGGAGTCATATGTACAAGTTTTCAAAAACATTACCCCCATTAGGAGCCATTGCTCCCATTTTGGGAACAACTTATACTTTCGGTAATTGTGATTGATCTATTATACATATTAATTCCGGATTGATGTTGGGTGTGTGTTTAATATAATACACTGTTATAAACATATTTTAACTAAAAAATATAATTTTTATTATAGAGTTGTGTTTTTTTTAATATGTCTTTCGAGTACGGCCAAAAAGCTATTTTTCGCATTTTTTAACACATTTTAAAAAATAGAAAATTCTAATGAGACTTTAAAAAAAAAATTTCAGAAGTCGTCTAATATATTCAAAATGCAAATAACATGAACCTTTTAACAATATATAAAATACTCACTTTAGAAAAAAATCCTAAAGCAATGTTCCTAAAACGGGGGCAATGGCGCTTAATGGGTTAAAAGACCCTTTGCATCTTTTTCATTTCAAAACAGGACACTTCACAAAACTTTTCAATCTCAAAACCCTTCACAAAATTCTTTGTCTTAACTTTTCCCTCTCCAAACTGAACCTTTCACAAAATTAGTCAGTTAAAAGTAAAACCCGACTGTCATGTTTTTTTTTTTTCATATATAAAGAAAATATGTGTATTTTACATACAATTACATATGTGTATTTTCAAAATTACACATAACCACAAAATTGTTATTTGTTATCCATGGTCATATTCAAAGAGAAGGAGGGGGGGAGAGAGAAGGGGTTTACACGGCTGTAGGTACCAACTACTTTTTATTAGCTCACAGGCTATCAAAGCCTGAGAGCTTATGTGCCCGCCGGTTCTGTATGTATGTATGTATGTACGTACGTAACGCGATAACTCTTCATAGAAATATCCGATTTCCTTCAAATTTTGTTTATAGGTTGACTGTGTTAAGGCGCTTCCCTGATTAGTTTTCGGGATTGATTGGTTAAATATAAAGGGGAGAACAGGGGGGCTAATCCCCCCTAATTTATATAATTGGGGTTTTAATACAGAATTATTCCTTTTTCCTTCAAATTTTGTTTATAGGTTCACTGTGTTAAGGCGCTTCCTTGATTAGTTTTCGGGCTTGATTGGTTGAGTATAAAGGGGGGGGGGGAACGGGGGGCTGATCCCCCCCCTTAATTTATATAAATGGGTTTTTCATGCAGAATTATCTCATTTGCTTCAAAATTTGTTTATAAGTTCATTGGGTTAAGACGCTTCCCTGATTAGTTTTCGGGATTGACTGATTAAGTATAAAAGGGGGGAACGGGGGGCTAATCCCCCCCCCCTTAATTTATATAAATGGGTTTTTCATGCAGAATTATCCCATTTGCTTCAAAATCTGTTTATAGGTTCATTGGGTTAAGACGCTTCCCTGATTCGTTTTCGGGATTGATTGGTTAAGTATAAAGGGGGGGACGGGGGCCAATCCCCCTTAATTTATATAAATGGGTTTTTCAAGCAGAATTATCCGATTTTCTTCAAATTTTGTATATAGGTTCATTGTGATAATGCGCTTCTCTGAATAGTTTTGGGGTTTATTGGTTAAGTATAAAGGGGGAAGGGGGGGGGGGGGGGGGCTAATCCCCCTTAATTTAGATAAATGGGTTTTTCATGCAGCATTATCCGATTTTCTTCAAATTTTGTATTATATATTCATTGTAATAAGAGGCTCTCCTGATTAGTTTAAGGGGTTCATTAGTTAACTATGAGGGGGTAACGGGGGGATAACCCCCCTTAATATATTGTCGATTTCTTTATTTTTCAAGGGGCTTATTTCAAATTCTTTGAATTACGAGTATAATATACAATTAGTGTGAACAGCCTGTGAGCTCAATGCCCTCAGTTTAACTGGGCAGTTTTCTTTTTATTAGTCTAGTCCCACTCTAACAAAAATCCTATGTATGCTCATGTTGGGGCCCCTGAAATTGTGGGACCCAAGGCCTGGGATAGGTGAAAGTCAGGTCCTGCTAGTCGATGATAACCTTTCATAAATTTGTATCAGAATAAACATACTGAGGTTTTTTTTTTTTTTTTTTTTTTTTTCCAGAATATAGGAAACTTATTATTGGATGGCATTATCTCATTTTCCCACTACATCATGTGAGAGAGGCTTTATTCGAAATAAAATGAAGTTTTTTAAATGAAAAGCACATCTTTGTGATGACCATGTGGATGTACTTAAAAGATTTTCTTGTGGAGAACTTTCTTTCGATTTTCTTAAATTGTGATATGGATTTTACATTTTAGAGCCCATAAAAATATAGAAAACACAAATAAAGAAAAAGTAATTTTGTACTTAATTTTGTCTTTTAATGCAACTAACATTTTTTACTATTATAGGGGGAATTCTGAAACAGATTATGTTTTAAAAGTTACTCCTAAAGTTTGTAGCATAACTCCTAAACACTTTAAAAGAGTAAAATTATGTTCCTCCTTTTATTTTCTTGGATTGGGGGGAGGGGGGAGCTGATACTAAATATCAATCGCATTTTATACAATTGATGTTATTTTATAGTTCATGTGGAAACTTTACATTTAGATTTAATAATCAAATCATATATGAATAAACAAATTAAAATAAAAGTGTTACCATATAGTAATCAAAATCAATAAGATTTCCTTGATTAAACACAATATATATGTATTAAAGTTTCATTTACACAAAACTTTAATATTAAAAATAAATGTTATATAACATATAACAATATTATTTAGTAATAGGATATAATAAAACTATCTATATCTAAACACACCAAATAGAAAAACAATCTTAAAACAATTGCAAGACTTTTTTCAAGGGGTCCTGTTTTTGTGAAATTGGAAAAAGCTTTTTATATTTGTGAAAAATCTAATCATAATTTTGTAAATTTGAAATGGTCGTTATATTCAAGTTTTTGTTTATGCATTATTAAGAAGATATATCATATGGATATAAAATACATATATTTTCTTTATATATGTAAAAGTGACAGGTCAGATTTTACTTTTAAATGATTAATTTGTGAAATGTTTGGTTTAAAGATGGAAAAATTTTGTGAAAAACCTATTTTTAAGACAAATAATTTTGTGAAGGGTCCTGTTTTAGGGAAAATAATTTTGTGAAAGGTCCTGTTTTAGGGAAAATAATTTTGTGAAGGATCCTGTTTTAGGGAAAATAATTTTGTGAAAGGTCCTGTTTTAGGGAAAATAATTTTGTGAAGGATCCTGTTTTAGGGAAAATAATTTTGTGAAGGGTCCTTTTCTTAAATGAAAAATTTTGTGAAGCGTCCTTTAAAGGACCCCCTTTTTTTTTTTTTTTTTTTTTTTTTCTAAACAGATCCCTGTATATTATTCCATTTTATATAAAAAGTGAAAGAAACTTTTTAATTTTATGCACAGGCTTACAAATATTTTACTCAGTGTTATACTGTAATTTTCATTACTTTCTGATTTAAAAGAACAAAAATTTCTAAACATAAGCCGTTATTGCAAATATTGAAATATTTTTAATAATTTGATTATATATATATTATCCCATTTTATATAAAAAGTGAAAGAAACTTTTTAATTTTATGCACAGGCTTACAAATATTTTACTCAGTGTTATACTGTAATTTTCATTACTTTCTGATTTAAAAGAATAAAAATTTCTAAAGATAAGTAGTTCTTGCAAGTATTGAAATATTTTTAATAATTTGATTATATATATATATATATATATATATATTATCTCATTTTATATAAAAAAGGAAACAAACAAATCACGTTAAACAAAAGAAACTTTTCATTTTATGCACGGGTTTGCAAATACTTTACTCAGTGTTACACTGTAATTTTCATTACTTTTTGATTTAAAAGAATAAAAATTTCTAAAGATAAGCAGTTACTGTAAGTATTGAAATATTTTTAATAATTTGATTATATATGTATTATAGTATCTCATTTAATATAAAAAGTGAAAGAAACTAATCACATTAAACAAAATAAACATTTTTTAAATTTTATTTAGAACTTTTAAAAAAATAATAAGAAGAATTACAAGTAACAAGTTTTGCTGTATTAAGATAAGACATTTTTATAGTTTATTCTGAATCAGACCAAAATGGGAAAATAATCTTTCTACTGATAAAGAATTTGCACAACAATTCATCAGTTCTATTTATGAAATCTACAAATTTCATCCATTTTTTATAACTTATTATTAATCAAATATATAATATATAATTATTCAGATAAATATACAGTTTGAGTATTTTATGTAACCTAAAGTTATTTTATAGTTTCGACCACTTTTGAGTGGTTAACCAATTTTGACCACTTTTGAGTGGTTAAAACCAATTTTGACCACTGTTCTGGTTAAAATTAGTTTCAACCAGTCAAAAGTCAAACACTTACACTTTAATTCTGGCCACTCTGTAGATAATCAAATAAATCTTTTACATGAATACTCAAATTAAATAAAAGTGTTACCACAAAGTCAAAATAAATAAGATTTTCCTGTTTTTCACTTTTTAGCCATAGAAAACTACTTTTACAAGGACTGCAATAATAACTGTATTGCAGTAAAATCTCTGAATAATAGCAGATACCTTGGGAAGTTAGAATTTGTCCATTATTCGGAGGTGTCTGCTATTTAGAGGTAAAAACATACAAATTAATAGGTATTGGGGATTAAAAGTACCCGTTATGAAGGTTTTACTGTATAAGAAGATAAGTAGTTATCAATGCTGTAGTACCGATTAAAATATTAACATATATTTCTTGGATGATTCTTCTAAAGAAATTGCATGAGTTGATAGATCAAATCATTTTTTACAAGTAAGCTAATGCATTTATCAGTTTTTAAAGAGAGAGAAAAAAAAAAAGAGGCAATTACTATGCATCCTTTCATAACAAATGTGTGAAACAAAACTTTTAATAAAGGCAAATAAACTTCTTAATAGTAACACCATAAAAGTAAAAAATGCACAAGGTACTCTGTCTTTCTTCATGAGATGCAAAAAAGACATGCTACACTAACATTTTGAAGCTTAAATATTTACATACATTATTAATCATTATATATTATATCATGTAAATATTAACATATTATACTGTAATAATGTCATATATTTCTTAATAGTAACACCTTTCAAAAAAAATTTCCATCTTGAAAATAAACTTTTCCCAAATTTAATCATCCATCTATATTCTAGAGTGTCTGTGATTTTCAGAAAAACACCTATTTCTAAGTTTGACTATTTAGATAATGTTTAGTCAAAAATAACATTAAAAATGTTTTGTTTGTCTGTCTATTTGTCCAGAATAGTCTCAGAAATGGTTGCATAACAAAAACTAAACTTATCAGAGTCAGCCAGGTAGAGAATGTTTCTGGCTACAATCTGCAGTTTGTCGCATTCTGATATCTAAAATATTTTTTGGGAAAACAGGGAAAAACTGGGAGAGTTAATCAATCAACCGATCTTTAAAAACTGAAAAATTCGAGAAATAATTTATCAATTTTAAAGGAATCTGATGGCAATTGAAAAGTCTAATTAAGACATATAAATAATTACATTTTTAACTTATGACTTACGTCATTCCAAAAATAAAGCACCCTTATGGTGTCCAACACTTTGTGTTGTTATATTTTCAATAATTCTGTTCCAAAATTAAATTTAAATATTGAAAAATATATTTTAGACATGTTTTTCTTTAATGCAATTCTGAATTTTTTTATGAATTGCATTCATTACTTTTTAAATAGTTAAAATTGTGTCTTATAAAAAGCCATGTCCCAGCAACAATTTTTTATTTTTAACCCATATGTGTTTCACTAATGTATTTAACTTATGTTGGATGATGTTTTTTATGTCTATCTAGTCTTAATATTACACCTCCATGTACATACTTTAAATAAATATTTTTTTCATTTTATAAAGAAAATTCTTGTGTCCCCTGTGCTACTTCAACCTTGTTCTTAATATTATAACAAGAATTTGCAAACTAAACGTTGTTAACAACAGTCAGTCAAGTACTTTTAGAGTTATCGTTCATCCAATGTAGCCATTTTTTCATATGTTAAATTTTGAAAAATATTATCTGAGCAAAAGGGATTTTTGAAGGTAGGTCTGTTTTTCATGTGTCCACTGTGTTACTACACATTTATATTAATAATTAATTTAAAATATATATATATATATATATATATATATATATATATATATCAGGGTTTAAATTATAAGACTCCGTTAAAAGAAAATATTCCCCATGTTATTAGTTACTCCACTATGTTACCATGATGTTGGTAACACAAGAGACAATGTAGTAACACATGGGACTTAAGTTTTTTGTTTTAAGCTGTTATGTGTATGTTAGCTTCTATGTACAATTTTGTATGTTATTCTAACTTAAAAATAGATTTTTTTTATTATTGAAATTAAAAGTTTTTTTACGAAGGTGGAAGATGCCCTTGTGCTTTTTCTATTTCAGTCTATTTTATGTTGTAGCTGCTCCCTTAGTTGACACTTGAAATACAAGTTCATGTGATATATAATTCACTAATGAAATTAAAAAAATATATCCACCCTTAAAATCTTGGAAATTACACAAACTGATCATGCTAATAGCCTTATAGAAATGACAGTGTGTAACTTAGATTCAAAAGACTGTATGTAAAAGGAATGTGTATACATTCCACATTTACTCGTGTATATTGCAAAACCAGATTTTTACAACAGAAAAACAAAAAAAAAAAAAAAAAAAAAAAAAACATATCTTCATCTTGTGTATAATGTGTACCATAATATTTAAAATGCAGAAATTCCAGAAATTAAAAAATTAAATTTCTGTAAAAACCTCAACTGATTTTTTTTCCCCACAAATCTAAATTACCATATTTAGTATTCTCCAGGGGTCGATGCAGGTTTTTTTTCTTGGGGCCCATTTTATGAAAAGTAAAGGTTATTTTTGTGAAATTTATTATATTTTTGTGAAAAATAACATTTTGTAATGAAAGTTGAAATCCAGTTAATCAAATTCGAACCAAGCATTTATAAACAAAAACTTTTTTAAACCATTTTGCTGAAGTTTTCCTCTTTGGTGAACTTGTTTGATTGCAAATTACACATTTTAAAACATTACAAAATAATAAATACTAAGATTTTATGGAATAGAATTTTGTGAAAAGGCCTATTTTGGTAAAAGGAATTTTGTGAAGGTACCGATTTTATCAAATTGATTTTTGTGAAGGGATCCATTTTATTAAATAGATTTTTGTGAAGGAGCCCTAAATAGGCCCCAAATTTTGCCTGGATCGACCCCTGTTCTCACTCAGGTATATTTTGTCACTTTATTAAAATAATACCAACAAAATTAAACTTTCTATAATGTGTATTTTTCTCTCACTGGAAACTTTATTTTTAAATATTTATTGATACCAGATAACAATACTGTATACTTGATCATAATATATAAACTATGGCATGTAAACATGCAATTACTTCATTTATTTTACTTACTACGTACTTCTATATTCATAGAGATTTATCAAAATATTTAATCTACATGCTATATTCAGCAACTTAGTGAAAGCATGTGTTGGTTCATATAAAAGGGACATAGAAGTGCTAATTTTTTAGTACTCTTATTTCTGAATACTGTTCCTTACACTGTTAAGGAATTAAAAACCCCAAGTTTAAAAAATGAAAAACAACAGAATATTCTATCAATTTGATATACCTTTGCTGTATATAAGAAATAAACTGTGTTACTGACATGTTTTTATATTTTTAATTTTAATTTTTTTATCCTGACTAAAAGGAAAAAACTTTCTTAAGAATCCAATGATTAAATATGCAATGACTAATATATATTAAATAAGTATGACTGAAATTTTATAATATTACAGTACACTTTACTGAATTATATACAGTTTTATATTGTGAGATATATACATAAATAAAAAATTATGTGGGAAAGAACATTCATATCAAAGTGTTAACATCATAAAAGTACTTCTTTACTTTCATAAGACAAAATCTTAAAGGTAAATTAAAATATGGTAACACAGGAGACCAGGGTCAGCACGTTTTTGACAGTGTGATGGTTTAAACCATCATATCAAAAAAACCCTTTTTGACAATGCCTGTCAAAAACCTAAAATTGAGTCCAAAAACTATTTAAAATTATTTTCACTACAACATTAAATTTACAATTTTTTTTTATAATTTTTAGTGTTAGACACATGGGTAAACTGTTTGACAGTTTTAGAAATTAAAAACCACATATCCTGTATAAAACCAGGGTCGATCCAGGAAAAAGTTGGGGCTTATCTAGGACCCTTTCACAAAAAAGTTATTTAATAAATCAGACCCCTTCACAAAATTCCATTCCATAAGAACATGCTCTCCATTAATTATTTTTATTTTGTTAGATTTTAAAATGTATAATTTACAAAGAAAACAAGTTCACAACAAAGGAAAACTTTAGCAGAAAGACTTAAGGAAGTTATTATTAATAAATACTTGGTTTGATTTTGAGAAGCTGGATTTCATCTTTCATAACAAAATGTTAATTTTCACAAAAATATGATAAATTTCACAAGAATAATTTTTAGTTTTCGCAAAATGGGTCCCAAGAAAAAAAAATCTGAAATGACCACAGAAAACTCAAAACATGATTTTGGTTTAACAAGTTGCTTAGAAAATAATTGAAGGCTATAAATATAGAATAAAAAATAATTAAAAGTATTGTTACATTAAAAATATAAACTAATCAAACTATTAAAGACTTGTATAATTTAATGTATAAAATTTCATATACATATTTTTTTATATTCTTTTAATGTTAGTCCCAGGTTAATAGAATCCAAAAAAAGAAAAAAGTTTACACCTGTTCTTTGCTTGCAAATGCACATTCCACAAACAAATGATTAAGGCTAGACTTACAGCTACAAACTTAAAAAAATATGCTCAAAAAAAAAAAAAAGGGGGGGCATTATTTTATAATGTATAAAAATTAAATTTAACATAAACAAATTGTTCTAAATAATTAAACTGAAACTAATATAATAAAATGAAGATAGGGGAGACAGGTACATAGTGGACCATATTTTCAGTTTAATTTTTTTCTGAAAATATTTTTGAATATTTCTTAAACCTTTTTACATAACTTAGAGTTTTCTCAGAACATAGTTTTCAATACATTTTTCAAAATAAAAATACTTTTATGCACCCGTAAAGTGGGACCAGTGTACCCCAGAAGCGGGGGACACGGGTCCACTCACTGGGTCGCGGTGGACCGCTATTATGTACTATCTGAAATACACTATAGATCTATTTTTCATTAATATAATTCTTCTTCATTTCCCTTTTACCTCCAAAATAACATAATAATAAAAATTTGCAAGTAACATTTTCAAACAAAACAAAACTAAAAAATTATTATATTTTCAAAATAATAATAGATTAAGATACGGGAATGATAGCAAATAAATTGAAGTTATTAAGTACAAAAAAAAATCAGCGCACTTTAAAATTTTCAAATGAAATTCCAAAATACTTATGAGTAAGATTGAGCCTGGAATTTTCCTGGGATACTTTTGGGTCTGGGAGTAACATTACGATATCACTGACATCAACAGATTCATCTACAGTTTCTCGAAAAATAAACTGATTTCCATTCAAATTGCATCGCATGAATCTTACTTGAATAGAATCATCATCAATTAGGCTACAGTTATATTTTTCAAAGGCAGTAAATACAAAACAAAATACTTCTTACTATGTTAAATAAATTGTTATTTTTCTTTGTTTACTATCTATGTTACAGTCAGGGTTGGCAAGTTTTTGACGCATGACGGTTTTTACCGGTTTTAACCATGGTTTTTACCGTCATGTCAAAAACCTCCTTGTCAAAAATGTCGAAAACTGTCAAAAACCCATTTTTTAGTAGTTTGTTTTTATATATATTTTTTTTCATTCTATCTTTAATATTAAGTTGTTTTACATAAAATATTCAGAATCAAAAAGACTCTAAAGTATATTTATCCATCCAAGAAAAACAAAAAAGGAATTGCATTAGACTAATACATGTACATGTCTGTTAGAAGATCTCTACAATAATCTTAAGCTATTTGGCAAATTAGATTTTTTGAAGAAATCCTGTAACCTATAGGGAAGACCGGTACACAGTGGACCACTTTTTCAGTTAACATTTTTTTTCTCTTTAACAGACTGACCGATCTGTATGAAAATATTTTTGAATATTCCTTAAACCTTCTTACATCCATCATAATTTTCTCACAACATAGTTTTCAATACATTTTTCAAAAAAAATAATTATATACACTTGTAAAGTGGACCAGTGTACCCCGGAAGCGCGGTACACTGGTCCACCCACCGGGGTACAGTGGACCACTATTAGGTATTATCTAAAATACAATATAAATCTATTTTTCATTAATCTAATTCTTTTTTGTTGCCCCTTCACCCGCAAAATAACATAGTAATATAAATTTTGAAACAAAAACAAAAAATTAATTATATTTTAAAAATAATAACAGATTAATACAGGAACAATTGCAATTTAGTTGAAGCTATTACTTAAGTACAAAAAAATCAGCGCACATTAAAATTTGCAAATGAAATTCCAAAGTACCTATGAGTAAGATTGAGCCTGGAATTTTCAAGAAATAATTTTGGGTCTGAGAGCAACATTATGAAATCATTGACAGCAACTGCAGATTCATCTACAGTTTCGGGAGAAATAAACTGATTTCCATTCAATTTGCGTCTCATGAATCTTACTTGAATAGAATCATCAACAATTAGACTACAGTTATATTTATCAAAGGCAGTAAATACAAAACAAAATATTTCTTACTATGTTAAATAAATTGTTATTTTTATTTGTTTACTTTATTTTACAGTTAAATAACTACTTTAAAACAATCTTTCTTTATAGAAAATAACCAAATTATTAAATATTTTGAACATTCTGCATTACAGGAGCAGAGTGGATTGTGGACCACTGTGCCCCAGGAGTGTGTGGTCCACTGTCCCCATGTTAAAGTTCAATAAATAATCATATTAATATTGTTTATAGCTTTCTTTTAAACATATTAAATTTAAAGTAAAATAAAAACAAGTATCTTAGCTTTGCAAAAAAGCTGTTTTATTTTATTTATCTACAACCTTTAATTACTAAAAAAATAAAAATATTATGATGAAAAATTTTACTTTTAGAAGCTCAAAACAAGCAATCAGGATAAAATAGTTCAATCTGAGCTAAACATATTTTCTGAAGGCTATAAATAATGAGTGAAGTGCTGTTGTCTATTAGGATAGAAGAGAAGCTAAAAAAATGTAAATAAATAAAATATTAGGGAGTGGTCCACTGTGCCCATAGGTCCAGTTTGTACCGGTCTCCCCTAAGTATTAGATTAAACAATGTGTATAATTTCGGTACAATTTTATTACATTGTTGAAAACAAAACTTTAAGATTCTACTTATTGAAGTGCAAATGAAAATAACCTTAATTGCATTTTATTTATGAAATACATAAGATATGCATTTTAAAATATTATATCGAAGAATATTAAAATTTATTCACTGCCAGTCTATGCTTAACAACTATTGTCATACAATGCAACAGCATTTTTGCATCTCTAAAATAATTTTAATGTACTTTATTAAAAACGTATATTGAATGTTATTTAATAATTATAATAACCTTTTATTATCATTCAATATTAATGTTAATTGCAGTCAGTAGAATCTATATTAGTGAAGATTATGACAAATATTGTTCTTTTCTTTTACTCTTGTATTTTTAAATCTTTCCCATATTAGGAAATTATCTTCTTTTAAATAAATTTAACAAATGTAATTGTAAATAATAATAATAATAACAAGAACAACAAGGTAAAATCAATCTAGAAATGTATTGTATGCTACATTTACATCATAAAGTGGAGGACAATCGAAAATGATAGGTTTTTGATGGAATAAACCGGTAAAAACACGGTTTTTACCACTGTCATGTCAAAAACCAGTTTTTGACGTCAAAAACCCAACCCTGGTTACAGTTAAATAACTACTATAATAGAATATTTCTTTATAGGAAATAAGCAGCAATTAAATATTTTGAAAATTCTACATTACAGGAATAGAGTGGATTGTGAATCACAGTACCCCTGTTCCGGTAATGGGTGGTCCATTGTGCCCCATGTTCAAGTTCAATAAAGAATCATATTAATATTGCTGATAGCTTTCTTTTAAACATATAAACTTTTAATTAAATAAAAACAAGTATCTTAGCTTTTCAAAAAATCTGTTTTATCTTATTTATCTACAATCTTTAACTACTAAAAAAAGAAAAATATGATGATGAAAAATTTTACTTTTAGAAGCTCAAAACAACCAGTCAAAGATAAAATGGTGCACTCTGTGCTCTTAAGGCTATAAATAATCAATCCAGTGCTCGTCTATTAGGAGAAGCTTAAATTTTTTTTTAATAAATAAAATATTAGGGGGGGTGGTCCTCCACTCTGTGTTCCTAGGTCCAATGTGCACTGGTCTCCCCTATTACATATGTGTAAATATTGAAAATAACAAACTATCTTCTTTTAAGTTTTTGACTTAAAGAACATTTGTGTTGCAATTGTGGTTTATATCTAATGTGTATGTACAAAAACACATGTTTAGAATCATTAAAAGTCTAGGTAACTTATGATCAGTCATTGAATAGTGACCACTTCAGCTTTACACAAGCACTTTTTTTTTCTCTCCAACACAAATTAGATTGCTAATTTTTTTTTTTATAATAAACTGAACACTTAACAGTAATAAAGATATAAATTATAGTACTTTGAAAAATTCATTTAATAGTAGTTTCAATATTTTTAGCTATTTTTCCTAACATGACAACTGGCAAATAATTTTATTTATGATATATAATTTTATTACAACTTAATTATAGTATAATTAAATAAAAATTATTCATGTAACATATAAATTATTATTTAATCAGTTTTTACCTTGATTTAATATAAAATATCACTAATGATTGCTAAAAAAAAATATGTAGGAGAGGGGAGACCGGTACACACTGGACCTATGGGTACAGTGGACCACCCCCTAATATTTTATTTATTTAAAAATTTTTTAAGCTTCTCTTATATCTTGATAGACAACAGCACTTCACTGATTATTCATAGCCTTCAGAAAATATGTTTAGCTCAGATTGAACTATTTTATCCTGATTGGTTGTTTTGAGCTTATGGTAACGGAAATCTACGTGTTTAAAAGTACATTGCGTGAAAAATAATCCAGGTGATATGCATCCACTGAAATTAACATAAAAAGGCAGTAGGCTGTAGAATTAAATGCTCTGAAAAGATTCTTTACGATATTAGTTTATTAAACTTTAAATTATAAGCGTACGATTACAAAGTACGTACATAAAGGGATGGGATGGTGCCCGAGAGCATTGTTTAGCAGCGAAAGCTTACATTATTAACTTCTTATCCGAGGCCGTGCGAGAGAGAGAGAATGAGCCCTCCGACACATGTCGATTTTCATGCCATACACATATTGGCAACATAAAATTGGCGGAAGAGCATATGAAAATGAATGATGTCATATAAGCTAAAAATTATCAGTTACGCATTAGGCAATTAGGAGAATTTTTGAATCACAGGACAGGGGTACCAGAATAGCAGTCCTAAAAAGTGAGCCAACAAGAATGTGAATGCCAAATGTACGTGAGAGCAAAGTTTTGGGAATCTAGCTGAAGTAGTCAAAACAACTCTCATGTACTGGAAAATGTTTAGGATTTTACCGAAAAGGCTAAACTCAAAAATTAAGCAGACACAGACATTTCTAACGAACGTTGGACGGAATGAGAAATAAAATGCAGACCGAATACAAAGTCAATCTTTATCTCTTTTCTTTTTTTTTTTTTTTGGATATCTAGTGAGGGTGATTAATCATTTAAATGAATTCTATCTATGTGAGAAAGTTTTATTGATTAAGGGCATATGTTAAAGATATTTTCTTTTAAGGGTGGAAAATTACGGCGGGAGCTGAAATAAAAGCTAGGATGAAATAACTAAGTAATTAAAAGATAGTTTAAACTGAAAATTAAAGAAAAGGATTAATTTAAGAAAAATATATGTGATACCACATCACAGAGCTTCTAAAAGTAAAATTTTTCAAAATCATATTTTTTATTTTTTTTAGTAAATAAAGGTTGTAGATAAATAAGATAAAACAGTTTTTTGCAAAGCTAAGATACTTGTTTTTATTTAACTTTAAAGTTAATATGTTTAAAAGAAAGCTATAAACAATATTAATATGATTATTTATTGAACTTCAACATGGAGCACAGTGGTCCACAATCCACTCTGCTCCTGTAATGCAAAATGTTCAAAATATTTAATAATTGGTTATTTTCTATAAAGAAATATTGTTTTAAAGTAGTTATTTAACTGTAAAATAAAGTAAACAAAGAAAAATAACAATTTATTTCACATAGTAAGAAATATTTTGTTTTGTATTTACTGCCTTTGATAAATATAACTGATTGGTGATGATTCTATTCAAGTAAGATTCATGAGACGCAAATTGAATGGAGATCAGTTTATTTTTCCCGAAACTGTAGATAAATCTGTTGTCGAGGTCAATGATTTCATAATGTTGCTCTCAGACCCAAAAGTATTTCAGGAAAATTCCAGGCGCAATCTTACTCATAAGTATTTTGGAATTTCATTTGCAAATTTTAATGTGTGCTGATTTTTTTGTACTTAAGTAATAACTTCAACTAAATTGCAATTGCAATTGTTCCTGTATTAATCTGTTGTTATTTTCAAAATAATTAATTCTTTTTTTTTTTTTATGTTACTTGTAAATTTATATTACTATGTTATTTTGTGTGTAAAGGGGAAATAAAAAAGAATTAGATTAATGAAAAATAGATTTATATTGTATTTCAGATAATACCTAATAGTGGTCCACTTTACAGGTGCATATAAAAATTCTTTTTTTTTTTTTTTTTAACTATGTTCTGATAAAATTATGATGAATGTATAAAGGTTAGAGGAACATTAAAAAATATTTTCATGCAGATCGGTTTGTCAGTTAAAGAGAAAAAAAAAATTAACTGAAAAAGTGGTCCACTGTGTACCAGTCTCCCCTATAAGGGTTTTGAAAACGACAGTTCTTGACACTTTTCAACATGTCAAAAACCCAACCTGCAGGAGATACTTTCCATGCACCGTGTCTATCTTTCTAAGTGTAGTGATTAATATATTTTTTAAAGTGTGCTGTTGATATTCAATTTTTATACTTGAATATGTATACAACCCTCTCAATTGTTTTTTACTTTACTTTTTAAAAAAAATTTGTGAAAAAAAAAATCTGAAAAGGGACCTTTATTTTTGGAATGACCCTAATACATTTTAATTTAAAAACTGGATTGGTAAGTATTATAAGGACCAAAAATTCCATAAATGTTATGAATATTTTTAGAATGTAGAATACAAATAGCTTTCTTAATCCCCCGAAAAATTTGAATGGAACACAACGGGTTGCTATGCCGCTAGTTTTAAAATATATTTGACCAGTCACAAAACAGCTGATGTCACCAAAATAACCTATTACCTAGCTTTTTTCTACATAAATGACCTTGTTGAAAATAGATAAACAAGAATCTGAATATAACATTAATTTAAAATTCACAAAATTATGACTAGATTTTTCTCAAATATAAAAAACTGTTCACAATTTTAATTTTACAAAAACTGGACCCTGATAGAAAATTCTCAACAAACACCTGATTATGGAAAAGAGATGATTAATAATCTTAATAAACATTTATTTATAATTAGTACTATTTCAAAATAGATAAATGGTGTGTTTTTATGGAAATTATTTTTCTTTTCAAATCAACTACTTGGAGATCCACGAAACGTTGGCGTTACAAATTTTATTTATAACCATGAACCTACTCCATGTTCATAATAACTTACATGTCATACGTTAAATAATCAAATGTAATATTAAAAGTATCAAATTTTGAAATATTAATATGATATGCAATGTAATAGCATGCTGATCTAAATAGTGTATTGTTATTGTTTTGTTAAGGTTCTTGAAATGTTTGATGACTTGAAGATTTTAATGACGATTTCTGAAAGAAAATTTTATTCTTGTAGAACTTTTTGATTAATGGTTTGAGACACGGAAAAATAACAACAAAAAATGTTAAGTGGCATTAAAAAAAAAAAAGAAAGAAAGAAAGACAATGGCTGTTTTATTATCTAGTTTTGTACACTAGCTAATTCTCAGATCCATGTAATCATATTTTGATTAAAAAAATTGTGATTTTTAACTGAGATAGAACATGACTCATGATATTAAAATAATTCCGTATATAGAAGATCGGAAATGTTCGGTGAAATACGCGATCACCCCCGGTTATCATAGTTACGAGACGACAATGAGATATCGAATGATCAAAGGAAGTTAATTTAAGAAGAAAAAAAGCATACCAATAAATCGGAATTTAGGAAAAAATATATCAAGTTAGATGAATATATATATACTAAATAATACACATACATCACATGACAAATATCAGACATTTAATCTTAGGCATGTAAACAAACACGACAGAAATACAACAAGCCGGTATCCCAAGTATATCAATCTGAAACCGTAAAATCAACTGTTAGAAGTTAAATTTCAAACATAACATGAATTATGTGTGTATTATTAAGAAATCGTACCTTTAAACTATTTAAATCAATGTCATCCAAACTACAGTTGACACTCGGCTGGGTAAGCGCCATGATGTCTGTAATATCCTCGTTCCACGTAGGAAACGCGTCACTATCTAAATAAAAACATGAATGCAGATGTCGAAAATTGAAAACTTCAGGATTTTAATCCACAATGAGTTACATATCCATGCGAGATGACGACACGCACCGGTTAAATCTGCAGGTAATCCATAGGAGCTGAGAGCAATGTAACCCAACCCTATATACACTCCTTACAACCCATGAATCACACACATAGCTTGCAGCTTTATTCTCAACATTGTCATCAACCAACCACAGCGATCACTCCGCAGAGTTTACACTTAAAACATGAAGCTAGACATGCAACGCCATCTAGTGCGCTCATATTAAAATATTTGTGAAAGCATTAAACAATAACAATCATAATGTCTGCATCATGAAAAACAACAAGAATATTTCATAATTTCTGAGGAAACATTAAAAAGACATGACCTAAAAGAGAACACATGATTTGATTCTAACAATCTGAACCTAGGAAAAATTTTGGACGCGAATCTAAACTAGAAATTTCTACAGAAAAATGTGTTTATTAGGATTTTACTGGAATAAAATTACAGTCTAACAAATATAAATATGCTGTATTAATTGAACAAACATATAGAGTAGCTTTTGTATAAACTGCAAGTGGCAAATTAAAAAATAAATATCTGAGGTAAAAGTATGAAAAGTAATCCGATATTCACGAATAAAAAAGCCTATAGATGGCGTTCGCAGTGTCGGATTTTATTATAAACTCCTTTAAAAGTTCCAGAATTTTTAATTTGGATAATTTTTTGGCTAGTTATCTAACGTATGACTCACTAATATCACATAAAAAATTAAATTGTGCAATATATATGTATATATAACACAAGTTATGTAATTCGCGTTTGTAACAAAATGCTCGCCCTCTGGCGGTCTACAGGAGAATTACAATACCACTGCTTCTTTCATCGCGTTAGCATTGCTTACTAAGTGTCAAACATCATTTGAGATTAGTAAATTTAATTAAAATTACTAAACCTGCGAAAAACGATAATATGTATATTGCTGTTTGCTACAATGAAACTCTAGAGGCTCCGATAATCCCGATTTAAGTTTTAATTTTTTCCCAAATGAAAATACCAATAATGCCTGCTGACTGTATAATCAGAGGTCTATGCATGTTTTTGTTTTTTTTTCTCTTGGGACCAATTTTGTGAAATTTATTATATTTCTATGAAAAATAATATTTTGTAACGAAATATGAAATCCGTTTACTCAAATTCAAGCCAAGCATTTATTAATTCTTAAAGTCCTTCTGCAAAAGTTTTTCTTTCTAGTTTGCAAATTACACATTTGAAAACGTAACAAAATAAATATATATCTTAAACGAAATAAAAATAAAAATATATATTAAACGAAATAAAAATATATATTAAACGAAATAAAAATAAAAATATATTAAATAATTAACGAAGAGTGTTTTTATGGAATGGAATTTTGTGAAGGAGTATATTTTATAAAAGGAATTTTGTGAAAGGCTCTGTATCATTAAGAAGAATTTTGCAAAGGGGCCTGTTTCATTAAAAGAACTTTCGTAAAGGGGTTATGTTTTATTGTTTGGATTTTTGTGAAGGGATACTATAGGCCCCAAATTTTGCCTGGACCGACCCCTGGTAAAAATGTTATTTAATATTCATTACCTTAACATAGGAAAACAATAAAAAATACAATTTTAATTTAAAAAATCAGATGCATATGATTCCTTTTACACCCTACATTATAAACATAAAAATATTCTGCAGAATTAGATTGAAATGATGAAATTACACATGTCAGGGGTGATTGTGACACAAGGTAAAAAACCCTGAAAATTATTGACACACAAGTGAAAACCCCTGAAAATTACCGATGCAAAATACTGATATCCATTTACACCCCCAGGTAGCACAGCAATATCGGTCCGATATTGACCAATATCGGGCAATCTTGGCATGCATCGGCGAAGACCGGTCACGTTTTACCGATATTGGCCGATATTGATCAATGTTGGCCGATGTTGAATCTGTAATATTACAATTTCTCTAATGTTCGATATTTAAATTTTTAACTTATATATAGTTTTTTTTTTTATAGCAAGGTAGCAGACAGAAAACAATTTAAACGACACTTTAAGTTCTGTAAACCTATAGCAAAAAACTCATATTGGCAAACATCGGGCGACATCGATCAAGATCGACAGGCTGGGATGTGCATGATTACAACTGCAATTCAACCAATCAGAGACAAGCTTCCTTTTCCTTCAGATTAAAATAAAACATGGCCGCGCTCACGCACGCTAGTTGTGTCGTGAAAATTGTAAACATCTTTAAAGAAGACTCTTTTTACTCTCTAATCGGTATGTATTGCTATTACTTATAATCTGTACTGCTTTTTGAACATTTGAAGATATAATTTTATGCATTTGATGAAATAATTTTAATTTAAACGTATTTTTTATCTGTTTAAGCCTAACGCTAATTGTTATATATGGTTTAATGTTTTTGTTATTATTTTTTTGATTGCTTGTCTTGATTCTAATGAACGATTTTTTAAATTTTGTCATAGAACTAGAATGCGTATAGGTATGCTATTGAAATTGGTATTTTCTATCTCAAATATTTTGTGCCTTTGTGTAGGATGTAGCTTATATATTTACTTTTAAATTTCTTCCTAAAACCATTTTTCAAGGCAATCGCAGTGGAATGTATTTTCAAAAATATTTTTAATTTCTCAGTTTAATAAGATTTACATATTTTGTTTGATTTACGATTTTCTGTGTCTGACCTTTCATATTGTCATTTATGTTTTAAGTTTAAGATAAATAAATTACTGTTCTTCAGATGTCTTTTTTAACAACAAAACATACGTTCTACATTTAAGAAAATTATTGGAACAGATGTGGAATCCCTGGTCACGGAATTTTGGATTTCTTAAATATACATGCGCATTAATTTTCTTTTTATTTTAAAAATCAACATGCAATTTCCCAACTTTCTCTTTTATTCCTGTAAAATGTAACATTCCTTCGTCGCATACATGTTAAAGTAATATATATGATATCGACATTCTTTATATGATAAGTTTTGTTACAAAAGCAATAAAGTATTTTTGGTTGCTGCATTATACTAAAACATTAATATACAAACACAGCTGCCAACACTTTCCCATTTCTTACAAGTCAAATAAACATATTTTTAATAAGAATTATAACTTAATAAATTTATTATTAAGTACTAATAATTATTACTTAATAAATTAAATCAAAGGTTGAATCTTCAAACAAGGGCGATAATAATTCTTTAACATGTATATTCTAAATAATTCTTTAACATGTATTCATAATCTTTCATCATAAACATACAATTAAAATTTTTCTGTGGATTTTTAACCATTTATCTTTTTTTTTTTTTTTTTTTTTTTCAGAATCCTAATTGTATTATGGTGTTTATGTAGAAAAAAAAAAAAAGATATTTAGCAGGTAAACGTATTTTTAATCTGTTAAATGTATTAAAGTTTAAGAAAAGACACTTATATTGTGGAATTGTAGTGAATATATGATAGTAATTATCCTTTTAATACTGGAAAAGTGTTAAAAGTAGAAAATGATATTTGTAGTAAAGATGTGAGAAATCTCCACTTTTCAGAATGGTCAAATTGAAACTGTAAATATTAAATATATTTTATGGGACAATTTGTTTTAGATATCCCTTTTTAAATATTTTTGTTGATCCTAATGTCAGAATCCTAATGTCGCCCTATGTAATATACAGGCATGAAAGTTCTCAGCTTTTTAACTGAAATCGGCTTTTTTTTTATGTCACTTTGGCAGCTTCTGAGATTGATGCAATATTAAAAGGATAATATGAAAAAATCATAACCTGAAAAATTAGAGAGGAAGCTTTAAAATGCACTAGTTTTGATATTTGTAGTAAAAGATGCGAGAAATTTTTAACTTTTTATAATGGTCAAATTGAAATTGTAAATATTTGATTTTTTGGCTTAGATGCTTTACACTCACGCTAAAAAAAAAAAAAAAATTATCGGTTAAAAAAAAGAAAAAAGTCGCCAAATTTAGGGGATTTTTTTCTTTAATGGCAACCTAGCCATTGTATTAAGTTATTCGTTTGGCGCAGTCTTGGAAATCGCGCCAAACAAACAGTCGCCAATCTTTTGTTTACATTTTAGCGTGATAGTAACACATCTGTTCCGATTTTTTTTTTATGGGCCAATTCGTTTTAGAGACCCCTTTTTAAAGATTTTTGTTGATCCTAATGTCGCTCTGTGTAATATAACTTAACAAGCATGAAAGTTCTCAGCTTTTTAACTGAAATCAACTTTTTTTTTAAATGTCACTTTGGCTGCTTCTGAGACTGATGCAATAATAATATAGCATATAGCATGAATAACGGAAAATAGTTGTGAATAAAAACAATAATGGTTTACATATACCTAAATCAATTATATTGTTTAATTTTCACTGATATTTATTTCTGCATGTTATATTGCAATAATAATAATAATACTTTCATGCCTGTATATGTATGGTAAGTATGAAAACTTATGGTGATCATGAATCTGCATCAAATCCTATTTAATTTCTGTATGAAATAAATATGCCACACTTATAGCATAAAAAGGTGTCTTATTCCCACCTAAAATTTTAACTTTGCATTATTTAATAATGGAATGATGCCCGCAAGCTAATGTTAAACTAGGGGAGTTTTGTTTAGAAATTTCTCGTTTGCATTTTAATATTTTGAAATGATTTTTTTACATAAAATATCTGAGGTTGATGTCTATCTGAGTTTCTTTGTACTTTTCTGATTTTGGTTGAATTTTTCTTTCTTTGAAGACACTTTTAGTTTATATCACTTAAGATATTTCAGAATTATTGATTTTTGTTTTGGTTATTTATTTTTATCAGCTGCCATTACTTACAAGTCAAATAAACATTTTTAATAAGGATTATAACTTAATAAATTTATTATGAAGTAGTAATAATTATTACTTAATAAATTAAATCAAATCTTACCAAATAAAAACAAAACCCATTTTATAATTTTATCTTACATTATAAAATACTTCATAAATGTTTTGTGCTTATTTGACTAGGGAGGGGGGGGGGGGAGCTGTGGAAAATAAAATCTAGTTTTTGCATTATAAATAATTTTTTAACATGTATTATAATACGTTTCAAATTTTTCTGTTGATTTTTAACCATTTAGCTTTCTTCTTTTTTTTTTTTTTCCCCCAGGATCTCAATCGTACTATACTCTTTGTCATCTGCCACCCTCTTGTGAACAAAAACGGTCATTGAGTCTTCAGAATCATATACTTAAGATACTCTATCGTAAGTATGCATGTTTTGGGATTTTTTTATTCTGATTGTCATAACAATGAAAATGACTGGTCCAAAGTATGTTTATTTGACTTAAAAAAAAAACAGAAATTTGGCAGGTATATTATTGTAGAATTGTAGTGAATAATATATTACGATAATTATCCTTTTGATATTGGAAAAGTGTTAAAAGAAGAAAATTATATTTGTAGTGAAAGATTCGAGAAATCTTCTTCAATTTTTAGAATGGTCAAATTGAAACATTGAAACACATCAATTGTAAATATTAGATTTTTTATGGGGCAATTTGTTTAGAGATCCCTTTTTAAAGATTTTTGTTGATCCTAATGTCGTCCTATGTAATATACAAGAATAAAAATTCTTAGTTTTTTTACTGAAATTGGTTTTTTTTTTTTTTTTTTTTTTTTTTTTTTTTTTTAAATGTCACTTTGGCTGTTTTGGAGATTAATTAAAAGGATAAAAAAAAAAAAATGCCCTGAAAATTTAGAGAAGGGGGGGGGGGGGGGGAGATAGATAAAATTGTAATGGTGTACAAATTCTGTGCTTTTAAATTTTCCTTGTAACATATGCAACATTTAAAATGTAAAATTAATAATATAAGTTTAAAAACTGATTTTAAGATGCATAACAAAATAATTAATATGTGTGCTCAGTTTTTTTTCCAGTGTTCCCAGTTTCAGTGAATATTCTTTCAAATGCAAAATGAAGGTTGGGGGGTACTAAAATAAGAAATAGAAATAGTTTTTAAAAAGTGCTAAACTAATATATATACTTTTTTAACTATTTTGTGCTCATAATGCATGCATATCATGCAAATTTTGCTTTAGAGTGTTTTCTTCCCGCAAAGTTTGCTTCAGTTTGAGTAGCTTAGCTATGCTAATATAGTACAGAAATTTTAGCATGAGGATGTGTTTGAACTTTGAACTCATAATATAGCATGAATAACCGAAAATAGTTGTGAATAAAAACAGTGGTTTCAATTTTAATGTCTTTTAACTTTAATTGCATATTTATTTTACATATACCTAAATCTAATTACATTGTGTAATTTTCACAGATATTTATTTCTGCATGTTATATTGCAATAATGACACTTTCATGCCTGTATATATATGGTAAGTATGAAAACTTATGGTGATCATGAATCTGCATAACTCAGAAATTTAAACTTTTCAAATCCTATTTAATTTCTGTATGAAATAAATGTGCCAGACTTATAGCATAAAAAAGCATCTTAATCCCACCTAAAATTTAAACTTTGCATTATTTAATAATGGAATGATGCTCACAAGCTAACGTTAAACCAGGGGAGTTTAGAAATTTCTTGTTTGCATTTTAATATTTTGAAATGATTTTTTTACATAAAATATCTGAGGTTGATGTCTATCAGAGTTTCTTTGTACTTTTTCTGATTTTGGTTGATTTTTTTTTTCTTTGAAGACACTTTTAGTTTTTATCACTTAAAATATTTCAAAATTATTGATTTTATTTATTTTTTTTTAGAACATAATATTTTTCCCAACAGACTGTTCATCACTTATTAGTCTTGAATCAGTAAGTTCAGACTTAGATTCAGAATGAAGAAATCCAAAAAATAAAATTAATAAATTGTTAATTTTATTAAACATTAAATTGATTTGCAGAAAGTTTTTGACACAATATTTATGTGCGCAGAAAATTTTTGGTTTTATATAAGTCTGCTGATTGATGAATTTTGCTATTTTTTACATGAATGATTGAAGAATTTTGCAGGATTTTTTTTTTATGATGTTAGGCTGACAAACTTTGCACTTTTGTGGTGATGGACTGATTGATTTTGTACTTTTTTACTAAGACTGAATGATAAATTTCATTGAAATTGAGAATTTGAAATGTTCTGTAAAGAAGCCCATTGTTCTGTGACATACATCACACTTTTAACCATATTCTGCTTTTGGTAAAAACTACTTTCTAGGGAACATTTATATAATTTTTGACGTCACTTCTGGCAAGAACTAATATTTCAATCTATGAAAAGTGAAACAGATGAAGGAATCAATGTCTGGTGGATATCCCCGGGTTTGATTGCTCTCTGAGGATCACGAGTGTGTAGTTTTATTGTGTAACAAATGACTACCATGAGTGATCTTCTGCAAGCACGTAAAATTTGATGTTCCTCTGTGCTAGCTGCTACTTTAAAAAATATGTTGGCTTGAAATTTTACCTTGAATATCTATTGATAGAATAGGAGTATCGTTTCTGTGCCGAAAAAGAAGAAAATGAAGTAAGTTTATTGAAGTAACGTCAAAAATAATATCGATGTGGAAACAAGCTTTTTTTTATATATATATATACTAAATTATTTAGCTAAATTAAGTTTTCATAAAAATAGCATGTTAGTTTCGATTAGTCTGCGGTTTTAAGATAGTGAAAATCAAATTTTGATAGTTGCATTCTGAATTATCCTGTGACTCATCGGTAAACATTTCCTTTTTTAAAAATACTTCTGCAAATTAATTTTAGGTACTTTGTTGTTGTAGTGCCCCTATCCCACACTTAATAAGTGTCATTTATACTATAAACACACTAAAGCTAAACAAAACTATTTTGATTATCATTCATACATTAAAATTAAAAAAATATGTTTCTAACTCTGGTTTTCATGGTGAAAACCAAATTTTGATAATTGCATTCTGAACTATCCTGTGTTTCATTGGTAACCATTTCATTTTTATAAAAGTCTTGCTGCAAATTAAGTAGTTTTAGGTACTTTGTTATTCTTATTCACTATAATTTCTTTATATCTCTATAAATAATTATTGTATGTTCAGAAGATTGGCTTCATATTATGCAGAAAAATCTAGAATCAGTAAGTTCAGAGCGAAGACAGTCAAAAAGATAAAATATATTAACACAAGTTTGGTTAAATATTTTGGGTGAAAAAAAAAATAATTTTCAAGTTGTAATTTTTTAATATTAAATTCAAATCTAGCATTTACATTATATAGTTTGTAAATAAAAAGGAGAATAAGTAAGCATAGTATAAGTAGTAATAAGTTATTAATTTTCATGATGAAAATTCACTTGGACAAATTTTGATTTTTGCTCATTCTACTTTTCTAGTGAGTGTGAAAATGAAGTTTGATAAAGCAAAAACAACTGTTATCTCCAGCCCCATTGAAAATGTCCTGTGCGATCTGCCAATTGGGATGGAAACTGTTTTCAAAGGAAAAGAAGGAGAACATAGGAACAAGAAATAGATGACTTGGAGAAAATTTGAATGTAATATGATAATATAAATAGTGATAGTTTGTGAATTAAAAAAAAGTTTAATTTGACATGTTGTGATTTCAAATAAATGCAATGGTCTGTAATTTTTTGCAATGTTTTATTTATCTTATTCAGGACAGCAGGTCATTTAGTGATCAGAAGACATTAATGGGGACTGTTCAATGATTCGAAAACACCTGCTAGCTTGTTGAAGCTATGGGCAGGTTCTTTTCTAATTTCCTGTTTAAATTTGATTTTTTTTTTTTTTTTTTTTTTTTTTTGCATTGGATAGTTGAGATTAACCTCAGCTATCTTATGCAAAAAAAAAAAAAAAAAAAAAAAAAAAGAACAAATTTAAACGAGAAATTAGTAAAGAACCTGCCCATAGGTTTAACATTAGCGAGCAGGTGTTTTAGTGTCAGTGAAGAGTCCCCTTAAGCCTAACGCCAATCATTCTCCAGAAAAGAACTGCAGAGGGAAAGTTGTCATATAAGGTAAAGGCAAAGTGTTCTTGGCTCAAATGATTCAATTTTTAGGAAGTTTTATTTATTTATAATAATTGAGTTTTGTTTTAGCACTTTTAAAACTAGTGTTCCATGTTTGAGATATTTTAATAGAATACTATTTATAAAATAAATTTACAAATCTTTAAAATCATTAAAAATTAATTTTAAAGGCTTTGTGAAACAATTCATAAAATCCAATTAAAATTGGAATTTTAGTAAAACATACATAAATAATTGTGATATTTGAAAGTTAAGCTCTTTTAAAATTTCTATTTCAAATGCATTAATTGTACATAATTTCGAGAAAAGAATAGTTTTCCTGACTTTGTTTAATGCCTTTGCAAAATATTATTGACTGTTTAAATGGTGATTTCAGTTGCACTTTCTATTTAAAATTGCCATTAAAAAGTAATTTTAATTAAAACATATAAAAATTTAATGAAAAATATAATATTCACTGAATAATATAGAATTCTAACCGAGTGTTTATCCGCTAGTTGTATACACGAGTCTCTGATTCAAAATGAAAAGAGTCCTAAAAATAATTTTTTTTTTTTTTTTCAAAGAAAAAAATTTAAATTAATGAATTTTTGTATTGATTTTTGATAATTTTTAATATAAAGTAATTCAATTTTAAAAGTTATACAACAGGTGGATTTTTGCATAAGTAATTTAACGAATTGTTTTCAACTAAATTTTGCCAGATTTTTTTTTTCAGTTTATATAAATACAATTAAATAAATCTGAAGATTTATATTTATGGTAAGAGCAGAAAAGAATAAATCCCTACAGCTACATGTTATTTTTCTTAAATTTTTAATAATGGTTAAATATTTCTATTGATTATGTGAAAAAAATTTATAAAAAATTGGTAATATGGCAAAAAATATATATATATATGCTGTATGTTACAATTTTCAATCTTACCACTTGCACAAATTCAAATTATTACTATGGATATAATATGATTTTTTATTTTTAATGAGAAAAGTAACATTTAATTATCTTTTTTACATTTTAATGTTTTCACAAAGAACACTGAAACTGAAAAAAAAAAAAAAAAAAAACATCAAAATGTAGCTATTATAAAATTTTGAATAAATCATTTTATTAATATTAAATTTAATAAAATACTTTTTTAGTATTCTTTCATTCATAATCTTTAATATTACAACTATATCTAATGGATATAATAATAAAAACTGAGGCTTTTAACAAAACAGTTAATCCATGTGGCATTTTAAATGCTTATATATACATGGATTAGCTAATTCAAAGCTGGACTCACCAATATAAAATGGTAAACCTTTTTTTCCTAATGTAAAGAGTTATTGATTTCTAATATTTTGCTAAGACTGGTAATCAATATCTCCCTGTATGAGAAAAAAAAAGATTTGCCATTTTATAGTACTGAATCCAGTTTTGGCCAATATCGGTCGGTCCGACGTTCACCGATATCGGTCGGTCCGGGGTTGACCGATATCGGTCGGTCCGGCGTTCAACGATATCGGTCGGTCCGGGGTTCATCGATATCGGCCGGTCCGGCGTTCACCGATATCGGTCAATATTGGGTCCCGATATAGGCCGATATTGGAAAAAAAGCTAGCCATGCAATATCGGCCGGTCCGGTGTTTACCGATATTGGTCGATATTGCGAAATCGTTGTTCCCGATATAGGCCGATATTGCTGTGCTACCTGGGCCATAACTTATTATGTAACTGCATGAAACTCAAATAACATAAGAATACCATAATTACTGCTATTTTTTGTAATGTAAATTGTAAGAAAACATAATTTGATTAACTTATCTTATTTGCACTGAAAATTGAATGACTTCATTAAATGATGAGTAAACATTGTCTTGCTAAATATGATATGGAAAGTTCAGTCTTTTTATTTTTTTATCATTGAAGAAATTTATTCCAAATATTCATAAAACAAACAACAAGGTGTCTATTCCAGATCAGCAACAAATTTCCCTGACATTTCTCTGACTTTTCCAGGTTTTCCATAGCAATTAAAAAAAAATCCAGTTATCGAGTTAAAATGGCTTTGATCATTTTTGAAAGTACAGGATATTTTTGAACATTTGCTTCTTTAAGATCAATCTCTTTTCTCCAAAATACTGTTAGAGATTTATTTTCGAAATTTTTCAAAGAACTATCGGTCTGATAATTTCTCAGTTCTAAATCCATTTGGAGTTTTTCTGTCTGAAATTACAATTGGCAAAAATTCAGCCAATTTCATTAGAGCAGAAAATGTTGATGTTTCACCTCTTAGGGTAAGATAAAGGGCAGATAATTTTATTAATAGAGAATTATCCAAGGGAAGTTTTTTTTTGCATATATGCAGAACTTTTTTTTCTTTTATTCTAAACTACATTAACTTTTTAATGAATCCTTATTTGACTTTTAAAACATCTAAGACTAAGTAATCATTAATGTTGCTATAGTGTATTTTCTGTCTTGCAAACACATAGTAATTTTAAAATATACCGTAAAATTATCCTATAAATATAGAATCTTAATTGTATGTTAAGAAAATCTGAATTTTTTTAGATATTGAGTCAGGCGTGGTTTAATTGATTTTCCACGGGTCGGGCCTGTTTTCACTGAATTGTGTACGGGCCGGGCCAAGCAGGGGTGATTCTGAATAAAAAAAAAATTCTGAAATTCACAGCAAATTTTCTGAAAAATTACAAGGGGGGGGGGGGGGTCCACTCCCGCCACTTCTTTTTTTGCGTCCCTTTGTCGAAATTTGCCGTTTATTCGCGATCGTTTGACGAAATTTGCCGTTTTTCGCAATGGTTTTGATGAAAGTTGCCGTTTATTCCCGATCTTTTGGCAAAATTTGCCGTTTTTTCGCGATCTTTTGACGAAATTTGCCGTTTTTTGCAATGTTTTTGACGAAATTTGCCGTTTTTTCGCGATCTTTTGACGAAATTTGCCGTTTTTTCGCAATCTTTTGGCAAAATTTGCCGTTTTTTCGCGATCTTTTGACGAAATTTGCCGTTTTTTGCAATGTTTTTGACGAAATTTGCCGTTTTTCGCAAAGGTTTTGACGAAATTTGCCGTTTTTTCGCGATCTTTTGACGAAATTTGCCGTTTTTTTCGCGATCTTTTGACGAGATTTGCCGTTTTTCGCAAAGTTTTTGACGAAATTTGCCGTTTTTTCGCGATATTTTGACGAAACTTGCCGTTTTTTCGCGATGTTTTGACGAAATTTGCCGTCTGTCGCAATAGTTTTGACAAAATTTACAGTTTTTTTGCGATCTTTTGATAAAATTTGCCGTTTTTCGCAATGTTTTTGACGAAATTTGCCGTTTTTTCGCGATCTTTTGACGAAATTTGTCGTTTTTTGCAATGTTTTTGACGAAATTTGCCGTCTGTTGCAATGGTTTTGACAAAAGTTGCCGTTTTTTTTGCAATCTTTGGAGGAAATTTGCCGTTTTTCGCAATGTTTTTGATGAAATTTGCCGTTTTTTCGCGCTTCTCTGACGAAAGTCTAGTTTTTCCCGCGATCCTTTGACAAAATTGGCGACTTTTCTTCGAACGAATGACGAGATTGATTTTTTCGGCGATCATTTTCCGAAATACCGACACATGTTATGTCCGAATTTTCGGATTTATGACCGATATTTCTTTTAATTTTCGGAAATCATAGCCTCAATTTTTCGGAATTTTACGAAAATTCGGACCAGAATCACCCCTGGGGCCAAGGTAGCTTTCGTTCGGCCCGGCCCTGGAAATTCCGGCCCGTGCAGACCCTAATCTACAGCCTACTTATTTTTTTCTTCTTTTCAAATTATGCTCTACCGAGAGCCATTTCGCCGTAGAAAAGCGCAAATTTTGAGGGGAAGAGTATTGAATAAAGGCTTACGAAAAATATGCACTCATTGACATCTGGTGCAGCCATAGACCTTACAATAAACAGATTCCATACATAGATTCTTTCTCTGCGTGTGCAGCCCATAACAGAATTTGGGGGAGGTTCAGCATTGTTAAACGAAAGGGAGGGGGGAGATGAAGATTCCTACTCCTGCATCTTTTAAAAGACTGATTTTTGTCTCCTGGTTAGGGGTAGGACAAAGAATATCTTTCGGTATCGGTATTCTCGTTTATATTCTTTGGTTAAAACAAGACATAGGGTTAGGAAACACTCAGGACAGAGGGTTTGCTAGTTTCCCTCTGATCAGGTTCTGGGTAAGGGTTGCCGTAACTGAAACGTTTATCGCTAATTTGGCGAAAGTTTTGCATTTTTTGCAACATATTTTCAGTCCGTTTTTTCCACTAAACAGGATTTTATGACCCCGGAAGAGCCGAAAGAAAAACCCGGCAGGTTCGACGAAAAAACCCGGAAATCCGGGGTACCCCCGAAGCACAATCACCCCTGACATGTAATGTATGTTATAATCAACAATGTGAAAAAAAAAAACTTTTATCGTAATTTAAAAAAAAATACTATTTTTGACAATTTTAATAAATAATGTTTGTAAATATTAAAACGAAATACCAATTTTTTTTTTTTAAATTCAATTAGTGTTCACCGTTAAATTTCCAATTTACACAATAACATGCATAATGCAAAAAGCTACACGAGCTTAGACTGCATTAAATTTTCTTGAAGGGCATTGAAACGTTTTGCATGATTATAAAACACTTCTTTAAAAATAAATACATTATTTTAAAAAATGCATACAAAGCAAATTTATACAGACGATATATGAAATACACAAAATATTACTTACCTGTAACAACAGAGATCTGTTTAGGAAGAAATTGGGTCCTTTATTAAACCCTTCACAAAATTTTTCCTTCCAAAACCAACCCTTCACAAAATTTTTCATTTCAAAACACGCCCTTCACAAAATTTTTCATCCTAAAAAAAGACCATTCACAAAATTCTTTGTCTTAAAAGTAAACCGTTAACAAAACTTTCCACTTCTATGGGATTAAAGAAAAAGAAAAAAAAAATATTGCACGATTAACTAATTCACACGAGGCAATCACTAGCAAAAGCAAGCAGTGATATCCGCATGCACATGGATTTGTTTGCAAACATCAGCAGGTCTAAAAGCGCCACCTGTCGTTGATTACAAACGCGAATATAGATGTGTTCTTGAGATTTGACAAGCTTAAACTTTTTCTCACCAGATGGTGAATTCAAGTGTGATTGGGACCATGGAGTTTTCATTCCTGATTTTTTATCCTCTTTTTTTTTCCTTTTAGATCGAGGGAGAGCGTAAATTCTACCATATGATATATGATACTGATTGATACATATAAGTGTCTAATGTAACTGCAGATTTGGATAAGGATAGGAAAAGACAGGTCTGAAACTACTTGAGATTCAGATTTTTCATTTTTTCACAATTAGCCAGGGCCGAACCGAAACTATTTTCCACCCGGGGCAAGCACAAATTTTGGTTTCCCCCTCCCCCTCCCACTCCTTCTTTCAAATATAAATTTATTAAAAAAGAAGTTTTAAATCCATTAGTTTTTATTTTAAAAATGAAATGATTGTTAAGATCTAAAGTTAATCTCAAGATTTTTGGGTTAATTTCTTTAGAAAAAGACTTTATTACAATCAATTCATTTATATATATATGTGTGTGTGTGTGTGTTATTACAATTTGACATTTACAATAATAGGTTTGACTTTCCATTTAATGTAACTATTTTTAATAACTATGCTTCATGCTTACATAAATCAGTTTATAAAAATATTATACTCAATAACACAGAATAAACTATTTATGCTCAGACAGGAATAAAAGCAAAAATATTAAAATTATATGTAATCAAGCAAAACTAAATGTATAACCTATAATTACTTGGTAAATTCTATCATCAATTCTTTTCAATAATTATTTGGTGTTTATATACAAAAAATATATAAAGGTTAGAGGAGGTTGGGATCGAGGATATTGGCTTATATATATATATATATATATATATATATATTAAAAAAATACATAAAATATACACTGTGGTCATTGCTATGCAATTTAATTTCTATAAATAACTTATTATTCAAAATATGTTATTATTTTAAAGTTATTTTGTATGCGTGGTCAATTATAATAAATTGAGAACTTTATAATTCCAAATCTTAAATGATCCATACTTTCTTATTATTATAATAATTTAGAAAACTTAGATGCTACATAGGAATTGGGTAATTTGTTTGCATTTAGGTTAAATTGATTTAGGTATAGAAATAATGGTTTAAATCAATGCTGAAAATATCTAGTAATTATGAATATATTTTTTACAGGTATTTAAAGTAATTAATGATAAATAATGTCTTTGTAGATTAACTTCTTCAATAATTGTATCAATATTAATTATATAATTATTTTTTAGATGTGGTAAAATTGAATTAATATATTTTCTTTATTTAAAGCTAATATATTTTCTCTATTTAAAATTAATTTTAATAATTTTTCTTCATGTATTTAGTTATTCAAAATAAAGACCTGTTTGTGGCATTTTATATATGTTTATTTATTTTAAATATAAGATATATATATATATATGGCAGCACTGTGAATAACAATACATTTTAGCTAATAATAATATTTTTATTGCTCCACAGTGAGAAGTAAATTTATTTACATACTATTATGTTTATTGATGGATAATTTTACAATTCTTTCAAATAATTATTTATCTCAAAATTAAATATGGTTTATTAATAATTACTGTGTTTTTACTTCTAATAATTTTGTTTAATACTTTATGAATATTTTTTAAATATTTTTTTGTTTAATATGTTTCTTTCATCTATTATTGTCTCAATTTAATTTAATGCAACCGTGGATATCAAATTATATAATTACTATTTTATTTAGATGTGGTAAAATAAATTGAATTAATATATTTTCTTTACTTAAAATAAATATTAATAATTTTGATTTATGTATTTATTTATTTTTGTTTAAAATATCTAGTTTGCAGGACTTTATATTTATTTATTTTAAATATAAAATTCAGATAGCAGCACTGTGAATAACAATTCATTCAGCTAATAATATTTTATTGGTCTACAGAGAGTGGTAATGTTCTGTTCTGTTTATTGCTAGATAATAATTATACAATTCTTTCAAATTATTGTTTTTCTCAAAATTAAATATGTTTTTATTATAGTTTACTGTGTTTTTACTTCTTATAATTTTTGTCTAAATTTTTTTATGGTTTTTCTTTCATCTATTAATGTCTCAATTTAAATTAGTAATTTTGTTTTATTATTTATTTTTTCATCGGTTGTTTTCTTTCGTTTCCTTCTATTAATGCAATATTTTTGGCAGAAATATACTGTTCTTAGCCAATTTGCCAGTATGTTTTATAAAATATTGCATTTTTTAGGCGCGTTCGTAATTATATAAATACTTAGCAACTATTGTCGTCGTCTGGCCCGTCCGTCCGCATATAACAAAGCAAAAACTACCCAACCGAATGGTTTGAAATTTAAAATATATTATCTTTGCAGAATTTTGTCGTGACATTTCAAATTTTATGAAAATCGAACCAAAACTTTAGAAAATATTAATAAAAAGATTTATTAAGAAATTTGAAATTTTTTTTAAAAATCGGTGCTTTTTTGTTATAGGAGCTTCCGAGGATTGATCGTCAAGCGACCGAGAGACTTATTTTATTATAGAAATTAATCTGCAGACGATATATTTCATTTCAC